>LR990628.1:16926715-18250931 GCA_905147815.2 Phalera bucephala
CCAGTCAGACTAGGGATAACTGCATAATAAGGAGGAGGCTTATGTTCTACTGAAAGATGCTGGAAGCGATGATGATGAATCTTTGAGTTTTCTTCATCCTACTTATTTTTATAACACGAGAGTTTGCGAGGGTCGATGTATGAATTATTGTGACTCTTTCTTGCAAGAACTACTTAACTGATCTTGATGAAATTTTACAGTAATATAGCTTATACATCAGAACAAATATCCTACTAATATTATAAATGTGAAAGTTTGTATGTTTAAATGTTTGTTACTCAGTCACGTAAAACCGGCACCTCTCTAGGATTTATTCCTGTACCGTGGGTCGTTCAATCGTTTACAAACATGAAAATTCACATACACAAATACCCAGATCGAATCAAATAATTGTGGGTCACACAAAGACTTGTCCCGTGCGAAAATCAAACCCGCGACTATTAAACACAGGGGACGGAGCGGCTTGGTTAAGAAACCACTGCGCTAAATAGTCCGTCAATGGATGATTGATGAATTTTGGCACACAGCTAGTTTATTACCTGGAATAACACATAGTATGCTTATTACCCCGAAAAATGTTAGGTCCTTGTCTAAACTCAACGCGGACGAAGTCACGGGCAGAAGCTGGTAAGCTATATTTTATAAAGATATATGCAGACGAAGTCGCGGATAGCCGCTTATCCTACCGCGGAGTCCGGAAGTTTGCCCGTTCTGATCGTAGAGATAAAAATATATGCTGTGGTTAAAATAAGTTTACATTCAGCTTCGATTTCCATACTACCACATTTTATAAACCTATGATGGATGTTCAGAAATCCCCGTTTGTTTCATGTTTCAATTCGGATGACAGAATAAAGCGCGGTTGCGTTTGATTGACAGCAGCGATTGATATTATTGATGGAATTTGTCAATGTTTTCTTTGCAACAACAAATTCGGAGCTTCCGGATCGTGGGTTTTGGCGTGTCATCGCTTTCGTTTTGAAAAATTTTATGATATTTCTATGGTAAACAATGGAGGGATGTGTATTCTTTTGATCTTAAAGACATGTTCGGGGCACTGAAAGAATGTCGAACGCGGATCGTCAAATTAATCTCAAACGATTTGCGTTCAGGGTTTAATCTTGTTACGATGTAACTTATTTTAATATAATTTCGTTCTTCTGTGGTCATAATTTAAATTCTTTCCATATTTAGGACTTCTTTCAATAATTACATTTAAGTTATTCATATGATAAATTACAACATAATTAAAATAAGAAATTACTTACGTTTCACTTTTATACTCAGTCAGGTTATAATTTAGTAAAGATAGATAACTTTTACAAGATGATTGAAAAATCAGCCCTAAATTTTAATTAAATAAATTCAAACTACCATAACATGGTTATCAATGATTGAAATTCCTTAATCCTCATTCCTTCCATCATTCCTTAATCTCAACATTTCGAGTTCAATATGCCATAAGAGGTATGGATATTATAAAAAGGCCTACAATAACGAATCTCATTTCCAATACAAAATGAAATAAAACCACAGCGCACCACGGTCTACAATCAAACCACTTTTAAACCGAAGTCCCATGAGAATTGTGAGAAACGTGAATGTTTACACAAGACATAATTATGCGGAGTTCAAAGCACTTTTACACGTTGTTCAAAGTCGCCGGGTATCGGGCCGGCACCGAACCCGCGGCCGCACGTTACGTACGATGTGTTTACATTCCCCCGCGTTTAAGTAAACAGGCGTTGACTCTCTATTCGCTATACCGGTTAAGCACGTAACGCGGTGGGTTACGATAACTTCGTGTGAAATCATCGTTTTGTGGTACTGCGTTTGCATACAGAATACCATTACACGATCATTTCATTCACCCTCCCGATGCCCTTTCATCCCTTCTTTCGGATACAGATACCGCACACAGGATCAGACACCGACCTCGCCGGTGCAGAGCACCACGGCGAGACACCTAGTATACGCCCTCCCCCATAGCGACTGCCCAAGCCGAGGCCGTTCCTCCTTGAGGCGCCCTTGAGCTAGTTGCCCCCTTGCCCTTCTGGCTCGAGCGTAGTGGTTGCACGCTCGCCGTCTTGTCCGGTGAAGCTGTAAAGGCCCCGCGGCCAACAGCGTACATCATTCACACACACACACAGACACACACGATCATTTCATGAATTTATCGTAACTCACCGCGTTTGGTCAGCGAATAAGGGCCCGTTACAAGAGCGATGCCCTTTGCCGTGTTAGTGTTACAGTTAGAACTTTAATTAGGACACTTGACGGTATGCCTGTATTGTGAGGCAACCACGTCTTATGCAAGCCCAAGCTGCTAGTTGAGCTAGTTGCCCCCTCACCCTTCTGTCTCGAGCGTAGTGGTAGCACGCTCGCCCTCTTTTTCGGTGAAGCTGTAAGGGCCTAGCGGCCAGCAGCGTCGAACTATCAAACAACAAAAACACAACTACATGCATGCCTAATAGGTTAAAGCCTTCTATTTATTATGGGACTAGTCCCGCGATCTATGCCGTCCAAATTAGTTTAATCGGTTGCAGCATGTCGTCCGAAGAGGTTTCATACATCGTTCGTTCATATTGTTGCAACACACTTCTACACACCTTTTTTTGTGGTATGTAAATGGCCGAGGGGCCTTTATAGCTTCACCAGATCAGCCTTCTGCACCCTGTGACTTCTGCTCTTCAACAAAACGGACGCGGTGATAAGGAACAGGTTGCGCGATGTCGCAAGACTTGTCTAGGTGACGTCGCCCAACGATACTCCACTTCCCCGACAACTTTCCGGGACATTTTTCCTCCAATGAATACGAGCCTTGGGTGCTACAGTTGGAACGTTACTTAAGACACTTGATGGTATGCCTGAATCGTGAGACAACACGACGTCCTATGCAAGCCTGATAGGTTAAATGAGGTACAAGTGACTTTTTATGCATTTCCTGTCTGCTGATAAAAATTATGTTTTTATTGCACAATCGTGATCAATTATGTTTCAGAATTAATCAGATAAATTGAAAATTAATTTTAAAACTGAAGAGTTAAATTCAATATTCACCAATACATTTTATTTCAATACTCTCTATAAATACCTAATAATTTATGTCATCATCATCATCATTTCAGCCTATACTTGTCCACTGCTGAACATAGGCCTCCCCAATCGCTTTCCAGCGTAACCGGTCCGATGCCACCTGCATCCAACGATTTCCTGCGATTTTCACAAGATCGTCGGTCCATCTGGCAGGCGGTCGTCCTACGCTGCGCTTGCCAATACGTTAATAATTTATGTATGTGCAAGTAATTAAATTCTGTAGTCTTTTTAAATAACACAACGACATCCCATTTCGGAGTCCAATATTTCCATGAGAATCGCTCTAGCATGAATAAATACTTGCTCAAAGGTTCATACTTAAATTGAAATTTAGAATTATATAAGCAACCTTAAGCAGCCTGCACAACGCTATCATTCAGAACATATAACATTTAATGCAGAAGCATGCCCACACAGTTGCATTTATTATGCATTTAGGTATTTTAGGGAGCTATCGGGCTAAATCTATTTGATTTAAATAAATCCATGCTAAGGAGATGCTTTTGCTGAAATTTTAAATTATAAAAGCAGCACAACATTATAAGTCGAAACATCTAAAATCTAAGCAATGTGGTGCCTGCTACATAAAAAATTGCATTTATAATGCATAAGTGTATTTTGGAGTGCTGTCGCGTTTGATAAAAGGATTTAAGAACATTTCATGCTTAATAGATGTATATATTGAAATTTTAAATTACAAAAGCAGACTTATGACCGCATAGCACAGTCTTTTCTCCGTATCGAAATCATTTCTGTGTTTTTACAAATATGAAATGCACATACGCAAACAAATATTTATGGGTCATACAAAGATTTGTGATTTTCATTGTGATTGACAACTGGATCCTGTTGGCAGAGGAGCTTACTCTCTCCACTAGACCAAGTCAAAAGACAAAACATCTAAAATCTAATTGAGTAGTGTGCCTGCTACATACATAATGGCATGTATTATACATTATGAGTTATTTTCCTATGCTACTGCCTTGTTGGTCTAGTGACAAAGTCCCTGTATAAGTCCGGAGTCTGAATTGTGCCCGGTGTATGGCAATAGGCTCGCCCCTATTATATGGGGCCTAACATCGTCGGGCAAAAGTGGGCGTAGTCAGTACACCTCTGCCACCCCCGCTTGGGGAATATAGGTGTGACGGTGCTATGAGTTATTTGTGAGCGTTGTCTTAGCCAATGAATAGATATTAAAAACAAGCATCTCGCTTTTATTAACATTTCAAAGTATAAAAACAGCTTACTACAACACAACTCTATTGGATTCTTCAACAGATTCTTTCTCTACAGACTTCTCTTGCTACCTCCACTCTCGTAGTTCACTATTGGTCAAAACATCTTAAATCTGATTCAGTAGTATGTCTGCTACATACAGTGGCATTTATTATGCATAGGGTTATTTGTGAGCGTTGTCGCGGCTAATGAATATGGACTGTGGGTTCTGTACCACGCTCTGTACGGACCTATGCTACTCGTAAACTTTACTAAATGTGTGCATAGGTATAGCCTATGCTCTGCATACATATAATCTGTACACACATTTCGACGATATTGCCCTAAATATAAATGCATTTGATTAAAGTATCTTTTGGTCTATATTCAAGTTAATTGGTACAATATGTGTGGTATGTATGGTAAAATTATTGAACGGAGAATGCGCGAGAAGTCCGATGGAGTGTTGTGTGAGGCACAGGGAGGTTTCAGGTCTGGAAGAGGATGTTCGGATCAAGTTTTCTCCCTCCGCAACATCGTAGAAAAGCATCTGGCAGTAGGCCGGAAGGTTTTCTGCGGTTTTGTGGACCTGGAGAAGGCGTTTGATAGAGTCGTGCGAAAGAGACTTTGGGACATTTTGCCAGAGATGATATAGATAGATAGATAGAATATGTGTTAAGTTAGTCTATATACCATGACAGTTTTCTGTGTAGATAGTGAGTACAGAGTTTTAACAGGTGGTGGTGGTGGTTCCATTTGTTGAGTGAATGCTACCCTTAACTAGGACAATCATTTCTATGAACAAGGGCGAGTCGGAATTGTATTTCGATAGAATTCAAAGAATTTCTTTTTATGCCAGCCATTTAACTTTTTGATGGAATTCCACTATGATCAGAATTGACATTCAGACAAACACGAATTCTAATAAAAACTACTAAGACACGGGATCCCTCTACCTATAAACGTGTTCGCTACTTTATACATGGTGATTACTTTCATGGAAAAAGGTAGAAATTAAGCCAACTTTGTCTCTGAACTGTAGCAGAAAGACAATAATAAATATGAAACTCTATCTGGAACGGCAGAGAGTACGGAGTTCCAACAGGTCCTATCCTTACAAAGAGAGAGAGTCCCGCTGAGTTTCTCGCCGGATGTTTCTCAGTAGAGGCCGCGTTTGATAGTTTGTTATTAGGTAGATACGCTCACAGGCTACGAACATACAAAATAAATTATTTAAGTTAGTATAAACGATCTTATGTGAACTCAAAAGGTCCAAACCCGTGCTTGATCTTAAATTATTACCGGCCTTTATCGTAACTCGTAATGGAAGGGCTACAAGTATTATTTGTATTTAACGACTTAAGCAGACTTGCTACTTTCAGCATCGATATTTGGCGATTTAATTGCTTTTCGGAAGTTCGATGCTGCGTCCGAACGCCCGCACATATAGAAAATTTTAGTCGCGGTGATCACGTCGCTCGTGGTCGCTCTATTTAGTGACTAAACACTACGCTAATTTTGACACCGCTATCGAACGCAGTTAGTCGTCAAAACGCGATGCAGCATCGAAGTAATCTCTGAGACGCGCGATTTTGATACCGCGATTGAATGCAGCAAGTCGCGAAAACGCGATACAGCATCGTCATACGTTATTAGTCGTCAAAACGTGATACAACGTCGCCACAGGTGGTGAGACGAGAGATTTTGATACTCCCATCGGACACAGCAAGTCGCGAAAACACGATACAGCGTCGATAAAGTCGCAAAATCGCCGATCCTTTTGCTAAAAGTGTCATGTGTGCTATGGGTCTAAAGTTGTATGTACAATACGCGTCTCGGCCTTGGACATCGGCGACGGGACGATGTTATGTGGACACCGCCGTCGAGCGATTACACAAATTGGTACCTGAGCCCAATTAGTCGGCCAATTAATTGCATTTTTTAATGCCAATATCTTAAAAATATCGTGTTTTAATTTAACATTCCATATGACGGCGCTTAAGTATTGAATCGTTTGAAACATGGTATTTACATGACTTGTTTTTTAAACTTATTTTATGGTGTTTGATTATGTCGTTTTGCTTGTTACAGGTTTGGACAACCGGATATCGAACTCAAGGAGTTCTGTGTCGCCGTGAGTATTGTTCTATTAATAATTGCCATATTAAGGCGTTGCTGATATTCCGGATGCGGAAGGCGGAGGACCGTGTGCAATGGCGCGTGTTAGGTGAGGCCTATGTCCAGCAGTGGACTACGATAGGCTGATTGATTGATTGATATTCCGTTGTAACAAGGCCTAATACCTGTAGAAACTTTCATGATTTGGAAGCCTTGATAAAACCAGTTTTCATTAGATACACTTGCTGATTGTGTTGGTGACAATTTTTCAAGTGGTTATGGATGGCCAAATCCAAGAGGAGCCTAGAAACACTATCGTTTGGTGGCAAAAAAATGGTTATTATAGTAGATAAATTTATTTTGGAAATAAATTACCTCTTAAATGTATGTACTTCTTGGCTTACCCCGCAAGGTACCTGGCGTGATGATATATGTTTGTTTGTTTAAATAACAAAACCTCTTCGGAATTTCGAAATAATTCAGATAGTGAACACATTTTTTTTACACCATTAAAGCCAATTGCAAATGAGTTTTCGCTTTACGAAATTAATTTATTCTTACAAGCTTATATTTAACTTGCTTTCTTTATATGCCTGTCTGTCTCTCCGGTTCAAATTTTGTGATCCATTTTTCAAGCATTTGCAGGCATCGAATTTAGCTGAAATTTGGCATACATATGTAACTTCGGTGACAATGCAATAATATGATAGCATAGAGGTGGTCTGATGATGAAGCCGGAAAGAAGCCATAAAAATTCCTCAATTCAGCATCTCCGCCGTGTTTTTGCTATGAAAACTTTTTAAGAAAAGAAATTTAATTATAATTATTTATCATAAAAAAATTCAAAAGTGCCAAATGCTGATAAGACTGTAACTATCAAAATTGTAAATTTAATATATAAGTATAAGTAAACACTCCATCGATTAGTGAACACTAGTTTTATAAAATAACTAGCAATTTCCCGCGACTTCGTACCCGGTCGACCACAGCGCCACCTACCGGGTCTATGTTATATAGCCTATGTTTGCCTTCTGGATAAGGTAGCTTTCCAATGGTGAAAGAATCATTAAAATCGGAACAGTAGTACCGGAGATTACCCTGAACATCCAAACTCACAAACTTTACTTCTTTATAATATTAGTATAGATATATTAGATAGGGTAAAGTTATAGTTTTTGAAAGGGAAGAAACCAGAACGAATGTAAGGATTGTGGTTGGTAACGATGTGCTGGAACAAGTGAATGAGTTTGTATATCTTGGATGCGCCTTCAGTAAAGATGGGAAATACACCGCTGACATAGACAGAAGAGTGAGTGCAGGGAACAGAGTGAATGGTGCGATGGGAAAGCTACTTGGGAGCCGGCACTTAAGCCATAAGGTGCAGCTGGCCATACATAACGGAGTTTTTGTCCCAACGCTGTTATATGGTAGCGAGAGCTGGGTATGTAAGAAGGAGAATGAAAGTAGGATAAATGCGGTAGAAATGCGAGCTCTGCGGAAGATGTGCGGAGTGAAGCTGACCGACCGCATTAGCAACAGCGTATTAAGAAAGCGAGTAGGTATGAAAGATAGTATCAGTGTAAATAGGAGAAATGATCCGCTGGTTCGGGCATATAGAAAGAATGCCTGAGGAAAGAATGACAAAACAGATATACAATGTGAAAGTGGAAGGCTGCAGGTACCGGGGAAGACCTAGACTATCACACCACGACCAAATAAACCGAGTCTTATCTGAAGGAAAAGTCAAGAGTCTGCGTAACCGGCGAGCGTGTATGAGACAAACTATGAGAGTCGAGGAAGCCAGAGAGGTATGTAAGGAAAGAGCCTGTTGGAACTCTGTACTCTCTGCCTACCCCGCAAGGGATCTGGCGTGAGGTTATAGATAGATAGATAGTAAAGTTATGTATTTATTATGTTCCAGTGATGTGGTGCACAAAGACCTTGGGCTCTCGGAGAGTGACGATGAAGTTGCGAATGCGCACGCAATAGGACCGTAAGTAATCAATTTCATTGTTAATTAATTGAAACACGAAGAAATATTGCAGAGGTTTACATACAGTATTGGTACGAAAAGATGATACGTATATCAATCAATCGTTTTCGTGTAAGATGATCTTATTGTTATTAACACACTATATACACGACTGCCTCATTTGTCTAGTGGCAAACCGCATCGCTTTCTGATCATGAGGTTCAAATCCTAGGTCGGACAAATGTAGTTTTTCTAACAAAAAATTCCCAGTATAAGTCCGGAGTCTGGAATTGTGCCCGGTGTATGACAATAGGCTCGCCCCCTATTGCATAGGACCTAACATTGTCGGCGACAAATGGGTGTACTCAGTACACCTCTACCACCCCCCGCCTGGGGAATATAGGCATGACGGTATAAACACACTATACACACACGATGTGACAAAAAGTAAATAGAGATATAATTAAATGCGAAAATACAAGCCCGCCCTCGCCGGATTTAGAAAGGAAAATTGTAGTCTTACATTCAGTTTTGTTTCTGAAACATACATGTATCATTATGATTTGTTTTCTCAATCAACAAGTTTTCATATCGGATGAGCTTATTGTTATTAAGAGCACTATACACACACGATGTAAAAAAATGAATAGAGATCTAATAAATTCGAAAATACAAATTGGCTTCGCCGGATTTTCCCAGTGAAGGCTGTGTCTAGATCCGGTAACTGCACATTGTCCATTTCGGTCACGTTTGATTATTTTTTATGTAACACGTTGAGCCCAGTGAAATTTCATATACACACATGCACCCTGACCTAATGCTTTGTCCCGTGCAATGAGCTTGTATATTGCACTTCCATACTTTTAATTATTCTCTTTTTTTATATTTTCCTTTATCTATCTATATCATCACGCCAGATCCCTTACGGGGTAGGCAGAGAGCACAGAGGTCCAACAGGCTCTTTCCTTACATACCTCTCTGGCTTCCTCTACTCTCATAGTTCGTCTCATACACGCTCGCCGGCTACGGAGACTCCTGACTTGTCCTTCAGATATGACCCGGTCTATTTGATCATGGTAAGATAGTCTAGGTCTTCCCCGGTCTTCCTTTATACAGACGTAAATGGTCTCCCTGCCGTGTTAGTGTGTAAATAAAAAAAAAAAAATTAATTAAACACGCGACGACTGAATACAATGAGCGGAGCTGCCTGTGTACCATTAGATCTAGCCGCTGACGTGTCATTTACAAAAATACCTAATAATAGTCTGCAAATGCATGGGAGGTATAATGATTTTCGGTAAAATTGCATTCGGAGACGTTATAGCATAGCGCTGCGTAACCGCAGTGTTCTTAACGATCACCAAGGTTAAGCAACACTAGGCTCAATCGGCCTGAGATGGGTGACCGTTTGCAACTTTCTATTTTCTAGCGTGCCGATACATCGAAAGCACATAACGTTATTAATCCCGATTACTACTTCATGTGTGCGGTGTTACTTGCACATAAAGCAGATAAATCTCTCATACTCTCGGCACGTTTGTAATTAGTTTATTTCCAACATCTATTACATTAAATTAAAGCATGCAGTGAGCGCACTCGAAACTGCAGCGAAGAGGAAACTTCGTAATTGATTTTTATCGGTAGGTACCGGAAACTTGTAAGTTTTGAGCGCGAAACTAGAATCGAATTACTCGAAAATCTAAGGAGCGGAAGCTAAGGTTGTTATTGTTTATATTGAACGGACTATAATAGAATAAGATATGGCCGTTATAACAATTCAGCGTGTATATTGTCCCACTAATAGGCATATAGGCCTTCTCTCTCAAATCGAGCTGAGAGAGAATAGTTTGACAAGAGAGTAGTAGTAGAGATGAAACATAAAATTGAATGGTCTTTAGATTCAATATCAATAAATATTTTTTTTTATTTAAAAAAATTACGAAGTATTCCCGTGTCGGGGGTGCGTTTACAAACATGAAAATTCACATACACAAATACCCAGACCGAAACAAATGACTGTGGGTCACATAAAGATTTGTCCCGTGCGAAAATCGCCCGCGACTGTTAGACACAGTGGGCGAAGCGGCTAAATCGTCCGTCAAATACATCTTATAACTGTTATCCTCGAAAGTACCCTTTCGATTCGGTAGAGGTGTAAAAAGTATGTTCACTTTACACCGAGATATAATTCCTATGTCGTAGATGTGTTTGTAACATGAATTCACGTACACAAACACCCTGACCGACATAAACGTTTGTGGGTCACACAGACATTTATCCCGTGTGTGGATAGAACTTTTCAACTTAAAAATCTATCTATCTCTACCTATATAATCACGCCCGATCCCTTGCGGGGTAGGCAGAGAGTACAGAGTTCCAACAGGTTCTTTCCTTACATAACTCTCTGGCTTCCTTCACTCTCATAGTTAGTCTCATACACGCACGGCGGTTACGGAGACTCTTGACTTGCCCTTCAGATAAGACACGGTATATTTGATCATGCAACTTGAAAATAATAATTTTAGAGGACTATCAATATTTAGTCACCTCAAGTAATACTAAATTCTCTGTACGCAGAATTTTGCGGCTTATTATGACATCTTAATTAATTTAGCACAACGTAGTTAAGTCAACAAAGTTATGTGTAAAGTCGGAACGTGTACCTATATTAATGATCTAAACTACATAGTAGTAATACAGACCAATTCAAATGAACAGACTGTCAATAGTAATAACGCATCGTAATCGACTAAAGCTTAAAATCCTGTAAAAAATGTCTTTCTTTAAAATACCAGTTTGTTTTACAATATATCTATTTATATCATCAGCCGGTCGTTGTGGCGGTCTTTAAGGGAGGCCTTTGTCCTGCAGTGGACGGCTTTCGGCTGAAGAAGAAGATATCATCACGCCAAATCCTTTTTGTAGTATAGGCAGAGGGTATTGAGTCCCCAACAGGCTTATTCCTTCCAGAGCTCTGGCTCCCTCCACTCTAATGGATATTTCCAGAAAATTATAATCAATTTTATTTTCCGTTAATATTTTGCCACCTTTATGTTTGTTGACAGCTAAGTTTCGATATTTGGTAGCGCAATCAAGTGTGTGGGATAGGCGTGAGTGGAGGAAATCAGAGAAGTTCGTAAGGAAAAAACCTTTTGGAACTCTGTACTCCCTACTTACCCGGCAAGGGATTTCCTGGGCAAAGGTCTTCTCTCACAAATTGAGGTGAGAGAGGTTAGGTCGTACTCCAGCACACGGACCCAGTGTGGATTGGTGAAGGGAGGTTTCAAGCCATCTACTGTTGGAACTTATCAAGCCGCCTATATGGCTTACAACTTGCCTTGACGACTACATAGTAGGTGGTTACTGAGACCAACGGCTTAGCGTGTCTTTCGACGCACTGAGACACTAGAATATGAAAATCTCACAAACGGTTACCCATCTCATACCGACGAAGCCGAACGCTACTTAATCTCGGTGATTGCTAAGAATACCGCGGTCTCACGGCCTGGGATCGGAACTGATTTTAAAAACCTACTTACGTTATTTTATTAACCGGTTATTGATTAAAACTCATCAAATTGAATTAAATTTATTTCGATTATCGGTAATTACAAAGAATATATTTTTTAGTTCTCAATATCGAAATTTACCGGTTAAACTCAGACGTTCTCGACGGCGCGGCGTCCGTCTTCTATTTTCAAGGACAAATGTTCCTATTTCTTTCGCATGTGCAGTGTGGTGTTGAATTATTACCTGTCTATATACGATCGTAACCTAGAGAAACTCAACGAGCGAAAGCAATCTCAAATAAACCGGTTAATTTAGGTAGCAATATCGGTTCAAGTGACACTAAAAACCAATACTGAAAATCAAACCGATTTCTTCAGTTTTCCAGGTTTTGACCGGAAACCTTTAACCAGAAACGAAAATCATTTCGGTTTGGGGTGATTGACCGAAACCGGTTTAAAAAATTAACTGGTTTCCGACCCCTACTCGCCTCTATGATGATATAGTTAGATAGATTTAAAGTCTATCCGTTTAGGCTGATCTGTGGTAATACATAATATATTTGTAGTGTCAACAAGGAAGTCGGTAAATCCCCTGATAGAGACGCGACATGGAATAAGTATGCGTGTATTTAGCTTCATATTTCATTTACCTTTTACTATTGGGACGCGTAATGCGTAATTAGCACATAGAGAATATAATGTGTTTTTTTATCGTGAAACTCTGTCTGTGCAAGTTTTTTTTCATTATTCAAGCAGTTAGTTTCTTAAATTGAATAAAGAAAGTACGCTTAAAGAAGATTTAATTGCTTGAAGTTTTGCGTGGAACAATGTACTTTGTTTATAAGTCGTTATAATTCTCCAAACCTTTTCCGATTTAACTGTAGTTAACGCAATATATCTTATCCACCATCTACGAGATATCAACCCTTCACGGGATATCTATGAATACTGCTCATTTATTTGTCACCAACGTGGGTTGATGTATAGGTATGGAAACGCAGGAACAAACACTGTGGCTTCGAGTTCTTGGTATAGGCTGATTAAACAAGAAGTTGCAAGCAATTCTCTGGAAACCTATGTTAGAACTTGAATAACATAAAGTACTTTAGTATAATGATGCGGTAGCTTATAAACTTATACACACTCGTTTGATCGTTATTTACTTTTCACAATTCCAGACTCCGGACACATACTGGGAATATTTTGTTTTGTCCGACCTAGGATTTGAACCCAGGACCTCGTGATTACAAAGCGATTCGCTTTGCCACTATACCAACGAGGCAGGCATTGTGTCTTTAATTATACAATTTAATTTTCGCAGTTCTGAACAGAAAACGGAAGAATGTTTGGGAATGTCTTTTTCCAGTGAAATGTCACGTGGTCAGAATAAGGCGCTATGGATTGCGGAAAGAGAATAGATACAACATTTTTGCAATTCTTTAGGCCTACTGTTCCTTTATGCCATTACTAAATATATAGCTATAATTAATTGCATAGAGTAGACCCTACGAATAATACTTGCAATCGTGATATATGATCAGGCAAAAGATAACCATTATAGGCCGCCCAAAAATACCACAACGAAAACCCTTTTATGCTTTCCGCATCCAGCTTTTTAACGAAGACTAGGCAGCTGCGTACGCGTTTATCTTGTAATATATTTATATATTATTTTATAATTACTGAAATACGCTGCTTTTGCTCCTTCTGGAGAAGCTTAGCTTTCTATTGGTGAAAGAATTGTTAAAATCGGTTCAATAAGTTTAGAGATTATCCATTACAAAAAAATCCTCTTTATGACATTAGTATAGATGATAAACCATACTCAACTTGTTCGCAGGCCCCTCTCACCGATAGGCTCGGGCAGTCCGAGTTCGGGCAGCTCGTCGCCGTCCGAGGACTCGGAGACCGAGACGTCCTCGGCGGAGTCGTCCGCGCCGGCGCCAGCCGCGGCCGCCCCCGCGCCCGCGCCCCCTGCCCCACCCCCCTCGGCCGCGCCGCCGCCCGCGCAGCGCTCCTCCTGGGGCCTCTCCAACTTCGTACCGCTCACGCAACCCCCGCCAGACCAGACATACAACTCGGGAAAGGAGCTCAGACATGCACTCGCCGATATCAAGAAGCCGGTGAGTGATGGATTTTTAAGGAGGTTTTTGGTGTTAACATGCGGACCGCGCTGCGCTCCTCCTGGTGACTCTCCAACTTTGTACCGCTTACACCACCCCCGCCAGACCAAACCTACGACTCGGGAAGGGAACTCAGACATACCCTCGCTAATATGAAGGAGAAACCGGTGAGTGGTGGAAGTTTTAAGGAGGTTTTTGTAGTAGAAGTCGCCAGTGTAACTGATCGAAAGTCTGAAAAGTAGATACGGTCTATAATGGTCTATTCTTTAGGTGAGCTAGCTAGCTGACAGTGTTACAAGATTATTATGATTTGTTATACTAAATCAGAATCAATTACGAGTGGGTTGGTTATTACGAGCCATTCTTGTCCCTATGTTGGACAAAATCTTCCTACCATATTTCCTATTCTTTAGGTACAATGTTTCTTATTATTAAAGTTGAAGTACTCACCCAACCTTATGTATTTTCTCCATATATGTACTCCGAAACCGAATGCGCACATTCCTATTTGTATGTACCTTCCTACATTGCACTCACTCACATCACATTTACATAATGAATTATTGGTACCCAATATAACCATATTGGATAAAGTTTATTCTATGCTATCTAGACAAATTCCTACATCCAACACCAGGCATCTCTACTAACATGGGACCGAAATGCAGGTGTCAATGTCAAAGCCTAATATATCTAGCGTAAACATAAATTATCCCTTTCCCAGGTGTTATGTTGCACAAGATAAACACTTCTCCGTACATGGGCACTTAGTAAGCATTCGTTACAATTTTGCACGTCAATATGCGCTCGGGCTTCTGAGATCAAGCCAAGTTCTCGCCACTTGTGTTTTGAGTTACTGGGAACGCGGGCTGAAATCGTATCCTCTTTCGCAATTGAACTGCAGTTACTGTTATGTATAAATCGGGTTTAAATTTAGAGTTTATTTCACGTTAAGTCGTAAAGAGAAATGTTTGAAGTTTCCGTTGAAGATTTGGAACATTTCGATTGCATTTGCATAAATGTTATGGATGCTGGTACGCGGAAAGTTTTGTTATGGGAGAACTTTGAGAGACTAAAAAAACATGTGTAATATTTAAAGACAGTTCATATCATCAAAGATAAAAAGATTTGCTATTTAATAACAATTGAGGTTTAAGAGAAATCGACTAAAATCTGCAATCAACCAAAAATAATGGCAGCAAATTTTGAACTACTCCAAAATTTCCTTCAACGCATCATGAACGAACGCGAAGAGGACGTTAAACAGAAATGGATCAAACTCGCCCTTCTAAAATGCAATCTACGATGTGGTCTCATACATTTTGAGAACAGCTTAAAGAGTCATATCCCTGTTGAAGATAGGCAGAAAGTGTTAGCAGCGTTTTTGAAGTTGAAAGACATGTTGTGGCAAGCTGTGGGCGCTTTGCATGGAAATATCGCTTCGGCTTTAGAATCATCTGTTGTTATTGAGGTTAGATATGAATCTTAAAATCCCGTTTTTCGCTTCAGTTGAAAGAAAAAGTATGCGTAACTGGTTGAGATGACTACAGAGTGAAGCTAAATTTGCAGTTTTGTATAGTACATTTCAAACTTTCTTCCATTATGTACTGGCAGTTACAAAATAACTCGATCTAATTGACCACTATTGATCAATCCTAGTTGTAATAAAATTTGTTTTCCATAACGCAAAAGTTGCACTGTTTTATATTTATCAAAAACATGGCAATATCATTTCAATTTAAGACCGCAATGACTCGTCATTTTGGGAGGTGGCTCTAATATGGTGGACCCAAGAGTGGAAACGAGGCAAATACCCCTGAGTTTTTATCTCTCTATCTATTATCACGCTTGCGGTGTGAATGGAGAGTACAAACTTTCAACAGGTTCTATCCTTACAGAATCGCGAGTATAACTGGATATAATAATGATATGGATGTCAACAATTACTCACGTAGTGTTTGTTATCTGCAGAGTCCAATCTCGGAGATGTCAGACTCGGAGGCGTCGTCTCCGTCGCCGGGCGTGGTGCGGCGGCGCCGGTCCATCCCGAACCGGGTATCAGCTGCTTCCAGCGACGAGGATACGCCTAGACACACGGTAACTTACAAACTATCTTAGTCGAAAGAAGTCTACTGCTGGGCGAAGATTTCCTCGAAGGACCGTCACGATGACGGGCATTGTGCCGTAACCGTTTTTGACCTTAACCGGGTTATTGGTCGGCATTTACAAACTAGATGTTGCAGAATTTAGAAATTGTTTTACTAATTATCTAATATAGTTTTTTTTGTGTAAATGACTTTACTATTGGTCGGCGCCTTCACAGCTTACAGTTCAATTGACTTTTTGTATTTAGGGTATTTCATTAAGGACATCCTTAAAATGAAAGTTATAGTATCTAGTTTTATAAAGGTATGCATGGTATTAAGTTGGATATATTTTTGGTTTGCGTTGATCATACTAAATAGATTTTACAACTTCGTCTGATTAAAACTAAGCTTACCTGAGACTAGTGTAGGGTTTTTTTGATTTGAGCAGTGGTGGCATTGTTACATTTTTCATGTCACAGTATCTTAATACTATTCCTCAACACGGTTAAGGGGTACTTTACGTTTGCATCGCCTGAAAGACTAAGCCCACGTTCGCACGGACGATTTTTCAGCGGTCTGTTCTGAAGTAAAAAATATTGTTCGCTTGTTTTATTCCAGCGTTTGATTATGTTGAAGGTGTGGGCAGCAGAGTGAATTTTTTTTTATATAGTACAGTGATTTTATTTAGTCAAGTACTAATTTAGTTTTTTCTTTTTATTTTATTTTACACCACCGTTACAGTCTAACAAACGCACCAGTCAGAGCCATATTTTATTGTCTATAGTTATATGTTGTTCTTTATGGCGGTGTTGTCATTCTTTTAAGCATGCCTTTACAATAATTATATAAACTTCCAACAGATTAAAGCGTTGAAACGCTCGTGCGAACATTGGGTTAAGGCTAAGCATAACGACAACGACAAATTGATTTGAATTTATTTTATATAAAAAAACGTAGTCTCCCACTAGGAGTTATGCCCGTGTCGTGGGTGCGCTTACAAACATAAAAGTTTACATACACATATACCCAGGCCGAAACAAACAATTGTGCGTCACACAAAGATTTGTCACGTGCAGGAATCGAATCCGCGACTATTAGACACAGTGGGCGGAGCGGCTTAAGCTCCCAACCACTGCGCTAAATCGTCCGTCAATTCGAACTGCAATCTAGTTAGAACAGCAAAGGCTCGAATTGACCTCGAGGTGGGTTGTCAGCAGACGTCCCCGCTGGTGGCGCAGAAGCGCGGGCGGCCGCCCAAGGCGCGCGCGGCCGAAGAACGGCCGGTGAAGAAGCGCCGCGGCCGCCCGCCCAAGCCCCGCGCCGACCCGCCGCCCGACAGCGACGCCGAGCCTGAACCTGCGCCCGCGCCACCGCCTGCGCACCACCACGCCCTACAGGACACTAAGACCCACATCTTCCGCAAGGTATTTTTTTTATGAGACTAGGGTCCACGTGGACGAACCAGGGTTAGCGTTACCTATTGACTAACGTGAGGTAATAACGTTAAATTGCCTTCAACTAAAGTAGTCTGCGACCACGCCTGCACTCAACCAGGCGGTACAGGACACTAAGATCCACATCTTCCGCAAGGTCTGTGACCCTGCCTGCCTGTCTGTAATATATTATCAGCCACCATCATCAGCTGAAGTACATACAAAAAAAAAACACTGTCACGCCTATATTCCCCAAGCGAGGGTGGCTGACGTGTACTGAGTACACCCACTTTTCGCCGACGATGTTAGGTCCCATGCAATAAGGGGCGAGCCTATTGCCATATACCGGGCACAATTCACACAATGGTTCGAGCTAATGTTGCTATAAATATACAGATATTCATATGGATTGCTATCTGTATTTGTATTGTATCTACGCCTTTCCGGCATATTTATTGTCCTAAACGACACTATGATTTTGTATATCCAAAACACATAAGTTGCGTGTTTAACGTAACCTTGGTATGGGTAAGCCTGGCCTGGCTTCGTCTTCTATTATTATATCATATTTTTCTTCACAGGTTTTCACACCCAAGAAAAATGACGAAGGCGGGGGGAAAGGTGGAAAAGGAGGAAAGGGGAAAGGTGGAAAAGGGAAAGGACAAGTCACGATCATAGAAGTGACTGCGCCAGAATCGGGGGCCGACGACGACGAACGCAGGCACCGGGAGAGGTCCACGGAGCGTCGCAACGAAGAAGCTCTCGCCAGAGTTTCGCCGCCCCCCGCACCTTCGCCCGCACGAGCCGACCGGCCCCACCGCCGGGACGCCGACCGTCGCCGGGAACTCGACCGACCTTCGATAGAACGGACCCCCAGCGACCGACCCGACCGGATACCAAGCGAACGCCTCGAACGATCCTCCTACGAGAGGATACCCTCCGACCGGACGCAGGAGAGAACTTCCAACGATCGGATACCAAACGAGCGGATGGCGATCGATCGGCTATCCACCGACCGAACGTCGGACAGAAGCGTCTCGGACCGATCGTCCGATCGCCTGTCCACGGACAGGCTGTCGGGCAGCCTGTCGTCCGACCGGCTCAGCGATCGATTATCCTCCGAACGGCTAGTCGACAAAATGTCCCACGATCGGCTGTCGGCCGACAAATCCCACGAACGGTTATCGCACGAAAGATTAATGGGCGAGAAACTATCCCATGATAGACTACCCGACACGAAGCCATCAGGCCGAATGTCGGAAAGCAAGATGTCTATAGACCGCCTGTCAGATAGCAAGATGTCAATAGATCGCCTGACAGAAAGCAAGATGTCAATAGACCGACTTACAGATACCAAGATGTCAGTCGATAGATTATCAGAAAATAAAATGTCGGTCGATCGATTGTCAGAAGAGAAAATGTCGGTCGATCGGTTGACGGAAGGCAAAATGTCGGTCGATCGGTTGTCGCAAGGCAAAATATCGGTCGATCGGTTGTCGGAAGGTAAAATGTCGGTCGAGCGGTTGTCGGAAGGCAAAATGTCGGTCGATCGGCTGTCGGAAAGCAAGGTGACGCCGGAGAAGCCCCGAGTGGAACGCGGTGCATCGGACCGATATATTTGTGCTGAGGCAGACGTCGGGTCGGGACTCAAGTCGGGCCGCGGCTCAGAGAGACTCGAAGAAGCCTCGTCGAATGGTGAGTAAAATACGTTACGATATTTCGTTTGATGTTTCTTTTCAATAAATATATTTTAATTAAATTGAAATGTGTTATCATATGTTTGTCAAATAATAATAAGCGACATAATTCAGTTCCTTGTATATTAGAATTCTGCCTAAATAGAATGTACATATCAATCTTGCCGTAAAAATAGATTTTTGCTAACTTATCGTGCAACGAGTTTTTGTTTTTGTTTAAAAAAACGTGTAGCCCCACAGTAGGAATTATTCCTGTGTCATGAAATTTACATGCACACCCATATCGAAATTTATATACGTAATTTTGTGTGTATACACCATCCTTTGAACGTAAATATACAATGTACAATTGGTAAATCATCTGCCATTATTTTTGAATATACAAGCTGTAACATAATAAACGCCAGACCTGAAAGTAGTTTATTCTAAATGGGTAACTGAATTGATGCCAATTATTTTTAACGTATCTTATTTTTTTTTTATTTGCCAACAATGCTTTAACTCCTTATGTGCGCTATAAAAAAAATCAAATATATTATTGATTCATAGCAATAAGAAGATGTCAAATGCATTCCTAAAACGTATTTCACAAAACGCACACATACTAGTACAAGTTTCATTGTTAATTGGGGTATAAAAGTGCTTAAAAAAAGTGTAAAAAGCTTTAAATTTGGAAATTTGGTTTTCGTTTTGAATTTATTAAGCAATTCTCTAATCGGGGTGTCCAAGGTCTTGCGTTTATTATGTTACACCTTGTAGATCTACAATATTCTTCTTCGTCGCCTTGTAGACAAGTCTCTACAAGGCGACGAAGAAGATAACACACGCATCACCGACGTTGACATTTCCGCCCTTTCCAACCGACAATTCAAGAATCGGGTCAGTAAAATACTATGTGCTGAGACGTAATACAAGTATGACCCTAATTTCTCGTATGAAACCTTTTACCAAAATGTAACTTTTTGAATATAGTCTAACTTTTAATTTTTGTTTTTTATGTCAGTCAATCCGTGAACAATGGTGGGGTTTACATGTTTATTAACTCATTAAGATAATTATACTGTAAAATCAATAATATGTAACTGTTTTTATTTCCATATAAATAAAATATAAAAAATAATATAAAATAATATATTGTTTATCATCATATACAATTTTTTTAAGCTGTTGCGCTTGTGCTGTCATGTTTTTTATTGGAACTAAGACCGCCACAAATTGGCACCTGTAAGCCAGGATCCACAATGCTTAGATGACACCACGGTTGGAACCTTAGGATGTTCCGGGAAGCGCTTTAATTGTCTTGAAACTCACAACAAATTTAATTAGAAAAACAGCAGGAGTAGGAAAAATCAAGCATCCCTTGCCGTATCAAGCCAGATCCCTTGCGGGGCAGGCAGAGAGTACAGAATTTCAAGTCAGTCAATTCAGGTTCTTTCTTTACAGACCTCTGGCTTCCTCCACTCTCATAGTTCGTCTCATACACGTTCGCCGCTTACATAGACTTTTGACTTGCCCTTCAGATAAGACACGGTGTATTTGATCATAATAATATAATATCAGCCTATACTGCCCACTGCTGGGCAAAGGCCTTCTCTCACAAATCGAGGTGAGAGAGATTAGGTCATACTCCACCTCGCGGATCCAGTGCGGATTGGTGGAGGCAGGTTTGTGGCCACCTACTGTTGGAACTCATCAAGCCGCATTTAAGGCTTCCAACTCGGCTTAACGACTACCACATTAAGTGGTAAGCGGGACCAACGGCTTAATGTGCCTTCCGAAGCACGGAGACGCTCGAATAGGAAAGGCCACAAACGGTCACCCATCTCAGGCCGACCGAGTCGAACGCTGCTTAACCTTCGTGATCGGTAAGAACACCGCGGTCGCACAGCGCTACGAGCGCCTCATTTGATCATGGTCATCATAATATACCGTTTGTTTAAACGTCGATATGTATTGTTTGTGTACAGTGGAGCGGCGACGAGCGCGGGTGGTGGTGCGCATCCCACTAAGCCGGCTGCGCGCGGAGACTGTGCGGGCACTACAGCGGCCGCCGCGGCGGCCCCTACCCAAACACACGCATGCACCGCACACTGAACAGGTACGAAACGTCGCTAATAAAATGTCTAAAACAACAAAAAAATACCTTTATAGTAGATTATCCCCTATTAGACTGTTAATTCAACTAGCCCAGGTTTTGAGTTGTGTCGCTCGTCGACGACCCGGCAAGCTGTATAAAAAATGCGGTAATATCGGTACGGTAAATTCGTAAAATACTACATAAGTAATACTTACTGTATTTTAAAAATACTTATGTATTCGTTCGTTGTTATCGGTCCCTAACGGTATCCACCGTTTGTAGGGATATTTCGATCGATTTTATTGTGATCCTTTCCAAAATTGTTATCAGGGAAATTATTTAGAAAATACTTGATATGACACTTAATACTGCCAAAAAAGGCCCATTTTTGTATCCGAAAGCCAGTATAAAAACAAAGAACACATTAAGTATTTTTTGAAGGCAATAAACAGCTACAATATACAACATATCAAATTAAAATAAAGCAATGACTTAAAAATGTTTGACACGAGTCTAAACTAAAATTAAATACATAGGAAAAATTGTTAACAATATTGAAGCCCACAATATTATTTAAATTTGAGCAAAATATCGCCTGCATTTCTTCACAGTTTTTGCTAACAACCTAACCAACAGCCTCTGTCAACCAACAGACGGGCAGTGTCCAAACCCATACAACTCCGCTATAAAGTTGTTTCGTCCCAGGGAGCCGAAGTAGCGGCGACCAACCACGAGCGGACGGACGCGTACCCGGGACAGACGCCCATCTACTTTTCGTACTTCGAGCGCCTGCCTGCCGACGCGCTCTCAGACGAGGAGAGAGATCACAGGTAACAAACTTTGTTTCATTATAGTATTTTTCATGTAAGGTGGGTACTGTGACAGTTGTGTCAAAGAAAATTATATTTTTTTCAATGGCAATAAGAGGCATGACCCGTTTCTATACTTATGGTTTTATGCCTTAACATCATTGAATTAAATATTAATTTCGTTTGGCATATAGAACTGTCACAACCCATCCTATGTGAAAAATATCATAATACACTTTTAAGACCGCCGCTCCCTTAAAAACAGATTATCCTGAGGGTCTAGAGAAGTTCTGCATTCGTTAAAGTTATAGATACGTATTGATACAGGGTTTTACCGCGTACACCCACCCTCATATAACCGACCACACCGGCGAGACACCTAGTATATGCCCTCCCCCTTAGCGACTACCCAAGCCGAGGCAGTTCCTCCTCGAGGCGCCCTTGAGCTAGTTGCCCCCTTGCCCTTCTGGATGAAGTAGTGATTGCACGATCGCCCTCTTGTCCAGTGAAGCTGTAAAGGCCCTGCAGCCAAAAGCATAGATCATTCATACACACGCTGACATTGTCAGGTGCCAATGTAATAGGGTGCAAGTCTTTACAATTGCAGATTTTTTCCGACCCAGGATTCGAACCCAGAACTACGTGATCGCCACTAGGTGCCATCAGACCCACAACGGAGTTTAGACCAACTAGGCAACCCAATAAATAATAAAAAACATATGTTGTGATCTTTAAGGTTTTTCGACTTGTTAGTCGAAATAACAAGAAGGGAGGGACTGAAGGAATGAGCTTTCTTTATTTATATTACTTCCTTTTATTCATTCTTGTCATTCATAAATTGTGCATTCAATTGTGTCGGTAATAATATATAAAAAATATCCAGATCCTGAGACATTTTTGAAATTTAATATTGACATTTACCGCTAATCTATCATTATAATATATGATTTAAGGTTGGAAGCTGTTATTTTTATTTTTAAAATTTAAAGAATGGCTCTGCGACTGGGCGAACACGTCCTGAAAATTAAATTACTCCTTCTCTTCACCAGATATTACCTGGAAGAGGCGACGAGGCTCCGCACGGCGGCTGAGCGGGAGCAGGAGCCGCTCCCCCGCGTCATGCTGTACCTGGAGTCCGTGCTGTGCTTCGTGCTCACCGGCCGCGTGCTCGAGCTGGAGCTGGACACCAAGGGCGCCTTCACCATCTACCGCGAGACCATCGAGTACATCAAGTCCATACACTCCATGCCGCAGCGGTTCCGCGCCTCCCCCCACGACACATTCAACAAGCTGGACATACTCAGGTATTTAACCATCTAACTGGACATAATACAGCTAGATTTCAAGGTACCTTCACGATCTACCGCGAGGCTATCGAGAACATCAAGTCGATACACTCCATGCCGCAGCGGTTCCGCGCCTCCCCCCACGACACATTCAACAAGCTGGATACACTCAGGTATTTAATTGCTAAATAACGAGTGCCTTCTCTATCTACCGCGAGGCTATCGGGTACATCAAGTCGATACACTCTATGCCGCAGCGGTTTCGCACCCCCCCCCCCCCCCTCACACGAAACACGAAACATTCAACAAGCTGCACCTACTTAGGTATTTAATTGCTAAATTTGAGAGTGCCTTCTCCATCTACCGCGAGGCTATCGAGTACATCAAGTCAATACACTTCATGCCGCAGTTCATGGTGTGACACCGCATGACACGTTCAACAATGTGGATGTAATCAGTTATTTTAACGACTAGTTCTATCCAAATGCTATATTTTCCAAATATTTTGGAAAGGAGAATAGAAAGAGAGGGAAGGTAAGGATAAGTTACACAAGTCAGTTGAGAATGTTATGTCATTACGTATGAGGATCTTAAAAAGTATATAAAAAGACACGTACATCAGATGCGTCGATAAGAACACAACTGTTAATTTAGATATAGAATAGTATTTTAGGACGGCCAAAAGGAATAGCGATCAATCTATGATAGAAATATATATAGATAATATTGGTCAGTCACATCTAAAAGCTTGTGGGTAGGAACTGGATGCATTTGGCACGCGCGCTTAACATAGGCTGAACGTTTTTTGTGGACGATTCATTTATGTATCTTTGATTCTGATAACTGGTGTATCAGAAACCTACTGTGGTTTTGTACCATACTATACAAGTGAGTGTTCCTAGGAATGTTTGTTTATATTAAATTATTGTTACAGCCTCCGTGTCCAAGCTTTGCTGTACCTGCGAATGTTCAAAATGTACAACCGTGAAGTCAAGGAATACAATAAGATCGTTCACGAGTACCAACAAAAGGTATGTTTGAGATAAACGTTCATTTTACATTTTCTTTTATTTATTTTCATTCGGAAATCAGAAAGTCGTGTTACTGTTTTAAATTTGAAAATTTCTTTTGCCTGTTTTTTTTTTTAATTTGAAAATGTCTGAGAATGACAATCCTCGTCTATAAAAAAAATGCCAATCGAATTTCGACCTTGAAATTACTCGATCAACAATAATATCCCAGAAAATCATCGATCAAATATACGTAGATACACGCTCGGCGCACGAAAAATGAGACCACCAAAAGGCATGCAAAAGGGGACGGTACTAAAAAATTAACAGGCTCCCGCGTTTTTGCAAATACAACTTTGAGTGATACGAGTAAGGTACAATATGCCCTAATTAATAACTACATAAGTCAAGACTCTCCGTAACCGGCGAGCGTGTATGAGACGAACTATGAGAGTGGAGGAAACTAGAGAGGTATGTAAGGAAAGAACTTGTTGGAACTCTGTACTCTCTGCCTACCCCGCAAGGAATCTGGCGTGATGATATAGATAGATATCATAACTGTAACTACTCACGTGGATTTGGGGACGTTTCTTAGTGTAACTTTTGAACAGGACTGTGTATCTTGTTATGATATATCGATGCAGAAAATAGACGAAGATTATATCAAAGAGCAATTTATGTTGCACCTTACATTCATTAAATTTATTTTCCAAAAATCTCAATGGCACCTATTATTCTTAATTTTTTTTCCATATCTCAATGCCGACCGTTGGCCCACGTCCACGCCACCTACCCGGCGAGCCGCGCTAATGAGACTGTTTTAACGTTTAACGCAGTTTATGTCTACACAGCCGGCGCTGGCCGAGTCCGTGTCCCCCCTGTCCCCCACGCCGTCCCCCGCCGGCTCCGTGGGCTCCGTGGGATCGGGATCCGCGTCGTCCGGCTACTGCTCTCTCGCTCACTCGGTACCGGCGCACACGCATCAGGCGTTACTACTACTCAACAAGTACTACGCCTTCCTGTACGTCGCTCATGACTTATGGGAGCAAGCGGACTCCTTGTGCCGGTTGAGGGCTAATAGAGGTAAGATTTGTGTTTTATACGGATACGTTGGTTTAGTCAGCAGTTATTCGCTGTAGTGAGAAGTAGATATGAAAATCAGCAGCGGCGGACAAGTAAAGGGGAAAAGAAAGAAAGACAATATACTTATTTAAATAAATTTGTTTTATTATTTGGCATGTAAAATTAACTTACCTACGTTGTATGTTCATGTATTCTTAGTATGCATTCTCGCGCTGGCCAGTTTTACGTCTATGCATTGCGTAATAAATCAATTGAATTTTTTAATAATAAATTTAAAGTTCCTTATTATGAATTATTTTTCGAGACAGAACATCGCGCATGCAAAAACGGCATAAAATTTATCTACCTTATAGGATAGATAAATTATAGTAGTTGCTTACATGCGAACGCACACATTGACAGCTTTTGAAAATTGAACACACAAACCGCGTAACTGAGGCCGCTTTATACGCCATTTTTGTATGCAATGCTCAGTGTACTACGCAACTCATTCTAAGGTTACTTAAAATGTCATTTCACACAACTTCAAACACTAACAAGTGAAATTAGTGACCGCATAATGTAAAACAGATAAATTACGTACGCATTTTTCGAAAATTGCTTCAACTTGGGACAGCATTTGCAAATATATCGCATATTAATGAAACAAAAACTTCCAGATCTGTTCATCGCGGTGGACCGCAAGTGCGGGCCGTTGTCGTTATCGTCCACGTTCCGCCATCTGGTGCAGTACGTGCGGCACGCCATCTCGCTGCTGAAGAACGCGCCGCGCGAGTGACGCCGCCCCGCGCCGGCCCCGCGCCCCGCGTGAGGGCTACACGTATGGGAGAAACTAATGTTTCAACACCCTACACACACCGTGTAATTCTAATCGTCCTGGGGCGAAGGCCCAGCTAATCGACACCACCTTACACACAGTGAAATTTGAATCGTCCTGCAACCCAGCTAATCGACACCACCTTATTTATAGACACGATGTAATTTTAGTCGTCCTATCCGATGTTCACGGGTTATAGAAAAAATGAACAAAAAGATCACTTCATTAGGTCGCACCTACCTACTGACCCATCCGAATATCATGGCTAGGCTGAAAATCCGGAACACCGAAGGTATCTATCGGTCAGCTGACGAGTTGCGTCGCCCCTCAATGTCATTTTGAGCTTGGTACTGGTGTAAATTCAGAAGGGAACGAGCAGCAGCCAGTGAATGGCGGCCGTCTATTCAGACAGCTCTTCCCATGAGATGCCAATCCAAAGGACCCTCAAAAACATCCCCACTCATAGACTACCTTCCCGGAAACCGATCTGGAGCGACAACAAAATCCAGAAGCACCTCAACATCCGGTTAGAGTGAAGAAAACAATGGGAGACTTCGGACGCCTCCCAGGGTTACATCAGCATAGCCGACCTCGATTGTGGTACGAGGCTTTAAAGAGCAACTGCTGGTGTAGTCCTTCATCAACTGAATCAGAACGGAATCGCAAAGTGCAATTTTGATCTGCACAGGTGGGGCGTCACTGAATCTCCTTACTGTGACTGTGGAGACGTAGTGCAGACTATCCAGCACATCGTGGAGGACTGCCCCATTAGGAAATTCAGCTGAGGATTCGCGGGGTTGTACCAACTGACACCAGAGGCTAAACAATGGATCATTTCTGACATAAAATTTACGTAAATCGATTTATTGAAAGTACATCGCCATACGATGATGAATTCACTAAATTAGTATTGTCTTGGAGATGTTACTTATTGAAGATTTCTTTTAGAACCAGTAGGTCTTGGAGAGGTTACTTATTGAAGATTTCTTTTAGAACCAATACATCACCTGGGCTTTCGCTTGTGGACGACTAAAATTTAACAGTATATATATCACTGGCAGGATGACATAGCAACACAACGAAGCAAGAACAGGGGGATGGGTTAACCATAATCCCTTTAGTATAACTAATCTTAGTTTGCCGTAAAAAAGAGATAGCTATAGTCTGCGTATACCTACTTGCCAAATTCGATTTGCGAGTCACATTCGAGCTCACGTTCGCAGTTGATAAAACTCGGGTCGCTATAGTCGATTACGGCTGGGGAGGTCTATACTTTACCTAAATCAGAGATGGGCTAAATGTAATCAGATTAATGATTACAATTGCATTTGTAATATTCAATCATGATTCATGAAGATTAAAAGTGTAATCGTAAACGTTGAAGATTACAAAATGTAATCGTAATCATTAATCAACCATCACGCCTATATTTCACAAGCGGGGGTGGTTAATCATTATTCTGATTACATTTGGCCCATCTCTGCAAAAAAGTAAGATTGTTAAAGCTTTGATAAAGAGAATGTGGTACGCGTCTAGGTTAAAGGAAACTTTTCTTAAATTTAAAGTGTTGTATCCATAAATGATATATTTGAGTTGTGCCACAATTACATTCTGCCAGCGATATATCGACGCCTTTTTAATAGCCGTGTGAAGATAAATTGAGCGACCAGCATTGCTGGCTGGAACTAATAATACACAAACAAGTATGGAAGTTAGTTTTGGTTTAAATACAGAACTTATAAATCGACACATTTCTAATAATTGTGAAACAGTCAGCTCTATATATTTGTTCATATTAAACTTAATTCTTGTGTCAATATGGTCGGTTTTCGAATACAGAATGGTATCAATCAAATATCGGAGTTGAGTTTGACAGTTTGATACAAAGCAAATAATCAATCAATCAAGTATCTGTTGTAACATTTGAATACTTAATCCTTTAATGTACTCTTGAACATCTAAATGTCCAAATTGAATTTGTATTTCTCAATTTCACATAAATATTTTAATATGAACAAAATAATACATCATTTAATTCTTCTATTTTAACAGAACACAGTCTAATCTAATAAAATATATATACGAAGGAATTCGTACGTACACTTTCGACAGCAATACAAAATTATGTTACCAGTTTAGTTTAAACCAAAATTTCACATAACTAAATTTATCGTCATCCCTGTCATACGACTTAAGTATGATAGAGACGGTAATATAAGTTTTGCAAATTAAAGTTTCGTATTATCAAAATTTACTTTAAGGTTCGGTTGAGTACTGACGTTTTGCTGGCTTAGTTTTTCGCTACGCATGTATTTTATCATTTATTTATAATACATCAGAACAAAACAATATGGCGTTCAACAAATTATCGTAAACAATATGAGATATTTAACCACCTCTTTTCGCTTGCTGATAAACCATAAGGTAGGGTGAAATAGAGTATCTTCTCTACTCCATCTCGCTTTCTTTTATGATTTGTCAATAAGTGAAAAGGAAATACAAATATTTCTGGCAATTGTTTTATCGAAACCGATAGATATACTAGCTGTTATTGAATTACAAATTTCGAACAAATGACTGATCTGTCAAAACTATTTCATTGGATTTTTCAATTCAAAAATCGGCTGTCAACTGAATCATATAAAGAAAAACAGATTGACACAATCTGTTCTGGAACGAGTAGCTTCCATGCAAGAACTAATACCGAATCGCTCGCCAGCGGATTCGGAAACTCGAAAGCGAGTTAACACTGTCTTCGCATTTCGTTCTCTTCCCAAATTGATGACCAAAAACCAATTGTAAAAAGAAAAAAAAATGTAATAAATTTGTATATAAAAGCACCGTTGCGAAGCATCGGGCGGAGAGTCCACGGATTTTGAATACTGACTCTGTATTATATAAGTGATAGACTAATCATATCCTAAGTGTTTTTCGTTGTAGTTTTACTTCTCTATCAATGGAAATGTTTTACTGTCGGGAACACATATACGAATTGCTCGTTTACATTAGTGTAAAGTGGAAGATATACGACAAAAAAAAATTAATAAGAAATATTTCGATCGCATGTGGGCCAATTGAGTATATTATTAATATCTCAACATGTATGGGATCACTTGTAGTTCTTCGCAATAATTTACTGAATTTTTCAATTCGCTTCGTTTGTTTACGAGTGTGGTATAGTTGTAATTTCGTTTAGTTTAGTTCGGTAGTCGACGTATCACGCATTGTGATAGAACGGGGCGATTTAACTAAACACCAATTTATATTAATTGTTTGTGTAGGTTTGAAGCAGACTCAGTGTATCACAATAATTACATCACATATCTGATCAGGTTTTAGAAGTGAAGAATGTTTTTGGAATTGGACAGTCATTCATCGAAATGTTAAGAAAAGACATTGTTCTGCGCCCATGCGCGATTTGCCCCAGAACCAACAGCATTGAACAAATGCTTGTATGATTTCAAATCGCCCATAAATTCTCGTAAGGCATTTATTATTAAACGGACAAGCGATGGAATCGCAATATTGCACAAAGTATTATATTTTGAGGTTATAATTCAGTAGCCATTATTAATACATATAAGGTTATATTGTGTGTTGACATTCAGTAAAGATGTCGGCGACTTTGACATAAGTACTTACAATACATTGAAATATTCGTTTTAGATTGCAAATTGTCCTTTAGATACGGATATTTGCCATTATTTTTATTAAAAACGATAAACAATGATGGCATGGGTCAATGTTTGTTGGTTTCGGGGCAATTCTCAACAATGTCCTTTAATTAACTCGAGATCTTAAAGTAGCGGCATCGTACGATGTCACTTTTTACATTTTACAGTAGTCGATGTTTACGGAAAGTCATGAGCGTGCAAACGTCAAAATTGTCATCATCATGCGTCGCTTTTGACGAAATTAATATATAATTAAGTAATGTTAGTATTATGTTTGAGAGTTTGCCTCAGACCTACACGTTATGCCGCGATCAGCGAACAATATACCTTGAGAAAAAATGTTCCTATACGTTATAATATTAACTTTGAATAAATAGATGCTGAACTAGATACACACAATCGTCCATCAAAACTACCGCTGCGAAAAGTTTTATTTATTAGACATTGTAAAATATACATTAACTTTTATTTATGAGAATTTAAAATCTAATAAAGTCAATTTTTATTTCAATTCAAATAGAAAATTAAAACACCAATAGATTTTCTATTCAAAATAGACCATTTAATCTACTGTAAAATATCTAATTTGTTACATTTATGTAATTTCAACCGATAACTTTTAAAGTAGCCTGAGAATCAAATGCCATAATACTTCTCATTCTTACATTTTCGAATTCAATTATACTTTTGATTGAAACTGCAGTTTCATTTTATGACGCTTATCTTTATGACTTTCACAGTTCATCACAAACATAACCACCGGATTCATATTATCTTAACATGATTGCAATTAGGTGCATTATTGAGTGTATGTTTTTGTGAGACGATAGTGTATCTAGTATATTTCCTTCTATGGTACAGAACAACGCTAAACCAAAACCCTGTTGATGGTCATGACTTAATGTGAAGCATTTTTCGTATACATATCAAATAATTTTGGGACAAATCATAGGACGTTTCATTATCGACTTAATACGGCATTCTTATGTACGCTTAGAAATTTAACGGGCGCGATCAACGCTTAACTCATGTTGATCTATGAAAGTATGGCTTCCTAAGAGTTCGGAAAGGCACAAATATATCGCAACAATATTTCGCGTAACCTTTAATTGCAAACCAAGTATGTTACAATCATCCTTATTAACAAACTTTTGACATCACGATATCTTTAAATTACAAAGTCAATTGGGATCCCAAACGTGTCTTAAAGTAGTGGTGTTTGACGATATTATTGCGTTGCCGATATTATAACAACGATGGTGATATTATAGCAATATATGAAGGTATTTTAGATATCTACTCTTGATGAGCCTTTCAACATGATGATTGCTGCTGTAACTTGTTAGATGTGGCATCAAGTCGTATTCAGATCGTTATTCTGTGCATGTTATAATATTTTCTGGTAGTCTAGATTGATTAAAACATAATTAGATGATCAAACGAAATTACCTGAAGTGAAGTTCGATCCTAATTATCTTGACATCGTCGGTGAGGTTTAGGTCAGTAATGTACCTCGGAGACGATGTCAAAGATAATTAATAATATGTTTTAAAGATGTGTAAGGACAAGTTTGACAGCTTGACACTTTCAAGTAATTCGGCGTCAGCCATCACTGCGATACTATTAGACAGATCTCTTAGGAAGCCACGACTTGTTAACGACATTATTTGAAGCGACAATAAATACTCTTTTAGGGGAGCGATAGACTCATATTGTATGTTAATTCCATACAGCCCTACGGATAAACGGTGAAATTATATTAAATCATCAACAATAATTATAATTATTTCGATTAATGAATCGCTGTAGAACAAATTCGTTTCGTTTACTTAATAATAATTATTAAAAGAAGTTCAAATATATTTTTAATTAATACTTTTAAAGAGTACAATGTGGAATGCTTGACATGAACAGAAAGAACACTGAAACAAGAAAATAATGATATCGCCGCAACACCAATAATAATAATTATCTATTTCTCTCGGTTGTTTATCAAATTTATGTTGTGATTGTATATACATATTATATTATACATTTTGTAATGAATATACATGTTAGTGCCAGATAGGATTTTGTATGAACGTTTATAGTGATGCGCGGGAGTGGTCACGCGTCGCGTCGATCGGATCGCTCGCACGACAAGGACAAAATACAGAAATAAAAGTGTAACGTTGTTAATATGGAGTGACAAGAGATGCCTTGTACATAGTATATTGTAAGAAATGTGTAGTTTTCACTCTATATTTTAATTTATGTAAACTATATTTATAATTAAGTGGACAAGGAGATAATTAACATAATAATGTTTGTATAATGGCCGTTGTTCGCCTTGACGAGTCACCACCGACTCAACTCGAACTGTAACGTTGAAATGTGTGTTTTATTTTGTGTTGCTCATACTAACATTTTCGAAATTCAGTTGTGTTTAGTATATATGGACCGCGCGTTGTCCACGTTAATTGATTTTGAAGTTTTATTGTATGTAACAGGATATAAAGTTCATATTTGAATGGCTTACTTTGAGTCGAGTTGGTGTTGAATCGAGTAGGCGTGTCATGGTCCGAATGGTGCGTGTTTTGGATGTGTAAGTGTCGAGGCCTGGCGTGATTTAGAGCGTTCCACGGAATCTTGTTTATTAAGACACGATTTGTTTATTTTTTAAATGAGATAATTGGAAAACTTTTAAATGTAAATGTTTGTAGATGAGCTTGCAGCGTTCATTTATTAGTATGTAATAATTTAGGTGGTAAACTATTCGGGACCCTAGCAATCTCGCGGAACCGTTTATAATTACCGTATGCTAGTTACCCCATGTCGGATGATTCGAGAGAGGCCAGCGCATACCTTTTCTAATTAAATCGTGCACCAAATAATATATATATATATATAATACGTCCAGAGTTTAAATATGTGAAGAAATAGCAATTATTTGGCTAGTAGATGTACAATACAATAGTATATAATACATTATTTCGCATAGTATATAAAGCCATTAAATTATAACGATCACTACATCCAAAAACAATTTAAAAGTCACATTATTACTATTTCTTTACATACATTTAAAGCAGCTTTGAGAAGTTGGTGTGACTATTTTCGATTAATGTGATACAAAATCGATGTTTAGCGATCGAAAAATGCAATAACACAAATGATTGATCACTGAACTGTCTGTTTGAGAAGCATAGTGCTATGTTTGTATCTCATCTGTCACTGACGACTACCCAAAATAAGTTCCGTATCCCCCTCTAGATGCCCTTAGTTAATAAAGCCCCCTATAGCTAAGAGGCTAGGGCGCGCTCGAAATTGTCATCAAAGTATCACGCCTTGCGGGATAGGCATAGGGTACAAAGTTCCAACAGGTTCTTCCCTTATTGATAGATGATTATAAGTTAATTACTATCGGGGACACAAATATAAAATGTACACGGTCCGTAGGGACGTTTGATAAGATTTGCGTTGACGCGTCTTAAAATATTACAATTTAAATAGGTATATAGGGTGTAAGATACAGGTGTGCAAGACCTGAAACAGGACATAGTACCCATCAATAAAAACAACTATTACTATAATTACTCTCAGCGGAAATAAAAAAAAAATTATATCATACAAAATGTTGGATTTGATATCGCTTATTAGACGAACTATTAGAGTGGAGGAAGCCAGAGAGGTAAGGAGAGAACCTGTTGGAACTCTGTACTCTCTGCCCACCCTGCAAGGGATCGGGCGTGTTGATATAGATAGCTAGATAGATGTTGATACCTATTTATCCGGAGGCGCTCGTAGCGCTGTGCGACCGCGGTGTTCTTACCGATTACCAAGGTAAGCAGCGTTCGACTCGGTTGGCCCGAGATGGGGGACCATTTGTGGCATTTTAATATACGAGCGTCTCCGTGCTTCGGAAGGCACGTGAAGCCGTTGGTCCCGGCTACCACTTAGTGTGGTAGTCGTTAAGCCGAGTTGGAAGCTTTAAAGGCGGCTTGATAAGTTCCAACAGCAGGTGGCCACAAACCTGTCTCCACCAATCCGCACTGGGTCCGCGTGGTGGAGTATGACCTAATCTGTCTCACCTCGATTTGTGAGAGAAGGCCTTTGTCCAGCAGTGGGCAGTATAGGCTGATATTATATTATTATATTTGAACCGGAATGTATGACAGCCGATTTTTTTATTTCCGAACTGTTTCCACAGTAATAGCTGTTCGTATTGATCCGTACTATTATCATTTTACGGTTTACGAACTTGTTCATTACATCCTATATTTATGAAGGTGTGCATAAATCATGTACACCCAACATAAAGCAAGTAATCGTCATGTATTTGTATGTGTTTGATTAAAATCCATTTGATTTGTTGTTCGACTGATCGATAAACCGATTGCGCCAACGCAAAGGCAGGTGTTGTAATAGATCTTTCAATCGAAAATTGTCACACAGTTTGCATAAAAAAATAAATCTGGACGTGTTAATTAAATAATTTAAATTAAAAATCAATAAATCAGGAGGGCTACTAAAAACTCTTTAGCGATATTACAGTAATTTTACATTTCTGTGAGAAAGAAGGAGCCATTACTGAATATCTATGCCTCTTTCTCAAGATGTTGTGGCAAGTCCTGTGCACCAAGCGAAGACTAAAATAATTTGATGGTTCTAAATGCGTTGTTATTCCATTCACATACAGTGTCATAGCTGTGGGAAATATCATGGAAAGGCAACAATATATTTAGTTCAGTGAAACTAAATTTAGTTAAATCTGTGTACCGTTATATTAAAATTGGTTAATTTTCAATTGATGAATCGGTACTTACTATCCGCGCAAATATTTTAGGTTTTTTTGTTTATTTTTGGTAAGTTTATTTATTGTGGCATAATGTTTTATTGCAAATTGATTATTGCACACAAAGCGAAGTTTACTTAAATTATTTAAAAAACTGAATGCGAGCCGTCTATGATCTGGATTCGAAGGTATGTCTTGAATATATTTGGCATATTGTTTTAAACTTTTATTCTTTTTTTAATTATTGCTTGTAATTTTTTTTTAATATTTATTCCTTATTTAAAATCAAAATCATTTGCATCTCGTTCGGAAACTCGCATTTGTGTACTTGGTTTTTATTTGTTATCGTTTTTAGTTTAAAATTTTTGAGTTACATTACATTATGTTTTGTTGCTTATTTAGTATCTTTAAAGTAATTTGATTGTATCTTTCGTGTTAAGGTACCATTGATAGAATAAGGAATAAGTTCATTCTAAGAAAACAATCCCTAATGTTGAAATAAGTTGATTGATGATAACACTTTCTATCCTTATCAGAATATGTAATTATCAAAATGATAGCAGCAGTCTAATTCAAAATTTATTATCGCCTCTTTATCAATGGACCTTCAACTAAAACTTAAAACTGTCGACCCTCGCAGATGTATAGTATCATTTTCAAGTTAGAACTTCCTAACTTATCTAAATCTCAATCTTAATTTAAAATGAGCCCTAAAATCGAAACCAAATTGACAATTAATTTATGCTAAGTTGATGAACAAGTGAGCGCTGGTTACGAAGCGTTAGGCGATTGTTTTAGGAAATTGTAAAATACTGTTTTCTTTTTTTTAGTAGCACCTTGTGTTGATAGCGTGTATAATTTGTTTTTTTTATTTTTTATTCGCGTTAAGAATTATGTATAAATTTGTTTTCCTCTAATTTTATTATTTGTGTAATTATACCTTATGTTATTGATGATAGAATACATTAATTTTTATGTATGGATTTATTTTTGTTTCTCTATTCACCTTCCCTTTTGCGTTCCTGATTTTATAGCATTTTATGAGTTATTTTGTTTATGCACCGTCGTTTAAAGAATGCCGAATTGTCGTACATAATGGTACGATATCAGTCAAACTAGTAGGCTGCATATACTCGCGTCTTCGTCATGTTGGATTTTAATGCAACATGTCATGTGACATTTGATGACACATTTAAAAAAATTGCATATTTCAATAAGGACTCTAGTTAGTATTAACAACTATGAGCTTGATTTTCTCTGTTCTTGATTTTTTATTTGTGTCCTTCGGACGATTTTGTATAGGAATGAAAAGGGCAGAATACACGAATCCAACTATATAATATTTATAATAAAGATAATTGGCATCTTGGCGCTTAATTCTAATAAACTAATCACATCAATCGCCTTGTAATCACGTTGAAATTGTTGTTTTTGTGTGTCCAAAGGTAGCGCTGAACACACATTGAGTCAATTGACATTTCCCTAAAACTCACAATGGCGGTGAGATAATATCGCATTATAAATACGAATGCTTTAATTAAGTGTTAGTAATACGTATCGCCTTCGTCAATTGCCACGAGACATGTCACGCATTCAGTGGTTACATACTGCACATACATTATACTAGATTCACATTATCGTGGTATGTATATCCATATTAAGATATCGTCTCACGAGTTAATTATCGAATTTATTTATCTGTTTATATATTATGAATTTTCTAATGAGAGATGGTTCAGAAAAATCACGAGGGGGAGGGAGGGTGTAGTGAGATATCATGTATATTTATTTGTTCGTTGAATGCGCGATTTCTAGATCGAAAAGCGGAGCGTGACAATTCTTAAGATACTTTGTACCAAAACAATACATGTGAATCTAGACTAAGATCTCACCAGGTATCACCTGGGGGGGGGGGGGGGTTTAAAGAGTTGCTAGAAACATTACATGGTTAATGGGGGACCCCTTATTATATTTGCTGATTCCTTTATGGGAGGAGCCGCTGAACTAGGTTTTGTCCGCGTGTCTTGTTTTCATATAACAAGTAGGTATGTTCAATTTGTGAGTTTCCGATAGGAATCTACCATGGCAAGCCACGATTATGTGAATTTTGGGTTATTCTCACAGTAAACTACAGATAAACAGGCGAACAGTAATGCCTTATAAGTGTTTTGAACTCAATTTAGATTAATGGACGGTATATTCTATATTATTGTGGATTCAGTACAGACAGCAGTTTTAATACAGTGCGTGTGACGGGGCTTACGCTTAATTATAAGTAAATATTAATTATAGTGCTTTATATTGTCGCAAAGTTGAGATAATTCATGCAATACGTAAACAGTAAGTAGGAAAATAATGCTTAAATATATTATATTATATAGAAAGCGCACTAAACTGCCAAAGCAATACATTATCGCATGAATTTAATGTATGAACACATTTGTCAATAATTCGTATTATGCGAATTAATTGTAAATTTAGTAACGCTTAACATAAATGTTTGATTCGAATAAGCAATAGATCCATGCATACTGCATAGGTAGGTATCTATCTCAACAAAAAAGGCAGTCTTCTTATTTAGGTAGACACATCCCGTTCTAATTATAAACTGCAGGTAGGTACTTATTCATGTTTTAATGAAAAAATAATGCATTTAACCAATGATAATAAAAAAAAACTCAATATCATTGCAGACAGGTGTCCTGCATTGCCATCAGGATAAAGGAACACCATTTATTGTAAAATAAATAATGAGCCTACGCATTCAGCTTTTATCCCCGATCTTCACCAGTTCATAGTTCCATCTTGTATGGGGCCTACCCACTCCACGTCTTTTGGAACGCCACCCGAGAACCTCTCTGTCCAATGGCAGTCAGTTTTACGAGCAATATGCCCCGCTCACTTAAGTTTAGCAATTCTACTATGTCAGTTTGGCCCTTCAGCAGATCTCCTCATTTTCGATTCGAACTCGTACGGAAATTCGGAACATAGCTGTCTCCGTTGCCCTTTGGATAATCTTAAGCCTTATGGGACCCATCGATCAATTGTATAAAACCCGAGTACTAAGCCTCTAATTACATTTACGAAAGTTCATAATACCTCACCAATCCTACCAAAACCACTTTTTAGATTATTATGTTCGTGTTCCATCCATTTACTAATAATATACAAGGTTATAGTTTATCTACTATGCAGTTTACATTTGTGGCGACCCCTGTACATCGCTACGTAGTTGCGACTACCTACCAATAGATGGTGCTGACGATTCGCCATACATGTCTAGAACGCGATATTAGAGTCCGCACGACGTGTAACATATACACAAGCCCCCGACAACAACTCTCGGGGAAAGCGGTAGGCCCCGCCAGACACAACACGCGTTTGGCTGGAAGATCTTCCCTTTGACAAATCCTGCCACAACGTTCCTGCCAAATTGGTGGTCCCGACGTGATTCCTGCCAAATTTGTGAATCCCCGAAAGGCTCCAACTCAAATGTAGCGATGTATAGGGGTCGCTACACATTCTTGCGCCGGTCGGTTTGATGCCCTGGTAATTTTCTAACTGTCCGTTAAGGTATTCTCACAGAAACTGATTGAATCTCCTCCATAGTAGATATTTTATACAAGTACTTTTTTCAAACATACGACCCAGTTTTGGATGTACTAGACGTTGTTTCAAAGCTTGTGTACATTTGTGTCATCTCCAATATCATTTAGTACATTACAAATGCCCACATTCCGTCGGATGTTGCGTCGCCGTTTCGTCCCGTTAGAAATATGCGAAAGCCTTGATATAAATTACTATTTATTAATTGCACGTACGTCATACTTCGTCATAGCGCCAATCCGAGAAACTAGTATGCAGGTCTATGTACCTGATCTGATCTTGGATCTAAATTTGAGGACATGAATAGGATGCACCGATAAGGCGGAGCATCAGATTTCCCTCGACGGAAAGGATCCAACTCATATTTTAAACATAGCACATCGTCATTTAAATATAGTCATCGTAGGTAAAATTCATACAAACATACATAAACACCCTGACAAATGTTATGCTTGGAGCTAATATTTCTACATACACATTATATTCCCAAAATAACATCAAATAGCCGCCGTAATAAAGTGAAGAATTTAAGGTGATATTCAAGATATTAATATGGCATAATCACAGATATATGATATGTTAGATTAGGTTAAATTTATCGTAGACTAATTATTAATTAACAGGACCAGTTAACCAATGCTATATAAAGAGACCAAGCAATAACGCTAAGTCGTTTTAATTTATCTGCGCGAATGAATGAATGGTGAACGAATGAACAACACCTGAACACCAAAACGATATAAATGTCGGGGCTTCCATAAAAAAAAGAACCTGAAGCAATTTAAGGTAACAGTGGAGATATTGGAATGATCATAATATGGAATTAATATGGAATGTTAAAATGGTTTCGTCGAACTGCCTAAAAACTAGTTGTCTTACTGAATCCACAGTATAACAAAACACCAGTATGCAAATAACTCAATTAAAGTTTCTTGATGTAATTCTAATTATACTCTTTGTCTGTGTCTTTAGAACTTGTGTAAGATCGCTGCAAGCTCCCTTCGCACTAAAGCCAATTAAGGACTCGAAATTAAGAGTGAGTTAGATATCAAGATTGATCTTGAGATTGGTTTTACGCTTGGCTTTGAGTATTAACAGAGACCAGTATAAGTGAATAGACCTACAATGCCCTATAAAAAATCGTACCAAGTTTTTGTCACACCTCTTGACACGGAAAATAGGTAAATTATAAATGTTACTTATAATCCCATTAATCTGATATAGTATTTTTACAATATATTACATATTCTGAAGAAGACTTGACATTATATGTTGTTTTTACTGAAGAAGTCACTTACAATTTCCTCGTTTTAGTGGCGGTTACGAGTTTTCAGGCTACGATTCAGCGCCATCTATCCACAATACATAATTTTATCGGTCACGATTTGTTATATGGAGATTGGCAGTCTATTAATTAATAGTGGTCTGTGCCCTAATTCGCTATGACCAAACGAGGCGCGTTACGATATCGTCTTGACGTGATCGTGTAATGGAATTCCGTATGCCGCTAGAGTACCATTAAACAATAATTTTACGAAGTTATTGTATCGTGTCGCTTTAAGTATCTAGTATTTTTCACATGAGATGGCTTCTGACAGTTCTAAATGCCAAACTAAATTAATATTTAATTCAATGATATTAAGGCATAAAACCATAAGTACAAAAACAGGTCATGTCTCTTATTGCCATAGAATAAAGTATAATTTTCTTTGACACTTACAAATGTCACAGTACCAAACCCTCATGAAAAATACTATAATTAGTCATACCAAATAATGGTATTATTAAAGCTGCACACACGACGTTCTCCAATCACAACGGTCGTGTGGTGCCAGCCTATCGCAAGCGCTTTTGTATACGATAGATAAGTATAGTTTTGCATAAATTGTTTGCGCGGAAATTGATATTATAATGATAACTTAGAGACATACTATATTTAAAGATCAAGTTATACACTTATATTTATCTTGAACGTTTGAAAATTACGCCTTCTAAACTGTCGAGCAATATCGTATTAACTGCTAACTGAGATATTTTATTTTATCTGAATAACCCAGAATTGATTATTATAGATTCTTATCAAGTTGTGGATATTTTATAGTTTACATCCATAAGAATATCTCATATGAATTAAATAAAAAAATCGCTTTAAAACTTCATAATTATGCTCGATTATGTTTACTAAATTTTCATAATTTAAGTGCTGTCATATAACACAACTCCATATCCTTAAATGAGATGGTCGAACAAAGTATTTGACGCGTGTGTAATAGGTACACTAGAATAATACCTCAATCAGCTTTTAAAACAACGGCAAACATAGTTAACAGGAATAATGTCACAACTCAAATGCACATACAACATGGCAATTATGCCCTAGTGATACGAACATCTTAAATATAAGTGTATGGACAATATAATAAATTGCTTCTTCCAACCTTTAGTTAAGGTAAAAATCCTTCAAAATAAATAATTATTTTATATTTTCATATTGGCAAATTATTCGACTTCATAGTTTTACAAATGCGATGCAAATTTCAAAAAAAAAATAAACACTTTCTGCTAAATAAGTTCTCAGTTCAAGATTTGACAGAAACGGCGAAATGCTTAATTATTAACGCAAAACCAACGCAATATGTACTCTATATGCATGTGAATAACGGTGATAATCACACCTTGTAACAAGAACCACCATTATATACACCACATAATTAATTTGTAAGTTACCATTGGGCGAACTTTTTAATAATTAATAGTGTAATATTCTAAACTATCGACGCAATTCTAAAATGGATGTAAAATGACTTAATTAGTAAATGGAACATAATAGTTGTAACACGCACATTTAATATTATTGCAGCGATTTTGATAAATCAGGTTCGTTTAGGTGTGATGTGATGCCAATTTGCTATGTTTGAAGTCAATATGACATGATATAAGGGCTATTTGCTAGTTTGCGCATCTCTGACCGAGGTCATTATTCGCAATGATCACACGTTGCGCGTTACGATAACTTCGTGAAATGATTGTGTATTGGAATTCTTTATGGCACTCGAGTACCAGTGAACAATCATCTCACGTTATCATAACGTTACATATTTATGATCGTTATTAATATTAGTATATTAATAACGATCATACTGAATAATGGCGCCGCCTTTGATGTGAAAAGGGGAATTGAATTCGTTTATTTTAGAATTAAATAAAGTTCAAAAGGGAAATTTAAATTGTGCCTTAGTGATAACTCGTTTAGCATCCAATTTCGTTTGGAGTTTCGAGCACGAGAAGCGGTCAGAACGACTAACGTTAGATCACGTCGATGTCGTTGAAGTATTAACTTCGCAGTATTTCATTTGTCACCAGCACTGTACACTAGAAGCACTAACGTAAAGTTTCTTATACAATCGTTTACTGAGAACCCCTTCTGAGTTATAGTTGAAACTAAATTAATGCAATAATGTTTAAACAATATTTTCTTTTTATTAGATGTTGTGATTGATTATTGATTATATTTACAATTATATATTATACGTAGAGCGGTATTATATGTCGTAGCAATAACTTTAAGTGTGGCAATAAGGTTTAGAGCGTTTGCTTTTGTGTCTCTCGAATAAATCAAAAGTATATGTATAGAACCCATGTCCCGATAGTGGCCGAGCTGTACACTGCTTTCACATAATGTACGTACAATAAGTTCAAATTCTTGACGTTTTAAGAGTATATTTATATTTTATGATATATTATCCCAAGTGAAAATAATTAGTTATGTAGTGAATGTATCGATATTGTATGTCTGATGTTCACTCTGTTTTCGTGTCACAACGCTGCAGTCTACGTTATTTAAACTACGCTTATAGCCTCAAAGCACGAGCTGTTGCGTGTCAGAAAAATAACGTTATCTATTTCATGTACTAAATCTATCGCTTACATTTTAAGTTTTCTGTCAATTTTCTATCACCTATGTTACGTTTCCAATGTCAGAGGAAAATTATTAGCGTAAGTCGAAGTGCCAAGAGTCGCGAATCATTTCCTAAGTGCAATTCCTTCTCAATTACTCTGTACCTATGTATCTTGGGAGTAGCGTGAGGCGCCTGTAGTTTGTGTCGCCTCGCTTAGCCTGTTGTCTACGGGATACTTTTAATTGTAAACACCAATAAATAACGTTAAGTAACGTTACCTAGCTTTAGCGAAAGGATATCTACAAACCGTTATATTTATTATTTATTTCTTCTTCTTCATTAATTTATTGAAAGTGTCCCCGCGAGTCAAGTGCGAAATAATTATGTATAAATAACGAAAAATCGCATAACATTAAAATTAAAGATAATAGCAGCTAATGTTAATGGTAATTCTAAATTGTTTTGTAGTGGATGTTTTTATTTTCGATATGATAGCGTAATGACGGGCGGTGGTCTTATTAAATAGCTAATAACGAGCTGATGCGATGAATTTACTATAAAAATATATTTTATTGTAAATTCATAGTACAGAAGCTGCAACTCGAAGATCTACATGCGAGAACATATCGATATATAGATGATCGATTGCAATCGCATTTTTAATCGAGTGATCTAATAACGTCGGGCCTTCGGTAGCCGATGTTGCGACAACAGTTGTAACAAGTAGAACGCGTGTACTAAAAATAAGGGACAAACAAATTATAGTATAAAATTGTTTACCAGACGCCCCTACCGGGCGTTAGACGAAAATATTATTTTTCTTAGATCACATTATATTGTAATAAAATGGTATAGAAGTATGCGAGCCGCGTCGCCGCCGGCGGGCGTGGCCGCGCGGTCGGGTTAAAAAAAAAGAATATTTTTTTACGAGCGGCAACCGCACGACCCGCGGCGCCGCTGCTCCACATATTTGTTACGTTTAAGAGGAAATATCTATTGTCTATTCCAAGGGTTGAATAACTACCAACACTTTTTTATATTACAATAATTATAGAAATTATTATTGAGCTTGTTGTTTTCTTTGGAAATCCTACTGCTCGAAACATCCTTCTTACACACATTTCACTTCACAAAACCTTGAAAAATGCACACTAATAAGGTATATAACACATGATGTTCAGAGATATATTTTTTTCTTATTAATTGACATCTGTAAAGACTCAGCAGGGTCCAGATAAAAATCAGCGCCTAGCACTTGTGCCTGGCATTAAGCTGATCTGGATACCTATTTGGCTCAGCCGTGAAACACATACTTGTGTGTATGTGTTTGATGTGTTTCTATATATTTTTCAGACAATGTTAATCATACGAACGTTCTGTAATTGAATGGTAGAACCGTTGATACGTATGTTTTATATCAGCTAAATACAGTAGAGGTGGGCGATTATGAATGATTTACATAATCGAGACATTTACTAATTACTAATATTGATAATCGATCATGAAATTAGTAATTACTAATTTTCGCAATCGAATGACGTTACTAATTAGTATTACTAATTTTAGTTCAGTCATAATCCCGTCAAAATAAATCATTCATTGAGTCAATCGTTTGTTATCCGTTGCGTAGCACAGTAGTTTTTTAGTTGTTGTGGTTTAATTTGTCTTTTATTTATATTGAACCAAAAACTATGATTAATTATCTTATAGGATACCTTTTAAGCGCAAGTTCATGAATAGTAATATTTTTTTTAATATCTAATTTAATATGTAAAAAATACTTTTACAACTCTATTACTCAGGACCGTACCGACCGACCTCACTGTATGTACCGCCGCTGGCACTGCTGTGCCAGCGGCGCCCACGCCAAGTGCCATCGCATCATTCGCATCGGCCATGCCGCCGCGCGTGGCGCGTATTCCAACTTAGCTATTGACAACTAATTCATTACTAATGGTTATAATCGAGATATCTCGAGATATTTTTATAATCGAATGATTCCATTAGTATATCTCATAATCGCCCACCACTAAAATATAGTGCCAACGTCTATACCACGAATCACGATGAATACACCGGTTCTCGTCACAGCTAAATATAGTGTTACTCGTGCTGTGACTTAAATTTCTTTCTTTCTTTCTCTCCTTTTTTTCGTGTCAATATCTGTCCTGCCAAGTGAGTGGATATGAGCTATTCCTGTCCACATTAGCGCTTTCTTTGTATAAATCGGACCCAAAGATCAAACACATGGTAATCTAGCAATATTTGCCCGAGACTGATCCTTATGTAGTTTTAACAACGATGAATATTACACAAACTATTTTCATATGTAGATTATTTGCATGTAGCGTTTAAAGCAATCAAATAACGTTAAAATCACTATTGTATCCTTCCCTAATCTCACTACTGCATACTAAAACGGTTCATTATTCTGTGTGCCAGATTTTTAAGATAGTTTAGTGGTAAGAAAGCATTGATAGCCTAGTGTTTAGACCGTTGGACTGCAAAGTCAGAGATCTCGGATTCGAACCCAGGCACGCACCTCTGTCTTTTCGAAAGCCTGTGCGTATTAAAAATTAACTATCACTTGCTTTAACGGTTAAGGAAAAAATCGTGAGGAAACCTGCATGACTAAGAGTTTCTCGAAGTGTGAAGTTAGCCAACCCGCGCTGGGCTGGCGTGGTGGACTATGGCCTAAACCCTCTCAGTTTCAGAGGAGGCCCGTGCCCAACGGTGGGATAGTTTCTTAACAGGGCTAATATTATTTATTAGTGGCAAATAGTCGATGACAGTTCAAAGGACAATGCCTAAAATCCTATAAAGTTCGGCTAATCTTGCGTCTTTTCCAAATAGTCATTAAATGGTAGGTAATGTACCAAGGATATCATAAAGAAAAATTAATGGAATATTTGGATAATAACGCTTTTCCGATAACGGTTTTTAGGTTATATTAAACTTCATTATACAAGCTCCATGATGGAAAAAAATACCCATGCGTATTGTAAAACTAATATTGTTTGCCTGGGGCTCAAACTGTAACCAACTAACTATAGGTGTTAAAATTTTGCTAAGACATGATAATGCATAACAAATTATAAATATAAAATACTTACTGAACCAGGTACAATCCAGGAGATCAACTTGTCCGGGGAAGCTGTAAAGGCCCCACGGCCAACAGCCTAGATCATTTACACATACATTTACACACACCAGGAGGTCAAAACGTAGAATTTGGTTAGTTCATCCATATAATGAACTCGTTCATGTCGTGGCACAACCAACGAAAAGTTACACCGCCGTGGTATGTGACTAGGTTTAAATCTTGACGTCATCGTAATTAGTACACAAGATTCACTTGCACTTATCTAGAAAATATCTAGTAGGTGTAGAAACACTTATCAAACTCCTATATTCACAGAAAATTACAAAAAAAAAGGTTAACCTAATGGCGAAACTATCCTTATGATTTTGTTATAAGAGTGATTTGACAATTACCCTCTTCAACTAATTCATCAAAATAATTATTTGATATTGTGGGTAAACTGAATCGTAATATATTTTACCATATTTTTTTTAGGGGGTCTGTCCAAGAGCGTGCTCGTCGCGACACCTGCCGGTCATTATGGCTGCAATCTTGGACCAAAGACGTACCGCAGTGCGGGCTAGGGCGTCCCCCCGAGGCGACGTGTACCGACCCGCCCCCGTCGGTACGAATATAGGTGGAAACGGCGACGGGGGCCGCCACTCATCACGCTGGGCCCGAAATGAAGAGTCGTGGGGTGCAGAGTGCCGAATAGGCACTTGGAATGTAAGGAGTGGTATAGAAGATAAGATGCATGAGGTGATTGATGTGATGAAAGAGAGACGCCTGGATGCTCTTTGTGTAACAGAGACTAAGCGGAGGGGCAGTGAAACCCATGATCTTCGTGATGGAACGATGGCTCTGTGGTCTGGGGTACCGCAGAGCAGTCGTGCCAGCATGGGGGTGGGTATCTTGCTGTCCCGTCGTCTGGCCTCTGGAGTGAGAGATTATGGCCTGTGCGATGCGAGACTTCTCAGGGTCCGTTTAAAACTGGGTGTCACTAAAGTATTTTTGTTCGCAGCATATGTTCCCGTAAGCTCGTCGACACCCTAGGACCTTGAGAAGTTTTGGGATAATGTCAGGGAAGTTCTGGATCTGGCTGAGGCTAACGAAAAGGTGATTTTGTGTGGCGATCTGAACAGATGGGTAGGAACCAGGCGGCAAACTTGCGACGCTGCTCTGGGTCCTTATGGTGATAAGAAAGTGAATGATGGAGGTAAGCTCATTGTAGATGTTTGTTTGGAAAGAGGTCTCCTTGTGTCTTATACGACTTTCCAGCACAAGGACATACATATGTATACGTGGAGAAGGAATGAACAAAAAAGCATGATAGATCTGATCCTGGTTGATAACCGTCTCCGAAGCAAACTACAAGATACGCGTGCGTATCTGGTGGCCCAGACTTTATACCCCCCATATTTATTGTCAACTGTGCCGATAGTATTCTTGTACCGATATGCATTTTGTACCGGAGGTCGCTGGCGGAGGGCACAGTACCACAATATGGAAATCTGCATTCGTTACCCCTGTACTCAAAAAAGGTAATAAGTCGGATGTCCAAAACTACCGCCCCATATCTAAGATATGTTTATTTGCTTATACTGCTGTATATGCAAGTACTGGAGCGAGTTGTTTATACTGCTGTATATGCGGCTGTAAAATGTAATCTTGGTGCCGAACAATATGGTTTCATCAAGAATCGCTCAACAACATCCAACTTAATCCTTTCACATGAATTTATTACCGAAGGAATGGAGCAACGGGCGCAGGTCGATGTACTATACACAGATTATAGTAAATGTTTCGACCGTATCGATCACAGACTACTTTTGCAAAAACTATTAAAGGCTGGAATCCATGGCGATTTGTACAGGTGGTTTTCGTCATATATAGAGAATCGTACGCAAGCTGTAGTACTACAGGGATATACGTCGAGATGGGTCAATGTCCCTTCTGGCGTGCCCCAAGGCTCAATACTGGGGCCTCTCTTGTTTATATTATTTATTGCAGACATTAAAACCTGCTTCCAAAACTCTTATATTCTTTTGTTTGCTGATGACATGAAGGTTCATAAACTTGTCAATAGTATATCAGATGCCTATAAGTTACAAGCTGATTTTATTGAATTCGAAAAATACTGTACCTATAATAAACTTCAGTTAAACGTGTCTAAATGCTCTCATATTACATTCTCGCGTCAAAGATCGGTAATTGTTTTTGATTACATACTAAATAACCAGATAATAAGCAAAGTTAGCAATATAAAAGATCTAGGTGTCATACAGGACAGTAAACTTCTCTATAACCAACACATAGACAATATAGTAAAAAGAGCATCAAAGGCGTTAGGGTTTATAATGAGGACTACGGCCGATTTCAGTTCTTTAAAACCAGTCAAAATCCTGTACTGTTCTTTCGTTAGAAGCTATTTGGAATATGCCTCACAGGTTTGGAATCCTCAATATGAGGTATATACCTCATATTTTGTACCAACATGGGCACGGTAAGACGGCTCCTAACTGAACAATTTTTCTGAGCAAGTGGCACTCAAACTGCAAGTTTTTGTCCGTTGTTTTTACTACCTTTTCTTTTTTTTTTTGTTGCATTCTTTAAGTTCTTTCTTTAAGTGGTTTTTTGTGTTTATTCTTTTTTTTCTCATTAAGTAATTATTAATCATTTGTTTTACGGAGGATACCTTTTCATTTTATTTTCAAATTTATTATGCAATTAGTGTGTAACAACATCATAACTAACTGTGGAAGCTTGTTATTAGCAACTTGTTTACTGTTAATATTATTATAAAATTTTGTTATTAGCCTAAGCTTTCTTAAAAATAAATAAATAAAAATAAGTATAGAGCCCCCACTCTTGAATCAGACCACTATCTCGTAGTTGCGCGGTTTAGTGGTCTGTTCAGGAAGTGGAGGCACTGGTGAGAGCGTATCCCCTTCGGAGACCTTGAAGGAATAAAGCTTGAAAAGTTGCAAGATGAGAGCGTGAGGAGAATGTATGAAGACAGAGTCCAGGACAAGCTTTTGACAGCAGGCTCTTCGGACTCAAATGTAGATGAATGTTGGAATAGCCTGAAAGAGAGTTTGGTGGAATCCGCGAAAGAAGTATGTGGTTGCTCAAAGAAGCATAGTACAGCAAAAGGTGATGCATGGTGGGATGCGGAGTTGCAAAGCTCCGTAGAAAGTAAGAAGAAAGCGTGGCAGGACTATGTCTCTTCTTTGAACCTGAATGCCAGTATGACAGAGATGAGGAAAGAAATATACCGGCAATGCAAGAATGCCACTAAAACTTTAGTGAAAGAAAAGCGTGAAAGAGCCAGTATGATTGAGGAGGAGAGGCTGGCGAAGAACTTCGAGAACAACACCAAACTCTTTTGGAACAAGGTGAGAAAGGCTCGAGGTGATTCGTCAGGCTCCAGAATGGAAAGGATAAAATCTAAAGATGGTGACATTCTTGCAGACACACAAGCTGTGCTAAACCTTAATATTTATATATTATTTTTTGGAGAAATGTATGGAGATGCCCCGGATACTGATGCCGCAGACGTGCCCAAAGGCGAGTTTGCGCCACCAGAATCGACAAAGGAAATCAGTATGGAAGAAGTTTAATGGGCGATAGGAAGTATGAAAAACGGTAAAGCTGCGGGAGTAGACATGATATCTGCCGAGATGATCAAATATGGTGGAACTTACGTCCGGGACGCCTTCCGGGCCCTTGCAAACCTTTGCTGGAGGACCGGTAGAGTCCCTACAGATTGGCGCCGCGCAGTCATAGTACCCTTGTATAAAGGCAAGGGTTCACAATATGACTGCGCCAATTACAGAGCCATCAGTTTGATCAGCTTGGCAGCCAAGGTGTACGGTAAAATTATTGAAAGGAGATTGCGCGGGAAGGCCGATGGAATGTTGTACGAGGCACAAGGGGGTTTCAGGTCCAGAAGAGGATGTTCGGATCAAGTCTTCTCCCTCCGCAACATCGTAGATAAGCATCTGGTAGTGGGCCGGAAGGTTTTCTGCGGTTTTGTAGGTCTGGAGAAGGCGTTTGACAGAGTTGTGCGAAAGAGACTTTGGAACATTTTGCCAGAGTATGGTATAGATGGCACGCTGTTGCGAGCCGTCCAGTTCACTTATGTGGACTGCAAAGCATGCATACGGGTGGGTGGTAATAGGTCACCCTGGTTTGACGTTAACATCGGCGTCAAGCAGGGTTGCGTGTGGTCCGCTAGACTGTTTATAATATATCTGGATAAAAGTCTTCAAAGACTGAAAGCGATGAATGAAGGTGTACAAATGGGTGACCTAGTGGTAGCGCCAACAGCCACTGATCTGCAACCACTAGTCACAATTATGAAAGACGACTGCATGAACAATGGCTTACACTTGAATGTAAAGAAAACCAAGATAATTTATTTATTTATTTACGTCCACCATTGGTTACTACAACAGTACATTTATTCAAACAAACTAGTTAAAGTTATGTTACACGATGTGCAACCTTTCAAAGGCGAACACCGCATGCATTAAAAGGAGTGTAAATTACAATAAAAATAGAAAAAAGACACAAAAATACTTAAAACTAAACTTCAAACTAAACTTTCAATGACATAACCAAATAAATATAGGATATAACAACAAATCAAATACCTAACTTATAACATGGGATCCACCATGAGTGCTGTCTATGCGTTCAGGTTCAAAAGTATAATTGATACACTCACAAAATTGAACCTGGTGATGTTTGTCGCATGATGAGCTGACGCTATTGTACAGTCGGCAGATTCTGGGAATTGGTAAATTGCTCCCTAGGACAGTACGTCGAAAGGGCGGAACAAGCGGAGTGATTACGCCTTGTGGGTATCTAGCTGGGATTCTAAAGTTGACTAGACTAAGTAGTATTGGTGCGTCAGTTTTATTATGCATAAGCTTGTATAGAAATTTCAGGTCTAGATAATCTCTACGTTTAGACAACGGGCTGATCTTAAAGTATTCTTGTTGAGTCGACCACTCAACAGGACGTGTCGAGGCGGGGATCAAGAGGAGTGGCGCGCGCGCAACGCACGGCCGGTCGTCGTGCCCGGCGCCCGCACCTCAGCAGTCAGCTGATACATACGAGGACGTGCACCCGCGTTCCTACTTTCTCTCACATATTTTATATTCTTACGTTCAGGACCGTAGACGCGACTACCACTGTATACTCTTAAACAATATAGCCAGTGTAATTATTATACAGTCCACTAGTTGACAGTGGAGACAGTGGAGATGGTAACTCAGTGGAGTTACCATCTCCACTGAGTTATCGACGCCACCATTTGGTCCTCTCACCGTGACCTTTAGACCGAAGCACGAAGATAGTAGGAAAAAGGAGCTATACTGTGGAATCAAGTCGTCTTCACCTGTGTTCACCGACATCGTTTTAAAGGTCAAGAAGGTCGGCACGGTTTCAAATCAACCGTCATCGCCGATTTGAAATTAACCGCATTCGCCAATTTTTTCTACAAGGCCGCAAGAAAATGGGATCTGCAGGACTACGGGTCGTATATTGAAGGAAGATCACAATTGGAAGCAATTCCACGTCTTCAGATTGTCGACGTGCATCGAGAAATTCGAGTGAAAATCTCCACGACGCAATCATCATCAGTGGTTTGCACCAAAAAACAGTGAGATTCTTATCAGATTTAATAATTTTGTTTGCTTTCCTTTTATCTCCTTTCTTATATTAGCCCTGTTAAGAAACTGTCCCACTGCTGGGCACGGGCCTCCTCTCCAACTGAGAGGGTTTAGGCCATAGTCCACCACGCTGGCCCAGTGCGGGTTGGCGAACTTCACACACCTTCGAGAAACTCTTAGGCATGCAGGTTTCCTCACGATGTTTTCCTTCACCGTTAAAGCAAGTGATAATTAATTTTAAATACGCACATGCTTTCGAAAAGACAGAGGTGCGTGCCTGGGTTTGAACCCGAGACCTCTGACTTTGCAGGCCAACGGTCTAACCACTAGGCTATCACTGCTTCATCTCGTTTCTTAAAGCTTGCATATTTCTTCAATTTCTGGGACTATCAATATGGCTGACATAAAGACAGTAAGCAAAAAGCGAGCTTCAATTAAAGCGAAAGTTACGCAGTTTTGTTCGTACATCAATATCCAAAATCTTCTGAAAAATTAAGTGAGTTACAAGTCATAGAATTAGAATATAGACTTATTAAATTTGAAAACTTATACAATGAATACGACGCTTTACAGAACGACTTGGAACTGTTGGTGGAAAACCCCAGCGAACAATACGCGGAACGAGAAGTTTTCGAAAAGCAGTATTATGGCTTGATGGCTGCCGCACGTCAGCTGAAAAGCAGCGCTTGCAAGCAGCCTACGGAAGGCGCCGCCGCGTCTCAGGTTGTATCTTGTAATGATCAAACACACACATTACCCAAAATTGATTTGCCAAAATTTTCCGGTAACTATCACGATCGGTTAGAATTAAGAGACATTCCTTTCTATTATACACAATAACGACAGCATAGATAAAATTAATAAGCTGCATTATCTTCGCGCTTCCTTAAAGGGTAGTGCTTCTCTTGTCGTGGATAACCTCGATTTCAAATCTGTTAACTACGACGCTGCCTGGAAGTTACTCAATGAAAGGTATGACAATAAAAGATTGCTTGTCAACAATCATGTGCAGGCTCTTTTTAATGTTCATCCCATCAGCAAAGAGTCAAGCAAGTCACTACGTCACATCATCGACACCACTAATAAGAATCTTAGGGCATTGTCAACCCTTGATCAACCCGTCCAACATTGGGACACCCTCATTATTTATATCATGTCTAATAAATTAGACCAGGTAACAAATCGTGAGTGGGAGGAACATAGGAACTCTTTGTCTGAACCACCTACATTAAGTATCTTTACTTCATTTTTAAGTAATAGAGCTGACTTATTACAGACACTTGAAGAATCTAAGCCTATAAAAGAAGACAAAGATAAGCTTAAATTTAATAGGAGTTTTGTAGAACACTCTGAAAATAAAAGTAAAATATTATCATGTCCCATGCGTCAGCAAAATCACCATGTTTTTTCTTGCCAGGTATTTAGAAGTCTTCCAGTTCAGGTTCGTGTTAAAAAGGCTCATACCTTTAATGTATGTCTCAACTGTCTTCGTCCAGGACATGAAATTTTCAAATGCAAATTAGGACATTGCAAGTATTGTCGTGAAAAACACAACACTCTGTTGCATATCGATAGTGATTTGACCTTACCTACTACGCAAAACATTGCATTATCAGTTAATAACTGTAATACATCTAAGGCAATTTTGCTCTCCACAGCGCTTGTGCAGGTGATTGACTCTCAGGGCAACCTTCACGATGCTCGAGTTTTGCTGGATAATGGGAGTACAGCTAACTTTATATCAGAAGAATTTGTTCGTAAGCGTCACATATCTACCTACACTGCCAAGTCCAAGGTAATAGGTATTAATCGTGTTTCTTCTAATTGTTCGCAAGGGTGCTCGATAAAACTAAAATCATTAAATAGTGACTATGAAGTCAATATAGAGTGCTTCATTTTGCCAAAGGTTTCGTCTTCTGTTCCGAACACTTTGGTAAATACTAGTAATATACATATACCTACACACGTTCGTCTTGCCGATCCTAAATATTTTATTCCTTCTTCCATCGATATTCTTGTTGGTGCAGATGTCTTTTGGAGTATTATAGGCGCGAATCGTATCATATTAGGTAAAAATATGCCCTGCTTGTTTGAGTCAAAACTAGGTTGGCTTATTTCGGGTGTAGTTTATCAATCTAACTCACATTGCCCTCATCTATGTATGCATACTAACAACTTACAGTCAGACTTAACTCGCTTTTGGGAGTTAGATTCGATAGGGTCAGAACATAGATTTACTTCAGAAGAGCGAGCTTGCGAACAAGTTTTTACAGATACCACATATCGCAATCCAGATGAACGGTTTGTGGTAAAAATTCCTCTTAAAGAATCACCCAATGTGTTAGGCGATTCTTATACAATGGCTAAACGTAGGTTTTTTGCCCTTGAACATCGTTTAGCTAGAGACCCTCATTTCAAACGGTCGTATGTTGACTTCATGAGCGAATATATAAAGCTAGGACATATGACTGATTGCAATCATCCACCACTCGACTCTAAACCTTCACATTACTTGCCCCATCATGGAGTGTTGAAAGAGTCGAGCCCTACAACTAAGCTGCGAGTCGTTTAGGGTTTTGCTCGTCATAGAATGTCTGGGATCCAGGGTTCTGTCGGGGAAATTTTATGGCGTTACGTTCCGTCGTTTGAAAACCCCGCAGACCTCGCTTCGGTTCTTCGCTTTCCAGCGTAATCGGTCCGATGCCACCTGCATCCAACGACTTCCTGCGATTTTCACAAGATCGTCGGTCCATCTGGCAGGCGGTCGTCCCACGCTGCGCTTGCCAATACGTGGTCTCCACTCTAGAATCTTTCTGCCCCAACGCCCGTCCGATCTACGCGCTATGTGGCCCGCCCATTGCCACTTCAGCTTGCTAATCTTAACGGCTATGTCGGTGACCTTGGTTCTTCTACGAATCTCCTCATTCCTGATTCGATCGCGGAGAGAAACGCCGAGCATAGCTCTCTCCATAGCTCGCTGAGCAACTCTGAGCTTTTTTATGAGACCTATTGTAAGAGACCACGTCTCTGATCCATATATCATCACTGGTAACACACATTGACTAAAAACTTTAGTCTTAAGGCACTGAGGTATTTTGGATGAGAAGATGTTGCGCAGTTTCCCGAACGCTGCCCAGCCGAGTTGGATTCGTCGATTGACCTCTCTCTCAAAGTTGGACCTACCTAACCGGACTACCTGTCCCAGGTAAATGTATTCGTCGACAACTTCAAGAGTAGAGTTCCCAACGGTGAGTGCGGTGGGTACGACATGGACTTTAGACATTATTTTCGTTTTGTCCATGTTTATTTTAAGACCCACTTGTTGAGATACTCTGTTGAGGTCACCGAGCATTCGTCCTAGATCTTCCAGCGACTCCGCCACGACCACAATGTCGTCGGCAAATCGAAGGTGAGTGATGTATTCGCCATTGATGTTGATGCCAAGTCCTTGCCATTCCAAGAGCTTAAAGGCGTCCTCTAAGGTGGCCGTAAACAGTTTCGGAGAAATGACGTCTCCCTGCCTTACTCCTCTTTTTATGGGGATCGCCTTCGTGCACTGCCCCTGTATTCGAACTGACATGGTGGCGTTATTATACAAGCACTTCAACACTTCAATGTACCGATAGTCAATGCGGCATCGCTGGAGAGATCTAAGAACCGCCCAAGTCTCGATCGAATCGAAGGCTTTCTCATAGTCCACAAACGCCAAGCATAGTGGCCGATTATACTCCTCGGTCTTCTGTATAATCTGCCGCAGCGTATGTATGTAGTCTATGGTACTAAAGCCTTTCCGGAAACCGGCTTGTTCGGGAGGCTGGAAGTCATCAAGCCTGCGTTCGAGACGATTCGTGATAACTCTCGAAAACAACTTATAAACATGGCTCAGCAGTGTGATGGACCTATAATTCTTCAGTAAAGTGTTATCACCTTTCTTGAAAAAGAGTACCACCACACCCCTGTTCCTCGCTTCCGGCGTTTTTCCTTCGAGCAAGACGGAATTAAACAGCCTCTGAAGGACTTTAAGTACCGGCGATCCGCCCGCTTTCAGAAGCTCTGCGGTAATTCCGTCTTCACCCGGCGCTTTGTTGTTTTTAAGGTGTTTGAGAGCCATCCCAATCTCGTACAGGCTGATGTCCGGGATATCTTCAGTGTAGTGTCGGGTTAGCTTGGCTCTTGGGTCTTTTACCAAGTCAACAACAGGTTCAGCTACTGAGGTATACAACTGCCCATAGAACCTCTCTATCTCCCTGAGCACCTCTGACCTATTCGACGTTACGTTTCCGTCCTCCGTCTTCAGCTTCGTCAACTGGCTTTGCCCAATAGACGCGTCTCTTGCAAACACTTTGGAGCCCTTGTTCTGCTCTATGGTCTCCTCAATACGTCTTGTATTAAAGGACCGTAAATCGTGTGGCAAGGACTTCAATATCTGTCCATTGAGCTGCCTATAGGACTTAGCATCATCGGAGGTTTGGAGTGTCATGGTACGTCGCTCAGCCATAAGGTTTCGGGTGTAGTCAGATAGCTTTTGAGGCCTATTTTTACGGTGGGGCTTAAAATGCTTGGACCCGACCGTATGGACAGTCTCTACCAACCTATTGTTGATTTCGTCCACTGATGCGCTGCTGTCTAGCAATTCGAAGCGGTTTGACAATTCGAGTTGAAAGTTCTCGGGGTTTTGGATATGTGCATTAGAAGGTCGGAGCGTAGACTTCATCAGACGCGATCTTTCCATTTTGACATTAATATTTAATGTGCCTCTGACCATTCGGTGATCACTGCCGGTTTTTACCCTGTGAATCACGGAGACATCATTAAATATTTGTCGCTTGGTGCTCATGATGAAGTCTATCTCATTTTTTGTGGAACCATCAGGGCTCATCCAGGTCCATTTCCTATGAGGCGGCTTCCGGAAGAAAGAGTTCATCATAAAGAGTCCCTCCTTCTCCAGATATTCGGCCAGCCTCTGACCCCTGGGGTTGCGTTGCCCATATCCAAATTGCCCCACTCTCCATTCATCATCGCCCTGTTTGCCCAGCCGCGCATTGAAGTCACCCATAACCACTGTAAAGTGTGCTTTGGAAGTATGTATGGCTCTACTAATGTCCTCATACATTACTTCGACGTCATCATCTGAGTATGCCGAGGTCGGTGCGTAGACCTGTATGACCTTCAGCGAATATCTTTTGGATATTCTGAGTATCAGGTACGCTACCCTGCTCGACACACTAGTGATGGACACAACGTTGTCTATGAGTGACTTGTGGACGATAAATCCGACACCACCTTGGGACTGCTGTTCGCCCTCCCGGTAGTAAAACAAGTTGCTGGATTTTAAGGTTATCGTGTCCTCGCCCTTTCTTCGGACCTCCGATAAACCAACAATATTCCACCGCAACTTGTTTATCTCTTCTTCCAGCTCAACAAGCTTCTCATCTGTCCTTAACGTGCGTGCGTTGTATGTCACCAGGGCCAATTTTCGATTTTGGTGGTAGCCGAATCTCTGCCGGAGATTCTTAGCACCCCTTGTCTTGTCGTTACCATGGCTGCTACCGTGGCCAGGACGAACAGGACCGCCGGGGACTAGGGGCCTGGTTTTCTTACATTCTTCCATAATTGGGGGTGTTTGCCATACTCGCCACGCTTGGCAGGCGGGTTGGCGAGCGCAGTTATTGGTCGTCGAAGTGTTAAGGGAACGCTGCTGCCCATTCCCTAGTTTTCCCTTAGTCGCCTTGTACGACACCCGATGGGATGAGATGGGTTGGTCCTATTCTAAGCCGGGAATCACGCGGCAACTCGCGCGGCGGCGCGTGGACTCAGAGCAAACAAACTATTGTCTTCTTCGTTGTGGTGGATGGGCCCACAATTTCTTCATAAAGAACCGTCTTTATGGCCTCATTTTCCCCAATCTCATCACCAGGAATTACCTGAAATGGTAACAGCTTGTCATGCTGACACATTAGGTGATAATCCTCCTTCCTTATTAAGCAATCGTTTTTCTAATTTCAATTAATTACAGCGTGTGGTGGCATATATCATACGCTTTCTTTACAAATGTAAAAAACAATCTTCCGAGGCGGGCTCACTCACAAATTTAGAGTTGACTAATTCTATAAACCTTTTATTAAAATTATGTCAACAAGAGTCATTTCATGAAGAATATCGTTTGTTATCGGTAGGTAAATCATTACCAGCTAAAAATAAACTTTATCCCTGTCTCCATTTTTTGATACTTCTTCTAATTTAATACGTGTAGGTGGCAGATTAAGTAATTCATTTTACGATTATGACGTCAAGCATCCGATTCTCTTATCTAGCTCTCACATTATTTGTAGACTAATCTTTAACAAGTACCATCTTCAACTTATGCATGCCGGACCTCAGCTCTTACTGGCTACGATCCGCCACAAATACTATACAATCGGCGGTAGGAACTTTGCTAAAAGGGTCACACACCAATGCGTGAAATCTTGCAAAATTAAAGCTCTGACTGTTCAACCTACCATGGGTAACCTTCCAGCGCAACGTTTACATTTAGAGTTTCCTTTTTTAGACTCAGGGGTGGACTATGCTGGCCCGATCATGATAGCTGACCGCAAAGGCAGAGGATGTAGGCTCATAAAATGCTTTATATGCGTGTTTGTGTGTTTGGCTACAAGAGCTGTTCACCTTGAACTTGTGTCGGACCTTACGAAGGAAGCCTTTTTAGCTGCCATGAATCGCTTTATTGCTCGTCGGGGAAAACCACGTAACATATTCTCGGATAATGGCACTACATTCGTCGGCGCTTTCAATGAATTGGGTAACTTACTTTCACAAAATTTAAATTTCAGTGATATTGACCCAGTCATCACCTTTTCTTTCATCCCTGCTTACACTCCTCATTTTGGTGGATTATGGGAGTCTGCAATTAAGTCCACAAAACATCATCTTAGACGTGTTTTGGGCTTAACAAATTTAACTTATGAAGAAATGGCTACATTATTGATTCAAGTGGAAGCTGTTTTGAATTCAAGGCCTTTAACGCCTCTATCCAATGATCCTTCAGACCTCACTCCATTGACCCCGGCCCATTTCTTAATTGGACGTTCTCTTGTTTCGCTGCCACATCCACAGATCCAGAACCTCAGCGTCACCAGCTTACAACGTTTTCGACGCATAGAATATTTGAAGCAACATTTCTGGAGCCGTTTTGCTAACGAATACATTCTATGGCTTCAGGAAAAGACGAAATGGCGCCGTTCTTCAGGTGAACTCAAGGAAGGAGCACTCGTCGTCATCAAGGATAAAGATTCACCTCCCTTGATGTGGTTCCTGGGGCGCATCATACAGGTGTTACCTGGCAGGGATGGCATCGCGAGGGTTGCCGACATCCGCACACGCAAGGGTGTCATTCGGCGAGCCTTTAATACAATTTGCCCTCTTCCAGTCAATGGTGTTGAAGACACTTCAACCGGGGGAGTATGTTGAGTCGACCACTCAACAGGACGTGTCGAGGCGGGAATCAAGAGGAGTGGGGCGCGCGCAACGCGCGGCCGGTCGTCGTGCCCGGCGCCCGCACCTTAGCAGTCAGCTGATACATACGAGGACGTGCACCCGCGTTCCTACTTTCTCTCACATATTTTATATTCTTACGTTCAGTACCGTAGACGCGACTACCACTGTATACTCTTAAACAATATAGCCAGTGTAATTATTATACAGTCCACTAGTTTTATTACCATCTCCACTGAGTTATCGACGCCACCAATTCTAGTCTATTCGTGTATGATTTTATTTGTTTGGCTTTACCAATGGCAAACGTTAGATGGTAAAGGAACCGTTTTTGAATCCGCTCTATTCTTAGTGAATGAGTGGCAAAGTGAGGACGCCATACTGTACTGCCATATTCCAGCCCGCTTCGAACAAGAGTGTTGTAAAGTTGAATTTTTGTAAACGGTTTTCGAAAGTCTTTACAGTTGCGAATAACAAAACCCAGTAATCTTGATGCCTTCTTTACAACGTTCTCCATATGTGGAATGAAGGTTAATTGCCTATCAAATGTTACTCCTAGATCCCTCACAACATTTACCTCTTGCAGTACGTGCAACCCTATGTGATATCAGGATAAAATAATGTTTACTTTCCTCGTGCATTTCATGTGTGTACACATGGCAGCATTAAGATGCATAGAATTGGCTTCACACCAATCCTGCAGAGCATTCAAATCTGATTGAAGGAGTTGCACGTCATCATTGCTATTAATAACCCTACTGAATTTAAGATCGTCTGCAAACAATAATGGGCATGAGTTTTTAAAGACAGTAGTCACATCATTGATGAAGATATTAAATAGTATCGGTCCTGAATGTGACCCCTGTGGGACGGCAGAAGTAATTTTCCTAATTACAGACCGATATTCATTGTCAACCACATAAAAATTGCGGTCACTTTTATATGACTTTATCCAGTCAAACATCTTGCCGGAAAGTCCATAAAATTTTAATTTAAACATTAGTTTAGCATGTGAGACCCTATCGAATGCCTTGCTGAAGTCTGTGTATAATATATCAACTTGTTTACTTGTACTACGGCTTCCGATAAGACCTCTGTAATGCTTACTAAATTTGTGGTAGTGGATCTGGCTTGTACAAATCCATGTTGATAGATGGTTAGATGTGGATGAAAGAATCGTTGGATGTAAGGGCATACCAGTGCTTTAAATACTTTTCCAAATGTTGACAAGATGGAAATCGGTCTGTAATTAGCAACATGTTCCTCATTACCATTTTTGAATACAGGAACAACTTTGGCCGTCTTCCACTTGTATGGAAATGTACCCGATTTAATCGAGCGGTTAAAAATCATATGAATTGGAAGTGTTAGCTCGGCTGAAAGAGAAGATATAAAGTGCGGGGGGATGTCATCAGGCCCCGCGCCCTTTGATTTATCTAAATTCTTTAGTTTATTCTCAATAACCTCGCGCGTGAGATATAAATTGGAGAGATTTTCGTTCGTTGGTATATTCGAACCACCTAAATTAGTATTACTATTATGTCCCGCTTCTGTGTCTTTTATGTAAACTGAAGAAAAAAATGATGCGAACAGATTACAGATCTCCAGCCCGTCAAAATGATTTGTTAGCCCGTCAGTAAAGCTTGCTGGGTGGGAGCTCCTGTGACCTCGCTTACTTTTTATATATGACCAAAAAAGCTTGGGGTTGCGTGTGATATTAGCTTCTATGCTACTGAGGTATACTTCATAGCATTCTTTACTAAGTTTGTCGCACCGTTTATTCATTATAAATAACGATAACCTATCCATCGGGTTGTCATTCCTCTTAACTCTCTGTAACATTTTGTTTTGTTCCCGAATACGTTTAATTAGGTCATAAGTGTACCATACGGGATATTTTGAGTTTCTTACTTTAGAGAACGGAACAAACAATTTAATTGCTTGATTTATGTAAGCGTACAGTGTCTCTACCATTAAATCTACGTTACTGCATTTTTCAAATAGTTTATACCAGTCCAGTTGAGATAAATAGGATTTTATTGCACCAATATCGGCCTTAGCAAAGTTGCGTTTGCGGTTTTGTGGATTTGGTTGCAGTCTTGTGGTGTCTTCCCCCAGTGGTATACTTATACTTAGCGGTGGATGTAATAAATCAACGCAACTTAACACATCTAGAGCAGCACTCACGGAACAGTTGCTCGTATCACTTATAACCAAGTCAAGTCCATTCATCAGTCATCGTCCAGTCATCCATTGTTACAGATATTATTATGCTGAACCATATTATTTTGATTAACAAAATCTACAAACAACTGAGCATGAATCGGCAAATTTACAGTTATTGGGTTGATGTCCAGGATTTTCCAATTGATACAGCTTAAGTTAAAGTCTCTCACCAGACAGAAGACAGATTTATCACTCGCGTAGTGTTCAAATACCGAATTACAATTATTTGTAAATTTCTCCACAGTATCCCGAAATACAGGTGGCGACAAGTATGCAGCACAAAGTACTAACGTATCAACATCCCAACGTGCAAATCTAAGATCTAGCGAGATCCATAAATCCTCATAAGCACTTTCATGGTACTCTAAGCGCTTGGATTTAATCCATTTTGAGACGGCGACTAGTACGCCTCCACCAGTCTTTTTGTCTGTCAGTATGGATGTTTCCCTGTCTCTTCTATACACAGTGAACCTATCATCAAATAATTCCCTCTCAGGTCCCTCCCCCGTGGACCGCGAAAGCGATAAGACGTGCGCACTCGTACAACATTTTTTTTTTCTCTTTTAAATTACTTTATTTTTAAATAAAATAATAAGTTAAAGTAAATCTAGTAGAGTACTAGGCGCGCATAATACGGTGGATACTAACGGAGCTAGCGCAGGAAAAGGATAACAACAGCAAGGACGGCAGTATCACGCCGAGCTACCTCTGCATTCTACTCAAGCATCGTCGATGTGTCCGTCGAGCGATTGCCACAACCCATAAGCGATCGCGATAAGCGGATAAAAAATTGGTGCGTATGGTACAAGGTGAAAAAAAAAACTGTTATCGTTTTAACTTTTGCTTCGTTAACCATAGTACATTGAAGGGAAAAAAGTTGTTACTAAAGTATAATGTCTATCTCGAGAACACCACCAAAAATCACTAATAAAATTTCTACACCCGTATATCACGGGTCAGATCCATCTCTAAATAAGCTCAAATATCAAGAAAATCCCGATGTCACTGGCTCAAAAAGATCTAAACGAAGGTTTAATGATTCTACTGAAAATTGTGATACAACATTATCGGAACTAAGGAGCATGTTTGAAGAATTACAAAGCAAGCAAGATGCAAAGCTCAAATGTATGAAATCTTCTCTAGAAGAAATAATAAAACAAAATGCTGACATAAAATCGTCAATGTCTGTATTGTCAGATAAATATGATTGTATTCTGGCTAATATGAAAGAACTTCAACAAGAAAATCGGCAGAATATAAAGCACATTAATAATTTGGAAGCAAAAATTGAGCAATTAGACAGAAACTCGCGCGCTACTTTAATAGAGGTTAAAAATGTACCCCTCATGAAATCAGAAAATAAGGAAGAACTGATCGAATTAACGAAAAATATTGCCTCTGTTATAAACGTACCTATTGACTCGGATATTCGTGATGTGTACCGGCTGAAATTAAAAGATAAGCCTGCTGGTCCTGTCATAGTAGAATTCAATACAACGCTGAAGAGAGAAAACGTCAAAAAATCAGCGAGGGCTTACAATAAGGAGACAAATGGGAATAAAAAACTAAGTTCTGCGATCTTAAACCTAGAGGGACCTCCTAAACAGATTTTCATTGGGGAATCCCTTACAGCAAAAACAAGACGCTTACACTACCTAGCTAGGATGTTTGCAAAAAACCATAACTATGATAGTTGCTGGACATCCTACGGCAAAGTATACCTAAGGCGTAAAACTAGCGAACCTCGTTTGCATACTGACAGTGAGGAGTATATTGAAAATCTCAAAAAGTCCTCGTGACTAGACAATCTTCACGTCAAAATATTATTGTTTTTTCAGTTAACTGCATGTTTATTGCATTATATCTCACTTTTGAATGTAGCTAACACAACATCTTTTCTGTCAATACGTTTAATGCCTCACATACTTGATAACTGTTATAATTAACACAATAATTGTTGTTATATCTGGCAACTCTTACACACACACTTAAACATATATCAAATTGCACATGATCAAAATCAACTATTACATATATATGAAACACTTCAAAATCAGACTAATCGTTTTTCAAGCAACCAACAAGCAATTAATAAATTGAATATAACTCTTAATTACCCTTTTATGTCTAATAATGTGAATATACTATTAACTAAAAATAGTAACTATTATCCTATTAATTTGTTTACTAGGTATTTTTTTCTCTAACCTAAATTCGATTCATTAAGTATACAAAAAGATATTGATTCTTTTAATATTGCTGAATCATCCATCTCTGATGTGGAAGATTGTGAGTCTTTATTAACTAAGTCAGAAAGATCTTTTAATATATTCCATCAAAATATAAGAAGTTTAAACTGTAATCTTACCGGATTGCTGCCGATCCTTGTTAGAACCCGGACATTTGGGGCTGCCTTATATTGACTGAATGTTGGCTGCAATCAGGTCATAACATACCACATATATGTGGTATGTTATGACCTGATGGAGGGTTACAATTTTTTTGTGACAACGGACTAGACGGACGATTTAGCGCAGTGGTTAAGAGCTTGAGCTGCTTCGCCCACTGTGTCGAATAGTCGCGGGTTCGATTCCCGCACGGGATAAATCTTTGTGTGATCCACAATTATTTGTTCCGGTCTGGGTATTTGTTTGTAAACGCACCCACGACACAGGAATAAATACAAGTGTGGGGCTACGTTTTAAAAAAAAAAAAACTTGCAATATTTCGCAAAATGATGAAGTCGTCGTGTATTATAAAGCAGACTTACACTTAAAGGTTGAAGAACCCCCCCTGACTGATGCTAATTGCCTACTTATAAAAATTAATAACAATACAGTAGCCCTTGCTGTTTATAGGCCTCCGAGATACAGGAATATCAATAACTTTATTCAGTCTCTAAACAGTTTACTTTTGCAATATTCCTCAACTCAAAACATTATAATACTCGGCGACATAAATATAGATATCAAGATAAACAGCACGGATACTAATTCATCAACATACCTAGATATGGTGGCAGCCCATGGTATTTTACCGGCACATACTTTCCCTACTCATGATAAGACGTGTCTTGATCATGTGCTTTTAAAAACGAAGTTAGAAGCTCGATGCTTAGTACTTCAAACATCACTTACAGACCATTACAGTGTCGTTCTTTCTATTACAACATCACTTATAACTAAACCTGACCAAGTTATAAATCGGATCAACTATATAAAGCTAACTAGAGTTATAAATAATACAGATTTTAGTTCCTTATATAAAATAAATGATGCAAACAAGGCCGCGGAATTACTTCAAGATATATTGCAAAAGGTCATCCTAGAAAACTCTAAACAAATTAAAACGTCTAGACGCAAAGCCGTGGATAACGCCGGGAATATTGCGTTGTCTCAAAAACCGAGATAATCTACATTCATACAAAAGATATAGAAACTTTTGTTCAAATTTGGTAAAAAAGGTAAAAAGAGATTACGAAAAATTGCAGCTTCGAAGTGCCGGTACTAACAATAAACAACTCTGGAAAGTTATCAAAATGGTAACTCATACTAACAAAGCAAAAGAAACCTCTTCTAAACTAATATGTAAAATGAACCCACAGCAGTCAATAAATAATGTAAACGAATATTTTGCTAACATAGGAAAAACTTTGGCGGAGAATATATCTAGCAATCCTTTACAACATCAACCACAAACAGGCGCGTCCCGGTCCCACTCATTTTACCTCATACCTACTAATGATCATGAAATTAAAGCGCTTATAACAGACTTAAAGGGTGACTGCGCTGTTGGAGTAGACATGATACCAGCAAATATCTTAAAAGAAAATATAAACGTTTTAACTCCACTCATAACTTATATCAGCAACTTGTCCCTTTCAACTGGAATATTTCCTGGAATATTCAAAATATCTAGAATCGTCCCGATCCATAACCTGACCTATTGCTATCCTCCCTACAATTTCAAAAGTCTTGGAGCGTGTCTTGAACAAAAGATTAACTAACTATCTAGAAGTTAATAATCTTTTATCGCCAGCGCAATTTGGTTTTAGAGCGAAGAAGTCCACCTCTGATGCTGTTTATGAACTGACTAACTTTATAGTTACAAATATTGACGATAAAAAGAAAACAGTCGCAATATTTTTGGACCTGGCTAAAGCCTTTGATACGGTCTCTGTTCCAATCCTTATAAAAAAAACTGGAACGGTTTGGTATAAGAGACAACCAGTTGAAACTCTTTCAAGATTATCTGACTCAACGTAAACAATTTGTAAAAATAGACAATTTCATGAGCAACGAACGTTCAGTCCAGTATGGAGTTCCCCAAGGAAGTATACTGGGCCCAACCTTGTTCTTGGTTTATATAAACGAGTTGTGTCAATTAAAGTTACCCAATGCTATAATTATTACATTTGCTGATGATACAGTCATACTATTTAGTGGTAATACATGGGAAGAAGTTTTCTTGAATGCTTAGTTTGGTTTTAATGTAGTGACGAAGTGGTTACGTAAAAATCTATTGACCCTTAACGTAGAAAAAACAAAATACATGACATTTTCTTTAAGGGGTGCGAATAATTTGGATAGTTCTCTTTATATTATATCGCATTCTTGTGCTAATCATATTAATCCCACCTGTTCTTGCCCTAAGTTACAGAAGACTACGACCATTAAATACCTAGTCATCAAGATCGATAGCAAACTAAACTTTCAAAACCATATAGATTTATTGACATCCAGAATTCGTAAACTTATTGCAATCTTCAAAAACCTTAGACATGTTGCTGGTAAGGACTTAATGAAAACAGTTTATTATGCGCTTTGCCAGCCACAGCTTACTTATTGTATTACTTCTTGAGGCAGAGCATCCAAGACGCATTTTATGAAGCTTGAAAGAGCCCAAAGAGCTCTTCTAAAAGTCAGTCTTTTTCTTCCATTTTACTATTCTACAACCGAGGTATATAAGAAATGGGAAGTGCTTACAGTTTGTCAGCTTTTTATACTTAACACGATTGTCAAAAAGCATTCCCTGACAGTGTTCGAACCCGAAAAAATTAAAAATGTTAGAAGAAAAGATAAAGTTTGTATTAAACCCACACTCAGAACCAGTTTTTCACGCCGCTTTTTTTGCTACCAATGCAGTAACTTATATAATAAAATAAATAGGGTATTGTCGATTTATTCTCTTCCAAAAATAAAATGTTAATCGGTTGTACAGAATTGGTTGAAAAAACTAGATTATAGTTTTACGGAAAGCCTGCTTAAGTAAAACATTTACTAATCCTAACATAAATTAGTATTCGTATAAAAGCATAATAATAATAATATAATAAATTAAAAATATAATATAAAAATTGAAAAAATAACATAACTTGTCACGGGTAGGGGTAGCCTACTGCTGAGGGCACCTCAATGAGAGTACAGTTTCTGCAGGCAAACTTGGGCAGAGGGCTAGCCGCAACAAAGGACGTTCTCAATGCAGCCGTTCGGCAGGGCATTTCCTGTATTCTCTTGCAGGAACCTTACGTCGGGGCAAAGGGATATCTGTCGTGCGGTGCGCGAGTTATTCAGTGCAAAACTGGCACCGGGCCGGTTAAGGCTGCCGTGGTCGTTCCCGACCCAAATATCCAGGTTTACGAAAATCCGGATCTTATAAGTAAGAATATTGTCGCCGTTCAAATCAGAGTAGGCAACTTAAACATAGGCATTATTAGTGCGTACCTCGAGGGAGACAGGGACATTCACCCTTACCTTGCGAGACTCGTCGAAGTTCTGAACGCCATGGACACCCAACACGTCATCATGGGAGGCGACGTGAACGCCAGGAGTCCTTGGTGGGGCTGCGAGACGGAGGACGGCAGGGGATCAGCGATTGTGGACCTCTTCTTAAGCAGAAATCTCCATGTGCTAAATCGAGGCTCCATACCCACCTTCCACATCTACAGGGGGGGCGTCCTCTATGAGAGCATTGTCGACGTGACCGCGGGTTCGGAGGAAATCCTCTCAAGAATTAGTGACTGGAGGGTTGATCCGGACTTTTCGGATATCTCTGACCACAGACCGATCAGGTTCACCATAAGGCTGGGACCAAACGAGGCTGTTAGGGAAAAGGCGGCCACAAGGAAGTACAACACAACTAAAGCGAATTGGGGGCGCTTTCAAGACACACTTGGAACAAAATTTAACGAGAACAATATCAAAAGTGAGAGAATCGATCATATACGGACAACCACAGAAATGGACGACCTCATAAATGATTTCAACGAGGCGGTAACAGGAGCATGCGAGACAGCTATACCCCTGGTCAAGACAAATGAGTGGAAGAAAGTCTCGCATTGGTGGACCCCAGAGCTAGAACAGCAGAAGCGAGAGCGGATCCGCCTACGGAAAAGCCTAAAGCACGCAAACGCGAGACGCAAGCCCAGCCTTCTTCAGAAGTACCTAAGCGTCAAGGAAAAGTACAAAGAGGCAATCCTGCTTGCCATGACCTCTAGTTGGAAGAAGTTCTGCACGCGTCAGGAGAAGGAGAATATCTGGCAGGGGATCTACAGAATCCTGAAGGTGTGCGGGGGAAGGCGGGAGGAGACGCTACTGCGAAGTCCATCAGGTGAAATCTTGTCACCCAAAGGCTCTGCTGAATTGTTGGCTGCTACATTTTATCCGCATGATGACCCAGCTATGGACGACGAGGCCCAGATATTGACTCGAACGAAGGCCACAGAAATCCACAGATCGCTAGACTCTTCGACATTGGGAGGCGTAGCGCGATTCACACATGAGGAAATAGACTCGGTCCTTAGAGAAATGGATCCAAAAAAGGCCCCGGGGGAGGATGGATTCACAGCGGACATTTGCCGAATTGCATTCAAGGGACAACCAATGGTGCTGCTCTCGGTCCTCAATAAGTGTCTGGACCTGGGATATTTCCCTGAGAAATGGAAAAGAGCGGTCATCAAAGTAATTCCAAAACCTGGGAGGGAGGACTATACTGGTCCCAAGTCATACCGACCCATTGGGCTTCTTCCAGTTTTTGGGAAGACCCTGGAGAAGGCACTCGTCAGGAGACTCACTTGGTTCCTGGGCAGCAGTGGGGGACTGAGTATAAGACAGTATGGCTTCACTCCCCAAAGGAGCACAGAGGACGCCCTCTATGATGCCATGACATTGGTAAAACGAGCGCTTAAAAACCGGAAGATAATAGTCATGGCATCGCTAGACATTGAGGGGGCCTTCGACAACGCCTGGTGGCCCTCCATACTGGTCCGACTGGAGTCGCTCGGCACTGATCCCGGCTTGCTACGACTGATCTGCAGCTACCTCCAGGATCGCAGGGTAGAGCTGCGCTACGCCGACCAGCGAGTTATCAGGGACACCACCAAAGGGTGCATACAGGGATCCATATGTGGCCCAATATTATGGAATATATTCCTGGACCCCCTTCTTCAGCGAGCGGACCTACAGAAAGCGCACATCCAGGCTTTTGCGGATGACATTCTTGTCATAGCGCAGGGAGATACAACGTCTGAGGTGGAGGAGTCGGCTGCCTCCGCGCTGAACATGATAACCGAATGGGGTCGGGAGTCAAAGGTAAAATTCGCCGCACACAAGACCCAGGCGCTTCTCCTGACAAACAAACTCAAGTATGACAAGCCCCAGATACAAATGGGAGGGACCCCCATAAATTTTACTAACACTATAAAGGTCCTGGGAGTTACGATAGACAAAAACTTGAGTTTTGTGCAGCATGTCGAGGACGCTACCAAAAAGGCCATAAACCTGCACAAAATTGTAACCACTGCAGCCAGGACAAATTGGGGTCTAAACAGCGAAATACTAAAGACCATATACCGGACCGTGGTGGAGCCCACCATCTTGTACGCGGCCAGCGTTTGGGCGGACACACGAGCCAAGAAAGCACAGAGAAGCAGACTGGACCGGGTCACCAGGCAGTTTGCCGTCCTGATAACTAAAGCGCACAGAACGGCATCGTTAATTGCAACGGCAACGCTTGCCGGAATCCTGCCGCTGGACCTGAGAGCCCTCGAGCAAAAGGAAGTCTTCGAAGTCAAAAGAGGAAGACAGCTGGCAGTTTTGCGAGGGAGGCAAATAGAGCGGAAGGCAAGCCCCCGAGACCTCCTGGACCCCTCTAGGAGAACGAATATCGTATTTGGAGAGATAAACGAACTAGAGGAGATTCTGGCACTGGAGAGTGGTTGGAGCCTTATATTCACCGACGGGAGCAAGATAGAAGATAAGGTCGGCGCAGCGGTCTCCATATGGGAAAATGGCGAAGAGGTGGCTCACTCGCGAGCCAGACTATACGACTTCTGCAGCGTATATCAGGCAGAAATGTCCGCAATACTGAAAGCTCTTCAAATGATCGGTGGCCGTGGAACTCGAAATAAAAATAAATACTATATTCTGAGCGACTCTAGATCGGCCCTCCAGACCATCTCCGACAGTGGATCCCTACAGCCTATCGCCGTTGCGATCAGAGAGCGGATTGAGGAACTTGTAGGAGCAGGGTATCAGGTGAGATGGCAGTGGATAAAGGCTCATGCGGGATTTCCTGGCAACGAACGGGCGGATGAACTGGCTAAGCAGGGAGCGCTCTACGATAAACGAGCCCCAATATACGATTGCTGTCCCCTGTCCCACGTTAAGCGCCTCATTAGGGACGAAACTATAGACAAGTGGCAAGAACGTTTTCGAGGGGCTGACACGGGTGGCACTGAAGATCTTCGTTACGGACGTAAGGGCGGCGTATAAAGTCTTCCGAGGTACGCTACACAATAACCTTAACTCGCAGCTCTTTACCGGCCATGGAGGAATACGTTCGTATCTGCACCGGTTCGGTCTCTCTGCCACTCCATTCTGTGTTTGCGATGATGAATCCGAGGAGACAATAGAGCATATTTTAATCAAATGCCCCCGCTTTGGAAGAAAGCGGTACGATTTCGAGCACAGGATGGGGAGACAAATGGACAGAGTAGGAATTGCTGAGGTTTTCGGGGACGACAACGGCAGGGTGGAGCTCTTGGCCTTCTGCCGATCGGTCATGCGGTCTGCAGCCAGGGCCAATGGCTCCACTGTAGCTTAGAAATTAGTAATAGCATAGTTTTAAAATAGGAATAGTATATAACGGGGGAGGCATGGCAAAGCAATAGGTGCATCCTTATTGCTTTGCTGTACACTTGCCGGCTCTAAATATTGTGGCAGAAATGTTGTAATGTTCTGTTGTCTTGTGTACACTCACCTTAAGTAAATAGTGTACCTGCAGTACATGGTACCAGAGACGCTGCCATGCTTTGATGACTTGTGTTTTATGTACATTTGCCTAAAGCAGATATTGTAGCAGTAAGAAGTAATGTTTTGTCCTTTGTCGTTTTGTTGTATGACTACCTGCAGTAAATACCGTAGCAGTTATTTTTTTTGAGTGATGTGTTGTTGCTTGTAGTTTTGCAGTACGATTATTTGCAGTAAATACTGTAATGGTAGCCAACATTATACTTGTAGTATATAGCAGGAGTAATGCTGCAATGCTTTAATGCTTTATTGTTTGATGTATATCTGCCTAAAATAATATTGTATCAGTAAGAAGTAGTGTCTGGTTGTTTGTTGTTCTCGGCGTACGCTTACCTGCAGTAAATACTGTAGCAGTTAAATTTTCTTGTAAAGCTTTGCATTAAACACTGTAACTGCAGGTTAGTAAACTGTAGCTGTAATAGGAATGCAGGTCGCCGCCTACTCAACTCGCAACTTGGCATAATAGAAACAAGCCTAACACGCGTAGCATATAGTAATAGCACTAACCTAGCAATAAACCATAGCATAGTCTCAGTAGCATTGTCCTAAGAAGGGAAGGGGAAGAAAAAAAAAGAAAAAAAAAAAAAAAAAAAAAAAAAAAAAAAGGATTTATTTCACAGTAAAACATGAAAAGAGACAAAAGTTGCTGCAGCAGAGAAAGCAGCAGTAAATATGGGAAAAAAAAAAAAAAAAAAAAAAAAAAAAAACATAACTTAATTATTGAGATATATTTTAAATTGACAATTTAAATAATATTATTAATAGTTGCTAAAAACATTTCAAAAAATATATTTTTTATTGTACCATACACCAAACTACACGCTTAACACTCACACCACACATTCACTTACTCTTACGCACTCACACAAATATGGACGCATACATTATCTTGAGGCATCCTTTGTTAGAAATTACTAATTATTCTACCTCCTTTATGTTTTATAATTATTTTTAATTATGGAATTTGTAAAACACAAAAAATGAGATAGACTTCATCATGAGCACCAAGCGACAAATATTTAATGATGTCTCCGTGATTCACAGGGTAAAAACCGGCAGTGATCACCGAATGGTCAGAGGCACATTAAATATTAATGTCAAAATGGAAAGATCGCGTCTGATGAAGTCTACGCTCCGACCTTCTTATGCACACATCCAAAACCCCGAGAACTTTCAACTCGAATTGGCAAACCGCTTCGAATTGCTAGACAGCAGCGCATCAGTGGACGAAATCAACAACAGGCTGGTATAGACTGTCCATACGGTCGGGTCCAAGTATTATAAGCCCCACCGTAAAAATAGACCTCAAAAACTATCTAACTCCACCCGAAATCTCATGGCTGAGCGACGTTCCATGACGCTCCAAACCTCCGATGATGCTAAGTCCTATAGGCAGCTCAATGGACAGATACTGAAGTCCTTGCGTCACGATTTACGGTCCTTCAATACAAGGCGTATTGAGGAGACCATAGCACAGAACAAGGGCTCCAAAGTGTTCGCAAGAGACGCGTCTATTGGGCAAAGCCAGTTGACGAAGCTGAAGACGGAGGACGGAAACGTAACGTCGAATAGGTCAGAGGTGCTCAGGGAGATAGAGAGGTTCTATGGGCAGTTGTACACCTCAGTAGCTGAACCTGTTGTTGACTTGGTAAAAGACCCAAGAGCCAAGCTAACCCGACACTACACTGAAGATATCCCGGACATCAGCCTGTACGAGATTACGATGGCTCTCAAACAACTCAAAAATAACAAAGCACCAGGCGAAGACGGAATTACCGCAGAGCTTCTGAAAGCGGGCGGAACGCCGGTACTTAAAGTCCTTCAGAGGCTGTTTAATTCCGTCTTGCTCGAAGAGAAAACGCCGGAAGCATGGAACAGGGGAGTGGTGGTACTGTTTTTCAAGAAAGGTGATAACACTTTACTGAAGAATTATAGGCCCATCACACTGCTGAGCCATGTTTATAAGTTGTTTTCGAGAGTCATCACGAATCGTCTCGAACGCAGGCTTGATGACTTCCAGCCTCCCGAACAAGCCGGTTTCCGGAAAGGCTTTAGTACCATAGACCACATACATACGCTGCGGCAGATTATACAGAAGACCGAGGAGTATAATCGGCCACTATGCTTGGCGTTTGTGGACTATGAGAAAGCCTTCGATTCGATCGAGACTTGGGCGGTTCTTAGATCTCTCCAGCGATGCCGCATTGACTATCGGTACATTGAAGTGTTGAAGTGCTTGTATAATAACGCCACCATGTCAGTCCGAGTACAGGGGCATTGCACGAAGGCGATCCCCATAAAAAGAGGAGTAAGGCAGGGAGACGTCATTTCTCCGAAACTGTTTACGGCCACCTTAGAGGACGCCTTCAAGCTCTTGGAATGGCAAGGACTTGGCATCAACATCAATGGCGAATACATCACTCACCTTCGATTTGCCGACGACATTGTGGTCGTGGCGGAGTCGCTGGAAGATCTAGGACGAATGCTCGGTGACCTCAACAGAGTATCTCAACAAGTGGGTCTTAAAATGAACATGGACAAAACGAAAATAATGTGTAACGTCCATGTCGTACCCACCGCACTCACCGTTGGGAACTCTACTCTTGAAGTTGTCGACGAATACATTTACCTGGGACAGGTAGTCCGGTTAGGTAGGTCCAACTTTGAGAGAGAGGTCAATCGACGAATCCAACTCGGCTGGGCAGCGTTCGGGAAACTGCGCAACATCTTCTCATCCAAAATACCTCAGTGCTTTAAGACTAAAGTTTTTAGTCAGTGTGTGTTACCAGTGATGATATATGGATCAGAGACGTGGTCTCTTACTATAGGTCTCATAAAAAAGCTCAGAGTTGCTCAGCGAGCTATGGAGAGAGCTATGCTCGGCGTTTCTCTACGCGATCGAATCAGGAATGAGGAGATTCATAGAAGAACCAAGGTCACCGACATAGCCGTTAAGATTAGCAAGCTGAAGTGGCAATGGGCGGGCCACATAGCGCGTAGATCGGACGGGCGTTGGGGCAGAAAGATTCTAGAGTGGAGACCACGTATTGGCAAGCGCAGTGTGGGACGACCGCCTGCCAGATGGACCGACGATCTTGTGAAAATCGCAGGAAGTCGTTGGATGCAGGTGGCATCGGACCGGTTACGCTGGAAAGCGATTGGGGAGGCCTATGTTCAGCAGTGGACAAGTATAGGCTGAGATGATGATGATGGAATTTGTTATATTGTTGTAAATTTATTTAATTTTTTTTGTTATGGTCTTATGTGGTGAGGCCCTGGTGATCTGTATTACAGGTATATTCCTACCTACTTCAGACACCAGCTCCTCACGTTATTCGAATTTTGTAGCATTACAATTTTAAAATTTGTATTTTTTTTGAGGAGAAATAAATGATTATATTATTATATTATAATTCCGAGTTAGTAATGTTACTGTCCAGCCAGGTTTCACTAAGTATGATAACATCGAAGTTGCAGTACGTTAGGCGTCTGTAAAAATCCGTAGTTTTTTTACGCAGGCCACGACAGTTCTGATAATAAATATTTAACATCGAGAATGTGAGAATCTGAAGCGATAGAGTATCCTGTTTAACAATTGAACGTAACCTATTATTTTAATTTATCTAGTGACTTGATATCTCTGATTAATACAGAATCAGAGCTATCATTCTTTCGTACAAATATTTTGCCATTCCGAACCCAGACATATTTGTAGTTAATTTCTTTGACTTTTGTTCTAGTAGCTGCGTGAAGCGCCTTATTAGCCGGGGATAAGTGCTCGGTCACGAATACGGGCTTCTTTTTACCGCTCATACCAATGTGTCCGGTGTTGAATTTGTCATCGGGATGGGATTTGTTATACCTTATTACTGCCGCCAATACAGTGTCGCGAACAGCCTGGCCAGTGAATTGAACGACAATAGATCTGGGACGGGCAGACATTCCATTGACCTTAGCAATTCTCGTACAATTCTTGATATCTGCATCTTCAATGTTGGACCCCACCGCGGTGCCTATTTTCTGTATGATAGAAACTAAGTTTTCGTTACTATTTTCAGGAACACATTGCACTTCTACGTTAGCTATGCGCGCTTGATGTTCGAGTTGGTTTAATCTTGAGTTGAGATTGTTGATAGTTTCGTTCAAAGCCATGTTCTGCGACCGTAGCTCAGTGATTGACTTCGAAACGGATAGCTGTATTACTAAAATTTCATCATATTTTGAGCTCAAGAAATTCACTGAATCCATTACTTCTTTGAGATTATTATTGATGGATACAAATTATGGTTATGGTTAAAATTATTATGGTTTTTGCAAGGGAAGAAACCAGAAGGAATGTAAGGATTGTGGTTGGTAACGATGTGCTGGAGCAAGTGAATGAGTTTGTATATCTTGGATGCGCCTTCAGTAAGGATGGGAAATACACCGCTGACATAGAGAGAAGAGTGAGTGCAGGAAACAGGGTGAATGATGAGATGGGAAAGCTACTTGGAAGCCGGCACTTAAGCCATAAGGCGCAGCTGGCCATACATAACGGAGTTTTTGTCCCAATGCTGTTATATGGTAGCGAGAGCTGGGTATGTAAGAAGGAGAATGAAAGTAGGATAAATGCGGTAGAAATGCGAGCTCTGCGGAAGATGTGCGGAGTGAAGCTGACCAACCGCATTAGCAACAGCGTAGAAAGAAAGCGAGTAGGTATGAAAGATAGTATCGGTGTAAAGATGAGAAAGGGCATGCTCCGTTGGTTCGGGCATATAGAAAGAATGCCAGATGAAAAAATGACAAAACAGATATACAATGTGAAAGTGGAAGGATGCAGGTCCGGGGAAGACCTAGACTCTTACCACGACCAAATAAACCGAGTCTTATCTAAAGGAAAAGTCAAGAGTCTCCGTAACCGGCGAGCGTGTATGAGACGAACTATGAGAGTGGAGGAAGCCAGAGAGGTATGTAAGGAAAGAACCTGTTGGAACTCTGTACTCTCTGCCTACCCCGCAAAGGATCTGGCGTGATGATATAGATAGATTTTTAAAGTGAAACTTTTATTAGATCGTCTCAAACTTTTTGGTCTGTGTGTTGCATGTCGCGTGACCGTCGGCCGCGGAGTAGGGATAAAGTGAAAGGCGCTCGCCAGAGCAGCCAAGGCCAATATATTTCACTTTTACCGTGGTTTCATAAAACCACACATATGGTTTTGTTCATAAAAACGTATCCCCACACTAAGATTTATTCCTGTCTCATGGGTGCGTTTACAAACATGAAAATTCATATACACAAATACCCAGACCGGAACAAACAATTGTGGATCACACAGATCTGTTCCGTGCGGGAATCGAACCCGCGACTATTAGACACAGTGGGTGGAGCGCCCATATGTCTGAACCATTGCGCTAAATGGTCCGTCAAATTATTATATTATTGTATCGTGCGAGTTCTGGCTGTGCCGCCCTCGCGTTCGGTCGTGTAACTGCGCAGCCCGCCCGCTCTCTATCTCTCGCGCGTATTTAGTCTCGATCTATTTGCGTAGTTGGTCTCGCCCGCGCTTGCGTGATTACGTTTTTTTACATTTGCTCGCGCATGTGTAATTAACGTCTTTGCGTTTGGTTCGCGCGTAATTAATTACGTGAGTCGACAGGTAGACGCGCCGTTCTAACGGCGGTCGGCCTTCCCGCGTTTTCCTAACGGTTTTTCGGGTTGTGTGCCTACGTAGTTCGTCTAGCCACGATTACGTGCTTGCGCAATTACAGGTTTTCATTCGCTCGCGCGTATGCAACTACGTCCTTGTGTTATCACGGCTGTGCGTTTCGCTCGCGTGTAACTAATTACGTGGGTCGATAGGTAGACGCGCTGTTCTGACGGCAGTCGACCTTTCCCGCGTTTTTTATAACGGTTTTCGGTTAGGTAGTAGTGTTTGGTTTTAAAACCACGACTTTTGTCCGTTCGTGGTAAGACTGGTGGACACCTAACGGTGTCACTAAGCCAGACTTAAGCGGGACCCGAGCGCTCGCCTCGCTCCTTCAGAGGGCGGCCAACTCGGAAGGGCTTAAGCTCTGGCCTTGGGGGCTTCCCTAGCCAGGGCTCCTGATTGCTCCAGGACCTTACCTACACCCATCCCGCCATCCTATTCTCCGTGCGGCGGTTCTCTTCGCCCCGGAGCAGCTAGGGTTTGGTGCTTGCCCTTTCGCCCATAAGGCGAAAGGACACACCTGGTCTCCCCGGTGGTACCCCTCCCCCCGCTACCCGGTGGGGGGATCTGGGCACTATTGCCCGGCTCATAGGATCCGTTAAGTCCACCCGCCCTGCCATTTCCCCTAAGGAAATGGCGGACGAGTTCTCGCCCGAGTTCGTGAGGGGGTTCCTGAGGTACGTCGCGGCGTTTGGTCATTTGCGGTATCTCTAAAGAGCTGGACACCGCCGTCATTAAGGAGGACCTCCTGTGCCAGGACCTTCCTGTGCGCCAGGTGCACAGGATGGTCAATAGCCGCACTAAGGAGCCCTACAACATGGTGATGGTCGTCCGCGACCGCACCGAGTCCGGTCGTAAGGTATTTAACCTTACGGCCGTATGTCATATTTCTGGCCTCACAGTGGAGGCCCCGCGCAAACGTGGCACGCCCGGGCAGTGTCACAATTGCCAGCTCTACGGACACTCTGCCCGCAATTGACACGCGCGCCCTCGATGCGTGAAATGCATCGGGGACCACGCGACGTCCCAATGCACCCGCTCTAGGGAGACGGCGGTCGAACCCCCCAGCTGCGTCCTCTGCGGCGCCAAGGGGCACACTGCGAATTATCGCGGTTGCTCCAAAGCCCCGAAGGGGAAACGCCGCACTAGGCGCGGCCGCCGCCGCCGTCGCGCGGATGCCCGCCACCCTACGCCCTCAGCGCAACACCCCCCGCGCCCTCAGCGCACCCCCATCCGGCGCCTTCAGCACCCCTCCCCCCAGGGACCTTAGCTCCCCGCGCTCCTGCTCCCCAGACGCTTAAGCCCTCCCCCCCTGTTAGGCCGCCGCTCGACGCTAACGCGTGGGTTAAGCCGCTGTCTTACACCGCGGCCTCCCACCCGCCAGTAGGCCCTGCCCGCCCCCCAAAGCGCTCGCCGGCGGCAGCTTGTCTCCCTCCGTCTACAAACGTCAGCCAGGACTTCACCCTGATTATCAACGTTTCGACAGCAATAAGCCCCGCGTTGATCCCCAGAGTCCAAGAACTCGCCCTTAAACTCCGTGCCGCCACCAACTTGGCGGACCAGGTTCTCCTGACCGCGGAATACAGGGACATCTCTGACGTCCTGGCGTCCCTCAGAACCCAACCCCCCCGCACCCAATAATGGATTTACGACCTTCCCGTCTTAAGCCCCACAACCTATCCCTGGCGTTTTTTAACGCCGATGGCCTTCGCTCCTAGCGAGATCAGGTTGCTGATTTCCTCCGAGATCACCAGCTTAATATCCTCCTAGTGCAGGAAACATTCCTCAAGCCCGCACAACGCGACCCTAGGACCACAAACTACAACCTCGTGCGTAATGACAGGGTCGGCTCCCGTGGAGGCGGTACTCTCATTTACTACAGGAGGTCCCTTCACTGCATCCCTCTCGATCCTCCAGCGCTCACTAACATCGAAGCCTCGGTCTGTCGCATCTCTCTCACTGGGCACCAGCCCATCGTGATCGCCTCCGTTTACCTTTCCCCCACTAAGCTCGTCCTCAGGAGTGACTTTGAAGCACTCCTCAATCTGGGAAGCGCCGTCATTCTGGCGGGCGACTTCAACAGTAAGCACGTGGCCTGGAATGGTCTCACCACTTCCCCTAACGGTAGGAGCCTTGACGCCCTGGTCGACTTTCTCGACTTTGACGTCATCGCACCTATGCACCCTACCCACCATCCCAGCAATCCCAACCACCGACCCGACGTCCTGGACATGGCGCTTCTGAAGGGTGTTACCTTACGGCTGCACTCCTTAGAAGTGGTCCAGGAGCTCGACTCTGACCATCGACCTGTAGTCATGAGACTCGGTTCCTCCCATTCCGCCCCTCAGCAACCCAAAAAGACGGTGGTGGATTGGCATGCGCTAAGCACGGCCTTGGCGGATGCCGACCCTCCCCCCCCCCCCTCTCCCTCAGCTCGGACTCCATCCCGTCCCCTCAGGACACCGATCAGGCCGTAGATGCCTTCACCGACCACATCCAATCGGCTGTCAGTCGATCGTCTAAGCAAGTCGAGGCGGAAGATCTCAACCGCTTTCGACTGCCGGACAATGTTAGGGATCTCATTCGTTCCAAGAATCCCTCAATCCGAGCGCATGACTCTTACCCCACCGAAGCCAATCGGGCCCGGATGCCCGCTTTACAACGTGAGGTAAAGCGTCGTGTCGCGGAGGTCCAGGAGGAACGGTGGGGTGACTTCCTAGAGGGCCTCGCGCCATCGCACCTGGCCTACTGGCAGCTGGCGCGTAGCCCTCAAAACCGACTCCACAACTGGCATGCCCCCGCTGTCCCGCCCTTCAGGCGCACCCCCAGCCTTCGACGACGACGAGAAGGCCGAGCTTCTAGCCGACTCCCTCGAGAGCCAATGCAGCCCCAACTTTCTATCCGTCGACCAGTCCCACGTCGAAACGGTCGACAGGGAAGTCGAGCGCAGGGCATCCCTCCCCCCCGCCAATTCCTTACCTCCTATCACCCAAACGGAGGTCGAAGACCTCATTATGGGTCTCAAAACCAAACAAGCCCCCGGCTACGGCATTTCGAATCGCGTTCTGAAATGCCTGCCCGCCCAACTCATCTGCCTCTTAGTGGCCATATTGAACGCCGCCATAACGAACTGCACCTTCCCCGCTATGTGGAAGGAAGCAGACGTCATAGGCATTCCCAAGCCCGGAAAACCTCGTAATCTCCCCGCGAGCTACCGCCCTATCAGTCTTCTCAACTCCCTGGCTAAGGTCTACGAGCGCCTACTTCTCAAGGCGCGGCTCAAAGACTTTGTAGTGTCCAGGGGTATCCTTATCGACGAGTAGTTCGGCTTTCGAGCTTAACTCCTGCGTCCACCAAGTGCACCGCATCACGGAGCACATCCTCTCCGGTCTTAACAGACCCAAACCCGTCTATACGGGCGCCCTCTTCTTCGACGTTGCGAAGGCATTCGACAAAGTCTGGCACAACGGCTTGATCTACAAGCTCTACAAAATGGGTGTGCCGGACAGACTCGTGCTCATCATACGAGACTTCTTGTCAAATCGCGCCTTCCGATATCGCGTCGAAATGACGCGCTCCACTCCCCACTCCACCCGAGCTGGAGTCGGGTCCACCCGCAGGGCTCGGCTCTCTCGCCCCTCCTGTTTAGCTTTTACACGAACGACATTCCTCGTTCGAGTAAGGTGCATCTAGCCCTATTCGCGAATGATACCGCTCTCTACGACTCGCATAGGAATCAGGGTTTAATTACCAGAAACCTTCAGGCAACCGTCAATTCCCTAGGGAATTGGTTCAGGAAGTGGCGTATTGAGATGAACCCGGACAAGAGTGCTGCGGTGTTCTTCTCCAGAGGTGCCACCCCGCGCCACTTCTTGCGCCGCCCTAAAAGTAATCCCGGTCAAGTGACCATGTTCGACCGACCCATTCCCTGGGTCAAAGAGGTCAAATATCTAGGGGTCACCCTAAACAGTACCATGTCCTTCGGCCCACACATCAAGCGGGTCCGTCACCGAGCATCATTTGTGCTCGGTCGTCTCCATTCGTTAATTTGCAAGCGGAGTAAAATGTCCCTTAGAAATTAGGTGACACTTTACAAAACTTGCGTTCGACCCATCATGACTTATGCGTGTGTTGTGTTCGGGCATTCGGCCCCCTCTCACATCGATAAACTCCAAGTGGTTCAAAACCGCTTCCTCCGTAAAGCCGTAGGAGCCCCCTGGTTCGTACGGAACGTCGACCTCCACTCCGATCTAGGTCTCGAACCTATTCGCGCCTTTATTAAAAAGGCGTCAACACGTCACTTCGCGAACGCATCTACCCATGCGAATCCGTTAATCGTAGCTACCGCCGACTACGATCTCCCCCCCGACCCCTGCCGCCACACCGACCCCCCCGATGCTTTGTCATCCCTTCTTTCCGCTCAGAATACGGGCGACGACGACGTAGTAGTAGATCCCCTCCCATAGCCGGCGGTTGACCGGTGCACTTAGTAGTGCACCCCGTCCCCCCACAGCGACTGACCCAACCGAGGGCGCCTTGTATCACCTTTCAACTTGTATCACCTTTCAATGGTGGTACAGAATTTGGATCTGAATTATAAATCCCTGCTGGCAATTAGTAATTACCTTTAAAAATAAAGTACAAACCTAACTTTCATTGATTTGTATTATAACAATATCGAAATAAATCATATCGGAGTCGTATAAATTATTAGAACAGTATTTGGTAAGTACATTAGTGTCTTACTGAAATCCAATGTTTATTACAAAACACATTCACACGATTCAATGTGTGTGAGTGATGTACGCTGTTGGCCGCGAGGCCTTTACAGCTTCACCGGACTTAAGGGCGAGCGTGCAACCACCACGCTCGAGCCAGAAGGGCAAGGGGACAACTAGCTCAAGGGCGCCTCAAGGAGGAACGTCTTGGGCAGTCGCTATGAGGAAAATATTTTAACATACCAGGACACTTAATATGAAAGATATCATCCAAATCAGAACCTCATGAACTCAACATATGAATGAAAATCACAATACAACTACATAGTTTACGAGACACATGCTCGCTCGCTCGATCGCTAGCACCATTTAGATCGAAATAAAACATTATATGAATAACAATAAAGTTTATTACACCTTGTTTCGTACATGTTTCTTTTTCTTTTTTTTGTTAGGGTTGGCTTCTATGAGGTCTTCGATCTCCTTGCTGTCGTCACCGAGTCGCTTCTCACCGCTGGAACATAGAATTAATCAGCTATTTAAATGGGTAGGTCCAACTTTGAGAGAGAGGTCAATCGACGAATCCAACTCGGCTGGGCAGCGTTCGGGAAACTGCGCAATATCTTCTCATCCAAAATACCTAAGTGCCTCAATACTAAAGTTTTTAGTCAATGTGTGTAGTGATGGCATACGGATCAGAGACGTGGTCTCTTACATTAGGTCTCATAAAGAAGCTAAGTTTCTCAGCAAGCTATGGGAAGAGCTATGCTCGGCGTTTCTCTACGTGATCGCATCAGGAATGAGGAGGAGATTCGCAGAAGAACCAAGGTCACCAACATAGCCAATGGGATAAGTAAGTTGAAGTGGCAATGAGCGGGCCACATAGCGCGAAGATCGGACGGACAAACGCTGGTATTTAGAATTCCAGCGTGGACATACTAGTGCTAGTGAGAAGTCTCGCGAAGGACGCCCAAAATCCGCCTTCACTGAAGATAACATCATTGCTGTGGGACAACTAATTCTCGAAGATCGTCATGTGACGTATCGAGAGATAGAGGCTCTATTAGGCATCTCAGGGACAACCATTTAGAAGATCTTGCATGAAGCGCTTTGTGTGAGAAAGCTAGTTTGCCGTTGGATACCGCATCTGCTTTCCGACGATCACAAGGCGGCCCGCGTCAGATGGTATAAGAAAACTCTGCAAAGGTTTAACCGAGGAGAGTCAAATCACGTCTACGACATCATCAGTGGTGACAAATCTTGGATCTATGCCTACGATCCTGATTCCAAACAACAATCTACAATCTGGGTCTTTCAAGACGAGCCAAAGCCGGCTAAAGTTGTTCGTTCTCGAAGCACTTCAAAGAAGATGGTGGCCACGTTCGTTGGAAAAACCGGCCATGTTGCGACTATTGCACTTGAAGATCGTAGAACGGTCAACGCAGAGTGGTATACCACAGTTTGTTTACCACAAGTCATCGCCGAACTTCGAAAATCTAACTCAAAGCGACGCATCATCCTGCACCACGACAACGCAAGCTCACACAGCGCTCGTCAAACGATTGAGTATTTGAAGCAGGAAAAAGTAGAAATTCTTGACCATCCTCCATACAGTCCTAACCTAAGCCCTAACGATTTCTTTACATTTCCTAAAATTAAGAAAAGTCTTCGTGGTCAAAGGTTCCAGTCCGGTGAAGGAGCAGTCGCCGCTTTCAAGTCAGCCATTTTGAATTATTTTGGTGTTTGCATGTCAAATTTCCATGGCACAGGAATAATTCCTAGTGAGGGACTATGATTTTATTCTAGACCGACGGCTGATGGAGCAAGCGTGTCCTAGAGTGGAGACCGCGACTTGGTAAGCGTAAGGTAGGACGGCCCCCAGCTAGATGGACCGACGACCTCAAAAAGGTCGCTGGGACAGACTGGATGCGGAAGGCGGAGGACCGTGTGCAATGGCGCGTGTTAGGAGAGGCCTACGTCCAGCAGTGGACTGCGATAGGCTTATTGATTGATTGATAGTTTACTTTGAGACGCACGCAAAACAGATAAACGTGTGATAGTAATCGCAAATATATATCGCAGTGCACATCAAAATGACCTCAATAGAGCTTCCAGGGTGCATCATCAACTTCATCAAGACCACTGGGGCTTCCCCAAACAACAACCGACTTTGTGTTCTATACATCCAAGTTTTACCTTTACCAGGTCATCAGTCCACGTAACCTGCAGTGGGCAGGCCCTTGTGGGCCCAGATTACGTGCACAATGCACTGCAGGTAACGTCAAAATAACGTAGATTGAGCTTCTAATGTTAATAAAGAAATACTGACCTCTTAACGGAGACGAGCTGCTTCTGCTTGGAGCCTGCCAGTGCCTGCCCCCAATCCATATCGCTGCCTTTGATACGGTACTGCGCCAAGTCCTCACCCATAAGACGAGATAGTTCTTTACGCTGTTTGCGCTCAAGGTCCTAAAGACAAAAACGCAAAATGTTTATTCTTTAAACTTATGGTACTATACGCGGAGGTAAATAATGCACATTGGCTAAAGAGGGAGATCAGAATCAGAATATTTTTTATTCATGTAAACCATTACAGTATTTTTGAATCGTCAGAAAAGTAGACTCTACCACCACTTCGGAATGTCATTCCTGTGGAGAAGAAGGGCACGAAACTCCACGGTTACTCTTTTAAAATAAAAATTTACAAGTTTTTCCATCTACATTTTGCTATGTGGATCACTATTTATTCGTGCTCATAGGCAATATAGAAATACATTCTTTACTATAAATATATAATATCAGCCTATACTGCCCGCTGCTGGACAAAGGCCTCTCACAAATCGGGGTGAGAGAGATTAGGTCATAACTCCACCACGCGGACCCAGTGCGGATTGATGGAGGCAGGTTTGTGGCCACCTGCTATTGGAACTTATCAAGCCGCCTTTAAGGCTTCCAACTCGGCTTAACGACTACCGCATCAAGTGGTAGCCGGGACCAACGGCTTAACGTGCCTTCCGAAGCACGGTGTGTGTAATATAATTGTACTTTATTTATAAATTTATGTGTATTGTAATACTTGCATTATTTAATATTGTTTCTGCCTTCTTCTGAGCTGAATGCTGTATTATTTATGTTATATTCTTCTTCATACATATTTATTTAGTATCTTTATATTTTATATATATGTTTATGTACAGGTTATTTTATTACCCGTGACGCCACTTACAAAGGTTCTGCCAGAATACCAGCGCTGCACTATAACCATAGTGCAGCAATATGCTGAGGCAGAGTCCTGTTTGGACCCACACAATTGTGCCTTACTTTACATAACTGCCTAATTACTCTGTTCTGTAGTGTGTTGGTCAAATAATGTTTTTTCTTTCTTTCTTACTCAGTACACGTATGTTACGTTTTGTCGCTTTCGTCGTTAATGCGCCGTGCGACAGAGACGACGCTCTACGAAGCCGAAAGTAGCTGATTATCTCATTTAGCCGATGTGCATTATTTCCAGCCACTTACTGTACTAAGTTTTACAAGAGTTGGGAGTCTTCATTTAAGCATATTATTGCTTATGTTCGAAGACATCGCTCTCATTCTTAAGGTTACGGATCAGAACAAACAAACAGGACAAAAATCGTGCATAGGACTTCCGCGAGCCTCGGGGGAAGCTCGCGGGGTGTGTCGGATTCCTACCGACTAAAAACCCCAGGGTGGCCGACATCAGCACTTTGGAAGGGCTCCGGGATCTCCGTATGGAACGCACCGGTGCCCCTCTTGTGCCGCGCTCTGACGAGCACGTCATCGGAGGGAGACTTGATTACACGCTCCCCCCCCCCCCCGCACCGACGCGGTGCTCACGGCGACGTGGGCCACACCACGCCGCCGTCCTCCTCGGGGTTGCTCGTGAAGAACGCTCAGGGCCTCCGCCCCTAGTATCCGACGCCTAAGGCCCCCTGCTGATGTTGTTGCAGGGGCGGAGCTTTTAGATCTACTTACGCATCTACCGACTCGTAGCTAGCTACTGTAGCAATTGATTTTAAATTATTAATGAAGTTCGATCTTTTTGTTTTAACCAACTGTAGCACTTTAACGCGTCTTCACGTTGGCTATGGTTGGATGGAACTAATTCGATATAAGGCCACGCGCATAGCTCTGTTCTTATACAAGGTGTATCATAAATAACGCAAGACCTAGGGTGTCTAACCCCGATTAGATAATGCTTCACAAATTCCATACGAAAAACAATTTACCAAATTAAAAATGTAATACCTTTTTGACGCACTTTTATACCCCAATTAACAATGAACCTTGTACCGTGATTGTGTGCGAATTGTGAAATGTATTTGAAATCTACGTATTGCTTTGAATCAAGAATAAATTTAGTTTATTTTAGCGCACTAAGGGAGTAACAACATTTTTCGCAAATTGAAAAAAAAAAGTAATATATATTGAAAATAGAATCAATTCAGTTACCGATTTAGAACAAACTACTTTTAGGCCTTGCGTTAATTATGTTACACCTTGTATAGTTCTTTGGGCCGTTTTTAAGACTGCCACTTTGAATTTTTAGGACTGTTACATAGTACTAAATATTATGTAAATATATTAAAAGTAACAAAATAAAATTGTAAATACTATTATTTTCATACCGTTTTATCGTATTTTAGTGGTCGTTGTGTGATTTATATAATAATATTGTTTGTCTATGTTACAATTTTTGTGGTGTTGTTTTAGATTCTTTGTTTACCGTCCGTTCGTCCGCTTATAAATCAAGCTGATTTATAATAACATTTATCACCGGAAAACTGCCTTCGTTAGTTGGTCTATATATACTCGACATTGGCAAAATTGTGGCGATCTCCCCACAAAGGCCATAGACAAGAATTGATTAATTGATTACATAGTACTAATAATCCAACCATATATAAATATTTATATATAAATTTCTGGTGTACGTGTCTTCACAATTTTTCTCCTAAACGGCTTGACGGATATTGATGATTGTTTGTACTTATGGTGACACCGGGTGCTAAGCCACAGGAAACTGTTAGTATAAATATCAAGCAGCCTAGCAAATCGAGGTGAGAGTCACACTCCACCACGAGGACTCAGTGTGGATTATAATGTCAGCCTATACTGCCCACTGCTGGGCAAATGCCTTCTCTCACAAATCGAGGTGAGAGATTAGGCCATACTCCACCACGCGGACCCAGTGCGCATTGGTGGAGTCAGGTTTATGGCCACCTGCAGTTGGAAATTATCAAGCCGCCTATGAGGCTTTCAACTCGGCTTCACGACTACCACATTAAGTGCTAACCGGTACCAACGACCTTAACGTGCCTTCCGAAGCACGAAGACGCTCGAATATGAAAATGTCACAAACGGTCACCTATGTCAGGCTGACCATGTCGAACGCTGCTTAACCTTGGTGATTGGTTAGAACACCACGGTCGCACAGCGCTACGAGCGCCTTAATGCCAATGCACCAGTGTGGATTGGTGGAGGCAAATTTGTACCAATTTGCTATTGGAACTTATCCATTAGGCTTCCAACATAACAGTTATCACATGAAGTGGCCACTGGGACCAACGGCTCAACGTGCCTTCCAAAGCATTAAGACACTCAAAATTAAAAACTCCCCAAACCATCCACCACAGGCTGACCGAGCCGGACACAGCTTAACTTAATGACCGCTAAGAACACTGCAGTATTACAGCGCTACGAATCAGATATATGATTAAGCAACCATCCTGTTCGTAACTGTGTGTTCAAATTTAGACCCTATCAAAACTACTTAGAGCTCAAATTACTAAAAGCAATAAACCTGCAGAAAAAAAACTACTAAATCATAACAAATAATCATTTATTTCTAAAGCAAAACACTATAGATACTACAAGAACTCCAAAAATCATTACCTTAGCGGCCTTCGACAATTCTTCTTGCAGGCTCTGCTTTACAGGTCCCATCTCGACGTCTCCCGTCTTATCTTCTATGCCTATTTCTTTAGCCACTGTGTCTTCTAGAACTGCGTTGAGGGTTGCGTTGATCTTCTTGCTGGCCTCGTAGAACTTTGCCAGGATTTGAGAGCCGGGGAGGTCAAGTTCTGAGGCAATGTCGTCTACATCTTTCATTTGGAAGCCCATCGCTATGAATAGGACCTGTGGTGAATGGAATGAATACATGAGCATGTTCGTACGAAAATGAATTTTATCTATAGTGAGATTAAGGTATAAAATTGATTATAATAAGAATGTTAGTTAGGACGCATTGGCGGGTTGAGGGGTAAATTAAAAACATCTTTGATAAACAAAAAGTAATTTTTACAATTACTGGACTAAGTTTTATTCTTATATATAGTAATAGTAGAGGGAAGATTTGTTTGTTTGTAATCGAACTCTGACACTACTGAACCCATTTAAATAATTCTTTCACCATTACAAAGCTACCAGAAGTAACATAGGATGTATTGTAAATCAATAATAATAAGATAGGATTTTAATTGGGACTAAGCCCGCCACACATTCCCATCGATGAATCCTATAAGCCAGAATCCACAACGGTCTCCTTAGATGACACCACGGTTTGAGCCGTAAGGTGTCCCAGGAAGCGCTTTGTCTTGGAACCCACAACAAATTTAATAAACATTTATTTTTATTTAATTCTTTATGGACTACTGGTACAAAGGCGGACTTAATGCCTTAGGCATTTTCTACAAGTTTACCTCAGGTTGATGCAGAAACAATTACAATAAAATATAAAAATATTACAAAATTAACGCGTGCGTAGCCGCGAATGACAGCTAATATTAGCTAAAACTTCGCCACACTGGTGCTTTGGACGTTCGTAAGGTGTCCCGTCCCGTAAGAGTTTCTTGTAACTTCTGCTGGCGGAAGTCCTATGCACAATTTTCCCTATGCAAATAAAGTTAGAAATAACACCGCCTATATTCCCCAAGCGGGGGTGACGGTGGTATACCTTGTACACACTCTTCGCCGACGATATTAAACCGCATATTATAAGGGGCAAGCCTTTGTCATTTACTGGGCACAATACTAGACTCCTGACCGATACTGGAAATATGAAATAATATATGTACCTTTTGTATAGCGTCCAGTTTTACGCTGGACTGTGAGTGAAAGACCAGGTTAGCGAGGGGTGCTAATAGGTCTGTGACTAGTCTGTAGTCGGCCTGTTGTCGGCAGTACGCCTCTAGTCGGCCTAGGTCGTAGCTTGAGAGGTGCTGGCCTATCAGCTCCTTTGTGAGAACTGTGGATACAATACTCAAATAAGGTTTTTACACATATCCGAAAAAGTTGGAAGGGATGTTAATGGAAGTTATTCATCCCAAAATGTTGCGTAACGTAATATTTTTTTTAGCTAGGTTTTCATTGCGAGCGCGCTCCTAATGAAGACTAGGCTATGAGAATTCCGATAGAGGATTCGTTGCACCTTTGGACGCGACTATGAAGTTAGTTTGGTGTGTAGCGTCACGCCTATATTCACCAAGCGGGGGTGGCAGAGATGTACTGTGTACACTCACTTTTCGCCAACGATGTTAGGTCCCATGTAATAGGGGGCGAGCCTATTGCCATATACCGGGCACAATTCCAGGCTGATATCAGGAATTTTACGATAGATAGAAAAAGGTAATTTTTCCGACCTATAATTTGAACCCAGGATCTCGTTATCGCAAAGCACATTATTCCCCACTAGACTACCGAGGCAGTCTGGGTGTGTACTTTCTGATAAATACGTCAATTTCTAAGGGTATCGCTTCCGAACGCATGCTTAGATCACAATGAGAAATTTGCAACCAAGTGTATGCTCCCAAAGAAATTTTCCCGAATTGATGATTATGGTGAAAACGAATCATAGTTCAATTTGTTTTTTTTTTTAAATATCACATCTATTTTCTGTACACCCACATTTAATCGACGTTGTTAGGTCCCAGTGTAATTGGGGGCGAGCCTATTGCCATAATACCTGACACAATTCCAGACTCCAAATTAACTGCTACTGGAAATTTTCCATAGAAAAATTACATTGCAAAATTGCACAAGAACAACGTTAAGCACAAATGTATTGATAAAAAAAAATCAATAATTTTATTACAAATAAGACTTACCAGGTTTTTCCACCTTCACGCTGTCATTAACGAGGGTGGACAGGGCTAGTGAGGCGGGCAGTTTCCTCAGACTCCTGCCCAGAAGTCTCGACAGCCGTCTCCGGAAGTCCCTGCTGTAGGCACTCAACCAATCGCCGTCGCGTATAGAGCGTAACATTATGCAGGAATGCTCGCCTGTGAGTTCGTTGGCTTTTTGACTGTAAAATCGTAGAAATATCTTTAGAACACGTGGATTGGTGGAGTAGCCATTCGCTGTTGGAACTATAGGAATCAAATTTTTTTTTTTTTTAAAACGTTGCCCCACTCTAGGATTTATTCCTGTGTCGTGGGTGCGTTTACAAACATGAAAATTCACATAATTGTGGATCACACAAAGATTTGTCCCGTGCGGGAAGATAACCCGCGACTATTAGACACAGAGGACGGAGCGGCTTAAGCTCTTAATCACTGCGCTAAATCGTCCGACTAATAATAAAATAAACACTTTCCAATTCCAGACTCTGGACTCAGACTGGGAAGTTTTTTCGTTAGAAAAACTTCCATTGTCCGTTGACCCCAGGACCTCGTGATCACCAAGCGATGCGCTTTGCCACTAGACCAACGTTTATGACCAACGATTTATGAGAGAGAAAAGTCTATCTTACCATGACCAAATAGACTGAGTCTTATCTGAAGGACAAGTCAAGAGTCTCCGTAACCGGCGAGCGTATATGAGACGAAATATGAGAGTGGAGGAAGCCAGAGAGGTACGCTCTGCCTACCCCGCAATCTGGCGTGATGATATAGATAGATATAGAAAAGTAACACGAACGACGACTTGGTCTAGTGGTTAAGAGCTTGAGACGCTCCGCCCACTAGATTGAGTAGTCACGGTTTGGATTCCCGCACGGAACAAATCTTTGTTTCGGTCTGGATGTTTCATGTATGTAAACGCACCCACGACACAGGAATAATATCGAGTGCGGGGCTACATTTAAAAAAATAACTGGACAAGTGCAAGTAGGACTCGCGCTCCGAGGGTTTCGTACCGGGTTCAGTTTCGGCCAGTTTCAGCGCCAAATTGTAGTTTCGTCGGGTCTAGAGAACTCGTCAAGACAAACCCAATGAGCCCAAACACGGCGGGATTATATTGAGTAGTTGGGTAGTTCCTTTGGCCACCCTCCGGTTCCATCATCAGAGTCTATAGAACTCGTCAAGACAAATCCAACGAGGTCAAACCCGGCGGGATTATGTTTAGTATTTGGGTAATTCCGTTGGTCACCTTGCCACTTCATCATCAGACCCTATACATCATCTGGTTGTATAGTACTTGTCAATACCAATCTAACAAGCCTAAACACGAAGTGGTTATGTTGTGTAGTTGACATGTTCCCATGGTCACCTTTAGACCCCATCAAAAGACTGTTCTGGAGCTGGGTCCATGGTATGTACTATATTATTGCATTGTCGCCGAATTTACATACGTATACTAAATCGTATACTAAACTCACTCACTCACTCACTCACTTAGGTCAATACAATAGCTCTCACAAACGTCAAAATGATTACAATTCTACCCCCGGATCGGAACACGGCCTCCACTGAGAAAATACGGCGAGAAACTGAGCGGGCTAGTCTTTCAACTTAATTTGTTTGGCCTTGATAATCCTTTATTTTTTTTTTATAATTGTATTATACAGCATTGTTGCTGAGTGAGGAGCTGCTCAAACCCAATCTGTTTTATCGTCACGATACGTGGTGACCACTCGAGAAACTTTCTACCCTAACGGCCGTCAATTCTACGAGCGATGTCCTGTCCGTGTCAATGCCACTAACCTTAGATATACTGGTACATATTTCTGAGATTTCCAAAACTTGAGTAGCTCCTCTGTTAGTCCGAAGCTGGTGCCGAGGTAGTCCAAATGTTCAGCTCGTACCTCTGTCAAACGCTTGAGTAGTGTTGGCGGTTTCGCTCTGTGAAATACATTTTAGCATTATTATTATATTAGCTGAAAGTTGTTCATTGCAAGACAAAGCGGAGAGCCTTAAGGCAAATATCATCACGAAGATCGGCGGTGCTGTACGCATCCAGCTCTAACCAGGTCACAACCTTAACCAGGTCATCGACTCATCTGTAGTAGTGCCTAATAGTTTTTTTTTGTTTATAATAAGTATTAAAGTGACAAGCCTTTTCAAAATAACTTGCTCATTGAGTTTCAAAGAATTTTCCCCAAGAAAATCGGTGAGCGAATTTCCGATTTAGTGAGCAGTGCAATTTGCGGTGAAATCGTGTGAGCAAAGGGTCGTGTTTATCACCCAGACGAGCGTTTGATACATCTTGATCATTTAACGTATTTATACAAGCGTGTATCCCATCTAGAATACTGCTCGGCACATTTAGATGACCCCTTGATATATAGACGTTCCAATGATGTATTTAAGTGACTGCATGATTCATTTACATTATCGCTTGCATCTTCCTTACGATTATTTGACTCAACTATATAATCGCTTCACGCATCTGTTCGATACCTTGCATCGTCAGTGCTACCGTTCAATTCCTATATCGTCTGCTTTGTACCAGAACGAATGTAAGGATTGTGGTTGGTAACGATGTGCTGGAGCAAGTGAATGAGTTTGTATATCTTGGATGCGCCTTCAGTAAGGATGGGAAATACACCGCTGACATAGAGAGAAGAGTGAGTGCAGGGAACAGAGTGAATGGTGCGATGGGAAAGCTACTCGGGAGCCGGCACTTAAGCCATAAGGCGCAGCTGGCCATACATAACGGAGTTCTTGTCCCAACGCTGTTATATGGTAGCGAGAGCTGGGTATGTAAGAAGGAGAATGAAAGTAGGATAAATGCGGTAGAAATGCGAGCTCTGCGGAAGATGTGCGGAGTGAAGCTGACCGACCGCATTAGCAACAGCATAGTAAGACAGCGAGTAGGTATGAAAGATAGTATCGATGTAAAGATGAGAAAGGGTATGCTCCGTTGGTTCGGGCATATAGAAAGAATGCCAGAGGAAAGAATGACAAATCAGATATACAATGTGAAAGTGGAAGGATGCAGGTACCGGGGAAGACCTAGACTATCTTACCACGACCAAATAAACCGAGTCTTATCTGATGGAAAAATCAAGAGTCTCCGTAACCGGCGAGCGTGTATGAGACGAACTATGAGAGTCGAGGAAGCCAGAGAGGTATGTAAGGAAAGAACCTGTTGGAACTCTGTACTCTCTGCCTACCCCGCAAGGGATCTGGCGTGAGGTTATAGATAGAGATAGATAGAACTATATAATCGCTTCACGCATCTGTTCGATACCTTGCATCGTCAGTGCTACCGTTCAATTCCTATATCGTCTGCTTTACGATGGATTAGCCGAAATGTTAAATTATGTAGCACATGAGGAGTCTTATCTGAAGGTCAAGTCAAGAGTCTCCGTAACCGGCGAGCATGTATGAGACGTACTATAAGAGTGGAGGAAACAAGAGAGGTATGTAAGGAAAGTACCTGTTGGAACTCTGTACTCTCTGCCTATCCCGCAAGGGATCTGGCGTGATATAGATGAGGATGATTATACTAACCTGGGCACTATAGACTCTGTCTGCAGCGTGTTAGATTGGCCATTACTAGTATTGTCCTCATTTTCCGAAACTTCTTCGTCGAGACACGGCACGTCACCTGAGTAGTAGGCAGCTAATTGTTGTAACGCCCGCTTGCCGTAGCCCATCTGTTGAAACATTCTGTTTGTTACCTTCGGATTATATTTAGTCCAATTTCTGTGTGTGAACCAAAAAAGAAGTGAACACCAAACTAGGCAGTGTGAGAATGGGAACAGCGGCAGAGTGTCTACTTCAGACATTAATAGGAGCAGTGGTTGTGGCCATCTGTTGTTGGAACTAATCAAACCAACTATATGGCATCATTAAGTGGCAACCAGGACCAACGATTTAATGTGCCTTTCGAAGGAGACGCTTGAAAGTGAAAATATCACAAACTGTCCCACATCTCATACCGACCGAGGCGAACGCTACATAAGGCTGCGTCACAGTCAAGGCAGTCGATAAATAACTTATGTCTGATTATTGAAAGATTAATACTTAAATGTTTTAGAAAAGTGTGAAAACCCACCCTCTGATATGACGGGTGTGTGGCTATCCTTACTATCCTGGCTCCTGATAGTTTAGGGAAGTCTTTGTCCCCGAACTGCTCGCAGACGTTCCACGGTATGAGGTCACCGGCCGCTTTGCGGCCGCGCCCTAAACTGTCGCGTACCGACCTAGGAAATTAAAAAGTTAAAAACTTTTAACATTTTTATAAAAAACAAATAAAACTAACTGGACTACAAAGTCAGAGGTCTCGAGTTAAAAACGCACCTCTGCCTTTTCGAAAACAAGTGCGTATAAAAAAATTGATTATCACTTGCTTTAACGGTAAAAGAAAACATCGTGAGGAAACCTGCACACCTAAGAGTTTCTCGAAGGTGTGTGAAGTTGGCTAACCCGCACTAGGCCAGTGTGGTACACTATGGCCTAAACACTCTCCGTTTAAGAGGAGGCCCGTGCCGAACGATGGGGCAGTTTCTTAACAGGACTAATATAAATAAAAGTAAAATATAATAAATTAAAAAAAAGCGATTAGGTATGAAAATAGTATCTGTGTAAAGATGAGAAAGAGTTTGCTCCGTTGGTTTACTAGATACTTTTGATACCGAGATAATGTTGGGTTCATGTCTTAAGTCAACGCAGACGAAGTCATGGGCCGAAGCTAGTAACACAATAAACTTAATTTAAACACATCTTTTTAAAAACAAGCTTCTATAACAAAAACACAACGGAGGTATTTTGTTTAGTTAAGAAGTTCCTGTGGCCCCTTCCGACTCCATCTTCAGACAATGCAATAATATGGTCTTGGAGCTCCAAGACCATATTATTGCATTGCCACTGAACTTACACATGCCAAATTTCAGCTCAATTGATACCCGCGAGTACTTGAAAAATGGATTACAAGATTTTAATCGCAAAGACAGACATATGATATAATATAGCAAATCTTTACATTTTCGAGACAGGTATATTCGTTAAAAATAATATACAACAATATAATGAATTAAGCAGTAGCAGACATAATTATAAGTTGAGCAATGTACCCAGTAAGACTACTCTAATGCATAAAAGTATATTTTGCATGCACCTAAAATTTATAATAAATTACCTCGTAAAATAGTAAAAATAGAAAATTTACACTTATTTAAAATAAGGCTGAAAGAGTTTCTAGTCGAAAAAACATATTATAGTGTAAAGGAATATTTTGCAGAGTAAAAAGCTTATAAATATTTCATTTTATTGACATTACTATGGACATTATTTTAGTTAATAATATTGACATTGAATTGACATTTGATGTATATTACAATAATTTAATTAATTAATATTTATAGAACTTGTTATTTCTATTTTAAATGTACCCTACATTATGTTTGCACTTAATTATATTATTTATTTAAATTTAACAGTAAGTGCAATTAAGGCCTATCTAATATTTGCATGCTCTTTGGCGAAATATGGAGAATTCATTGTAAAAATTATGTCATCATAGTAAAACCCATATTTGCAGATGAATAAATGATTATGATTATGAACATTGTAAGTTAAAATCAAAGCTTGTAAAACTTATCTTACTTGTCAGATATATTTCCTTCGAGGCACATCTGTATGACGCACAGTATCTCCGGCATGGAGGTCGAGTTGGCCGGCGTCGGCGCCAGCAAAACGAACAGGCAGTGCGCCGGCGCGTCCGCAAGCAGCTGGATGTCATTTGGACTGTTCTGCGAACACATATCAGTCACGGTTAAGTAGCTTTTAAGTACCTTATAATTTTTAATATTTCGTCTACTTCACCTTTACTTGCTCAGCGAGATGCTTATTTTAATTTAAAAAAATAATCCTTCTTTGTGACCTACTGTATTATGTAAAAATTACCAATATTAGGTAAACTCAAACCTAAACTGGTTTGACGTTTAATTTGCATAAACCCTGCGGGGGTGTTTACAAAGTGTGATATTTACATTTTTTTAACTTACTAATCTACCACCTGATCGGAACGCGGCCTCCACTGAGAAGATCCGGCGAGAAACTCAGCGGGCTTGTCTTTTTTAATCGACTTCAAAAAGGAGAAGGTTCTATGTTCGGTTATATGCTTTTTTTATGTATGTTCAGGGATATTTCCGTCAATTTTGGACCGATTTTGATGTTTTTTTTTGCATTGGATTCAGTATAACTCCAAGGTGGTCCCATTTTAATTTCATTGGCATTGGACCTTGGACTTAGAAGATACACCAGGGAACTCCTTAACGACAAGCAATAGGCATGTGTAAATTGAGATATTATGGGTATTACGTCAATCCTATAGGTACCCTACTATAGAACTAAGCAGTATATTAGCCAACTTCAAAAAAGGAGGTTCATAATATTCGTCCTTTTTTTGTAACGCCTTTGCTTATGAACCGATTTTGATGATTCTTTTTGCATTGGGTTCAGTATAGTTTTGAGGTAGTCCTATTTTAATGTTATTGGTATTGGACCTTGGACTTTAAAGATACAAGAGGGAACTCCTTAACGCCAAACAATTCGAATGTATAGATTCCGTTATAATAGTCATATTAATCCTGTAGGTACCTTACTGTACAAATCAGCAAAGTAATATAATATAGGTACATAAATATTACTAAATAATTCACTCGTCATAAAATATGTAAAATAAAAATCTTTGAAAAAAAAAAGGTAAACCGACTTCAAAAAGCAAAAAATAAATATTTGAAGTCGGTGCCAAGTAACCGACTGCACCAACCAGCACCGACTTCAAATATTATTTTTTGCTTTTTGAAGTCGGTTTACCTTTTTTTTCAAAGGATTAATGTCTAATTCTTTATTATTTTTTTCATCATTTTTTGTATAGATACATACATTTTTATATTATACAAAATCATTAACTCCAGCTCTAGTGTGATGCCTTACGACTGAGATATAAGACTATGTTTAAATATATGTTATTATAAAAAGCTGGAGAATTTTGGGTGGACCAGTCTCCACAAGTAGCACCCGTTCACGAGTACGACAACTTGAGCAGCCATCATCTCCCTCGACCATATTAGTGGAAAGGAAGTGACCCGCACCAAATAGCCACTGCAAGCATAGACTTTTTAGCGAGCATGACCAATTCCAGACCTCAGAGTGCAGTCAAAGCTACAAAAGAAGCGGTACTTCGAGCTCGTTTGGCAAGACACGCGCGTTTGATAATCTAATGAATGAATGAATGAATGAAATACTTATTTGTAAAAACATTTGACTGCCTCGTTGGTCTAATAGCAAAGCGCATTGCTTCGTGATCACGAGGTCCTGGGTTCAAATCCTAGGTCGGACAATTGTAGTTTTTCTAACGAAAACTTCCCAGTACGAGTCCGGAGTCTGGAATTGTGCCCGGTATATGGCAATAGGCTCGCCCCCTATTACATGGGACCTAACACCGTCGGCGAAACATGGGCGTACTCAGTACACCTCTGCCACCCCCGCTTGGGGAATATAGGCGTGACGGTGTGTAAAAGCATAGGAAAAAATACTACCAGTTTGTGATTAATGTAGATTAGGACACATGCTTTGGAATATAATATCGTCAATAAAGTTTAGTCTTTATATTGAATTTGTAAAGATTGTATTCTGTTTTGTGTCTGATATAATATTAAAGATTGTATTCTGTTTTTTTGCAATAGTTTCTTGGCCATGGATACTGGTTGTTCAGTCGTATACATAGAATAATATTTTTAACAATTTCTAAATAAATTCAACACCCCGATGAACTTGATGATGATTATAATGAAACTGATGAAGTACCCCACCCTGGATAGTAAAGAGATGGATATTTTACATACCAATTGCGTTTTGAAAGAAATCGAAAAGGCACGTTTTATCATACAGCACATATAAGAACACATAATGGTTAATATTCCACCAACATTACACATTATTATTCGAAATAACACAAGTTTTGGAAATTAAAACAGATTGACGACATCACTCTTTAACTTCTCTAAACTCGTCGATCACATAAAAGATATTATATTATTGTAAGGCCCGGTGTAATACCAGGCAAGGCCATTGTTTTTGTACTTAGCGCAATTGTACAATTAAAAATGGAAAACACCGTGTTTTGTCCGAATCTAGGTTCGAAGTGAGGACCTTATGATAAACGAAGTTAATCTCAATAGACTCAATAATCAATCTATCTAATATCATCGCTACGCCGCCTTTAGCGCTATGTTTCCTTTAGTGGTACCCTGTCTTTACGCGATTCGGGTGGCTTAAATACTACGAGCGCCTCAACACTTCGACGTATGGCGCCTCAAGCGCTACGCTGCCCTTAGCACTACACAGCATTTACCGCTACAAGCGCCCTGAACATTACCTTATAATGGCTAGCAACAAGCCGATGCAGGAAGGCTTCGGCGGCGCGATGGTAGCAGAATAAAGCGACTCTGTTGACGCGGAACAGCTCGCAAGCGCCCGGGGACGGAGCGCCCACGCCCGCGGAGGGGGGCGGCGCCTCCAGGCATAAGCAAGAGTTCGGCCACGAAAGCCTTTATACTATGGTTTATCACTACATTGTCTTTAATGCTACGGTGCCTATAGTATTCCGAGCGCCTCAACCCTACAAACTTGGAACTACGAGCGCCTTAACGCTAACAACTTAGAACTATGAACGCTTTTGACACTACGGTACCATTACCGCTACGAACGCCTTAATGCTATGAGCGCCTTTACCGCTACGAGCGCCTTAACGCTACGAGAGCCTTGACGCTTCGGCTCTATTAGCGATACGAACACCTTAATGCTACGTGCACCTTAACGCGTCACTGCCTTTTGCGTCGCGCTGGCTTCAGCGCTTCGGTGCCTATAACGCTACGAGCGCCCTGAAAATATTACCTTATAATGGCTGGCGACGTATATAGCAACAAGCCGATGGAGGAAGGCTTCGGCGGCGCGATGGTAGCAGAACAAAGCGTCTCTGTTGACGCGAAACAGCTCGCACGCGGCCGGGGGCGGAGCGCCCACGCCCGCGGAGGGGGGCGGCGCCTCCAGGCACAGGAGGGAGTTCAGCCACGACTCTATGGGGTCGTTGCTGCGGTAACGGATCGGCTCTTCGAGTTTTATCTAGGAAAATGAATATTGAGTCAATATTTGTCTAAGATTGATTAATCAGGCGAGTTTATGGACCTGCGTAGTTAGTTTTGTGTGACTATTGGGCAATATTCAATAGTTTTATTCCAATATATAAGGGTGATATCAAAAATTTAATATTAAAAAAAAAACGAAACATTTGGATCCTCCAAAAGGAAGATCTCAACTCGTTAGAGGTCTTTCTTCCTAGTGGTCATGAATTATGTTGTGTCTGCAGGCAATGATCGCTACTTCATCCACTAACACAAACTCCCGAGCTGACAATAGCGACAGGTCGAGATTAACTAATGGAAACCAACTCGTTGTGGTGGTCTTACTTACCGGTGGTGGAGCATTATGCTGTGTTTGCAGGCGGGCGAACAGTTTGAGTGAGAGCGCCCGACCAGTGCCCTCATAGCCAGATACAGTGGAGGACAGTAGAGCCAACGGCGCTCGCTGTGCTGCCGCTGACACGTGGGCCAGTGGGATGGCTGCCGCTTCGTCTACTAGCACCAGGTCAGCAGCAGAAAGCAGTGAATGGTCGTCTGGGGTTATGTACTGGAAAAGCATGGATTACATATAGCTCGCTCTAAAATTCAAATTTCTTTATTTGTAAACATAGGTGCATTATATATAATATGATGTGAGATGTTACAGTTTGAGTACGTACTCTATGTTTCGCCAACTGGCGTACAAATATTAATTAATAAAATAAATCTTTAACTACACAAAATACTTATTTATAATACTTATTTCATTATAATGTTGTCATAAAAAGTATATATAATGTTAATTTAGTCTGCTATAAACATGTCAAAGGAAATAAATTATCAAAATTATCGTTGAAGTATAATTTGTTATCTCGCGATTATTAAACTATCATTAAAATATTCGTTTAAGGAATAGTAACATTTATTTATTAATATATCATGCAGTTTTATTTTAAAACTGCTTATATTCATGATTTTTTCTCTCGGATCAATGTGCAGAGAAGTCGACATTGAGGCTTGAACATATATCCGACGAGACGGGACGGAGATGCGTCGCCTACGGGAGGTGAGTAATTGTAATACGTTGAACTACACCGGAGATGACGACTGGCGACACTCGTTGCGTCTCGTCGAGTTGCATATGTATGCGGTATGTACTGAACTAACACACAACTACCCACTTCTCGTTGGCGTGGCATCGCCATCCCCATGGTATATGTGCCCAAGCATTAAAAGTGGACAAGCACGAGAATTTTTTATATGTATCACAGATATATAAGTAGCATTAAGCTTACTTGCGCAATGATCAAAGAAATGAATATAAAACTAATCAGCAAAAAAGTGCGGAATTGGACATGACAATAAACAGAAGCGAGCATGTAAAATGTACATGCCAGCATTTTTACGTCTACTTAAATAGCTATCAATGTCATTAGATTTAGTGATCTGTGTTGCCAATATACAATTTATTAAACGCCTCTATGAAACAAAAATTAATAAAACATACCTGTACAGTCTGCCTCGAATTCCTCGCAATATTGACCCTCACAATCGCCTTTTTGAAATCCGGGTTCGTCGATCTCACAATGTTGTAATCAATATGTTCTTGATACAGACAGGCGTCGAGGCCTTTCAGTAGGAACTCGAAGAGGGTGATCAAGTTCTCTGGGTGTGGGGAGGTGACGTAGACGTTGACGTAGCCGAGAGCGACGGCTGCGGCCACTGCGAGCCCGAGGCAAGCGGACTTGCCTCGGCCGCGAGCTGCTGTGAGACAGTGTGGAGGCCTGGGAATAGCGTACATACTTGTATCAAGCTGGGATCATCGACAGTGTAATGCAAAGTGAATACTATCCGAAGAGCATGCCAAGAGTGACCGTAACCAGGGAGCGTGTATGAGATGTATATGAGTTGAGGAAGTCAGAGAGGTATGTAAGGATAGAACCGGATTTAACTCTTCACTCACTGCCCCGCGAGGGATGATATCACCTATGACATTGATTCTGCCTTGTTATCTCTTATATTTAGGCCACTAAATTACTTTTGGCGGATTTTTTAGTTCATGCTGCTAGATCATTCAGACTATCAGCTACCAACGTGTCATGTAGATTTTTTATATAGCATATTCTAGAAAATACGGTAAGGATGCCTGTAATGATATTTCTGGCTTCCGTCTCAAAATCGTCACCTTAAAGTGAAATGTTACAAGAGACCGAAAAAATTTCTCCATGCATTTAAAACGCTGATTACTAGAACGTATTTTATTTGTATTTTAGTGTACAATTAAGATGAGTTTTCAAACAAAATGTCATGTTAACCACTCCGATCTAGGTCTCGAACCTATTCGCGCCTTTATTAAAAAGGCGTCAACACGTCACTTCGCGAACGCATCTTCCCATGCGAATCCGTTAATCGTAGCCACCGCCGACTACGACCTCCCTCGCGACCCCTGCCGCTACCGCCGGCCGAGACATGTTCTCACCGACCCCCCCGATGCTTTGTCATCCCTTCTTTCCGCTCAGAATACGAGCGACGCCGTAGACGCAGACGCAGTAGTAGATCCCCTCCCATAGCCGGCGGTCGACCGGTGCGCTTAGTAGTGCACCGGTCCCCCTACAGCGACTGTCCCAACCGAGGGCGCCTCTCCGAGGCGCCCTCGAGTATGTCGCCTCTTGCCCTTCTGGCTGGCTGGAGCGTAGTGGTTGCACGCTCGCCTTTAAAATCCGGTGAAGCTGTAGAGGCCTCGAGGCCAACAGCGTAGATCATTCACACACACACACACACACACATGGTGCAAAATGGCATTCTCCAAGATTTTCCCTTTAAGGTGACGAAATGTGATTTTTGCACTGAGGGCCTTCGTCCATATCGAGACAGAAACTAGCGTCATCAAACAATAAATAATCATTCAATACAATAATATTTTGTTGAGTATTATGCATCTAATCAAACAATTAACTGCGAACTGAAAGGAGGGGTCAGAAACGGTTTTTAAAAACCGGAATCTGGTTAAAAATTACGTAAAACGAAATTAATTTTGATTACCGGTTATTACAAAGTACAATTTTTTAGTTCTTAGTATCAGACGCAGCCACGACGTTCTCGACGGCGCAGCGTCCACCTTCTATTTTCAAGGACAAATGTTCTTATTTCTAACGATTCTATACGATCGTGACCTTGAGAAAGTAAACGAGTGAAAGTAATCTCAAATTAACCGGTTAATTTAAGTTTCGATATCGGTTAAAGTGACGCTAAAAATCGATACTGAAAGTCGAACCGGTTACCTCCATTTTTTAAGTTTAGAACCCCTTTAACCAGAAACGAAAATCATTTCGGTTCGGGTTCGATGACCGAAACCGGTTTGGAAAATTCACCGGTTTCCGACCCGTGACTAAAAGTGGTCGAAAAATTGTACTATGTTACCTGGTTTGTTTATCTGCAAGGGTGTTGATAAGTGAGATCAACGCAGTCGCCTGGTCGTAAGTTCGACACAGTGCTACCAAAGGCCCCGCGGGCGGCGAGTCGGATAGTGACGATATTAACTCTGTCAGTTTAGGGTTGACGCGCTGTAACAAAACGTCTTATGAATGGAGTTCAAAATAATGATAAAAAAAAACAAACGTAGCCCTACACCAAGAATTATTCCTTAGTCGTGGTACATGAAATTCACATAAACTCACCCATTTCTGAGTCACACAAAGATTTGTCCCGTCGGTCCCCGGACCGAACTCGCGGCTGCCCTTTCAGTGGGCGGAGCGCCTTTAGCTCTTAAACACTTAACCAAGCGGTCGTCGGTTTCGACTTCTAATAACTCTTTACACATACACGTAACATAATAAACGCAAGACCTGACAGTAGTTTGTTCTAAATCGGCAACTGAATCGATTCCAACTATTTTTAAAGTAAGTAAATATTTATTTTTAATTTTCACGCTCGACGAATACCGCGTGATGTTCGCCGTATTAAACAATATTTAATAATTATTCAAAGCATATCGGCTTTTTTAAATGAAAAGTTAATTAATTATTAAATTTGATGGTTAATTTGGGTACCAAAGGTACTTATAAAAATGGTAGAAAACTTCTTAAAATTGCAAGTTTGATTTTCGTATTAAATGCGTAAATCAATAATCTAATTGGGGTGTCTGAGATCTTGCTTTATATATGTTACACCTTGTATGTATAAAGAACTTTTAACTAGATAATCACTTTATCATAGTAACCTCAGTATACTATAAGATCTTAAGAATATTACTGCGACAAGGACTTAGTGCCTACGTATTATTGCTCTTGAATGTACAACTAAGATTAATGCCAATAATATTATACTGAAAATAGAACTTTAATACTTCTAACCAATGTTCAAATTAAATGTGGGCTTAATAATAATTAAACATGTTCCTAGATAACATTATTTAAGAGTAAAGTACATGAATGAAATGTGTCACTTCCTTCCCTCTAGTATGGAAGTCAGGGAAGGTGATGGCTGCTCAAGTAGTCATTCATACTCGTGAATTCGTCGTGTGATTTTTTTTTTTGAAATAGCTCTCGTCGTATTTATTGAAAATAATTGAAATAATTCCGTATATTGTGTGTTTATTGATTAAAATTACATGGTTATTACGTGTATATATTGTTATTAAGTATCAGTGACTTCTGAATCGCAATAAAAGTGAAGAAACTTTGACCGGCTGTCAACTCATCAACTCAACGGGCAGGATTTGAAATTTTGACCTAAACCGGGGAGTATTGTTTCAATATCTTAACTTTTATCACATTACACACTCCACAACATTTATAAATAGCTCATCCTGGTGAGCCACGTCCAGTAAATACAGGCATTGTCTTGTCTCCTTTTGTTTGACAAGTAGTGGAAACAAAATCGACGACTAGCACTCGCTACAGACATTGTAAACACTACAAATACACTGCCCAAGCCTGATTATAATTAATTATATATAATAGTTAAGTACATAAGCTCATTGGCATATGATTTGTATGTAAAATAAGTTTAAATACCACAAAATTACCTACCCTCTTGCAAGCAATAATCATTAAGCTTGCTCAATTGTATTCCTTTTAATCATTTTATACTAATTGTAATATTTATTTACTTCCCTGAACTTAGTTCCCTGTCTTAACTATTCTATTTTTATTGTTTATCTAACAGTCACATCCCTATTCTGTTACCTTATATTTAATAAACTTTATTACCTTTTAGCAAAGATCTTTAAATAATCTTTTCATTGTTACTAACACCTATTCTCACTTTCCAGTAAAATGATGACCCGCAGAGCAGTGACCCGGGATACAGAGGACAAGCTCCGGGCAACTCTTAAGGAACTGGAGTCCTCGAGAAAACTGTGCCAACAACTGCTGCAGGAGAGAGATGACAGCGAGGTGGAAGTAAAGAACATTATTGATAAAAACTCTGAGCTCAAGAAGGAGTTGGCTGAATTGCACATAAAATATATGGACATTCTTGACCAAAATCAACATATTCGTGACATTGTATCTAGTTTAGAAGAGTGCGGTGACACACATGAACTGGCTCTAAGACGCATATCAGAACTTGAAATTCAACTTAGTGAGGCCCATAAGGCTATTTCAGATTTAGAATCCCACCAAGTTAACAAACAAACTGTTGCTACCCAGAGCCTTTATGATGAGTTAGTCGGTAAAGGGTCCAGTTGTGTATGTGACATGCCAGCCATTATAGATTTGACTGGTGATGATACCATAAACAAACGTCCTTCAATTAGAGGTCACAATAAAATTAAAAGGTATTTAAAAATTAAATCCATTATTAAAAAAACAAAAAAGGCACTATCAAGGCAAAATTACTTTAAAACTAATGTCTGTCTTAGAAAAGAGCGTTTCCAATTATTAAATAAGTTGGATACCTGTACAAAAGAATTAGAATATAGTGAATCTAGGTACAATATAGAAACACAACAATTAAAAAACGAATTACTATTTAAGGAATTGACTTTAAAGGATATTTTTAGTAAATATGAAGCCGCTCAGACACAATTATGTGAACGGATGCAGGAGGTTAGCGAGCTAATTGATTTGGTTAGATATAATGCAGAAAGATATGAGTCTCTGACCAACAATATCTCGTGTGCCTGTGCCCCTTCGAAATCTATTCCTGAGACCAGGCATGTAATACCCGTGCAAGAAACTAGTAATTCGATAGTGAGTTATAGAACATTAGTTTTCTCAGACCAAATTGGAGCAGGCTTTGGTGCACTTCTACACAATGAACTTAATCAGATTGCAACCAACTTCTGTTATAATAATTTGCCCTATAAGTTATTGATAGATAGAATTTTACTGACAAAAATAGATAGTACCACTACAGTTGTTTTGTTGTGTGGTAACAGTCTAGGCATCCAAAAAAAGGACATTGTGGATGGTATTAACACCTTATTAAAATTAAACCTAGGAAAATTAATGTTGTGTGCCTTTCCTTACTCTGACTACCTGTCAGAAAAACAAAATAAACTTATTCACTACTTGAATAATTATATGTATATGATATCATGTCAACATGATAATGTTTTGTTTTTTGACACTAATAAGTTTGTTAGTGGATTTAAACTGACACAGGAAGGTATGTTTCTTCCCAAGAAATGCAAAATAACAATGGCTACTTTGATAGCATATAATATTAACTCCGTTATAAGTAATATAACGAAAACTAGGGTAAGAGACGAGCCAGTATTATATAGTTATTCTAATAATACTGTGATAAACTGTTTAAACGACCGAGGCTGACAACAGAGGTACATACTAGTATCTCTAGCAAATCACATATTTTAAATAAGGAGGAAGAAAGGCCTGGTACTTTGAAACTTTTCCATCAGAATATACAAGGATTTTCTTCAAAATCATTAGAGATAGAGTTATTTTTGGAAAAAACTAAATATGATGTTGTTTGTATTTGTGAACATTGGTTTAAATCGTATGAATTATTAATAAATTATAACAATTATTCCGTCTTAAGTTACTATACTCGTAAATCCAAGCTTCATGGAGGTACATTAATTTTGGTTAAAAAAAATATCAAGTCGAGAGAACGTAGGGATATAGTTGAGCTTTCAGTTGAACAGTGTGTTGAAATTTCTTGTGTTGAGCTGGATAAGCATATTATTGTGTGTGTATACAGACCCCCAAACAGTCAAAATTTTACTACATTTGAATCTGTAATGGAAGATGTGCTGAATAAAACTTTCATGAGTAACAAGTCTGTTGTAGTTTGTGGTGACTTCAACATAAATATTTTAGAAAAAACATCGTATAGTGGCAGACTCTTACGTTTATTCAATTCTTTTAAGTTAATTAATGTTTTCCTCGAACCGACTCGAATAACATTAACTTCTGCTACATGCATTGACAATATTTTTTGTAATTGCGATTATATAGATCAAGCAGTAGTTAGTTATCTACAATCTGATCACACTGGGCAAACAGTCACTTTCACTAATATTACACCATTGAGAAGTGTTAAAGTTAAATCTAGATATATAACACCTGCAACATTGCATACATTTAATACAGTTTTGAGTAATAAATTAGATATTTACACGAGTAACGCAAACGAACCTCATAAACTGTATGCTGATCTTTTTTCAATTATACAGGTACAATTTACTAGTAGCTTTCCCATTAAAATGAAAAATATCAAACCCAAGTTCACCTTCTGTGATTGGGCCACCGCTGGAATTCGTAGAAGTAGGGAAAAGCTATATGAATTATATGACCTAAAATCCCAAACGAATAGTGAAAGTTTTGCAAGGTATGTTGCAAATTATTCTAAAACGTTTAAAAGAGTATGTAAGGCAGCAAAAGCGCTACATATAAGTAAAATAATTAAATCTGCAGATGACAAAGTTAAGGCCACCTGGAAAATTGTTAATAGTGAAACTGGGAGGTCTAAGCACCGCAGTGTGGACTTTACTCTAGAGACTGCGCGTGGGCTCATTCAGGCAGATAGTGACGTAGCTCAAGAATTCGAATTTTTTTTCACTAATATTCCGGTAGAGACAACAAAGTCCTTAAATTGCTCTTCTTCCCTTGCAATTTCTTTAGTTAAAAGCAACATTACTCTTTGTCCGGTGGAGTTCGGGTTTGAGTACACTAATCCCCGGTCTGTTATCAAAGTATTTAATGATTTAAAATTAAAAGTAACTGAAGACTTATGGGGAATGTCTGTAAAAGTGTGTAAATCCATTATACATACAATCGCGCCACACTTAGCTGTTATTTTTAATATGTGCGTAGATCAAGGAGTCTTCCCGAATTTAATGAAATTTAGTAAGGTAATACCACTGTTCAAATCCGGCGATAGTAAAGATGCCAACAACTATAGGCCAGTGTCTGTCTTGCCAGTGCTCAGTAAAGTGTTCGAAAAGATAATGCTCATGCAAATGCTAGATCATTTTAACGCAAACAACATCCTGCACGATCAGCAATTTGGTTTTACCAAAGGGCGTTGTACTACTGACGCCAGTGTAACTCTAATAAAGCATATCTTCGATGCCTGGGAGAACTCACAGGACGCCATTGGCATTTTTTGTGATCTTTCCAAAGCATTTGATTGTGTGAAACATGAAACACTGCTGCTTAAATTGGAGCACTATGGTATCCATGGTAAAGCACTTAATCTTTTAAAATCTTACCTAGAGGACAGACAACAGTGTGTTCAAATAAATCAAACTAAATCTTTAGGCTCTTTAGTTAAAATGGGCGTTCCACAGGGATCGATACTGGGTCCGTTCCTATTCTTAGTTTACATAAATGATCTACCTGAAGTAATTAAAAATCGAGCGAAGATAGTGTTATTTGCTGACGATACCTCTTTGATTTTTAAAGTAGGTAGACATGTTAATAACTTTGACGAAGTAAATGACGCTATTCTTCAACTACATAACTGGTTTACATCCAACAATTTAGTGCTCAATAACAAGAAAACTAAATGTATAAGGTTTTCTTTGCCAAATGTAAAAAGTACTGTACATGATATTATACTGAACAATGAGAAACTTGAGTTCATAAATGATACATCTTTTTTAGGGATTACGCTTGACTCCAAGTTACAATGGGGTCCTCATATTGAGAATTTAGGTAAGCGGCTTAGCTCCGCTGCCTATGCCGTAAGGAAGATCAGACAACTAACTGATGTGGACACCGCGAGGATAGTCTATTTTAGCTACTTTCATAGTGTCATGTCTTACGGTATATTATTGTGGGGTAGGGCAGCGGACATTGAGTCTGTTTTTATCTTGCAAAAAAGGGCTATTAGGGCCATCTATAACTTGAGTAGTCGCGACTCTTTAAGAGAACTGTTCAAAGTAGCTAATATCATGACGGTCCCATGTCAATATATCTATGAAAACATTATGTATACTAGAAAAAATTTAGATCTTTTTAATCAGCTAGGTGATAGACATTGCTATAACACACGACATAGAAATAAATTAGACCAACCGCAGTTTCGTCTGTCAAAAATTCACACGTCTTTCATGGGGCACTGTGTTAGATTTTATAACAAAATTCCCGTTGACGTCACTAAACTTAGTGAAAATAAGTTCAAAGCTTGTGTAAAACGAACACTTTGTAAGCAAGCTTATTATTCAATAGAAGATTATTTAAAAGATAAAAATGCTTGGATAGATGCTATTCCAGCTTCACTTGAGTCATAACAACCTATTCAACTGTTGTTAGTTAACATTACCTCTCTTCCTTCTATTAATTTAACACAATATGTACTTTTTTTTGTAAATGAGGGAACCATGTAGCCATTCTCATAAATATTATTATTCGCTTTTTTAACTTAGACTCACCTGATGACCAACCTACATTGTTCTCCCATACCCCACAACAGAATGTAGATGAAAAAGTTTGTAATTTCTTATTTTAAAAGAGTAACCGTGGAGTTTCTTGCCCTTCTTCTCCACAGGAATGACATTCCGAAGTGGCGGTAGAGTCTTTGTTACTTTTCTGACGATTCATAAATACTGTAATGGTTTACATGAATAAAAAATATTCTGATTCTGATTCTGATTCTGATTCTGAATGGGTGCTGCTTGTGGAGACTGATCCACCCAGAATCGTGCAGCTTTTCATTGTAACATATTTAAAAATATTATTATTAGTCATATATCTCAGTCGAAAGGCATCACACTGGAGCTGGATCGCTTAAATGATTTTGTATAATATAAAATTGTATGTATTTATACATAAAATTATAAAATAAATGAATGGAGAATCGGATAAAAAAAGATAAGCCCGCTGAGTTTCTCACCGGATCTTCTCTATGGAAGCCGCGTTCCAATCCGGTGGTAGATTAGCAAGTTGAAAAAATAATTTAAATATGACAATTTGTAAACACCCCTGCAGGGTTTATGCAAAATAAACGATCTGAGTTTGAGTTTAAAAAATTATAATCCTTACCTCTGGTGCAACATCAACGGCATCTACTTGAGCTGTCTTGGAAGATATAGGGAGGACCATAAGTGAGTCATCTAGCACCAAACACCGAGGGTTGTCGGCCAGGGAGAGTAAGAACCTCTCATTGAAACGATTGACTACTGTGTTGTGGGCTTCAGTCTTGAATCTAAAAAGTATTAGCATAGCATAATTAATGTTTATCTGTCTATATCATCAAGGCAGATCCCTTGCGGGGTAGGCAAAGAGTACAAAGTTCCAACAGTTTCTTTCCTTAGTTGTGAGTGGAGTGGAGATTCTCATAATTCGTCACATACACACTCGCCATAGCATCATTAATACTTTTTTACAAGCTTTTTTTGTGTTGATAACCTATTTTGTTTCTCCAATGACTCCACTTTATACAATCCTTGGCCATTTGAGCCCATCCTTCTTCATAACTTGTCCGGTGAAGCTGTAAAGGCCACACAGCCAACAGCGTAGATCATTCACATACTCACACACAGACCTTCTTCATAGGTGTGGAGGTTATCGCGTCATCTTTTTTGAGTCTGCCCCAGCATACTAGGCACAGTTGCACACTACGGACTACTACTGTTAAGGATTTTGAAATGGAATTGTCCAATAAATTTTTGTCCAAACTGGAATTCAAACCTGCAACTTCGTGATTGCCTCGCGCAAAATACGCTACTAAATCAACAAAGCAGTTGCCAGAGCAATGAGTCTTAAATGTTTATTTTATAGACTCAATTTCTTAAACAAATGTATATTGGACAATACTAAGTACAATTTATAATTTACCTCGAGTGAACATCCATAGTAATTGAATGTAGTTGACGCAGAGAATCCATACTTTTGAGTAAGAATATTATTAGACCTCCTCCTTCCACTGTCTCTATGGTCCGGGCCATCAAGTTGGGTGTGAGAGCTTCAAAATCCTAAGAAAAAAAAAACAATAATCACAAAAACAGAGATTCTAAAAAGATAGAAAAAATTATAGGTTGTGTGTAGTGAATTAATAAAAACAATATTAATTTATTTATTTTCTCTTCAGAAGGTTCATTTTAGCTTAACATTAGATATGCAACATTAGTGAAAAGGTTCATTTGTGAGAGACTGGTGTCCGTACTAGGTGAAACCTGTTTTACGGATACCCAGCCAATTTTTTTCATTTTGTAGGTTCATATTGTTAGAAACCAGAGTAGTGCTATCTATACTTATCGGCTTTGTATTATTATATCTTTCAAAATATGTCCAATGTAGCATAATGGTGTCCCCCAGGACACTTTTGTGCTGCATTAGCTGACCACCCAGTCCTTGGCAGGACTATAAATCTTTTTTCTTTCTTTATTATGAAACGTAGCCCGACTAGGAATAATGCTCAAACCGAAACAAATAATTGTGAATCACACAAAGATTTGTCCCTTGCGGGAATGGAACCCGCGACTATTCGACACAGTAGGCGGACTGGTTTAAGCTCTTAACCACTGCACTAAATCGTCCGTCAGCAATCAAAATCAATCAAAAGTTTTTTATTCTTGTAGACCAAAAAGTACTTATGAAAATGAAATAAAACTATTTTTTCGGATTTTAAGAAGTTAAGACGTTAAGAAGTTTGAGGGTACCCTGGAACAACTATGCCTTTTGGACGTCTACCACCTTAGTTCTTCCCGTGACCATGGGTGCTGCAAAGCACTCGAAACGTCGGGAACTTAAAAATCAAAATAAACCGCGATTAAATCCGAAAAAATAGTTTTATTTCATGTGTAATATTCGGGTAAATCTAAGAACTCAGTACTTATGAAAAGTCAAAAGAGGAAAGTTATTGATTACTTAAGACTCTACCACCCATTCGGAATGTCATTCCCGTGGAGAAGAAGTGCAAGAAACTCGATGGTTATTCTTTTTAAAAATGAGTTTTCAGTTGTATACATTACATTCATGGGAAGACAGTGACTCCTTCACTACAACAATTTTTATAAAAAGAACGTAGCCCATCACTAGTAATTATTCCTATATCATGGGCATGTTAACAAACATGATATTCACAAACACAAATAGCTAGATTTAAACAAACATTTGTGAGTAACAGAATGATTTGTCTCGTGCTGAGATCGAACCCGCAAACACTCGATTCAGAAGGTGCAGCTTAAACCCGTAACCCGTAAGAATTAGTCACCTCTCTTTTCCGCCCTTGGATATTCCTGCATTGTGGGTGCGTTTACAAACATGAAAATTCACATACACGAATACCCAGAAAGAAACCAATAATTGCGGGTCACACAAAGATTTGTCTCATGCGGGTATCAACCCGCGACTATTAGACACAGGGAGTGGAGCAGCTTAAGCTCTTGACCACTGCGCTAAATCGTCCGTCAAAATAATTTAGATATGAAATAGTTTTTAAGTCTTTTGTTTATTCTACAAAATACCCCTAATTTTCTCACCTGTAACACACATACTCCGTAAGTCTGACCTAGCATGGCGTGACTCTCTGAATAATACCGTCCATGTATTGTTGTCGCCACTCGGAATGAGTCAAATAATGATTCTTCTGATACTTCCAACTTGCCTGCTGCTATTTTCTTTGCTCGTTTGCGACCATGACTACAATTTGAATTTTAGAATTAAATCCCAGATATATTATTCATCACAACTAATTAATATTTAACGGATTCATGGCCACTGCCAGATTCATGGCTACTGCCGCTGAAGGCTCGTCGTCAATCTATGAGCTTTGGCTTTTTATGCAATGAATTTGTTGAAGAATATGTGAAATAAGGTTGAGTTAGCTTGCATGAAGGGTCAATTTATGCTCAATATTATTAATATTTCAATGTTTCGCCGACGATGTTAGGTCCCATGTAATGGGGGGCGAGACCCTATAGCCATATACCGGATACAATTCCAGACTCTGGACTCATACTGGAACGTTTTTTGTTTGGAAAACTACATTTGCCCGACCTAGGATTTGAATCCTGGACCTCGTGATCGCAAAGCGATGTGCTTTGCCACCCGACCAACGAAAGCAGTATTATATTTAGCTTTTACAATTTAAAAAAAACACTGTGTTAAAATGTTGTAAAAATGTTGATATCACCGAATGTCCACAGAGCCTCCCACAAAGTTGGCTCCAATGACCAGCTTTGTTCTATATGGATCCAAGTTTTACCCATGAACTTCACTAGGTCATACAAACTCAAATGATTTATTTTGTGTAAACCCTGCGAATTTACAAATGGACATATTTACATTTTTTTTTAAACTTTCTAGTCTACCACCAGACCGTAATGCGGCCTCCAATGAGAAGATCCATCGGGCTTGTCTTGTTTATCTAATTCTCCATTCATTTTTTTAAATCACTTATAGATACATACGTTTTTATATTATTCAAAATCATTTATGAGATCCAGCTCCAGTGTGATGCCGTATGACTGAGATATAGGACTAATAAATAAACTATACTACCTAAAGGATTCTGGGTGGACTAGTCTCCACAAGTAACACTCGTTCACGAATATGACTACTTGAGCAGATATCACCTACCTCAACCAAATTAGAGGGAAGGATCATTGGTCCATTTTATAAAGGGGTTGCCCACACCACATCTGAGCAACGTTATTTACTATTATTTTTTTTTAACTTTGCCTCACACTAGGGTTTATTCCTGTGTCGTAGGTGCAAGGTTTACAAACATGAAAATTCACATACACAAATACCCAGACCAGAACAAATAATGGTGGATCACACAAAGATTTGTTCTGTGTGGGAATCAAACCCGTGACTATTTGACACAGTGGGCGGAGCAGCTTAAGCTCTTAACCACTGCGCTAAATCGTCCATCAACATTATAACTCTTTAGTTAAATTCTTAATTATACTTACTTGCTTATGGCTTCATCTTTGTTTTTATAACACCATAAAACTGTAGGTCTTGCTTTTACAGTTGATTTCACTAACATATCATACAGAATGGGGACCTAAAACAATAAAAACATATTTCTCAAAAAAAACAATGGACAATATAAAGTGTTTTTATGGTAATGGTGCAACTGGCGATCCTGACTTTGAATCTAGAGTTGTTGGATATTTTTTATCAATATTTTCAGTACCAGTCCGGAGTCTGGAATTGTACATGGTATAATCACAATTTAATTTGGTCCGAACATTGTGTGTGTGTGTGAATGATCTAGTCTGTTGGCCGCAGGGCCTTTACAGCTTCACCAGACATGTGGGCGAGCGTGCAACCACAATGCTCGAGCCAGAAGGGCAAGGAGGCAACTAGCTCAAGGGCATCTCAAATAGGCCGGCATATACCAGGTGTCTCGTTGTGGTGCTCTGCACCGGCTGGCGGGCAAGGAATTCTTCAACCTCCGAAAGAAGGGATGTACGGGCATCGGGAGGGTCGGTGAGAACATGCCGCAGACGGCGGTAGCGGCTGATAGGAGGGAACGATCCTAACATTGTGCAATGTACAGTATACCTCTGTCATCCCTGCTGTGGGAGTATGAGCGTGAAGATACATATTTACCGCAAGAAGAAGAGAAGGTAATCATGTAGTAACTATACTTGTTAGTTATTTCAAATCAACGCCTTTTATATGTCAATAAACGTTTTTTTTTAATGTAACACAAACAATTTAACACTTTATAACTTATAACGCTATTACTTCAGTCAGGTTTAAGAACTTTTGAATTTAAAACTTTACAATAGTACAATGTTTAACTTACTTGATCTCTACTCTTGTCTCCGACGAGAAGGAACATAGTACGATGCCCCAGTTTAACTCCATTTTCAATCATAACCCTGATACGGTTATCTATTTTCTTTTTAACCATTTTTAGTACTTATTTTTATGCCTTTAATACAACAATATCGTATTTATAGGTAATTCTAACCTAAAAATTAGCACACGGCCTTTATTCGCTATGCCACATGAGATTCCCCGCAAGTAACGTGTGACGTCATAACAAGCAGTAAACATAAACACGCTTCCTTGACGAGCCTTCGCGTGGAATTACAAAATGGTATTCGGTATGCCGTAAGGAATGTTGTCTACGGCAATTTTATTTTTAATTTGAGATTTCGCTGGATTTGTTCATAATCTTACATCTGTTAATTCCGGTAAAGTATCGGTTTTTCGAATATTCGTTTCAACTTATTCAATTTCGGTAAAAATATATTTATATATGCTGATAACATGGTTTTAAGTATGAGTCTATTGAAAACTAAGTAAGTAAGTAGGGCCAGATATAAAAAAGGCAACTTTAATTAACATTAAACAAAGATCCAAGTTTTAGAACGTACGAATGTCAAATGCAATAACCTATACCCACACCTAAACAAACAAAGACTTGTCCCACACATATATATATAGTCTGTTTTTTTTAAGTGATCAATTTCACATAAAAATATTGTGTGATAACTTAAGGCAATACAATTGGTTCAAAATTAGTTTATTTTATTCATTCATTAATTCCCCAATCCTTGCTCTTCGTCCGAACCGACCACTTTAGTGTCTTTAGTTGTCACACCATGTTTTTTCATAAAATTGGCCACTTAAGAAAAACCAGACTAAACCTAGCACCATTCCGATCTCAGCCTTGAACCAATTCGCACCTATATAAAAGCCCTTTTTAGCTGCTGCCGCCTACGCACTTGACTCGCCTCCTATCAGCCGTTATTGCTGCCCGCGCCATATTTTCAGCAACCCTTACAATGCCCTTACTTCCCTCCTATCAGATACCGATATCACACACAGGATTAGACACCGACCTCGCCGGTGACGTGGAAGAATCCCTTGTCCGCTGGCCAGTACATCTCTGCACTGGCCAGCGGACAAGTTTCTTTCATGTTCACCACGGTGAGACACCTTATGTATGCCTTCCCCCATAGCAACAGCCCAGCGGTCCTCCCTGAACCTAGTTGCCCCTATGCCCTTCTGCCCCCCACTCCGGGAATACCGGCGTGACGGTGTTTATTTTTTATTTTAAAGTTTGTTTTGCAAATATACATACAGTGAATTAAAAGGAATACTTTTTTATTTAGTTTATTTACTATGTATCTTTACTAGCTATCTATCTACACAGATACATAGATAGATACATAATCTATGTATCCATCTAAATTAAAGAATTAATAAAGAAAATAAAAAATAAAATAATAAAAACACCATCAAGCCAGATCCCCTGCGGGGCAGGTATGTATATAAATGAAACAAAAGTAATTGGTAAATCAACAAGTTTTATTTATGAATAACAAATCAATAATCACATGCAAGTCATTTGGTATTGTTAAATGGAAACTTGTAAGTCCTCATCAGAACAACAACACATACCATCTTTGTAACCTATGACCACAATAAATGCTATTTTATTTGGTTTGAACAACAAACATTCAAAATTATACAGTTTGGTATACCACACAGTAATGGTTCCACTTTGCTACCAAGGTTACCACACCATAATTATGCAGCCATAATTGAAAAACAAATTGAAATAAAAACATTTTTCTTTCATTCATTAGTATAAAAATTCCCACCACAGATGACATCACCGCACATCTTCCTCTACAAGAATGGGTCAACTTGGGTGTTCTTATTTTCTCAACCATCAGCAATTCTGTAAAAGAAGTTTCATATGAAAGATATGATTTTAGATGCAAAATTACTGCTTCATAATATATGCAACACATTATTTGATGAACAATTAAGACTCACTAATAGAAAATGCCTTATAATAACCCTACATTCTACTTGTAATGAAAATTGATAATGAAAAATAGCCTATTATGTTATTTTAGGTCAACATCATCCACCTATGCCCTATAATTAAATCAATGATACAAATATTTAAATTACCACAAAATCAATAATGTAGCACACCACAAATTATTTGTCTTTATAAAATAACAAAAGTCACATTTATTTTAGTAGATACGTACCTGTTTTTTATGATCACAGTTTTAAATGGGCCTCCTAACGCATTTAATTGGTAGGTTAGGTCTTTCCACATTTCTCGATGACCTTCCTTGAGGAGAACAATTGATGTACCCAGATTCCACCTGTGGGTGGGTAAATATGCTAATTGGGCTGTAGAAGCTTTCGTCCGGTTCATTGTGACTACAAACTAAAACAAAACACCATATTTTTAAGATAAATGTGTACACTATTGTTGAAATTGAGAAGTTCACTTTAATAGATGAGCCACCATAATTTTCCAATGTCACTGGTTATGAGTAATAATTTATTACTACGACGACGACGCGATGATCATAATATATCATTTAAATTGCAATAAAACTATTTAAAAATGTTTGTTTACATTGAATTACCTTAGCAAGTTTTTAACATGTTTTCAATAACACGCAAGCGAGGAGCGTGTTATTTTGACAGTTCGAAACATGGCGTGTGACGAGCCTTGTCATGTTTTCAAATCTGGGCCTTTATTCGCTATGACAATTTAAACACGAAACAAGACGTGTTATCAAACATACGTGTTATTGGCGTGGAATGGAATTCTGTATGCCACTGTCAGATTTGAAAACATGACAAGGCTCGTCACACGCCATGTTTCGAACTGTCAAAATAACACGCTCCGCGCTTGCGTGTTATTGAAAACATGTTAAAAACTTGCTAAGGTAGTTCAATGTAAACAAACATTTTTAAATAGTTTTATTGCAATTTAAATGATATATTATGATCATCGCGTCGTCGTCGTAGTAATAAATTATTACTCATAACCAGTGACATTGGAAAATTGTGGTGGCTCATCTATTAAAGTGAACTTCTCAATTTCAACAATAGTGTACACATTTATCTTAAAAATATGGTGTTTTGTTTTAGTTTGTAGTCACAATGAACCGGACGAAAGCTTCTACAGCCCAATTAGCATATTTACCCACCCACAGGTGGAATCTGGGTACACCAATTGTTCTCCTCAAGGAAGGTCATCGAGAAATGTGGAAAGACCTAACCTACCAATTAAATGCGTTAGGAGGCCCATTTAAAACTGTGATCATAAAAAACAGGTACGTATCTACTAAAATAAATGTGACTTTTGTTATTTTATAAAGACAAATAATTTGTGGTGTGCTACATTATTGATTTTGTGGTAATTTAAATATTTGTATCATTGGTTTAATTATAGGGCATAGGTGGATGATGTTGACCTAAAATAACATAATAGGCTATTTTTCATTATCAATTTTCATTACAAGTAGAATGTAGGGTTATTATAATGCATTTTCTATTAGTGAGTCTTAATTGTTCATCAAATAATGTGTTGCATATATTATGAAGCACTAATTTTGCATCTAATATCATATCTTTCATATGAAACTTCTTTTACAGAATTGCTGATGGTTGAGAAAATTAGAACACCCAAGTTGACCCATTCTTGTAGAGGAAGATGTGCGGTGATGTCATGTGTGATGGGAATTTTTATACTAATGAATTAAAGAAAAATGTTTTCATTTCAATTTGTTTTTCAATTATAGCTGCATAATTATGGTGTGGTAACCTTGGTAGCAAACTGGAACCATTACTGTGTGGTATACCAAACTGTATAATTTTAAATGTTTGTTGTTCAAATCAAATAAAATAGCATTTATTGTGGTCATAGGTTACAAAGATGGTATGTGTTGTTGTTCTGATGAGGACTTACAAGTTTCCATTTAACAATACCAAATGACTTGCATGTGATTATTGATTTGTTATTCATAAATAAAACTTGTTGATTTACCAATTACTTTTGTTTCATTTATATACATACCTGCCCCGCAGGGGATCTAGCTTGATGATGTTTTTATTATTTTATTTTCTTTATTAATTATTTAATTTAGATAGATACATAGATTATGTATCTATCTATGTATCTGTGTATATAGATAGCTAGTAAAGATAAAGATACATAGTAAATAAACTAAATAAAAAAGTATACCTTTTAAATCACTGTATGTATATTTGCAAAACAAACTTTAAAACAAAAAATAAACACCGTCACGCCGGTATTCCCGGAGTGGGGGGCAGAAGGGCATAGGGGCAACTAGGTTCAGGGAGGACCGGCCTCGACTTGGGCTGTTGCTATGGGGGAAGGCATACATTAGGTGTCTCGCCGTGGTGAACATGAAAGAAACTTGTCCGCTGGCCAGTGCAGAGATGCACTGGCCAGCGGACAAGGGATTCTTCCACGTCGCCGGCGAGGTCGGTGTCTAATCCTGTGTGTGATATCGGTATCTGATAGGAGGGAAGTAAGGGCATTGTAAGGGTTGCTGAAAATATGGCGCGGGCAGCAATAACGGCTGATAGGAGGCGAGTCAAGTGTGTAGGCGGCAGCAGCTAAAAAGGGCTTTTATATAGGTGCGAATAGGTTCAAGGCTGAGATCGGAATGGTGCTAGGTTTAGTCTGGTTTTTCTTAAGTGGCCAATTTTATGAAAAAACATAGTGTGACAACTAAAGACACTAAAGTGGTCGGTTCGGACGAAGAGCAAGGATTGGGGAATTAATGAATGAATAAAATAAACTAATTTTGAACCAATTGTATTGCCTTAAGTTATCATACAATATTTTTATGTAAAATTGACCACTTAAAAAAAACAGACTATATATATGTGTGGGACAAGTCTTTGTTTGTTTAGGTGTGGGTATAGGATATTGTATTTGACATTCGTACGTTCTAAAACTTGGATCTTTGTTTAATGTTAATTAAAGTTGCCTTTTTTATATCTGGCCCTACTTATTTACTTAGTTTTCAATAGACACATACTTCAAACCATGTTATCAGCACATATAAATATATTTTTACCGAAATTGAATAAGTTGAAACGAATATTCGAAAAACCGATACTTTACCGAAATTAACAGATGTAATATTATGAACGAATCCAGCGAAATCTCAAATTAAAACTAAAATTGCCGTAGACAACATTCCTTACGGCATACCGAATACCATTTTGTAATTCCACGCGAAGGCTCGTCAAGGAAGCGTGTTTATGTTTACTGCTTGTTATGACGTCACACGTTACTTGCGGGGAATATCATGTGGCATAGCGAATAAAGGCCCTGACAGTGGCATACAGAATTCCATTCCACGCCAATAACACGTCTTGTTTCGTGTTTAAATTGTCATAGCGAATAAGGGCCTTGGTATGTTTATAAAAATTTAACCTGACAAAACCATAGACGAAGAATGCCGGGGAACATTATGTCGCTGTGAGTTTGTGAATCTGGGTTAGGGGCCGTACGCACGAGCGTATTTTTGCAGCGCTGGAAAAAACCGTCGAGATGAAACAAATGGAAAATAGTACATGCGTTCACACATGAGCGATTTTTTATCGCGACCGATTTTAATCGCGCTTGTTCTACTTTCAACGCTCGACGTTTAAGCGTTTAAGCCGTGATCATACTTCGCGACCACGACTCCGACCTGACAGCCTTGAGACGCCTTTAAGCCATGATCACACTTGCCGATTCCGACTCCGACCCGACTGCCTTGAGACGCCATTACAAGGCAGTCAGGTCGGAGTCAGAGTTGGATTCAACTTCACCCGACCCCGATTGCGACCAAGGTTTTTTATGTGATGGAGTCATCGTTATGATAAGTATCAGTGTATCGATATAATATGATATTGTGACCGTGTACAGAAATAATGTGAATATGAAAGTGATTGATGATGTATCGAAACATCAACCTTTTATTGGACTTTCTTTATTCGTATGTCTCTTCATCTTTCCTGTCCGGATAAAAAGAAAAATAGGTAGTTAGACAAATAATTATTTTAGATCAGTCAGCGCGCGCGCTTCTTCACAGAGGGACGTTAACTACATTAGGAAGTTAGTGGGGTTAATTAGGAAATCCAAGATGTTGTGTATTTGAGTATATGAGTACTAACGAGAAGTACTAGTGTGTGTTTAGTGCTCGTGTGTACTAGTGTTTGACGAACTGTTTTGTGCGTACAGTGCCTAATAAAGTACTTCACACGTTAGTTGGCATTTAATTAACGTAAAATTATAAACTACTCCATTATATTTACTGATTCTCTTAGTTGCTTGCAATCTCTGCATGCTAATCCATTTAGCAAACATATGAATCCGGTAAAACCTTTTGTTGGCCTGGATTCCTGGACATTCGGGTATTCTGAGCAACGAAATTGTTGATGGCCTGGCAAAATTAGCAAGCCCCCAAGGCCGTTTAGATAGTACCGTTTATTGTAATGACATTCTATTACTTCCACATATACAGGTATTTGAAAATTGGAATCGTGATTATGTAAAAGCAAATTTATACAAGGCCAAATTTTATCGGACAATTTAATCCGTAGTCCTAACCAACCGTGGTTCTCCAAATTAAAATTAACAAAGAAAACGACTTCTATCCTTTTCCGTCTTAGATGTAATCATTGTTACAGTGCTTTACATCTTTATTATCATATAATAAGAAACTCGCCGTTGTGCGAGTTGTGTGGCCAAGTAATTGGCGACCTTAGCCACATTTTATTATCCTGTTCTCGTTAAAGCTTTTCATCCTTACACCATTTCCTTATTGAATGTGAAGCTCCTCTTGCTTAGGATTTATCAACTATTCTGTCATAATCTAACAATTGATATATTTAAGCTATTGTAAAGTTTATTGTACATCATAATTGTTGAACCAAATGGATTGCAATTAGGTTTTAGTTTTTTATAATCGCACTACTGGTACACATGACAGATGTTGTAAATTTGAATTTAAATATTTTTACAGAATGACTTGAGAAAATTTTTGATTGGCAAAAATTTTGTTAGAACTGAAAGAGCTGTATTGCAAGGAACTTAAATACTATCTGGAATGCTCACGACACAAATATTAGGATCTGAAAATGTACTTTCTAGCTAACGCAATAAAGTTCATATTTGTTTAATTAATCAATAGGAGAAAACGTTCCGAGGAAGACACGACGACGGGGGAGTTCGTCCCTTTTTTTGCAATTGCCAGTACACAATTTAAAAAATATAGTCGTAGGTTTTTTCAATTACCTGTCATTAAAACATTTTTGCGTACGTTGACTTAATATAAAATTTATATGAAATAGACGTCTTTGTCTTATAACAAGATTCATATAATATTCAAATTCTATTTACTTTTAACTAGCAAATTTTACATGGCAACTTTCAAAGCACACTGTAAAACAATATGGCCGATATACTTTTGCATTGAAGCCGAATTTCGGCTTGATTCTATATATTTTTTGCCGTGTTGAGTGAAATCCATAGAGTAAAGTAATATAGTGGAAATAGAGAGCCAACTCGGCGCTTTTTGATGCCAACACGATTTCTGTCACTTAGTAGCGCCGTCTATTACTAGTATTCCGAAACTTTTAGACGTACGTACCTATATATAGATAGCTATGGTGGTATGCCTATATAGGTATATATTCGTATATGCATATATAGTTCAGAATCAATGTGCGTACTACCTATTAGAATGTATAGATACAGTTGTATCTTTACATTCCTATAGGTAGCACTCACTATTATATATTCGGTAAGATAAAACACTATTAATAAAAATTTAACTTATTATTACGAGGAGCAACAAATCTAGAGAAAATAAAAAGCACAAAATGATATCTTATTTTTATTACACTACTAACTTTTGCAACTCACATTCTTTTAGAGCACACAATTACATAGATTAATTCAATTAAAATGTTCAATATCACAAGAAGCACTTTAGTTCAAAATTCGTGAAAACACGAAAACCAGCGTCCAGAGGATGTTTGAACTCGACGTAAGACAAGGGCAAAAATGTTTATAGGTTGATAAAGATCCCCCACGCAAATCCATATAAATTTAACTCCTAATCAGTGAGTAAACACATAATTACAAGCGTACCTACGCGCACAACAAACAAACAATACAAGTTCGGCGACCATTTGTAAGAGTCCCACAGACTAATTAGAGTAAACAGTCCACAGACTGCACATACACACTTTGTATCGATTTTTTGCAGAAAACAATCGATAACATTACTTTTACTAAAATAAATGGAAGTAACAGTTTAATAGTGAAATAAAAAATATATAACGATATTGATCACAGGTTCAGTTGAATAAGATAAATATATCAATTTAAAAGACACAATTTCTTTTTATTATCAAAATCGATCTTCTACCGATACAAATCGATTTTGTTGTGACATCTAGCGAATAACTTAATAATTAATTGGTCTTATTTTGTTTAGGAATAACGATATGAGATGGCGCGACCAAAAAAACTGTTTTGACTGTGTAGGCGACTTTCCGACCCCTGGTGAAATCACTCATTAAAAAATGGTTAAGAACTTGTTGTGTCAAAGGGGTGTAAAACTGGGTGTGTAATTTCCAATTTTAAGGGAATAATTTTGTTTTTGTTTCCTGATATATGTAGGGTGACCATAACGACAATATTTTAAAAACAGGGATATGAAAATCTTATCTGGTTATTTAAGCGTAAGCCTTCTGTATTTGGGCTGTATCTCTATAAATAATTATGGAATGTCGTCTCTGTATAGATTGTCTATAAATGTAAAGATAAAATAAATCGTAAGTTCACAATGCACGGGACTTGGCTGAGCACTGGCTTTTGAGTTTTTGGCATAAGAAAGTGAAAAGAAAACGATTTAATTTTCGACCTACAGAAGACAAACATTATAGGCATCTACCACCTAGTACGTATTATTGTTTCCTTGCCGGGTTTTCAAGTGATGAAAATCACTGTTAATGGTGGCTTGATAACGGTACTTCAGACCTATCAGTTCAAGTCCAAGAACATACGCTTACATAAAATTATAATTCATCAGCGTTTAATCTGTTAAATAATTCTATAAATTCATATCAAGTCTTTTTACTGTAGACAAGCTGTAGCTACGTCTTTATTAATATTACAATTTTGTAAGCTTATTTGTTTTTTTTAAATCAACGTCTCTCACTGCACAAATATTAAATCTCTTAATTTATATGTGTGACATAAAAGATATTGCCCCAATTGTTAGTACGGAGCTGGACACCGTAGTAGAAAGAGATGCCATCCACTCTCGAAGCTGTACTCTTCGGAACGTTTTTGAGGGGATCGTAATCATTCCAGTTAGTTTATAAGTTCCTTGCTGTGTTGTCAGTCAAAGCAAACAGTATAACAGTGTGGGGCAACGTTTTAAAAAAAAAAAAAAAATCAAAATTTTGTACAATTATACCATCATAAACGTTTGTAATAACTTATATACCTATAGTGTATAAACGGATTAATAATGTTGTTACGGGTTGTCTTGCTTAATGAAATTCACTTGAGTGTAAATTCTCCTTTATTTACAACTATTTTAGATTTTCGATCATGTAATACTCGAAATGCATGCAATCTAGCCTAAACATATCCTAAATTTGGACGCCAGGAGAGTTTTTTTCTGTCCGAGTGCGGAACTCTGCCAAAACCAAGCCTCGACTAGCAGACAGCTCAGGATCGTAACAAATTAGTGCATCAGATCTGAAAGGGAGTTTCCGTAAGCTACGACAATTGAGAAATCTTCAGTTAGTTTCGTTAAGACGTCTCAATCTTATCATCAACATTTACGTTCATTTATCTACTTGAAATAATACAATTCACTCACCCCTTTGTGCACCTCACTCACAACAACGCGTTATTAATAAGTATATGGCATATGAAATGGCTATAATTAATAATTTCAATGACCCAAATTATGCACTTTACATTTATAATCTATTTTTTTTTATTATGACGGTAGGTGGGCGTTTAGCAACATTCGCAATCACTAAAACCTTACACCGCGCTGTCGCGCAACCGAATGCCCCGTATTGGTCCGCTTATGTAGTCATGTCTTTAATATTCAAATATCAAATTTTGCGGAAACAAAAAGACAATTATTATGCGTGGGTTTAAACTTGCGTCTCGCTGTTGAGCTTATTACACCTATTCTCATCTAACATAATATTCCCCCAACGAAAGAAAGAAAAAAATATATTCCTATATATTTTATTTCTTTACAGATTATTAACTACTCCACAAGGGTTTTATGTCTTTAGCGTGCCAAACCCCAATCGATTTACCAAAAGCATTATTCAATCGAAAAACATTGTGAGACAGTTTCTCAACAATGATGGCTTTCTCAAATTGGGGTGCTAGTTTAGCCATGAACTTGTTTGTTGCATTAGAAAGACACTTGTTTCTTTTCCAAACTACATCGCCTACTTGAAAACTAGCAATGTTGCGCTTTTGGTTGTAGAATTTCAGGGTGTATCATGAGATGCCTGTAATTTCAATTCAATGGCCTTAAAAAGTGCGGGTCTCGACTGGAGGTTATCACAGTATTCCCGAGTATCAATAGCTATAGGTTCATACCGGGCACAGGCGTATACGTTGGCGGTGTTGTTGATACCGATTGGAGGAATGGATGTTTCTCTTCCAAAGAACAGGAAAGAGGGCGTATGCTCTGTGGTTTCATGGATTGATGTACGAATGGCATAGGCTAATTTTGTATATGATTATCCCATTCATTATGCTTTTTAGAATTGATATAGGCAGATATCATCGTGCCGATAACCCTATTCACTCGTTCTGTTGGGTTACTCTGAGGGTGATAGTTCGGAGTATACCAAATATGGCTGTTATATTTTTGCACAAGTTTTCGGAATAAATGTGATTCAAATTGTCTACCATTGTCGCAAATGATAGCTCTAGGTATGCCAAAAAGTAAAAATTGTTTCTCTAGAATGTCACAAATTTTCTCAGCTTTTCCATTTCGTAATGGAAATAATAATGTAAATTTGCTAAATAAACAAGTTATAACTAATAGTATTGTATTCCAATTTTTGCTTTCAGGAAATGGTCCCATTAAATCTAAAGAAATGATCTGCCATGGTCCTGTAACTGTTCTGTGTTGGCCCATGAGACCCAGCGGCAGTTTTTGGGACACTTTTACCTTAGCACAGGTTTCACATCGACCAACATGTTGCCTCACATCTGTTAACATGATATGCCAACAATAAAATTGTTTAATTCTAAATAAAGTCTTACGAACTCCTAAGTGACCAGCTGTAGGATTATCATGACAACGTTTCAAAATCTCCTCTCTAAGTGAATTAGGAATGACTAGCTTCCATTCATTTCCTTTATCTGGGTATTGTTTAAGACATATTTTCTTGTAAAGTAAGCCATTAATAACTTGCCAATCTGGATTGAGATTTTGTGTGCTTTTTATTTTTGCAACTTTATTTATTTATTTATTTATTTAATTCTTCTTGCACTATTGGTACAAAGGCGGACTTAATGCCTAAGGCATTATCTACCAGTCTACCTTAGGGTGATGCAGAAACGAGTGAAGTAGGTGCAGAACCATAAAACCAAAAAAATGTAGAGGAAAATATGTAACAAATATATAATTAGTAGAATAAATATTATATCGAACTGATATATAACGATATAATATATATACAGATAAATACACATATAATGTATACATATAATAATATAAATAATAAGTACACATATACATAAACTAAATTAATATTGAGATGATTCCGCCAAAGTTTTGTGCAGATAATCCTGTACTTTGCTTTTGAAAGATAAGCGATTTGTGGCCATCCTGATATCCAGAGGTAGTGAGTTCCATAGTAAGATGGATTGGACAAAGAAAGAAGAGTGAATAAAATTAGAATGGTGAGAAGGGCATTGAAGAAGGCGATTATTAGAAGAACGAAGAAGTTTATCGTGATTAGAGCATAGATATTGAAAACGGGAGGAAAGATAATCAGGTGAAGCAGGAGAATAAAGAATGGAGAATAGCATTGTCAGTGCTCGTAGAGCTCTGCGCTTGCGAATAGGCAACCACCTTAAATGAGATCTATACTCAGACACATGATCAAATTTACGTAAATTAAATATGAATCGAATGCAGTTATTAAGAAGACGGTCGAGTTTGTTGAGATGATCTGCATTCAGGTCGTAGTAGCACACATCACCATAGTCGAATATAGGTAGGATTAGGGACTGCACGAGCATTGTTTTAGTGTTGGAGGGGAGCAAGTTTTTAAGCCGATACAGGTATCGCAACATCCCGGTGACCTTTTGACCGACGGCCGTGATATGGGTTTGCCAGCTGAGTGTAGTATCAATGTGCAAGCCGAGATCTTTGACACTAGAACTAAAGGGTATGATTTTACCATTGAACATGAGTGACGGCAGAGTTGCCATATTTATTTTGGTAATAGTTCTAGAACTGCCTACGAGAATGGCTTGACACTTAGCCGGGTTAACAGTCACTCCAAACCTGTCAGACCAGTTCTTGATTGCCCCCAAATCCTGGTTTAATTTGCCAACAATGTTAGGGATACGATCGGCACTGTCTTGCGAGTAAAGCTGCAGGTCATCGGCATAAAGATGATACGCACACTGAAGTTCATAGGTTATTAGATCAATAAAAATAGAAAACAGAAGAGGAGAAAGTATACCACCCTGAGGAACGCCAGTTTCCAAACAGCGCCAAGTTGATGATAACTCGTCACTCAAAACAGCCTGCTGACGCTCCCGAAGATAGGAAGAAAACCAGTCCAGTGACTCTCGTGAGCACATACGATAGGAAAGTATGGACAGTAGGACATCGTGACTGACGGAGTTGAAAGCATTAGAGAAATCTACTAAGACAAGAACAGTAACTTTGGTTTCCTCCATGCCTCTTCGGATATCATCAGTCACTTTAAGTAGAGCAGAGACGGTACTATGGCCAGGCCTGAACCCAGATTGAAGAGGACTAATTAGATTGTTAGAGTAGATAAAATGCGACAATTGTTTGTGAACGCAGGCCTCGAGCACTTTTGAAAGAAAAGGAAGAATGGAAACTTTACACTTATACCAATCATCCTTATGCTTATCTAATATTCGTATATTATAATCATTATCTTTAAGTGCATTAACGGACCTAGATAAGGCATCTGGCACAATATTACACCTACCGGGTCTATGAATAATGTCGAAACTAAATTGCTGTACCTTCATAGCCCATCTGGCAAGCCTACCGTGCGGGTCTTTCATTTTGTGTAACATTTTAAGAGCGCTATGGTCAGTTATAATCGTGAAATGAGCATCATCTATATATGGCCTGAATTTTTCTAAGGCGTGTACTATACTTAATAGTTCTCTTTCTGAGGTTGAATATAATTGTTCACGATCATTTAGTTTTCTACTCAAATAGGCTATGGGTTGTTCCATGTCATCTATTGTCTGGCATAGAACAGCACCGATTCCTTTGCTTGATGCATCGCACTGAATTATAAATGGTTTGGTAAAATCTGGACATGAGATAACCGGTGTAGAAGTGAGTAGCGTCTTAAGTTTTACAAATGCTACCTCAGCCTCATCGGTCCATATAAACTTTTTATTTCTTTTGCCTTTTGTTAAAGAATGTGGTGGAGCTATAGTTGCAAAGTCTTTTACAAATCTTCTATACCATCTAGCAATCCCTATAAACCTTTTTAGGTCGGTGATGTTCCTTGATCTTGGATAATTAACGATAGCTAAGACTTTGTCTGGGTCAGTGCGCAACCCGTCTTTATCGACAATGAATCCCAAAAAACGCAAGCTGGATCTAGCAAATTTGCATTTATCTACATTAACTGTCAAACCAGCTTGTTTTAGAATCTCTGTAACAGATTTTAAGAGTTCCACGTGCTCCTCAAAGGTCTCAGAGCATACAACGATATCATCAAGGTAAGCCCAAACTGTGCCTTCTAAAGCATGAAACAAAAGATCCATTAATCTTTGTTGGGATTGTGAAGCATTGACGAGGCCAAATGGCATAACTTTAAATTGAAACAATCCTCTCCCCGGCACTGCAAAAGCCGTTTTTTCTTTACTTGATTCCTCTAGTTCAATTTGCTAAAATGCTGAATTCAAATCTATTGTGCTGAGGTATTTTGCATTGCGTAAGTTGTCTAAAATTGATGAAACTCGTTGTAAAGGGTAAGTGTCTCTTTTGGTAATTTTGTTAAGCTGTCTACTATCTAAACAAAGTCTATTGGTACCATTGGGTTTTTTAACTACTACTATAGGGGAACACCAAGGACTGTAAGATGGTTCAATTACATCTTTTTCTAACATGTCATCTAGTTCTCGTTCAATTTCTTTCCTTATTACCGGTGAAGAATTATATTGTTTTTGATATACAGGCTTATTATTTCCGGTGTCTATAGTGTGCTTAACTATTTTTTTTCTGCCTAACCCGTTACCAATCCTGTGTCGTATTTCTGTTATTATGTTTGATAAACAGTCTTGTTGATCATCACTTAAATCTGTTTTACATACAATTGCCGATGGTTTGTGAGAGAGGGTGCTGATTACTGTAGTGTTTTGTAATAAATCATTCTTAAATTGAAATGACACTCCAAATTTGTCAAAGAAATCTTTACCTAAGATTAGCGGCTGTGATAATTTTGGCATGAGAAGCATGGGTATAATGTAAAACTGATTATTAAATTGTACTGGAACATCAAATACTTTGGTTATGTAGTGATGTGTGCCATCTGCAGTGGATATATTCATCGATTTAAGGTTCTGAGATTTTACACCGAGCCGTTTCATAGTGTTAGCAGTTTTCAAATTCATCACTGTGCGAGTGGCGCCAGAGTCCAACAAGCCACTGAAAGTATAATGTAAGATACTAATATGTATATATGGTCTGTTATCAAGTTCTTTTTTAAATATTAAAGGTGACAATGTAATCTTATTTTCAGACATAAAAGTGTGTATAAACTTTAACCAATCCTGCCATTCCTTGTTTTGTCTGCTGAGGGGAAAGCTCAATTGGCAGGTTTTGTGCTTTCCCCGATAGCGTTTCCCTTACAAGTGCAATCTTTAGAGGTTACGCCAAAACGACCACACTTATAACAAAATAAGCGTTGTTTTGGCGCTATACATGATCGAAATAGATGTCCAGCTATCCGACAATTCCAACACCTCATTTTGCTATTAAAATTATTGTTCGTCTCTGTGTTTTTTATTTCCAGGACTTCTTTATGCTGACTTGAATTAGAATTAACCTTATATGCTAAGTCTGGTTCTAAGGAATTGATGAAGGTCTTAGGTTCTTTAAAATTATCACAATTTACTTTAGTTCTTTCAACTATTCTCAGTACATTAATGAGATCAGAAATAGCCGAAAATATATCTCTACATACAGCTCGTTGATAATACGGCTGAAGATTTTTCGTGATTATCATGATTTTTTCAATTTCAGAAATTTTGTTGGGAAGCCTGTTAAACAAGTTCTGCATTACAGCAACAAAAATAAGAACTGATTCATTTTTACCTTGAGTTTTTGACCTAGCTTCAGTCAATAACTCTTCTTGATAGTATGGAGATTGAAATGTGCGTTTTCATAACACCACTAATTCATGCCAATCGCTTACAAACTGTCTATCAGCACGAAACCGAATCAAAGCGTCTCCCTTAAAAAAATCAATGGCATGCCGCCATAAGTCTCCGTCAGTTGCGTTCCTAGCATCCTTAAGTTCATCTACTCTCTCAATAAAAGCATTGACACTAAAGCTGTTGTCACCAGAAAAGTGAACACCCCATTGACTAATGGGAACTAGTTTAAGTTTTCTTGTTGTAGGTTCCTCTCCAAAAGTTGTGGAGTTGAAAAATTTTGAGTGGGTAGGTTTTTCTTTACCAAATGCTGTCCAAGTCATCTTGTTCAAAACTAACCCTTTTCCTATCTAGATTTTGTTTAGGATCAACTGAATTGAAATTGATTTCTTTTTTACGTTCAGAAGAGGATGGGGCTATAGTGTCTACAAACTCAGTATCATCAATTAAATCTAAAATTTTATGACTATCTTCACCTAAAGATTTATACAGTGCCTCTTTCATTTCCGGTGTAATGTCATCCCCATCGACTAATTCATCCTTACCCTCCAAATCACTTAATAGTAATGTAGTTTTCTCTAAAACACTCTTTTCCTCTCCTCATCCAATTCTTCTACTGCGGCAATGAGTGTTTACCTATTAACTATATATGAATCAATCATATATATGAATCAAACGTGAAACTAATCGTTTATACAGTTGTTTATCCGGCTTTTCCTTTAATTCTGACGTGTAACATAATATGGTATTTATTTTGTCTGCACAAATATCTAATTCCCCGCCTCTTATCGATACAAGAACGCGGTGGTTTTATCTCATAGGATACTTGTTGTAAGCTTTCAACTTGCATCATTTTTGTTAGTATTTTTTTTAAAGCAGATACTAGTCCACCAGGATGGGTATACCCACGACACGCAAGTTCAAATTCCACTTCATCTTTTAGCAAATATTGAGGGTCCATTGTTATAGGTAAAACGCCATTACAGTTAAAGATGAAATAATCATAAATAGGTCTAGCAGATATATAAGCAGTGATAGCCTAGTGGTTAGACCGTTGGACTGCAAAGTCTCTGCCTTTGACTTTTCGAAGGTATGTGCGTATTATAAATTAACTATCACTTGCTTTAACGGTGAAGGAAAACATCGTGAGGAAACCTGCATGCCTAAAAGTTTCTCGAAGGTGTGTGAAGTTCGGCAACCCGCATTGGGCCAGCTTGGTGGACTACGGCCTAAACCCTCTCAGTTTGAGAGGAGGCCCGTGCCCAACGGTGGGACAGTTTCTTCACAGGGCTATTATTAAAAAAGGTCTAGATATCCCACCCCCGATTGGGGAATATAGACGTGACGGTGTTAATCTAGATATCCTATCCTTACTAAATTTTGTCCAAATACGTTTAGTCATTGTGACGTGAAATAGGAATGGTTAATGTTTCAGTATTAATTTGGTAATATCGACAGTAAGCGATAGGCGCTGTAGTACATCACTAGTGGAGAAGCGTAAAATAATGCATATTTGAAATATAAATTGAAGCTTTAAACTCACAGTTAATTATCACCGTTTATTAATTATATTTATTTATTTATTTATTTTTAAGGCATACCAACAACATATACATGAGAATTAGTCCATAACACGAATAATATAAATAGTTCTGGTGTATATGCCACTTACAGGTATACACAACACTGCTTACAACGCTATGTTTTAAGTAACACAACTACAGAATAAAAATTAAATTAAATTAAACAAAACAAAAAATAGAAAAGGGATACAGTAATACAGATATATCATAAACCTAGGAGCCCATAAAATACTATTATTCTGCCTTCACAGAGGCAATTGCTTTTCTGAAGGAACTGTATGATTTATTGTGGATGTCGATATTAGGCATAGACTTGTAGAGTTCATTCAATTCCTTACACATTCTCGCTACAGGTGAGTTTAGACCTATGTTTGTCCTACAGAAGGGGATATGGAATGCTTTGGAAATAGGGTATCTAGGTGGTTTAGGCGGTACGGTATAGAAGATTTTCTCAACCAGATCACTACACTTAACAATCCCATTATATGATGTCAGTGATGTATATCTTTAATGTGAAATCCATAATTTTGCTGTGAAACTTCCCTATAATATAATAAGAGGTAATAAATACACGTATGAAATGATAATTTAGGTCTTTGGTTGACAAAATACAGCACAACACGACATAATTTTTTTTTTTGTTTTTTTTAAACGTAGTCCCACACTAGGATTTATTCCTGTGTCGTGGGTGCGTTTACAAACATGAAAATTCACATACACAAATACCCAGACCGGAACAAATAATTGTGGATCACACAAAGATTTGTCCCGTGCGGGACTCGAACCCGCGACTATTAGAAACAGTGGGCAGAGCGGCTTAAGCTCTTAACCACAGCGCTAAATCATCCGTCTAATATCAATAGACTCGATATAATATCACTGTATTAAAGTATATTCAGTTATCAAAATGATTTTCATGTATATTTTAACCGTTGAAACGGACATTATTGATTTAACACGCCTGTGTTAGGCGCATTTGTGATGGCCTAACACAGGTCACAACAGGCAACCAAGCGCACATACAGGGCGACGTTACCAACCTTACAATAGCTTTCTCATTCACTCAAAATGATGATCCGTGTAAATGAGAAAGAAAAAAGACAATGTGTTGAACGATGACCGGCGGAACGTCAACGTCGTATGACTCCCTCCAGGTAATTTTACCATCATGGACAGAACCCTCCACACTTGACAGGTAATATTTGTTTTTTTTTTATAATGTATTTTACAGCCTTACATAAAAGTCTTCAACAAACAACGAAGCTCGTTTAAAAAAAAAAAACATTTTTTCATGTATTACATACGGTTTAATAATAATGGTCCCGGACATTAAAACACTTCTTCCACAATAGCTAAATATATATAATATATTGTAAATGACACTGGACAAATTAACTTGAAAATGCTGTGACGTGCCTACCTATTTTCGTCGTTCACTAAATTATATTGTTTATTATTATGATAACTACAGTAAATTATTGAAATACCCGTACTCCATTGGTGCATACTTTACTGACCAATTTCGGGCATCTTGAGCAAATTATAATAGTCACTTTATCCTGTACTCATGTACTAAACATACCTGTTAAGTCCGCTATTCTTTCGTAAACGTCTTTTGTAGAAATTCTAGGTCCGACGGAACTTTGCCGGCTCATAACTCCATCAAACATCACAAAAGACATAAAATATTTTTGAAGAGCTCCACCATATGTTGTATTATTCATTTGAAGTACGATATTTCACAAACTTGCTTTATATAGGAAGTTACACGAACAATTCTAAAGAAAACGGGACCTCGGAGCGAAATGATTACAATTTTATAGAAGTTTCTACTCTTTTTAGTCGCACTGTACAACATTTGTTTACGAATATTATATTTTGGCCGATTAGTACTCAAAGCTATTTGTTAGCTTTACCTGACGTACGAAGTACGAAGTTGCTTCATGAAATTACATTTACACAAATATACTAAGTAATAAATATCTATCAATCTATCTATCCCACTAGGACCCTTGCGGTACAGGCAGACAGTACAGAGTCTCAACAGGTTCTTTCCTTACATACCTCTCTGGCTTCCTCCACTCTCATAGTTCGTCTCATAAATGTTCGCCGATTACGGACACTAGACTTGCGTTTTAAGTAAAACACTCACACAAGGTCTATTAGGTCATGGTAAGGTAGTCTAGGTCTTCTCCATTAGAGAAATTTCTAGGACTGACTGCGACTGATGCTGCGATATTAGGTATAACATATTTAAAGCAAAATAAAAAAAACAAAATTACATTCAGCTTTCTCGAGAATAGCATAACACAGCTTCTGATTAAATTATTTTACCTTTTAATTTTTACCAATTAATTTTACCTTCATGGATTAAAATGATACCCAACGCCTTCAAACACAAAAAAAAAAACAAAGCTGTTCGCGTCGGTCGCCGTCCGGCTTGCTGTCACTGTCAAAAAACCAAACTGTTCTTAAATTTTCCGAATTTCTAAGTTTTAGCATCTTCTTCATTAATTATGAGATAAAGTAGTAATAATAGTTGATTATATGATTATTCTGTATCATAGTGAACGTGTACATCTTCGGTCGGGATCTGAAATAGCCTCTATTGTATAAAATAAGTGTGCATCGAATGTTGTATAAATAAACTGTTGCAATGGCAAAATCTCAAATAAACACCAAATCAAGCAACTATTTAAAGAACAAGGATGCTTTTCTTAAAGAATTAAAGCAATTTAATGAAAGTAAAAAGTTAGTTTTGTGTTATATTTCGTAATAATCAATTGTACTGTAGAAGTATGGAATTGTACGCATTGTGATCTTGTTGGAATGTTTTTATGTAATCTAACGGTATTTTTGTTGATTATTAGTATCAAAGACCTGTTGCTTTATTGATTCAAGCAATGATTGTAAAAGTTTATGATGCTGAAAATTTCAAATGTATCCAAGTTATGGATTGGTTACCAGTGAGTTAATAATATTACTAATACATTGTGTATTATATTTTTCAGTATATCAGTAAAAACACCAATAGTCAGTGGGATTGAAATAGATCTCTATCTATTTTATAGTTTAGTTCAACAGCGGGGTGGACTTGGGAAGGTATGTAAAATATATAGTATATTTTTTTACATCTGAATGTGTTTTACTAGGTTATGTCTTTTGCCAAAAATATATATTATTTAATGTTAAAATTTACAATTTATTTCTGGCAATATGCCAAGAAAAGTTGTGTTTTGAAAAAATTGATTGATATATAATTTTTTCTAAACAGGTTAATCAAAATGATACTTGGGAATCGTTTCTGCGACCTTTGAGGCTTCCCCACCCATGCATCAATGGATCCACATTACTTAGAAGAATATATGGAACTTATCTAGAAAAGTAATTCTTTGCTTATTCTAACTTTATTTAACTTGTTTCTGAGTATGTATAATACTCAAACCGTTAACCCTGCTTATTTACAAATTGTCATATTTACATATTTTTTTTACTTACTAATCTACCATCGGATCCTCCACTGTGAAGATCCGGCGAGAAACTCAGCGAGCATTGTCTTGTTGTCTATATTTCCATTCATATATTTTCATCATTTTCTGTATTGATACAAACATTTTTATGTTGTACTAACTCATTTATGTGATCCAGCTCCAGTGTGATGCCTTACGAACGAGATAAAAGACTAATAACAATATTTTTAAATTTATATATGTAATAATGAAAAGATAGAGGATTCTTTTTTTTTTTTTTTTAAATAGACGTTGCCCCACACTAGGATTAATTTCTGTGTCGTGGGTGCGTTTACAAACATGAAAATTCACATACACAAATACCCAGACCGGAACAAATAATTGTGGATCACACAAAGATTTGTCCCGTGCGGGAATCGAACCCGCGACTATTAGACACAGTGGGCGGGGCGGGCTAAGCCCTTAACCACTGCGCTAAATCGTTCTGGGTGGACCAGTCTCCACAAGGCGGTCCACAAGCAGCACCCGTTCATGAGTATGACTACTTGAGCAGCTATTACCTCCCTCGATCATATTAGAGGGAAGGAAGTGACCCACAATATGGATGAATACAGTACAAAGACGGTGTTTAAAGGATGCCTTTGACCAGCCAGCAGTGGACGTCTATCGCCTCATGATGATATCCTTGTAAATGAGGTTCAACTTTCTCGCAGAGCTTAAGTACATTTAGTACTTACAGAGAGGTGAAAAACAATGAAGCATGTGTTGAACATGTTTGGGGTAAGCTCACATTTGCTCTATATATTACGAGTGTGACTCCAAATATATACAGCAATTTGAGCACGATTTGAAAGGCAAGCCCCTTCCCGTACCTTTTAAAATCAATCCTAGTTAAGTCTTATGAATTCAATTAAATATATTAAATGTGTGATTGATGATGATAAGAAAGTACTTTTTATGAAAGACTAGCAACAGCTACCTAAAATATTATAAAATAAATGTTATGTCATTTATTTTATAATGTTTTATAAATTATATCCTACTAGTTTCTGCCTATGATTTAGTTCGCGTTGACTTTAGACAGAAACCTAACATTTTATCTGGGATATAAAGTATCCTATGTGATAATTCAGGTAACAAACTTTCACTTTTATAATATCAGTAGGATGTGTTATTTTAATGTATATGTTCAATCAATCAATCAGCCTATCGTAGTCCACTGCTGGACATAGGCCTCTCCTAACACGCGCCATTGCACACGGTCCTCCGCCTTCCGCATCCAGTCTGTCCCAGCAACCTTTTTGAGGTCGTCGGTCCATCTAGCTGGGGGCCGTCCTACCTTACGCTTACCGAGTCGCGGTCTCCACTCTAGGACACGCTTGCTCCATCGGCCGTCGGTCCTTCTGCAGATATGACCAGCCCATTGCCACTTTAGCTTACTGAGTCTGCGAGCTATGTCGGTAACTTTGGTTCTTTGTCGGATTACCTCGTTACGAATTTTATCCTTCAAAGAGACGCCGAGCATAGCTCGCTCCATAGCCCGCTGTGCGACTTTGAATTTGTGGACTAGTCCCACTGTGAGTGTCCACGTCTCGGCCCCGTAAGTCATAACAGGTAGGACGCATTGGTTAAAGACTTTAGTCTTCAGGCATTGCGGTATAGGCGAAGCGAAAACGTGGACAACTTGCCCAAGGCTTGTGTTGCTGAAAAAATTTCATAATAATACATTCAGTTTCCCTATGCAGGGCAGAGATGGCCAAGATATAATCAGATTAATGATTAACAACCCCCACTGTGGGAATATAGGTGTGGCGGTGTATTCATGATTAACTATTACAATTTTGTATATTTTGTAATCTTCAACAATTACGATTACAGTTTTAATCTTGATTGAATATTACATAATGCAATTGTGATCATATATCAATATGCAATTGTAACAAATATATATCCATCCTCACTAACTTTCGCGTCTCCCAAGACAAGCAAAAGTGGTAATAGATTGAGGAGGCTTATACCCTTACAGGGACCATTTTGGATACCGAATTGAATGGGTGAAAAAAGCTACATAATAATTATATGATAATAATATTTTCCAGATTTGAGAGAGCCAAGGGCCCGCCGGGTAGGGATGACGACAATGATCTGGATGAGGACCCGCGGCGCGGCCGCGGCGGAGGCATGCAGAGAATCACTTTTGGAGGTGGCAGTTACATATCAGGTATTAGTTAGTTCCACTTCAAAATATTTCATTTGTTAAAGCTTAAAAAAGGCACTAAATTTGACTTTGTTACTAATAAGTTGTATAGGATGTTTTTTAAATACGTATATGCAATGTAGAAAGCACACCTCATTTAACAATGTCCAGAATTCAAATTCTGACTCCTCTACTTTATGCTTAACCTATAATAATCACTTGCTAAAGGGGTAAAATATTGTGAGGAAGCCTCAATTTTCCTAGAGTGGCAAATTTTTCGATATACCTATGAAATTATGTGCTGAAGCTCGGTGACGCACTGGATCTACCTAGGTGAAATGTGGATGTGCTATGTTCGAACTCTTTAGGGGGAAATGGGTGTGACAAGTATGTGGGCTGTTGCTGTATCACCAATGAAACTTTAATATATGCACATATAATGTGTTTTATTACACAGTGTGAAGCCGTTTTTAAAGGATGTTCCTGAGGTAGGGGGATACATGCAATGGTGTCTATGTATTACCATATCCTAGAACAGTATTTTTCAACTTTTTCATGACGTGACCCCCTTTGTATGAAATTTTTTTTTGCGACCCCCTACCCTCCGCTGTTTGTAACCTGTATTTTATTATGTTACTAGTTTCTGCCCGTGACTTCGTCCGCGTTGACTTTTTTCCGGGATAAAAAGTATCCTATGTGTAAATCCAGATAATAAACTATCTGTGTGACAAATTTCGTCCAAATCCGTTCGATCGTTTTTGCGTGATTGAGTAACAGACATCCAAACATATAAACTTTCACATTATAATATTATAAGTAGGACAAATATCAAAGTCGCACAATATCTTTATTAAGTTTTATGATTAGTTACAGGTTAATTACTTTTTTTCTTTTTTTACTAAGGCCGCACGACTTCCATGGCCCCATTATAGAGGCTTAGTGGCCCCCCATGGGGTCGCAACCCACCCGTTGAAAAACACTGTCCTAGAACATTTCATTCTTCTCTCTCTTTTCAAAGCATCAGGCGAAACAATTCGGTCGGCCGGGGCCCGCGCAGCTGCTCCATCCGAACGACTTGCTCTCTCCCTCCTGTCGCCGATGCCGAACGAGCAGGACTTCGCTGTTAACGTGTGCACCGTGTTAGCTGCCGACCATTCGAATAGACTGCCTTTGAGTTCCACCCCGCATATACTGGACTTCCTACTGGCCCATGCTGGAGTTTATAATCATTGTAAGTATTACATTATGCACTTGCGCGCTCATAGTCGCTATGAATCGAGTTATTATCAGAAACGTCTTACCAATTAGAGTTTAATTACTCTATTTCATTCGGTAAGTAGTGTGGACCAAGTAGTGTTGTAAAAACGCTTGAGTCGGCGCTTAAAACGCTCGCGTCTAGGTGTTTCAACGCTCGTGAGCGTCGACTCAGCGCTAAACGCTCGACTTCAGCGCTCAATTTTACAATACTAGGACCAAGATCCCAGGCCTGCAAGACCTGCTTCATTTTATGTAAGCTGGAGTTTTGAGGATGAATATAGTTATTATGTAGTTAAGAATATATGCATATTCGCTAGCTTTAAAGCGTGGCTCTTCCACAGGTAGCAGTGACAAAAGACACAGATGGTTTTTATTAAAATAAGTATTGTTAAAAACCAACATTGAATGCTGCAGGGCACTTTCCGTGGACCCTAACTTTTACCAGTCACTTACTTCAAAGGTCGTAAATGCGAGCGCCTGTTAGTATTTCCATGACAAGATATCACGCATCAGCTGAGCAGTATCTTTAGTTATTGTAATTTTTAAAATTAAACCTAATTGTTGTGCACTCACTTTAAAGACTAGCTTGCGTCGAATACAGACGCAAATAGCAATTTATTGTAATAACATTTCTAAAAATTTTGGATTATTTTCACACACAGCCAGTCTCCGCGACACCATTGGCCGGTCCTACTATGAAGCCCGTGGTCGGTACCCCGACGAGTTCTGGAGCATGCGAGCTGGAGGTGGTGGCGCCAAGGAACTTGCAGACGAAACCAAGTTCATGCAGCCAGGAGTAGAACAGCCCGAGCTCATCGTACAGGCGAGGGCAGCTCACATGCAGCTCACGGACTGCCTAATGCAGGGCACCGATGAAGAGGATCTAGTTTCTGAGAAGATTGTTGAGGATGTAAGTAAAATTTCTCTCAACGATTTTCTCCATCCAGTCACGATTCCTTTCACAAGACATTGGTCATTTTCATGCCCACTTGCTTGCTCGCTAACACGCTCAATGTAGCGGCAGATAGATTATACAGAAGACTGGGGAATATAATCGGCCACTATGCTTGGCATCTGTAGACTATGAGAATGCCTTCGATCGAGACTTGGGCGGTTCAGCGATGCTTGTATAGTAATGCCAATATGTCAGGGGCCCCAGTACAGGGGCAGTGCATGAAGGCGATCCCCATATAAAGAAGAGTAAGACAGGGAGACGTCATTACTCCGAAATTATTTAATCTTAGAGGACGCCTTCAAGCTCTTGGAATGGCGAGGACTTGGCATCAATATCAATGGCGAATGCATCACCCATCACTCACCATCGATTAATCGATGACATCATAATCATGGCGGAATAGTTGGAAGATCTAGGACGATTGCTTGGTGATATCAACAGAGTATCCCCACAAGTGGGTCTAAAAATGAACATGGACAAAACGAAAATAATGATTATTGTCCATGTCGTACCCACCGCATTCACCGTTGGGAACTGTACTCTTGACGAATACACTTACCTGGGACAGGCAGTCCGGTTAGGTAGGTCCAACTTTGAGAGAGAGGTCAGTCGATGAATCCATCTCGGCTGGGCAGCGTTCGGGAAACTGCGCAACATCTTTTAATCAAAAATACTGTTGCCAGTGATGACATACGGATCACAGACGTGGTCTCTTACAATAGCTCTAATAAAAAAGATCAGAGTTTCTCAGCTAGCTATGGAAAGAGCTATGCTCAGCGTATCTCTGTGGTCGAAGCAGGAATGAAGAGATTCGTAGAAGAACCAAGGCCACCGACATAGCCCTCAGGATTAGCAAGATGAAGTGGCAATGGGCGGGCCACATACCGCGAAGATTGAACTGGCGTTGGGGCAGAAAGATTCTAGAGTGGAGACCACGTATTGGCAAGCGCAGCGTGGCACGACCGCCTGCCAGATGGACCGACGATCTTGTGAAGATAGCAGGAAGCCTTTGGATGCAGGTGGCATCGGACTGGTTACGCTGGAAAGCGATTGGGGCGGCCTATGTGCAGTGGACAAGTATAGACTGAGATGATGATGATAAACTGCGTATATCCATGTCTCTTTCTCGCGGAAAAGTAAGATTACAAATTATTAACGAGATTTTTGATAAGTCCTCTGATGTTATAAGCAGCAGTTTTTAAGTAAAATCAATGGTTGTCAAATGCATTAGACTTACGCGGGTATGTGGGATATCTCTATCAGTTATTGTATTCTGAACGCTGTTTTCTACTCTATCTTCATGTCTATCGCTGTAAGGTTTGCTGTAAAAAACTCAGTTTTGAGTAAGTTCGCTTTAACCCTTCTGCTCCACCCGCGACGAAAGACGATACCAGTATGCTCAATGAGGTCGCGGCCGCGCGGTCATAAATTTGCCGAGGTTGATAAAAACGACGATAATTCAAAAACTACCTAATGTTCTGACTTGAAATAAAAAGTTTTCATCTATGATGTTACTATGTCTTACTTGCATATATACATTTATTTTTATACATTTTCAGCCTAAAAAATACATACGAAAAACGAATAAAAATAGTGTTCACGTAAAATAATTTTTTTTAGAAAATATTTCTCTGCTTTGGAATTATAAGTACTGTTGTAAAAATGAGCGCCGAGCGCCGAGCGTTCAGCGCTGAGTCGACGCTTACGAGCGTTCAAGACTCGAGCGTTGAAGGCTCAAACCTTTAAGGCTCTCGGAGCGTTGAAGGCTCGCGCTATAACGCTTGAGTTGCGAGCTCAAGCGTTATAGCGTTATAATTTCTTTTGCTTTGATCGTCGAAAATCTAAATTAATTTAGACTTCCGAAACAAGTGTGTAACAGAGGCGTATCCAACACCAGTACTTAACTAAGATTTTTGCATCAATTTTTATAAATGAAAAAATGTATGTAATTTTAAAATTACCAATCAATCAAAACGATAAACGAAAGTAGTCTGTAATTAAAATAAACACGAAAATGCATGCTGCACTCTGAAACTCCAACACGAAGCAAGTATTTGTAAGAATTTATTTAGGGCAGCTCTTCAGCGCAGGGGCAAGTACAAGTGCAGTGCAAAACGATGGCAAGTGACCATTTGTGACCTTTTGGTCACAAATGGTCAAAATGACGTGCGTCCTCTCTCACGAGTTTTAGAATATGAATGGCCGATGCTCACAGACAAGTATTATACACCAAAATAAAGAACGTAAACTCCGCCATCTTTCGTCCGAACAAACCGTATGTCTACAAGGTCACGTGTTCATACTAGAATGGACTTTTTAAATCAGTAATATCATGAGACAAATTTGTGACTTAGTGAGTATAAGGCATGATTTTGCCCGAGACAAATTTGTCGCTTAGTGAGTTTAAAGGTTAATATACATAAAGGAGAATTTAGTCAAAACATAATTTTCTTGTAATTTAATCGTTATTATTTACGCATTTTTACAATAAAGAATGGTGTAGTGGCGCATAATAAGAGTAGCGATCACGAGGTCCTGGATTCTAATCTTAGTTTGGACAAAAGATGCTTTTTCTACTGAGAAAATTCTCTGTCACAGTCCAGACACTGGGTGGTAATAGACCCTATGACATTGGGAACTAATATCGTTCGCGATTCGTTGGGAACTATAGGTGTGGCGGTGGTTATTTTTTTATTTAAAAATTATTATTCCCTGCAGGAGGTGTTAGAAGACTGGGTAACCGAGCCTTCTGAAGAGAACCAGCTGTTTGCGCCGGAGTTGCCGGGCGGCGCGTCCTGTGTGTATACGCAGCGAGTGCTCCAGATAGCGTCCATTGTACGCTCGTTATCCTTCCACGAAGAAAACGTGCAGTATCTTTCAAAGAATACTACGCTTATTAGGTAAGGTGTACCTCCTTGTTGTAGTTATTGCTTTCTCTCTATCCACTTATACCATCATGCTAGATCCCTTGCGAGGTAGGCAGAGAGTACAGAGGTCCGACAGGTTCTTTCGGGTAGAGCAAAAATAGGTAAAAATATTTTTGTTGATTAAATTTTACTTAAGTACTTTCTAAGGTATAAATAGAAATGATTTGTTTCTTCTTAATCGAATGGGTACCTATTCTACGATATCGCTGGCCGAGTGGAATAGTGACGTAACTACAAAATCTGAAAAAAAGATTATTGTTTTTGAATTTAGTGTCATGTAAAATTTTTTGCAGAGTTTCTATGCTATACAATTTTAAAAATAAGCTTTTATAGCAAAAACAACGCAGATATCTTATTTAGTTGAGGAGTTCCTATGGCTTCCTTCCGGCGCCATCATCAGACCCTGGACACTATCCGGGTTTCAGGTACTCGTCAAGACAAAGCTAACGAGCCCAAACACGGTGAGGTTATATTAAGTAGTCGGGTTGTTCCATTAGCCATCTTTGGGCTTCATCATCAGACCCTAAACAGTACCTAGCTGTAAAGTACTCGTCAATACCAATCTAACAAGCCTAAACACGAGGGGGTTACTTTGTACAGTTCACATGTTCCTATTGTCACCTTCTGATTCCATCATCAGACCAGCCCCATGGTACTATATTATTGCTTTGTTGTTGATTTTACATACGTATGTATGCCAAATTTCAGCTCAATTGGAAACCCGCAAGTGCTTAAAACATGAATCACAAGATTTGAACCAGAAAGACCGACAGACAGACACACGAACATTGCAGGTTAAATAAAAGCCTGTAATAAAGAGTACTATTATTCGAGTAGTAATTATAAATAGACCGAGTCTTTATCTGAAGGATAAGTCAAGAGTCTCCATAACCGGCGAACGTGTATAAGACGAACTGTGAGAGTGATGAAAGCCAGAGAGGTATGTAAGGAAAGAACCCGTTGGAACTCTGTATTCTCTGCCCACCCACAAGGGTCCTGGCGTGATGATATAGTAGTAGTAGTAGTCATAGTAATTATAAATGTTAGTTGTGTTACTATTTTATGTGGCGAGTTGTATTCTTGTCTGAGCGATGACGTTGGTCGCCGATTGCCTTAAAACGAAAGTATTATGTATTCATGTGATATACGTTTACTGAAAAGTAGGCGTAATTCTGTGATGTGACAACTAATTGGTTAATTTATGCTCTAGGTTCTTGTTACTCTGTGCTAATTCCTGGGTAGGCACATTGAGGCAATCTGGTCTCGACACACTCGGAAACGTCTCCACTGAACTTATTATCAAGGTTTGTACTGAATACGAAAAATAGTACAAATATTTATGCCATATTATTATAGTTTACTTTTGAGTTAAGTCTTACTTCTTTTTATAAAAAAATATTTATACTGCTCTCTTGTGAGCGGTAAATAGATTTAAAATAAAACTTTAATTTAATTATAGACGATATTTTATACCATTTTTCTTTAATTATGGCCGAAGCTTGCCAACGGCATAGTTCGAAACCGTACTTTTTTTAAGATTTTATTATTTTCGATAGTATTTCACTATGTTTAGCATTCATTTTTGTCTTTAGGGCGATGCCGTGGTGAAGTGTGATTGTAAAGATACCTATGAAATGCCACTGTTATCTAAGGGTATTGGAATAAGGTTGCAATTAACTTAATCCTAAAAAATTACATTCTATCCTGGTGCCTTTGGTAACTGCCGCTCATAATAAAATAATATCAGCCCTGTTAAGAAACTGTCCCACCGTTGGGCACGGGCCTCTTCTCCAACTGAAAGGGCTTAGGCCATAGTCCGCTCATAATCAAGCAAAAGACAATAGCGACCGCCCAAGCCGAAACCGTTCTTCCTTGAGGCGCCCTTGAGTTAGTTGCCCCCTTGCCCTTCTGGCTCGAGCGTAGTGGTTGCAGGTTGCTTGTCCAGTGAAGCTATAAAGGCCCCATGGCCAACAGCTTAGATCACAAACACATAAAGAAAGGCAAAAATTTTTTTTTTTATAAATTCCTATTTATTTCAGGACCCTGCCACATGTTTAATATCCCGTCACGTGCTGTCTACGATTCAATCAGCACTAGTTTCCCAGGATCGAGCGCGTGTTCTTGCCGCACTGGAGTTGCTCAACAAACTCGCTCAGAACGAGGCCAATGAGGACGCGTTGCTCAAGGCTTTGGAGGCTAAGGTAGGGTGTAGTACCATCCCATTTTTGCTTCCATTGAGCGCGAGTGCCTCAGGTCTTGTAAAAATGTAATAATATTTGAACTTCAAATAGGAAATAGTAAAAAAAGTACATTTTCTTACCAGCGAAATGCCGATTTTGACAAGACGTTTGACAACACTTGGTACATACGTTACAGGAATATATCCGTGTTATATTTACTCGGAAACAGCCCGATGCAGCCTGATTGGCCCGCCAAGACGGAGCTTCTTTGTTTTTTTATTAAATCTTAACTATAAATCTATCTATAACCTCACGCCAGATCCCTTGCGGGGTAGGCAGAGAGTACAGAGTTCCAACAGGTTCTTTCCTTACATACTATAAATCAGTCAATATAATAATAAAATAATATCAGCCTATACTGCCCACTGCTGGGCAAAGGCCTTCTCTCACAAATCGAGGTAAGAGAGATAAGGTCGGATTGGTGGAGGCAGGTTTGTGGCCACCTGCTGTTGGAACTTATCAAGCCGCATTAAGGCTTCCAACTCGGCTTAACGACTACCACATGAAGTGGTAACCGGGACCAACGGCTTAGCGTGCCTTCCGAAGCATGGAGACGCTCGAATATGAAAATGCCACAAACGGTCACCCATCTCGGGCCGAAGTTTTCGTTAGAAAAACTATACTTGTCCGACCTAGGATTTGAACCCAGGACCTCGTGATCACAAAGCGGTGCGCTTTCCCTCTGGACCAACAAGGCAGATTTATTTTTAAAATAAAAATATCACTTAAGAGCATCGATCAAATATAGGTAGATACACATTTACCGCACGAAAAATGGCACCACCAAAACGTAGGCGAAAGTGGGCGGTACTAAATAATGATCAGGCTGCCGCTTTTTTGAAAATACAACTTGTGATACGAGTAACGTACAATATGCTCTAATTTATATTTATATCATAACTATAACTACACACTTGGATTTGGGGACGTTTTTAGTGTAACTTTTGAACGGGACTTTTTATTTTGTTGAGATATATCGATGCTTAAGAGGTATTGGCAGGTCACGGTCGTTTTGACATTATTTGAGCTTAAGTGCGATATATTTTTCAAAACGTAGGCCGTCACTAGGAATTATTCTGGTGTCGTGGGTGGGTATATAATAATATCAGCCTATACTGCCCACTGCTGGACAAAGGCCTTCTCTCACAAATCGGGGTGACAGACATTAGGTCATACTCCACCACGCGGACCCAGTGCGGATTGATGGAGGCGGGTTTGTGGCCACCTGCTGTTGGAACTTATCAAGCCGCCTTTAAGGCTTCCAACTCGGCTTAACGACTATCACATTAGGTGATAGCCGGGACCAGCGGCTTAACTTGACTTCCGAAGTACGGAGACGCTCGAATATGAAAATGCCACAAACGATCACCCATCTCGGGCCGACCGATTCGAACGCTGCTTAACCTTGGTATTCGGTAAAAACACCGCGGTCGCACAGCGCTACGAGCGCCTCGAGCGAGGGCGTGTATGCAAACACGAAATTTACTTACACAAAGACCCAGACCGAAATATTTATTGATCACACAAAGATTGATTCCGTGCGGCGTTGAGTCGAGAGCGACTACTCGTTCCAGTGGGTGGAGCGAATGAGGGTCTTAACTACTGGACTAATCCATTCGTTAAATCCATATTATCTTCCATTCCCTTTATACAGGTATACCACGACGTATGTTCTCTGCTTACTCTCCGTGACATAATGGTGCTAGTGTGTACGTTAGAGTGCGTATACGCACTGACGTCACTCGGCGACCGTGCGAGCGAGTCCGTTGCTCGCGTGCCCGGACTTGTCCATACGTTGGTCTCCCTCGTCACTGTTGAGGTGAGATGTTATTAGAATATGGAATTTATGGTTTGCGTGTTAAAGTACGTTTTTGTTTGTAAGGGTACGAACAATATTTAAAATAATTTTCTTAAGTTGGCCTCGCTCGTCACTGTTGAGGTGAGATGTTATTAGATAATGGAATTTATTATTAGTGTTTTAAAGTACTTTTTTGTTTGTAAGGAAATAAGTGAAATACTGTTAGATAATGAAATTTATCCTTAGCCTTTATAGCACGTTTTTGTTTGTAAGGAAATTAATGAGAGGTGATTAGATAATGGTATTTATGGTTAGCGTTTTAAAGTACGTTTTTATTTCTAAAGAGATCCTTTTGTCAGTCTGTGTATTTCAATTGGTTGCTGTTCTTTCCTTTCCCTCTCCGTAGAGGGTGGATTGAATTACTAACCGCCTTCTTGCAGAGAGTTCGAGCTTAATGTTGGTTACAGTTGCTAGAAAATAAGTATTTTAACAATTTTCTACGTAATTTTGCTTGAATCGCAACAATTTTCAAGCACTTGCATGCATGGGAAGGAATACCACGGAGCTGGTCTGATGATGGAGTCCGAAGGTGGCTATAAGAACATTTGAAATATACAACGTAACTCCATCGTGTTTAGGCTTGTTAGATTGGTATGGAGAAGTACTATACAACCAGATAATATTCAGGGTCTGATGATGAAGCCGAATATGATAATGAGGTCAATAGAACCACCCAACTACTCGATATAACCCGGCCTTGTTTGAGGTCGTTGGATTTGTCTTGACTAGTATTTTTTAGACCTGGACGGTATCCAAGGGCTGATGATGGAGCCGAAAGAATTTAGGTATTTTTGTTGTGTTTTTGTTATAAAACTTTTATTAATTATAATATAAAATTTTAATTATTTATTGCTCAGGCACAAAGCTACGGGCCGCGAGCGTGTATACTAATGCGTGTGGTTGAAACTGTGAGTGGGCCGAGTGCATTAGCCGCTCAGGCTGAGCGAGACGGCGCTCATGAACGGCCACCCCAACACCAGCCGGCGCAGGTAAATAAATATAATATTAACCGTGTTAAGAAACTGTCCCACCGTTGGGCACGGGCCTACTCTCAAACTGAGAGGGTTCAGGCCATAGTCCACCACGCTGGGCCAGCGTGGTGGAGCGGGTTGGCGAACTTCACACACCTTCGAGAAACTCTTAGGCATGCAGGTTACCTCACGATGTTTTCCTTTAGCGTTAAAGCAAATGATAGTTATGTTTTTTAATTAAATTTTACACACGTGCTTTCGAAAAGACAGAGGTGCGTGCCTGGGTTTGAACCCGATACCTCTGACTTTGCAGTCCAACGGTGTAACCACTAGGCTATCACTGCTCTAGGTAAATATATAAATAAAATTGCAAACAACGTATTGTAAATATTAAATAAATTGATTCTGACTGTGTCGCCGCGTTCGGTCGCGTCATCGCTTACCGCACCACTCCCCCCTGCCGCAGTCCGCCCCCCCCGCTCGCGCGTACGTATTTACGTACGTTCAGTAGGTACGACGCCGTTTTGACGGCGCAGTCGACCTTTCCCTAGTGTTCGACGACTAGTCGCAGTTTGCTTTTAAAACTACTTTTTTTCGTTCCTGGTAAAACTAGTGGATACCTAACGGTGACAACTAAGCTAGTCTTGAGCGGGACCCGAGCGCTCGCCTCCCTCCTTCAGAGGGCGGCTAACTCGGAAAGGTTTGAGTTCTGGCCTTGAGCACTACCCTAGTCAGAGCTCATCCTTACACGAGGACCAACCTTTTCCCTTCCCGAAATCCTATTTTCCGTGCGGCGGTTCTCTTCGCCGCGGAGCAGTTAGTGATAGGCACACACCCTATCGCACACAAGTTTGGCGAAAGGACGCACGCTAGGCGGTAGCACACAACCCTCCCTGCCTACACCCGGTGGGGGGGACCCAGGCATTACTCATCCCCGGGGCAAGGTCTAGCCCCCAGAACTTAGGGTTTCCACTCCCTTCACCTGCCCTGCTATATTCCTCCTAGTTATGGCAGTTAACTACTCACCAGAGCTCATCGCCTCCAAGTCCCTGGAGCTCATCCGGCAATTCGAGGCGCCGTACTTCCTCGCTCCGCCGGACGCGTGGCCGGTCGGGTGTCCCGAGCCACCCGACTACTACGCGGACCCCTCTCCCCCCGCGTACCCCGCAAGCGGCGATCGCACGCTGCTATGTGCGAAGCCGCGCGGCGCGCCCTCCGCGCGCCCCGCGGCCCCCTTTGTCGCGCCGATAACTCTTGTTACCGCGTCCCTCGCGCGCCCCCGACCACCGTTAACCGCCCCGTCTTTGCGTGCGGGTTCGAGCCTCACTCGGACTCCGATATGGAGGTCGAGCTGGCATCGGCCCGCCTTGCAGCCCCCTCGTCATCTTCATCGGATGACGACTTCATTCCCGTCTTAAACGGGAAAAAGCGCGCGCGACTCACCACCCCCGAAAATCCAGACAGCCGGAAGCGAAGTCGCTTTCCCCGGCCCTGGCACCCCCGCGCCCCAGCCGTCTCCTAACGCGGCCCCGAGAAATACCCCCTCTCCGCGCCCCGCGCGTCCGACCATCCCTCCCCCGCCCCTTTTCATCCAAGACAAGAGCGCCTGGGAGCGTATCTCCAAGGCGATCTATAATCGCCACATCAATTGTACCAATGCGCAATCCACCGCGCACGGGATAACTGTAAAGGTGGCGTCCTTGGACGACCACCGCCGTCTGTCCCACTTCCTCCGCGCCTAGAAAATCGGCTACTATACCTATGTCTTTGAGGAGGAGAGAGAGCTCAGGGTGGTCATTCGTGGCCTCTTCAAGGAGCTGCACACCTCCGTAATCAAGGAGGACCTCCTAGCCCAAGACCTGCCGGTGCACCAGGTGCACAGGATGGTTAAGGGCCACAACAAACAGGTATACGACATGGTGCTAGTCGTTCTCGACCGCACCTTGACCGGTCGCAAGGTCTTTGACATAAAGTCCGTATGCCACATCTCTGGCCTCTCCGTGGACGCCCCACACAAACGTGGCACGCCCGGGCAGTGCCGTAACTGTCAGCTGTACGGGCACTCTGCCCGTAACTGCAACGCGCGCCCTCGATGCGTTAAATGTGTCGGGGACCACGCGACCTCGCAATGCTCCCGCTCGAGGGAGACGGCAACAGGGCCGCCCAGCGTCCTCTGTGGGACCAAGGGGCACACCGCGAACTATCGCGGTTGCCCAAAGCCCCAAAATGGAAGCGCCGGACAAGGCGCGGTCGACACCGCCCTCTTGGGGCCCCTCGCCGCCCAGCGCCTTCGGCGCAACACCCTCGAGCCCTCAGCGCAGCCTAACCTGGCGCCCTCAGCGCCCCTCCCCCCAGCGACTTCGACCCTGCGCTCCCGCGCCCCAGGCGCTGACGTCTTCGCCTCCGCTTAGGCCGGGACTCAGTGCCAACGCGTGGGCGAAGCCGCTTCCTTACACCGAGGTCCCTCGCCCACCTGTGGGCCCCGCACGTCTCCCCCTAAACCCACGCCGGTGGTTGCGCCTCCTTCGCCAACTTTATTATGCTGGAGTTGAAGTATGGCGCGGTATGCACTCCTTTAAAATCCATCGCCCCTACAATCCATAATAGATTTAAGACCTTCCCGCCTTAAGCCCCATAGCCTATCCTTGGCGTTCTTTAACGCCTGTAGGAGCCTTGACGCCCTGGGCGACCAGCTCGACTTTGACGTCATCGCGCCTATGCACCCCACTCACTATCCGGACAGCATCGATCACCGTCCTGATGCCCTGAAAATGGCGCTTCTGAAGGGTGTAACCTTACGGTTGCGCTCCTTGGAGATAGTCCATCAGCTGGACTGACCGCAGACCTGTAGTCATAAGACGCGGTCCTCCGTCTACCCCTCAGCCGCTCAAGAAGACGGTGGTGGATTGGCATGCGCTGAGTACAGCCTTAGCGGATGCCGACCCATCCCCCCTTCCTTTCAGGTCGGATCCCGATCAGGCTGTAAATGCTTCACCGCACATATCCAATCAGCTGTTAGTCGGTCGTCAAAGCAAGTTGAGGCGGAGAATCTCAACGCTTTAGAACTTATTCGTGCTAAAAATGCCTCAGTCCGAGCGTAGACTCCTACCCTACCGAACCCAACCGGACCCGGATGCGCGCCTTACAACGTGATGTAAAGCGTCGTGTCGCGGAGGTCCGGGATTATCGCTGGAGTGATTTTTAGAGGGTCTCACGCCATCGCTTCTAGCTTACTGGAAGCTGGCGCGTACCCTTAAATTCGACTTCATGTCTGACATGCCACACTGACCCGCCCCTCAGGCGCAACCCCAGCCTTCGATGACGACGAATAGGCCGAGCTTCTCGACGACACCATCGAGAGCCAGTGCACTCCCAGCTCTCTTCCCGTTGACTCGGCTCATGTCTATTCGATCGACAGATCGAAAAGGTTAAAGGTCTTAAAGCGAAAAAGGCCCCCGGCTCTGACGGCATTTCTAATCGCGTACTCGAATGTACATCACGTACAAAAACCGCCCAACTCATCTGCCTCTTAGTGGCCATCCTTAATGCCGCCATGACAACGGCACGTTCCCCACTCAGTGGAAGGAGGCCGACGTCATAGGCATCCCTAAGCCCGGTAAACCTCGTGATCGTCCCACGAGTTACCGCCTTATAAGTCTCCTCAACTCCCTGGCAAAGGTCTACGAGCGCCTGCTCCTGGCGCGGCTCAAAGACTTTGTATCGTCCAAGGGTATTCTCATCAATGAGCAGTTTGGTTTTCGAGCCAAACACTCTTGCGTCCATCAAGTGCACCGCATCACGGAGCACATCCTCACTAGCCTCAACAAATCCAAACCCGTCTACACGAATGCCCTTGTCTTTGATGTCGCGAAGGCGTTCAACAAAGTCTGGCACAACGGCTTGATCTACAAGCTTTACCAAATGGGTGTGCCGGACAGACTCGTGCTCATCTTACGAGACTTCCTGTCTAATTGCGCCTTTCGGTATCGCGTCGAAATGACGCGCTCTACCCCCCACTCCATTAGAACTGTCAGTGACAGTTCTAAGTGCCAAACGAAATTAATATTTAATTCAGTGGTATTAAGGTATAAAACTATAAGTATAAAAACGGGTCATGACTCTTATTGCCATTAAATAAAGTATAATTATCTTTGACACTTACAATTGTCACAGTTCCTTCATTAAAAATACTATAATAATATATTAATATATAAAATACTATAGTGAAATATTTCAACAGGTGTGGACCCACTACACGGGGGACCAACCCGAGACACTTACGAACGACTTAACGAACTCAATCAAGCTGCACCATGTAGACGCAGTAAAGAAAATTGAATTATGGAAACACCGTCACGGCTATATTCCCCAAGCGGGGGTGGCAGAGTGTACTGAGTTCACCCACTTTTCGCCGACGATGTTAGGTCCCATGTAATAGGGGCGAGCCTATTGCCATATACCGGGAACAATTCCAGACTCCGGACTCATACTGTGAAGTTTTTGTTTGTTTAGCCTCAATAGGCTCGCTCCCTATTACATGGGACCTAACATCGTCGGTGAAAAGTGGGCGTACTCAGTACACCTCTGCCACCCCCGCTTGGGGAATACAGGCATGAAGTTGTTTAATAAATAAAATTGAAGTGTCTGTTGTAATGTCAAAATAACAGTTTTTTACTAAATGCATATGATAGTATATACGGTACCTAAAACACACATTTTTTATTAATTTTTGTCTGTCGGTCTGTTTGTTCCGGCTAATCTCCGAAACGGATGGACCGATTTTGACGGGACTATCACTCGGAGATAGCTGGTGTTATAAGGGGTTTACTTGGCCTCTTTTACGAAGTCGAAGTCGCGAAGTACAGCTAGTCTTAAGTAAAATCGGTATTTAAGTCATAAATAAATTCATTTACTACACTACTCATTGCTTTAATGCACATTGAGTTTAAAATAAATTTAATAAATATATTTTTGTATATATCGATAATTTACGTCGATTGCTCGTCGATTTAGTTGTTACTTCCACCCTAGTCATCTTAAGCTGGTAACATTTGTTTTGAAATTTGCACTTTTCAAGTTGTCCGTGAATTTGTGAATATGCGTATTACAGTTGGTTCTTGTCTTGTGTACTCGATATAACCTGTGCGAACATGTCCAGAGCCAGCCAGCACCGAAGCCAGTGCCGGCAGAGACTCCTCAAGCGCTGGTACCAGCCTCTACTACGCCTACAGTTTCATCCCTCGCGCCTGTGTCTACGCTGCAACAATCACATATACAACAGAGAACAGTGCAGGTTAGTTTATACTACGAATCTATCTCTCTATATCATCACGCCAGCTCCCTTACGGGGTAGGCAGAGAGTACAGAGTTCCAACAGGTTCTTTCCTTACATACCTCTCTGGCTTCCTCCACTCTCATAGTTTGTCTCATACACGCTCGCCGGTTATGGGGACTCCTGACTTGTCTTTCAGATAAGACCTGGTCTATTTGGTCATGGTAAGATAGTCTAGGTCTTCCTCGGTACCCACATCCTTCCACTTTCGCATTGTATATCAGTTTTGTCATTCTTTATTCGGACGTTCTTTCTATATGCCCGAATCAACGGAGCATACGTTGTTGCGAATGCGGTCGGTCGGCTTCACTCCGCACATCTTCCGCAGAGCTCGTATTTCCACCGCATTTATCCTACTTCCATTCTCCTTCTTACATACCTAGCTATCGCTGCCATATACTGTAAGGCCTTTGTCTATTATTATTATATGTATCTTGCTGAGATTCACGGGCTTTACCCGGATCTTTGAAAGGCTTGCATGAGGACATGGGTCCAATACGTAGAGGCCCTTTGCGAGAAGTTAATGTTATGTAAGTCACCTGCTGAGATCACTTGCTAAAAATGAAGAAACAAAACCAGCGAACTGACCCTGGTAGGTGCAAGGACTATTGTAAATTATGCAAAGAAAACAAGGGCTACATAAATGAGGTTTGATGATAAAAATGGAGTGTTTTAAAGGGGGCGGACACCGGCCATGATTAGTGATACCTAATTACCCGTGGCCGGCGGTGACTCGTAGCTTACTAGCTAAGTGTCTGTCAATTATTGGAGGTTGGCCGTCAGCTTTGCGAATGTGCTTCTTTCCTGAGCCATGCGGAACAAATACGCTGACAACTCCATTACAGTCCGTTTAAAAGGATGTTCCGCAGCCAGAGATTTCTTCAGTCGTCCAACGATCTTCTCATTCTGAAATCTTGGCATTATTAAACATTGAGGTGGCAAAAGGGGTGCCAAATTTTAACTGTACCCACAAAGAGGCTACACTATCTGTGTGACTGTCAGTCTGTGAAATGTGTGTTTGTCGATATTTTATCACAAAATATTCGTTTTCTCTACAGCAATACTATTTTCAAATTTGACACTAACCTAAGTGTCAAAAGAAGCGTCATATCGCTATAAGGTTTTGAATAATACTATGTACTATAATATACAATACCGGGTGAATTTGAAGTCATGAGCATTCATTTAAACTAAGACACTATCAATGATACTAATTGCATTAGGGCCAATATTATGCAAATCAAAAAAAATATAAAAATTATGCATGTATAGAAAACGCAATAAATGTACTAAATTGTATCAAGTCGTTACGTATCGCAGTATAACAGATGGGCGCGTCAACACGCGTGACCTCTGTGAGCCCGTCTAAGTCAGTTGACTGATAAGATAATAATGATTTGATTAATTTAGTTCCAACTTTGCCTTCATACTTAGGCCGGCTTAGGTCGGTCAAAACTACATTAAGTAACACTAATTAAAACTAAAATGTTTATATGGGTACATAAGTAAATTAATTTCCTGTACAGTAACAGAGTCCGGGACAAGCTTTTGACAGCTGGTTCTTCGGACTCAAACATAGATGAATGCTGGAATTGTCTGAAAGAGAGTTTGGTAGAATCAGCGAAAGAAGTATGTGGCTGCTCAAAGAAGCATAGCACAGCAAAAGGGCATGCATGGTGGGACACAGAGTTAAAAAGCTCTGTAGAAAGTAAGAAGAAAGCGTGGCAGGACTATGTCTCTTCTTTGAATCTAAATGACAGTATGACGGAGATGAAGAAAGAAATATACCGGCAATGCAAGAATGCCACCAAAACCTTAGTGAAAGAAAAGCGTGAAAGAGCTAGTGTGATTGAGGAGGAGAGGCTGACGAAGAACTTCGAGAATAACACCAAACTCTTTTGGAGCAAGGTGAGAAAGGCTCGAGGTGATTCGTCAGGCTCCAGAATGGAAAAGATAAAATCTAAGGATGGTGACATTCTTGCAGACACACAAGCTGTGCTAAACCGGTGGAGTGAATACTTTGGAGAAATGTATGAGAATGCCCCGGATGCTGGTGCCACAGACGAGCCCAGAGGCGAGTTTGCGGCACCAGAATCCACAGAGGACATCACTATGGAAGAAGTTGAATGGGCGATACGAAGTATGAAAAATGGTAAAGCTGCGGTAATAGACATGATATCTGCCGAGATGATTAAATATGGTGGAACTTGCGTCCGGGACGCTTTTTGGGTCCTCGCAAATCTTTGCTGGAAGACCGGTAGAGTCCCTACAGACTGGCGCCGCGCAGTCATAGTACCCTTGTATAAAGGCAAGGGCTCACAATATGACTGCGCCAATTACAGGGCCATCAGTTTGATCAGCTTGGCAGCTAAGGTGTATGGTAAAATTATTGAACGGAGAATGCGCGAGAAGTCCGATGGAGTGTTGTGTGAGGCACAGGGAGGTTTCAGGTCTGGAAGAGGATGTTCGGATCAAGTTTTCTCCCTCCGCAATATCGTAGAAAAGCATCTGGCAGTAGGCCGGAAGGTTTTCTGCGGTTTTGTGGATCTGGAGAAGGCGTTTGATAGAGTCGTGCGAAAGAGACTTTGGGACATTTTGCCAGAGTATGGTATAAACGGCACCCTGTTGCGAGCCGTCCAGTCCACCTACGTGGACAGCAAGGCATGCGTACGGGTGGGTGGTAACATGTCACCTTGGTTTGACGTTAAAATCGGCGTCAGGCAGGGTTGCGTGTTGTCCGCTAGACTGTTTATAGTGTATCTGGATAAAAGTCTTCAAAGACTGAATGCGATGACTGAAGGGGTAAAAATGGGTGATCTAGTGATAAACCACCTATTGTATGCAGATGACGCGGTTTTGATAGCGCCAACAACCACTGATCTGCAAACACTAGTCACAGTTACGAGAGACGACTGCATGAACAATGGCTTACATTTGAATGTGAAGAAAACCAAAATTATGGTCTTTGAACGGGAAGAAACCAGATCGAATGCAAGGATTGTGGTTGGTAACGATGTGCTGGAGCAAGTGAATGAGTTTGTATATCTTGGATGCGCCTTCAGTAAGGATGGGAAATACACCGCTGATATAGAGAGAAGAGTGAATGCAGGTAATAGAGTCAATGGTGCGATGGGAAGGCTACTTGGGAGCCGGCACTTAAGCCAAAAGGCGCAGCTGGCCATGCATAACGGAGTGCTTGTCCCAACGCTGTTATATGGCAGTGAGAGTTGGGTATGTAAGAAGGAGAACGAAAGCAGGATCAATGCGGTCGAAATGCGATCTCTGCGGAAGATGTGCGGAGTCACGCTGACCGACCGTATTCGCAACAGCGTAGTAAGAAAGCGAGTAGGTATGAAAGATAGTATCGGTGTAAAGATGAGAAAGGGTATGCTCCGTTGGTTCGGGCATATAGAAAGGATGCCCGAAGAAAGAATGACAAAACAGATATACAATGTGATAGTGGAAGGATGTAGGTGCCGGGGAAGACCTAGACTATCTTACCATGACCAAATAGACCGTGTCTTAGCTGAAGGGCAAGTCAAGAGTCTCCGTAACCGGCGAGTGTGTATGAGACGAACTATGAGAGTGGAGGAAGCCAGAGAGGTATGTAAGGAAAGAACCTGTTGGAACTCTGTACTCTCTGCCTACCCCGCGAGGGAGCTGGCGTGATGATATAGATAGAGATAGATAGAATTTCCTGTAGTTTTGGCGTATTTTAGTCGGAATCACAATATTTACAATAATTGTTCAGGCATCACGATTTGTATTTACAATAATTTACGTCACATGCAATTTAGAAACTAGATAATCAAATACACGTACTTTAAAAGATGTTAAAAGTGTTTATCGCCTTTTGTACACAAAACTCAGCCCGACGTCTGTGTTTCACTCTAGCCATAGAATTCCTGTTTTACTGGAGGGCGAACAGCAGTCCCAAGGTGGTGTCGGATTTATCGTCCACAAGTCACTCATAGACAACGTTGTGTCCATCACTAGTGTGTCAAGCAGGGTAGCGTACCTGATACTCAAACTATCCAAAAGATATTCGCTGAAGGTCATACAGGTCTACTCACCGACCTCGGCATACTCAGATGATGAGGTCGAAGTTATGTATAATGACATTAGTAGAGCCATGCATACTTCCAAAGCACACTTTACAGTGGTTATGGGTGACTTTAATGCGCGGCTGGGCAAACGGGGCGGTGATAAGTTGAGAGTGGGGCAATTTGGATATGGGCAGCGCAACCCCAGGGCTAGCCGAATTTCTGGAGAAGGAGGGACTTTTTATGATGAACTCTTTCTTCCAGAAGCCCCCTCATAGGAAATGGAACTGGATGAGCCCTGATGGTTTCACAAAAAATGAGATAGACTTCATCATGAGCACCAAGCGACAAATATTTAATGATGTGCAGAGGTGTACTCAGTACACCTCTGCCACCCCCTTTGGAGAATATAGGCGTGGCGGTTGTACTTGTACTCCGTGATTCACAGGGTAAAAACCGGCAGTGATCACCGAATGGTCAGAGGCACATTAAATATTAATGTCAAAATAGAAAGATCGCGTCTGATGATGTCTACACTCCGACCATCTTATGCACACATCCAAAACCCCGAGAACTTTTAACTCGAATTGTCAAACCGCTTCGAATTGCTAGACAGCAGCGTATCAGTGGACGAAATCAACAGCAGGCTGGTAGAGACTGTCCATACGGTCGGGTCCAAGTATTCTAAGCCGCATCGTAAAAATGGGCCTCAAAATCTATCTGAATACACCCGAAACCTCATGGCTGAGCGACGTTTCATGACGCTCCAAACCTCCGATGATGCTAAGTCTTATAGGGAGCTCAATGGACAGATATTGAAGTCCTTGAGACACGATTTACGGTCCTTCAATACAAGGCGTATTGAGAGGACCATAGTACAGAACAAGGGCTCCAAAGTGTTCGCAAGAGTCACGTCTATTGGGCAAAGCCAGTTGACGAAGCTGAAGACGAAGGACGAAAACGTAACGTCGATTAGGTCAGAGGTGCTCAAGGAGATAAAGAGGTTCTGTGGGCAGTTGTATACCTCAGTAGCTGAAACTGTTGTAGACTTGGTAAAAGACCCAAGAGCCAAGCTAACCCGACACTACACTGAAGATATCCTGGACATCAGCCTGTATGAGATTAGGATGACTCTCAAACGACTCAAAAACAATAAAGCGCCGGCGAAGACGGAATTACCGCAGAGTTCAGAAGCTCAGCGGGCGGAACGCCGGTACTTAAAGTCCATCAGAGACTGCTTAATTCCATGTTGCTCGAAGAGAAAACGCCGGAAGCATGTAACAGGGTGTGGTGGTACTGTTTTTCAAGAAAGGTGATAACACCTTACTAAAGAACTATAGGCCCATCACACTGCTGAGCCATGTTTATAAGTTGTTTTCGAGAGTCCTCACGAATCGTCTCGAACGCAGGCTTGATGACTTCCAGCCTCCCGAACAAGCCGGTTTCCGGAAAGGCTTTAGTACCATAGACCACATACATACGCTGCGGCGGATTATACAGAAGACCGAGGAGTATAATCGGCCACTATGCTTGGCGTTTGTGGACTATGAGAAAGCCTTCGATTCGATCGAGACTTGGGCGGTTCTTAGATCTCTCCAGCGATGCCGCATTGACTATCGGTACATCGAAGTGTTGAAGTGCTTGTATAATAACGCCACCATGTCAGTCCGAGTACAGGGGCAGTGCACGAAGGCGATCCCCATAAAAAGAGGAGTAAGACAGGGAGACGTCATTTCTCCGAAACTGTTTATGGCCACCTTAGAGGAAGCCTTCAAGCCAACTTAGAGAGCGAGGTCAATCGACGAATCCAACTCGGCTGGGCAGCGTTCGGGAAACTGCGCAACATCTTCTCATCCAAAATACCTCAGTGCCTCAAGACTGAAGTTTTTAGTCAATGTGTGTTACCAGTGATGATATATGGATCACAGACGTGGTCTCTTACAATAGGTCTCATAAAAAAGCTCAGAGTTGTTCAGCGAGCTATGGAGAGAGCTATGCTCGGCATTTCTCTACGTGATCGAATCAGGAATGAGGAGATTCGTAGAAGAACCAACGTCATCGACATAGCCCTTAAGATTAGCAGACTGAAGTGGCAATGGGCGGGCAACATAGCGCGAAGATCGGACGGGTGTTAGGGCAGAAAGATTCTAGAGTGGAGACCACGTATTGGCAAGCGCAGCGTGGGACGATCGCCTGCCAGATGGACCGACGATCTTGTAAAAATCGCAGGAAGTCGTTGGATGCAGGTGGCATCGGACCGGTTACGCTGGAAAACGATTGGGGAGGCCTATGTTCAGCAGTGGACAAGTATAGGCTGAGTTGATGATGATGATGAATACAAATTCCTGTGATTTCAGTTTCAAATGCACTTACAATTTTGCTTTTTAATTCGTCTCTCGATTCATTTTCCCGCTCATACATCATTCTTTTAATTTCACTCCATAAAAAAAGTGCAAAGGTGTTAGATCGGGCGACCTCGCCGGCCATGGCACGGGCCCACCGCGACCTATCTATCGCTCGCCGACCGTACAGTACGACCATCTGTATAGCGTTTATTAATTATTTTGTTGATATTATTTTTTGTGTTTGTTTATATATAATATGCCTTCCTATTTAATTTTTAATGCGTTTTTCATACTTGAAGTAATGATACTTTTAATTTGCGTAATATTAGGTCTAATGCAATTAGAATCATTAATAGTAACTTAGTTTAAAAGGATGCCCATGAATTCAAATTCACCCGGTATTCGAGTGATGTACGGTTTGCCCAATATTAAGCTAATTTTTTTTTAATCTAACATTGGGGTATAAAATAATAGGCGATACATTAATAAGTAGCACAAAGTCAATTACAGGTTTTCTCGTGAAGTAATAGTACGCGTCAGCTAATTTTTTTATACTTAAACTCAAACTAAAATAATTTATTTTGTATAAGCCCTGCGGGGGCGCTTACAAATAGTCGACCTCCATTTTTTTTAAATCTTATTTATCTACTAATCTTTCACCGGATCGGAACGCGGCCACCACTGAGAAGGTCCGGCGAAGAAACTCAGCTCTTTCTCTTTTTTACTTTCTATTTTTTTCAATCATACAATATGATACAATGTTTGGATTACAATTAAATCGTTTACGATCTAGCTCTAGTATGATGCCGTACGTCCGAGAAAGGAGACTATGATGTTATTTATAAAGAGTGTCTGAAGGATTCCAGATGAACCAGTTCCTACAATATGTACTTTCTACTGAACACATGAGTGTTCATTCGACTGATTAAATCTGACAATTCATAGGAAAATGAGCATTTCGCGCAAGCATGGCTTCGCTCGACCTACGAGCCGCTGCCCCCCAATGACAACACCACAGCTGACGCGAACGATATCTACAGGCAGTACGTGGCGTGCTGCACCAAACTCGGCAGGAAGGGCGTTATTGCTCCCGCACACTTCCCTAGACTCGTCAGGTGAGGCAAACGAAGAAAAACATTAGTTTTTCTCTTTAATTACTATTACATGGAAAAATTCTCAGTAGCATTCCAATATCTTGATTTGCCTGGTATATTGGCAATATCGCCTCATATTGTACGAGAACAACAACACGGTGGATGAAATCTACCGTCAGTACGTGGCGTGACGCGCCAACCTCGGCAGGAAAGGAGTCATTGCCCTCGCACACTTTCCTTGACTCGTCAGGTCAGATAAATAGAAAAAAAATGATTTCCGTTTTACACACTAGAACTCTATCGCCTCATATTAAAGGAGACCCCCCCCCCCCCCCCCCCTCCACCCCAACGTCAACACGGCAAACGACATTGTTCGGCAGTACGGGGAGAGTTGCACCAAATCGGTATTAAGCCGTAGGTAACCATCTCATGTGGTAGTCGTTGCCAAGTTAGATGCCTTATTGGTGTGATGATAATTTCCAACAGAAAGTTCGCCTCCATCCATCCGCCCTTACGCCCGTATTACAGAAAGTGAATCAGTCCTGAATCTAGTTTTAATAACTCATTTTTATACTGAAACGTTAGTTTCAAAACTAGATTAACGACTGATTTTCGTTCTGTATTACGGGCCTTAGTCGCCGTAGTGGATTATTAAATATTTATATTGTCACAACTAGAACTGTGCCAGTAATGACTTACGGCACCGAGACATGGTCACTCACGATGGGCCTCATAGGAAGGCTTAAGGTCACCCAAAGTGCAAAGGAAAGAGCCATGCTCGGAGCTTTCCTGCGAAATTGAAATGAGGAGATCCGCAGGAGAACCAAAGTCACCGATATAGCTCTCAGAATTGCCAAACTTAAGTGGCAGTGGGCGGGGCACATTGCTCGTAGAACTGTCGGCCGTTGGGGCAGAAAGGTTCTCGAGTGGCGACCTCGTACCGGAAGACGTGGAGTTAGCAGGCCCCCTAAAAGGTGGAGCGATGACCTGATGAAAGTCGCAGGTAGAAGCTGGATGCGTACAGCACAGAGCCGGTCGTTGTGGCATTTGAGGGATGCCTTTGTCCTGCAGTAGACGTCTTTCGGCTGTTGATGAGAGCTGTGATACACAAATTGAATATAGGAAACCCAGTATCGTCATATACTTAGTATGCAACGCATCCATGTCACAGGAATAGAGATTTTTTTTTAAGAAGAAGCGTCTATATCAGTTTAATAAGTCTCTAATCGTAATTTTAGGACGGTATTTGGCGGTACGGTGGGTCCAAACACCGTGAACCTGCCAGGTGGAGAGACACAACAAGTGTACATCGGTATCCGGTCGAGGAACGCGCAGAATAGACCTAATCCTTCAGCAGGTTAGTCATGGCACTTTGTGACTAAATCAACTTTTATTAATAAATAGGAGTGTGACTTCGTATCCGGTCGACAACAGCGCCGCTTACCGAGTTTATTTTATATAGCCTATGTTACTTTTGGATAAGGTAGCTTTCCCATGGTAAAAGAATCATTGAACTCAGATCAGTAGTACCGGAGATTATCTTAAACATCCAAACTCACAAACTTTACCTCTTTATAATATGAGTATAGATAGACGATTCACTTAAAATATAAAACTTATTATTGAATTACATGCGCATCATTTGATCGTGATTTCATAATGCACTTGCCTACAAATTCTCACTATTATTTTCTGTAGTCTTGATTTGTTATTCGTTATTATAATATTTGTAACCAATTTAAGAACCGAGATTTGTGTGAATATCTAATTATTTTTTCTTTTAATAAGTCTTGATGTTAGCTAGTGTAGTATGGTACAAACCTCAGTGGTTTAAAATGGTATTTTATCTATATATTAATACGTGAAGCAAAAACTTTGTACACATTTTTACGAAAATTGCGCGGACGGAGGAGTATGAAATTTTCCACACTTATAATTTATATAGGGAAGGAGTGCAGAATGCTAATATTTTTTTTAAATTATGCCTAAAACATACATTAAATCAACGAAAAAAACATTACACACACTACCATGTATTTGACAAACTACACGTCAAATTGATGTTTGTCTTTAATATTATTTGTCTAGTCTTACTGAATGTCAAACATAACCAGCAAACGATGAAAGAGTAGGTCGAATATCGACCTATGGGCGACCACTAGTGTATATTTATACGATGTAATAATATTAATATTAGCCCTGTTAAAGAACTGTTCCACCGTTGGGCACAGGCCTCCTCTCAAGCTGAAAGGGCTTAGGCCATAGTCCACCACGCTGGCCCAGTGCGGGTTGGCGAACTTCACCCACCTTCGAGAAACTCTTAGGCATGCAGGTTCCCTCATGATGTTTTCGTTCACCGTTAAAGCAAGTGATAATTAATTTTATAACACGCACATGCTCTCGTAGCTCTCGTAAAGTCATACGTGCGTGCCTGGGTTTGAAACCGAGACCTCTGACTTTACAGTTCCACGGTCTAACCACTACGCTATCACTGCTTTATACGATAAATAAATAAAAACAAAAACAAGTAAAAAATTATTTGATGTCGGTTTGGTCGTTGGGAACGCAGGTCACATCTATCACTAGATAAAGTACGGGAAACGATCTTTTGTGTATGGGAAAGAATTTTTTTTCACACTGGAATGTGTAGTTGGTCCTGGTATATGGAAAATTTAGTTGGTTAAGAAAATACAGTCTGGGTGTGACACATGAAGCAAATATGAAGGGGAATGGCCAAACAGATTTTTCTATAGAATGAAATGTGTCATTGCGCGGGGTGGCACGGGGCGAGAGGGATGTTACGCCCTACCCACATTTGTATTAGCCATCTGGCGGACACTGGAGAGAACTAAACGGTTCGTCTATGTCAATGTAACTTATAAGTTTAATTATATTACGATAGATGGCATTTATAATTAAAAAGTATTCTAATAAATGACGAAAAAAATACTTACAAGTGCAATCTGATATTATTTGTGTGATCAGAATGCCGATCAAAGTAATTCTTGCATGTTAAGATACAACACATGGGTTTTATTTTTAGTAAACATAGATAATATTTCATAGCTATGCGAGCTGCAGCGGACGTGTAAATTGAGCGAGTAGCGATGATAAACTGAGGTAAGCCACGCCCACCAAGATGACGTCAATGCTTATATGAAATCAAAAGGCTCGTTAGCTTAGGCCATCTCCTCTTCGTATTTGCTTCATGGTGTGACATTTATGTTTGTACTCTTACACTCGATACAGGAATCATTCCTTATCACGCTAGTTCCCTTGCGGGATAGGCAGAGGGTATAGAGTTCCATATGTGCAATATTTTTCATATCATAGTTGTCAAAAATTCTTCAAGTAGGAACCGTCTTCAATAAAAATATGCGCGTTAACTCCTATTGGTATCCTAAAGCTATTGAGCGAATAGCTCTCTAGTCTAATGTTAGACAAGAAAGTAGTTGTTTTATGAGCGTGCGAGTTATTAATTAATTTCGCTTTATTTTAGGACCAGCGTCACCAATACTCAAAGCGCAGCTGACGAATAAAGCTGCAGCGGAGGCTAAACCTGTCGTAGCTCAGACACAACCGCAGGTATGAACAACTCACCCCTGCGTTTAAATCTTAAACCACCACCCACTGCACTATACAAGCTGTAACATAATAAACGCAAGACCTAAAAGTAGTTTGTTCTAAATCGGTAACTGAATCGATTCCAACAATTTTTATTGTATTTTACATTTTTTTTAATTTGCAAAAAAATGCTTTTACTCCTTCATTGCGCTATAAAAAAATTAAATTTATTTTTGATTCATAGCAAGAAGAAGATTCCAAACGCATTCCTAAAACGTATTTCTCAAAACGCACACATACACGTACAAGTTTCAATGTTAATTGGGGTATAAAAGTGCTTTAAAAAAGGGTAAATACCTATAAATTTGAAAATTTGGTTTTCGTTTTGACTTTATGAAGCAATTCTCTAATTGGGGTGTCTGAGGTCTTGCGTTTATTATGTTACACCTTGTATAAAGAACAGTCATTTCTAACAATTGATGTGGAGTGCGTACTACCTTTTGTCAAGTTGTCATTTTTTTCACCGCCTAATTGTTGTAAGAAAAATAGGAGAACTTGAAAAAAGGTAGCGAAAGAAAACAATTAGTTTAATAGAAGCTTTCTTAGTTTCCCGTTGGTTACATACAAAATAAGACTTAGGTTCTAATAGGCAAATAAAATTTCGGCTGCAAGGTCTCTCCATCCAATCTCTTCATCTTTTCTGATTATCGGTTACTGGATAATTTCAGGAAGCCTAATTCGTCTTCTTTAGAACAACTATAGAATTGCTAGATGGGTTAGGTTAGGTTAGAACTATGACCAGTCCTCCTTCTGCAAGACTGTGATATCCCAGAAGGAGGAGGCCGAGCGGGGTCGGGAGAGGGCCGATCCTGTTCGACGAAGGCGACAGCGCCGGGGCGGAGGCACAGCCCGCCCAGACCCCCCAGCCCAATAGCCCGGGGCTTAAGAATACGGGCTAACTCGCGTCTCCCGCCGTAATATTTGGCGGGGGAGCCCCCCTGCACCAATCGGGCAGCCGGCCTTCGGGGTTGCGGTCGCAAGGGGCTAGGGCCTTGAGCGTCCTTCACGAGCGACCCCCGAGGAGGACGGCGGCGTGGTGTGGCCCACGTCGCCGTGAGCACCGCGTTGGTGCGGGGGGCGAGCGTGCCATTAAGTCTCCCCCCGAAGGCGGGCTCTTCAGAGCGTGGCACAAGAGGGGCACCGGTGCGTTCCATACGGAGATCCCGGAGCCCCTCCCAAAGTGCTGATGTTGGCCACTCTGGGGTTTTAGTCCGACACGCGCCGCGGGCGTCACCCGAGGCTTGCGGAAGTCCTATGCAGGATTTTCCTCAGGTAAAAAATAAAAATAAAAAAGAACTATGACCAAAACGTGCGAGAGTGAGAGAAGAGAATTTTCCGGGTGGCCGCCGTTACTGGCAATGATTTGCAGGTTCACGAAGTACTTGCCCTAGGTTGGGCAGTGTATCTGCCCGGAGTCTTGACTAGTTCCTATTACACTGGGAACTAATATCGTCAGCGAAAAGTGAGTGTAAATATACCACCTACGCCATCCTCGCTTGGAGAGTATAGCCGGTATTTTTCATACGACATCGTATTGGGCCCCACACAAGGTGGACCGATGATCTGGTGAAGATTGCCGATAAAAGCTGGATGCAAACAACACAAAATCTATAGTAGAGTAGTAATAGTTTTTTTTGTTTATTGCATCACGACGACGCGTATTTTGCCAATGTCAAGTATTACGAATATAACTATTCATTTCTAAATTAATTCAACTCCCCGATGAACTATATGACAACGATGATTATAAAATTGATGAAGGACCCTACCCTGGATAGTAAAGCGATGGAGACTTTACATACCATTTGCAACAGCCTTTTTGAGAGAAATCGACAAGGCACAAGGTACCTTCACTCATGCACATAAGAATACATAATGGTTAATATTCCACCAACATTACACATTATAATTCGAAATAACATAAGTTTTGGAAATTAAAACAAGTTGACGACATCACTCTTCGATTTCCCGCCAAAACCAGGCGTGATCTTCTGGGTTAAATTCTTTCTCCATTCCTAGGCACAACCCCAACCCCCGGCTCCGCATCCTCACCTCTCGCAAGCTCTCGAGTCGAGTCCGTCGAACACGACGTTGATCAAGCACTTGCTCGCGCACAAAGTAAGCCCCGCACTACAACAGCCGCAAGTAAGTGCATACTAACACAACTAACAGTTTGCCGTAATCGTGAGTTAGATGTGAGTTTGAAGTCGATGGTAGGGGGTCATCGATATAGTATAGTCATACAAGGATCTTTTGGCCCGCGGCCAATATCATAACTAACGATGTCATCAAGTGAAATGACACTATATGACAGTCGCAGAGTTGCTGTTTACTATGAAATTTACCCAACTTTTGCGGACCTTAATGAAGAGCGACCTTCCATTGTAACTGAAGCGGAAGCTCATGGACATGTGCGGCGCATAGACCTGGACTTTGACAAAGTCTCAGAAGTCCACACTTGTAATCTGCCAGCGTAATATGGAGCGCAGTATTCTAGGTATTAAACTTATAGACCATGTCAAAAAACGTGTACTGCGCTCCATGACGCAAATAGCCGATGTGGGCCAAAGAGCTGCGAAGTTGAAATGGTATTGGGCTGGTCATGTCTGTCGCATGCCTGACACATCTTGGGCAAAAATAATCACCAACTGGGTTCCTCTCAATTTTAAACGGCATCGCGGCAGGCCCAGCTGGAGATGGCGGGATGAACTGGACGCCTTTAAAAACGATTGGCGCTCAATAGCCCTAAATAGAGTAGAGTGGAGGAGTTGGAGGGAGGCCTTTGTCCAGCGGTGTAATACTGTAGGTCACCTAAAAATAACCGTGCGGACTGACGTGTCGAAATATTTGGCAGTAGGAAAATATTAGTAAATGATAACCCTAATTTCACACCAACGCCCCTCTGTCAAAGTCATCTGCGGGCCTAAATATCCTTGTCGTACTATAATAATAAATTGTCGAAACCAAATATTAGGAACATACTTAAATATTATTTTATTAGATTCTATAAAAAATAATGCATGACTTTATCACGATTTTCATTGGAAAATTGGACTTGTCATAAAAAAAATTGTATTGAGTACATCTGTGTTAAGTGAAAAATCATTTTATCACCATTTATTTCTAGGTAATAGAAAATAATGAAATTTGACAAATTTACAACAAATAGTGTTTTCTTTTTTGTATGTTAGTGGGTACTGAATTAAATTAGTGTGACATTTTTATTTTTTTAAATACTTAATTTTTTACTTCTACTTAGTTCGTTTTATTGTTTTTTTCTTTTGTTTTAATTAAGAAAAAGGTATCATTGATTTACGGTTGGAGAACAAAAGCAAAAAATCAGGAAAGAACCATTCTTTTGTAGCCGAAAGTTTTTAAAGATTTTTTTATACTGTTAGCCACTAAGCAAAGTATTTATTATTTTAATTTTCTTCATATAATTCAGATAAACAGCAGTTGAATGTATATCGAGAACGAAGGTACAATGAAACTATTGGAACATAACAAATGCATGTTTTGAGTTGATTCATTTTAAGTAGATTTGGGTTTTTTTGGCTAAAGCATGCCTTATTTAAAGTATGTGTTGAAACACAACATTTTTTATATTGGCAACATTTTTTAATACAATATGGCAATACTGAGTGTGAATTCTGTAGTGGCAGTCAAAGCGATATGGTAGAAAGGCATGATAAAGATTTATTTAACTAACTTAACCATCGTAATTCATATGTACTGGCATGTATAGATGCTAGCTTACTTGTGAGCATGTTGATATATTTTTAAAACAAAATCAGATTGTTTTATTACTAAAATGTCAAAAATATATGTAAGAAGTAATTAAAATATTTTGAAGACTGGGTATTATCGCTCTAACATGTTATTTCGTTGCAATGGTGAATTATGTGGGATCGTCTATGAAAAAAATATGGCACAAAAACCCGCATCTCGGCAACTTTTTAAAATTGCATTTTTGTGTTAAGTACACTGCAATTATTAATCAAAACGGTGCCTTTTAAGTTCATTATTAAGTGTCGGTATTCCTATTTTTTGACGATTCAAAATTAATAGTTAACATTAATAAAATTTATTCTGAGTCTGATTCTTTATTGGCCTAAATAAAAAAACTGAGACACAATCAAAGTTTACATCTCTTTATCTATGTGTAGGTAGCCCAAAGACAGCAAAGCCAACAGAGAGGACCGACCACATCGAATACAGTCGTCGTGCAATCTAATCAGGTATTAATCAGATTATTAGTACCACTGCTAGGCAAAAGACCTTGTCTCCAAATTGAGTTAAAAGAGCATAGGTCATACGTCACCACGCGGACTCAGTGCAATTTGATGGAGGCAGGTTTGTGGCCACCTGCTGTTGGAACCTATCAAGCCAAGGCTTCTAATTCTGCTTAACCCCCACCACATTATAGTTTTTTCCACGAGACATAGATACGGTGTCGTTTGATCACGTCCCATTTCACGCGTATTGTATTTAAGAATATTTAAAATATAGTAACCAAAAAATAAACAGGAATATAAAATTACATCAAAAATTTACTTTAGTTTTGATTTAAATCAAATACTGTACGTAAATTTGCGTAATTATTTAAAAAACTTAAAACTAAATAAAACAATTACTCAATTATGTGAATTGTAACGGTTTGCGTTTAAGGTGTTGACACCATGAAATCGTTATAATCGTTATTTTGTTTTTTAAAATGTACAAAATCGATTGCCGATTGTTTTACGAATATATTATTCTATGTGTCTGACTGCAATATTTAGTATTTCCATGGTAAAGAAATTAATAAATAAACGGAGATGTGCTTTCTTGACATATTAAAATAGAGAGTTTTATAGATTTTTTTAATAACAATACACGTAAGTGACGAATCAAGCGATTTGTCAGATGTTCTGATCAATGGCTTTATTCGTAAATAAATAATGAGATCATTTTATTTTGTTCTCTTTTTGTTCCTAAATTACTTTAATTCATATCGATTCATTCTGTGTTATAAATTTTCTCGATTCGATATTCAATCGATCCTATTTCACACTCACCACATTTCTAGAAACGTCAAATTCTAAACGTCAGCGTACCCCAGCAGCCAGGACCAACCGATTAGCGTGCCTTCAAAAGCATAGAAGCGCTCGAATATAGGGATGCTATAAATGGTCACCAATCTTAAAGTGACCGAGGCAAACGCTCCTCATTGAATCATATAGCTTTCTTCACGAAGTGTTCATTTACTGTATGCAACTGTCAAATATAATATCAAATATTGATGACTGCATCCTTGGTCGCGCACAACGCGGCTGACGATCACGACGTCCTGGGTCCGAATCCTAGGTTTGATAATGTGTTATTTGGGTTTTACGAGCAAAAATTCTCAGTTGCAGTCCGGAACAGAATCTGTAATTGTGCCCTGTATAATGACAATAGGCCCACTCTCTATTACATTGGGACATAACATTGTCAGCCAAATGTGGGTGTACACAATACACCTTTGCCACTTCCACTTGGGAACTTAGGTGTGACAGTGTTTTTATATCGTTCACGACCTTACAAAGTCTTAAGTGCATGAGTACTGTTGTGCGAAAATTAATTTTATGTTGAGTACGATTAAAGTATAAAATTTATTATAACGAAAATGCCAGTAAGGCGGTATTGGCACGTCACTTTCGACATGCATTTGAAAAATCATGAAGTGCAGGATTTTTTGCACCTTAATTACAACGTCTTAAAGTTGCTTTTGCTGTAGGTAATGGATGTGGATCCAGAAGCGTTGATCAAGTGCACTACGATAACTCCTGGTGGAGTTGCCAGCAGCACTCCTACTATTCAAGGAGAAAAGGTACTATTTGTTTACATAACAATACTGCGCTGCAATTTTAAGCCTTATGTTACCGCTGCATATAGTTTATTATTACTTTAGTTACATATCGGTGTGAACGTTAGTTGATGCAGTGACAATATATTTTTCTATAACTGATAGATCATATACTAGAGATTTTGTGAACTATATGAATGTAGAAAGCGAGTGACTATCTGCCTACTAAGAAGAGGATCTGACGTGGTGATATAGTTTATTAATACTTTTTTTTTGTCGTTTTTCCATATTCCTTAATAAATATGACTCTTTATTGTAGGTTATAATCAGCGCTGGCGACGATGTTAATGGTATGTTTATTCAAATTTATTTACAATATTACATTAAACATAAACAGTATCTAATATTTTAAAATCTTTTCAGTGGTGAAAGATGAACCAGTACAAATACAAATAGACGAACAAACGCAGCTAACCATTGTAAGTATCAATTATTATTACCAAACGATTTTATAGTAAGTCAGGTAGTTAAAATGCTTAGCATGAACCCACAAAACATTTGATTTCCCACAGAAGACCGCTCAAAACAAGATGTTAGCGGATTTACTGAAGAAAAACTCAAACCCACCTCTCCAAGTAGTACAAATGGGCCCCCAAATTAACGCTCCAACCATACAAATAACAGAAACAGGTCAAATAGTTCAAGTGAAGACCGACTCGACCCCAGTCATTCAAATTAATGCCGAATCCGGGATAGTGTCACAAGGCAACCAGTATTTTCAAATTAAGAACGAACAAGGTCAATTGATTCAAATAAAGAATGAACAGGGTCAAATCATTCAGTTGAAGAGCGATCAGCTTCAAGCGCCGATTATTCAGTATAAGAACGAACAAGGTCAGATCGTTCATGTCAAAGCTGAGGGTCAGATTAAGAATGAAAAGGATCAGATTATGGATACAGTTGTGACGGATCACTCGTATACTGAGCCGCCGAATAAGAAGATTAAGGTGGATGATAAAATTGAGGTTGGATTTATTTTCTTAAATTAATAAATATGTTTAGAGCATTTTAACAGACATGCTTATTAGAAAAAAGAGTAGAACACATTAAAATATATATTTAAAAGCTTTCAGTTTCTTTCAGTTAATGTCAGGGTAGTCTTATGAAAATTTACGTTTTTAAGGCGTATATAAATATATAAATTATTCTACGATAGTTTTCTTCTTATATACTGCTATTTATTTATATATTTCATTATCCCATTCCAGAAATTTCGTAATAATATTTAAATTGTCTCTCTACATATTTTTTTTCTCAATTTAAATAAATGAATAAATTGTTTATTGCAGTAACTTCAAATTAGTTTACATAGAACCTTCAGGAATATCCTTTTAAACAATAGGTTGCTTGTGTTAGGCAATAAGAATACCTATATGCTTTTTCAGAACAACTGTCCACAAGAAAGCGTATCAAAAACTGCCGCAAATTTATATGCAGCGTTAGCAGCATCTGCTCTTGAAGACGAAGAGGATTTGGTAAGTTATCAGAACAAATGGTTATTCAATTCTACAAACACATGAAACATGTATTTTTCTACTAGGAGTGTATGAAGCGAGTACTGTCGAGTTCATACATTTTGACGCATTACTTTGTCTCAGTAATCTTATATTCTCAAGTCCTGCGTTATTATACACAGAGGTTACTATAAAACGAAAAACGTCGAACGTCTAGTGCAGGGATTCCCAAACAATTTTGGGCAAGGGACCCCTTTTCCAAAATGAACTGATTGATACCTCAGACCCCCATAGCCAAGTTACTTTAAAAATTCTATCTATAGTTATTTTCCTATTGACACAAAATACTTATCAATTTAAAAATAGTTTTCTTTTATGTCGACCCCTAGGAAACCGATATAGACCCCAAGGGGTCGATATCGACCACTTTGGGAATCCCTGGTCTAGTGTTAAGGTACACTACAAAGACGTTTCGTTTTGGCGATCTTTGCGGGAAGCCTTTGTCTTGGGACCTCCTTTGACTGATGACGATGTCACCTCATCCAAATAAAAAGTGTTTTTGTACGATATTTTTCATGTCTGTACTAAACGCTGGTAAAGCAGCGGCCTCACGGAGTTCTGTTGAATGCTCTTCGGGCTAAGGTCAAGGTTATATTTTTTTTCCACAATTAAGTAATAATCGTACTTAGTTATTATCTTTGGAACACATGTTTTTGTTTATAAATATTGCTCAGAAACTTAATTGTATACAAGCTGTAACATAATAAACGCAAGACCTGAAAGTAGTTTGTTCTAAATGGGTAACTGAATCGATTCCAACAATTTTTAATGTAATTTACATTTTTTATAAATTTGCAAAAAATGCTTTTACTCCTACAGTGTGCTATAAAAAAATAAATTTCTTGATTCATAGCAAGAAGAAGATTCCGAAGGCATTCCTAAAAAGTATTTCTTATAACGCACACATACACGTACAAGTTTCATTGTTAATTGGGGTATAAAAGTGCTTTAAAAAAGGGTAAAAACCTATAAAATTTAAAAATTTGATTTTCGTTTTGACTTTATGAAGCAATTCTCTAATCGGGGTGTCTGAGGTCTTGCGTTTATTATGTTACACTTTGTATGTATGTAGTGTAATTTCGATTATAACTTTTTGTATTTAATAAAATAAATAAATTTAATTATGGTCCGCGCTCAACCAGCTCGCCGCACCATAAGTATGTTAGCAATTATGTGCGGCCAATAAGTTTTATGCGGTCAGAAATAAGATTATTTTATACTGCACTTATATTTTTTTTTGGTATTGTGTAGTGATATTGAATTTTATTTAGTATTATGTTGTACGTATAGTAGTAAGTATTTTGTTTGCCATTAAATTTGGTCGTTAATACGGTATACGAGGTGTATCGTAAATAATGCAAGACCTCAGACACCCCAGTTAGATAATAACATCACAAATTCGATACGAAAATCAAATTTCCAAATTTAAAGTTTTTCATCCCATTTTTAAGCACTTTTATAGATAGATAGATAGAATACTCTTTATTGTGCACACCAAATACATTATAACAAAACAAAGTAGTTGTTGTAAAATAACAAGCACAATTGGCGGTCTTATTGCTAATAGCAATTTCTTCCAGACAACCAAGTCGAAAGAAATACAACAAAAATAAAGGGCAGTTGGTGGCGTACATTTATTCGAATAAAGTAACTATACATATACAAAATATGACATACATATATAGTAAGAAATATATTAAATTTATACATAGTGCAATAGAAATAAACGTAACGTATAAATAAGGATAGGTATATACAAAAGGTTAGAGGTTATACCCCACTTAACAATGAAACATGTATGTGAATGTGTGCATATTGAGAAATATGTTTTAAAAATGCATTTGAAATCACCGTAATGCTTTGAATCAAGAATAACTTTAGTCTGTTATAGCGCACTGAAAAAGTAACGGCATTTTTTGCAAATTAAAAAAAAATGTAAGAGGCATTAAATTATTTTTGGTAAACAAATCACTTACCGATTTAGAATAAACTACTTTCGTTCCTTGCGTTCATTATGTTACACCTTGTATAGGACTATTCATATTCATAAAAGTATCTTCCTTTGTTAGATGCCACCTAAACAAGAACAGATGGACGTGATTCAGCCATCAGTGTTAGTGACAGGCACGAGTGAAAATGCTTCCGTTATCATACAAGAGCCAATACTACAGGTTAGTATTGTAATAGTAGGTTCCACCTGTATCAAAATGAGCTAATCCGCACTATATAAATACTTGACCCGATATGAGTTTGTTCAAAGTAATGACGACACAAAATTTGATCAAATTTTGAGCAAAGATTGGAACTGACATGTGGAATACAACTCTTAAATAGTAGTTTTTTTTCTTTATCCGTTGTATTATGTGGTGAACAGAAACGCAACGATTTTCAACGTGGTATAAGCGGCGCGTATAAACTTATGATATTCTTACATTGAAACCTCTGTGGTCGCGTAAATCGCGTGTGATGTTCTGCAATCGCTTTCTTAGAACAACAATAGCATAATAGGGAACTAACTGCCTATCGTGCCAAGAAAATGATTCGTCTCTGAACTCAAGTCCCACCATCCACAAGGATCAGTCTAGTGCTAATTGTAATTAATATTTCGTGAGACTCCACTGTTGATGACCTATATATGTTGATGTATACAAGGTGTATCATAAATACCGCAAGCCCTCAGACACCCCGATTAGATAATTGCTTTACAAATTCCATACGAAATCCAATTTTCCAAATATAAAACTTTTAACCCCGCTTTTACTCACTTTTATACCCTAACTAAAAATAAAACTTGCACGTGAATGTGTGCGAATTGAGAAATACGTTTTAGAAATGCATTTAAAGTCTCCGTATTGCTTCGAAACAAGAATAAATTTAGTTTATTATACAGCACTAAGGTCTCTTTGAGGGATAAACTCCGAAATGAGGTTATCCTTCAAAGAACCAAAGTAGTTGACATAGCTCGCAGAGTGAGCTCGCTAAAGTGGCAGTGGGCTCGCCATGTCTGTCGAAGAACCGATGGCCGATGGAGCAGGCGAGTTCTAGAGTGGAGACCACGACTCGGCAAACGTAAGGTAGGGCGCCCCCAGCTAGGCCTTAAGAAGATCGCAGGTCGGGACTGGATGCGGAAGGCGGAGGACCGTGTATTGTGGCGCGAATTAGGAGAGGCCTATGTCCAGCAGTGGACTGCAATAGGCTGATTTGATTGATTGATAAAAAAAAAAAAAAAAAATTATTAAAAATAGTTGGTAATAATTCAGTTATCGATTTAGAACAAACTCCTTTTAGGTCTTGCGTTTATTATGTTACACCTTGTATATCTCGTCCCTATTTAAAGTATACTTATATGGTCAGGTACAGCAACCAACAATGTCGGTGCAACAACCGACGCTACAGGTGCAACAGCCTTCCCTTCAAGTCCAACAGCCTACACTGCAAGTTCAGTCTGCAATACAGGTAAAAATTTTTATTAAGATAAATGAGAAACAAATCATTAGTTCGATAATACAACTTTGATATCAAAATCAGCTGTGAGGTGAGGTATTAGTGAGGTGAGCGCTTCAGGTTAACTCTTCTATATTTCCATGCGAGAAAAAGATAGCTATAATGAAGTTGTAGTTGGTTTGAAAGGTTGAGGGAAGAACTTGCTGTAGACTGGTAGAGGATTGCGATGACGGTGCAAAAAGAACCTATGCCCTAAAGTATCCAATGGAAATCTGATGATGATATTGTGGATTTGGGTTACGGGACCTACTTGGGAAATAGTGGTTAATTAGTGGTCGAAAATTAATTCATTTTTATGTTATGTTGTGTATCTCTCTGAGTGAATGTGAATTTCTTCTAAGTAAAGTTTTCTTTTATGTAAAATGCAAAATATTACATATTTTGTTAATGTCAAGTATTACGAGTATAACTATTTATTTCTAAATTAATTCAACTCCCCGATGAACTTGAAGATAACGATGATTATGAAATTGATGAAGTACCCCACCTTGGATAGTAAAGCGATGAATAGGTACTTTATATACCAATTGCGACGGCCGTTTTGAGGGAAGTCGAAAAGGAAAGTTTTATCACTTTGTTATAATAACCTTTACTTATGCACATATAAGAATACATACTAGTTAATATTCCACCAACTTTAAACATTATAATTCGAAATAACATACGTTTTGGAAATTAAAACAAATTGTCGATATCACCCTTCGATTTCCCGCCAAAACTTGTGAAGATTTTTTACCCATATGTATTTTTATAGGGTGTAATGTTTAATATTACTTTTTTTTTAAGAATATTTTTATAGGATATAATGCGTTGCATTTTCGGTGCGGCGTTCGTTCTGCAGTGAATATCTTTAGATCTATTTGATGATGGTTCATCATGTGGGTTTTTGTGTTATATCTTTTAATTTTTGTCAAGGTTCAGCAACCAACACTGCAAGTACAACAACCGATGCTACAAGTACAGCCGATGGACGTACAAAATATAATCGCATCGCAATCTGGACAGATTATTCTTCAAGGTAAAGACCTAATATAGTTCTACCGTGCCCATCATTATTTTTAAGCAACTCAGTTATCATATATTACAAAACTTTACGCATATAAATATGCGTAAAGTTTTGTAATATATGAAATTTTGAGTTCTGAGATTCACGCGAATATTAAACAAAAAATATTTTTTTTGGATTCTGTTGCCGCTTATTAATACTTTTTAAAGTTTTCGACGTTTCGATTGCTTTACAGCACCCCATGGTCACGGGAGGGACTGAAATTTAAATTACCAAAATATATAATAAATTATCAAGTTTTTTTCAAACTAAAACTCAAATTTTTTTTTTTTTATATAAACCTTCCGGGGGTACTTACAAATGATCATATTTGCATTATTTTGTTTTAAATAATCTACCACCGGACCGGAACGCGGCCTCCACTAATAAGATCCGGCGAGAAACTTAGCGAGCTTGTCTGTTTTGTCTAATACTCCATTTTTTTATCATTTTCCGTATAGATCCATACATTTTTATATTATACAAAATTAAGTACGCGATCCAGCTCTAGTGCCCAGCCTTACGACCTTACGACTGAGATATGAGACTTAATAATATTTTAAAGTATGATAAGCTAAAGTATTATGGGTGGACCAGTCTTCACAAGCGGGTGCTGCTTGCACGAGTATTATTACTTCTTGAGTAGCCATCAATTCCCTCGACCATATTAGAGGGATGGAAGTGACCCGCACCAAATAGCCACTGCAGGCGTACATTTTTTAGTGAGCATGATGAATCCCAGACCCCAAAGAGCAGTCAGAAAAAGTCTACAAAAGGAGCAATACTTCGAGCTCGTTTGGCATAACACGCCACGTTTCGACAATTTTGTTTACATTAAAGACTTGCCTCATGACCAATAATCGACAATAAAATAAATAGACACTCCCGCGGAGCAGAACAATAAACTCCACGGCCACTTTTTTAAAACGAAAGCTTTTCTGTATACTCTGTCAATTGTGGGGATGTGGGAGACAAGGCATGTACATTACACTAGGTCGGTTTAAAAATAAGAATACAACAGTATATTAAGTATATTAAGAAGATGACTACATACTTTATTTGCAATATAGCAGGATTTCTATTTTTCTATATCATCACGCCAGATCCCTTGCGGGGTAAGCTTATAATTTTACCTTGTATTAGTAACCCTAGCAAGGAAATTGATAACACGATGTTATTTTTTAGTTTTTTTTATTGCATTTTATTCAGATGACATAATTTCTGTACCAGTTTAAAGTTGTAGTGTCCCCTATACATCGCTACAAAGCTGTGACCTACCCACAGATGGCGCCGAATATAAAATCGACAAGCGTTAATCGACTGGTCACACTTAAGGTTTGGTGAAATAGCCGACGGAGCGTGACGAGAGCGCGACGGAAGCGCTCGGCTAGTTCGGTTGTGACGTTTGCCGAACCCAGGATCTCATAATAGCTTTATTCGCCACTAAACCAACGAGACGGTCTTGTTTTTTTTTTTTTAAGCCTAGCCCCACACTAGGATTTATTCCTGTGTCGTGGGTGCGTTTACAAACATGAAAATTCACAAACAAATACCCAGACCGGAACAAATAATTGTGGATCACACAAAGATTTGTCCCGTGCGGGAATCGAACCCGCGACTATTCGACACAGTGGGTGGAGCAGCTCAAGCTCCACTGCGCTAAATCGTCCGTCAGGCAGGCTATGTGGCGAAACCTTTATCTTCCTTTACTATATTGAACTATATAACCTTATTCTTTACTATATCGAATTATCAATTGTTTTAATGTTTTTTTTTTTAAATCCTATCCCTATACTAGAGTTTATTTTTGTGTAGTGGGTGCGCCCAGACCGAAACAAATAATCGTGGATCATATAAAGTTTGTCCCGTGCGGGAATCGAACCCGCGACTATTAGACACAGTGGGCGGAGCGGCTTAAGATCTTAACCACTACGCCGAATCGTCAATTTAAATCTATCATTGCAGAGAAAACAATGGGATCGCAGCAGACACAGTTCGTGCAACAACCAATGCAGATTATTGCAACACCAAGCACTTCTCAAGGTAAACAATATGATAATACATGTTTATGAGTGAGTGTTTGTATATACACTCACGCCTTTATCCCATTGGGGTAGGCAGTTTGCCACATACTACGATTCTGACACACCTCTTTCGCTTCATCTACGCTCATACATCTCTTCATACATTTCCGTCGATTAAGAGTGCTACGCAATATGATAATAAACAACATTATATTATTATTTTCACTGCCTCACTAGACCAGTGGTGAATAATGTGCTTTGCGATCACGAGGTCCTGGGTTCAAATCTTTGTTCGGACAAATGTAGTTTTTCTAATGAAAACTTCCCATTATCTTAATAGTCCGGAGTCTGGAATTGTGCCCGGTGTATGGCAATAGGCTCGCCCGCTATGACATGGGACCTAACATCGTAGGTGAAAAGTGGGTGTACACAGTACACCTCTGCCACTCCCGCTCGGGAAATAAAGGCGTGACGGTGTTTTTAATTTAATTTTATTTATTACTAGTAGTTGCCCGCGACTTTGTACCCGGTCGACAACAGCGCCACCTACCGGGTCTATGTTGTATAGCCTATGTTATTTATGGATAAGATAGCTTTCCAATGGTGAAAGAATCATTAAAATCGGATTAGTAGTAACTGAGATTACCCCGAACATCCAAACTCACAAACTTTACCTCTTTATAATATTAGTATAGATTTTCTCTTGATATTCTAATGTTTAAGCCTCATATTTACTTACTCATCTCTATACACTCAAAGGTTACTCGTATTTGAATTAGGCTTGCGTTTTTGTATACTTTTCAATTGTAAACCTTTATTTTTGTATAAACAAACGAATAAAGACCGTCTCGTTGGTTTAGTGGCGAATAATGCAGGTGGCTATTACGAGATCCTGAGTTCGAATGTCAGATAAAGTAGGCTCTTTCTTACGAAAAATTCTTAGTCGCAGTTCGTAGTCTTAAATTATGCCTGATGTACTGATAAATTTTAATCTAAAAATACCTTTTTAAAAACTACCTTTTGTAACAAAAACACAACATAGATATCTTGTTTGGGTGAGGAGTTCCAATGGCTTTTTTCCCTCTCCATCATCGGAACTTGGACATCATCCGGGTCAAAAGTAACCGTCAAGACTAATTCAACGAGCCCACACACGGCGGGGTTATATTAAGTAGTTGGGTGGTTCCATCGGCCACCTTTCGGCTTTATCATCAGACTCTGAACACTATCTGGTTGTATAGTCCTTGTCAATATCAATCTAACAAGCTTAAACACGAGGGGGCTACGTTGCATAGTTCACATGTTCCTATCGCCACCTTCCGACTTCATTATCAGACTAGCTTCATGGTACCATATTATTGCATTGTCACCGACTTTACATAAGTTGCCAAATTTAAGCTCAGTCGGATACTTGCTAGTGCTTGAAAAATGGATAGCTAGATTTGAACGGGAAAGACAGACAGACAGACATACGAACATTGCAAGTAAAATAAACGCCTGTAAAAAGGTTCCCTTTTTATTATTTTCGGACATAACATTGTCAGTGATATGTACACAGTACACCTCTGCCACCCCCGCTTGGGGAATATAGGCGTTACGGGTGTAGTTTTTTTTTTTAATTTTTATATATTTTAAACAAAATTTGTAATATATATTTATCTTTTTACTTAAAACTAATGCGGCGAATAGTATTTAATACTTTATGTATCTTGCTTTAGGTGGGATCGGGTATATAACTCAGAACATACCTGGGAATATGATGCAGAAAACTATAATAATCGTACAGGGACCTACTGGAGGCGGGCCCTTAACATTAACGGTAAGTTTAAAAAACAATAAGTGTGTAAGTCGAATTTTAAAGTTTATATTATTTTAAAATAATTGGTAAAAGTCATAATACGAATAGTTCACCAAGATAATCCGTAATTGAAGTTTGTAAAGGCGTGTGACATATTCATTTTCATTCATATATTATTCTTTGAGTATACCGAACGACCGAATTGATATTATGTATCTGTTAGGAATATTGAAGAGATCATCTGTATACATTTTTGCAAAGGACATGTTATAAACACGTTTGAGTAAATTTTGTCGTATACACGCGCAACTTAAAGATAAATAAAATCATAATATTAAATAATTTGTTGATTGTACTTATATACATAACATCTGTGTATTTCTATTCTATTATATTTTATATACCTATTTATAACATAAAAGGTGAACAACCCCGGCGGTCTGGACGAGGCGACGCTAAACAGCCTTATTACGCAGGCAACAGAGGCGATAACCCAACAGCAAATTATACAGGTTACAACCAATCACGTAGCGGCTTCGCTCATTCGTTCGCTTCATCTTACACTAGCGCCATCTTTTGGGTTCTCACATAATCTTGACTAATCGTTTTCATGTTTCTTTCATGCTTTTTGTTTCTAACAATAATCTTACTTAGGGCTTTTATTTACACAGTATATTCGCGTAAATTAAAAATCAACATTTTATACAGTGAGGCAATATTTTCGACAGTCCTATAGAACAAAGTGACATATGTTAAACGAAATAAACGGCATTTGCTACTTTGGTGCCCGTCGATAAGGTTATTTATGCCAAAAATACCTACTGGATCATAGGACTAAATACTTTCTGTCGGCTAAATGTCGACTTCAGATCATTAAGATATGCTGTCTTTTAGCTACTGTATCGATCTGGGAATGGCTCTTCAAAACGACCTAAATATTTTTTAAACTGTGAAAATGTGGTTATCAGGCTTTGTGTTCACAAAATTGCCCCGATATCCGAGTCGACTTTCTCCAGTCTCATGTATCTAAAACACTTACGTATTATATAATAAATGGTTTTAGATGAAATAAAATAAAGTAAACTACAATTCTCGCGAAGTCCTACAAACATAATTAAGACTAACAGACCTAGTCCGCTGACAAATGCCGGGCGAGTCGTTTGACATAAGGATGAATTTTACACGATAGTCTGTCCAGTTTTGGGGTTTTGAATTGTCCAAAGTCGTAAGGTATCCTTTGATTTTATCTCAGTAAAACAACGAGAAGAACGAATATTTTTTCTCTCCACTCAGTAGCACACTAATTTCCCTAATTATATCATTTTATTTTATATTTATTATTAATTTGCGCCAAACATCCGTTGTGTTATTCATATCATAATGCTTACAAATTATGCTTATGAATTAATATTAATGTATTATTTTATTAATAACTGTAAATATGTAAACGGTTATTTAAACATGTATAACATAATTATAATATTTAGTTCTATCAAAATTAAACAAGGTTAATTCTTTTGACGGTAAGTTACTAAAATACTTTTTTTCTCTATTCTCCTTTACTGTTTTCCTAGATATAAAAGTGACAGCGTTTATTTAAAATACTAAGTGCGTCTGCGTGCGCGAGTGCGTACGTACATATTCGCATTAATACGGGTACATCCAATATATGAATCTCAATTAGCGAATCGCATTAAGTGTAGATAGACGGGACAACAACTTCGTTATCTTGTAAATTATAAAATATCTCGAATAATATTAAAACATTATCTTAATAACGTGAATTTTAGAATTTATATTCCAAAACCCAAAACGAAACGTCATAGTGGAAAGAGCTACCAGATTAGACTTAGCCAATCCTACCATGGTTAAATAGACAATATCTTTGGCTGATGGACTAGTCACGAGACTCCATTACCGGCAAAGCTGTATGAGAAGAACTGTGGCATTAGAGGAAGCGAGAGACGAGCGATCTGGCGTAACAATATAGATAGGTAAAGATGCTTCATGCTACAAATCTGATTTCTGCGTCTATAATATTAAGGTCGATAATTCATCGAGGTTGTTTCCTCGTTTATCTTCGCTAGTCCTTACCCGGGTATGTTGCACGCACAGAACACAGGCGTGATACAGTCCGCACAGCGCGTGATTGTCAGCCAACCCACGCTAGTGAACGCGGCACAGCCCATCACTGTGGTGAAAACGGCCATTGCCCAGGTTCCATGCACATACTACTAGCGCTTAGCTTTTGGGGGCGTATTTTGAACTCTTATTTCCAGACAATTTACAGTATAAACTGCATTGCAATTTGTTATTTTTCACGCTTTATTAGTCTGGCCGCAAGCTAGCCAGCAATGGCGTTGCATTTGAAAAGTTTAATTTTTTTTTTTTTTTTTTTTGCATTTCATGAATCATTATTTGTTATTCGGATCAAAAATATATAACATACTGTACTGTGATTTCATGAAAAAAAATACGAAGAACGTTTCTGAACGAAATTTGACATCTAATTCAGAAAAAATTCGGTTATTTCATAATACCAAATAAAAGAAGGCAGTTGCGACCTGATAATGAATTGTCTGGAACTTGATTAGTTATAAAAAAGTTCATAATATGTCTGCTATTAAGACAAGGTTTGCGTGCAAATTGGTTAAAAAATAAACAAATAACATTTTACTAAGTCTAATGAAGACAAAGCTACCTAAACACCACCGCAAAGCTCATTATTTTTTTCAAAAAGCCTTTAGCTTACCTGTCTTATTAATAAAAGACGTTAAGCTAAACATAAGTTAATCTTTGGATTTGTCATATATTTTGATTTTGTTGAATTCCTCTGAATAGGTTAAATTAAACCTCTAATTTCGGCAATTTCCGAGGCAGGTTGCTCTTAGGCAGAGACCGAGGGAAAACAGTAGGAAGGCCTGCACACTTTGAATGATTATATTAGCAAAGTTTTACAGCTATAGTCTGGAATATGTTGTATTTCCATTTAATTAGAGTTCATATCTATTCGGCCAACAAAATTGTATCAACTTACGATTAACTCATCAGCACTCATGAATTTTATACTGCCACACCATTCTTTGTAACGGAAACCTTGTCATAATGAAGGCCAATGTAGTCTCTTCGTGCATGAGTATTTTGATTCGGCATTGTTATATTATTTTGTCAACTTATGGTACCGTATACGTATTGTAGTATAAAACAAATTTACGAAATCTTTTCGTAAATATTGGTCATGCGCTACAAAAGATACCATATATATTGTATGGTCAAAGTTTTGGAGTGCAGTACTCAAGAATATGGCAACGATTTTGTAGTTGGTCTTGTAGTAACAATTACACCTATGTATTTATCAGCACCATACTCCCGAAATTAGCTTAACACTTATGCTGGCTACAGAGGTAACGATTAACTTGGGTTAGTTTGTATAAAGAATATCGTTAGTCGAAAAAAAAATAGTGACATAACTCAATAATCAAGAACAGGAGAACTTAAGGTAGGGCCAAACCAACGCAGTCAGCGGCGGCGATCACGGTGGCGATCAGTATCTCTATCATTCCGCGTGCAGACGCCGCCTAGATAAGGCGTGCAGGACGCAGGACGCGTTGGTGTGACTTTTTCCATACAAATATTACTGCCTCGTTGATCTGGTGGCAAAGCCCATCGTCGGCGAAACGTGGGTGTACTCAATACACCTCTGCCACCCCCGCTTGGTGAATATAGGCGTGACGGTGTGTGTGTGAAATATTACTGCAGGTGCTGATCGCCACTGTGCTGCCTCTGTGCACGCCACCGCGGCCGCGGCTGAACGCATTGGTTTGGCTGTACCCTTAAGCTTTTTATTTGTTGAAATTAGAGTACATATTCAAATAATCCAATTTTGAGTTGTGTCATTTTTGCATTCCCCTAGTGATGGGAATAATTAAGAGAGTAAAGCTGTTCGTTGATGAGTACGTTTTCATGTACTATATACGGATTTACCAAAGTGAATTGTTCCTTAATGAGTGTGCATTATATGGTGTATAGCGCTATGTCATGATAAACCATTATCCAACATTTCCAAGGCTATATTTCATTTTAATTTCTGTGGATATGGGCATTTTCCGTATGTGATAATATTATATTTCTTTTATGTGTAAATGTTGTTGTTTGAAAAGTATTTGTTATGTTAGATTTTATGGCTAATTGTTGTTGTTTTAAGATAATATTTTTATGTTCCACATGTACAGCTACTCTGTAAGAGAAACTGTATGTGTGGAAATAACTAAATGTTAAAACGCATGTTACATGTTTTGTTCTATTGCATAATAATTGCGAAACTTAGTTATATATCTGTATGTTATTTTTCAATTGTTATCTTCTATATCATGTTCTAGTTTATGATCTTAATTTTGATGTAGACAAGTGCTATATTGGATATATTATCTTGACTACCTACCAACCCAATCAGGTTGGTAGATAATTATTTACCAACAAAATTAGTTGCCAGTAATCGTAAAATTATTAATAAAATCCCTTTCATTTTCATAACACACTTTATAACATTCACAGAATACCCCCCAAATAACTCCAAGCCAGCAACCAATAATAACTTCTCAGCCGCAACCGCACAAAGCTCAAATTGTCAACCAGCAGCAACCGCAACAGATTGTCGTCACCCAAAAACAACCACCAGCGCTTATCAGCACGTCATCGAGCAACCAAATGGTTACCAATAACCCACAGTTGATACAGGGGAACCAGCAGCTGTTACAAGGCAACCAGCAAATCATTGCGGTTTCCAATAACCAGCCTATAATTATGAACGCGCCTATGAAGGTAATTTAAAATATATTTTTTTTTTTAAATTTTGTTGCCTCATGCTAGGAATTATTCCTATGTTGTGTTGTGGATGCGTTTACCAATATGAATTTCACATACCTAGTATCCGTCTGATCCATCGGACCAAGAGGAATCACGAATTCTCATGATCGGTCCAATAATGTGTAGCAAACCATTTAACCCCTGTGAACTAAAACAATACGATTGCGCGTGGACTCGAATACTTTCCTGCTCGCACATGTACTGCTGTTTCACGAAGCCCTGATGACGTCGCACGCCACCCCTTCCCGATGGAGCATTGCCGCTGCGTCGAGTGCCTATATAAGCCGCGCCGCGGTCAAGTGAAAGTAGTCGTTAGCTAGCCTTCGTCTTAAGCGGTAGCGTCAGCAGCCCTTAAGACAAGGACATTACGCAAAGCCGGTTAGCGTCAGCATACCACTTTGTTAGCTAGGGTGGAAGCAGGATCTGGCAGCGTCAGCAGCCTATCCTGTAACCTACGTAGGTTCGCGAGTTTGTATTCCGAGTCAGTCACAATACACGTACAGTACCTAGTCAAATATAAAGGCCGGCGTGACTTTATAAAAATATATTTATTTAACAATACAAATTAATAATAGATACTCAAAATATTAATGCAGTCAATTAATATTACTTAACGTTAGTGCGAACGGTAAGAGAGCTGAGTCGATATTAAATGTACTTTGCTTGGCGATGGCTTTTATAGGCATCGTCAAGTAAACAACTCTTTCTAGAATGAACCCACGCGTTATACGTCTTATTAATTGATATCTGCTTATTTAGCAAAACAGTTATGAGAATTGGACTGAGACTAAACAAGTAACCTGATATCTGTTTACATGATAAATACGCAGCTGAGGCAAGTTAAGCTGATTAAGCAAAACAGTACTTGGAATTATATTCTATGAGCAATAGTCTGTTTATATTGCATCATCTTTTAAAGTACTTGCACTGAGCTGTGTACTGGTCTAGTATACATAACTACCTACTGCCGGTGTTTTATTTTGTGCCTACCCTACAAATGTAATACGAGTATTTATGATTCGACTCGAGTAAATGTGATAAACCATAATAAGTTCAAGTTTATTGTAAAAATCCTTATTCAAGTTTATTGTACGATCAAGATGTCGTCTTATCAATATGATGACTTGTTTCGAATTACAAAAATAGGACGTTGTCGTCGTCACTTTTCTAAAAGGAGCAAAGAAAACGGATCTAAAATAACGATAGTGCTCAGTCCGATTCTCTAATCGGAACAATAAGTATAAAAAGTTCACTTGGTCCGATTGATCGAACTATGTGTTCTTAAAAAATCTATAGTTCTCACAGTCCGATTTTTTAATCGAATCAATAGAAAAATAAGTTCACATGGTTCGATCGATTGGACCGTGTTCTAAAAAAATCTATAGTCCTCGCAGTCCGATTTTTATATCGAATCAATAGAAAAAAAGTTCACATAATCCGATCGATTGGACTGTGTTCTAAAAAAATCTATAGTCCTCACAGTCTGATTTTTTAATTGAATCAATAGATTAAAAGTTCACATGGTCCGATTGATTGGACCGTGTTCTAAAAAAATTTATAATCCTCACAATCCGATTTTTTAATCGTATCAATAGAAAAAAAGTTCACATGGTCCGATTGATTGGACCGTGTTCTAAAAAGTCTATAGTCCTCACAGTCCGATTTTTTAATCGAAGCACTAGAAAAAAGTTTACACGGTCCGATTGATTGGACCGTGTTCTAAAAAAATCTATAATCCTCGCAGTCCGATTTTTTATCGAATCAATAGAAAAAAACTTTACATAATCCGATCGATTGGACCGTGTTCTAAAAAAATCTATAGTCCTCACAGTCCGATTTTTTAATCGAAGCAATAGAAAAAAAATCACACGTTCCGATTGATTGGACCGTGTTCTAAAAAAATCTATAGTCCTCACAGTCCGTTTTTTTAATCGAATCAATAGAAAAAAAGTTCTCATAATCCGATCGATTGGACTGTGTTCTAAACAAATCTATAGTCCTTACAGTCCGATTTTTTAATCAAATCAATAGAAAAAAAAAGTAACGTGGTCCGATCGATTGGACCGTGTGTCCGATCGACTGGACCGTGTTCTAAAAAGTTCTATAGTCCTCACAGTCCGATTTTTTTAATCGAATCAATAGTAAAAAAGAGCAACATGGTCCGATCGATTGGACCGTATTCTAAAAAAATCTATAGTCCTCACAGTCTGATTTTTTTATCGGATCAATAGAAAAAAAGTTCACATAATCCGATCGATTGGACCGTATTCTAAAAAAATCTTTAGTCTTCACAGTCCGATTTTTTAATCGAAGCAATAGAAAAAAAAATCACACGGTCCGATTGATTGGACCGTGTTCTAAAAAAATCTATAGTCCTCACAGTCCGATTTTTTAATCGAATCAATAGAAAAAAAGTTCTCATAATCCGATCGATTGGACCGTATTCTAAAAAAATCTTTAGTCTTCACAGTCCGATTTTTTAATCGAAGCAATAGAAAAAAAAATCACACGGTCCGATTGATTGGACCGTGTTCTAAAAAAATCTATAGTCCTCACAGTCCGATTTTTTAATCAAATCAATAGAAAAAAAAGTAACGTGGTCCGATCGATTGGACCGTGTGTCCGATAGACTGGTCCGTGTTCTAAAAAGTTCTATAGTCCTCACAGTCCGATTTTTTTAATCGAATCAATAGTAAAAAAGAGTTACATGGTCCGATCGATTGGACCGTATTCTAAAAAAATCTATAGTCCTCACAGTCCGACTTTTTTATCGGATCAATAGAAAAAAAGTTCACATAATCCGATCGATTGGACCGTATTCTAAAAAAATCTATAGTCCTCACAGTCCGATTTTTTAATCGAATCAATAGAAACAAAAGTTCACATGGTCCTATCGATTGGACTAAGCAGTCTGACCACTTGGTCTCAGGGATATCTGTAGGTCACGCAAAACCATCATTTAAAACGGGTTACTGTACCTTATAAGTACATATAGGTATTACAATTCTTCTTCTCCAAAAGTATTTTTACAGCAGTAATGTGAGTCTGTAAATATATTTTTTCAAACTGCGCAAAGCGCCGACAGAGGTTATGAACGAAATCAATCGCTACTTCACTTCTAGTTCACATTTCTGTATTAAGTATCACGATTTCTGTGGTGTGTATGACTGTTATATCAATAATCGTTTAAGAGCGTATAGATTTCTGCAAATAAAACACAATTTTTTCAAGGCTGGAGTACATAGAGTTGTTCAGCAACCACAAAGGAGTCCTGTGGTTACCAGCGTCCAATGTTCCGTAGTCCAGAGCGAAACTAAAACTAGTGTTATCCAAAGTACAGCGGTGAGTGTGCACTACTATTAAAGTCTACGTTTCGGGAATCTTTGTGTTTCCGAATCAGTGAATAAAAGGAAGGATGTTTATTTTGTGAATTATTATAAGGACAACAAAAATATAGCCTAGCCCAGCATAATACGAGATACCTAAGTATCTAGTGCTGGTATTTCGGTGAACACTGTATGCCTACGTAACTAGTGGTGGTATTTCTTTGGGCCGTTTGGGGACGATACGGATGTTATGAACCTTTTATATAAGCAACCAAAAATCAATTACTGTCCGGTGCCTCAAATCATTATTAAAAAATATTAGTTCAAAATTTAATGTTGTAACAGCTCTATATTAGATATTATCATTACGCGTCCGTATTGCCGAACATACACGAAGATTGCCGAAACTTATAACCAGACCATATTGTTCTTTATTAAAAACGTCCCTCCACACTGGGATTTCTTCCTGTGTCGTGGATGCGTTTATAAACATGAAAATTCACATACACAAATACCCAGACCGGACCAAATAATTGTGGATCACACAAAGATTTGTCCCGTGCGGGAATCGAACCCGCGACTATTACTCAGTGGGCGGAGCGACTTAAGCTCTTAATCACTTCGCTAAATCGTCCGTCAAATAACGTCAAAATAAAATCCGTTTACCATACCGAAATATTTCAGAAGGCGCAACAACAACAACCGATGATGAGGCAGGTGATAACTCGACAGCCGGTGATGATCGGAAACACGAAGATCGGTGATAAAGAACTGGTCGTCACGCAGCCTGTTACAGAGGTATATTTACTAACTTTTGTGGTACGAGGCATGCCTTTTAAGTTTTGTCGTTTGAAGAAAAAAACACAACTAGAACCTTATAGTACTTTTTATTGTTTTTCAAAGTATTCACCACGTTGCTTAATCCACTTTTCCATTCGCTCAAACCAGTTATTATAACATTTATTCCACTCTAAATTGGGGGTGTTCAAAATGGCTGACTTGAAAGCGTCGACTGCTTCTTCACCGGACTGGAACCTTTGACCACGAAGACTTTTCTTAATTTTAGGAAATGTAAAGAAATCGTTCGGGCTTAGGTTAGGACTGTATGGAGGATGGTCAAGAATTTCTCCTTTTTCCTGCTTCAAATACTCAATCGTTTGACGAGCGCTGTGTGAGCTTGCGTTGTCGTGGTGCGGGATGATGCGTCGCTTTGAGTTAGATTTTCGAAGTTCGGCGATGACTTGTGGTAAACAAACTGTGGTATACCACTCTGCGTTAACCGTTCTACGATCTTCAAGTGCAATAGTCGCAACATGGCCGGTTTTTCCAATGAACGTGGCCACCATCTTCTTTGAAGTGCTTCGAGAACGAACAACTTTAGTCGGCTTTGGCTCGTCTTGAAAGACCCAGGTTGTAGATTGTTGTTTGGAATCAGGATCGTTGGCATAGATCCAAGATTCGTCACCACTGATGATGTCGTAGACGTGATTTGACTTTCCTCGGTTGAACCTTTGCAGAGTTTTCTTACACCATCTGACGCGGGCCGCCTTGTGATCGTCGGAAAGCAGATGCAGTATCCAACGGCAAACTAGCTTTCTCACACCAAGCGCTTCATGCAAGATCTTCTGAATGGTTGTCCCTGAGATGCCTAATAGAGCCTCTATCTCTCGATACGTCACATGACGATCTTCGAGAATAAGTTGTCATACAGCAACGATGTTATCTTCAGTGAAGGCGGATTTGAGCGTCCTTCGCGAGATTTGTCACTAACACTAGTATGTCCACGCTAGAATTCTAAAAACCAGCGTTCGATAGTCCGCAGACATGAGGCCTCATCACTGAACACAGATGTTAGCTCTTCAAAACACTGAAGCCGTGTCAGGCCTCTTCTAAAGTTGTAGGAAATTATTGCACGAACATTTTCCTTAGAAAGAATCATTTTCGTACGTAACCTGACAGATTCCAATCGATGCTGTGACTAAACAATAGCATTAATCCTAATACTTTCAACTGTTTTGAGATTCAAAATTTAAACACATTCGAATATAGAACAGTTCCAAATTCAAAATTGCCGAGAAATATGAAAACGACAGAACTTAAAAGGCATGCCTAGTACAAACAGGAGCCACAGCAAGGATTTTAGCTCTATATACTCGATGACTTACCTAATTGTCTTCTACATTCTAACCCTTATAAGTACGTTGACGATCTAAAAATTCACGCATTATAATAAATATTCACGACGTAGTTCTTCTACAATAGGACATAAGCCAGTGGTGCAGTAACAACCAAATGCACCTCAACACTAGTGTTGCCCAAAATCAGTCTTGGTCTTGCGGTCTTGGCCTTGGTCTTGAATTATTGCAGCCAAGACCAAGATCACCTTATTTTAACAAGACCAAGACCAAGACCGACCCTGCAAGACTTGACCAAGACCAAGACTGATTCCGCGAGACTCTTGCAGTCTCGAAGTTCCGTAAGTACTTTTTTTTATTTAACCTAGCGCGAAGACCTGTACATATTACTTCGACCCATATCAGACATTCCGACCCATATCTTATAAGAATTAAGAGAGATCAATGTAAGTTAATTATTTGTAATATGTTACCTACTGTATAGTAGGTAGATTCATAGAAAATAGGTACCTATCTAATTAATCCTTATAAACCTAATAGAAAATATAAAAATGAATAAGCTCTTTGTTTTGTAATTAATAATTAAGCTAATTGCACCTATTATAAAATCTGAATCTACACTCATTATAACGTTTTATTAGAATATAGTATAGATTGCAATGCAAGACTCTTGCGAGGCTCTTGCTCAAGACCAAGACCAGGTGGCTGATGCGAGACCAAGATCAGGGTCATTCTCGTCTTGGTCTTGCATTTGGGCAACACTACTCAACACTAATAAATGCTATCACCTGAAGTTCACCCGCAAACTTCATTGAATCCAAGTATTCTACAGAAGGTTCCCGTACCGAGGTAGCTTCCTTCGTCTTTGATCTTTAGTGGTTATATTCAATTATGTTTTACTCAGCAAAAGCCGCCCACTCCGAAGCCTTCAGCAACACCCCCTCCACAACCACAGGCAACGCCACAGAGCCCGCAAGACGAAACGCCTTGGATATGCCATTGGAGAGGTTGCGGAAAGTGAGTACATTTAATAACTTATCCATCGTTTTTAAATATTTGACTAAATTAAAATCTTTTAAGACAAGCGATTTCTTTAATATTACTGAATTTTGATGAGTTGCTTCAATTAGTTCCAAAGGTAAAATTATAATATATTACCATGTTTTTGGGTGTGTATGAGTATACTCTTTTGACCGAGGAGCCTTTACTGTTGCACCTTACAAGAGTTCGTGTAAAAATTATGTTTCAGCAGGAATATATAATCATACGATCTTATTAATCAAGGCCGGGCAAAGCGTAATTTTTTGGAGTCTGGAATTTTGTACGGTAATAGGCTCGCCCCCTATCACATTGGAAGTATGGATGATGAAGCGCTGCAGGGAAGAAGAGCCAGATATTGAGGGGCTGAGGAGCGCATTATGAGATGCGGTGCGGATGCGGCTGTGGGTGATGCGAAAGGGAAATGCGAGTAGCCTATGAGCGGCTGAAGAGTATATAAAGGAAAGATACGAAGAGGCAGGGCCACGCGTACACCGAACGTTATGCAAACAAGTAATCCAAAGCATATGCACTCACCGATTAACCAATGGTCCAACTCCGTTCAATGCGGACAGGCGTTAAAATCACTCGCGGCAATAAAGAGTTAATTCACAGCAACCACGCCAGCGCGTGGATGATATTCCCAAATTGAAAATTCGGGAGTATAATTGACAACACTGTGGCAGCTGGAACGCCGACTTCTGATGCACTCGGCGACGGATTTTGGACTACTGATGCGGCGGTCTTCTAGAGAGTTCGTTGATGGAATTTTTCATACATAATACAACACGAGACGCGATAAAGGCACCCTCGGCCGCGCCGTCCATGCATTATGATCTTGAGCGCCATCTCGCGGTTCGCGATTCATCTCTCTGTCTGTACTATCACGCCAGATCTCTTGCGTTCTAACAGGTTCGTTTCCCATGCACCTCCCTTAATTCCACTAGCTCTCATAGCTCGTCTCATAAACGCTCGTCGGTTACGGAGATTTTTGATTTTCAGACACGGTCTATTCGATCAAGGTAAGACAGTTTCTAGACCAGTATTTTTCAACCTTTTTCATGACGCGACCCCCTACCCTCCGCTGTTTTTAACCTGTATTTTATTGTTACAAATGTCAAATCCGCACAACATGTTTATTCATTTTTATAATTATTTAACCGCTAAATACATATTAACCTACAAATATGGTCTCTTAATTTACGTTTTTCTAATAAATATATATTTTTAAACTTTTTGTTTACTGAGGCTTCGCGACATCTCGTAACCCCCTTGAAGAGGCTTCCCGGACTGCTCTAGACTATCTTACCTATAGAGACTATCTTACTATATATCAGTAAAGATTTATTTTCCCCGGTATCTACATTTTTCGTTTTATTTATGTAGACCAAACTTTATGAAGTCAAGGAAGGAAAATTACGATATTCTTTCTGTTCTATTGTAGGTCGTTCACGAGCGCATCGGACGTGTTTTCGCATGCAGCGCGCACGCATTGTCCGCCGTCAGCCGCGGGCGAGGCGCCGTGCATGTGGCTCGACTGCGACCGTGTGCCACGACGCACCTTTGCGCTGCTCAACCACCTCACGGATAAGCACTGTACTGCACACGTGAGTATATAGAATATAGTAGCCGGTAGGAGTCATTCCATATGATTACTAGCCACGAGCACCTTCGCGCTGCTCAAGCACTGTACTCCAGAAGTGTGTATAGAATGTTTTAGCCGGTAGGAGTCATTCCATATGATTATTAGCCACGAGCACCTTCGCGCTGCTCAAGCACTACTCCACATGTGTGTATAGAATGTTTTAGCCGGTAGGAGTAATTCCATATGATTATTAGCCACGAGCACCTTCGCGCTGCTCAAGCACTACTCCACATGTGTGTATAGAATGTTTTAGCCGGTAGGAGTCATTCCATATGATTATTAGCCACGACGCACCTTCGCGCTGCTCAAGCACTGTGCTCCACATGTGAGTGTATAGAATGTATTAGCCGGGAGGAGTTATTCCACATGATTATCAGCCACGACGCACCTTCGCGCTGCTCGAGCAATGTACTCCACACGTGGCTGTCTAGAATTTTATATAATCATAACAAGGGGTCGAAAACATTTCACAATAATTTCGTCGTTAGATACGGGTGTATGTGATAGGTACATATGTGGCAGTAGCATACAACTTCCCGTGCATATCACAAAGGGGAACATAGGAATACATATTATTTTAAGCGAATTGACATAGATGGAGTACACTGTTACTGTAATGGGCTAATTCGTTGTAATGCAAAATAACAGGTCGAGAAGTCAATTCCTGAACGGATTTGTTAATTTTTAAATATATGTTTTCGGATATATTGTGGCCTGAAATAGAAATGGATCAACAGTTATGGCAATAATATAAAGAGGGGGAATTTGCTCTGGAGTGGGACGGTAGAACCGGCTAGAAAAGTAATATGTATCCGCCATATGAAAAAAATAGTGATTGATAATTTTCTCTGTACTCTCTGCCTACCCCGTGATGATATAGAATGTTAAGCAGTCTGTTTAGTAGGGGATGGTGTTAGTGCTGGACAATGAAACTATTACCACACCAGTCATACGACCGACTTTCGAGATTGGTTCATTGGATGGATTTAAATGAACACTGTATTTATTCACCTGATCAAAATCTTGACGTTTTAAAAATTGCTTTAAATCTTAGTATTTAAAGCTCATCACCAAAAGCTCACTATCAATTCGCACTGGGTCTATTCTCTCTCACCTCACCTTTGGAAGATAGAAGGCTTTTGACCTAGCAGCGTAAAAATCAGATTTATCATTGTTATAATTAAAGCTTATATGAGCATAAGCATAGTATACTATATTCTGTCAACACCGGCCGAACTAATACTGGTTTACGCTGCCCCGAGCGCCGATTGGCGGAGTTATATAATATTACTTTCATTGACATTGATATTTTTCATGCTCAAAAGGAAATTTAAAAAATCTTTCTTTAATATTCTAATCAGAGGTCTAATGTATGTCAATTAATTAATTATTGTGTGTGATTCAATCAATCAATCAATCAGCCTATCGTAGTCCACTGCTGGACATAGGCCTCTCCTAACACGCGCCATTGCACACGGTCCTCCGCCTTCCGCATCCAGTCTGTCCCAGCGACCTTTTTGAGGTCGTCGGACCATCCATCTGGGGGCCGTCCTACCTTACGCTTATCAAGTCGCGGTCTCCACTCTAGGACACGCTTGCTCCATTGGCCGTCGGTCCTTCTGCAGATGTGACCAGCCCATTGCCACTTTAGCTTACTGAGTCTGCGAGCTATGTCGGTAACTTTGGTTCTTTGTCGGATTACCTCGTTACGAATTTTATCCTTCAAAGAGACGCCGAGCATAGCTCGTTCCATAGCCCGCTGTGCAACTTTGAATTTGTGGACTAGTCCCACTGTGAGTGTCCACGTCTTGGCCCCGTAAGTCATAACAGGTAGGACGCATTGGTATTGGACGTGTGTGATTATCCATTTATTATTTTCATTATATACACACTTTCATTATTTTACATAATTTTCATTCATCTACGCACTATTATTTTCAAAACTTTGGATATCTACTTAGTGCCACATTACTTTAATTTCTGTGTTATTATTAAATTATTTCCTATTAATATGTGGATAATTTTGTGGGCTACAATATTGTTGATGTTTCTGCCCAAAGCGAACTGATACTTAATTTAAATATTTTTTTTTAAATTATGCTTTATTTGATCTTGTTTATTGCATATTGTAATTGTTTATCGTCCTAAATGAATAAATATCATTGTTCACTACCAAACAGGCACTAAAAGCGATATACAACTGCTGTTGATATGTGCATTTTCCTTATGTGATAATATTATATTTATTTTGTGTGTAATTCATGTCGCTTTAAGATTATTTCTTGGATTTTAAAAGTATGTTACATATGAAATAAAACTATTTTTCGGATTTAATCGCGGTTTATTTTTGATTTTTTTGTTCCCGACGTTTCGAGTGCTTTGCAGCACCCATGGTCACGGGAGGGACTGAGGTGTTAGACTGCCAAAAGGCATAGTTGTTCCGGGGTACCCTCAAACTTCTTAATTATTTTTGTTGGTCCGATCTACGCAGAATGAAATATCCGAAAAATAGTTTTTATTTCATGTGTAATATTCGCGTAAATCTAAGAACTCAGTAGCATGTTACATGTTTTGTACTATTGTCTAATCTTTCTTCTTTTTTGGTCGTTTCCTCATGGCTGAGGGTTGTGTCAAATATCAGGAGGATGCCATCTCACATGTGTTTAGTTAGAAGTCTTCTCCATTCTTCTCTATTTTGGGCATGTCGTAGAGCGGTTTTGAAAGATATTCCTGTCAGATTCCATATTTGGTCGGACCACCGTGTCGGTGAACGGCCTCGAGGCCTTTTTCCGTCTACTTTACCCACTATCACGAGCTTTTAGAGGCTATCTTCATCTCGCCTAGCTATGTGGCCAAAGTAGGTTAATATCCGCTGTAGGCATACGGTAGACAACCTCGTTTTGATCCTTAGCTCCGTAAGAATAGACGCATTGATACGCTTTGCTGTCCAGGGAATAGGAAGCATAGGACGCCAGCACCACATTTCGAATGCATCAATTCTATTCCTGTCTATTGTCTAATAGGTATCGAATTTTAGTTATACTTTATTACTTATGAATCTATATGATATTTTGCAATCTCTATTTCTATATATTTTTTAAATTATGACCTTGAACAGGCACTAAAAGCGATATACAACTCGCGGCGACATGCAGCCGCGGATGCGGACAGCAACAAGCCAGTTTCGCTGGGCTACCCGCCCAACGCTGCGCTTGCGGCACTCAACAAGCATGCCACCGACATGTTCAACCCACGGGAACTTATGGTAAGAACTTTATATCAATATTTTTATATGTAAGATATAGGTATAGGTATCACTATCGGTTTGACTGTCTGCGTGTTTCTATTGCTCGATTTTAGCTGATAAATATTAAATCTTACTTAAAAAATGCGATCATATTTCATTGTATACGTTTGAGGACAAAAAAATGTCGTAATACATTTGAACAATTAAACAGACATAAAAACAAACGTTTAAACAAATTTGCATCTTCATATTTTGAAGAAAAAAATATAAGTCACTAAAAGTTGTTTACGAAATTTGTCAGCTAGGGAAAAACGGACTATACAGACATCAAGTAAAATACGCCCTGAGCAGGTATGCTCACTGTAGCGAACTACATTGTCGTAGTGGCTAATGTCATGTTTTTTCTTTGTGCAGTGCCCCATGAATGGGCTGAGTGTCATCCTAGGGTAACGGTGGCTTCATGGTTTGGCATCCATGACGTCATGTGCGTGTAAGGGTATGCGCAAGTGCGTGCGTGTATGCGTACGCGCAGGTGCGTAGTGTTGTAACGCTCGAGTCGGCGCTTAGACGTTCTAGTTTTCAATGTGCTTCGACGCTCGTAAGCGTCAAGTTAGCGCTAAACTATAACGTTCAGCGCTCATTTTTACAACACTACAGGTGCGTACGTGTGGATGTGTGCGTATGGACTTCCGAATAGAACTTGCACACAGTCGAATCGACGCCATTTTGATTTTTTTTTCAATTCCTTTTTGGTAGTACAAGACCAGAGTCTGCGACATCACAATTGTAATATTCATAATGTTCTTTATATCTGTGTTTAATAAATTGAAATGGTAAACATTTTCTACGTTAACATGGCCTGTTTTTAATAAACTGAAGCATATGAAACAATTGCTCGTTTGTATGGACCATGCCAGCGAAGCTTACATATATATTATAACTAGTGGTCACCCATTGGTCGAAATTCGACCTACTCTTTCATCGTTTGCTGGTTATGTTTGACATTCAGTAAGACTATAGACAAATAATATTATAGACAAACAATATTAATCTGTTCTCAATTTGACCACAGCCTTTACAATATACAAAAGAGCATATATGCGTGTGTGTGTCAAATACATGGTATTGTGTGTAATGTTTTTTTTATTGATTTAATGTATTTTTTATGCATAATTTTAAAACAAATATTAGCATTCTGCACTCCTTCTCTATATAAACTATAAGCGTGTGAAATTTCATACTCCTCCGTCCGCGCAATTTTCGTAAAAAGGGGTACAAAATTTTTGTTTCACGTATTAATATAATAATATATCAAAAAATGACCGCTCTCACATTTTTAATAAGTAATTTTACCCATACAATATTTAAAATATTAAATTCATTTATTTGTGTCCATTATTGTTGTGAGGAAAGTAATTTGTCGATTTAATTTCATTTTAGTCCAATAGACTAATTTGCCGAACATACAATTTGCAACGTAAGTTGCTTAACATTCTCAGTTTTTTAAACCAGTAAAGCTTTGTATTTGACAAATTTCGGTGAGCATTGTGAATACCAAATTATAAGTAACATATGAAAATATATTTAGACCAATAAAACTATTGGGCCAGTCAAGAGTCTTCGTAAACGGCAAGCACGTATGAGACGAACTATTAGAGTCAAGGAAGCCGGAGAAGTCTGTAAGGATAGAACCTGTTGGAACTTTGAATTCTCTGCCTGCCTAGTAAGAGATCTGGCGTGATGATATAGATTTGTAGAAAAATAATGGATTTGATGCAACACAAATGAATGCAATCGATTTGAAAAACTGCGAACATTAAGCGACTTATGTCCCTGGCCGTACATAAATTATTAAATAATTATAACGCGACGAAATATGATTATAATACGTTCTGAATCGACAAGTTACTCCATCTCCGTCTTGCATCGCGTCCACTAATCGCGTGTCACGCTGTTTGTGACGTCACTAACGTGTCTGTGTTTGTGCGCGCGCAGCACAGGGCCGAACTCAGTCGCACGCCGGAACAGCTGGTGAGACTCACACCCACACTAACACCGTGTGTCGTTTTGTCTTGTGTCCGCTTTTGTGTTACTTTGTGTTCATGATTATCACATCGACGCATGCTATACTCAATACTCAATCATTTATTTCAATCCACATTTATTACGTACACTTGGACTGGACCCTGTCGGGCTCAGCAAAATGTTGAAAAAGTTTAATTAAATTAAAATATAGATATTTGAGGGACGATTTAGCGCAGTGGTAAAGAGCTTAAGCCGCTCCGCCCACCGTGTCTAATAGTCGCGGGTTCGATTCCTGCACGGCACAAATCTTGTGTAACCCGCAGTTATTTGCTTCGGTCTGGGTATTATATACCCACGTTACAGGCATAAATCCTAGTGTAGGTAATCTTTCTTTTTAAAAACAGAATAATATACTAACCTGTTTGCTTACATTAAGAATATTATTATTATTGAATAAATAACAGTAGCGAAATAAAAAAGTGCCGTTGCAAAATAATAAAAAAATCAGACTATTGACTTCAAGACTGACAGTTCCCGAGTAACGCCGGAGCAGCTTGCGAGACTCACACTCACACTAACACCCTATGCTGTTTTGTCTTGTGTCCGCTTTTGTGTTACCATATGGTCATGTATATCACATAAAAGTTGAGTATGTTATTCGAACCGTAGAGCGCGCGACTGTGGGCGTGATTCATCTTCATCGGTCCGCTGGTACTAATATGCTCAATTGTTCATTTATGTTAACTGGAATCACATCGACCGACGCATATAGTAGAGAAATAAAAAAAAACAGGCTTCTAAAGCTCACCGTGGTCAAAAAACGGCGGAGCGTCTTTTGAGACTCATCATCATCATTTCAGCCTATACTTGTCCACTGCTGAACATAGGCCTCCCCAATCGCTTTCCAGCGTAACCGGTCCGATGCCACCTGCATCCAACGACTTCCTGCGATTTTTACAAGATTGTCGGTCCATCTGGCAGGCGGTCGTCCTACGCTGCGCTTGCCAATACGTAGTCTCCACTCTAGAATCTTTCTGCCCCAACGCCCGTCCGATCTTCGCGCTATGTGGCCAGCCCATTGCCACTTCAGCATGCTAATCTTGAGGGCTATGTCGGTGACCTTGGTTCTTCTACGAATCTCCTCATTCCTGATTCGATCACGTAGAGAAACGCCGAGCATAGCTCTTTCCATAGCTCGCTGAGCAACTTTGAGCTTTTTTAAGAGACCTATTGTAAGAGACCACGTCTCTGATCCATATGTCATCACTGGCAACACACATTTGAGACTCACGCCCACACTAATACCGTGTGCCGTTTTGTTTTGTGTCCGCTTTTATGTTAAAATATGTTCATGTATATCACATAACAGCTGAGCATCTTATTACTAGCGGTTTGAATAAGAATCACGAAAGTATTCGGGTAGTTCGGGTAATAGCTTCTGAGAGCTACCAAGCAGCCGCGTAGAGCGCCCGTCTGTGGGCGTGATTCATCTTCATCGGTCCGCTGGTACTAAGATGCTTGTTCATATATGTTAACTGGGATCACATCGACCGACGTATATAGTAGTGAAGTCGCGAAAAAATAAAGTGAAATTGACGGACGATTTAGCGCAGTGGTTAAGTGCTTAAGCCGCTCCGCGCACTGTGTTTAATAGTCGCGGGTTCGATTCCCACACGGGACAAATCTTTGTGTGACGCACAATTATTTCTTTCAGTCTGGGCTGGTTGGTTTTCATGTTTGTAATCGCACCCACGACACAGGAATAAATACTAGTGCGGGTATACGTTTTTTTTTTAAACTCGTTCTAAAGCTCACCGTAACTAAAAAACGCTGGAGTGTCTTTTGAGACTCACACCCACACTAACACCGTGTTTCGTTTTGTTCTGTGCCCGCTTTTGTGTTACCCTGTATTCATGATTGTCACATTGATCGCAGTAATGAAATAAAAAATCAGGCTTTGAGGCTCACCACTTCCGAAAAACTCGCCCATACGAACACTGTGCTGATTTGTCTTGTGTCCGCTTCTGTGTTACCATATAATCATGATTATCACTTCGTGTGACGCATACAGTAGTGAAGTAAAAATATAAGGCTTTCTAACCAGACATAAAGGCCGTATTTTATTGGCTGTGAAGGACAGAATTAGATTTTTGTATTTAGATAAGGCACAACTGCCTGTTTGACTGTGATGATTATTTTAAGTACCACAAATATCTTTGAGAAGGTGGAGACAAAAATGAATTGCCTCGCCTCCATGGTTGCTATCTCATTTATTAACAAATCGTTCTTCATTGATTGCCTTTGTATTGGTGGTCGGTGTTATATCATAGAAATCACTACACAGACATTGTTAGAATTAGGGTTATAGTGCGACAGGAATATTTTGGCCTGGTGATGACATTGACAGGCGGGCGTTTGATATAAGTGTTATCATTTAGTAAAATTTTCCTACTTCCAAGGAAATATCTCAACAGGTGGGTTCGCAAGGTTACTAATTCAAAAAATAACTTGGGTAAATTTCATAGCAAACGGCAACGTTATGCTTCACTTGATGACAGCGTTAGTTCCGATTTTGGCCGCGGGCCAAAACATCCTTGTATGACTGTATTTTCTTATAAATTGAATTAAAAATGTGGAAAATGTGAAGCTGACCGACCGCATTAGCAACAGCGTAGTAAGAAAGTGAGTAGGTATGAAAGATAGTATCGGTGGAAAGATGAGAAAGGGAATGCTCCGTTGGTTCGGGCAAATAGAAAAAATGCCAGAGGAAAGAATGACAAAACAGATATACAATGTGAAAGTGGAAGCATGCAGGTACCGGGGAAGACCCAGACTATCTTACCACGACCAAATAAACCGAGTCTTATCTGAAGGAAAAGTCAAGAGTCTCCGTAACCGGCGAGCGTGTATGAGACGAACTATGAGAGTGGAGGAAGCCCGAGAGGTAAGGAAAGAACCTGTTGGAACTCTGTACTCTCTGCCTACCCCGCAAGGGATCTGGCGTGAGGTTATAGATAAATAGATAGATAGAAAAATGTGGATGCGCAATGTTCTGTTTGATTTAATTTGGCACGCTAGAAATATGTTTTACCTGTCCGTACATAAAAAGTCAATGAGACAGTTATATCGTTTTAATATATGCATGCGTCGGTGTTCTTGAGATGCCTCAAGATTTAAGGTTTATATTTATTTTTATTTTGGTTTAAATATTTCTGTTTTTGCTTTTGAGTAAAATAGTATAGCGGCTTATGAATGTTTCCACTCATATTACTATCAATTACCAAAATTATGGTAAAAAATAGATTAATACATCTGTCGTAATGCTTTTGTGTGTTAAATAGGTACAATGGATTCACAATTATATGGCACTTCGTCAATATTCACTGAAGGCATTTAAATGTATAATCAGCGCTATGCGCATTATATCGAGCAAATATAGTAGATACACGCTCGCCGCACTACAAATGGCAATACCAAAAGGCAGGCAAAAGTGAACCGTACTAAAAAATTACGGGCTTTGGCTTTTTTGCAAATACAACTTTAAATGATACGAGTAAGGTACATTATCCCCCAATTTATGTGCCCTAATTTATGCTCACGGATTTAGGGATATCTTTTAGTGAACGGGACTGTATATCTCTTTATAATATATCGATGGACGAAGGATTATAAAATAATCTCTTTCTTTGCCGTTCACTGTCACAAATAAAAAGATAAGTGACACCAAATCATAACAGCATTGTTAATATACTTTAAAAGGGCAAGCATGACTTTTTAGACGTGCCATATATCTGTGTTTCTACTGTATCTGTTGTTATCTTGTTATATTTGTGTGTGTGTTTTTGTATCATAAGTTGATAGTAGTTTTTCGAGGCTTCTGATTGGTCTTATAGCTTTGAATAAAAATATAAATCACTATTAATGATTAAACATTACATTAAGCAGTATATTTAGAAATGTATGATCAGTACACCTATAACTGTCTGAGTTTAAATAGGTAAAGATGCATTCGTTTGTTAAAAAGAGGAGCAACAAACTTCCCTTTTAATTTTAAAATATTCATTAATATTTTTTAATTGAACTAGCTTCGCACTAGCTCAACAGTGCCACCTACCGTCTATAATTCTAAGAATGATTAAAATCGGTTCAGTAATCATTGCATCCCTCATAATTTGAACTGTGACAGTTATGAGTATAATCTATCACATCATAAAAAGTTGCCATGTAGACACACAAAATTGTCACACCGGTGTGACAACAGATAAATTTATTTACCCATACCTAGACACCCCGGTGTGAAGATTTGTAAACCCAATGTAGAAGTTTAGCTAATTTTATTGTTAATTTTGAATGTAACAGGATGAGAACGAGGGTCCAGTTACGAAGAGCATCCGGTTGACTGCGGCGCTTATATTGAGAAATATCGTCATATACTCTAACACTGGACGAAGGTAAGATATCGATAATTAGAAAAACATTTTTCCCGTATTTTCTTTTAGATTTTTAATTATAAATGACCCTGTACTTTTAGGCGATCGGTTTTTTGACCAAATTCATAGTGCAATTTTGTTTATGTTATTTTTTATTACTGACTGTCACTGGTGTAGAACTGATTGGTCTTTATATAAAGAGTAATTAAAATTCTATCCGTCTATATCATTATTAGTAGAGTTATGTTCATAGGTACGACCGGCCCAAGATTGTCTCAGGATAGGGATATCAGCCGTAAGATGGAGAATTTTGTCCTACAGTGAAGGGAACGTGCGGGAATTCACTTCATACAGATATGTTGAACCAAGATCATTCCACCTATGTATTCTTATCTTAGGTCTGTCTCAGCCAGGTTCATCTATGCTTTTGACATCAAGAAAGTTATATATAATATTAGCCCTGTTAAGAAACTGTCCCACTGTTGGGCACGGGCCTCTTCTCAAACTGAGAGGGTTTAGGCCATAGTCCACCACGCTGGCCCAGTGCGGGTTGGCGAACTTCACACACCTTCGAAAAACTCTTAGGCATGCAGGTTTCCTCACGATGTTTTCCTTCACCGGTAAAGCAACCGATAGTCCATAATTAATACGCACATGCTTTCGAAAAGACAAGGTACGTGCCTGGGTTTGAACCCGACACCTCCGATTTTGCAGTCCAACAGTCTAACCACTAGGCTATCACTGCTTTTTCCTTTTTTTTTTTGGAGAAAGTTATACAACGTGGATTTTCATTTTACTCATCATCTTATGTGTGTTGTCATTATCAAGTGTTAGCTTGCCTTTGTATTAAATGTAATTTTTTTCTTCCAGACAACTTCGATCCTACGAAGCGCACCTAGCAACAATAGCCCTTAGCAGCGTAGAAGCATCTCGAACGATTGCCCAAGTTCTATACGACATGAATAACATTTGAGAATCGCACAACGGGTATCGACCCGACGACTAGCGATAAACGCAGCGACAATGTATAGATTGATAGGCAGAAGTACAACTTATCGCCAGTTCCTATGCGTAACTCCCTCTGGTCCACTTTCGTAACTGAATTTTCATAACCAGCTTCGAAAAATGATTTTTTTTCTTCATTTCGTAACTGGTTTCTGCTCCACTTGAAGTCGTATTCATGTTTGAGAGTCGTGACCTTCACCTCCCAGGATCCATCTAATGATGCTTCTTCATTTTCTCCTGTCCTTTTGCCGTGTCCGTTGTAGACTGTAGTGTCAAAAGTGGTGCGAATCTGGTCAGACCCACGTGTTGGGTTGCGGCCTCGGGGTCTTTGTCCATTGATCTAAAGTATGACGTAATTGCTTACCAATTCATAATATTTTTTCTGGATTCAGATTAATGTTTCGGAACTGGTTACGAAAGAGGATTTTTAATTTCATATTTTTGTAACAAGTTATTAATGAGAAAATGGAATCTATTCCGACCTGTTTCTTGTCATGTCTCTATTGGTATATTGTATCCAATTTAATAACTGCTAGTTAGCTAACCAGTTATTAAATTGGACACAATGTACTAATAGAGACGGTCAGTGGAGATTTGGGTAGGTAATACTCCCGAAAGGCAGTTATGTACACAAAACGTATTTTGTTATTATAAATATTTATCTATCTATCTATAACCTCACGCCAGATCCCTTGCGGGGTAGGCAGAGAGTACAGAGTTCCAACAGGTTCTTTCCTTACATACCTCTCTGGCTTCCTCGACTCTCATAGTTCGTCTCATACACGCTCGCCGGTTACGGAGACTCTTGACTTTTCCATCAGATAAGACTCGGTTTATTTGGTCGTGGTAAGATAGTCTAGGTCTTCCCCGGTACCTGCATCCTTCCACTTTCACATTGTATATCTGTTTTGTTATTATAAATATATGTCTATCTATCTACATCATCACGCCAGATCCCTTGCGGGGTAGACAGAGAGTACGGAGTTCAAACAGGTTAATCTCTCTGGATTAATAATTATATATAAAAAAAACACCGTCACGCCTATATTCCCCAGAGGGGGTGGCAGAGGTGTACTGAGTACACCCACGTTTCGCCGACGATGTTAGGTCCCATGTAATAGGGGGCGAGCCTATTGCCATATACCGGGCACAATTTCAGACTCCGGACTCATACTGGGAATTTTTCGTTTGAAAAACTACATTTGTCCGACCTAGGATTTGAACCCAGGACCTCGTGATCACAAAGCGATGCGCTTTGCCACCAGACCAACGAGACCGTCAGTTTTATACGTTTCTTTAACATTAGTCTTCTTAGCGTTTCGATGGCAAACATGCCAGGTATATGGAAGCGGCATAGAATGCGATCTCATTGACTGCATGTCGGAGGCAGCCATTCCTGCTGTGTACAGGCGTTAGGGCACGCGGAGCAAGATATAAGATGGGTCATCGTTTGTTGGGTTAACATTCGTTAAATATAGGAACGGGTCCTTAATTTTATAGTGAAAGAAACTATTGATGACTGCCTCGTTGGTCTGGGGGCAGAGCGCATCGCTTTGTGATTACGAGGTCCTGGGTTCAAATCCTATGTCGGACAAACGTAGTTTTTCTAACGAAAAATTCCCAGTATGAGTTTGGAATTGTGCCCGGTATATGGCAATAGGCTCGCCCCCTATTACATGGGACCTAACATCGTCGGCGAAACGTGGGTGTACTCAGTACACCTCTGCCACCCCCTCTGGGGAATATAGGCGTGACAGTGTTTTTTTTTTAAAGAAACTATTGTAAATCTACACCGTCTTTGATATCTTGTAAAATCTCTTTTATATTCATACTAACTGTACCCGCAACTTCGTTTGCGTTATTTAAGGCGTGTATTTCACAACCTTTAGATTTTATTGGGACAAGAGGTAGTTTATGTCCTTACCCTGGGTAATATCTATTTTTTTGCCAAATTTGATTAAAATCTGTTCAGTGGTTAGGGCGTAAAAAGTAAACAGACAAACAGGCAGAGTTTCTTTCGAATTTATTATATTAGTATGGATAAACACACCGACTCAGAATTTTTCAAGCGAAGTAGTAGTGTACTATGTATACTGACATCTCGCCCGAGGCCCGAAATGGGCCTTTTACACTATATCGTGAATTTAGTTTGAACTGCTAAGGATTTTTTTTTCTATAAGTAAGTCTCGATAACAATTTGCCCAACTTAGGATTCGAATGCTAGACCTCATGAGCGCTAGCCGTACAGATGCCACTGGTTTAAAGAGGCAGTCAATTATGTATAATTCAATCATAAAATAAATGTATTTACGTAGATTTAAGTTAGTCGTGATCGTTGTTAGCAATGTTGACTTACTCCCTGTTCGTTTTATTATTTAATGATCTGAAACTGTAATGTAATCTTACTTTGTTATTATAAAGTAGGATTTTGTACAAACTTGGAAATTTTAAACAATAAACTAGTGATTTATAATTTCTATGTCCTATGTACGGTCATTGGCAAAAGTTGCCGAACTACCTCTAATGCTCAAATCGGCAATACTCGTTATCATATAAAAATTGGTAAACATTGTCAGAAATATTAGCAGCATATTTAAATACTGCGTTCTTAGATTTACGCGAATAATGCACATGAAATAAAACTATTTTTCGGATTTTATCATGGTTTATTTTCAGTCCTGCCCGTGACGTAGTGCTGCAAAGCACTCGAAACGTCTTAAACTTCAAAATCAAAAATAAACCGCGATAAAATCAGAAAAATAGTTTTATTTCAAGTATATTTAAATATTATTTAGATCAATAAAATACTGGACTTGACGAAAAAACATTGCGAATGATTTAAAAAAACAACTTTCAGTAACTTTGCTAACTATATACTGGGTGGAAAGTAACTGGGGTATATATTGCTTTGTTGAGGAGTTCCTATGGCTTCATTATCATACCCTGGACACCATCCGGGGCTACAGAATTCGTCAAGCAAAGTCCAACGACCCCAAACCCGGCGGGATTATATTGAGTAGTTGGGTGGTTTCATTGGCCACCTTTCGGCTGCATCATCAGACCCTGAAAACTATCTGGTTGTATAGTACTTTTCAATACCAACTTAACAAGCCTAAACACGAGGTGGTTACGTTGTATAGTTTACATGTTCCTATGGCCACCTTCCGACGCCATCATCAGACTAGTTCATGGTACCTATATGTATGCCAAATTTCAGCTTGCAAGTGCTTAAAAGGGGATCACAAGATTCGAACCGGAAAGACAGACAGACATACGAACATTGTAAGTTAAATAAACGCTTGTAAAAATGAAAGAGTGTGTGAGACTATTTGCTTTAAACTATGCACGTGTGACGAAGCGGTGACTGTTGTTTGGGAAGTTATCGTGGGCTTTTCATTTTTGTCTTGTCATATTAGGATTTTTGTGGAGCGGACCCCTAAATACTGTAATGAAAATCTTTCTATTGTAAGTCCTTCTTGTATAAAGGATATTTTGTACTGGCTAAGTGTACATTATGGTTGAAGTAACTACACACGCAGATAAATAATTGTATAAGTATTATTTTTTCAATGTAATGTTCAGCGAATGATTGTATTGTAAGAGTGAGGTTGTTTAAGAGCAGCGAGATAATAACTGTAAGTAATAAGAAATAAATAATTTGAGATATATTTGTATTTTTTTATTACCATAGCATTTAATTTTTAAAGTGAAACTTTTATTAGATCGTTACAAACTTTTTGGTCTGTGTGTTGCATGTCGCGTGACACGCGACATGCCCGACCGTCACGCGACATGCAACGCGCTCGCCAGAGCAGCCAAGGCCAATATGTTTCACTTTTACCGTTGTTTCATAAAACCACACAAGGATTTTTTCTTTTTGATGATTAACCAGGGTTAAGGTACCGTGGCAGGAACGTTGTAGCAGGATTTGTCAAAGGGAAGATTTGCCAGCCAGACGGTGTTGTCTGGCGGGGCCTACCACTCCCCTCGAATAATCTACGCTGTTCGCCGCGGGGCCTTTACAGCTTCACCGGACAACAGAGCGAGGGTGCAACCATTACGCTCGAAGCAGAAGGGCAAAGGAGCAACTAGCGCAAGGGTGTCTCAAGGAGGAACGGCGGATCGCTATTGGGTAGGGCGTATACTAGGTGTCTCGCCGTGGTGCTCAGCACCGGCAGGTGGGCAAGGGATTCTCCGACCTCACCGGCGAGGTCGGTGGGCCGGTATTGTTGTCGGGGGCTTGTATGTATGTTAAGCGTCGTGCGAACTCTCATATTGCGTTCTAGAAATGTATGGCGGATCGACAGCACCATCTATTTGTTGGTAGTCGCAACTATTTAGCGATGTATAGGGGGTCGCTACAGTACTATTTTTAGTAGATATGTTTCACCTTAACAATTAACTTACCTACCTGATTATTATTAGCGTATAATTTTGACTCTAAAAAAATATGTTGGATTTTCTAATTTTTTAAGCATGAATACAAGATTTGTTATGTAGTATGAATACTGAAAATAACATATAAATATATAAAAACTTTCTAAATTAAAACCTAACATGTAAATCCTTGTCGAACGAAGTTCTTCCGAAAGCATTACACTTATTGCTTCTATTAGGATAAGTACAAAATCCATATTTTACACGAACACTATTGTATGTAATCTACATTCCTTCATCTGCTTAATTAAACACAACCCTTAAAAGTAGCTTCCTCAATACCCAATTACGAATTAAACAAACGCAAATTAAAACTACAGCGATTCATACATGGGTCATAATAAATCTCGCACAGAAAACGAATGAGACCGCAACATGTTTCCACGCGAAACCGTCATATGAAATTTTGATACGCGACCCACAAACTGGGAATAAGGCTCAATTTACATTGCTGTGGAACGGAGTGCAAGCGAATATTTATTATAAAATTGTACATAACATAATGAACTTACTTACAAACAAGACGTACGACCGACACGTCTTTTTTCAAAACGTGGTCCCATGGAGAATTCGTCCTCTGTCGTGGGTGCACATGAAATTTACAATACAGACATGAAATATACAAAGGAAAGTCCGCCCGATACCTTGCCTACCCTGGAAAGGATTTGGCGTGATGATGTAGATAGATAGAAATTGACATACACAAACACCCAGACTGAAACAAATATTTATAGGTCATACAAAGATTTGTCGGAACGGGTTCACATTTAGCGGGACAGGTTACGCTATAAACGGCTAGAGTGTAGCGGACGGATTTTGTATAAGCCCTGCGGAGGCGCTTACAAATATTCGATTTACATTTTTTTTAATCTAATGTATCTACTAATCTACTACCGGATCGGATGCGGCCTCTACTGAGAAGATACGGCGAAGAAACTCAGCGGGCTTGTCCTTTTTTATTTAATTCTCTTTCTCTTTTTTACTTTCTATTTTTTTTAATCATTTTGTGTGGATTTAATATTTAGGTTACAATTAAATAGTTTACGATCTAGCGCCATTGTAATGCCGTACGGCCGAGATATGAGAGTGATGATGTTATTTATAAAGAGTGTCTAAAGGATTCCAGATGGACCAGTCCCCACAAGCAGCACCCGTTCACGAGTATGACTACTGGAACAGCCATCACTCCCCTCGACCATATTGGTGGGAAGGGAGTGACGCGCGCCAGACAGCCGCCACAAGCAAAGACATTATAGTGAGCATGTCCAAACCAGAACCCCAAAGACGGTGGTCAGATTGTGTTTACAAGGCAGCAATACCCCACGCTCGTCAGGCACAACACGCTACGCTTTAACATTGATGTAATTCTAAGAGAAAAATAAATAGCTATACTAAATAATATGGCACTTCAACTTAATATGGCATACTAGTCTAGCTGTGCCTGCCTCGTTGGTCTAGTGGCAAAGCGCATCGCTTTGTGATCATTCCTGGTTCAAATGTAGTTTTTCTAACGAAAACTTCCCAGTTTTAGGCCGGAGTCTGGAATAGTGCCCATATATGGCAATAGGCTCGTCCCCTATTATATGGGACCTAACATCGTCGGCGAAAAGTGGGTGTACCATTTGCTTCAAGAATCTTTGTGAATACAATTTTGGCTCGTATGGTTTGTTACACAATTGTAAATGTATGTTACACAATTGTAAATGTATGTTACACAATTGATATAAGGTTCATTATATTATTTACGTATACGTTACAAAAAATACGCCCCCATTCTGTTACAAGCATTGTAAATTGAGCTTTACACAGTACGCTGGTTTCTCGATTAAAATTGCCGCTGATATGAAATTGTAGCGATATTAAATTCTCGTAGTGGTAAATGGACGTTTCAGGAGGGACATAGTACTAAATAGGGTTGATACGTTTAATATTTTATCGGATGATTAAAATATTTTATCGAATGTGATTCTAAGTAACGCGCGTGTGCGTGTGTGTGTGTAAATGATCTACCCTGTTGGCCGCGGGGCCTTTACAGCTTCACCGGACAATAGGGCGAGCGTGAAACTACTACGCTCGAGCCATAATGCAAGGGGGCAACTAGCTCAAGGGCGCCTCAAGGAGAAACGGCCTCGGCTTGGGCTGTCGCTATGGGAAGGGCATATACTAGGTGTCTCGCCGTGGTGCTCTGCACCGGCCGGCGGGCAAGGGATTCTTTGACCTCGCCGGCGAGGTGATCCTGTGTGCGGTATATAAATCCGAAAGAAGGGTTACATCCCTTCGCATCGGGAGGGTATATTAGTGTTAGTTAACATAAAATATGATTGTTATGAAGAAAAACTTTACATTATATGGGTATCGCGCTTATAGTGTTCGACTTACCAGGGAGAGCAACCTTACTATTGATACATATTCAGTTTTTTTTTATAAAAACGTACTTTCACACTAGTAATTAATACAGAGCCGTTAGTGGTTTAAAAAAAATATAAATTGCGTTTGCCGAAGCGATTGTCGAAAAACTACGGCTAAATAATAAAATACCGCTACTGCGCGGTTTCGATCGTAAATAATTTGTTGTACAGTTGCTTCAGTTCTTCGAATTTTTCGATAGAAAAACTACATTTGTCCGAACTAGGATTTGTACCCAGGACCTCGTGATTGCAAAGCGCATTATTCGTCACTAGACCGACGAGGCAGCCAATAGAATTAGTAGATTATTAAAACTGCCAAAACCGACAAGTTTGATGTTAACATTGATTTACTTTTTGTAAAATTGCAATAGCAGACTTCGGGTAATCGTTTTGCAATAGTTGGTCATTGGAACATGCCATGCATTATCAAATATTGTAAAATGTACAACCCTAACACCGGAAACACGCAAACGACATCGCTTGGCGGGCAAGAATCGCAGCGCTGCATATTTCATTAGGATATCATTTCAATCGACCTCGGTCTCGGAGTAGCTCATATTATTCAATGTCTACGAACTCTTCCTATCTACTAGTCTTTAATAAAGACATTTAACCGCCTTTCTTAAGGTCGAGCTTGCACATAAATAATTTTTGAATTAGATGAGATCACAGAGTACATTTGTTACCTACAATTTCAGAAGCTCTACCAATTTTTTGCCCGAGTACTCTACTAATATTAAAAAATCGAGTTTGGAGGGAGAGATATGTGGGTGTTTTCTACAAATTTACGCAAAAAATTCACAACGGACTTTAATGAAACTTTACAAGAAAATAGCTTAAAGTATATACAGTACGACAAGGATCATTTGGCCCGTGGATGAAATTGACAGGGGGATTGGTGTGAACAGATTAACATTTAGTAAAATATTTCTACTTCCAAGGAGAGATTTCAACAGGTCGGTCCGCATGGTTATTAATTAAAAAAAGAATTTGGGTAAATTTCATAACAAACAGCAACTCTACGACTGTGATGAAGTGACATTTCACTTGATGACAGCGTTAGTTCCGAGTTTGGTCGCGGGCCAATAGATCCTTGTAGGACTGAAGCATCAGAACAACATAAGATGGCGGACGATTTAGCGCAGTGGTTAAGAGCTTAAGCCGCTGCGCCCACGGTGTCTAATAGTCGCGGGTTCCATTCCCGCACGGGACAAATCTTTGTGTGATCCACAATTATTTGTTCCGGTCTGGGTATTTGTATATGTGAAATTTCATGTTTGTAAACGCACCCACGACACAGGAATAAATCCTAATGTGGGGCTTTTTATTTAAAAAAAAAAAATAATATGAAATATTTCTATCTATCTATCTATAAAAGTAGGCAGAGTAAGTCAGAAAGATACATACGCAGACAAATTCTCGGGCGGGCGCTAGTAAAGTAAGAATCAAGCACCAAATTATGTCGACTAATTTCGTAGTCATACCCAAGTATCTACAATGCATCTACAAAACGACTTTGTTAGTTTCTAGAGGGTTTTAATAATTCATCGACCTTATGACCCAATTTCAGAGAGGAACTCGACGAACGTTTTAGTTGGAGAAATATTGACACAACACCCACGCGAGACGTACGTCTACACTTGACGAGAATGCTTGAACCTACTCTTGGTTTGGGGCTATGTGGTAGGATCTTTGTTATTCTTACAGGGGAAGGTGTTTAGTCTTCAATTTGGAGGAAAATGTGGTGAAATATACTAAATTGTTAAAACTGACTATATATGTCTTTGTAAAATAACGTTTATAGAAGGTCCATTTAAGGTAAGGCCAAACCAACGCGTCGAGCCGCGTTCGTGATGGTGTGCACGGTGGCGATCAGTTCCTGCAGTAGTATTTGTATGAACGTGTTCACACCAACGTACGTGCGATCACAGGAGATACTGTTACAACCACAATGATCAGCGGGACGAAATGTACAATAGCTTTTAATTATTCTCATTTCGATTACATTTATTGATTTATTTTTTTCATCATAATTGAATAGTGGTTTAGTTAAATTAATAGTCGATTATGTAATATTGTATATATATAGCAGTGATAGCCTAGTGGTTAGACCGTTGGACTGCAAAGTCAAAGGTCTCGGGTTCAAACCCAGGCACGCACCTCTGTCTTTTCGAAAGCATTTGCGTATTAAAAATTAATTATCACTTGCTTTAACGGTGAAGGAAAACATCGTGAGGAAACCTGCATGCCTAAGAGTTTCTCGAAAGTGTGTGAAGTTCGCCAACCCGCACTGGGCCAGCGTGGTGGACTATGGCCTAAGCCCTCTCAGTTTGAGAGGAGGCCCGTGCCCAACAGTGGGACAGTTTCTTAACAGGGCTTATATTAATAATTTTTATGTAATATTTCGATTTTAATTTATGTTTAATTTATAATATAAATGTGGCAACACTGATTTTAAAATTGTATAAATTACGAATGACGGATATTTTGAGCCCTTCTTGACTGGAACAGAGAATAAAGAACATCTGGAATGAGCGTGTTTTCTTACTCCATCACTGCACCTAACGTTCCGCAGCTGCTCTACTAAAGCCATGAGGAAATAACCCCATCACGCATAATCTTACTACTGATGGCCACCGCGGACGCCACCGTGCACGCCATCGCGGACGCGGCTGGACGCGTTGGTGTGGCCGTACCTTTAGTCTGAATTAGTATACGCGCCGATTCAAAGGAGCCTAGATAAAAGGATTGTGGGGAACGAATAGCAAAGAAAGGTGTTAAGAAGCGGATATCATACTGATAAAAGTTACAAAATACATAATTTCATCATGCCAAGCTTTTTGTGGAGTAGACAAACTGCACGATGATCTATTGGTTTGGCTGGTGATCCCGACGTCTTGGGATTCGATTTCTAGGTCGGATAAACTGTAGTTTTTCTATAGAAAGAATCTCAGGACTTATAGGTTCGGAGTCTGGAATTGTGCCCGGTATACAATGACAAAAGGTTCGCTCAAACTCAAACTCAAATAATTTAATTTGTATAAAGCCTGCGGGGCGTTTACAAATAGACAATTAATATTTTTTAAATCTAATTTAACTATAGCTAATAGCTCTCATAGATAAAGCAGTGATAGCCTAGTGTTTGGACCGTTGGAGTACAAAGTCAGAGGTCTCGGGTTCAAACCCAGGCACGCAACTCTGTCTTCGAAAGCATGTGCGTTTTTAAAAATTAACTATCACTTGCGTTAACGGTGAAGGAAAACATCGTTAGGAAACCTGCATGCCAAAGAGTTTCTCGAAGGTGTGTGAAGTTCGCCAACCCGCACTGGGCCAGCGTGGTGGACTATGGCCTAAACCCTTTTTGTTTGAGGCCGTGGCCAACGATGGGACAGTTTCTTAACAGGGCTCATATTATTATTATTAAATAGCTCCGTCGGTGATATTATATGGGTGTACATTGATTGGTGCTGCCATAATACTAGCGCTGCACCATGATCCACCGTTATGGTGTAGCAATATGCTGCGGCAGTATCCTATTCAACCCCACACAACCTCTGGTGTCTGTAAACGTTTTGCCTATTTTTTTTTTCTTTTTTGTTTTTTTTTTTCTCTTTGTTATTATTTTCGTTATTAATTTTAGTATCTCAATTACTATGTGAGTGTGGTTGAATAAATGTCTTTTCTTTCTTTCTGTCTTTCTTACATTGTATTCCTCTGTCGACGTCGCTTGGAGATGATAGGCATAAAGGTGTAAAAACAAATAATTACGAATAACATTACTGTGACCAAATTTTATGGGTGTATTCAAATTATATTCACATTATTAAACGTAAAAAATATTGACGTCAGCGTGTAACAAGGATGAATGTCAGAAGAAAGAAAGACAAAACAGATATACAATGCGAACGTGGAAGGATGTAGGTGCCGGGGAAGACCTAGACTATCTTACTATGACCAAATAGACCGTGTCTTATCTGAAGGGCAAGTTAAGAGTCTCCGTAATCGGCGAGCGTGTATGACACGAACTATGAGAGTGGAGGAAGCCAGAGAGGTCTGTAAGGGAAGAACCTGTTGGAACACTGTACTCTCTGCCTACCCTGCGAGGGAGCTGGCGTAATGATATAGATAGATACTAACAAGGATGGCATATCAACTCGCTAGCTTCAGGCTAACATCGATATTTCCATGCTAAGCTTTCTGTAGTATGCTTAAAAAGGCATCCAGTTTTTCCCACAATTTTCTAGCATATCACAAAATATCTCCATCCGCTAATCCGTGGCTCAATCCGCCCGACCCACATTCGCCCGCAAATCGGCTTATCTGTCTGTTTGTAAATAAAAGCCGGCACGGATCCGCAAACCGGCGCATCCATCCGGAAATTCTGGTTACTTCCCGCATTTGAATTATGTGTTAATGGGCTGGAAATCCATCCAGCCGTGCCGAAACGTGTCAACGGCAAAACAACATCTGGTAAATTAAAAATTGGATTTTGTGGTCGTTAGGTAACTGAGTTATTATGTACCACTAGCTCTAACTCAAATAATTTATTTTGTATAAGCCCTGCGGGAGCGCTTATAAATAGTCAATTAACATTTTTTTTAATCTAATTTGACTACTAATCTACCACCGGATCGGAACGCGGCCTCCACTGAGAAGATTCGGCGAAGAAACTCGGCTTGTCTTTTTTATTTACTTCTCTTTTTTTTTTCTTTTCTTTAATCATAATGGGTGGATACAATGTTTAGTTTACAATTAAATCTTTTACAATCTAGCTCCAGTGTTGTGCGTTACGATCGAGATATGAATCTAATGACGTTATCTGTAAAAAGTCTCTGACGGATTCCAGATGGACTAGTCCCTACAAGTAGCACCCGTTTACGAGTATGATTGCTGGAACAGCTATCACTCCCCTCGCCCATATTGGAGGGAAGGGAGCGACCCGCGCTAGACAGCCACCGCAAGCAAAGACACTATAGTGAGCATGACTAAACCAACCTGTAGCCGTAACTTCGTTGGCGTTATTTTAAAGCGTGTATTTCATACCCTTAAGCGTTTTTTTGAGAAACATGGTAGCCTATGTCCTTACCCAGCATAAGAAATGTCCTTGCCGAATTTGGTGAAAATCTGTTCAGCGGTTTGGCCGTGAAAAGATGACAGACGAACATACAGACAGAGTTACTTTTGAATTTATAATACTAGTATGGATGTACAGAAGGCACTTTTAGTATTTTTTTCTAGCAAAAGTTAGAGTGCATACAATCTATTTCCCTTTGTTCCAGGTGATTCCCGCAATGAAACACCTTTCGAGTGCTAAGTTTTATTTTAAAAATATGCCTTCATATGCACTGACATACTACGATACTGTTTAAACAACTCCAGAAACAAAATAATTTAATATCTATGAAAATAATGTCCCCGCTAACCCCGTGGTCGTCAAGTTGTGCGATATTTTTCGTCTGACATAGTTCCTCTAGCATTGTATATAATAATTCATTGTGACTGGCCCGGTTTAAAATATATATGTATATATATATATATGAACCTTTTATTTTAAACCTAAGCTATTCTCCAAAGACTGAAAGCGATGAATGAAGGTGTACAAATGGGTGACTTAGTGGTAAACCATCTACTTTATGCAGATGACGCGGTTTTAATAGCGCCAACAGCCACAGTCATGAAAGACGACTGCATGATCAATGGCTTACACTTGAATGTGAAGAAAACCAAGATTACGGTTTTTGAAAGGGAAGAAACCAGAACGAATGTAAGGATTGTGGTTGGTAACGATGTGCTGGAGCAAGTGAATGAGTTTGTATATCTTGGATGCGCCTTAAGTAAGGATGGGAAATACACCGCTGACATAGAGAGAAGAGTGAGTGCAGGGAACAGAGTGAATGGTGCGATGGGAAAGCTACTCGGGAGCCGGCACTTAAGCCATAAGGCGCAGCTGGCCATACATAACGGAGTTCTTGTCCCAACGCTGTTATATGGTAGCGAGAGCTGGGTATGTAAGAAGGAGAATGAAAGTAGGATAAATGCGGTAGAAATGCGAGCTCTGCGGAAGATGTGCGGAGTGAAGCTGACCGACCGCATTAGCAACAGCATAGTAAGACAGCGAGTAGGTATGAAAGATAGTATCGGTGTAAAGATGAGAAAGGGCATGCTCCGTTGGTTCGGGCATATAGAAAGAATGCCAGAGGAAAGAATGACAAAACAGATATACAATGTGAAAGTGGAAGGATGCAGGTACCGGGAAAGACCTAGACTATCTTACCACGACCAAATAAACCGAGTCTTATCTGATGGAAAAGTCAAGAGTCTCCGTAACCGGCGAGCGTGTATGAGACAAACTATGAGAGTCGAGGAAGCCAGAGAGGTATGTAAGGAAAGAACCTGTTGGAACTCTGTACTCTCTGCCTACCCCGCAAGGGATCTGGCGTGAGGTTATAGATAGATAGATAGATAGATTTTAATGCGTTAAGGCGTCTTTCATAAAGCCGACCTGTGCTGCCGACTTATAGGTCGCTACCAATATCACATACATCGTAATTACGATCGTTAATACTGTAACCATTCCGCTCCAGCGTGCATGCACTTACTGGAAATCTATACTAATATTATAAAGAGGTAAAGTTTGTGAGTTTGGATGTTCGGGGTAATCTCCGGTACTACCGATTCGATTTTAATGATTTTTTCACCATTGGAAAGCTACCTTATTCAAAAGTAACATAGGCTATATAACATAGACCCGGTAGGTGTCGCTGTTGTCGTCCGGGTACAAAGTCGCGGGAAACTGCTAGTAAAAAATAAAGTCTTTCAATAAAAAATGTTTAATGATTATGCCACAAACTGTTTATTTTTTTTATCTAAATGTACTAGACTCCCAGCTTCTTACTTTTGGTAAGTGTAGCCAAGTGAAAGTTGTTCGTATTGATATCACCCGTTTCAGGTTTTGCTGTATCTACTATATAAGGATTTTTTTTTACTTCAACTGCATTAAAACTCAATTTTACAATTTCATTCCGCTCCTGCTTCCATATTGATGACGCCGCCTAACCTGTGCGGACGCGGCCGCACGTTATTTGACAGCAAATATTTAATCCTGCACTCACGAATGCAAATTGAATCCAGTATCGTCGTCACAACTCGTTTTTTAACCCGTTTTATCACTGTTCGACTACCGGAGAGCAAAGCTTGGCTGCGTATCATCAATTCCAATTTTAGCCGCGTCGGTCGTTGTACATGGTCATGTGGCAATGGAGGGTTCACTTATTTTCTATTTTTTTTATTTTGTGTACGTGCAGCGACGGATGTGTGAATGTTGCCCGTGGAAAAAAATGGTGGTTGGTAAATTAAAATGTTAGGTAGGTATCTTTTGTCACCGACGATGTTAGATCTTAATGTAATATGGGGTGAACCTATTTTTACTCAGTGTGCCAGCACGAACACAATTCCAGATTCAATCTGTCACGGAGATTTGTTCGATAGAAAAACAACAATAATTCAAATTCAAATATTTATTTGCGGAATAAGTGTGCAATAATATGAGATCTTAATATTATTAAGTGCTTATGATTTAGTGGCCGTTTACGGACATTGCCAATACAGTTGTAATAAAAATGTTTAGTAGGTATGACAAATTAATGAAATAACATAAATAAGTTATTACAATAGAGTATAATTTCAATGAAGTTTCATAGTATCGTCGTGTTAATATTAATATAATAAGGTAGTTCTATGTAATTGTACGCTGATCTAATGTTTGAGATTATGTTGTTGTGGCTCTTCTAAATATTCTGATATTGAATAGAAACAGTTTTGTGTGTGTGTGTGTGTTTGTGTGTGAATGATCTACGCTGTTGGCCGCGGGGCCTTTACAGCTTCACCGGAGAAGAGGGCGAGCGTGCAACCACTACGCTCGAGCCAGAAGGGCAAGGGGGCAACTAGCTAAAGGGCGCCTCAAGCAGGAAAAGCCTCGGCTTGGGCAGTCGCTATGGGGGAGGGCGTATACTATGTGTCTCGCCGTGGTGCTCTGCACCGGCCGGCGGGCAAGGGATTCTTCGACCTCGCCGGCGAGGTCGGTGTCTGTTCCTGTGTGCGGTATCTGTATCCAAAAGAAGGGATGTAAGTGAATCGGGAGGGTCGGTGAGAAAAAGCCGTGGACGGCGGTAGCGGCTGGTAGGAGGGGAGTTAGGTTCGTAGTCGGCTACGATTAGCGGATTGAAATAGTTTTGAATTTAGTAAGATTAAAGTCGTTAATTGAATGATGGTAATTTAGTTTTGGTTTGTATATATTGCGGTAGTTTATAGTATATTTTTACGGCCGTATAGTGTGGACTTTCGTTGAGCAATTTGTTACGATATCTTGTCCGAGGTTAGATTAGAATCCAAAACCTCACGGTCACCAGTCCCACCGACCGACTTGCACGTTCTGCATAGATACTACTAGATAACTACAAAAGGAATGGAAAATTGATTCAAGTGTAACAATTGAGTTTTCAGCCAAACGACATTTCGAACGGGTCCTATAAAATCTTAATCACATCTTAAACATTATCCTTTACTTTCTTCATTATGCATCTCTATTCTATTGACTACATAAATAAAAAAACGATGAAATTTTGATTGCAAATCCCCCGTATTTACTATTTGCATCCTATATCCTCACACGATGACAAAAGGTTTGAACACAACGTAAAAAATGTTTGCCGGGTATCCGGCGACCAATAAAACAACCCCGTTTTATCCGGCGTGACGGGGGCTATCAATAAATCGGGATCAAGTCGCCGAACCGTGAAACACAGACCCTTATCAAATGTAAACTGCCTCTTTGTAATCTATACAGTATTAGGTATGGTTTAGTAAATAGGTTGAAAGTAAAAACAGTACATTTTAAACCGTCCTATATACAGTCGTACAAGGATCTTTTGACCCGCGGCATAAATCGGAACTAACGCTGTCATCAAGTCAAATGTCACTTTATAAAAGTCGCAGAGTGAGAGTTTTGGCGGGAAATCGAAGAGTGATGTCGTCAATTCGTTTTAATTTCCAATACTTGTGAAATTTCGAATTATAATGTGTAATGTTGGTGGAATACTAACCATTATGTATTCTTATATGTGTATCTTACACGAATGAAGTGATAAAACGTGCCTTTTCGATTTCCCTCAAAACGGCCGTCACAATTGGTATGTAAAGTATCCATCGCTTTACTATCCAGGGTGGGACACTTCATCAATTTCATTTTGAAATGAATATTCGTAATACTTGACATTGGCAAAATACGCGTCGTCGTGATGCCATAAACATTATAAATAAAAAAAAGTCGCAGAGTTAACGTTTGCTATTAAAGATGACAAATGACATTAACATATTTTTTTTATTTAAACACCAAGCGTTACGTTACATTACGGCGACGATGTAATGTACCATGTATCGATGTAGATGTATATGATGAACACTACTTTAAGATGATACTAGGAATTAATTCCTGAGTGCGTTCACCACAAAACAACAATGCTCCCAACGGACTTCACAAACGTGAATCTTACATACACAAACACTCAAGACCGAGCATTGCGGGTCACAAAAAAAATGTGTCGTGCGGGGATCGAACCGCAGATAGAATAGAAATGAAACAAAACGCTTTGAAATTGTCTAAGCCGTCTCATCTGACATTCTTTCCGGGGTTGGTCGTTATAATTCATATAATATGTAAATTGCAGTAATTTGTCGTCCCGCTCACTCTATATAACGAGGGCTCATAAACCTGCAAACTATAATTAAACTTGTCATTATTTTGATGAGGTCGTCTTAGTTTTCGACGAGCGATGTCGGTACTTAGTACTTTAAGGAACTGCCATCGTGATAATATTCGGATTTTGCACGTTAGGCACTTTGCATAAAACATGGGCTCTCTCGATACTCTCTTTCTACATAAATCTTAACTGTTTTATATTCTAGACTCGCGCGGGAAGCTAGAGCAGTTTAATAATGTGCTGTCATCCATTTTCCTCGTCTTCGATGCCTGGCGCATCCATGGTTTGCGGTTATTTTGTGGAAGGGAAAGACTGTCAGCGCAAATACGGGAAAATATTGTTTACGGGCAAAACGTTCATTGAATCTGTCAGTGTTGCCACTTTGGGTCATCTTGTAAGTTTGGGATTAGGTATATTTTTTGGATAACGGTGATGTTAAAAATCTAAAGAAATATACAACGTGTAACATAGTAAACGGAAGACCTGAAAGTAGTTTGTTCTAAATCAGCAACTGAATTGATTCCACCAATTTTTAAAGTATGTTATATTTTTTACTGCTACTCGTTCAGTCCGCTGTATTAAACAACATTTTATCATTATCTGAAGCAATATGGCTATTTTAAATGCATTTGTACATATACCTCAATATGCATACAATGGTTTTGTGGTTAATTTGAGTACCAAAAAGAAAGGATTGTGGTTTGTAACGATGTACTGGAGCAAATGAATGAGTTTGTATAACTTGGATGCGCCTTCAGTAAGGATGGGAAATACACCGCTGACATAGAGTGAGTGCAGGGAACAGAGTGAATGGTGCGATGGGAAAGCTACTTGGGAGCCGGCACTTAAGCCAAAAGGCGTAGCTGGCCATACATAACAGAGTGCTTGTCCCAACACTGTTATATGGCAGCGAGAGCTGGGTAAGAAGGAGAATGAAATTACGAAGATGGATGAATGCGGTCGAAGTGAGAGCTCTGCGGAAGAAGTGCGGAGTCAAGCTGACCGACCGTATTCGTAACAGCGTAGTAAGAAACTGAGCCGGTTGAAAGATAGAATCGGTGTAAAGATAAGAAAGGGTATGCTCCGTTGGCATATAGAAAGAATGTAAGAAGAAAGAATGAGAAAGCAGATAAACAATGCGAAAGTGGGAGGATGTAGGTACCGGGGAAGACCTAGACTATTTTACCATGACCAAATAGACGATGTCTTATCTAAAGGATAAGTCAAGAGTCTCCATAACCAGCGAGCGTGTATGAGACGAACTATGAGAGTGGAGAAAGCCAGAAAGTTATGTAAGAAAAGAATCTGTTGGATCTCTGTACTCTTTGCTTACCCCGCAAGGAATAGAAAGATATAGATAGATAGATCAATGTCACAGAACTCCTCTCTTCTCGGAGAATGTATTATTTAAAGTTTTGAAGATTAATTAATGCTTAAAAAGTTGAATAAGTACTCGTGAAAGTGCCTACGCTATATAAAAAAAATAGTTGACGGCTATAGGTGTATACATATATTTTAATATATTTTAAAGAATATGCAAAGAGAATTTATTACGCAATCTAATTCACAGGCATCAATTTAAAAGCAAGATGATGGTAATTATTGGGATAACAACAATTTGGACTAGTGGTTAAGCGTAGGCCGCTCAGGTCACTGGACCAAGTAGCCACGGGTTCAATTCCCACGCAGGGCAAATCTATATGTAATCCACAAATGTTCGTTTCGGCTATGGTATTTGTGTATGTGAATTTTATGTTTGTATAAATTCATCCACGAAATAGTAATAATTCCTATTGTATGGCTACGTTTTTTAAAAGAAGATGAAATAAAGAAGATTATCTATGATACTTATAAATTTATATACATTAATTATAATGTTTACTTTGTTACAATCGTCGAGATTTACCATCAACTACCTTTAAAGAATAACCAAAGAGAATTCTCAAAGCAATCTAATTCACAGGCAACAATTTAAAAGCGAGATGATGGTAACTAATTTGTGTGGCGTGTTGTAATTAGTCAGGGGTTGGAGCACCTCGGCGGGCAGGTTAACTCGAGATTAATTAGGGTCTCGACAGTATTTCATAAATCATTTACTGCCCTACCTTCTGCTCCTAAGGATATTTGTACTTTAAACGAAATTTTATCCTTTTTGAGAATATCTGACACACACATACATTGTTATCTTGCATTTTACATTGCTCGTAGAACAGACAGACGATGCGGCAGAAAGGTTCTCGAGTGGCAACCTCGTACTGGAAGGTGTATAGCAGGCCCTCCACAAGGTAGACCGATGACCTGGTAAAGGTCGCCGGTGGGTACGTACGACACAAAGCCGGTCGTAGTGGAGATTCTTGGGGTAGGCCTAGTTCGCCATTGTCGTCGTCGTCGTCGTCATTAGGACGTCTTTAGGTTGAAGAAGATGACTGGGGAGGCTACCACAAGCTCTCTATCATTATTATTGTAATTCTACTATGCCGTAAGACATATACGGGGCTACCAGATGCGTATGATCAAACTCAGACTCAAACTCAAATAGTTTATTTTGTATAAGCGTTTACAATTAGTAAATTTACATTTTTTTCAAAATTTAATTTAACTACTAATCTACCACCAAATCGGAACGCGGCCTCCACTGAGAAGATCCGGCGAAGAAACGCAGCGGGCTTGTCTTTTTTATTTACTTCTCTTTCTCTTTTTCCTTTCCTTTTTTTCAATCATATTGTGTGGATAAAATGTTTAGGTTATCTAGCTCTAATGTGATGCCTTTACGATCGAGATATGAATCTAATGATGTTATCCGTAAAGAGTGTCTAAAGGATTCCAGATGGACCAGCCACCACAAGAAGCTCCCGTTCACGAGTATGACTGCTGGAACAGCCATCACTCCCCTCGACCATATTGGAGGAAGGTTGTGACCTCGCATCGCTTTCTAACTGCAATGCGAAGACTGTAATAATAGCTACTGCTATTATTACAGTCTTCGCATTATACGTCTTATACTTAAAAGGTTGTGGTCTACCGTGGAAAAGAAGAAAATATTAACCAATACGAAGTGGCTTTTACGCGAAAGAATTCTTCATCTAGAATTCGTGATCACGAGACACACTACGCCACTAGACAACTGTATGATTTTGTATCAAAATAATCTATCTATATTATTGCGTTAGATTTTTTGCGGGGTACACAGTCAGACTTCCAGACAGGTTTTTTTCATATAAAATGTAATCTAAAATGTGAATGTCTCTGTCGCCTCTAAACTGTGATTTCACAAAGGCATTTAAAAGTATAAATATTAGTTGTTAGGGCAGTAATCTAATACTATAGCATTAACGTCGTCGTCGCGACCCAATAATTGTCGCCCGAGACAGCGGGACAATGAAGACGGATGCGGGAGAACGGGACATCGATCACGCCCGAGAGCTTTTCTTTGTCGTCCACGCGTGACACGTAGAGGGAGAGCGACAGAAGTTCAGTAAAGTAACTCTTATCATAAATCAACCTACAGGATCAATAATATGGGTTGGTCGATTATAACTGCTAGGCATGGCCTTCTCTCACAAATCGAGATAAGAGAAGGTCATGATGGTCTCCACTACGCTGATCCAGTGCGGATTCGTGGAGGCAGGTTTGTGGTCACCTACTATGGAAGCTTTTCAAGCCTTCCAACACCGCATTAGTTGGTAACTGGGACCAATCGGGAGTTAAACGTGCCGTCCGGAGAACGGAAGTTTAATCTTACTTATAATAATAATATCAGCCTATACTGCCTACTGCAGGGCAGACGTTTTCTCTCACAAAATCGAGGTGAGAGAGATTAGGTCATGCTCCAGCAAGCGGACCCATTGCGGATTGGTGGCGGCAGGTTTGAGCCTTCCGGCTGTTGGAACATATCAAGCCGTCTATAAGGCTTCCAATTCGGCTTAACGACTACCACATTAAGTGGTAATCGAGACCAACGGGTTAACGTGCCTTCCGAAGCACGGAGACGCTCGAATATGAATATGCCACAAACGGTCACCCATCTCAGGCCGACGAAGTCGAACGCTGCTTAACCTTGGTGATCGGTAAGAACACCGCGCTACGAGCACCTGGAATGCTTGCTTAATATAAAATAATGGTGGTTAGATCATCTGGCAGTGTGTCTTTTCGGGCTAATCTTGGAGAGTACAAAATTTATTTTAAGTCTGTTTTTACCGACATAGACTAATTCTTATCATCAATCAAATGGTAAAATAGAAGCAACTTCAAAGCTGAGTAGGGAAAAATATTATACAAAAAAAGTAGGAGAATATGAATTATTAAAGTTTTAAAGATAAAAAATAATAAAATAACTAAAAACCGTCACGCCTGTATTCCCCAAGCGGGGGTGGCAGATGTGTACTGAGTACACGCACTTTTCGCAGACGATGTTAGGTCCTTCCTTTTTTAGATTTAAATAATTTTAAAGAAAGTAGTTTATACAACTTAAAGTTAGTAGGTAGACTGCAGTCAAAATATCTCGTGAATAAGAGGGGAACATCTATCTACCATTATATAATAATACATACAATAATGTTAAGAAATTGTCCCACCGTTGGGCACGGGCCTTCTCTCAAACTGAGACCGTTTCGGCCATAGTCCACCACGCTGGTCCAGTGCGGGTTGGCGAACTTTACACACCTTCGAGAAACTCTTAGGCATGCAGGTTTCCTCACGATGTTTTCCTTCACCGTTAAAGCAAGTGACAGTTAATTTTTAATAATTAACTATCTACCATTACGCTATAAAAAAAACTACCTAACAAAGTGAACCTTCTGTAGATAACCTGTACATACAGTACATTTAATATACCTACCAGGGATCTTTGTGAACTTATTTACTGTAACTAGACAATTTCGCTTATTGTGCCTAATCCGTCATACGTGCGTAATCCTTAGCGCGAACGTGTGTGTCTCGCTATCATCCTGTGGATTTACTTGAAATGTGGGAAGGATTCGTTTTAAGAAACCCTTATTTAGATTCAGTCCACTGGCATTGTAGTGTGCAAGGGAGGGCAGGAAAATGAGAAATGTGGGGATGCAAAGTTTACATCGTTATGTTCTAACAGTTCTCCGAATCTCATGTACAATCCCTTGCTTATTACTGCTGTTTACATTCTCGCGCAGCTAGCTGCCACGGAAGTTAATTTTCCCATAGAGGACTGAGAAAGTCTTGATCATTTTCCTCCTGCGAAAATACAAATGGCATAAAAATAATAACAAAATATTTAAATTTAATCCTTTAATCAAATAAATAATCAAAGACTTCGTTTATCTCTCGTGAGTAATTGAGTCTCAATGGTACCGAAAACGAAGATAAATGAGGGTAAAGATAATGTATGATCAATCACCAAGCGAGCGGAATATTGTGGGGATTCGGTTTCAAACACATTTTGGTTTAAAATAGTCAAATGTTATTGTGATGTTGGAAAGTTTTGGAATGTGTGTGAGTGATTTACACTGTTGGCCACGGGGCCCTTTACAGCTTCACTGGACAAGAGGGCGAGCATCCAACCACTACGCTTGAGCCTGAAGGGCAAGGGGGCAACTAGCTCAAAGGTGCTTCAAGGAGTAACGGCCTCGGTTTGGGCAGTCGCTGCCCTCCTCCATGGAGGGCATATATTTGGCGAGGGCAAGGAATTCTTCAACCTCGCCGGCGAGGCCGGTGTCTGATCCTGTATGCGGTATCTGTATTGCAAAGAAGGGAAGTAAGGGCATCAGGAGGGTCGGTGAGAATATGCCGCGGGCGGCGGTAGCGGCTGATAAGAGGGGGACGCAAATAAATGCCGTAGAACGTGTTAATGTTTGAAGAATTAGAATCAACATCTCCCGATAAAGGGTTTCCTAGATATGCATCGAATTCGTATCAGTATATTGATTTAGAACATGATCATGATCGACAATTGCATGGAAAGACGTTATTTTTATGATAAACGTCAACAACTAAGGCACGGAGGCGACACCTTTAATTCTTTTATTGGTTCTAATAACAGTTATACAAGGACATTTTGGCCCGCGACCAAAATCGGACCTAACGCTGTCATCAAGTGAAATGTCACAGTTATGACAGTAGCAGAGTTGGCAATTGCTATAACATTTACCCAGGTTGTTTCTTAATTAGTAACCGCGGACCCACCTGTTGTAATATTTCCCTGGAAGTAGGAAAATATTATTAAATGATAACCCTAATTTCACACCAACGCCTCCCTGTCAATGTCATACACAGGCCAAAATATCCTAGTCACATGAAATAAAACTATTTTTTCAGATTATATCGCGGTTTATTTTAGAACACATAGCTGACCTAAAACACCGTCGCTCAAAGAAGTCTGCAGTCTGTGAACATGTCCTTGACCGCACCCGCCATTACATCAGATTTGATAGACCACAAATCCTCGTAAAAGAACACCGATTCCTACCAAGAATGGTTCGCGAGGTTATTAAATTAAAAAACATCCTAATTTCAATAGAGAAGATGGCTGGGTGCTTCCATCGACTTAGGATCCGGTAATTAATATAATCAAATCCAAAACCAAGCATAACACTGCAAGACCTCAAGACAACGTGAGCTCATTCTGTGTAGATCGGACCAACAAAAATAATTAAGAAGTTTGAGGGTACCCCGGAACAACTATGCCTTTTGGACGTCTAACACCTTAGTCCCTGCCGTGACCTGGGTGCTGCAAAGCACTCGAAACGTCGGGAACTTAAAAATCAAAAAATAAACCGCGATAAAATCTGAAAAAAAAATTTATTTCATGTGTAATATTCGCGTAAATCTAAGAACTCAGTATATCTTAGTCACATTATACGCACATAGGTATAATACCTTTCGGTTGGAGTAGGCTAAAAAGGGTGAGCGCGAAAAAGCTGTAAAGGCCCCTTGGCAAGCAGCGTGGATAATTCACACACACACACACACACACACACACACACACACACACACACACACACACACACACACACACACACACACACACACACACACACACACACACACACACACACACACACACACACACACACACCCACACACACACACAAACACACACACACACACACACACAGCCACACATACACCCACACACACACAGCCACACATACACCCCCACACGCACACACACACGCCCACATACTGACCGATACCATGAATCTAAGTACCCTTATGATTAATCTATACTTAAGCATCTATTCAGCTCGTGCTGCTTTGTTCTCCCCATACCCCATGAATGCAATGTTGTATACAAAAGAATAGTAAAACTCTCATTTTTTAAAAGAGTAACCGATGAGTTGTTGCCCTTCTTCTCTACAGGAATGACTTTCAGAACGGGTGGTAAAGTCTTAAGTAATCAATAATTTTCTCTTTTTGACTATTCATAAGTGCCTTTTGGTCTACATGAATAAACAAAAAAACAGCTAAAATACAACACGGCAGGTATTACTTGTGCTGCTATAGATACACTTAATCACACAAGGTTTTATTAATCAAAGAAGCACAAAATAATAAATTCAAATCACGAAAATCAAGGAGACGTAACGACGATGACGTTTGACGACGTAGCCCCACACTAGTTATTTAATTCTGTGTCGTGAGTAGTTTACAAACATGAAATTCACATGCACAAATACCCAGACTGAAATACATATTTGTGGTTCACACAAAGATTTGTCCCGTGCGGGAATCGAACCCACGACAACTCAGCGGAGCGACTCAAGCTCTCAACCACTGGATGATGCAAGATCGTTTTATTCCAAAGGGAGATAATTCTGAGACGCCCGTCCGCGGTAATATAATGAACAAAACTTGTACGCCAAGTAGCTATGTGACCATTGAGCGGGGTAGTCGTTTAAATTTGCATAACCCATCTGTAATGTATAGCGAGGACAGCTTACTAGAGGAGATGAGGGAGTTTCACTTGTATATGAAATCTCGAATGGATGAGCAAATGAAGGAGTACGCTTTGCTTAAGAGACGGTTCATTAACACAGAAACAGAGCTACGAGAATTGCGAAAAGTAATGGTGCTAGTCCAAGAAAAGGCAAACAAAGTCGATATGTTAGAAACAACAATAACGGACCTAATCGATAAAAATAAACATTTAGAAGGCAGAAATAACCAGCTAAGTACATCAGAGTTGAACAAGGAATCAACTAAAACGTCTAAAGCAGCGCAAATAACATATGTAGACGCCGTGAAAATAAATAAAACACAGGAACAGTTAGAAATAAATACCTCGTCATTAAAAAGCAGTGTGGCCCTGAAACCAAAAGTTGATAACGGGATAGACTCAAATAGTACAGAAACTATCGAACAGATAGTAAATAACGAGAATAATGTTTTAGATAAGGAGAGTAATTGGAGAACAATAATAAGAAAAAAAAACAGATATCCACAAAGTGAAGTGAAAAAAGGAGGAAGTACTAATGCGCTAGATATTAAAGGTACAGAAAGAATGAAATATTTACATGTATGGCGGCTTCAAAAAGATACTACTGCAGAAAACTTGGAGAAATATGTCAAGAAGATATGTGGAAGCGAAGTTCTAATTAAGGTAGATCAAATAAAACATAAAACGGAAAGGAATTACGCCTCTTTTATTATAGGGGTCCCACACAGTAAATATGAATTATTATGTCAACCGGAAAATTGGGAAATAAATATTGAATTCTGCGAATGGGTGTGGTTTCGTAGACCAGCCAACTCAACAGGAAAATCCGCATAAATTAATGGAGATATATTATCAAAACGTAAGAGGATTACGGACAAAATTAGAAGATTTTTTTGTCGGAGTAGCTTGTTCAAGCGCAGATCTTTTCGCCATTACAGAAACTAGTTTTACCAAATCTATATACGATTCAGAAATTATTCCACCAGGACACACGATCATACGGTGCGATCGAGCGGATGGGCGTAAGCAGGGAGGCGTCTGTCTCGTGGCCACACCGCGCTTCGAGATACGGCAAGTGCACAGCGACATCAATATAGACGATCATACGTTTGAAATTGTCAGCGCTACTGTGTACCTACGTCATAGACTGTTGTTTTTATTGTGCGTAGTTTATATACCACCTGGCAGTAGTGAAACTGAATACTTATTATTATTTAGAATTATTAAACAATATTGTGATAAGCATAACAAAGTGATAGTTTTAGGGGATTTTAATTTGTATTCTTGTTCTTCGTATGTAAGTGATTATTACGAATACTTTTTAACATATTGTGGGTTCACTCAGAGTAATAAAATAGCTAATTGTAATGATCGACAGCTAGATCTAGTGCTCAATTTATTGGCCGAGGGAGAGAGGGTGAGTGTCAGTGCGGCAGAGGTGCCGCTCGTGCCAGTGGACGCGTATCACCCGCCGCTTGACGTGGAGCTGTGCCTTGGCCGCTCCTCGACTGTTCGTACGCGCCCGGCGCAGGTGCCACAGAGCGAGACCGCAGGTACAGGTAGGGGGTGGAATTTTCGTAAAGCTAATTTTGTGGCTTTGTATGAATCGTTATCAACCATTGATTGGAGTCCGATATTCAAGTTGAGCTTACAAAAGAGTATAGATTACTTTTATGATACAATTAACTCAATTATAAACGAATGCGTACCCAGAAAAAAAAACTGTCAATATAAACTCGCGATACGTTTACCCTGAGTGGTACACGGCTGAAATAATTCGCAATATTAAAACAAAGGCAGTTTTGCACAGAAGGTACAAAATGAGTAAATTAAAAGCAGATTACGAAGCGTTTGCTCAAATTAGGACGAAAGTTAAATATATGATCCAATCCGCGCAGCAACAATATCATAACCAAATTGAAAAGCAAATGATAAAAGATCCTAAAACGTTTTGGCAACATATAAAGTCACAAAGGGGTAACAGAAATCCACATAGCATTTTAAAGAATGGTACAGTGTTATCTGCAGATCAATGTGCGAAGGAATTTGCTGATTATTTCCATTCAGTGTACACTACACAGCGACCGATGTTGGATGTGAGTACAGCGGTACGGGAAGCAGGTGGAGAGAACGCCGCAGCTCGAGTCCACTTTGATCGACTGAATTTGAAAGATATACAGCATGCGCTTAAACAGCTTAAACCAAAGAGTGCGGGACCGGACGGTATACCGCCTTACGTATTTAGGGACTGCAGATCCAGTTTAGCTGAACCGCTACTACATATATATAATAAATGTCTAGAAGCAGCTGTATTTCCAGATCGATGGAAAATAACCAGGGTTGTTCCAGTACCGAAGGGAAGTGCGGGATCGAAGGTAGAAGGTTATCGGCCAGTAGCAGTATTATCGACTCCGGCTAAAGTATTTGAGTCGGTGATATATAGAAATATATTTGAGCAAGTAGGAGCTCAGCTGTCAGATGCCCAGCATGGATTTCGACCAGCAAAAAGCACTACTAGTAACCTCGTGTCCTATATGGCTGATGTCGTACCGGTAGTGGATAGTGGGGAACAAGTAGATGCTGCTTACTTCGATTACAAAAAGGCATTCGACTTAGTCAATAATGACATATTGCTCAAGAAGTTAGCAGGGTTTGGCTTCTCCCCACATTTACTTAACTTTTTTGCTAGTTACTTAAAAGATAGACAGCAATATGTGGAGTACGCAGGATATACATCGAACCCATATTTTACGTGGTCTGGCGTAAGTCAAGGCAGCAATCTGGGGCCTTTGCAATTTACACTGATGATAAATGACCTCCCAAACATTGTCACAGATGCAAAGTGTTTACTTTTTGCCGACGATCTTAAGCTGTTCCTGCCGGTGCGGAACATTCAAGACTGCGCAAGGCTCCAGAGAGACATAGACAACATCTTGACCTGGAGCAAGCAGAACCATTTACAGTTCAATACCACTAAATGCATCACTATCACTTTCTCTAGAGCTAGATATCCCGTTAAATATGAGTACAAAATCGACGGAGTGGTTATTGAGAGGGTAACAGGGGTAAGAGATTTGGGGGTGCATTTTATCAGCGGACTAACGTTTCGTGATCATATCACTAGTATATGCAAGAAAGCATATAGGAATCTAGGCTTTACTTTACGTATGGTTCGGGGGTGTACAAATATTAAAGCTATAATTGCCTTGTACAATGCATTGGTTAGAAGCCAATTGGAAGGTCATGCTGTCATCTGGTCTCCGCATGAAGCAAAATACAGCCTTATGTTGGAGAGAGTACAAAATAAGTTCATTAGGTACATGTACATGAGGATGTATGGAGTTTATCCGTTTTACCCATTAATGTACCCCAACTTGTTTATACTCGGCATGGTAGGATATAACGAACTAAGAGTCAGGAGAGAACTTGCACTTACGCTGTATGTTTTTAAAATCATGAGGGGGAAGGTGCATAACCCGGATATACTGGCGAAGATAGGTCTATTTGTGCCGGACAGGTATGTGTGGCGGCGGCGCCGACCGAAGTTGCTAGCGGAGCCATGCGCGCGCACCAACCTACTGGCACAGGCGCCGCTGACGCGAGCGCTTCGCACTCTTAACCTCATTGCCAATGATATAGATTTATTTTATTGTACTCTGGGTGAATTTACAAAGTTAACATTATATACTTTATGTTATAGGTAGGTTAGGAAGATTTTTTTATTTTTTTATATAGTATTTGTACGTTTTGTTTATTAGTTTTAATTGTTATTTTTTTATAATTTAGAAATGCAACACTATTGTATTGGGGAAACCTGTAAAGATAGTGCTAGGTTTGGATAAATAAAATAAAATAAAAAAAAAAAAAAAATCATGTGTACCTTAATACGTGTCTCTAGAGACATCAGGCGACGTTGTGTAATTTGTTCCTTGTCGCCGTATTGCTTCAGTTGAGGAGTGGAAGTTACAGATTTTAGACGAAATACGGTTCAAAAAGGATCTTTTGGCCCACTGCTACAATCGGAACTAACATTACGATCAAGTAAAAAGTCTGCTATGAAATTTATCCAAGTATTTTTTAATTATTAACCATGCGGCCCCACCCTTGGCATATTTCCCTGGAAGTAGGAAAATTTCACTAAATGTAACCCTAATTTCACAGCATCAAGGATATTTTGGCTCGTGGACTGCATGGGCTGTAGAAGCATGTGGCAAGATCATGGATTTATTACCCGAAAGGATAAGATGTTTAGTGACGTCCCCAAACATTTGACTGCTAATGAAAAACCGCGAGGCTTTAGATCAAACATTATATCATAGATATATTACCCAAAATGGATTAAGCAATCTGCGAAAAAGCGTGACGACAAGGATCCTCACTTAGAGCCCTACGTTTCTTTCTAAGTAGGGTGACAAAAAATTGGTACGATAATGGACTTGTTGACATCTAACTTACGTATAATTTTTTATTGCTGTAATTCTTTCTTTCTACGCATATGCCACATCTTAAATGAGTAGTAGCCAAAATTTTTCAATAAAATGGGCATTTTCTTACTGAGTGTACATTTTTTTCAGAATCTGTAAATTCAGCTCTAAATTTCGCAAAAATTAAGAATGGTCTCCTAGGGCCGGTCTTCAGTATCTACAATGGTTGAGATAGCTGCCCTTACTGTCCCATCTTAAAAATTTATCTTGTATATACAGACGAATTAAGAACCTTGTTTGTTTCGAACTCGGTAATAAATGGTTTACAGCGTATTTAAACCATATCATAAATAGGTATAGTCCGTATTAGTTTTACCTTATGGACACCGTACTGCATCTTAATCACAAGTAATTGCACGCTTTGCTATGGAGGTATCTGGCGAGGAGGTAGTTTATTTTAACTGTGGTTTATTTTAACTGTCCACATTGTAATGTAGTATAATCTAAATTAGTCTTTCCCTTCTGTCTATACGGCTATACAATATTTGTATTACACCAATAACAGTAAATAGTTAAATATAATAGCACACTTTAAGTTTTGGGTAACCCCGTTATAATATAAATTAATTCAATGGGCTTACTACACAAAATTGGCGAGAGTGTATTTGTATAGGTATTTTAATGGTCACTGGGTATTCTATTACATTTTTCATATAACAATACAAAAAAATTCTATAAATAAAAATCTTTTATAAAAAAAGGTAAACCGACTTCAAAAAGCAAAAAAATAAATATTTGAAGTCGGTGCTGGTTGGTGCAGTCGGTTACTTGGCACCGACTTCAAATATTTATTTTTTTGCTTTTTGAAGTCGGTTTACCTTTTTTTATAAAAGATTTTTATTTTACAATTTTAAGTGACCAGTGAATTATTCTATAGTAGGGTACCTATAGGATTGACGTAATACCCATAATATCTCAATTTACATATGCCTATTGTTTGTCGTTAAGGAGTTCCCTGGTGTATCTTCTAAGTCCAAGGTCCAATGTCAATAAAATTATTATGGGACCACCTTGGAGATATACTGAACCCAATGCAAAAAAAAAAAAAATCAAAATCGGTACACAATTGACGGAAATATCGCTGAACATACATAAAAAAAAAAAGCATACATACAACCGAACATAGAACCTCCTCCTTTTTGAAGTCGGTTAAAAAGGCATTGATGTGGCATTTTAGTCTGCGACTTTAGTTTTAGCCTAGCGATTTTAGTCTGTATTGCGACTTCGGGTTCTAGCCCTTTAAGGTTCACATCATGCAATTATTGATTGGTTTATTTTATGTATGTATACATATACAGATATTTAAATACGTAATATAAGTCTATATGAATATTTATATAAGTATATTTTTAATTATTTCCCTTAAGTCCAAGTCGGCATCTCTGACGTCACCCTTATGGTGCTGCCAGAATACCAGCGCTGCATCATGATCCATCGTTATGGTGTAGCATTATGCTGAGGCGGTGTCCTATTCAGCCCCACACAACCTCTGGTGTCTGTAAATGTTATGGCTAGCTCTTCTTTTGTTTTTTTGTTTTATTTCTATTTGTTACTATTTTTGTTATTAATTTTAGTTATTATCTTTGTTGTTCATTTTAGTACCACCATTACTATGCTGTGTGGCTGAATAAGATGTATTTTCTTTCTTTTTTTCTTTTCTTTCTTTCTTAATGGGTGCGATCGTGGCACTGGGTTATTGCTCTCATTCGTCATGGTTTCTTGAGTTGTTTAAATCATAGAAATTCAGAATTGTGACTATGAGTAAGAGTTTAATTTACTTTAGCAATATTTTAACAGTACTCCATCCGTTTAGGATTAAAAATTTATGCCTTATACACAAATTCTCGTTTCAAATAATATCAACCATCTAGAAAAATAAAATTTAAAGATAAAACTTGTAAAAAGTGCCGTCACATCTGACATGTTTATAAACCATCGCTGAGTGTATATCAACATGACAGCATTGGCTTGGGTTTTAAAAATAATTCAAAATCAGTAATAGTAGGCACAGTCCCCTAAATTACTTAAATCAATGATAGTATAATTTCATCACGTAAATTAAAATCAGTGAAAATATCATTCAAATTACTTTAAAACAGGTCGTCGTTTAGCTCTACTTGTTCCCGGCGAGACTTTGGCTGTTGAACCACCGATGGCCTGTTTAGTACGAAGATGGTTCAACTTCATTGGCAAACTTACCTGTCTACGAGCATATGCTGCAGCAAAACCCCCTGCAAAGAAGTCCAATTGCATTGCTCAGAAGCAGGAAGATCCTCGAAGAATAATCAAAATATACCGCTACGGTGGTATACATTCCAAAGATAAACCCAAACTAGAAAGCTATGATATAGACGTCAGAACAATGAGAGGCAAAATGGTGCTCGATGCTCTAATCAAAATAAAAGACATGGACCCATCTGTAACCTTCCGAAGATCGTGTAGAGAAGGCATCTGCGGTTCCTGCAGCATCAACCTTCAAGGAAAAAACTGCCTCGCTTGCATCACACCGTTGCCTCCTGACAAGAAAATAACGATCCACCCTCTACCTCACATGTACGTCATCAGAGACCTGGTGGTAGACATGACCCATTTCTTTAAGGGTTACAACAGCATACGACCTTACCTCATCAGAAAAAATAAGGCGCCGATCGGAAAAGTCGAATTTGCACAAAGTGTAAAAGACAATGAGAAGATGGTTGGTTTTTACGAGTGTATTCTCTGTGCTTGCTGCGCTACCGCTTGCCCGAGTTACTGGTGGAACGGTCGGAGGTTTCTGGGACCGGCAACATTGCTGCACGCCTATAGATGGGTGATGGACTCCAGGGACGAAGACACAGAGCAGAGGTTGTACGATTTACGCGACGATTTCAAAGCTTTCCGGTGCCACACTATCATGAACTGCACGTTGGCGTGTCCAAAAGGTCTTCATCCAGCTTTTGCTATAGCCAAACTGAAGCACCTGATAACAGGGCTAGACGAAAAGCCATCACCTGAAATGGATCCCACGATGCACGGTGCGGGCTCTTCTGGTTCAACTGTCCAAAGCAGTTGTGCAAAAAAGTAGTATTTGCAGTAGGAAACTTTTGCCTTTCGTTCTTGACTTTATATTTGATATACTTTTAGCGTTTTAGCTTTAAAGAAGTGAATGTTTGTTTTTTCGAATAGATTAAATTTGTATTGTAGTTAGCATGTCTTTCAGTTTTACCATATTTGTTAATATTGAGGTGACGAAAGTCGCAGTAATCACTTCGGTGTAATTTTGGATTGACAACAACTTGTTTCTATTGCCAGACACTCATCATGCTGAGTGCACACGCTAACAAGTTTCTTGATCTTCATCATGATCAGACCAATAGTTGATTGAACAAATGCTTCATTGAGTTCCATTCTGCATAAATAGTTGATTAGTTTATTTGGTCGGAGTAGCAAGACAGGTTATTAGGAATGGTTTCGCTGTCACGCTGATGATTAGCGCTTATCAGAGCTGACCCCTCACGATGCTCTGGTCGGCGGTTCACTGGCGTTCATGCCGAGTGTTTCTAGTGCTTGTAGCTTCGTATCTATATGGCCGGAACTTTTTGAAATAACATAGGGGAGGAAAGAACATGTAAATATCAATAGGCAATGTAAGAGGTGTCCTACGAGTATGCATCGCGCCCTTCGCCTGCTCGTTTTTCCTCTCTATCCATCTCCACTTTGGTAAATATCAAGATTTATATGATTTACGTGAATGGCCTGCTTCGTGTAACTAACCGCTGGCTGTCAAGCCGATAGTCATAGTGTCATTTCTGAACCTAAGTAAATGACTATTGTATGGAATAGAACATTTTTACTCAGCAACAGACAGCTAGTATGTATAACCTTGATCCCGAAGAAGGATGAATCGAACATTTCATAAATGCAAGCACATCGATCAGTCTCCTGGAAGACCATTAATCATAATAACTGATGAATTGATTCTACGTGACGCTACAAAGTTTACGCTGAACGTCATAATTATATCGTCCAACAGAATCTAAGCCTTAACACGAAGGGGTAAAAATCAATTTGAAACAGCTGGGTGTAATTTGAGACATTTTTCCGGATTTGGGACGTACGTCAGGTTGTCTGGGTTAAAGGTACACTTTTACCAATAGGCGCCGGCCTCGGTGATCGTATCGAGATTAAATGGACGTACAGTCATACACGGATCTTTTGCCCCCCGGCCAAAATTGGAACTAACGCTGTTATCAAGAGAAATTTATACAAAATAAATGATTTGACTTAGGGTCCTTCGAACAAAGAGACATTAGAGTTGTTCTATAAAAAAATCTCAGTAACAATTGAGTATCTGGAATTGTTGCCGCCAAGAACCCAAACTTTAGATCTCAACGAATATCTAAGTCAGCCGGCATGTCACCAACCGCTCCTAGCCCTATAACCACAGGAAGCATTATAACATTATGTGCAATAGCGCACATATTGAGTGTCAGCCCCCCTTCGGAACTTCCCTAACGTCACGGCCATGGACGCGCACGCCCCTCTAACCCTCAACAACGCCCTCGGGCCTCCGCGACATTACGGCTTTAGGCGCGCACGCCCCTCAATACACTTAACAATGCCCCGCTCCGGAGCCTCCGTGAAGTCACAGCCATGGACGCGCACGTCCCTCGGACTCTTAAACAGTGGCCTTAGGCATTCGTGACACAACAGCCTTGGGCGCGCACGCCCCTCAATGAACTCATCGCCCCCGTTGAGCCCTCGGGAGCCTTTGTAATGTCACAGCCATCAACGCGCACATCCCTCGGACTCTTAAGCAATGTTCTTAGGCATCCGTGACCCCAGAGCTTTGGGCGCGCATGCACCTCACTAAACTCAACGCCCACTTTCGGGAGCCTCCGTAATGTCACAGCCATGGACGCGCACGCCCCTCGGACTCTCACCAAGGTCCTTAGGCAACCGTGAGGCCACGGTCATGCGGGGTGCACCCCATAGTGGCATCCAACCTCCCCTTACAGCTACCCCAAGCCTCGCTTGTACTTGACACTGATCATACTACAGATTCCTCTGAATCTGACCGTTATCCATGAACAACCCGACACATCGGTCACTAGTACTTATAATACAATTGAAAATACATACCATACACTGGAACTCTCAAGGTTTTCTACATTAAATAAAACCTTATACCTTTACATATAATAATTTATCCAAATCCTTTTCTTCTTCTTCTTATTTAAATGAATGGCCGCACACTTTAACAGTGTATTTCGCCAATGTCAAGTAGTAATAGAGTATAACAGTAAATTATAAAAATTGGCTTCTTGTCGCCATTACGGCAAAAAACAAAAGCCCCAAATCCTTTTAGTTTTTCTTTCTCGGATAAAAGAGGACTATTTTTCGTCTGTCACCTTGACTGTCATACTTTTTTCCCAACCATAAACTAAAGAAGGTCATTCACGACCGCAATTCACGATAGCAGTACCTTACGTCCTATTATTTTCTGATCTAAAATCATCCGCAAATTTTATGTGGACTGTACACAGTACCATCCTCATTTCGGGAATAAAGGAGCGATGGTGTCTATATTTCCTCCAAATTTTGCAAAGGCCTTTTTTTGTGTTAAAAATTCAGTGTATTTGGTGGTGAGTTGAAAAACTGGAAAAGAAAGTATCAAATATTCGCGGTGAAGCAGCCCTTACAAATCAAGTTTAGTTAAAATTCAAATAAATTCCGTTTTAACGTCACTCTTTGAATTCATAATTATTAGAATTATGTATGTACTTAACATACATAATTCGGTGTGCACAGTGTTTCGGGAGGCACGTTAAGCCGTTGGTCCCGGTTACCACATAATTTGGTTGTCGTTAAGTCAAGTTGGAAGTGTTATAGGCGGCTTGATAAGTTCCAACAGTAGGTGGCCGCACTGGGCCCGCGTGGTGAAGTATGACCTAATCTTTCTCACCTAGATTTGTGGGAGAAGGCCTTTGCCCATCAGTGGGACAATAAAGGCTAATATTATTATTTCATACCTAATGCCCGTGCCGTATCATCATATTATACTTTTCTATCTATATCATCACGCCAGATCCCTTGCGGGATAGGCAGAGAGTACAGAGTTCCAACAGGGTCTTTCCTTACATACCTCTCTGGCTTCCTCCATTCTCATAGTTCGTCTCATACACGTTCGCTGGTTACGGAGACTCTTGACTTGTCCTTCAGATAAGACTTGGTCTATTTAATCATGGTAAGATAGTCAAGGTCTTCCTCGATACCTACATCCTTCCACTTTTTTGAACTTCAAATGCTTTTTTAAGCGAGAACTGTTTCAATACCTTTTGAAAGATGATTAGTCGAGAGGAGACTATTACATGGAAAACTTATCGTAATAAAATTCATTTCGGATTTAATCTTCCGCAATCATATATAAAAACAGGAATCAAGAGTTATTCCAATGCTTAAGAGCTTAAGTCACTTCACTCACTGGACCGATCCCCAGGCGAGACAATTCTTTGTGTGACGCACAAATGTTTCCGGTTTGTAAACACACCTACGATACAGGTATATTTCTTAGGGTGGGGCTACGTATTTACTTAAAAAAACAAGAACAAAAATACCATAAAATATTTATTCTATATTTTAAACTAACAAACATTTCGATTCCTAAAAGGTCACAAGCTGAAACTGGAAGCAAAATCCCAAACAGTTAACGTAATCTCAAAAAATAGATGCAAAATATCCATTTTATATTATTTAGACCTGTTACTTTTTTAAACAACTAGAGTCACCTAGTGTCATGGGGTCAATTTCAGGTCTTGGCTTTTTTTCCAGGCCTGATATCAAAAGCTTCAGTTTGGCGATGGCCAAACCTGGATTTAGACCTTTCGGACACGCTAAAGTGCAATTCATTATAGTGTGGCAACGGAAAGCTTTAAAATCGTCGCGTAAATCATGAAGCCTTTGCTGTGAATCTTCATCCCTGGAGTCTATCACCCATCTATAGGCCTGTAGCAATGCTGCAGGCCCCAGGAACCTCCGTCCGTTCCACCAGTAGCTCGGACAGGCAGTTGCGCAGCAAGAGCAGAGGACGCATTCATACAGCCCAATGAACTTAGCGTTGTCCTTTGTACTTTGCGCCAATTGAACTTGTCCGAGCGGTCTCTCATTTTTCCTAATGAGGTAAGGTCTAATGCTGTTGTAACCTTCTAAGAAATGGGACATATCTACCACCAGATCTCTAATAACGTACATATGAGGTATGGGGTGGATCGTGATGTTCTTCTCAGGAGGCAATGGCGTAATGCAAGCGAGGCAATTGTGGCCTTGAAGGTTGATCGCACAGGAACCGCAGATGCCCTCCCTGCATGACCTCCGGAAGGTCAGAGATGGGTCCATGTTCTTTAGTCTTATTAAAGCATCAAGTGTCATCTTGCCGCTCATCTTGCTGGTGTCTAAGTCATAGTTTTGAAGCTTGGGTTCCTCTTTGGAGAGAATGCCGGCGTAGCGATATACTTTAATTATTTTACGGGATTCGCCTTCCTGTTTTTTAGAACAATCGGATTTCGCAGCAGCAGCATATCTTCGTAGGCATGGGGCAGCACCGATTGAATTGAACCATTTTTGTAGTAGTAACCACGTCATGGCTGTTAATCTTCAAGGTGTAGACTTAAAATCTGATTTATTTTAATTTGTAAAAGTCTCCTCTAAAGCTGTCAGGAAGAAATAGGCTTGTCAAAATAATTGTTTTTTTACTTTGCGTAATTCTATATTTTATGGAATGGATTTGTTGCAAAAAGTTTTTGTAGGCATATTGGATGGAGCATTTATTGAGTTATTTCTTTGATAGAGCGAAATATAATAGTTACTTTAAAGTTATTATAGCTTATATAATAATAATAATATTAACTCTGTTAAGAAACGTCCCACGTCCCACCGTTGGGCACGGGCCTCCTTTCAAACTGAGAGGGTTTAGGCCATAGTCTACCACGCTGGCCCAGTGCGGGTTGGCGAACTTCACGCACCTTCGAAAACCTCTTAGGCATGCAGGTTTCCTCACGAAGTTTTCTTTCTCCGTGAAAGCAAGTGATAATTAATTTTTAATACGCACATGCTTTCGAACAGACAGACGTGCGTGCCTGGATTTGAACCCGAGACCTCTGACTTTGCAGTCCAACGGTCTAACCACTAGGCTATCACTGTCTTTCTTGTTTGTTGTCTTTATATATCATAGTTAGACTTAACAACCGATACCATGATCAAATGAATGATTTTTGTATGTCTATAAATATTTTCCATTATTATTATCATTTTTTATTTGGGGCTACACTACGGTAAAATTATTGAACGGAGAAAGCGCGTGAAGTCCGATGGAATGTTGTGCGAGGCACAAGGGGGTTTCAGGTCTGGAAGAGGATGTTCGGATCAAGTCTTCTCACTCCGCAACATCGTAGAGAAGCATCTGGCAGTGGGCCGGAAGGTTTTCTGTGGTTTTGTAGATCTGGAGAAGGCATTTGACAGAGTTGTGCGAAAGAGACTTTGGGACATTTTGCCAGAGTATGGTATAGATGGCACTCTGTTGCGAGCCGTCCAGTCCACTTATGTGGACTGCAAGGCATGCGTACGGGTGGGTGGTAACAGGTCACCCTGGTTTGACGTTAAAATCGGCGTCAAGCAGGGTTGCGTGTTGTCCGCTAGACTGTTTATAATATATCTGGACAAAAGTCTTCAAAGACTGAAAGCGATGAATGAAGGTGTACAAATGGGTGACTTAGTGGTAAACCATCTACTTTATGCAGATGACGCGGTTTTAATAGCGCCAACAGCCACTGATCTGCAAACACTAGTCACAGTTATGAAAGACGACTGCATGATCAATGGCTTACACTTGAATGTGAAGAAAACCAAGATTATGGTTTTTGAAAGGGAAGAAACCAGAACGAATGTAAGGATTGTGGTTGGTAACGATGTGCTGGAGCAAGTGAATGAGTTTGTATATCTTGGATGCGCCTTCAGTAAGGATGGGAAATACACCGCTGACATAGAGAGAAGAGTGAGTGCAGGGAACAGAGTGAATGGTGCGATGGGAAAGCTACTCGGGAGCCGGCACTTAAGCCATAAGGCGCAGCTGGCCATACATAACGGAGTTCTTGTCCCAACGCTGTTATATGGTAGCGAGAGCTGGGTATGTAAGAAGGAGAATGAAAGTAGGATAAATGCGGTAGAAATGCGAGCTCTGCGGAAGATGTGCGGAGTGAAGCTGACCGACCGCATTAGCAACAGCATAGTAAGACAGCGAGTAGGTATGAAAGATAGTATCGGTGTAAAGATGAGAAAGGGCATGCTCCGTTGGTTCGGGCATATAGAAAGAATGCCAGAGGAAAGAATGACAAAACAGATATACAATGTGAAAGTGGAAGGATGCAGGTACCGGGGAAGACCTAGACTATCTTACCACGACCAAATAAACCGAGTCTTATCTGATGGAAAAGTCAAGAGTCTCCGTAACCGGCGAGCGTGTATGAGACGAACTATGAGAGTCGAGGAAGCCAGAGAGGTATGTAAGGAAAGAACCTGTTGGAACTCTGTACTCTCTGCCTACCCTGCAAGGGATCTGGCGTGAGGTTATAGATAGATAGATAGATAGCTACACCCGCCACATGTTCCCACGACTGTAACTCCTGTAAGGCGAGATCTACAATAGTCTACTTAGATAACACCAAGATTTAGACCTTGAGGAGTCCCAGGGAGTCGTTTTACTGTTTGGGAAGTCAACAAATTTCATTAGAACGACAAGAAAACTGGTGTAGTAAGAAAAAAATTAAATTCCGCTAACCATCTTTGCAAAACGGGAGACACAAAATTGGCAAATCGGCCATAGAAAAGGAGACTACACCTAAGATAAGCCCAGTCGCTTAGCATAATGGATACGAAAAAATCTTAAAAGGGCCTATTTATGGGCCTTATCTTTGGGTCCAGTAATAAGAATGGCAAAAACGCTTGAACGCACAGAAATTATCCCGAGTTTCTACAAGATGTAGTAGATGATACCAGACGTATTTTGCAAACTGTCCAACATAATGACACGCTCGTTGTACCAAAGACTGCTCTCCCAAATAACGTAGTGCGCTGATTGTTCATACTCGCAGTTATAAGTAGAAAATTATACATAGCGGTAAGGTACCAGTTTATTTTGGCTTGTTTAAAATTTTACCATAACATTGCCTCCCATAACCACGTCAAAGTTGTTCACGTATTCATCAATCACGCCTTTCCAAAACATGGGCTCACTAAAATGCTTATCGGGCTATTAGAATCTCGACTTTGAACGTTCTGGTTTAAGGTTTATAATGGATTGAGTGTGTTGATTATTATCATCTGACAATTTTATTATAGGGAAGTTTGTAATGTGATTATAGCACATTTTGGTTGATACATAGCAAACAAACTGTAATGTGGCCGTTAGTTTTATTAGTGGCAGAATATTGTACTAATTTAGGTAAAATGTATTTGTATGATGGAGTAGAACTGGCTAGTATGACTGCCACGTTGGATTAGTGGCAAAGCGCATCGCTTTGGGAACACTATGTCCTGGGTTCTAACCCTAGGTCGGACAAATGTATGAAATAAAACTATTTTACGGATTTTATCGCGCTTTATTTTTCATTTTTAGTTCCCGACGTTTTTAGTTCCCAACGTTTCGAGTGCTTTGCAGCACCCATGGTCACGGGAGGGACTGAGGTGTTAGACGTCCAAAAGCTATAGTTGTTCCGGGGTACCCTCAAACTTCTTAATTATTTTTGTTGGTCCGATCTACGCAGAATGAGCACACGGTGTCTTGAGGTCATGCAGTGTTATGCTTGGTTTTGGATTGGATTATATTAATTACCGGATCCCAAGTCGCTGGAAGCACCCAGCCATCTTCTCTATTGAAATTAGGATGTTTTTTAATTTCAATAGCCTCGCGAACCATCCTTGGTTGGAATCGGTGTTCTTTCACGAGAAGTTGTGGTCTATCAAATCTGATGTTATGGCGGGTGCGGTCAAGGACATGTTCACAGACTGCAGACCTCTTTGAGCGAATAAACCGCGATAAAATCCTTAAAATAGTTTTATTTCATGTGTAATATTCGCGTAAATCTAAAAACTCGGACAAATGTAGTTTTTCTAACGACAAAATCCCATTATCGGTCCGGAGTCTGGAATTGTGCCTGGTATATGGCAATAGACTTGCCCCCCTATTACATGGGACCACATACCGTCGGCGAAAAGTGGATGTCCTCAGTAAACCTCTGCCGTCCCCGCTTGGTCAATTAGGCGTGACGGTTGCATGTTGGAGTAGAAAAGTTGGGTAACCAAATGGCTTTTGTGAATCAAATAAATTGGCCTATTAGACATGGCAGGAGTGCCTCACTGTTCAGATTCGATCAGTTGTATCTGAAACAGTAAAAAGATTTGGATCAGCTAAATTCGAGCACAGCCGGCCCCCCGGCCGAAACCGTGTCTTGTATTCATTTATTCTGAGAGCCAGTTTAGTGATTCAGACTAAAATGGAACATTTTGTTTCAATATTAGGTTTAGTGACCGTTGTATGTCAAATCGAAATTGTATCACTGTTTCGTATATTGTAGTTCTCGTTCATGTTTTATGTCACTGAATCGTTTCAGCAAAGATCGACACAGGTCTATATTCTGCACTTGTGGGTGGCATAAGCGAGATCCGACGGACGATTTAGCGCAGTGGTTAAGAGCTTAAGCCGCTCTACCCACTGCGTCTAATAGTCGCGGGTTCGAGTCCAGCACGGGACAAATCTTTGTGTGATCCACAATTATTTGTTCCGGTCTGGGTATTTGTGTATGTGAATTTTCATGTTTGTAAACGCAATTCACGACAAAAGAATAAAGGATTTCAAAAGCTCCTATAAGAACAAGATAATAAAAAAAAAAAAAAAAAGAATAAAGGATTTATTCTGGGGCTACGTTTTTTTTAAAAGAAAAAAAAAATCCTGATTCTGCTATTTATTTTATAGAACCGTTTCCTGCATTAAGAATTTAACCGCGTTGTAAGTGCGTTTAGAAACATGAGTTTATATCTCTATATCATCACGCCAGATTCCTTGCGTGGAAGTCAAAGAGTTTAGATTTTCAACAGAATCTTTCCTTATTCACATCTCTCGTTTCCTCCGTTTTCATAGTTCGTCACACGCCTTATAAACGCCGGTTACGGATATTCTTAATTTGCTCTTCAGATGAGACACTAATTTAAAAATACCGAGACCTAAACAATTGGGAATCACACAGAGATATGTCTTGTGTTTATCGAATCCATGACTACTTGGATCAGTAGACTGAACAGCATACGTTCTAAAGCAAAATCAGCAAAAATATGCTTTTGAGTAAACATGCTATGCTTTTGAGGAAAAATGGGTGTCAGGTACTTATTCTTTTAATTTAAAGTTAGTTTAAAGCTTAGACTAAATATAATTTAGAAGCCGCATCCAGTCGTAATTTCACGCCGCGCGGTGAAGCCAAAAATTTAACTCTTAAACTTAAATTTAAGTGTCCTGCACTCACCGCACTTTGTTTTGTTGGTATGTTATGTTGGTAGCCCGGCAAGATTTACCACTTTTTGGGGTAAAAGTTGATGACATTCGAATAGATGAAAATAAAATCATTGTTGCGGTAACGTGTATTTTTATACATTTTAAATACAAGGAATAGGTATACTTTAACTATTAAGGCTGTTAGTAATTTATGTAGTGAAATATATTTTCGTCTTCGCAACTAAATATTAAAACCTTAACTAAATTAACATCATTTAATACTAGAACTAATAAGGCCTTCCGCAAATAAAAGTAGGAAAAAATAAAATTGTTAGTGCTAGTAAATAACACTAACAAAATGTACGCGTCTTTTACTGTGATAATTAGAGACGGAAGAATTAATTCAAAATTGTATTAAATGTGATCCCATCATGTTCCTTTTTGAGCTCAATAGCATTTATACAGGCAGGAACGACACAAGACGGCATAATCTATATATTAATACGTGAAGCTAAAACTTTGTACACATTTTTACGAAAATTGCGCGGACGGAGGAGTATGATTTCCCACACTTATAGTTTATATAGAGAAGGAGTACAGAATACTAATATTTTTTTAAAATTATGCATAAAACACATTAAATCAATGAAAAAAACATTACACACACTACCATGTATTTGACACAATACACGTCAAATTGATGTTTGTCTTTAATATTATTTGTCTATAGTCTTACTGAATGTCAAGCATAACCAGCAAACGATGAAAGAGTAGGTCGAATATCGACCTATGGGCGACCACTAGTTCAATTTATTTTGACACGCGCAAATTTATTTCGCACGACGGTCATATAATGACTACTAGCATAAACGTGTGACAACTTGCATTGCAAGTATGATTGTTGCTTCAGTTTGATGCGGCTTTTGGTTTATATTTATTTATTATAAGGTTTAAAGTTAATAAATAGATAATTAATTCATGAAGTAAATGGAATATTAAATATAAAAAAATCATCTTACGTCTTTCATTTTTTTTTTAACACGGCACGCCTTTTGTATAATTATTTATACTATTCCAGTTGAAGATAAAAGAAAATACAAAAGATTTAAAAGTTTTAAACTCCACAATATCAATGGAGTTTGTTGATGCATTTTTTCAACAACTTTAATGAATTATTGATAACGCTTTTGAAATAAAACATTGCTGCAGCTGTGACAACAGTTTTGATTCACAACAGAAGATTAAAGGATTTGGAAGGTAATGCCTTGTGTAAACTAGATAACAGAAACTGAATTAACAGTGAAAACAATGAGATAAATCTTTGGTATCGTGTTCAGTCACTGATGATACAAGATTAAGCAAGCGAATTACATTGAAGATTATTTAAACTACGTTAGTAGTTTGTTGTATTAAATGGCTACTTAATGTGAAAACACAATCAGGTAGATACTTTAAATAATTTTCAATGAATCCATCTTTGAATTGACGGACGATTTGGCGCAGTCGTTAAGAACTCAAGCCGCTCCGCCCTCTGGGTTGAATAGTCGCGTGTTCAGTTCCCGCACGGCACAAATCTTTGTGCGAACCACAATTATTTGTTTTGATCTGGGAATTTGTGTATTTGAATTTTCACGTTTGTAAACGCATCCACGATACAGAAATAAATCCTAGCTTGGGGCTACGTTGTATAAAAAAAAAGGAAGGTTTGTGTGGCAAGCCAAGTTTGGGAGAGAAAGGCGTCTCATTACATCAGACTACATAAAGATACGACAGAACAGAGAAAAACACATGAAAATGTTGACTTGGAAATGATTACTTTTAAAAAGAAAGACATTAAGCTCTATGAATTTTATGTGTCAGATAGGAAATTAGCTATATTTTTAGGTGATTGATTATGGCCAAAAGGCATTATATTTCGACGGTTTATGTAATTTAAATTCAGATTTGCGTACAATTATTGTGATTGCGTAGATTCAATGAACTCATGCATTAATGGGTGGTTGGTTGGTCACATGATTCATTCATAGTGTGGGGGCTACTTATTATATATATAAAACAACTTGGGGAATATAAATCAACTCAAATCAATTTTATTGTTGTTACAGGTACATAAATTGGCTTACAATATTATAAACATTATAGGGTTATGTCAAAAACAAAATAATGGATTATTAAATTATAAAATAATCAAGAAATTAAATAAAAAGAACGAAACACTAGTACGATAATGAGGGGGGTTTCAGGTCTGGAAGAGGATGTTCGGATCAAGTCTTCTCACTCCGCAACATCGTAGAGAAGCATCTGGCAGTGGGCCGGAAGGTTTTCTGCGGTTTTGTAGATCTGGAGAAGGCATTTGACAGAGTTGTGCGAAAGAGACTTTGGGACATTTTGCCAGAGTATGGTATAGATGGCACTCTGTTGCGAGCCATCCAGTCCACTTATGTGGACTGCAAGGCATGCGTACGGGTGGGTGGTAACAGGTCACCCTGGTTTGACGTTAAAATCGGCGTCAAGCAGGGTTGCGTGTTGTCCGCTAGACTGTTTATAATATATCTGGAAAAAAGTCTTTAAAGACTGAAAGCGATGAATGAAGGTGTACAAATGGGTGACTTAGTGGTAAACCATCTCCTTTATGCAGATGACGCGGTTTTAATAGCGCCAACAGCCACTGATCTGCAAACACTAGTCACAGTTATGAAAAACGACTGCATGATCAATGGCTTACACTTGAATGTGAAGAAAACCAAGATTATGGTTTTTGAAAGGGAAGAAACCAGAACGAATGTAAGGATTGTGGTTGGTAACGATGTGCTGGAGCAAGTGAATGAGTTTGTATATCTTGGATGCGCCTTCAGTAAGGATGGGAAATACACCGCTGACATAGAGAGAAGAGTGAGTGCAGGGAACAGAGTGAATGGTGCGATGGGAAAGCTACTCGGGAGCCGGCACTTAAGCCATAAGGCGCAGCTGGCCATACATAACGGAGTTCTTGTCCCAACGCTGTTATATGGTAGCGAGAGCTGGGTATGTAAGAAGGAGAATGAAAGTAGGATAAATGCGGTAGAAATGCGAGCTCTGCGGAAGATGTGCGGAGTGAAGCTGACCGACCGCATTAGCAACAGCATAGTAAGACAGCGAGTAGGTATGAAAGATAGTATCGGTGTAAAGATGAGAAAGGGCATGCTCCGTTGGTTCGGGCATATAGAAAGAATGCCAGAGGAAAGAATGACAAAACAGATATACAATGTGAAAGTGGAAGGATGCAGGTACCGGGGAAGACCTAGACTATATTACCACGACCAAATAAACCGAGTCTTATCTGATGGAAAAGTCAAGAGTCTCCGTAACCGGCGAACGTGTATGAGACGAACTATGAGAGTCGAGGAAGCCAGAGAGGTATGTAAGGAAAGAACCTGTTGGAACTCTGTACTCTCTGCCTACCTCGCAAGGAATCTGGCGTGAGGTTATAGATAGATAGATAGATAGACAGGTACATAAATTGGCTTACAATATTATAAACATTATAGGGTTATGTCAAAAACAAAATAATGGATTATTAAATTATAAAATAATCAAGAAATTAAATAAAAAGAACGAAACACTAGTACGATAATGATAAATAAAAAAAATCAAAATACAATATTAATAATGTTGAAACCATAATGTCAATCAATAATATAATAATAATAATATTAGCCCTTTTAAGAAACTGTCCCACTATGGAGTACGGGCCTCCTCTCGCACACCTTCGAGAAACTCTTAGGCATGCAGGTTTCCTCACGATGTGTTCCTTCACCGTTAAAGCAAGTGATAGTTAATTGTTAATACTTACATGTTTTAGAAAGGACCGAGGTACCTGCCTGGGTTCGAACCCGAGACCTCTGACTTTGCAGGCTACCGGTCTAACCACTAGGCTATCACTGCTATTACAAATTACGGGGCTACGTTATAAAAAATATCTATTACCTCGTTGACATGACGTATGTTGACCCGTTGATATTACCTAATGACAAAGACATTGTGCCTGGTAACATCGTCGGTGAAAAGTAGGTGTACGGAGTACACCTCTATCAGTCCCTCTTGAAAAATATAGGTGTGATGGTATTTGTTTGTGTCCGCCTTCTTGCATTTCTAAATGGATGTGATATTATAATATATATATATATATATACCCTAAAAATCTAGGTAAATAATTTTTAACTTAAAAAAAGACAAATACAAGTGTTTATAAAAAAAATACGTCGTTTACTGAGTTCTTAGATTTACGCGAATATTACACGTGAAATAAAACTATTTTTCCGGATTTTGTCGCGGTTTATTTTGATTTTTAAGTTCCCGACGTTTCGAGTGCTTTGCAGCACCCATGGTCACGGGAAGGACTGAGGTGGTAGACGTCCAAAAGGCACAGTTGTTCCGGGGTACCCTCAAACTTCTTAATTATATTTGTTGGTCCGATCTCCGCAGAATGAGCTCACGGTGTCTTGAGGTCTTGCAGTGTTATGCTTGGTTTTGGATTTGATTATATTAATTACTGGATCCCAAGTCGATGGAAGCATCCAGCCATCTTCTCTATTGAAATTAGGATGTTTTTTAATTTCAATAGCCTCGCGAACGGATGGTTCGTAGGAATCGGTGTTCTTTCACGAGGATTTGTGGTCTATCAAATCTGATGTTATGGCGGGTGCGGTCAAGGACATGTTCACAGACTGCAGACTTCTTTGAGCGACGGTGTTTTAGGTCAGCTATGTGTTCTTTAACCCGAGTTTTTACTGGTCTTTTTGTTTGTCCTATGTAAGAGAGACCACATGCACAATCAAGCTTGTATACTCCTGCATCTTGTAGAGGGATGTGACACGTCGTTGATATCTTATTTAGTTGAAGGGTTCCTATGGCTACATTTCGGCTTTATCATCAGACCAGCACCATATTATCATATTATTGCATTATCACCAAAATCGTATCGTAAAATTTGGCATACGTATCATATACGTATGCCAAATTTTAGAGCAATGGATAGCGAGAAGTGCTGGAAAATGCATCACAATATTTGAACTGGCAAGACAGACAGACATACGAACAATGGATTAAATCAAAGCATGTAAAAACAAAAGGCAAAGGCATCTTAAATTTAAAAAAAATGCATTTGTCTGCATATTTTATACGAAGAAGTACAAAATATAAATCAAGTCACAGACTAGTTAAGTATGGATTTACAGTTGATCAATTCTGTTGGGACTCTAGGAACTTATGCACGGACTTATTGTATGTTGTGTTCATAGTTTATACTTCAGCTGTGTATATGTGTAGTTTAAACAGTTTGATTTACGATATCCAACACTATAATTTCAAATTATACTCTTCCTTTGGGTGCAATACCACAAGAAACTGTGTGCATAGTTTGTGTATCCTTGCTTGTTTGTGTTTATTGCTATTGTTATAGCTTCCAAAATCTTGTATTAGATTTCTTAGTGGGGATGGTACCTTATTCTTTAGTATAATCTCGTCAAGAGGTTCATCATCATCAGCCTATACTGCCCACTGCTGGACAAAGGCCTTCTCTCACAAATCGAGGTGGGAGAGATTAGGTCATACTCCACCACGCGGACCCAGTGCGGATTGATGGAGGCAAGTTTGTGGCCACCTGCTGTTGGAACTTACCAAGCCGCCTTTAAGGCTTCCAACTCGGCTTAACGACTACCACATTAAGTGGTAGCCGGGACCAACGGCTTAACGTGCCTTCCCAATCACGGAGACGCTCGAATATGAAATGCCACAAACGGTCACCCATCTCGGGCCGACCGAGTCGAACGCTGCTTAACCTTGGTAATCGGTAAGAACACCGCGGTCGCACAGCGCTATGAGCGCCTCCAATTTGAAATCTCCATATTGCTTTGCATCAATAATAAATTTAGTTTGTTATGGCGCACTGAAGGAGTAACAACATTTTATGCAAATTTTTAAAAAGTCTTAAATACTTTAAAAATATCTGGAATGAATTCAAAAACCGATTTAGAACAAAATACTTTCAGGTCTTGCGTTTATTATGTTACACCTGTATGTGTACGCTATATTATTTACAGTATTACTAAATAAAGAGGACGTTACGGAGGTCGTTTGTTCCGCCATGTTTATTGGCCTACCGACCTACGGGCCTACGGGCGGCCTACCTATCTATATGATCACACCAGATTCCTTGTGCGATAGACAAAGAGTTAAGAGTTCCAACAGGATCTTTCCTTACATACCCCTATGGCTTCCTTCTCTTTCATAGGTCGTCGTACACACGCTCGCCTGTTACAGGGTAATATCTATTATTAGATCATTTATATTTTAGTTAATTTCAGTTGTAAGTAAATGGAAAATGACTATTTACCATTTAAATAAAAGCTCGCTTGGGTCACTAGTAATTATGTACCCAATATTACCAAATGAAGAGGCGTTAAGGGATGGCGTTTATGCCGCCATATTTATGAGGCCAGAGGGCGACACGACTCTTGTGGTTTGGGGCGAACCCGTATTGTATGACTATTTATTCTATATATCTATCATATTATCATGCTAGATCCCTTGTGGTGTCCCGTGTGGTGGTGGAAGGCAGTGATAGCCTAGTGGTTAGACGGTTGGACTGCAAAGTCAAAGGTCTCGGGTTCAAACCCAGGCACGCACCTCTGTCTTTTCGAAAGCATGTGCATATTAAAAATTAATTATCACTTGCTTTAACGGTGAAGGAAAACATCGTGAGGAAACCTGCATGCCTAAGATTTTCTTGAAAGTGTGTGAAGTTCGCCAACCCGCACTGGGCCAGCGCGGTGGACTATGGCCTAAGCCCTCTCAGTTTGAGAGGAGGCCCGTGCCCAACAGTGGGACAGTTTCTTAACAGGGCTAATATTATTATTATTATAGATCCCTTGTGGCGTAGGCAGAGAGTACAGAGTTCCAACATGTTATTTCCTTATAGACTTTTTTGACTTCCTCCACGCTCATTGGTCATCACATATACGTTGGCTAGTTACGAAATACTATTCGGAAGCATATTCGTGATGATATTTTTAGTTGTAAGTAAATGGAAAATGTCTGTTTACCATTTAAATAATAGCTTGCAAGGGTCACTAATAATAATTATGCTCCCGAAGGGACGTCATCTGTGCTGCCATATTTATGAGGCCGGAGGGCGACCCGACTCTTGTGGTTTGTGGCGAACCCGTATTGTACGACAAAATATTTTAAAACGTTAAATTTATTGCTCAGAATAATTTTATTTACATTTGCGAGGGTAGACTGCCTCGTATGTCTAATGCCGTATGGCGCGACTAGTAATCATGAAGTAAATCAGTTATTTTGCTCAGTGTGATGACTGCTTGGTCGAGTGGTTAGAGCGTAGGCGTCAGGCTAGATCAGGTATTCACGGGGGAGATGTCCGCAAAAAACAAAACCTTGCGTGATTCAGAAAAAAATATACGGTCTGGGCATTTGCGTATATGAATTTCTTGTTTGTGAACGGAAACCCGTCAAGAATATAATAATTCAAAGTGAGCGGAGACGTTTTTTAAATGAAGAAAGTTGTGAGTTCGAATTATTATCATCATCATCAGCCAATGCCATGCCCACTGTTAGGCATAGGCCTCTCCTATGGCACGCCTCTAAGCTCGATCTTCAGCTCTTCTCCAATCTCTGCCCGCTGCCTTACGAATATCGTCGCCCCATCTAGCTACGGGGCGCCCTGCACTACGTTTGCCGGCACGCGGTCTCCACTAAAAAACCAGTCTGCCTCAATGGCCATCGGTTCTGCGGCATATGTGACTTGCCCACTACCTTTTCAGCGTGGTAATTCGCTGAGCTATGTCGGTAACCTTGTTTTTCTGACGAATAACTTAGTTCCGGATTCGAATTGGTTAGACAAAATGAGTTTGTTCTATCAAAAATGGTTTAGTGCAGTGGTTAAGAGCTTGAGTCGCTCCGCCCATTGGATTGAGTAGTCGCAGGTTCGATTCCCGCACAGGACAAATCTTTGTATGACCCACAAATATTTGCTTCGGTCTAAGTGTTTGTGTACGTGAATTTCATGTATAATAATTCCTAGTGTGGAGCTACGTTTAAAAAAAACAAAAGAAATTCTTCCCTAGATTTCTGATAATTCCTTCTAAGATGATGATATGTGTGATAGAATTAAGTAATAGTCTATTCACCAATCTTGTGAAGATTCAAACTCGACTGATGACCTGGAGAACGTCACGGGTAAAAGCTGGATGTCAACACAAAGTCGGTCTTCATGGCAATCTTCGGGGGAGGCCTTTGACCTAGAGTGGGCCACTTTCGACGTATGGTGATATCCGACCATAAAATGTTTGTTTCAAATTTCTTCTTATGTTTATTGCTTTTCTTTCTAAGGGTACGTTTGTATGTAGGTATGTATTCAAAGATAATACTACTAATATCATAAATGTGAAAGTTTGTATGTTTGTTCCTCAATCACGCAAAACGGCTGAATGGATTTGGATGAAATTTGGTACACAGATAGTTTATTACCTGGATAAACACATGGAATACTTTTTTCCCGGAAAAATGTAAGGTTCCTGTCTAAAGTCAACGCGGGCGAAGTCGCGGGCAGAAACTAGTATAAAATAAAATAAATAAACAATGTCACGCTTATATTGCTCAAGTGCGCTTGGCAGAGGTGTACGGAGTACACTCACTTATTATCGACGATGTTAGGCCCCATGTAAAAGGGGCGAGCCTATTGCCATATACCGGGCACAATTCCAGACTCTGGACTCATATTGGGAAGTATTTGTTAGAAAAATTTCATTTGTCCGACCTAGAATTTGAACCCAGGATCTCGTGATCACTAAGCGATGCGCTTTGCCATTAGACCAACGAGGCAGTCATTGTATTTAAAGATGTTATATTAAAATGACTGGTTTTGTTAGTAAATGGGAGCCATATGTACCCTAATAAAAGTTCTCTCGCTTGGGGCTACTAATTCAACGGAGCTGTTGAAAATTTAGTTACGACTGTTATTTATTTCCTAACTTTAATTTCAGTTTTGCGAAAGTTTGAGAATCACTGGTTGCGGTTCGGTGATCCCCGGGAATCGTTGGGATATCTTATAAGCGATGGTACTCACTGGGAAATTGGTTGGGTAATATTATAACTTTTTGTTAGAATTTGGTTAGCCAAAAAAACTAGTCACAGTGTATTAAAAACGAAAAAGAAAATGCGACGTATAAAAAATAGTACAAAAGTTGTTTAAATTGACGTAAAAATGTAAGAAATTGCGAGATTTGTGTGTATGTATGGATACTTCAATTATCTTCACACTTATATGAAAAGATCTTAACACTTATTAGAAACAGCCTGATGTACCTTCTTGTTAGGGCTAACTGCCATAATAAAAGGATAATTTTTCTTGCGGGTTTTAGGTATAGTGGCTAACCTAGCACCATCTGTCGAAAATTAAGCGGAACTGTACTGCGAAGTATATAAGTACTGAGCAGTGATAGCCTAGTGGTTAGACCGTTGGACTGCAAAGTCCGAAGTCTCGGGTTCAAACCTATGCACGTATCTCTGTCTTTTCGAAAGCATGTGCGTATAAAAATTAGCTATCGCTTGCTTTAACGGTGAAGGAAAACATCGTAAAGAAACCTGCATGCCTAAGAGTTTCTCGAAGGTGTATGAAGTTCGCCAACCCGCACTGGGACTATGGCCATATAAAACCCTCTCAGTTTGAGAGGAGGCCCGTGTTCAACGGTGCAACAGTCTCTTAACAGGGCTAATATTTGTATATATTATAAGTATCAAAACAGTATTAAGTACTACAAGTTTCTAACAAGCTTACCCCTATTATAGAGTACAATACATTACGTTCAAAATAAAATTCCAGTTATATCTTTTCTTTGTGTCTTCCATTCGTACAATTCAATGACACACTTTACACCATTTTTAAAGGCGTAAACGTCTTTCTAACCGGATATTGGATTGTACGGCTCATGCTGGCCGGAAATTGGTCGTTAGCTGTGTGCGACCAGTGTGAACTACTCCTTTGTGCGGAAGGTGTACCTATAACGAAATAGATTTTGTGAAAAGAAAATTGGTTTCGAAACAGGTATATCTCCAGGTTCCAAAAGTTAAAAAAGGAAACATCGATGATCCATCAAATATAGGTAGATACATGCTCGCCACATGAAAAAGCGGACGGTACTAAAACAGTGCCACTCTGGGAGTGCCGACAGAAGTGAAAACTTGAACAACGTTCATGTGTATCATACACAATATATGTACATACTTATATACAAGAGTGTTGGTAACGGTAACAGTTTCGCGAGTTCAATGGTTTTTTCCCATCTCAAAAATGCCCAACGCGCCTAAAGAAGTTTTCACTTCAAAAATTAACAGGCTTCCGCTTTTTTGCAAATACAACTTTAGGTGATACGGTAAAATATGCTCTAATTTATGTATATGTCGTAAACTATAACTATTGACGTGGATTTTGGGACGTTTTTTAGTGTAACTTTTAAACGGGACTGTGTATCTTATTATGATATATCGATGACGGCGATAAATAATTACAGAAGATGCGTGACCCAAGAATGCGTCGTGATTGCTATAATACGGCAGCTGGGGTTAACTGTATACACCCACGAATCACCGACGATGTTGTAGGGGTGAGCCCTTAATGCATTGTACTGAGCACAATTTTATACTCCGGACTGTGACTGGAAATGTTTCGATAGGAAAGGCATTTGACCGATCTAGGATTTGAAACCAGGACTTCGTGATCGCAACTCGCACTATGCAAACACTATGCACAAAGAAATAGATAGTGCAAGTCATGCAACGAAATATATAGCACAGTCAGCAACATAAGTGGCTTAACATTCTTAGTTTTTCATATCAGTAAGTATTTATTATTTTACAAAAGTTGGTGAACATTATCAAAAGATTATTAGCAGCCTATTGAAAATATAATTAGATTAACATTATGTAAGAAAATAACCTGTTGGAGCTCTGTACTCTCTGCCTTCCCCGCAAGGGATCTGTCGTGATGATGTAGATAGATTAATAAAAATAATGCGCGTGGTGATTACGAGGTCCCCCGTTTGTTCGACCTAGGAAGGTCGAAAAAAATGTAACTTTATGCGGAGTCTGGAATGGTGCTCGGCATTAGACTTGAGACCTAACATCGTCGGCTAAAAATGGATGTACATAACACACACACACACTAGAGATGGGCGATTATAAATGATTTACATAATCGAGACATTTACTAATTACTAATATGGATAATCGATCATGAAAGTAGTAATTACTAATTTTCATAATCGAATAACGTTACTAATTTTAGTTCAGCCATAATCCCGTCAAAATAAATCATTCATTGAGTCAATCGTTTGTTATCCGTTGCGTAGTCGTTTTTTGGTTGTTGTGGTTTATTTTGTCTTTTATTTATATTGAACCAAAAACTATGATCAAATATCTTATAGGATACCTTTTAAGCGCAAGTAATATTTTTTTAGATATCTAATTAAACATGTAAAAATATTTTTACAACTTTATTACTCAGGAATGTACGCCGCTGGCACAGCAGGTACTTACAGTGAGCCCGCGCCAAATGCCATCGCATCATTCGCATCGGCCATCGAATGATTCCATTAGTATATCTCATAATCGCCCACCACTAACACACACCTTTGCATATCCCACTTGGGGAATAAAGGAGTTTTTTATTTATAAAATAAAAATCTTTTATAAAAAAAGGTAAACCGACTTCAAAAAGCAAAAAAATAAATATTTGAAGTCGGTGCTGGTTGGTGCAGTCGGTTACTTGGCACCGACTTCAAATATTTATTTTTTTGCTTTTTGAGGTCGGTTTACCTTTTTTATAAAAGATTTTTATTTTACAATTTTAAGTGACCAGTGAATTATTCTTTGGTAGGGTACCTATAGGATTGACGTAATACCCATAATATCTCAATTTACACATGCCTATTGTTTGTCGTTAAGGAGTTCCCTGGTGTATCTTCTAAGTCCAAGGTCCAATGACAATAAAATTAATATGGGACCACCTTGGAGATATACTGAACCCAATGCAAAAAAAATTATCAAAATCGGTCCACAATTGACGGAAATATCGCTGAACATACATAAAAAAAAAAAAAAAGCATACCTACAACCGAACATAGAACCTCCTCCTTTTTGAAGTCGGTTAATAAACATAAAACAGCTTTGTGCTGTCACGTCCATGTTTATTTAGTAAATTTGTCGTGTGACTAGGATAGCATATCAACTCGCTAGCGTCACGCAAATATCAATTTTTTCGTTCTAAGCTCTCAGGTCATTGGATTTATTTTATAGGAAGTATGCCACCCCACAACTTCTAACAAAACTATACAACAAAATAGTACAATCAACAAAGCTTTGTGTAGTTATTAACCTGATAGATCGCCATAGTCACGTACACGAGTGGGGTGTATAGAGCTTTGGATAAAGTTGGTCGAGATTTCTATTATCATTTCATTTATTACCAGCGTCTAATGAACAAAGTTTCGAAGAAGCAATAACGCGGTTCACGTTTATTGGTTATTATTAGTTGGTTTTTGTTTTAATCTTATCTTAGTCTCTTTGTACTGGGTTTATGTCCAGCATTAATGAGGTCGAATGTAGACTACGTGTAGATGCTACGTAGATATCGTAGTAGTGTATATATCGCGTAGACACTGAAAGACGCTACGTTCATAATCCGTAGACGCCGCGTAGATACTGCGTAGACGCTGCGTTGATATCTCGTAGATAACGTGTGGATGCTGCGCAGATATCGAGTAGATGCTGCGTAGATACCGCGTAGAAGTTGAGTATATACCGCATAGACGCTGGTTAGATATCGCGTGGACGCTAAGTAAGATACTGCGTAGATGACACGTAATTGTTGCGTAGATTCTGCACAGACGGTGCGGAGATGCCACGTAGACGCTGCATAAATACCTCGTAGACGGTGCCGTGATGCCGCATAGACACCGATAGTAGTCATTACCTATACGCCATGTTGTTTTCACCAACATTTTGCTAATGATTGTATCTGTGATTGATTAAAAATACATACCCATAATTATGTCAGCTGTTTACGTTCATTTAGCTGAAATGTGTTGGTGTTTCCTTTTTTTCTCATTTTGTATAGTGTTTTGAATATGTCTTATTGAATGGTTGGTTGGTACAAGTTGGTATGGTAAGAAAAATAATATAGTCAGGGATTCGGGAAGCATACTCCAATAAATTAGTGTAAAAAAAAATACGCATGGTGCCTTTGCAGATGCTAAAATTAATGTGTTACACTTGGCTTCCGTCCTACATGCTCGAACTAAGTAAGATCTAAGTACCCTTATCTATTTTATTTGCCTCTCATAGACTAAATAAATAAGTAAGAGACATAATAATAGTGCGAATACATCTTCAGTTCGTTGTGTCAACTAAGTGTGGCATTTTACAGTCACACCGGTGAGTAGAGGTGAACTGTGAATACTCAAATTTTGTCTACGATGTTAGGTCGCAATTCTAGACACCAGATTGCTACGAAGATTTGTTGATAGAAAACGTTAACGTCATCGCTGACATAGAGAGAAGAGTGAGTGCAGGGAACAGACTAAATGGTGCGATGGGAAACCTACTTGGTACTTAAGTCAAAGGACGCAGCTGGCCAAACTTAACGGAGTTCTTGTTTTAACGCTATTATATGGTAGCCAGAGCTGGGTATGTAAGAAGGAGAATGAACGTAGGATAAATGCGGTGGAAATACGAGCTCTGCGGAAGATGTGCGGAGTGAAGCTGACTGACCTTATTCGCAACAGCGTCGTAAGAAAGCGAGTAGGTATGAAAGATAGTGTCGGTGTTAAGATGAGAAAGGGTATGGTCCGTTGGTTCGGGCATATAGAAAGAATGTCAGAAGAAAAAATGACGTAACACCCATACTTATCTAAAGGACAAGACAAGAGTCTCCGTAACCGGCGAGCGTGTATGAGACGAACTATGAGAGTGGAGAAAGCCAGAGAGGTATGTAAGGAAAGAACCTGTTGGAACTCTGTACTCTCTGCCTACCCCGCAAGGGATCGGGCGTGTTGTTATACATAGATAGATAGACCCAAATCATATACGTATGCCAAATTTCAGAGCAATCGAATAGCGGGAAGTGCTGGAAAAATGCATCACATTATTTGAACTGCAAAGACATATGAACAATGGATTAAATCAAAGCATGTAAAAACGGCGGGGTAGGCAAGGGATCTGGCGTGATGATATAGATAGAGAAAAAGTTAATAAAATTTTGTTCGTTTTAGGATTCGAACTTAGGACATCGTGATTGCCAGCTGTGCAGTGCACCACAAAAGCAACGAAGCAGTCATGTGGAATTCTTGTACGGACAGTTTTAATACTCAAGGATAGATTTGCCTACTACGGATAAAATTTTGCCATATTTTGTACGGAAAATCTGTCAAAATTCTATCTATTCATGAGTTAAATATTGAAACCGACCATTAGTCTCGTCCAGTATCATTATCTAATGTTTATATGATATAAAAAAAGGGTTGGGAAATTACATAATATTTCATACAACGAATTACCTTCAATTATTATTATCCTTCAAGACATTTTTTATAGGTTACTAAATTTAATGTATAATATTTTTGATCAACAGAAATGGACCAAAATAATAATCGAATGGTATCCAAGGGACGTTAATAGAAGGCAAGGTTAACAAACAATACTTTGGGAAGAAGAAGTCAAAGGAGTCGCTGAGTCAGAATAATATTGAAATAAAGAAAAGATATGGAAATCTTTAGAGGAGGCCTTTGTCAAAAGACAAGCTGTTTCAAGAAAGAAAATAACCGAACGCCGATAATTTAGATTTAAGTTTAATTAAGGAAATAACATTTCTAATACGTTTTTATTATAATAGGAAAAAATCTATCTATCTATCTATCTATATCATCACGCCAGCTCCCTCGCGGGGTAGGCAGAGAGTACAGAGTTCCAACAGGTTCTTAAAAAAAAATCCTTATTTTATTTTATTTATTTAATTTATATTTTATTTTTTGATCAAATCCTCCTTAAAAACGATATTTGACAAGTAGAATATAGCAACCTCCTCAGTTATCGGATGCTGACTTTATTTCAAAAGTGGATCAGGATTCGAGCCCACAGCTCGATGCTGAAACTGAGTTGCTATACCTCGCGATTTGAATACTGCTACCAAACGCAAAAAGTCGTCAAAAGACATGCAACATCGATGCACTGTTTACATGGCATTGCCAAAAATATCATTTATTCTTTTGCCCTTATTAAACTAGCCACAGGAAGAACTCAGTCTATATCATCCCTTTAATCTGAAACCCCTTTTAACTGAATAAATAAACAAGGAACTATGTAGCCAGCAGTTAGACCAAACGGACTGTTCTCAAACACATCGGCATACCACATAAACTAAATTAGCCTATCTCTAGCTAGCCCTCTCCAGTACTTAATTTAGCGAATTCCTGGGACTTAACAAATAGGGGTAATTTGTTGAGGCTGGCTTTGGGAGACGTGGAGCATTCGTTCTTACAAAGAACTATTACTAGTGCAGAAAGAATTCTTTTTTCTTATTGGGTCATTAACTATGGTATTCTATGGCTTCGTTTTTGTTGGGGTGAAGGAATATGGTGAATACTTAGTTTAGTAGTTAGAGCGCGGTTTAAACACTGGAATGTGTCGCGGGTGCGATCACGCACGGGATAAATCTTTGGGTGACTCTGATGTCTGTAGATACTAGAACTATTCCTAGACTGTGGCAATGGTTTAAGGTAAACAAGTAACAATAGTGTTAGTGTAAATATTATAAATGGCTTATGGTCTGTCCTAAGCGTAAAACGGCGACCATAAATATACTGATGAAATTTTTTCATACAAAAAATAATGGCCAAGGCTTCTCTATGTATTTGGGAATAAATTTTCTCTAATCTGTTGTAACGGAATAAACCTCGGTGTGTATTAATTACTGTATATTTTTTTTAAACCATCTAATTCAATTTGGTTATACGATTGTGATAAATCTATTTTACTGAAATATTGGGCCCCATTTAACGCAACAAGTACATCCTCAAATCAGGGTAACGGATACCTATCAATTAATAAAACTGGATTCAATGTCGCCTTTTAATCTACACAAACCCTGAGTGCACCGTCGGATTTATTAACGGGAACAAGAGGCGAGGCCCAGTCGGAGCAGTCGACGGGCTCGATGACGCCAGCGCGTAGCATGGCGTCTAGCTCAGCGTCCACGCGCTCGCGCAACGCGTACGGTAGCGGCCGTGCGCGGTGGAACACAGGCGCCGCGCCATCGCGCACCCGCAAAGTTGCCTTGCCGCCCGTGAACCGTCCCAGAGTGCCATCAAACAATTGCTTATACCTGTCCAATAAATTATTTACATTATTCTCTAACACCCCACTCATTATGTGCTTCGTTGATTACCAGAAAGCGTTTGACTGTGTGCGATGGCAAAGTCTGTGGGCGGTCCTCAACAAAGCCGGAGTGCCGTTGCATCTAATACGACTAATACGGCGGCTGTATGAATCTGGTTTTGGTACCGTGAAGCTTGGCACCACTAACTCGGGCCATTTCAACTTTGGGAAAGGAGTACGACAGGGATGTGTTATATCTCCCATCTTATTTAACATCTATGGTCAATACATCATGCGCAAAACCTTAGATGGATGGGAGGGCGGCGTAAAGATTGGCGGAAAAAAAATATGCAATCTACGATACGCTGATGACACAACGCTCTTCGCAACGTCAGAAGTTGAAATGAGGGAGCTCCTGGACCGCCTTGAAAGAACAAGCACCTCCATGGGACTCTCGATTAACAAGAGCAAAACCAAATAATGGTGGTCGACCGCTTCGGGAATCTCCAATAGACAGGCATACTCAATGAATTCGAGACAGTTCGAGAGTTCCAATACCTTGGTTCAGTCATCAACGACCAAGGAAGCTGTGAATCAGAAATTCGGTGTCGAATAGGCATGGCGAAAACGAGCATGACACAGCTAAACAGGATATGGAAGGACAGGAACATCACAAAAAGTACAAAAATCAACCTAGTACGAACACTAGTCCTATCTATATTCCTGTATGGTGCAGAATCTTGGACCCTAAAAGCCGCAGATAGAAAAAGGATAGACGCTTTTGAAATGTGGTGCTGGCGACGCATGCTGCGAATCCCATCGTACTAATTTATCAGTAATTAAAGAGCTAAAACTTGAACATTCCCAGAGACTTTCCACCATCTGTCTTCACCGAACCCTGCAGTACTTTGATCACATAGCTCGAAGAAATAGTAATAACATGGAGAGATTACTGGTGACAGGCAAAATAGAGGGGAAAAGACCAAGAGGACGCAGTCATAAGAGATGGTCAGATCAGATATCGAAACAACTCGAGATGCCAGTCAGCGCGGCTCTCCACCTGGCAAGTGATCGCAACAAATGGAGAGAAATTATAAAAAGAGTCCAGCAACGGAGTCACGATTCTCAGTCATGAGGGAACGATTGAAGAGAGAGAGAGAGATTCTCGGTTTCAGACTCTGGCTTAATAAGGTTACAATTATAAAGTTTTCCAAAGGTTATGCTTAATTCCGTCAACCATTGTCGACCGAGTAGGGAAGTAGTCCCTCCTTCAATAACAAATAACTCTAAATGTTTTGAGACATTTTCATACTTGACTAAGGCTGTAATAAAACCCAACGGTTTAATACGAGATCCATCATAAAATTTTAATGATAGGTTATGAGACTGAATCACTTCATCTTGAAAATACTTATTATAGGTATGCTTACTTATACAAGATATCGGTGTGCCGGTATCTACTTCCATGAAAATAACTTTTCCATCAATAGTTACTGGTAAACTCACCGGTTTATAGTCCCTCAAACACAACTGATGCAATTCAATGGAGTCTTCTTCAGTATCCTCGTCTTTGTCGCCGGTGACATCTTGCCCATAATGCAGTCTACTGCGGGCGCTGTACCGCGCCGGCGCCGCCGCCCCACTGGTCCCAGGCGCCGTGGTAACTGGGGCCATGCACACGCGTCGCAAGTGCCCCTCCCGTTTGCACCGACTGCAAACGTACTCACGGAACTTACAATTTCCGTAAGCGTGACCTGTTGCTCCGCAGCCTTTGCAGTTAACGAGCAATGTGTTCCGCTCGTCTCTCCACTGCACCTCCGCGGGTCCTCGTTGCGCACTACTGCCGCCATGTTGTTGGCGCGCTCTGCCTGCGCGCACTGGCCTCGGCCGCATAGCATGCACTCCGATACTCTCCGCCGCTTCCGGTACGACCCGTACCTTTACTGCAGCCGCATCTCGCTCCGCTGCTTCTAACGAGCACGCAATCTTGACAGCGTTACAAAAATTCAAATTTTCGTCTTCCGCAAATAACCGTTGACGCATGATGTCGCCAGGGAGGCCGCACACAAACTGATCACGTAAATTATCGTTCAACCCGTCATTGAATTTGCAATTCCGCGCCAACCGTTTCAGCTCTGCTACGTAGATGCCCACGTTCTCCTCCGATCTCTGTCTCCTCTGCCTAAACCGATACCTTTCGGCTAGCACTGATGGGCTCGGTTGCAAGTGATGACGTAATAATTCCGCCGCCTGATCATACGTCAACTCCGACGGCTTTTTCGGGCTCGCCAAATTGACGAGCAACTCGTAGGCTTCATCCCCCATCACCGACAGTGGTGTAGACCGTGACCAACTAAAATAATTAAGAAGTTTCAGGGTACCCCGGAACAAGTATGCCTTTTGGATGTCTAACACCTCAGTCCCTCCCGTGACCATGGGTGCTGCAAAGCACTCGAAACGTCGGGAACTAAAAATCAAAAATAAACCGCGATAAAATCCGTAAAATAGTTTTATTTCATAGATAATTACTTTACAAAATTAATACAAAAACCAATTTTCCGAATTTAAAATATTTATCCTTTTTTTAAGCACTTGTGTGGAGGAAGCCAGAGAGTAAGACGAAACTGATACTAATGAGAGATTATTGTCTCTTAATTTGTGGTTGTGTCCGTATTGAAGGGGCGGCCATTTGCATAAACCAGGAATTAATTGGGTTAGCTCGCCTCAGAAGACACAAGTTAACTATTCTTAGTCGATAGAGATATATAAAAGTACTAGCTGTTACCCGCGAATTCGTCCTTGTCGATTAAAAAAAAACCTTTTTAATATAAAAGTAGCCTTAGTCACTCTATATAACATCAGCTATCTGCCAGTGAAAGTCGCGTCAATATTGTCTCAGTCGTTTCGGAGATTAGCCGGAACAAACAGACAGACAAAAAATTTAAAAATTGTTATTTTGTTATAAGTAACGTATAGTATACTTCCATATGCATTTAGTAAAAAGCGATTATAATGACATTACAAATAGACATTTTATTTATTTGTACAGAGTAATATAAACTAGCTGACTATAACTTATCCCCTTATACCCTTTTTAATTTTTTGTTTTCCTATACAACTTTATTCGGGGTATTTCGAACATTATAAAAAGAAACCATCCAGCCGTTCTCAAGAGATGCCCTACGTAGATCTTCGATTCTTACAACCCGTGCATACTGATCACATAAACATTCCTATATTCGCCAAGAGGGGGTGGTAGAGGTGTATAGTATTTACCCACTTTTCGCCAACGATGTTAGGTCATGTATTTAATAGGGGGCGAGTTTATTGCCACTGTACCAGGCCAGAAAAAGTGAAATAAAATATTAACCAAAAGAATATTAGTCTTGTCTGCTTGAGTGACTATTTAAAAAAATACATAAATGTTCAAAGTGTTTTATTATTATAATGACACACTTGTTTGCCAATAATTAAATTGTCAAGAATAAGTAAAGATAAAACAAAGGAAACCGTGTTGAATGATTCACTCTTCCATTTTTCAGTCAAAACTGGACATACTATGAGTCTTTACTCTAAGGGACCACGTAGCATGTATCTATTACAATGGATTGAGCACGCTGCGAAAAAACGTAATGACAAGGATACTCACTTAGAGCCCTACGTCTCTTTCTAAGTAGGGTGACCAAACATTGGAACGATTAAGGACTTGTTGACATATAATTCTCGGACACTGTTTATTGCCGTAATTCCTTATTTCTACGCATATGGCACATCTTAAATTAGTAGTAGTCAAAGTTTTTGATTAAATTGCCCATTTTCTTACGAACTGTACATTTTTTTTCAGAATCTGTAAATTCAACTCCAAATATCGCAAACATTAAGGATAATCTCCTAGGGCCGGTTTTCTGAATCTACAACGGTTGAGATAGCTGCCCTTACTGTTCCATCTTAATCAATCCTGTATATAAAGATGAATTAAGAAACTTTTTCGTTTTGAACTCGGTAATAAATGGTTTCCAGGCATTTTAATTGTTTGTTTATTCGTTACTCTTTTATTATTTTGACGGGTTTTTTTGACAACTTAATGCAATGATCGCCTTGTTCACACAATCAAATTGTAATTGTTTAATAATACTATTGATAATGTAATAGAGTGCCAACTTTAGCACAATATTAATTGAATGGTTATTGCAGTCTGTAATAATGACAAATTACGTTAAAATAGCAGAGTTGAGGCCCATGTTATCGTCTGCGTAGGAAAATTATTTTCATTTTTCCAACCAATGTCCCAAACTTCATCGCTTCACATATTTTCCTAGAAAGCAATCAACGCCAATGTGTTTGTTTGGATTGAAAACAATTTCAACAACTTATTTACGAAAATTGTTATTGTTTGCCGTGAAAACGAGAACTTATAAAATTTGAAAACTTTGAAAATTGAGTTTGTGAAATTAAAATTTTAAAACTGTGCTTGTTGATTTAGTTATTTAGGAGATTCTATCTTCGAGAGTTGGAGTTTGAATAATTGTAGGTATTATATTTGAAATTATTCATCCTTTTCTTTTAAGTGCTAGTTATTTTTTGTCCTATAATCCACCATACATATTTTGTAACTGCCGTATGACTGCTGAGGAATTAGCACGAACATTTTTACGTTAAGATGTCGCTAACGAGTTGATATGCTATTCTTGTCACACTACAATTTATTAAATGAACATGAACATGACAGCACAGTTACTCGCTAGCGTCACGCTAATGGCAATCTTTTCTTGCTAAGTCTTCTGCAGTAAAAATCGAGAAAGATGCGGTTGGAAAGAGTGACAAACATGTTAAAAAGAGAAGCAAAAAGGAAAATAAGCACTATTTATTTATTTCATTCTTTATGCACTTACGTACATATGCCTTAATGCCTGAGGCATTTTCTGCCAGTCTACCTTGAGGTGGTGTGGAAGGAAGCTGTGGTTGGTGCAAGAGACTATATAAGGACTGATTATTCAATTAACAGAAAAAAAGTTTCGTATCAACTACAATATAACCTGACCGAAAAGGAAAGTGAAATAACAGAACTATTTTATTCATATAACCGTAATTTTCAATTCGTTTATACTACATTTAATCTTACGAATAACTACTAAAAGTTCATTGATAAAATTAAATACAAATACGCAACAACATGTCAATCAAATGCAACGTGGCATTTTAATTAATACTCTAATTTGAAACCAATAAGATTTAATTTTCAATAACACATTGTTACTGTATGACACATTATTGCTTATTTGTGCCCAATTAGCCGTGAACGTCGTTTTGCTAACATTCCCATAACATGTTTTCCTTGCTCCGGCCGGCATGGGTCCGAAGTATATTTAAAGACTTCTTTCGCGTTTATAGAAGGATATTAGAGGACCTAATTAAGTCCATGAGACGCTTGTACTGCAATGCGACTATGGGTGTTCTTAGAGATCACTAAGGTTAAGAAGCATTCGGCCCGGTCCATCTCAGACGTGTAATCGTTTCTGGCATTATTATATTCGAGCGTCTTCGTGCTTCGGAAGGCACGTTAAGCCGTTGGTCCCAGTTACCACTTAATGTGGCAGTCGTTTAGCCGAGTTGGAAGCCTTACAGGCAGCTTGATAACTTCCAACAGCAGGTGGCCACATACGTGCCTCCATCAATCCGCACTGGGTCCGCGTGGTGGAGTATGTAAGCCTTTGTCCAGCAGTAATAATAATAATAGCTGTTTATTTCTCTCACAAAGGTAAACTTAAATGGCTAGTACAGTTACACAACTTAGAATTCCTTTGTGAGAGACTAGTATCTGCACTAGGTAAGCCTGTGTCGCAAATCACCAGGCCCTCGCCTCTTAGACATGTAGGTACTAAATTGGTATATAAATAGGTCAAACATTCTCTTCATGAAAGAATATTATTTCTATATTAGTAATAAGTGAGATCCTGTGGGTGTTTTATGTGGCGTGTATGTTGTGTGTATGTGTGTGTGTGCGTTTTTTTTGCAATTAAAATAATGAATTGCTAATAAAAAAGGTAAAATGATCTAACAAACAGAAATGAGATGGAACGGTGTTAGGATAAAGGGATGAGGAACTCTTCTGTTTCCGCGTAGGACAACCCATTTTACCATTCTGTTAAGACTTTTCTTAATTTATATTTGGGTAAGGGATATATAGAGGATAAGGTTAATTTTATTGTATATTAGTTTTGTCATTCTTTCTTCGGACATTCTTTCTATATGCCCGAACCAACGGAGCATACCCTTTCTCATCTTTACACCGATACTCTCTTTCATACCTATTTGCTTTCTTACAACGCTGTTGCGAATACGGTCGGTCAGCTTCACTCACGCACATCTTCCGCAGAGCTTGCATTTCTACCGTATTTGTCCTACTTTCATTCTCCTTCTTACATACCCAGCTCTCGCTGCCATATAACAGCTTTGGGACAAGCACTCCATTATGTATGGCCAGCTGCGCCTTTCGGCTTAAGTGCCGGCTCCCAAGTAGCTTTCCCATCGCGCCATTCACTCTGTTCCCTGCACTCACTTATCTCTCTATGACAGCGGTGTATTTTCCATCCTCACTGAATGCGCATCCAAGATATACAAACTCATTCACTTGCTCCAGCACATCGTTCCCAACCACAATCCTGGCATTCGTTCTGATATACAATGCGAAAGTGGAAGGATGTAGATACCGGGGAAGACCTAGACTATCTTACTATGACCAAATAGACCGGGTCTTATCTGAAGGACAAGTCAGGAGTTCCCGTAACCGGCGAGCGTGTATAAGACAAACTATGAGAGTAGAGGAAGCCAGAGAGGTATGTAAGGAAAGAGCCTGTTGGAACTCTGTACTCTCTGCCTACCCTGTAAGGGATCTGGCGTGATGATATAGATAGAGAGATAGATAGTTAATTTTATTATATAGGTACGGACCAAAAGAGCAGAAGAATTTATGTGCAAAACTTGTTCTGAATAGTGTAGATGGACATACAGCATTTTTTCGAAGTTTGTGCAGTGGGCAGTTTATATAAGTTTGGCAGTTTTGTAGCATTAGTATATATACAATTTTATTTTATAGCTTTTCTTTTTTGTTGACGATTCACTTTTTGTAATAAACATTTTAGTGGTTCAAACGTATGTGGCCACTTGTGGGTTCAATCAATACTGAAAATATTTTTGGGTGTCTCCACAATTATTTGTTTCTTTGTGTATATGAAATTCATGTTCGTAAATGCACTTACAATTAAAAAAGACAAGTTATAATTTTTAAACATGAGATATACAATTTTTATTATGATTATGGAAAGCAATTTTTGAGTCTACAAATAGAATTTCGTGTAATAAATAATACTTCCTTTGGAAGAATGCCAGACACGTGTAATGAGAAAATTCCCAACGACAGCAGGTGAATGTTTTCAATGTTATATGTCTACCTACCTATTAATAAAGGAAATTCTTCCTTAGAGAAAATCGTAAAAAATGTTATTGCTCAAAAATTTAATATTATGACTTTAATAAATCTATTTCTAAAAAAAATGATTGTAGTAGGTCTACAATTCGTCTACAATTCGTAGTAGGTCTCGTGACGAGCAGTTTTAGAATCAAAGAGATTCAAGGTTAGCGTTTAGGAATCCAGTATGATGGCAGTAAGAGGGAAATGTAAGAAACATCTAGGAACTCTATATTCTGTGTCTACCCCTAAAGGGATCTGGCGTGATGATATAGATAGATAATGGCAATAGGCTCTCCCATTACATGGTGGTTTAATTTCGTCAGTCATATGAAGGTGTCTACCTCTGCAATAGTAAAATAACATCACGTTACATTGGGTACTTAAACAAGTTTATAATTCTTTACCCGATGATCTGCAAGCGGAGTAAAATGTCCCTTAGGAATAAGGTGACACTTCACAAAACTTGTGTATGGTCCAACATGACTTCCTAATTGCCTCTCTCCTATTTTGTATCTTTTGCTGTGCCCTGCTGGGTCCACAACTGTCTCATTTGCAATCTAATTTACCATCTACTACGTATATGTTGTGGAATGCAAATAAATGAATATGAATATGACTTACGCTTGTGAGGTGTTCGGGTACGCCGCCCGCTCTCACATCGATAGATTCCATATGGTCCAGTCCCGTTTCCTCCGCAAAGTCGTCGGAGCCCCGTGGTTCATACGAAACGTCGATCTCCATTCCAATCTCGGTCTTGAACCTATTTGCGCCTTTATCAAAAAGGCGACAACCCGATATTTCGCGTCCTATCATAGGAATCCCCTAATCGTAGCCAACGCCGACTAATAACCTAACTACCCTCCTATCAGTCGCTACCGCCATCTGCGGCAAGTTCTCACCAACGCTCCCGATGCCCTTACATCCCTTCTTTCGGATACCGATACCTAACACAGGATCAGACACCGTGCTCTCAAGCGAGGTCGAAGAATTCCTTGCCCGCCGGCCAGTGCAGAGCACCACGGCGAGGCACCTAGTAGAGGCCTTCCCCTATAGCGACTGCCCAAGCCGAGGCCGTTCTTCCTTGAGGCGCCCTTGAGCTAGTTGCCCCCTTTACCCTTCTGGCTCGAGCGTAGTAGTTGCACGTTCACCCTCTTATTCGTTGAAGCTGTACAGGCTCCGCAGCGTAGATTATTAATACACACACACATACACAATTGTATAATAGCCTCATCTCACCTATATTGCAAGGGTGGCAGGGAGCGCATGTAGTAGGGAGCGAGTCTATTGTCATTGAACCGGGCACAACGTCAGTCTTCATGTTAGTCTCCAAATTGATTCTGGAAAATTTTCTATCAAATAATCGCCTTTTGTCCGACCTATAGGACTTGAACGCAGAACGCATTATTTCAACGAGACAGTCAGGCATATAGATAGATTATGGTAACATTTTCCTTTTTAAAAAAATGTAGCCCCTCAGTTTAGTATTTTTCATGTAAGGTGGGTACTGTGACAGTCGTAAGTGTTAAAGAAAATTATACTTTATTAAATGGCAATAAGAGGCATGACCGGTTTCTATACTTATGGTTTTTATGCCTTAGAACTGCCGTCTCTACCTATCCTGTGTGAAAAATATTATAGGATTTATTCCTGTGGTGGTGCGTTAACAAACACGTAAATTCACATACACAAATACTTTGACCGTAACATATAATTGTCTGTCACATAATTTGTCCCGTGCGGGAATCGGAACCGCGACTATCGGACCAAGGGCGCAGTGGCTTAAGCTCTTAACCACTTCGCCAAATCGTCCGTCAATAGACAGAGACACTCCTATAACATTGCCACTCTCGCTTGGGGAATAGGCGTGACGGAAGTAAAATAACATTACGTTACGTTAGCAACACAAACATTTTTTTTATGCCGCAATATCTGTATTTGTAAACGGAATTGCGTACGTTGACGTATCGAAATGTAATTATCGATAATCAAATCGAGTTCGTACGTGAGAAGTCGAGACGTGACGCGGAGACTAAGGATCTCTACTAGTGTATATCACTGTGATTTCACACGAGAAATTTCACAGGCAATTATTATTAATTTGCTATTAATGTGACATATGAAGCATGTCAATTAGGCATTGAAATTATTGCTATTTTCAATAAATTTTCATTTAATAAAATTATAATATTATTTGGGATGAGGTTATAGATAGATAGATAATATTATTTCATAAAAGTGGGTGTTAAGTACAGACGCACTTTTTACTATTTGGTACAAACTTGAATTACAAATTATGATATATTAGTTACTAACATCCAAAGAAATCTAAACTTAATGTGGCTTGACTTAAATAATTTATGTGTACCTTTTTAACTTCATTTTTTGTACTGTGTGTTTCCTTTACCTTAATAAATAAATAAAATAAATAAATATTTTTAAAATACTCTATTTGTGGTTAAAAATACCTATGGTAGAGATATTGGGAAGTGGTAACTAACATTCATAGAAATGAAGGATAACAATTATAATTATATGTACATACCTCAATATACAAAAAAGCAACGAGAAAATATCAACAATTTATTAACAATATCACATTTGTGCTGGAGCAAGTGAATGAGTTTGTATATCTTGGATGCGCCTTCAGTAAGGATGGGAAATACACCGCTGACATAGAGAGAAGAGTGAGTGCAGGGAACAGAGTGAATGGTGCGATGGGAAAGCTACTCGGGAGCCGGCACTTAAGCCATAAGGCGCAGCTGGCCATACATAACGGAGTTCTTGTCCCAACGCTGTTATATGGTAGCGAGAGCTGGGTATGTAAGAAGGAGAATGAAAGTAGGATAAATGCGGTAGAAATGCGAGCTCTGCGGAAGATGTGCGGAGTGAAGCTGACCGACCGCATTAGCAACAGCATAGTAAGACAGCGAGTAGGTATGAAAGATAGTATCGGTGTAAAGATGAGAAAGGGCATGCTCCGTTGGTTCGGGCATATAGAAAGAATGCCAGAGGAAAGAATGACAAAACAGATATACAATGTGAAAGTGGAAGGATGCAGGTACCGGGGAAGACCTAGACTATCTTACCAAGACCAAATAAACCGAGTCTTGTCAGATGGAAAAGTCAAGAGTCTCCGTAACCGGCGAGCGTGTATGAGACGAACTATGAGAGTCGAGGAAGCCAGAGAGGTATGTAAGGAAAGAACCTGTTGGAACTCTGTACTCTCTGCCTACCCCGCAGGGGTCTGGCGTGAGGTTATAGATAGATAGATAGATATACATTTAACACTAGGCAGCAAATGCAGATGAAATAAAATGCGATTTCTTATTAAATGGAATTTTAACAGCCATTGTGGGAAAAATAGCACTGGCGACAAAAAGAATTTCATATTCTTTCACATGTTATCTGTGAAAGTTGCCTACTCTTTAACCGTGTTATACGATTTTTTTTCGGATACGTAAAGATGTTATTGTAGGTATGTTGTAACAGGGATTAGAAAAAGGACTTCAAGCCAAGAATATATGTTATATCCATGACTGTCGAAAGCTGGTATACAGGTTTTAGGGGATGCAAAAATTGAAACAGTGATAGTACTCATCACTACGACCGACTATATTAGTGTGTATGGAGCTGCTAAAACTAATGGTAACAAAGACTAGTACCATATACCTAGCATCATGATAACCTACGACTTCTAACTGAGTAGAACTGAAATTTTCTTTCTTTTAAAAGGACGTCATCATATAAGAATATAAATAATAATATGATGGACGATTTAGCGCAGTGGTTAAGAGCTTAAGCCGCTCTGCCCACTGCGTCTAATAGTCGCGGGTTCGAGTCCCGCACGGGACAAATCTTTGTGTGATCCACAATTATTTGATCCGGTCTGGGTATTTGTGTATGTGAATTTTCATGTTTGTAAACGCACCCACGACACAGGAATAAATCCTAGTGTGGGGCTACGTTTAAAAAAAAAAAAAAAAAAAAAAAATATCAGCCTATACTGCCCACTGCTGAGCAAAGGCCATCTCTCACAAATGAGATTAGGTCATACTCCACCACGCGGACCCAGTGCGTATTGATGGAGGCAGGTTTGTGGCTACCTGCTGTTGGAACTTATCAAGCCGCCTTTAAGGCTTCCAACTCGGCTTATCGACTACCACATGAAGTGGTAACCCAGACCAACGGCTTAGCGTGCCTTCCGAAGCACGGAGACGCTCGAATATGAAAATGCCACAAACGGTCACCCATCTCAGGCCGACCGAGTCGAACGCTGCTTAACCTTGGTTATCGGTAAGAACACCGCGGTCGCACAGCGCTACGAGCGCCTTGTCATCATGCGTGTTTTTTATATATTTTTTTATAATACACCGGCACGCCTATGTTCCAGTCGCAGAGTTGTACTAAGTACACCCCACGTTTTGCCGACGATATTGAGTCCTATCTTATTAGATGCCTAGGCGAGCCTAATGCCATATACTAACACAAAGCGATGTCCTTTGCCACTAGACCAACGAAAAGTATTACTTTTTTTTACCACAAATGACATTCTCTTAAAACACCCCCTAACACTTGTCAATCAGGCTTATTGGCATGCCAGCTCCGATGAATGATATTACCATAGACTCTGGTACTACCTACACACAACACAGAATATCAATAACCTACCAATTGTTAAAAGATTCCATTTGAAACTGAGTTTTATCATTACTCGTATAGGGTTCTCATTCGATGTTGAAGTTGAATAGGCTTGAAATGTTTTCGTTTCAATATGTCCATTTGATTTATTGTAGACGCACATGCTCTGAATACTCAGTTGTATGAATAATTCGATGGAGTATTGCTTACTATACTTAGTTATGTGTATCTTGGTAAGAATATGGAAGTGGGAAGTAGGTTGTATGTGAAAATATCGTAAAAGCGTAGCGTGCGTAATCAGAATTTGAATAAGGATAAAGTATTTTTTGTGTATCGATATGTACAGATAGGGTTTTCAGGGTTGATGGACGATTTAGAGCAGTGGTTTAGAGGTTAAGCCGCTCCGCACTGGGTCGAATAGTCGTGAGAGAGGTGAGGGAGATTACGTCAGACTTTATGCGAACCCATAGCGTATTGGTGGAGGAAGGATTGCAGACTCCGGCTGTTGATACTTATCAAGCAAAGCATTCAAACATCTTAAGCCGCTCCACCCACTGGGTCGAATAGTCGCGTGTTCCATTCCTGCACGGGACAAATCTTTGTGCGAACCACAATTATTTGTTTTGATCTGGGAATTTGGGTATTTGAATTTTCACTTTTGTAAACGCACCCACCACACAGAAATAAATCCTAGATTGGGACTACTTTTTTTAAAAAAAGGAAAGATTTGTATGGCAAGCGAAGTTTGGGAGAGAAGGGCGTCTCATTATATCAGAGTGCATAAAAATACAACAGAACAGAGAAGAACACTTGAAAATTTTGAGTAGAAAATGATTACTTTTAAAAAGGAAAGACATTAAGCCCTATGAATTTTATGTGTCAGATAGGAAATTAGCTATATTTTTAGGTGATTGATTATGGCCAAAAGGCATTATATTTCGACGGTTTATGTAATTTAAATTTTGCATTGCATACAATTATAGTGATTGCGTAGATTTCATGAACTCATGGGGGGCTACTACGATTCATATATAAAAAAAACTCGGGGAATATAGATGAACATATAAACCCTGTGCCAATCATTGACTCACTTTCTTCTTGCTGTATGATTATTATGACTATAAATTTTATTTTAATTACACTTAATTTTGTAATATGTGGATTTGGTTATCTGAATAAACAATCTTCGCCATGATATTTTGAACTACTTTTAGCCATTTCATAACTCAAAATCCATTTAACCTGAACTTGCAATTTTTTATGTTAATTAACGCTGCCCAGTTACCTAGTATCTCAAGTTTCTAATTTAAACTTGAACACACCGTCACGCCTATATTCCCCAAGCGGGGGTGGCAGAGGTATACTGAGTACATCCACGTTTCGCCGAAGATGTTAGGTCCCATGTAATAGGGGGCGAGCCTATTGCCATATACGGGACACAATTCCAGACTTGGGACACGTACTGGGAAGTTTTCGTTAGAAAAACTACACTTGTCCGACCTAGGATTTGAACCCAGGATCGCGTGATAACAAAGCGATGCGCTTTACTACTAGACCAACGAGGCAGTCATAGATGATAAACTAATAAAATAGATGTACATATCAATCGTGTGGCTCAATGAGTCAATCAGTGACTGTATTTCTTCTTGCTGTATGATTATTATGACTATGAATTTTATTTCAATTATTCTTAATTTTGTAATATGTGGTTATCTGAATAAAGAAATTGTTATCATTACCAGTGTTCACCATGATATTTTGAACTACTTTCAACTCTTGTATCACTCTGAATCTGTTCACATCGATAAACTCCAAGTGGTTCAAAACCGCTTCCTCCGTAAAGCCGTAGGAGCCCCCTGGTTCGTACGGAATGTCGATCTCCACTTTGATCTAGGTCTCGAACCTATTCGCGCCGATATTAAAAAGGCGACAACACGACACTTCGCGAACGCATCTACCCATGCGAATCCGTTAATCGTAGCCGCCGCCGACTACGGCCACGGCCGAGGGTGCCTTGAAGAGGAGTATGTCGCCCCTTGCCCTTCTGGCTTGAGCGTAGTGGTTGCACGCTTGCCCTTAAGTCCGGTGAAGCTGTAAAGGCTTCGCGGCCAACAGCGTACATCACTCACACACACACACACATCTAAATCTATTTAACCTAAAATTGTGTGGTAAGCCATTTTTTTCATGCTAATTAACGCTAGTTACATCAAGTTACATTCATACAAGGATCTTCTGGCCTCCGCTGAAATGGGAAATAATGCTGCCATCAAGTGAAATGTCACTTCATGACAGTCGCAGAGTTGCCATTTGCTATGAAATTTACCCAAGTTCTTCTTTTAATCAGTAACGGTCCCCACCTGTTGAAATATTTCTCTGGAAGTAGGAAAATTTTAAATGCTAACCTTAATTTCATACCAGCGCCCCTCTGTGGATGTCATCCACAGGCCAAAATATCCTGGTTGCACTAATATTTGTAGTATGTAAAGCATGAAATATCAACTCGATAGCTTAATACTAACATCAATCTGTTTGTGCTAAACCCTTTAAATACATCTCGTCATATATAACAGCATATCAGATACACTACTAAATTGATAGGGTATATCAATACAATATTCTATCTATCTATCTATATCTATAACACCACGCCAGATCCCTTGAGGGGTAGGCAGAGAGTACAGAGTTCCAACAGGTTCTTTCCTTACATACCTCTCTGGCTTCCTCGACTCTCATAGTTCGTCTCATACACGCTCGCCGGTTACGGAGACTCTTGACTTTTCCTTCAGATAAGACTCGGTTTATTTGGTCGTGGTAAGATAGTCTAGGTCTTCCCCGGTACCTGCATCCTTCCACTTTCACATTGTATATCTGTTTATTTACAAATACAATATTGGCACACAATAATAATGATCTATTTATCTATCTATCTATATCATCACGCCAGATCCCTTGCGGGGTAGACTTTGCCTAGCACTGATTTCCAACAGGTTCTTTCTTTACATACCTCTCTGGCTTCCTCCAATCTCATAGTTGAATCTTACGCTCGCCGATTACGGAGACTCTTGACTTGTTCTTCAGTTAAGATTCGGTCTATTTGGTCATGGTAAGATAGCCTAGGTCGTCCCCGGTATCATCCATGGTTGCGAGCGAGAGCGCCTGGGCGGCAATGGCGGCCTTCTGCGAGGCCGTCATGTCCGCAAAGGAGGAGGCGGAGCGGGTGAGGGAGGAGACGTCCTCTAATCCCGCTCGCAGACGGCGCGCTGGACGAAGGCGCAGGGACTACGCCCGAAACGACCTTCGCCCACCGTAATCTCGGCCTGCAGGCGTCGGGGAGGGCACCCAGGCGCCCTTGCACTTAGCAGGCCCGCGCCGGAAAAGCGCTGCGTCAGCCTCCAAAAGGCGGTAGGGGGAGACCGAACTCCCCTACACGTGTCGAGGTCCGCGCCTAATTACGAACCGAGCCCGCCGGTGCCACAGAGGTCATGCCAGTGACGATTCCTGTAGCCCGGCAAAAGGGCAGTAGGACGCCGGGGGGTTTTAGTGGGTGCAAGCCCCACATAACCACCCGGGCCGTGCCCTCGGCCCGGGGGTATGCGTTAGGCATTTCCCCCCGAAAAAAAAAAATTGTATGTCTGTTTAGTCATTCTTTCTTCTGATATTCTTTCTATATGCCCGAACCAACGGAGGATACCCTTATTTATCTTTATACCGATACTATCGTTCATACCTGCTCGCATTCTTACTACGCTGTTGCGCATACGGTCGGTCAGCTTCACTCCGCACATCTTCCGCAGAGCTTGCATTTCGACCGCATTTATCCTACTTTCATTCACCTTCTTTAGTACCCAGCTTTCACTGCCATATAACAGGGTTGGGACAAACACATCGTTATGTATGGCCAGCTGTGTCTTTTGGCTGATAATAATGTTCAGTCAGTCTACACTGTCGCAGGGCTGAGCAAAGGCCTTTTCTCATTAAGTTAGGTTAGAGAGATTATGTCAGATTCCACCAAGTGAACTCACAGCGTATTGGTGGAGGAGGTGATGATATATCAAGCCATCTACAAAGCATTCATAGAAGTATGAAGCCGCTTCGCCCACTGGGTTGAATAGTTGCGTGTTCGATTCCCGTACGGGACAAATCTTCGTGTAACCCACAATTATTTGTCTCTGTCTGGGTATTGGTGTATGTGAATTTTCATGTTGGTAAATGCACCCACGATACAAGAAATAACTCCTTGGGGCTAGGTTTTTTTTTTTTTTTATAAATAAAGATCTAGACTTAAAGACAGACTAAGTCGAACGCTCCTTGTCCATATTGGTCACTTAGAATACGAGTATTACGACATTAGCTACGAACGAGGGGTGTTGGTTAAGGACAATTAAATAAATATTGATGACTGAATGTAATGGCGACAAAACTCCAAGAATTGTTTTTAATTAAACTTAAAACTCAATTTAAGTAAATTATTTTATATAAGCCTTGCAAATAGTCAATTTACATTTTTTTACACACACCGTCACGCCTATATTCCCCAAGCGGGGGTGGCAGAGGTGTACTAAGTACACCCACGGCTCGCCCATGTAATAGGGGGCGAGCCTATTGCCATATACCGGGCACAATTCCAGACTCCGGACTTGTACTGGGTAGTTTTCGTTAGAAAAATTACACTTGTCCGGCCTAGGATTTGAACCCAGGACCTCATGATCACAAAGCGATGTGCTTTGCCACCAGACCAACGAAGCAGTCAACATTTTTTTTAAGTCTTATAATAACTACTAATCTACCACCGGATCGGACCGCGGCCTCCACTGAGAAGATCCGGAGAAGAAACTCAGCGGGCTTGGATTTTTAATTTAATTCTCGTTCTCTTTTTTCTTTTCTATTTTTTAATCATATTGTATAGGTGCAATGTTTAGGTTAGAATTAAATATTTTACGAACTAGCTCCAGTGTGATGTCGTACGACCGAGATATGAGACTAACGATGCTATTTATAAAGAGTGTCTAAAGGATTCCAGATAGAACAGTCCCCACAAGCAGCACCCGTTCACGAGTATGACTACTGGAACAGCCATCACTGCCCTCGACCATATTGGAGGGAAGGGAGTAACCCACGCCAGACAGCCACCGCAAGCAAAGACATTATAGTGAGCATGACCAAACCAGAACCCCAAAGACTGTGGTCAGATTGGGTCTACAAAGCAGCATTTATAACCTTTTTTTTAAGAATACAAGGCTTATTTTCTCCTTTTTTGCTTTTTGTTACTATTTTTATAATATAAAGATATATAGGTTACGTATAAATAAAGGTTATTTCTAAGGTATAAATACTGGTTTCACCCCCAAAATGAAAATACGCGACTTTATTTCCCAAACAAATGAGAAATGCTTAGAATGATGGCTATCTACAGCGTTTTATTATGCAAAAGCATTAACATTATGAGGGTAATCCAGTTTGAGAAAAAATACAATTGAAATGGGCAAAAAGTTAAACGTCACTCTTATAAATGTGTCTAAAACAGAAGCACGAAAACTTTGACGTTAGCATGTTGAGTGAAACTCAAATAATTTATTTTGTATAAACCCTGCGGGGGCACTTACAAATAGACAATTAACATTTTTTTAAATCCAATTTTACTACTAATCTACCATGGAAACGGAACGCGGCCTCCACTGAGAAACTTCGGCGAAGTAACTCAGCGGGCTTGTCTTTTTTATTTAATTCTCTCTCTTTTTTCCTTTCTATTTTTTGTAATTTTTAGGTTACTATTAAATAGTTTACGATCTAGCTCCAGTGCGATGCCTTACGACCGAGATATGAGACTAATGATGTTATTTATAAAGAGTGTCTAAAGGATTCTACATGGACCAGTCCCCACAACCAGCACCCGTTCACGAATATGACTACTGGAACAGCCATCACTTTGTGTGTGTGCCTGTTTTCGGTGCCGCTGCCTATGCCGTAAGAAAGATCAGACAACTTACTTATGTGGACACAGCGCGGATGGTCTATTTCAGTTACTATCAAGTCTTACGGTATATTATTGTGGGGTAGGGCAACTGACATTGACTCTATATAGTTTTATCTTGCAAAAAAGGGCTATAAGAGCCATCTATAACTTAGGTAGTCGCGAATCTCTCAGAGAATTGTTTAAAGAAGCCAATATTATGACGGTCCCATGTCAGTATATTTACGAAAACATATTGTATACAAGAAAAAATATAGATCTGTTTAAACAGCTAGGCGATAGGCATTGCTATAATACGCGACCTAGAAATAAATAAGATCAATCGCAATTTCGTCTGCCAAAAATTTACACTTCTTTCAAGGGGTGTTAGATTTTATAATAAAATTCCTCTTGACGTCACTAAACTTAGTGACAATAAATTCAAAGCTTGTATTAAACGTACGCTTAGTAAGCAAGCTTATTATACGCTTATTATACGCTATTATACGCTAGATGATTATTTAAAAGACAAAAATACTTGGATAGGGGCTGTTCCAGCTCCACTTGATTGAATATGGACAACTTGTTTAGCTATTATAACACTGTCACGCCTATATTCCCCAGAGGGGGTGGCAGAGGTGTACTTACTCAGTACTCTCACGTTTCGCCGACGATGTTAGGTCCCATGTAATAGGGGGCGAGCCTATTGCCATATACCGGGCACAATTCCAGACTCCGGACTCATACTAGGAATTTTTCGTTAGAAAAACTACATTTGTCCGACCTTGGATTTGAACCCAGGACCTCGTGATCACAAAGCGATGCGCTTTGCCACCAAACCAACGAGGCAGTCTATTATTATTTAATATTCCCTCTCTTCCTTCTATTAATTTAGTAAAATGTTTCTTTTTATTCTCATTTCTTACTCTGTAAATGAGGGAACCATGTAACCATTTACATGTAAGTCTAATTTGTATAAACCTACCTGATAGACCAGCCTACATCGTTCTCCCATATCCCACAACAAAATGTAGATGGAAAAGAAAAATGTAAAAATACTATTTTAAAAGAGTAACCGTAGAGTTTCTTGCCCTTCTTCTCCACAGGAATGACATTCCGAAGTGGTGGTAGAGTCTTTGTTACTTTTCTGACGATTCTTAAATACTGTAATGGTTTACATGAATAAAAAAACATTCTGATTTTGATTCTGTTGGCCGCGGGGCCTTTACAGCTTCACCGGACAAGAGGGCGAGCGTGCAACCACTACGCTTGAGCCAGAAGGGCAAGGGGGCAACTAGCTCAAGGGCGCCTCAAGGTGGAACGGCCTCGGCTTGGGCAGTCGCTATGGGGGTGTCTAAGGTGGTGGGTCGCTAAGGTGTCTCGCCGTGGTGCTCTGCACCGGCCGGCGGGCAAGGGATTCTTCGACCTCGCCGGCGAGGTCGGTGTCTGATCCTGTGTGCAGTATATGTATCCGAAAGAAGGGATGTAAGGGCAATCTCGAGGGTCGGTGAGAACATACCGCGGACGGCGGTAGCGGGTGATAGGAGGGGAATTAAGTTCGTAGTCGGCGGCGGCTACGCTTAACGGATTTCTATGATTGGACGCGTTCGCGAAATATCGGGTTGTCGCCTTTGGCGGTAGGTTCGAGACCGAGATCGGAATGGAGATCTACATTCCGTATGAACCACGGGGCTCCGACAGCTTTGCGGAGGAAGCGGGAATGAACCGTTTGGAGTCAATCGATGTGAGAGCGGGCCGCGCAAGTTCAGTTTTTATTAGGTTAGAATAGTTATTATAAATACTTTACCAGCCAAGGCTTAGAAGGCTATCAGTAAGTGTTTGTGACGATTTTTGCAGGGCTCTCGGCTGGAGGACCAGCGCTCGGAGCTGCCGTGGCCGAAGCCGGAGGAGCGCCCCAAGACAGTTCCCGATGACGACTTCTTCGCGCTGCTCATGAGGGCCCAGGCCTGCCGCATGGAGGATCAGCGCGCCACGGTAAACCATATATTCTTTATCAGCCTTTTAATTGTTGCGTAAGCGTACTAGGACAGAAGACGGACGGCTTGGACCAGTGGTTAAGACTAGTCGCGTGTTCGATTCCCGCACGAGAGAAATCTTTGTGTGATCCATGTTTGTAAATGCACACACGACACAGGAATAATTACTAGTGTGGGGGTACTTTTATAAAAAAAAGTGAATAGCATGATCATATAAAAGGGAGGACAAACTGCGTACGCGGTGAATATTGACCTCCTGAATGACATTTGGACCGAGATGTTCACTAGAGTGGCTTCAAACCATTATATATTTTTTTTAAGAAACGTATCCCACCCTAGGATTTATTCCTGTGTCGTGGCTGCGTTAACAAACATGAAAATTCACATACACAAATATCCAGACCGGAACAAATAATTTTGAATCACACAAAGGTTTGCCCCGTGTGGGAATCGAACCCGCGACTATAAGACTGAGTGGGCGGAGCGACTTAGCCTCTTAACCACTGCGCTAAATCGTCCATCGGTGAAATAATATGACCTAATAAAACTTGCTTCAATTAAAAACATACGGTCACGTATCTTTGTTCTTGTTTTCAGATCCTATTTCAAGAGAACCGCACCAATAGAGGAAGTTCTGTAAAGTTTTGTAAAGTGTCACCTTATTCCTAAGGGACATTTTACTCCGCTTGCAAATCATCGGGTAAAGACGACCGAGCACAAAGGCTGCTCGGTTACGGACTCGCTTGATGTGCGGTCCGAAGGTCCTCTTTGACCCAGGGAATGGGTCGGTCGAACATGGTCACTTGACCGTGATTACTTCTGGTGTGGCGTAGGGAGGGGCGCGGGGTGGCACCTCTGGAGAAGAACACCGCAGCGCTCTTGTCCGGGTTCACCTCAATACACCACTTTCTGAACCAATCCCCTATGGTATTGGCGGCTGCCTGAAGGTTTCTGGTAATGAAACCCTTATTCCTATGCGAGACATAGAGACCGGTATCATCCGCGAATAGGGCTAGATGCACCTTATTCGAACGAGGAATATCGTTCGTGTAAAGGCTTGTATATAGCGCGTCATTTCGACGTGATACCGAAAGGCGCGATTCAACAGGAAGTCTCGTAAGATGAGCACGAGTCTGTCCGGCACACCCATTTGGTAAAGCTTGTAGATCAAGCCGTTGTGCCTTCGCGACATCGAAGAAAAGGGCACCCGTGTAGACGGGTTTGAGTTTTTTGAGGCCAGTGAGGAATGTTTGGCTCGAAAACCAAACTGCTCATTGATGAGAATATCCCTGGATGATACAAAGTCTTTGAGCCGTGCCAGGAGCAGGCACTCGTAGATCTTTCCCAGGGAGTTGAGGAGACTGATAGGGCGGTAACTCGTGGGACGGTCACGAGGTTTACAGGGCTTGGGGATGCCTATGACGTCGGCCTCCTTCCACTGAGTGGGAAAGGTATAGTTCGTCATGGCGGCGTTAAGGATGGCCACTAAGAAGCAGATGAGTTGGGTGGGTAAGCATTTGAGTACGCGATTAGAAATGCCGTCAGAGCCGGGGCCCTTTTTCGGTTTAAGACCTTTAATTAGGTCTTCGACCTTGGTCTGGGTAATAGGGGGTGAGGAATCGGTGGGGGGGAGGGACGACCTGCGTTCGACTTCCCTGTCGATTGAATCGACATGAGCCGGGTCACCGGGAAGAGAGCTGTGAGTGCACTGGCTCTCGAGGGTGTCGGCGAGAAGCTCGGCCTATTTGTCGTCATTGAAGGCTGGGGTTGTACCTGAGGGGTGCGTCAGCGGGGGCATGTCAGACATGGAGTTGGATTTAAGGGTACACGCCAGCTTCCAGTAGGCCAGATGCGATGGCGTAAGGCCCTCTAAGAAGCCACTCCAGCGATCCTCCCGGACCTCCGCGACACGACGCTTTACAGCACGTTGTAAGGCGCGCATCCGGGCCCGGGTGTCGTCGGTGGGGTAGGAGTCATACGCTCGGACTGAGGTATTTTTAGACCGAATAAGTCCGCTAACATCGTCTGGCATCGTCTGGCCTGACAGCTGATTGGATATGGGCGGTGAAGGCATTTACAGCCTGATCGGTGTCCTGAGGGGACGGGGTGGAGTCCGAGCTGAAAGGAAGGGGGGGGGGGGTAGATCGGCATCCGCTAAGGCTGCACTCAGCGCATGCCAATCCATCACCGTCTTCTTGAGAGGCTGACGGGTGGACGGAGGACCGAGTCTCATGACTACAGGTCGGTGGTCAGAGTCCAGCTCATGGACTATCTCCAAGGAGCGCAACCGTAAGGTTACACCCTTCAGAAGCGCCATGTCCAGGACATAAGGACGTTGACGATGTTGTGCGGATAGTGAATGGGATGCATAGGCGCCATGACGTCAAAGTCGAGCTGGTCGACCAGGGCGTCAAGGCTCGATGTTGGTGAGCGTAGGGGGGTCGAGAGGAATACAGTGCAGGGACCTCCTGTAGTAAATGAGAGTACCGCCTCCACGGGAGTCGATTCTGTCATTACGCACGAGGTTGATTTTTTGCACGATTTGCGATGGGCGGGCTTGAGGAAGGTTTTCTGCACCAGAAGGATGTCCAGTTGATGATCCCGGAGGAAATCACCAACCTGATCACGTTGGGAGCGGAGGCCGTCGGCGTTAAAGAACTCCCCTCGACCATATTGGAGGGAGGGTAGCGACTCGCGCCAGACAGCCACCGCAAGTAAAGGCATTATAGTGAGCATGACCATGTGAGTAATCGTGCTGACACGTTCATTTTTATTTTATAAATTTGTAGTGTGACAGAGATAGCATATCAACTCGCTAGCGCCACGCTAACATCCATGTCTTTATGCTAAGCTTTCTGAACATATAGTACAGTTGTTTTTAGTAGTTAGTAAAACATTGTTGCTTGAAAACATTCTTCTTTTCACACTTATCCTCATCACGGGATAGTAAGCACTATTTAACGCATAATTTAAAAAACCATCTGGATGCTTGATATGTGACTTTTTTTTAATTTAGGCGTTAGTGTTTGGAATTAAGTTTTTGCTCAAAAACATGAGACAATTTGGTAGTCATAATTAAAAAAAATACCATATCACACCACCGTCACGCCTATATTCCCCAGAGGGGGTGGCAGAGGTGTACTGAGTACACCCACGTTTCGCCGACGATGTTAGGTCCCATGTAATAGGGGGCGAGCCTATTGCCATATACCGGGCACAATTCCAGACTCCGGACTCATACTGGGAAGTTTTTCGTTAGAAAAACTACACTTGTCCGACCTAGGATTTGAACCCAGGACCTCGTGATCACAAAGCGATGTGCTTTGCCACCAGACCAACGAGGCAGTCCTATTCCTATTACTAATTAATCAAACACGTCAACATAAATAAGAGTATGAAGAAATTAAAATCATATCATTTAAAAATGTGCCCTCTGTTAAAATATTGGCAATCCAAGTCGACATTCCAGAGCTGGCGAACAATTTTTCAAGAAAACTTTTTATTAAAATTCTTTCCCTAGAACATCTTGTAGAAGTATCAGAATGGTGAATAAAAACCACGGGACCGCCATTAAGATAAAAGTTTACTCGATTTATGAGACATTGGGAGGGTCAAGAGCGTCTCTGCGATGAAAGGTTTAGGCGAGAAAGGCTACGATAAAAGCAGCTGTTGCCAGTTGACGATACCGTTTAAGTAATAAGCGACGAGCGAGGGTGAAACATGTGGGTCAATAAAGAGAGCAAGAGAAAATTCTTATTTTAAAAGTAATTTATATTTGTAATTTATTTGATAAAATTGTAATGTATTAGGAGGTTTTGAGTTTATTAAGTTACTGGCATCATATATTTATTAATACTAGTGGTCGCCCATTGGTCGAAATTCGACCATAATTAATTTAAATTATAAGTTAGAACATTACTAAGGTTCTATTGTCAAAAAATATACTTCTATAATCACAGATTTCGCCAAGGCTACACTGTTAATTTGCCTATTTTTTTCAAACAAATTATATAAAATTTTAATTAAAAAAATAAATGATTTTTTTAACTTTTTTTTTTTATTGACACAAAGAACCAATAATAAAATGCTGTCCATTGAGCTTGACATACATATTTCATTATTTAATTAATGATACAAAACTTCTCTGTAAACGATGTTTTTGTAAAAACTCTTTCATCGTTTGCTTTATGTTAGACATTCAGTAAAAGTATAGACAAATAATATTAAAGACAAACAACATTAATCTATTCTTAGTTTGAAGTGTATTATGATTGTGTCAAATACATAGTAGTGTGTGTAATGTTTTTTTTATTCATTTAATGTATGAATGTGAAGAAAACCAAGATTATGGTTTTTGAAAGGGAAGAAACCAGAACGAATGTAAGGATTGTGGTTGGTAACGATGTGCTGGAGCAAGTGAATGAGTTTGTATATCTTGGATGCGCCTTCAGTAAGGATGGGAAATACACCGCTGACATAGAGAGAAGAGTGAGTGCAGGGAACAGAGTTAATGGTGCGATGGGAAAGCTACTCGGGAGCCGGCACTTAAGCCATAAGGCGCAGCTGGCCATACATAACGGAGTTCTTGTCCCAACGCTGTTATATGGTAGCGAGAGCTGGGTATGTAAGAAGGAGAATGAAAGTAGGATAAATGCGGTAGAAATGCGAGCTCTGCGGAAGATGTGCGGAGTGAAGCTGACCGACCGCATTAGCAACAGCATAGTAAGACAGCGAGTAGGTATGAAAGATGAGAAAGGGCATGCTCTGTTGGTTCGGGCATATAGAAAGAATGCCAGAGGAAAGAATGACAAAACAGATATACAATGTGAAAGTGGAAGGATGCAGGTACCGGGGAAGACCCAGACTATCTTACCACGACCAAATAAACCGAGTCTTATCTGATGGAAAAGTCAAGAGTCTCCGTAACCGGCGAGCGTGTATGAGACGAACTATGAGAGTCGAGGAAGCCAGAGAGGTATGTAAGGAAAGAACCTGTTGGAACTCTGTACTCTCTGCCTACCCCGCAAGGGATCTGGCGTGAGGTTATAGATAGATAGATAATGTATTTTTGATGCATAATTTTTAAAAAATATTAGCATTCTGCACTCCTTCTCTATATAAACTATAAGTGTGGGAAATTTCATACTCCTCCGTCCGCGCATTTTTCGTAAAAAGGGGTACAAAGTTTTTGCTTCCCGTATTAATATAATGATAAACGCCGGTATATAATGATGACGCGGTTTTAATAGCGCCAACAGCCACTGATCTGCAAACACTAGTCAAAGTTATGAAAGACGACTGCATGATCAATGGCTTACACTTGAATGTGAAGAAAACCAAGATTACGGTTTTTGAAAGGGAAGAAACCAGAACGAATGTAAGGATTGTGGTTTGTAACGATGTGCTGGAGCAAGTGAATGAGTTTGTATATCTTGGATACGCCTTCAGTAAGGATGGGAAATACACCGCTGACATAGAGAGAAGAGTGAGTGCAGGGAACAGAGTAAATGGTGCGATGGGAAAGCTACTCGGGAGCCGGCACTTAAGCCATAAGGCGCAGCTGGCCATACATAACGGAGTTCTTGTCCCAACGCTGTTATATGGTAGCGAGAGCTGGGTATGTAAGAAGGAGAATGAAAGTAGGATAAAGGCGGTAGAAATGCGAGCTCTGCGGAAGATGTGCGGCACTCCGCACATCTTCCGCAGAGCTCGCATTTCTACCGCTTCACTAAGCTGACCGACCGCATTAGCAACAGCATAGTAAGACAGCGAGTAGGTATGAAAGATAGTATCGGTGTAAAGATGAGAAAGGGCATGCTCCGTTGGTTCGGGCATATAGAAAGAATGCCAGAGGAAAGAATGACAAAACAGATATACAATGTGAAAGTGGAAGTATGCAGGTACCGGGGAAGACCTAGACTATCTTACCACGACCAAATAAACCGAGTGTTATCTGATGGAAAAGTCAAGAGTCTCCGTAACCGGCGAGCGTGTATGAGACGAACTATGAGAGTCGAGGAAGCCAGAGAGGTATGTAAGGAAAGAACCTGTTGGAACTCTGTACTCTCTGCCTACCCCGCAAGGGATCTGGCGTGAGGTTATAGATAGATAGATAAACGCCACTCAGTCACACAAACCAGCCCGCAATAGACCGTGTTTTATTGTAATATATAATGATAATAATAACTTTAATAATTTAAAACCATACAACATTACATAAATCAGACTAACAATTTATACAAAAATATAATAAAAAGAGGGTAAAACTCAAAACAAACACTTCAACCACTAAAACGTTGAACTGTGCATTTTATAGCATCTACTACAAAAAATATTGATATTTCTTACATGCATCTACGTATTACTATGAACTAGTGACCCACCCCGTCTTCGCAAGGTTGAAATATACACATAAACCTTTCTCTTGAATCACCTACTATGACTGGGGAGGGGGGGGTTTCGATAGAAAAAGCTCCCTTTGTCTCGCCTAAGATTCAAACCAGGAATTCGTGATCACCACTTGCACTATGCGCCATTACATTAACGATGCAATAAACACTACTATCTATCTTCAGCCGAAGACGTCCACCGCAGGTCAAAGACCTTTTAAAGACCGCCACAACGATCGGCTCAACTCTACTATAATAATATATTTTTACAAGCTTTTATATAACTCGCAATGTTCGTATGTCTGTCTGTCTGTCCTTCCGGTTAAAATCTTGTGATTCATTATTTAAGCACTTGCAGTTTCCGATTGAGCTGAAATAGGCAATAATTATATTTGGAATGCGTATGCAAAGTCGGTGACAATGCAATTATCTGGTACCATGGAGCTGGTCTGATGATGGAGTCGGAAGGCGGCCATAGGAACATGTGCACTATAAAATGCAAGCCTCTTGTGATTAGGTTTGTTGGATTGGTAATGAAAAGCACTATTTAACGAGGGTCTGATGATGAAGCCAAAATGTGGCTAGTGAAACCACCAAACAACTCAATATAACCCCGCTGTGGTTGGATTTGTTGGATTTGTCTTGACGAATACTTTAGGCCCAGATGGTGTACAAGTTCTGATGATGGAGTTAGAAGGACGCCATAGGAACTCCTCAAGTAAGTAAGAGCAACTAAGCAATTCTCGCTACCTCCTTTCTCGTACACCCTTACAGTTCCATACATATTGCGAAATCCCAAAGGTGGATGTTTCGATATCGGGCGTAGGCTTTGCCTCCGAGCGCGATACAATCAGGAGTCAATCTTGGTTCAACCCGTGTATTGGCTAGCGATGACGTCACAAGGAATCCGACCAGCCATATGCGAGAATTCAACCCCTTTTTGGTATGTGATTGCTAGTAATTTTAAAACAAATGTTAGGAATTTTGTATGCCAAGAGCTCATAAATATCGAAATTATGATTAAAGCAAATTTTGATACACGTTGCTTTAACGATAAAGATTAACGTGAAAATGCGCTTTAATAAGGCGTTTAAAATAATTTATTTTCACAAACTCATTAACGCATTAATATAGGCTGTCTCTGAGTACTATCTTTGTTAACGTGTTAATTAATGCATAACGACGCAGGTCGAGCAGGGTCATTTAGTAAATGCCGTAAAAAAAGACATATTGCCATATTTATCTCAATTCGTCCAATAAAATATGTTAGCTACTACTGCGTCCTATCCTAGATAACGCGTAAATGAACGCATTAAGACGAAGGTGGAGTAGCAGCCTAAACGAAATTGCATATTAGTACGATTTCGTTACGTTTTCTTTACTTGCGCAGGCCTTTGTTCTTTTAGTAGATAATACTTTTGTGTTCTAATTAGTTAGTCTTGTAGTCTTTTAAAAGTGCACCGTAGGTACCCGAAAATGTAAATGTAAATATAAATGTACCTAATTTAGACGACATGTCTGTATCAAATACATAAGTTTTTTTGCAATATTATGATATATTTTTCTCGCAAAAGATTTTTTGTTTCATCTCATTTACCGCTACCAGCAAGGCTAGCATGGGCGGATAGACTTTTCTCGCGCGAGACAAAATTTTGACGGCCTGTGATTCGAGTATTGTATGTAAGTCCTGGTCCAACTATAGCTGAGAATAACCTAGGTGACACCCTAAGTACAAAAAAATCAATATCGACCAAGTCGTTTAGTTTAGTTTCTTCAGCCGAAAGACGTCCACTGCAGGACAAAGGCCTCCCCTAAAGACCGCCACAACGACCGGCTTTGTGCTGTACGCATCCAACTTCTACCCGCCTTCACCAGGTCATTGGTCCATCTTGTAGGGGGCCTACCCACTCAACGTCATGCGGTACGTGGTCACCATTCGAGAACCTTTCTGCCCCAGCGGCCGTCATTTCTACGAGCGATATGCCCCGCCCACTGCCACTTAAGTTTAGCAATTATTTATTATTTTTATTTTTTTTAAAAAACGTAGCCCCACACTAGGATTTATTTCTGTGTCGTGGGTGCGTTTACAAACATGTTAATTCACATACACAAATACCCAGACCGGAACAAATAATTGTGGATCACACAAAGATTTGTCCCGTGCGGGACTCGAACCCGCGACTATTAGACGCAGTGGGCAGAGCGGCTTAAGCTCTTAACCACTGCGCTAAATCGTCTGAATAATTCTGAGTGCTATGTCAGTGGCTTTGGTCCTTCTGCGGATCTCCTCGTTTGTGATTCGATCCCGCAGGGTAACTCCAAGCATAGCTCTCTCCATCGCCATTTGGGTGACCTTGAGCCTTCTTATGAGGCCCATCGTAAGCGACCATGTCTCAGTGCCGTAAGTCATCACTGGCAACACACACTGGTCAAAGACTTTTGTCTTGTGACAATGCGGAATTTTGGATGAGAAGATGTTACGTAGCTTCCTGAACGCCACCCAGCCGAGCTGGATTCGACGATTGACCGCTTTCTCGAAGTTGGACCTACGTAATTGGATTCTTTGTCCTAGGTATATATAATCGTCAACAACTTCGAGCGTAGAGTCTCCAACTTTGATAGAACTTGGTACTACATGGACGTTTGACATGATCTTCGTCTTGTCCATGTACATTTTAAGACCTATTTGTTGAGAGACTCACCTGAAGTCGTCGAGCATGGTACTGAGGTCTTCCAGGCTATCAGCCATGAGCGCGATATCATCGGCAAATCGAAGGTGAGAGATGTTCTCGCCGTTGATGTTGATACCTAGTCCTCTCCAGTGCAGAAGCTTGAAGACATCTTCCAGCGCGGTGGCGAACAGTTTCGGGGATATATGATCTCCCTGTCTCACACCCTGCTGCAGTTAAATAGGTTTCGAGCTCTGGTCCTGAAGGAGGGCTGACATAGTAGCGTTTTCGTACAAACTCTTCAGCACCTCGATATACCGGTAGTCCACTTGGCCCCGCTTGAGAGACTGTAGTACAGCTCAAGTCTCGATCGAATCGAAGGCCTTCTCATAATCCACAAACGCTAAGCATAGTGGCAGGTTGTACTCTTCCGTCCGACCTGTCGCAGCGTATGTATGTGGTCTATGAAGCCTTTTCGCAAACCGGCTTGTTCGGGAGGCTGGAAGTTATCGAGTCTGCGCGCGACATGATTCGTGATGACTCTCGAAAACAGTTTATAGACGTGGCTCAGAAGTGAGATGGGTCTATAATTCTTCAAGAGGGTTTTATCACCGTTTTTTGAAAAAGAGTTCCACGCCATGACTGTGGCGTTTTACCCTCGAGAATGACGGTGTTGAATAGATTCTGGAGAGCCCATAATATCAGCTTTCCACTAGCCTTGAGAAGCTCGGCGGTTATACCGTCATCGCCTGGCGCCTTGTTGTTCTTGAGCTGTTTGAGAGCCATACTAATCTCGTACAGACTGATGTCCGGGATGTTTTCGGTATAGTGTCGGGTCAATTTGGCTCTTGGGCCGGATTGCCGACAGGTGGTTGTACTGATGAGTATAGCTGACCGTAGAACTTCTCGACTTCCCTCAAGAGTTCCGGTGTAGAGGATACAATCCTGCCGTCTCCGATCTTCAGCTTACTCAACCGGCTCTGTCCGATAGATAGATCTCTTGCAAACACTTTAGGGCCTTTGTGTTTGTGAATTTAATATATATTTAAAGATTTACGAGTATTTATCTTATAAAAGCAAACGCTTTACTCTTGTAATCCGGATTTATAAGCGCAATGTAATAAGCCCAGTAGGGTATCTCTGGATAATCAAGTTATATACTGTTTTTCTCGCTAGCCCATATTTGACTACGCAGCGGTTTGACGAAGCGTAGTGATGGGTAGCGCTAAACACAGATAATCGGTGGAAATTACTATATAATGTTAAAGTAAAATCCAGGAGCTTGAGGATCAGAGGAAAAATAGCCTAGACCAAAACATTACGTTATATCTCTTGCAGAGTAGGCAGAGAGTAGAAATGGAAGTAAGTCGAAACGAAAGTCGAACTTTTAGTACGTAAAACTTGACGAACTAGACTCCCGACTTCTTGTGGCAAATTAATACATATTATAAAACAAAGTCCCCTTGCTGCATCTGTGTGTATGTTTGAACGCGATAAACTCAATAACTACTGAACGGATTTTCATACGGTGTTCACCAATGGACGGAGTGATTCAAGAGAAAGGTTTATGTGTATAATTTACCCGTGCTAAGCCGGGGCGGTCGCTAGTAAAATAAACTTACTTAAATAGTATGTTGGTGTGTCCACGCTGGCTCGCACTTTTATGGCCAAAATTGGATACGTCAGTCATTGAAGAGCACACCAGAGCTGTCGTTATATATGCCTTCGCCTTTACCGAAATTGGCTGAATTAATTTATTATATTGTTGACTAAACATCAATATTTACAGTGGGGCCTTGCGGTATTGCAGTCTTTTAAAGTCATCATACTGAATGTTTTCATAATAACTGTATGTTCTATTGGCAAAACATTCTCTTCTTTCTTGACATTCTGACAATACAAAGGACTGCGCGGGCGCATCTTACCTACGTAGCTTTACATGTTCATACTAATTACGTATAAGGTACAATATTGCTATAGGCGCACGCTCACGCACTTCGTATATTTCACATGTTCAATGCCTGTAAATGTCCACTAAAATATTTTATAATATTAAGATTTCGAAGCAGGTAAGCTCATTGTAGATGTTTGTTTGGAAAGGGGTCTTCTTGTGTCTAATACGATATTCCAGCACAAGGACATACACATGTATACGTGGAGAAGGAATGAACAAAAAAGCATGATAGATCTGATCCTGGTTGATAACCGTCTCCGAAGCAAACTACAAGATACGCGTGCGTATAGAGGCCCCACTCTGGAATCAGACCACTATCTCGTAGTTGCGCGGTTTAGTGGTCTGTTCAGGAAGTGGAGGCACTGGCGAGAGCGTATCCCCTTCGGAGACCTTGAAAGAATAAAGGTTGAAAAGTTGCAAGATGAGAGCGTGAGGAGAATGTATGAAGACAGAGTCCGGGACAAGCTTTTGACAGCAGGCTCTTCGGACTCAAATGTAGATGAATGCTGGAATAGCCTGAAAGAGAGTTTGGTGGAATCCGCGAAAGAAGTATGTGGTTGCTCAAAGAAGCATATTACAGCAAAAGGTGATGCATGGTGGGATGCGGAGTTGGAAAGCTCCGTAGAAAGTAAGAAGAAAGCGTGGCAGGACTATGTATCTTCTTTGAACATGAATGCCAGTATGACAGAGATGAGGAAAGAAATATACCGGCAATGCAAGAATGCCACTAAAACTTTAGTGAAAGAAAAGCGTGAAAGAGCCAGTATGATTGCGGAGGAGAGGCTGGCGAAGAACTTCGAGAACAACACCAAACTCTTTTGGAGCAAGGTGAGAAAGGCTTGAGGTGATTCGTCAGGCTCCAGAATGGAAAGGATAAAATCTAAAGATGGTGACATTCTTGCAGACACACAAGCTGTGCTAAACCGGTGGAGTGAATATTTTGGAGAAATGTATGGAGATGACCCGGATGCTGATGCCGCAGACGTGCCTAAAGGCGAGATTGCGGTACCAGAATCAACGGAGGACATCACTATGGAAGAAGTTGAATGGGCGATAGGAAGTATGAAAAACGGTAAAGCTGCGGGAGTAGACATGATATCTGCCGAGATGATCAAATATGGTGGAACATGCGTCCGGGACGCTTTCCGGGCCCTTGCAAACCTTTGCTAGAGGACCGGTGGAGTCCCTACACATTGGCGCCGCGCAGTCATAGTACCCTTGTATAAAGGCAAGGGTTCACAATATGACTGCGCCAATTACAGAGCCATCAGTTTGATCAGCTTGGCAGCCAAGGTGTACGGTAAAATTATTGAACGGAGAATACGCGTGAAGTCCGATGGAATGTTGTGCGAGGCACAAGGGGGTTTCAGGTCTGGAAGAGGATGTTCGGATCAAGTCTTCTCACTCCGCAACATCGTAGAGAAGCATCTGGCAGTGGGGCGGAAGGTTTTCTGCGGTTTTGTAGATCTGGAGAAGGCATTTGACAGAGTTGTGCGAAAGAGACTTTGGAACATTTTGCCAGAGTATGGTATAGATGGCACTCTGTTGCGAGCCGTCCAGGCCACTAATGTGGACTGCAAGGCATGCGTACGGGTCGGTGGTAACAGGTCACCCTGGTTTGACGTTAAAATCGGCGTCAAGCAGGGTTGCGTGTTGTCCGCTAGACTGTTTATAATATATCTGGACAAAAGTCTTCAAAGACTGAAACCGATGAATGAAGGTGTACAAATGGGTGACTTAGTGGTAAACCATCTACTTTATGCAGATAACGCGGTTTTAATAGCGCTAACAGCCACTGATCTGCAAACACTAGTCACAGTTATGAAAGACGACTGCATGATCAATGGCTTACTCTTAAATGTGAAGAAAACCAAGATTATGGTTTTTGAAAGGGAAGAAACCAGAACGAATGTAAGGATTGTGGTTGGTAACGATGTGCTGGAACAAGTGAATGAGTTTGTATATCTTGGATGCGCCTTCAGTAAGGATGGGAAATACACCGCTGACATAGAGAGAAGAGTGAGTGCAGGGAACAGAGTGAATGGTGCGATGGGAAAGCTACTCGGGAGCCGGCACTTAAGCCATAAGGCGCAGCTGGCCATACATAACGGAGTTCTTGTCCCAACGCTGTTATATGGTAGCGAGAGCTGGGTATGTAAGAAGGAGAATGAAAGTAGGATAAAGGCGGTAGAAATGCGAGCTCTGCGGAAGATGTGCGGCACTCCGCACATCTTCCGCAGAGCTCGCATTTCTACCGCTTCACTAAGCTGACCGACCGCATTAACAACAGCATAGTAAGACAGCGAGTAGGTATGAAAGATAGTATCGGTGTAAAGATGAGAAAGGGCATGCTCCGTTGGTTCGGGCATATAGAAAGAATGCCAGAGGAAAGAATGACAAAACAGATATACAATGTGAAAGTGGAAGTATGCAGGTACCGGGGAAGACCTAGACTATCTTACCCCGACCAAATAAACCGAGTGTTATCTGATGGAAAAGTCAAGAGTCTCCGTAACCGGCGAGCGTGTATGAGACGAACTATGAGAGTCGAGGAAGCCAGAGAGGTATGTAAGGAAAGAACCTGTTGGAACTCTGTACTCTCTGCCTACCCCGCAAGGGATCTGGCGTGAGGTTATAGATAGATAGATAGAAGATTTCGAAGAGAGAATTTAAGTTTAATTTTATTTGCCAGCATTTTGAAGACGTTAAATATACCAAAGTTATTAAATTCTTTGGATTTGTTTAAAGTGATTCTGTATATTTGTGTGTGGCTTATGTATATTTATCTGACATATATTAAAGCTAGATCATTATCTAGTTTCATATCAAATATTGCATCAAATTTGTTTATCTAAATCTAAAATTAAATTCAGTTAAAATGTTGTCAAAAAATATGAATATTTGTTAGTTTCACAAACTTATTATTATTTTATTTAAAGATTATTTGTGTCTCTCACGTTAAAATAAGTAACCATAAAAATATCTTTCAAGATACTACACTAATTACTTCCAGGGCTTATTACGAGTATTTTAACGTTACCGTGACGCTACCAAGTAATCGTGCTATCACTTTCACATTTATTCAATAAACACGTCCTCCCTGTTGTGTGACATCCCTGTCATACAACAGGGATGGGATATCAACTCGCTAGCATCACGCTAGCTTCAATCGTTCCGTGCTAAGTTCTCGAAACAAAAAAGACTTGCTTTAATAAACAACGTGCACATCACTAAAGTGTTCTTCAATTATTTTTCTCGCAAACTTTGTTACCTTAGTATAACTTTTATGGGGCTACGTGGAATATTGTTGAGCAACCTGATGATATTTGCCGTTTTAAACTAAGTCTAACGGTTTAATTGGCTATGACCAAACACACGTCGCGTCGCGTTACGATAACTTCGTGAAATGATCGTGTAATGGTATTCTAGTGCCACTAGAGTATATGGGCGCAAATCGTCGTTATCTATATAGATATAAAAATGAATTGACGTTTGTTAGTCTCACAAAAACTCGAGAACTGCTGGACTGATTTGGCTAATTTTGGTTTTGAAATATTTGTAGAAGTCCAAGGAAGGTTTAAAAGGTGAAAAAATATAAAGAAATTGGAGTATGACCTAATCTCTTACCTCGATTGGTGAGCTAAGGTCTTTGCCCAGCAGTGGGCAGTATAGGCTGATATTATATTCCGGAGTCTGGTAATGTACCAGTTAACCTTCGATTCGACCCAAATTACATTAGAACCTTATATCGTAGGCGAAATGTGAGTTCCGCTGTTCCACTTTGGTGATCGCTTCGATCATTCTAGCATCGCGCTACGAGCGCCGTAGCGGTATGAATATTAGAAAATATATATGCAATTTTTTAGACTTGGTCACATTGCGGTCGCGACCTAAGCGTGGCGCGTCGCCGGCATGACTTGAACGCATGGCGAGAACGAGACATCAATATAACTTCGAGTGAGGCGGGGGATACCGTCGCGCCCGCAGTGTGACGTACGCGTCATGCCGTCGTCCGCCGGCATCGCGCCATCATCCCGCTCTATGTGTTATGTGACGAATGATGTAGTATCCAATACTTCCAAATATTTCTTAATTGGTTTCAGATAAAAACGAGTATATTACACTACGATTACATTACACACAAAAGAAAAACCTAAGAGGGAGGGGGAGATTATTGGCGATTGTCATTGGCGTATCACTATAGAGTTAAATACTAGTTAGAAGAATGAACATGACAGTATTCTTTTTAGACATTTAAGATCATTGTATTGTAACGAAACGCCTCAGAAGGGGAGCAAAATAAAACGATTTTCCTATCAATTTAACAAAAATAATCACATTCACCAAAATCACAATTATCAAAATCACAGTACCAACCTTAATGTGTTTACGACGTTGTTTCGTTCCCAACTGACGATACACTGATGTCCGTTAGAATGGCCGACCGGAGTGACATCTTTCAAACTGGAATGACAGCAACTTTTGACATTAACTTTCTGACACTGACATAACAAATATCGAGTAATGATCGAATATGATGATCGACTAACAAAATTAGACTATATTATCTATACTTTATAGCCATAATTGAATATAGATATAATAATCGTGGAACACTATTAATGCTAAACCCTTTGTTCTCTTCCAATAACTTCATCACTGGCTTCGGATACACACGTATTTATTTACATATTATACACAAAAGGAAAACACAAGTATACATTCTACGGTAGACCCATTATCATAAATCCATCGATAGGAGCTGTCATAAAAGTCCCTGTAACTTTAGTATAAGATCAAAGCTGTGTAGCGAACGGCGATACGTTAAGAGGACAATCAATTTCTTTGTTCAATGGCCTGAGGATTCGTCTCCGTGACAAACATCTATCAATCCTTATTTAATCCTGAACAGATATCTGTATATACGAACAAATTCGTTGTTGCTGTCTGCAATTTTGAAGTAGAAATATTGTGTTATTTTTTCTAGGTGGATAGGATTCATATGAAAAACAATAAATGTATCTATATTATTAAACAACAAAAGCAGAAAATATGGGCTACAGTTTGAGCTATGCCGAAAGGCATTTGGTATAGCTTCCGTTGGAGTAGGATGGGTTTTTCTCGAGCGCTAATTATTATTATATCATTGTGAGTTAAAAGACGTTTACTGCAAAATAAAAAGGCTTTCCACTGCAAAAAAAATATGGCCACAATGACTAACTTTGTGCCATGCGCCTGTTGCACTCAGCTCTTTCCCGCAACCTTCATTAGGTGATCGGTACATCTTGTGGCGGGGATGCCCTTGCCATGTCTTACAGCAATTGAAATATACAAAAGTCGAATGAATAAACTAGTATATCCACGAACAAAACCTTCCCCAAAATATTATTCGGGCAACATTCTTCGTATAAGCAATATATATGTCATGTTCAAAATGAATTTTCTTCGTAGAAGCACATTTAATAAACTAGAGCAAAATCCAATGTAATAATATTGGTTAGTTTATTATTATTATAGTTTCTGTAGACATCAATTGTATTTGCCAAAAAAAAACCCAAATCTATCAAAATATGGGTGAATTTTAAGGAATAACAGTTCATTGGACTATATGCGCGTAGTGCAACTCACGATTGAAAGGTCCTGGGTTTCATGCAAAAAGTGTTATTGGGCATTTTATATCGCAAAACTCTCAGTAGCAATAAAGTTCCAGGTCAGGAGCTGAACGCTGTATAAAATAATGCGGCGAAATATAGTTGTTAATGGTACACTGTTCATGGTTCCTAAAAGGAATGTGATTGGTGTGTCTGTGATGGGTTTGGCTCGTCATTTTCAGTTTAAATTACCTCTAAACCCCCTGGTAGGTTCATAGATACTCACGGTTATTTTAAGCCTTGAGGGTTCAAGAATAATTACTAAATATATTTCAAGTGAACTCCGAAATTTATATTTTGTGTGTTTCATTTCCCACAAGGTGGATCGATGACCAGATGAAGGATTGGTCCAATAGCCGACGGAAGCGCTCGGCTACGCTCGGTCAGCGGTCGGCAGCGCGACGAACACGTTACACTGCGGGAGCGACGTCGCGTTGACCGTGCGGCCGCCCCAGACTAGCGACCCGCTCGCACGCGTATTGGTGTCTCGCTCCCCCCCGTGCTTCGTTTGTAATTGCGTCGAGCGCGACGGCGGCGGGTCGTGACGTTAGCCACCGCACCGAGCATGGCTGTGCTATGTGGCGGCTCCAGTACATTTCAGTACATTACAACTCCCCAAGCCGCGCTATCGGTTATGTGGCGAAACCTTAAAGGTCTCAAGTAAAATCAGTATGAGTACACCACAAAATGGCTCATCGTGTGGACCGGTCGCAGTGGACGTTTTTCGGCTGTAATGATGATAAACCTCCGGAACTCAAAAACCGTGTTGGGCTTGTGGTTCTGCTATTTTTCGTGCTGGTGGAACCACGAGATACCATCATGTACAGGTAGACTTATGCGACTATGGTACATACACCCGTAGACGAACTAGTGAGACTACGAGAATTGCGTTTTTTTACAAGCTTTACTTAACCTATAAGTTTCGTATGGCTGTCTGTCTGTGTTTTCGGTTCAAATTTGTCAAGCATTTTTCAAGCACTTACGGGCTGAAATTAGGCATTTCGAATGCCTGTAAGTTCAATCAATATCAATGCAATAATATGGCGCCATGGAGCTGGCCTGATGATATAGTCGGCCATAGGTACATGTGAACTATACAACATAACCCCCTTGGGCTTAGACTTGTTAGATTAGTATTGCCATACTACAACTAGATAGTTTTAAAGGTCTGATGATGAAGTCGGAAGGTAGCCAATGAAACCACCCAACTACTTAATTAATTCCGCCATATTGGGGCTCGTTGGATTATGACGAGTTCTGTATACTTGGATGGTGTCCAGGATTTGAGGATAGACCTGGAAGTTAGCCAAAGGAACTCTTCCATTAAGCAAGATATCTTCGTTGTGGTTTTGCTATAAAAGCTTATTTTTAAAAAAAGGGTCTTTACAAATAAAAATTAATTGTAAAAGGTATGTAAACGCTTCCTAATACTACATCGATGTTCCGTTTATTCATTTGACCCGGTTACACAATTTATTCGTGAACGAAATACTAAAACGGAAGCATGATAATATATCCAGGGCTCGAGCGATGCCCAGACGTGGAATGTATGTACTTTACCAATAATGAACAGTTTTATTGCTTCATAAATTAATAAAAATTGGGTACACTTCGCTCTGTGGTCTTAGAATGATTTTTGGGTTACGTAAAGTGTAATAATACAGGTTTATTTCGTTCTAGATATATAGCTAAAGTATGTGCGATCTTGGAAGAAGTTAAATGGATTTTTGTTTTGGATGTCATTAGGCTTATGGAAAAGTGACATAAGTGAAGAAACTATAATAGAAGAAATCAAGCTTTTAGTTGTTAAAATTAGAGTGCTTATTTGGGGGTCTGTCCAAGAGCGTGCTCGTCGCGACCCCTGCCAGCCGCTACGGCTGCAATCTTGGACCGAGCAAGTACCGCAGTGCCGGCTAGGGCGTCCCCCTGAGGCGACGCGTACCGGCCCGCCCCCGTCGGTACGAACATAGGCAGAAGCGGCGATAGGGGCCGCCACCCATCAGGCCGGGCCCGAACTGGCGAGTCGTGGGGTGCAGAGTGCCGAATAGGCACCTGGAATGTAAGAGGTGGTATGGAAGATAAGATGCATGAGGTGATTGATGTAATGAAAGAGAGACGCCTGGATGCTCTGTGTGTAACAGAGACTAAGCGAAGGGGCAGTGAAGCCTGTGATCTCCCTGACGGCATGATGGCTCTGTGGTCTGGAGTGCCACAGAGCGATCGTGCCAGCATGGGGGTGGGTATCTTGTTGTCCCGTCGCCTGGCCTCTGGAGTGAGAGATTATTGCCTGCATGATGCGAGATTTCTCTGGGTCCGCTTGAAACTGGGTGTCACTAGAGTGTTTTTGGTTGGAACCTACGCTCCTGTAAGCTCGTCGACACCCCCGTACCTTGAGAAGTTTTGGGATAATGTCAGGGAAGTTCTGGATCTGGCTGATGCGAATGAAAAGGTGATTTTGTGTGGCGACCTAAACGGATGGGTGGGAACCAGGCGGCAAACTTGCGACCCTGCTCTGGGTTCTTATGGTGATAAGAGAGTGAATGATGCAGGTAAGCTTATTGTAAATGTGTGTTTGGAAAGAGGTCTCCTTGTGTCCAATACAATATTCCAACACAAGGATATTTATATGTATACGTGGAGAAGAAATGAACAGAAAAGCATGATAGATTTGATCCTGGTAGATAACCGTCTCCGAAGTAAACTTCAAGATACCCGTGCGTATAGAGGCCCCACTCTTGAATCGGACCACTATCTCGTAATTGCGCGGTTTAGTGGTTTGTTCAGGAAGTGGAGGCACTGGCGAGAGCGTATCCCCTTCGGAGGCCTTGAAAGAATCAAGGTTGAAAAGTTGCAAGATGAGAGCGTGAGGAGAACGTATGAAGACAGAGTACGGGACAAGCTTTTGACAGCTGGTTCTTCGGACTGAAACATAGATGAATGTTGGAATTGTCTGAAAGAGAGTTTGGTAGAATCAGCGAAAGAAGTATGTGGCTGCTCAAAGAAGCATAGCACAGCAAAAGGGGATGCATGGTGATTGAGGAGGAGAGGCTGACGAAGAACTTCGAGAATAACACCAAACTCTTTTGGAGCAAGGTGAGAAAGGCTCGAGGTGATTCGTAAGGCTCCAGAATGGAAAAGATAAAATCTAAGGATGGTGACATTCTTGCAGACACACAACCTGTGCTAAACCGGTGGAGTGAATACTTTGGAGAAATGTATGAGAATGCCCCGGATGCTGGTGCTACAGACGAGCCCAGAGGCGAGTTTGCGGCACCAGAATCCACAGAGGACATCACTATGGAAGAAGTTGAATGGGCGATACGAAGTACGAAAAATGGTAAAGCTGCGGGAATAGACATGATATCTGCCGAGATGATTAAATATGGTGGAACTTGCGTCCGGGACGCATTTTGGGTCCTCGCACATCTTTGCTGGAAGACCGGTAGAGTCGCTACAGATTGGCGCCGCGCAGTCATCGTACCCTTGTATAAAGGCAAGGGCTCACAATATGACTGCGCCAATTACAGGGCCATCAGTTTGATCAGCTTGGCAGCTAAGGTGTATGGTAAAATTATTGAACGGAGAATGCGCGAGAAATCCGATGGAGTGTTGTGTGAGGCACAGGGAGGTTTCAGGTCTGGAAGAGGATGTTCGGATTAAGTTTTCTCCCTCCGCAACATCGTAGAAAAGCATCTGGCAGTGGGCCGGAAGGTTTTCTGCGGTTTTGTGGACCTGAAGAAGGCGTTTGATAGAGTCGTGCGAAAGAGACTTTGGGACATTTTGCCAGAGTATGGTATAAACGGCACCCTGTTGCGAGCCGTCCAGTCCACCTACGTGGACAGCAAGGCATGCGTACGGGTGGGTGGTAACATGCCACCTTGGTTTGACGTTAAAATCGGCGTCAAGCAGGGTTGCGTTTTGTCCGCTAGACTGTTTATAGTGTATCTGGATAAAAGTCTTCAAAGACTGAATGCGATGACTGAAGGGGTAAAAATGGGTGATCTAGTGATAAACCACCTATTGTATGCAGATGACGCGGTTTTGATAGCGCCAACAGCCACTGATCTGCAAACACTAGTCACAGTTATGAGAGACGACTACATGAACAATGGCTTACATTTGAATGTGAAGAAAATCAAAATTATGGTTTTTGAACGGGAAGAAACCAGAACGAATGCAAGGATTGTGGTTGGTAACGATGTGCTGGAGCAAGTGAATGAGTTTGTATATCTTGGATGCGCCTTCAGTAAGGATGGGAAATACACCGCTGATATAGAGAGAAGAGTGAACGCAGGTAATAGAGTGAATGGTGCGATGGGAAGGCTACTTGGGAGCCGGCACTTAAGCTAAAAGGCGCAGCTGGCCATGCATAACGGAGTGCTTGTCCCAACGCTGTTATATGGCAGTGAGAGTTGGGTATGTAAGAAGGAGAACGAAAGCAGGATAAATGCGGTCGAAATGCGATCTCTGCGGAAGATGCGCGGAGTCACGCTGACCGACCGTATTCGCAACAGCGTAGTAAGAAAGCGAGTAGGTATGAAAGATAGTATCGGTGTAAAGATGAGAAAGGGTATGCTCCGTTGGTTCGGGCATATAGAAAGAATGCCAGAAGAAAGAATGACAAAACAGATACACAATGCGAAAGTGGAAGGATGTAGGTGCCGGGGAAGACCTAGACTATCTTACCATGACCAAATAGACCGTGGCTTAGCTGAAGGGCAAGTCAAGAGTCTCCGTAACCGGCGAGTGTGTATGAGACGAACTATGAGAGTGGACGAAGCCAGAGAGGTATGTAAGGAAAGAACCTGTTGGAACTCTGTACTCTCTGTCTACCCCGCGAGGGAGCTGGCGTGATGATATAGATAAATAGAGTGCTTATTCGAATACCGATAGGAAAATATTTCGTGAGTAGGCACTATTTTCAATGACACATAATATTGTGGTACTTAGCCTCCCTTGGCATTAGTGCCGATAGATCAAGTCGTTAATGGTGCCGTGAAGATAAGTGTTTCATTTGAAGTGCAGGTAGTGTGATTAATGTGATTCTTAATTAGTGTGATTCTTTAATGGCATTTATTTATTTTATTCTTTATGCACTTATTTTGATAAGCGGACATAATGCATTTTCTGACAGTCTACCTTGAGGTGGCGTAGAAACAACTGTGGTAGGTGCTTAAATATGAGATTTTAAAAAAAGAGGGGGAAAAATATAAGAAAGTAATATACCTATATATAATATAATACTATACATAAATATAATATATACATATATATGAACCAGATAGTGTGACATAACGACCTGAACTACTAACGTTTAGAAGATTTCGCCAACATTTCATGTAGTTTTTTTTGTGCAGTTTTTTTTTTAATTGAGTCGATTGTTGCATTGACTTGATATGTGTACTCCTCAATAAGGACTTTATCAATAACATGCTCCCTTTAGTCCTACTAATCCTACGAATATCATAAATGTAAAAGTTTGTATGTTTAAATGTTTGGATATTTGCATGTTTGTTACTCAATCACGCAAAAACGGCTGACTGGATTTAGATGAAATTTGGCACGCAGATAGTTTATTACCTAGTTTACCACATAGGATACTTTTAATCCCGAAAAATGTTAGGTTCCTCTCTTAACTCAACGCGGACAAAGTCGCGGGTAGAAACTGGTATACTAATAAAGGGGATTAAATAAACATGTTTTGATCTAGAGGATTATCTTTTCGTATTCCACTTTCGCACAAACAATGAGTCAAGAAGTGAAATACCGTCCTGAGTTGCTATTAAAATCAGCAAAGAAGCAGCACAATATCTTCGCCCCTAAATAACTAATCAATTTTCTGAGTTACATATTTTTAGGGAAACATTTTGATTTATTCCTGTGTCGTGGGTGTATTTACAAACATAAAAATTCCCATGCACAAATAACCACACTGAAACAAATAATTGCGGGTCACACAAAGTGTCCCGTGCGGGAATCGAACCCGCGACTATTCAACTCAGTGGGCGGACAGCTTAAGTTTTTAACCAGTGCGCCAAATCGTCCATTACTTTTAAAATTTGTCTAGAGATTATGTAATTCTAATGTACACTTGCTTCGGAAGGCACGTTAAGCCATTTATCTTGGTTACTACTTAATATGATAGTTGTTAAGCCGAGTTGGAGGCCTTATAGGCGACTTGATACGTTCCAGCAGCAGGTGGCCACAAATCTGCCTCCACCAATCCGCACTGGGTCCGCGTGGTGGAGTATGACCTAATCTCTCCCACCTAGATTAGTGAGAAGACGTTTGCCTAGTAGTGGGAAACTATAGGCTGATAACGAACACACGTGTAATTTATATAGTGTGTAGGTGCCAGGTGACTGCCTCGTTGGTCTACTGGGAAAGTGCATCGCTTTGTGATCACGAGGTCCTGGGTTTAAATCATAGGTCGGACAAGTGCAGTTTTTCTAACGAAAACTTCCCAGTACGAGTCTGGAGTCTGGAATTGTGCCCGGTATATGGCAATAAGTTCGCCGCCTATTACATGGGACTTAACATCATCGGCGAAACGTGGGTGTATTCAGTATACCTCTGCCACCCACGCTTGAGGAATATAGGCTTGATGGTGTGTTGTAGGTGCCATTTACGTAAGAACTAAAAGTGATATTACATTTTCTACATCAAGAGCCAGTCAAGAGTATTCAGATTATTATATAGAAAAGATAGGCAGATGTAATGTGTATTATAAACCAAGTCCTGTCAAACAAATTCCCGAAAGTCTAAAATGGATGACTATACCTTTTTTATACATACTCTCTAAGAAAATATATAAGTAAAAGAGACAAAATATGTTTGAGTATTATTTTATGCATTATAAAATAAAACTTAAACATATCTTACCACGACCAAATAGACCGAGTCTCATCTGAAGGACAAGTCAAGAGTCTCCGTAACCGGCGAGCTTGTATGAGACGAACTATGAGAGTGGAGGAAGCCAGAGAGGTAGGTAAGGAAAGAACCTGTTGGAAAACTATACTCTCTGCCTACCCTTCAAGGGATCTGGCGTGATGATAAAGATAGATATATTATGCATTATTTTAATATTTACGGCGAGGGTGTAAACTACGAAAGTAGAGAAAGCCAGATACGTCTCCAGGGAAAAAATCTGTTGGAACTCTGTACTCTCTGCCTACCCTGCAAGGGTTCAGGCGTAAAGATCAATGATGATAATTTTAATATTTACGGCGAGCGTGTAAACTACGAGAGTGGCGAAAGCAGAGACGTCTGTAAGGAAAGAATTATTATTAATTATTTGTTCCGATCTGGGTATATGTTTGTGAATTTTCATGTTTGTAAACACACCCACGACACAGGAATAAATCCTAGTGTGGAGCTACGTTTAAAAAAAAAAGAAAAGAAAAGAAAGAGAAAAGAATTTGATGGAACTCTGTACTGTCTGCCTATCCCACAAAGGATCGATAGAGAAGTATTTAAAGTCACACAGCTATCGGAAATGAAATAAAATCAGCAGTCTTATACATTTTAAGATTATCAAAGAACAAATTAAATATACTGCCTCGTTGGTCTAGTGGGAAAGCACATCGCTTGTTGATCACGAGGTCATAGGTTCAAATCCTAGGTCGGACAAATTAAGTTAGCCTAACGAAAACTTCCCAGTGTGAGTCCGGAGCCTGGAATTGTGCCCGATGTATGTATATTACATGGGATCTAACATCGGCGGCGAAAAATGGGTGTACTCAGGACACCTTTGTCACCCCCGCTTGGGGAATATAGCCGTGACGATGTTAATTTTTTTTTTTTTAAACTAGCAATTTCCCGTGACTACGTACCCGGTCGACAACAGCGCCACCTACCGGTTCTATGTTTTATAGCCTATGTTACTTCTGGATTATGTAGCTTTCATATAGTGAAAGAATCAATAAAACCAATTCAGTAGTATTTAAGTTTATTCGTTACAAACATACAAAACTACAAATATATCTTCACGCCTGATCCCTTGCGGGGTAGGCAGAGAGTACAGAGTTCCAACAGATTCTTTCCTTACATACCTCTCTGACTTCCTCCACTCTCATTGTGTTTTTATCCCGGTTACAAATTAGCTCTTAAGTAAAATTAGCCTTTCTGAGAAGTTCTTTTCCTCCTTGTTTACTTATGTGTGTAAATGTTACTTATTAATAAGCACCATGTATTTAGATAAGTTAACATGTGTGTGGCCGTGACCTCAACGAACTGCTCCAACGGAAGACCAGCGCTGATTGCTTGTAGTCAGCACAACGCTGAGTTGGGACCGATTCGTAACATTATCAGTTTTTCTTTGTTATTTTAGTGATATTGTATTGCTAATTTTATTTCTTTCTTTCTTCTTCGTAGTTCGTAGAAATACAAATCTTTCTTCTTTACTATATTAGCGTAGATTAAATAGTACCATATGTGTACATAGGTACATACATGTTACGGCCGAACACCCAAATTTCATCAAAGTATTTTCGGTGATTGGGTACAGACAAAGGTAAGTGGTTCTAATTCAATCAATACGTAAGTACTGTTCCGGGACCGATCCATCAATTAGTAGAGGGCTTCAATATAATCATAGATATTGGGGGTTCCGTACTTTATGATAATAATATCAGTCTGTCCCACTGATGGGCAAAAGCCTTCTCTCACAACTCCAGGTGAGAGAGATTAGGTCATACTCTACTACGCGATTCCATGTCGGATTGGCGGAGGCAGAGTTGTGGTCACCTGCTGTTGGAACTTATCAAGCCACCTATAGCTTCCAACATGGGTTAGCAACTACCATAATACGTGGTAACAAGGATCAATGGCTTGCCTTCCGAAGAACGGAAACGCTCGAATATGAAAATGCCATAAACGGTCACCCATCTCAGGCCGACCGCTTCGACCGCTTCTTAACCTTGGTGATCGCTAAGAGTACCGCGGTCGCACAGCGCTACGAGCGCCTTACTTTAATCGGTAAAAAATATATAAAGAAAAAAGCACGGTCCCACCTATATTCCCCAAGTGGGGGTGGCGGAGGTGTACTGTGTACACCCACTTTTCGCCAACGATGTAAGGTCCAATATAATTGGGGGCGAGCCTATTGCTATACACCTGGCACGATTTCAGACTCCGGGCGGATACTGGGAATTTTTCGGTAGAAAAACTACAGTTTTCCGACTAAGAACTAGAACCCAGGACTTCGTGATCGCACAGGACATAATTCGCCGCTTGACCAACGTTTTGATATGTTATTCATAAATTGAGCAAATAATTTACGCCACGCTAAAGTAATTGAGCAATCGCAAGACACAATTTCTTGTTATTTATAGTTTTAATGCAGAACTGGAATGAAATAAACACAAAACTTTTCCTATTTATAATTTCTAGTAAGCGGAGAGAGATTTCAGTAACACCGTTGAAACTTTCTAATTTATAATAGGACTTGAATAAGCAAAAACGTGTCAACCATATCTAGCGATACATTATAATTGAGACTCTATCGAAGAGATAATAAAATGCAATTTTCAGTGAAATATATTTAATGGGTAATAGATTACTGTTTAGTGGAGTTTAATTGAAAATCTCTAACTTATGAAACACGGGGAAAAGTAGATGTTTGGAAACGATACCTTAAGACAATAGGAATTATCGATCAAAAGGGATCAGTCGAATAAACATCTACACTTTATGATTAACAGGCTTATCCAATCTACGCTGAAATTATAAGCTTCTTGAGGTAACATTTTGAATAGAATTTTGTAATCCTATTCTAGATTACTGTTGAAGGTTTGATAGGTCTCTATTATGATCTGATATTATGACGAGATCTTAGCGCCTAAAGAGTGCTCCTTTGGACACTGTTTTGGCGTTAAAAATACACATCCACACACTCACACAAGCACACACACACACACACACGTAGGTGCCAGTATTCTGTGCAGTGTAACATTGCGTTACATTCCCGTATGTAACGCAATTTTACGCCTTTTACTCGCACACTAATTGCCAGAATCAGAATTTTATTTATTCATGTAAGCCCTAATAGTATTAATGAATAGACAAAAAAGAAAGAAGACCCGTGGGGAAGGTTATTTTTTTAGAATAAAAATTGTGCAGCTCCTTTTTTCTTACACTCATTATGTAATTAACGTTGCTTGCATTAGTTTGTACTAATGACGAAAGTTATAAACTGTCGAAAAATAAATTTACTCCGTCACGCCTATTGTCCACAAACGGAGTGGCAGTGGTGTATTATATACACAATGTAATAGAACCTATTTAATAATAATAATAGTTTATTAACCAAAAATACAGATACATGGCACAGAAGCTTGATGTTTTTACCAAGTCAGGTTGTGATAACGTTAAAAGTAAGAGGTTAAAATATTGCGGTTATATTGGGCACAATTCTAAACTATGGACCGTGACTGATTTTTTCGAAAGAAACGTAAATGTTTCCAACCTAGGTTTCAAACCTAAGACCTCATGATCGCCATCAGCACTATGGACCACTAAGCCAATGAGGCAGCAAATTGAGTAAGTTAGCGCTACAGAAAGAGATAGCAATTGTAAAAATTGCGTTGATAACAGATGGCCGAGCGCCAATATGGTCCACTATTTTATTGCATGTGTTAAATTTTCCAGCGCATTGCGCTACTTTCCACGATAACTGCAGTGCACGCTTAGGTTTATTACGTCTGGTGAGCTACTCTGTGTAACTTTCGACTATAAAAATACACTGTTTCTATTTTACCTTTAGTGATATATAAAATGTTTTGTGTCCACTGCATTTTGATAACAGCTTTAGTGTAAGTACATCTTAAATCTATCTATCTTTATCATGACAGATTACTTGCGGAGTGGGCAGAGAGTACAGAGTTCGGAAAGTTCCTTTCTTGGCAGACCGGTTTGGCTTCCTTCACTCTTATAGATATTCTTATACACGGATGGATATAAAATATTACCCGGATTAACACATAGGGTACTTTTTATGACAGAAAAATGTAAGATTCCTGTCTAAGTCAGCACGGACGAAGTCGCGGGCAGAAACTAGTGTTAGAATAAATAACAGTAATTTATACTAATTGGTGTGTTGCTATCATTACAATAACAGTTATCAATCTCAGAACAATGAAAAACAATCCTAATAGCCCCATAGGCCACTTTTCAGAGCTGTGAAATTAATTCTCGTAGTGAAGTCATCGAACGGTATATTCTCGTTTAAATTACAGACATAATAATAAAAATAATATTAGCCCTGTTAAGAAACTGCCCCACCTTTGGGCACGGGTCTCCTCTTAAACTGAGAGGGTTTAGGCCATAGTCCACCACGCTGGCCCAGTGCGGGTTGGCGAACTTCACACACCTTCGAGAAACTCTTAGGCTTGCAGGTTTCCTAACAGGTACACAATATTTTTTTTCACCGTTAAAGCAAGTTAAAGTTATTTTTTAAAACGCACATGCTTTTAAAAGACAGAGGTTCAACCCCGCGGTCTCTGACTTTGCAGTCGAACGGTCTAACCACTAGGCTATCACTGCAATTACAGACATATTTAAATTTAAGATAGATACATCAAGCCATCTATTAGTGAATCTAATAAATATTATGGGCTGTAACTTTTGCATGAAGTATTTAGCATGAAATATTATAGGTATACGTACTAAAATAAAACACGAACTGTTAAAATAAGTAAAATAAGGAGAGATATAGTCCAAACTGTTGTCAATTAATTTATTTTTTAATTTTTCATGCACTTTTGCATATATACATTATTGTCTGAGACATTATAATAATAATAATATAAGCGCTGTTAAGGAACTGTGCACGGGCTCGGGCCTCCTCTCAAACTAAGAGGGTTTATGCCACGCTGGTCCAGTGCGGGTTGGTGAACTTCACGCACCTTCGAGAAGCTCTTAGGCATGCAGGTTTCCTCACGATGTTTTCCTTCACCGTTAAAGCAAGTGATAGTTAATTTGTCGGCTTAGCAAAAAAATATTATAACTACTTCAAAAATGAATTAATAGCTTTATTTATCTGAAAATTCTATTCTAGCTGTTACGTGTGTCGATTTTCTAAAAGTATCTGTTGGCATAACAGTTAGGTTTCTTATAATGAAAGCCGAAAATGTTGAAACAAAACGAAGAGCGGAATACCCAAATTGAATTTTCCTTTTTGATTAACATAAAAGGTAACGTTTTTGCAAATACAAGCAAATATGTAGTAACCTCAGTTTTGTAGGCACTTTCGAATATTTTTCTAAAGCGTACCCGCTTTACAAAACATTCGTTTTTTTAAAGGGCACTCTGTTTTTATGAGATATCACTGTAAATATCCGGATACAATATGTTTTTAATCCGGGCCAGAGCGGCATCTACCCGGGAGCCGGGTAAACGATACTCTCGTAGAAGCTTCTGCCCCGATGGGCCGGATTATCCCGTTAAAGTATAACCGGGTGGCTGGCGAGCCGTGAAATGCGAATTCGATGGAATTTTATTTACAGTATCTTGTATAGGGTAGCAACAACTTTTATTAACTGTCAATTATATTTCGATACGAGGTTTATAGTATTATATCCATTTTTGACAAGAATGCGTTTGAAATATAAGTTTTTTTTGGTGCTTTACAGCTCGTATGGTCACGGTCAAGATGCACTTGAATTCATGTATGAATGCCCATGCATGCGAATGGGAAGAACTTAGCTCTTCCTGCTGCAAAGCAAGGCTAGGCTGTAAAGCACTTGAAATGTCGAGAAAATAAAACCACGATAAAAACCATTAAAAATATTTTAATTCATTTGCGAATAATATTAGCCCTGTTAAGAAAGTGTCCCACCGTTGGGCACGGCCTTCGTCTCATACTGAGAGTGCTTAGGCCACTGTCCACCACTACCATTTGAAATATTTTAGATAAAACAGAGAATAAGTTTTTTTTAAGTTATATTCGTCAAAATAATTGTAGTCTCAAAATATTGCTGTGGCAGTTGTCGATTCTGATGATAACTTCGAGAATATATTTCAAATATCTGGTTTGAATATAGTTAATATCATTATTAGAGGAAGGTACTGGAAAAATAAGTCTATAGTTCCATAGTTTTTTTTTTTGAAAATTTGGTTTTCATCTTTTTGCCAATACGACGACGTTATTATTAGCGTATATTACATCGGTGTTCAGGGAATCTATAACCTAGCGCTTATTGTGCGATTATATTTTGTACACCAAACCTACCCTATAATATTTTGAACGTAGATTAAGATATCTCGAGGGTGTAATACATTTTTATTTGTCACGGTTTTGATCCGGGCTTGGAAACTTGGTGATTTGAAGCGTGATATATTTCTTGTTATATTACGCGAGACATCTGTAGAGGTCTCATAACTTTGTAGATCAAAATGTAGAGCTGGTGCTATTTTGTGTGTGTGTGTTATTGACGACATATTTTAAATCGGTCTTTATACTCCAAAAGACACATACCATAATTATAACGAAAAATATCAAAATAATAAGGTAGATACAGGGTAGTACTTAACTTAAACATTATGTCTTCACGCGATAACTTTAAAATCCAAAATCCACACCTTTGATCAATGCATTACCTCATATACCCTACGTTTTTAATACAAATTATATTAGTCGGTTCTGACCAATCACAAACTTGTGTTATTTTTACTGAATAACTCGCTACATATATAATGTTATTTAAATACAATCCATTCAAAATGTTTTAATCCATATATCGACATCTTTTATATATTTTGAAATGATGAATATAGATATAAGTCTAGTCATACTTTTATTCTAACTCTCACACGTCCATACGACATAAAATAGCACTGGCGCTACATTTTGATTTACAAAGTCATGAGACCTCTACAGATGTCTCGCGTAATATAACAAGAAATATATCACGCTTCAAATCGCCAAGTTTCCAAGCCCGGATCAAAACCGTGACAAATACAAATGTATTACACCCTCGAGATATCTAAATCTACGTTCAAAAAAGTATACGGTAGGTTAGGTGTACAAAATATATTGGCACAATAAGCGTTAAGTTATAGATTCCCTGAACACCGATGTAATATTAGCTTGTTTCGGAATCTACCAATCGGAGACTTTCTTTTTAAATTATTAAATAGCACAATATTACGATATTTATGATCAAATTTAAGTAATCAAAACCTATTTAAAACATTATAAAACATATCAGATATAATTGTAAAGTATCGAACAGCAATATTTCTCTTACCTTAAATTATTGTTAAATATCTCGATACATTACTGTTATTAATTAAATGTAGCTATTCCAAAACTCTTTGAAACATGCTAAGATATTATATATATGTAAGGTCTTGGAATTGCTCTTTATCTAGTTATTAACGTATTATGAATCGAGCCAATCAAAGGCTACCACAAATATTATGAAATAATAACTGTAATAATAAAATATACCTCGCCATAAGTTTTTAAAAGTAGTAGAAGTTGGATCCGTACAGCATAAAGCCGGTCGTTGTGGCGGTCTTTAGGGGAGGCCTTTGTCCTGCAGTGGACGTCTTTCGGCTGAAGAAGTAGAAGAAGAAGTTTTTAAAATCGAATTATGTATTCTGGATATGTTTCGTAATACAAAAAAGGTAATTAATGCTTAACAAGTTCTGAAACAACTAAGATTTTACGACTAAGTAACGACGTCAATATTATGCTTTATAAAAAATTTGCCATTTATGTCCAAAATTTTAAAGTAAAAAATCAATCACAATTAATAAATTGTTTTATATTAAGTATTAATTGATAATAATATTGCCGATGCTGACAGACGCGTTCTAATCGTTTGGCTTTGTATAAAAGGAGTAATTTAAAAAAAATATTACTAGACTTCGTAACAGATTTTTTTTGGTTTTTGCTTGCTTTTATTTAACTTACTTTTTGTCCGTATTGTTCGGATTTTGATGTTTGTTTTTTGTCTAAAATTATTAATCTACTTTCCAAGAATTTGCTGGTTTCCGATTGAACTGAAATTTGGCATATGAATATGTACCATAGAGCTGATCTGTTAATGGAGCTCGAAGGTGGCAATAGGGACTCTGAAACTAACATGATGTCTCAAGTATAAGCTAGATACGTGTATCACAAAAGCCAGTCGTTGTAGCGATCTTTGGGGACTTGGCTTTTTTCCGGTGTGGATATTTTTCAGCTGATAGGTAACTTAACAATATAACTCCGTGTATGGGCTATAAAATATCTTTTTTCAAAAAGGATTTTTACTTACTTACACCGTCACTTTTCGCCGACAAGTTAGGTCCCATGTAATAGGGGGCGAGCCTATTGCCATACACCGGGCACAATTTCAGACTCCGAACTTATACTGGGAATTTTTCGTTAGAAAAACTACATTTGTCCGACCTAGGATTTGAACCCAGGACCTCGTGATCACAAAGCGATGCGCTTTGCCACTAGACCAACGAGGCAAAGGATTTTTAAGTTTTTAATAAATTTATTTGCCGCTATTTACTAAATTTTATTTGATACTCATATTATTGTAATAACATTTTATTTCATTTACCCTGCAGTGAGGCTACTGTCGCAATGAAATGGGTTTATTCGTGGTAAAGTGCGAAAGACGCAAGTTTTTGTGTGAAATTTTCTGATAATTTGTATATAGTCTGATAAGGTTTATCGTAGTTCGTTCGTCCGTAAAGATAGACGAATGAAAAAGGGCCAGAGGTAGATTAGTTAATTTGAAACCCTGTACATGTCTGAAATATGATGATGTCAGTTGAATATTCTGTAGGAATGGGAACTCGGAAGCGAACTATTCACGCTACATACATGCTAGGCCGAAAAAGTACCGTTTTGACTTTTATATTAAAATTCTATTTATTTTACATCTACCACCGTACCATAACGTAACCCTATCTATATATATTTATATCGTCACGACAGAATCCTTACGGGTTAGGCAGACAGTATAGAGTTCTAGAGATATTTCCTGCCAGACCTCTTTCGCTTCCTTCCCTTTTACAGTTCGTCGGAATCAATTCAGTTACTGAAAGTAGTTTGTTCTAAACTACTTTTATAATACACTTGTATAACTTATTATTCTATTTCTATGCAGATATGCATCTTTATTTCCTCCATCACAATTTACAACCATTAATCAATAACACAAAGCCCAATAATGCGTAACAGTTTACAATGCAGTCCTCACATGTTTGCATAGCAAAGAGCTGCGGGTATATCAATATTGTAATACGGGTAATGTTCAACTATGTCGCACCTGCTTTGGGATTAAGGTGACTGGAGATAGCGGATAAGGTATTATATATTCACATGTTGTTGGGTTCACAGATTGGTTCGAGACTGTTAGTTTTGATTAGATTTTCAAGCGTTTCCATGCTTCGGAAGATATTTTAGTTGATAGTCGTTAGTCGAATTTCGAAACCTGCTGAGTAGCTAGCTTTTTATTTTACTTATTATTATAGATATTTTTTTTCCTCGCCTCTGCCTCGTTGGTCTAGTGGCAAAGCGCATCGTTTGGTGATCATGAGGTCCTGGGTTCAAATCCTAGGTCGGACAAATGAAGTTTTTCTAACGAAAACTTCCCAGTATGAGTCTGGAGTCCGGAATTGTACCCGGTATATGGCAACAGCTCTCCCCCTATTACATGGGATCTAACATCGTCGGCGAAAAGTGGGTGTACTCAGTACACATTTGCCACCCCCGCTTGGGGAATATAGGCGAGACGGGGGTTTTTGTAAACTGAATTTTAGGGTTAATGGAGTTAAGATGATTAAGGAATACATTAATTTTGTCAGATGGTAATATTGTGAAAGTTTTTTTTTATTTTTATTTCAATAGAGAAGATGGCTGGGTGCTTCAATCGACTTGGGATCCAGTAATTAATATAATCAAATCCAAAACCAAGCATAACACTGCAAGACCTCAAGACACTGTGAGCTCATTCTGCGTAGATCGGACCAACAAAAACAAAAATAATTAAGAAGTTTGAGGGTACCCCGGAACAACTATGCCTTTTGGACGTCTAACACCTCAGTCCTTCCCGTGACCATGGGTGCTGCAAAGCACTCAAAACGTCGGGAACTTAAAATTAAATCGCGATAAAATCCGAAAAAATAGTTTTATTTCATGTGTAATATTCGCGTAAATCTAAGAACTCAGTATAATATTAGGCCTGTTAAGAAACTGTCCTACTGTTTGGCACGGGCCCCCTCTCAAACTGAGAGCAGTTTGAGAGGAGGACCGTGCTCAACAGTGGGACAGTGGTGGACTATGGCCTAAGCCCTCTGGTTTAGTCCATAGTCCACCACGCTAGCCCAGTGTGGGTTGGCGAACTTCACACACCTACGAGAAACTGTTAGGCATGCAGGTTTCCTTACGATGTTTTTCTTCACGGTTAAAGCAACTGATAGTTAATTTTTCTTCTTGGGTTTCTTGGTCTACATGAATAAAAAACTTTTTATTTTGAGTCCTAAACCAGCCTCCATCAATCCGCAGTCGGTCTGGATAGTGTACCTGTGTGATAGTGTGACCTATTACCTTTTACCTGGACTTGTGAGATAAGGCCTGTGGCCAGCAGAGGAAAAGTGGATGATTTATGTATTTATGGCTATCCTGCCCGAATCCTTGTATTCTCTGCCTACTCCACGAGGGATCTAGTGTCACGATATAGATAAAGATTATCCTACGTGTGGCCCCGTTTGAAGGTGACTGGAGATAGCAGAAAAGGTATTATCGCGACTTGTCCAACGAACAAATTTCTATAATCCAGTATTTATATTTGGCATAAATAACCTTACCGCAAGCAGTGATAGCCTAGTGGTTAGAACACGCAGTGATACTGCAAAGTCAGATATCTCGGGATCAAACCCAGGCACGCACTTCTGTCTTTTCTAAAGCATGTGTGTATTAAAAATTAATTATCACTTGCTTTAACGGTGAAGGAAAACATCGTGAGGAAACCTGCATGCCCTAACAGTTCTCGGTGTGTGAAGTTAGCCAACCCGCACTAGGTCAGCGTGGTGGACTATGGCCTAAATCTTCTCAGTTTGTGAGGAGGCCCGTGCCCATCGGTGGGACAGTTTCTTAACAGGGCTAATATTATTTATTTATCAACCTTATCGACGGGCACGAAAGTTGTAAATGCCATTTATTTTGTTTGGTATATGTAACTTTGTTCTATGGGACCGTCGATCTATTCACATGTTGTTGGGTTCACAGGTTGGCCTGAGATCGGTAACTGATAATTGTAATTCTATTTTTAACCGTATTGAAATTCGCAAACCGTCTTCGTGCTTCGGAACGCATGATAAGTCGTTGGTACCGGTTACCAGTTGTGGGTTGATAGTCGTTTACTCTCGTTGGAAACCTGTCGAGTTAGTTTATAAGTTGCAACTAAAAAATAAGTTCCATCAGTAGGTTAAAGGGTGCTTGATAAGTTTGAACAACAAGTGGCCCCAAACAAGCTTCCGCAAACCGCACTGAATTCGTATGGTAGTGTATGTGACGTGACCTATTTTCTCTTACTTTGACAAGTGAGAAAAGACGTTTGCCCAGTAGTGGAACAGTGGCTGATTTATTTATTATTCTCTCACGGCTCATTCTGTTTGACTGCGTCGCAGCTACTTTGGGATTAAGATTAGTAAAGATGGCGGAAGGGATATTACATATTCATATGCTATTTAAGTAGAAGCTCGTGGCCAAGTTAGTTTAACACAGATTGCTTTCGCCAAAACTAGTAAAATAACTAGTATACTCTCACTTCAAGCGGTGATGGCAGAGATGTACAATGTACACTCACATTTCATCAATTATGTAAAGTCCTCATTGCTAGTGAGAATTTCAACATGTTAGTGAGAACTCTTAAAACGAAATAGAATTCGAAACTAGAACTTCATGATTGTCAGGTGCACTTTAAGTGCAAAACCATTAAGGCAGTTCCAAACACGGAATAAAGAACTACTGTTTTCTGTGGTCCTAAGAGTACCAAAGTACAGTTAGTATAATTGGACCGGTTTTTACTTTCTTTTTTTTTGAAAATGTCGCCCCGCACTAGGAATAATTCCTATATCGTGGGTGCATTTACAAACATGCAGATCACATACACAAACAGCCCAGACTGAAACAATTATTTGAGGGTCACACAAAGATTTGTCCCGCGACTTCTCGATTCAGTGGGCGGAGCGGCTGAAACTCTTAACCACTGCGCTTCCATTTTTGCTTCAGCTTTTTTTGCAAATACAACTTTAAGTGATAGGAGTAAGGTAGAACATACCCTTAATTATGTTTATATCATAACTATAACTACTCACGTGGAATTAAGGACGTTTATAGTGTAACTTTTGAACGGAACTGTGTATCTTGTTATGATATATCGATGATTACGACCGGCTTTGTGCTGTCCTGTATATGTCCTGCAGATCTTTTAGCCAAAGATGAAGATGTATATAACGATGTTTATAAATCGACCAAATAGGCAACCTCTAATAATAAGTGTACCAAAACTTTACTCCTAATCAAATTTTACTCCCAAAGTTCTTGGAATAAATTCATTTAAGTCTACGAAACTTAGCCCCCTTTTCCAGACTGATACCCTTGCGAATACCGCAAAGAACTTTCTCTGTTCGAAAATAAGATAATCAGATAGTATTACAATCAATTATTCAATGTAAGATGCGATGACAAAGGAGCTTAAGAACTTCAAACTTTGGGTAGTGTGACTGAATATCCTCGTCATATTTGAAGACGGATTTGAATTTGTGGTAGGTTCTGTTCATCTAATTCTAAGGTTAGAGTAGAGACGTTGAGTTCGTGGGGCCCACCAGATGTTCCGAGAAATTTCGAAATGTCTGGTGGAGCGTACTGGTGACCAAAACGCTGGCAGCTACTTGGGCCAGCACATCAGTTTGGCGATACAATGAGGCAAGGCTGCCAGCGTCCTGGGTACCCTGCCGACTGGTAGTGGTGCAGACCCTTTGGGCCCATTGTAAATGTTAGTTTACGTATATGGTTTTTGTTTTTTTTCTCCTTAGTAAATGTTAACTGTACATATACTCTTCTTAATTGAGCTTATTATACCCTAGACGATTATAGAAAATACAAAAATACTTGGATAAGGGCTGTTCCAGCTCCAACTTGTTCAGTTATTATTATTTAATATTCCCTCTTTTCCTTCTATTAATTCAGTTAAATTTATCTTTTTTTCTCATTTCTTTCTCTGTAAATGAGGAAACCATGTAGCCATTCACATGAATAGTATAATTTGTTTAAATATTGTTATTATTCTAATATGATTTTATTAAGAAGAATATTATATACAGTATGTACAATTATATAAAAAAAACAGCAAAGAATTATTGACCAAAACGGGTGTAAAAAAGAAAAATACATATTTACATAGTGCCAAATGGTTCCACGCCACTGTCAGTTGGTAGTGTACCTAGAACGCTGGATTGGAACGCTGAATTTGTTTAAATTAACTTATACCCACCTGATAGACTAGCATTGCTCTCCCATATCCCAGAAAAAAATGTAGATGGAAAAAGAAAATGTAAAAATACTATTTTAAAAGAGTAACCGTGGAGTTTCTTGCCCTTCTGCTCCACAGGAATGACATTCCGAAGTGGTGGTAGTGTCTTTGTTACTTTTCTGACGATTCTTAAATACTGTAATGGTTTACATGAATTAAAAATGTTCTGGTTCTGATTGTAAATAAATAAAATATATTTTAAGCTTTGATACATATTATAAACCAGTAGTAAGTAATCACTGCTGGACAAAAGCCTTCTCTATCAAATCGAGGCGAGAGAGAGAGGTAATACTGCATCACACAGACAGGTGCGGATTGGGTTGCAGTTTGGAATGGGTCGGACACGTAAGACCTCCACTTTAGTCTCAAAAACTGCTATGACGACCAACTTATATTTAGACAAAATATTTACTAATATGCATATTTCAAATTACAATTTTTCTATGAAGCATATATTTTATATATATTATCAAATATACCTATATAAAAAGATAAATACTTTTTTTTCTAAATAACAAAGAAACACGGAATACTAACACTAATCATAAATTAAAATCTTGTCCGCGTGGTATGGTGGCAAGAACGCTGGCTACATTGCCTCGCTGAACAGCTAAGCTAATTTTCTGCGCGTGGAATAAGCCAGCCCTCTTCTAACTTGTAGATGCAATCAATCTGGGTGTTAGAGTTTTTATAAAACTTTTTGCGCAATTATTCCATGGGCCAGGCGTTTCCATCGCAAACGGCACAAAATGTAATCTCTATTAATAGATACATACTTGTGTCGCTTGCCCAGATCCGCCTTCTCAGTCGCAGCTCCCGCCTTAGACACTGATTCCTTGAGGTGGGACGGAGCCAATGTATTAACGCACGTGGCGTCCCACTTAAGGGTTCGCCTTTTATCCCAGGGGATCATTGTCATGCCATCGGGTCTCTTGGCATCATCACGAAACATTCCTACCGTTTCCACGTTGATCGTGGCGAGAAAACCTGCCGGCACTTTTGAATGAAGGACCGTGGAGACCTGATCGGTCTACCTCCACTCCACAAGGAAAAAGTCGGAAGCTTTCGTCGTCCAGCAGGGTGACGAGGTTGGCTGATAGGATGAAAAAAAATCGAGCGTGCAGCCAGTGGGGCTGCACGCTCGATTTTTTTTGACCTAACGCTAGGAGTCTCGCACGGTCACGGTCACTGATGTTATTTTGGCCAAATAATTTTTGATGCAGGTAGCACTAATGGCATGTTCCAAAGTTTTTGTACGTTTATTGCCTTTGGGCCATCGACATTCCAGGCCGCCCTGGCTTCCGAGGCAAATTACAATTATATAATGTATAAAATACAAGCTATAATAAAAATCAATAGCGACATTTTTGACGATCGTGACGTTAAATAATGGCGTTACCGTCATTTGTTACCCGAAGAAAAGAGAAACCCACGTGATAAAGGAACGTGCCTTTTTAACACACACAAATAGTTATAGATTACTTTCAGTTTCCTAAGTATTGTTATAGTCACTTCTACTTTTAGTGTCAAAACTATAAGAATCTCAAATTAGCCAAAGTTGTAGTTTGGTTTGCCTATCTAGTACGTAATACACTGTTAAAGTTGTTTATACATCTTCTAAAAGTTTCACCACATCAAACAACTCTTCAGATAAGTACAACTAATGTAATGCTCTAACCCAATACTTTTCCAACCAAGTCCTTATAATCGTAGAATAACTGGCCACTCTACTACAATCCGACCGCAAAGTTTTGATATCGGAACTTATTTATTAGTAACCTCAACATTATTTTGCAATTTGGACTCTATGCCTGGTAATCAAAATCCATAATGCAATATCATTATGGTTGAGAGGTTTTTGTTTATTTGTGTACGTCGCTCTTCCCAAATTCGTCGGGCACGAAACCAATATAAGCGGAGTGTATCTTAGAAGAGTACTTTGGTAGACATGAACCAATAGATGGATAGCTTCGTGTGTAAGTGAGATGCTCTCGTAGATTTCGTGAGTTTGGATACAATTTCTAGTTTATATACTTTTGTGATCGCATTTAGGATGCCGAGCCAGCAGCTAAACCGTTCGACTGCGTGAGCAGTAGTAAGTATTTGGGACAAATACAGTCTTATGGAAAACCATTTTGTATATATGTATTGGTGGAAGTTGCAGCTGGCAATGGCACAAGATCCTAGGTCGGTCCAATGTAAAGTATCGTTTAACAAGTGTGGTTAATTTAAATGTGCGAAATTGACCAATAACCGCTAAGACATTTGACCTCGATTTCAGCCACAGAATACGTTAACTAAAAATAACAAAATTGATATACTGCGAATAAAAAGCTTACAATAAGTTACATAGTCATCATTTAGAAAAGGACATACTCTGGTACCTATGATAAGATTTCATAGCATAGGAATATTTCGCAATTTCGAAACTCAGTTGCTATTACGGTCGAATTGCTAGCATATCTACATTCGTATACTTGTGGCAAAAACTTGAAGGGAACCTTTCTATCCAAGTTTCATTTTAACAGACCAAATTACCTACAGCGTAGAATCAATCACCAACTTCAATCTAATCAACAATCAGCGACTATTCCTAATCCTATTCTGCCACAAAAAGTCTTCTCGAGTCTTGATTAAATGAAATGGTGCGATGTAAAAAGTGGGCGATAAAAGCAGGTAAAAACCTCAATCCATTTGCTGGAGTTGTCCAGACAACGCGACCGTTTCTATTCATTGTAACAGCCACTTGGAATTGCAGTAATAAATGTGTGCTGAAACAAATGGGACTTAAACAAACTGGTGCAAAATTCACGTAATAACCGCCTAATGGGTTAGGATGTAGTACCAAAGTTTTGGTAGAGTGTGGATGAGATTTATTTGTATTATGTCTTTAGTTTGTGTGTTCTAAGATTAGAATGATATCTGTATTAAGTAATATACAGTTGCTCAGCGAGCTATGAAAACGGCTATGTTCGGCGTTTTTCTACGCGATCGAATCAGGAATAAGGAGATTCGAAGAAGAACCAAAGTCACCGACATAGCCTATAGGGTTAGTAAGCTGAAGTGGCAATGGGCGGGTCACATAGCGCGAAGATCGGACGGGCGTTGGGGCAGAAAGATTCAAGAGTGGCACCACGTATTGGCAAGCGTAGCGTGGGACGGCGAAGATCGCAGGAACTTGTTTGAATACAGGTGGCATCGGACCGATTACGTTAGAAAGCGATTGACAAGAATAGGCTGAGATGATGATGATGAAGATGATGAATATACAGTTACGGGGCACACGGAGTTTGCAGTGGATGTACTACTTTTTGTCGGCGACTTTTAGGTCCCTATGTTATAAGGAATTATAATGACATCGCGGCAGGCTCAGAAACAGATTGAAGCCCTTTAACGACTAAATGACTAGCAGTTTTCCGCGGTTTCGAATCCAGTCGACAAGAGGCCAGTCTACCGAGTCTATGTTAATTCTGGATAATGTGGCTTTCTTATGGATTTTCTTCTACTGGATTGACTTCTGTAAATACTCATGTGTATTACTTTGTTGTGTTCCTTTTTTTTTGAGACTATGTTAATCGTTCGAACGTTTTGTAATTATATGGTTGAATTGTTGATATGTATGCGTCATATCAGCTAAATATCGTGACTCTCATGCTGTGACAAATATAATTTCTTTTTTCTTTCTTTTGGAAAAGAAATATTTAAATCGGTTCAGTATTATTTACTACAAAAAAACAAAGCTTTCCTCTTTAGTTTAGAAGTAGCCCTTAATAGCCCCACATAGACCATGGAGAATTGCCTAGCAAAGGGACGCTAAAAGGTAAATAATAATCATGATGCAATAGAGCCCCAGCCATCAAACCGGGCACATTTCCAGACTCGGGGCTGAAACTTAGAATTTTGGAACTAATCATGCAATTACCTCCTCGTTTTAAACATCAACAGTTTGCCTTTATTAACCTCCAACAATGCACCAAGTCCCTTTCACTCCATTCTACTTTGAAACACCAATTTCGTTCCACAAAGGTTTATAAAATCGGAGTCAATGGCTAGTTTCCCGTTAATTCCCAAGTTTTAACTGGAACTACGGACTTAATCGTTTTAAGTTCGCTTTAGAATTGCATCTTGTTGCGGTTCCAATTAATAGTTAGGGTTGGCTGTAGGGTTGATTTCTCTAACCAACCTAATGTGCCCCAGTGTTAGGCAAAAGTCTCTCGCTTATCGGACGAATTAGCGAAAAGATTAAGGGCTTAAGCCGCTCCGCCCATTGTGTCTAATAGTCGCGGGTTCGATTCCCGCACGGGACAAATCTTTGTGTGATCCACAATTATTTGTTTCGGTCTGGGTATTTGTGTATGAGAATTCTTATATTTGTAAACGCACCCAAGATACATGCGTGGGGCTACGTTTTTATGAAAAAAAAACATTCCTATCCATGTCCAATAATGGCTTTTAAGCCTAGCGCTAGACTTAAGTGGAACTGGGCTGGTCACCTGACCCTGAAAGTGGCATATTTTTTGATTTCATTCGGCACTCAAAAAAGATTAAAGTAAATATAAGGGCTTTTAGCGGGCGAATTCATGAATAAGGAACCACAGTAAAAATGAATGTCTTAAAGAAATGGGACGCTTATAGGGCTAATGCAGCAGTGAATGTAAAATTCATCCCGGTCATTCTGCGATGGGTGTTTGTTTGAAGCATTTCAGTTTCAAGCATCTCCGTGCTTGGAGATATATGAACCTGTTAGTCCCGGTTACTACATCAAATGGTACTCGTTAAGCCATGTTGGAAGCCCTGCGAGGGGAACATGTTATCAAGTCTACTCCCGACGGCAGGCTCTTCAGAACGCGGTACAAGAGGGTCACCGGTGCGTTCCACGGAGATTCCGGAGCTCCTCCAAAGTACTGATGCCGGCCACCCTGGGGTTTTTAGTGCGTAGGAATTCGACAAGCCCCGCGAGCTACCCTAAAGGTTCACGGAAGTCCTATGCAGGATTTTCACCAGAAAAAATAATAATTTGGCAGTTTCATAAATTTTAAATCAACAACAGGTGACTACAAGATGGACCGATGACCTGGTGAAGGTCGCGGGTAGAAGTTGGATGCGTACAGCACAAAGCCGGTCGTTGTGGCGGTCTTTAGGGCAGGCCTTTGTCCTGCAGTGGACGTCTTTCGGCTGAAGAAGAAGAAGAAGAAGAAGACTTAAAACCTGCCACCACCAATCCACACTGGGGCCGCATGGTGATAGCATATGACTTATTCTTTATCACTTTAAAAGTCTGAAGGGTCTTTGTTGGGCAGCATAAGCTGATTTATTTATTTTTATTTACATTATTTTCTGGTCAGGTTTACTGTGCCTCTTTTTTGAATCTCTTCTCTCTCTTTCTCTTCATTAAGGACTGGTCAGCAATTGTCCTCTATCTTAGACGATGGGGCCGAAGATGTCGCTTGCTGACTCAGTACCTCAGTCCGCCTTATGGGATATCTGCCCACCATCTGATCTACTATTCCTCTTCTTATATCCAAACAGGCAGCCCTATTAACCGACTAACGAGTAGAAACGAACGCAGCGGCCGCCATTACATCGGTAATGACCAATTGAAAGTCAAATTCTAAAAAACCACCCAACGTTGGGAAGTGCAGCTGCACCCAAAGATTACTTAAGACTCGGCAACTGGAATATTCCACATTATGTAAGTTTCCGCAAATCTTCAAGTTAAAAAGTATACGGAGTCTCGGCGGAATATAAAAGACTGTATGTGCATGAGTAAAGGTAATTGTAATGAAGTAATGTAACGTGACTTTTTAATTTTTTCAAGACGTTACTTAATTAGTCTTTTAGATACAGTAATGCTTTTTGAGTAGATAGATATTCAAGTCAAATTGACGGATTTAAACAAAAATTGATGCACGTCTTGGTTCAGTGGTTAAGAGCTTTACCCGTTCCGCCCACTGTGTCTTTTAGTCGCGGGTTCTGACCCACACGACACAAAAATAATTCCTAGGTAGGGGCTACGTTTAAAAAGAAAAATATATTTTGTACAAGCCGTGCTCACTACGAAAATCTGAGGAGAAAATCAGCGGGCATGTAATCTTAATTCTTTTTTCTCAGTTCAATTTTTTCAGTGGTGCGATGGGAAGGCTACTTGGGAGCCGGCACTTAAGCCAAAAGGCGCAGCTGGCCATGCATAACGGAGTGCTTGTCCCAACGCTGTTATATGGCAGTGAGAGTTGGGTATGTAAGAAGGAGAACGAAAGCAGGATAAATGCGGTCGAAATGCGATCTCTGCGGAAGATGTGCGGAGTCACGCTGACCGACCGTATTCGCAACAGCGTAGTAAGAAAGCGAGTAGGTATGAAAGATAGTATCGGTGTAAAGATGAGAAAGGGTATGCTCCGTTGGTTCGGGCATATAGAAAGGATGCCAGAAGAAAGAATGACAAAACAGATATACAATGCGAAAGTGGAAGGATGTAGGTGCCGGGGAAGACCTAGACTATCTTACCATGACCAAATAGACCGTGTCTTATCTGAAGGGCAAGTCAAGAGTCTCCGTAACCGGCGAGTGTGTATGAGACGAACTATGAGAGTGGAGGAAGCCAGAGAGGTATGTAAGGAAAGAACCTGTTGGAACTCTGTACTCTCTGCCTACCCCGCGAGGGAGCTGGCGTGATGATATAGATAGATAGATAGAGAATTTTTTCAGTCATTCAGTCAACATTATTTTATGAAGTAGATTGGTTTCGAATCTATGGTCAAACAAAGTGTTATGGGTTTGTCAATCGAAATTATCTGTTGTATTGTATTGATTGTAGTACATCCCTGTTTCTTTGGCACCTAACATTGGGGTTTAGAATCGTCACGCCTATATTCCCCAGAGGAGGTAGCAGAGGTGTACTGAGTACACCCACGTTTCGCCGACGATGTTAGGCCCCATGTAAAAGGGGGCGAGCACTGGGCACAATTCCAGACTCCGTACTCATACTGGGAATTTTTCGTTAGAAAAACTACATTTGTCCGACCTAGGATTTGAACCCAGAACCTCGTGATCACAAAGCGGTGCGCTTTGCCACCAGACCAACGAGGCAGTCAGTCGAGGGTTTAGAATCGAGTTATATTTATTACAGTTTTATTGATGTACCTAATTATTTAAAATGTACTGCTATTAATATGCTATTAATAGGTGATGCTGAGAAAACCCTCTCAAATATTTACAAATCAGTCTAGGAAATATTTCACACATTAATAAGTAGATCGACCGTCTTAAAATAATAGTTTATACTTATCTGTAGCGTAGTATATGTAGCGACCCTATACTGGGCTATAAATTTGCGATTACCTACCGACAGATGGCGCTGAATTTTAGATAGACAATGATTCTCCATACATGTCTAAAACGCGATATAAGAGTTCGCACAGCGCGTAATATATATAGAAGCAGAGTTACAACATATTACACGTAATGGTGTAATTTTTAATACAGTAATCAGTAATCAAGATTACATGATTACTTATAATTAACTTTTATTGTTATTTTATTCTAAAAAAGTCAACTCCCGCGTTAAACATAATTCCTTCGTTGTCTGGGGACTTTACAAACAATAAAACATCGGTCATAAAGAACACTTAAACTCGGAACAACTGTTATATTGTAAGTAAATCCGAAAAAAGATTTGTGTGTTTTCAAACGAATATTTAGGGAAACCACAGGGCTTAGCGCAAAACGACTGATGTTATCGTAACGTAACGTTGGCGGGAAAATATGCAGTCACGTTCATCTTTATTTAGTAAACTTTGAGAACACGTTTTTTTATTGGAATGGATAGCGTAGCGGATAGGTAGCGTTACGCGGGCGTCAATCTGTTCGTGCTAGGCATGTCGATTTAAAATCGATTAGTCGAAAAATCGATTTTTTTAAAGACAAACAATCGATATTTTAGATCAATCTGAACCACAGAATCGATTCAGTAGATCGATTCCGAAAGTCGTCGAATTAGATCGATTTACAATTGTATCATAAAACAATTTTATTGTAGAAAGTGGCAAAACAAGTTTATTGTTAAAAATACTACGTTCTAAACATGAGTTCACTTAAACTCAGTTGTCTTTTTAATAATCTCTAAATTGAACGTATTAAGAAATTATAAAAAAGTAGGAATCCAAAAAGAAACCTCATTTAATCGGCCAATTAATAAGAATCAACTTCGAATCAATTTGACGGACGATTTAGCGCAGTGGTTAAGAGCTTGAGCTGCTCCGCCCACTGTGTCTAATAGTCGCGGGTTCGATTCCCGCACGGGACAAATCTTTGTGTGATTATTTATTATGTGATAAGAATTATTTGTACCGGTTTGGGTATTTGTTTGTGAATTTTTATGTTTGTAAACGCACCCACGACACAGGAATAAATCCTAGTGTGGGGCTAGGTTTTTTTAAAATAAAAAAAAAAATTGTCGAGAATCGATCATTTATCCTTTGATTTAATCGAGAATCGATTCTTGCGCGTTTGATTCGAATCGATCCAAAAATCGATTTTTGTTTAAATGAATGCCTAGTTCGTGCTAAGCCCTCTGCAGCGCGGTAAGTCGTCGGGAGACGGGGTATGGCTCGCGAAGCAATCAGCGCGTACGCATGCATAGTCTTGCATCTTGCCACCAAGCAGACACATAATGTGATTTCGTTTCTGCACGTTTGTCTAACGTCGGTTTACTCATTCGTGTACAAGGAGGCAAATTTAGTTAGTTGTTGCATTACCTAACGAAACCGTTTTCATTAGCGTAAGTTTTAGTTTTTAAGTTTGAACATTTTTACATAGTAAAATGGAATCTATTATATTTTTTATGAAATCTTACATACTAGGGTACTGTGACAGTTGTAAATGGTTGTAAGTGTCAAAGAAAATTATACTTTACTCAATGGCAATAAGAGCCGTGACCCGTTTCTATACTTATAGGTTTATGCCTTAACGCCATTGAATTAAATATTAATTTCGTTTGGCACTTTCCATCTTATGTGAAAAATATTTGTTCTTTTTCTTCTTTGACAAGCAATTCAAAGTCGGAAATTTTGCAAAATGAACAAAAATCAGAGACATTGCCATGTATCCTTGACGTGTTCTTTATATATACTTTGAAACGGAGTTCACAACTGCTAAAAAAGTTGCAATATGTACGTTTTGTGGACCAAAAAAAGTTAAAATTAGTGGTTTTAACAATTCGACATCTAATTTTGTTACTTACCTCAAAAGAAAACATCAAATCCAAGACGCCGGACGCGACTTTTGATGTTAAATAAATATGGACATCGTTTTGGGGGTTTTAGGGGATGCTGAAAACGAATATGATCTATCTATCTATAACCTCACGCCAGATCCCTTGCGGGGTAGGCAGAGAATACAGAGTTCCAACAGCTTCTTTCCTTACATACCCCTCTAGCTTTCTCGACTTTCATAGTTAGTCTCATACACGCTCGCCGGTTACGGAGACTCTTGACTTTTCCTTCAGATAAGACGAATATGATGTTAATTTTAAAATTCAAAGTTGCGGACGCGACCTTTGATGTTAAATCAATATTGGTATCATTTTAGGGTTTTAGAGAATGCCCATAACGAATATAGAGTTAATTTTGAAATCCAAGATGACGGACGCGTCTTTTGAAGTTAAATCAATATGGGTATCGTTTAAGGGGTTTTAAGGGATGCTTATTCCAAGATGGCGGTTGCGACTTTTGATGATAAATCAATATGGGTATCATTTTTAAGATGTTAGGGGACGCTGATAACGAATATGGAGTTAATTTTGAAATCTAAGTCGGCGCGACTTTTTATTTTAAATGAATATGACTATCACTTTTGGGGTTTTAGGGGATGCTGATTACGAATATGGAATAACCCATATTGATATAACATCAAAAGTCGCGTCCGCCATCTTGGATTTCAAAATTAACGCCATATTCATTATCGGCATCCCCTAAAACCCCAAACATGATACCCATATTGATTTAACATCAAAAGTCGCGTCAGCCATCTTGGATTTCAAAATTACAGCCATTTTCGTAATTAGCACCTTCAAAAACCCTAAAAATGACATTTATAATTATATTGATATTACTTAAATGTCGCGTTCCCCATTTTCCGCCAACTCAAACAAAATCCATGAAAAATTGAAAACATTCGTCTTCGTTCCATACTTCATAGCATTCGAGTTTCGACCAAGTCAAATCGCATATTCTCTAAAAAAATCATGATATAAATCTAAAAGTAATCATGATGATGATTATAAACTAATAAAAAATCACAAAAATGATTGCTTTTTATGATTACTTTCGGTAATCTGTAATCATGATTGAAGATTACAAAATGTAATCGTAATCGTTAATCAGTAATCTGATTACATTTTGCCCATCTCTGTATACAAGTCCCCGACTATAGCTGTCCGGGAGTGGCAGGCCCCGCCAGACACAAGCGTCTGGCTAGAAGATCTGTCCTTTGCTAAATCCTGGTACACTATTCCTATTAAATATCATAACCTTCGCTATGCTATGCTATGTCTGCTATGCATATGAATGAAAAGGAAGCAAGAAAGGCATGAAAAATTCAGCTCACTTTAATTATTGAGTGGCATGAATTGCCAAATTTCTTCCAAGTAAGGATATGAACTTAGCCTATAAACGTAAAAAACATAAATAACAAACCGAAACGTCCTCGTGCTTAGAGAGCCTAAGTTCTCTGACAGACAGCACGATTTCTTCAGCGACGATTTCAGCTAGCGTTACGTAACGGGGGGACGGGTGCACTACTAAGTGCACCGGTCAACCGCCGGCTATGGGAGGGGATCTACTACTTCGTCGTCGTCGTCGCGTTACGTAACGCTAGCTGAAATCGTCGCTGAAGAAATCGTGCTGTTACGGCATATCAATTCGTTAGCGTCACTCTAACGTAAATCTTGTAGAGTTAAGCCCTCTGTAAAGAATAAATCTCGAGATTCGAAACGCAACCTATCATGTTAGGTGCCAAAGTAACAGGGACAAGCCATTATTCTGAATTTCTGTTTGTTGATTTCTTGTTAAACAAAGAACAAATCAACATAACTATAGGTATGAAACTCCCGTAGATATTGGACTTATTCTCGAAAGGAACATTAATGCAAAATAAATCCACATTTCGAATTTAAACCCAGAGTAATCCATTATCAACCGCAACCAATATTCAATATATTGGAACACGAAATTGTGCCAAAATAAAATGTCTATTGGAATGAAATCGTGAGTGAAGCAAGATCAAAGCAGCGCGCGATTACTGCAGGACATTGAAATGAACTAATATAACGAGACTTACGGTTTCAAAAATTAATTGAAATTCGGCGATGTCTATTTTGGTAATAAAAAAACAGTTATATTATTAAATAAATACACGGTAACACCTATATTCTCCAAGTGGGGCAGGGATGTACTGTGTACACCAACTTTTACCTATTACATGAGACCTAACATAGTCACCGAAAAGTTGGTGTACTGCCATTTTACTGGGCACTCATCCAGACTTCGGACTGATACTAGAAATATTAGATAAAAAATTACACATTCGACCGACCTAGGATTTGAACCCAGGACTTCGTGATTGCTACTTGCATTATCCGCCACTTGACCAACAAGGCATACTATTTTTTTGGTTACAATTTCATTCATAGGATTTAAAAGGCCATTGTTCTGCGTCCATACATGATTCGCCCCAGAAGCGACAGCGATGAAAAAATGCTTGTGCGATTTGAAATCACCTATAAATTACCTTCATGCTTTTATTATTAAATGGGAAGCGCAATCGCATTATTGCAAGAAAGTTTAAGATTTTGAGGTTATAATTTAGTAGCCAACAATACATCTGTAAAATCGTTATGTCAGAATAATGAAATTGATTATGGTTGAATGTAGTCGATTGATACGATTGGCATCTCCAACCGTAATTTGATAAAAACGTAAACATTCGATAAAGTTGTCGACAACTTCGATTTAAGTACTTACAGTACTTTAAAATATTTGTTTTCGATTGCAAATTGTCCGTCAGATACGGATATTTGCCACTACTAGGATAAAATAGATGAATAATTACGGTTTAGGTCACATGTTTGTTGGTTCTGGGGCAGTTTTCGACTGTCCTTTAGCATCAACCGTAAGACATCCATTACAGGACTGGTTCTTTGCTGAATACTACCAGGTTGTATCGGCTACCTTCCACCAGGTCATTGTTTACCTTGTAAGGAACTGCCCACTTCACAAAGGAGGCTGATAGGAGAAAAGATTTTTATTGGGTTATAACAAGACATATATCTTCTTCTTCGTTGGAGGGTTTTCCCAGTGGCATCCTCAGCTACTGCTTTGGAGCCCGGGGTCAGCAATCTATCTATATCATCACGCCAAATCCCTTGCGGGGTAGGCAGAGAGTACAAAGTTCTAACAGGTTCTTTCCTTACAGACCTCTCTGGCTTTCTCCACTCTCATAGTTCGTTTCAGTTACGCTCGCCGTTTACGGATACTATTTACTTCTTGACTTGCCCTTCAGATAAGATACGATCTATTTGGTTAAGGTTAGTTAGATAAAACACCCAAAAACCATACTTGTCTGACCTAGGATTCGAAGAACTTGTGATCAACAGCCGAACTATGTGGTACTGAAGCAACGAGACAGTCCTATATACTTCACAATAAACAAAACAGCCATTATTACCAACTCAAGTAATGATCCTTGTGATATTTTAGCGCCATTCGACGTGCGACATAACAAATTACATTTGGCGCCGCTCCTTTTGCTTGGAAACGCCAAAATGGCGATTTTATGTGTTTTATTTATAAACGAAAAGGAGCCTGAGTAACTTATGGCCTCCCTGATACAGCTGTAAAGAATTACGGGCCTCTAGATGGGACATTTACCGTTTGTTTCTAAATTCTCTTACCCTCTCACGTACCGGTAATTTGTTTAGGTCCTAAAATTCTGTTGGCGTAGACAAATTCTATAGACGTTAAGGTACTTTAAGTGAAGCATTGGCGTTTAGCGTTAAATATAGATGGTGTGGGTTCTTTTCTTTGGTTAGTTCGCAATGGGTAATGTGCTCTTTTATTTGGGCTCTCACCCAATGACACTATGATTTATAATTCTAAGAGCTGGGTAACGGATTTTTTAAAAGGACAAAATATCTTGTATATGTACTATATTTTTGTGTAAAGTAATAGGACTTGGTGTAGGGTGAACTATGCTTTCCTGACGACCGTGCTGCTGGGATAGCTAATAGCATTAAGTAATCAGAAATCTTTCTTTACGTATGATGGGCTTCAGACTTGGAAATATTTAGATATACGCGTCGGTTATAGTATGTATTAAAACTTTCACTACATAGGCAACGGAGCGGGATGGCAGCGCGATGATACCGTCGGCATTGTGCCGGCCCATAGACAACATAGTGCTAGCTTCTTACTCACCCCCGCATTGATGTCCCGTTCCCGTTGTGCTTCGTTAATAATCGCATCGGGCGCGGAGCTGTGTGGCGTATTTGTGTGTGTGATGACGGCAGATGGTAATTTACGTGGCGGCGTATCGCGCCGGACGTTAAATATCACAAAGCTAGCATCCCTCTCGCACCCTCATTGACGTCCCGTTCCTACCGTACTTTTTTGTAATCGCGGCGGACAACGACGATGATGGTCACGACTTTAAGCGTCGTGCTGAGCGTGGCAGCATTATAATTTATGCCGGCGTCGCGCCGCCGTCCCGTCCGTTATGTGCTCGAGTCATCATTGATGCACAAGACACAAAAGCTTCTAAGCCGGACTTCTTAATAAAGAAAGGGAGTAAAACTACAATTAGTGACGCCAACAATAGCCTGGTCTATTAATAAAGCGCATTCAAACCTTGAAATAGCTTTTATTTTCCATACAATTGAACAATGGCTTGAGACCTCATGATCGCATTGTGATGCCATTTTTGCAAGTTTCCGTAACGTGCAGGTCAAATATCACTTTCATCGCCCTCGAGTAAAGTCTGAAGTAGACTAATCGACAATTAAAGTAGGAAGTAAGTCTATCTACGAATTTTAGCTTCTTTGAGTAGATCCATCCGAGGGGTAAACTAGTCAGTTTTAAATGGCAAGTAACGCTAATCGAGAAGTACCTATTTTAATCGAGGGTCGTGAAAGAGGCTCTTGGGTATGGTAAATGGACTTTTTTAAATTCCAATTCGTTTTTCAGGTCATTACGGAATAGGCTGATTTATCATACATTTTACTCTTTTATATAGTATAATCTGCATTATCTAATCTTCTAACCCAGCCAGCTCATATACATAAAAGGAACATTGCGGCTAAAATAAATGTTCAAAGTCACTCATTTCTTCGGCGAATCGCTTGGCGTTATGGCCGAATCACCACTGCAGCCTCCATTGAATTATTCAATGAGTATACACTTGAGTTTTCAAGCAAAATAATAGATTTAATTCGCATCTTATTATTGTCCATCTGTTTTGTGATATTTGATCATAAGCTGTACTTGTGTCTGTTGTTGTATTCTTACTGTCTTGAAAAAAACGTAGCCTCACACCCCAGTGTGCCATATCTAAGTGTAATTTCTAAATTAATTCTATGTCGTTGGTGCGTTTACAAACATGAGATTCGTGTGCCTAAACACCCAGATTGAAACAAATATTTGTGGTCACACAAAGATTTGTCCCATGCGGGTATCGAACCCGCGACTTCTTAATCCAATGGAGCCATCCATGGAGCGTAGCGAGCCATAATCCAGTGGAGCGACTCAAGCTCTTAACCACTTGAGCAAGGCCTTCCCTCTGTGTTTTGAAAGATATATCGATGTTAAAAATGAAAAAGGGTATGTAGGCTCCGGTAGAAGCATTTAGAAAGAAGATCTGCGGACGATGTGCGGTGTCAAGCTGAAAGATCGCGTCCGCAACAGTGTAGTATGAAAGCGTGTTGGTATAAAATTAAGTATTGGTGTTAAAATGAAAAAGGTTATATAAGTAAAGCCTCCGGTGGTTCGGTTATATAGAAAGAATGTCAGAAGAAAGAATGACAAAACAGATATTTGATCCGAAAGTGGAAGAACGTAGGTATCGGAGAAGACCTAGACTACATACCATGACCAAATAGACCGTGTTTTATCTGAAGGGGAAGTCAAGAGTCTCCGTAACCGGCGAGCGAGTATAAGATGAACTGTGCGAATGGAGGAAGCCTGCAAGGTCTGTAAGAAAAGCATTTATTATTGCAATCCTGTTACTTTTCCCTACCCTGCAAGGGATCTGGCGTCATGATATACATAGATAAATTAAATAGAATTAGAATTCCCAAAATCAAATCTCAGAGGTTTTCAATGGAAGGCAACGGTTAAGTCTGTACTGTATGTAGTACGGTACTACCTATATATATATATATATATATATATATATGTCAATGTTGGACATTCAATTCAAGTCCACGCATCCCTTTTATATCCTTACACCGAACTTCGCACAAAGGAAACTTCCTCCACACAGGCACACATTGTTGGTATCTTTATTGAGTTGTCTGTCACCGGGAAATAAATAAACCTTTGTCTCTTAGGGCAGTTGCTTTCACCGTAAATCTATTATTATAGGCCTTTGTGCTTTATGATTGTAGTGGCCAGAGCTGGACACATAGTCCAGCTCTGGCTTCTACAAAGAGTATGTTTACATAAATTTGAATTCATGACTCAGACGTACGTCGGAATTGGCTGGAAGATGTCTATTGCAAAACAAAGGCCATGACGACTGGCTTTGTGCTGTACTTATCCAGATTTTACCTGAGCCATTCTCCTAGAAAGATGATTTATCATATCAAAAAGATTGCCTCTTTTCGTCTAGTGTATTATTTCTTTTATCACCTTTTCATATCTCTGGGGGAACAATAAAGTGTTAACTATCCATCTAATGTTTGTTACGGTCTAGGTATTCGTTTAGAAGGATTATTCATTGGGACTACTGAGGATTAACTTATACGTACGCTTACGCGTACACATAAGTTCTCTTTTCTCTCCCAATTTGATTTCGTACATATTTGTGATGAAGTTAGGTAAATAACAATCGCAGAGTTGCCATTTGCTATGAAATGCACCCAAGTTGTTTTTTATTTAGTTGTTTGTTGAAATATGCCCCTGAAAGTATAAAAATGTTACTGAATATATAGCACATAAACCGGTGCTAAAGGAGCTCCAAAATATCTTTAACTCTGTCCTCTTTAACGGGAGAACTCCAGAGGCTAGGGGTAGGAGCATAGTCGTATTGTTTTTCAAAAAGGGGACAAGACCCAACTGAAGAACTACCGCCCTATTTAGCTCCTCAGCCACATTTATAAGCTGTTTTCAAGAGTTATCACGAATCGTCTTGCGCGAAGGCTCGACGAATTTCAACCCCCGGAACAGGCCGGGTTTCGAAGAGGGTATGGAACCATAGACCACATCCACACTATACGGCAGTGTGTGTGTGTGTGTGTGTGTGAATGATGTACGCTGTTGGCCGCGAGGCCTTTACAGCTTCACCGGACTTAAAGGCGAGCGTGCAACTACTACGCTCTAGCCAGCCAGAAGGGCAAGAGGCGACATACTCGCTTGGGACGGTTGGGACAGTCGCTGTAGGGGGACGGGTGCACTACTAAGTGCACCGGTCAACCGCCGGCTATGGGAGGGGATCTACTACTTCGTCGTCGTCGTCGCGTTACGTAACGCTAGCTGAAATCGTCGCTGAAGAAATCGTGCTGTCACGGCATATAAACTCGTTAGCGTCACTCTAACGTAAATCTTGTAGAGTTAAGCCCTCTGTAAAGAATAAATCTCGAGATTCGAAACGCAACCTATCATGTTAGGTGCCAAAGCAACAGGGACAATCCATTATTCTGAATTTCTGATTGTTAATTTCTTGCTAAACAAAGAACACATCAAAACATACATAACTATAGGTATTAAACTCCCGTAGATATTTGACTTATTCTCGAAAGGAATATTAATGCAAAATAAATCCACATTTCGAATTTAAACCCAGAATATTCAATGTTGCGGTTCATAATGGACTACCCATTATGAACCGCAACATTGAATATTGGAACACGAAATTGTTCCAAAATAAAATATCTATTGGAATGAAATCGGCAGTGAATGCGAGATCAAAGCAGCGCGCGATTACTGCGAGACATTGAGAAGAACGGATATTACGAGCCTTGCGGTTACAAAATGTCTATTCAATTCGGCGATGCCGGTTTTGGTAATACACACACACACCAATTCTAAACTCCGGATTGGTACTGAACATTTTTCGAAACAAACGTTTTGTCCGACCTAGGATTTGTACAGAGGACTTCGTGATCGCTGTGTGCATTATTCACCATTAGACCAACGAGGCGGTCTCTCAGTCTGTTACATAAATATTAGTATGTTACTTACAGATGCCGGACTTATTTACGAAAGGAACATTAATGCAAAATAAATCCACATTTCGAATTCAAACCCTAAATAATCCACGATCAACCGCAACACCGAATATTGGAACACGAAATTGTACCAAAATAAAATATCTATTGGTATGAAATCGAGAGTGAACGCACGATCAAAGCGGCGCGCGATTACTGCGAGACATTGAAAAGAACTGATATAACGAGACTTACGGTTTCAAAATTTAAATGAAATTCGGCGATGTCTATTTTGGTAATAAAAAAAACAGTTATATGTACGTGTACAGTGACGGTGTGTTGTTTTTTTATTAAAAAAAACACGGTAGCGCCTATATTCCTCAAGTGTGGCAGGAATGTACTATGTACACCAGCTTTTCGCCGACTCTGTGGTCTCATGTTACCTATTACATGAGACCTAACATAGTTAACGAAAAGTTGGTGTACTGCCATTTTTTGGGCACACATCCAGACTTCGGACTGATACTAGAAATATTAGATAAAAATTACACATTCGTCCAACCTAGGATTTGAACCCAGGACTTCGTGATTGCTACTTGCATTATTCGCCACTTGACCAACAAGGCATACTATTTTTTTGGTTACAATTTCATTCATAGGATTTAAAAGGCCATTGGTCTGCGTCCATACATGATTCGCCCCAGAAGCGACAGCAATGAAAAAATGCTTGTGCGATTTGAAATCACCTATAAATTACCTTCATGCTTTTATTATTAAACGGGTAAGCGCAATCGCTATTGCAAGAAAGGTTAAGATTTTGAGGTTATGATTTAGTAGCCAACAATACATCTGTAAAATCGTTATGTCACAATAATGAAATTGATTATACTGTGTCCTTCGTTCTCGATATAAACATGCAGCTCTCTCTACTCGCTTGGCAAGCCGCTAAATTTTTTAGAAACGTCAACGCCTCCTCTATGGTATCTGTGGACATAACCTCTGCGACCATTCTTTCTTTTAGCGTGGCAGCCGATGCCTTGTAATAAAGTTTTGGTCGACATTTAATTTAATCAAATAATCGTAGCAGTGAAATTATATAACAAAAGGTTTTTATATACTCAAGTGATGTTGTGAAATAAATTTAAAACATCGTATAGGCAAATTATATGAGGCGCTCGTAGCGCTGTGCGACCGCGGTGTTCTTACCGATCAGCAAGGTTAAGCAGCGTTCGACTCGGTCGGCCTGAGATGGGTGACCGTTTGTGGCATTTTCATATTCGAGCGTCTCCGTGCTTCGGAAGGCACGTTAAGCCGTTGGTCCCGGTTACCACTTAATGTGGTAGTCGTTAAGCCGAGTTGGAAGCCTTAAAGGCGGCTTGATAAGTTCCAACAGCAGGTGGCCACAAACCTGCCTCCACCAATCCGCACTGGGTCCGCGTGGTGGAGTATGACCTAATCTTTCTTACCTCGATTTGTGAGAGAAGGCCTTTGCCCAGCAGTGGGCAGTATAGGCTGATATTATTATTTATTATTATTATAGGCAAATTCAGAAATAATTTACGTCTTGACAAAAAAGTACATTCCAAAAATATCAACTGATAGTTGTTTAATTGTGGCGTTTTCAGCTTAACATGTTTATGTATAATAATATCGAATATTTGGAGACGTGAGTTTTATTATAAAGTAAAGTCTTCACTCGAAAAGTAAACTTACGAAGTCTCATGTCCCTCTTCGTGTAAAAACAGTTTAACACGCAATATACCTGCAAACAATTATTAACCGTCTATAAATTGGCAAGGTAAAACCTCTAATGAGAGAAATTAGCGGGGACATTAATCAATAATGATTGTTAAGGATCGATGCCAATTTAAGGACACGGGCGATGTACGAGATGCATCGACGTGGTCCGCAAGACTTAACGGTAATTCAAGGACACGAGCGGTGTACGAGATGCATCGGCGTGATCCGCAAGACTTGGGGCCCATACGAGATATGTACTGAAGGTCATACTACTCATAGGTTTCACCCATGAGGTGCTCCTGTGCAGTTCACATTTCTACAATGGTAAGAAACTAAAATGTTACCCAACATACATACCTTAAACAGTAAATACAAAGACTATTGCTATAAACTATAAGCAATTTGTGATATTATATCTCCTAAAGGAGACTTTCTGAAAGGGTAACTAAAGGGACATTGTTTATGAATTTATGAATAACAATACATTATTAATAACATAAGCCACCCCTTTGCAGAAACATAATGTTTTGCATTGATTTCATTATTAGACATACTTGTATAATAATCCTAAAATAGCCCAAAGTGGAGCTTATTACACAAAGAATTGTGCAATATTATGAGCACTTGTATTAAAAAGGTAAACCTTGCAATATTTATCCCTGAACAGGGTTTATAAACAGATGAGCCAAAGTAGTCTCTACTTATAACAATGCCTGTTATAACTGACAAGCAACAGAATTGTGGAAATATTCCAAATATAATATCACAGTCTACCGATGCTGAGACAGGCAAGTTGTACAATAATTTGTGTTACACACATACATCCTTAAAATATAATATAAAATACCTGGTCTATCCAGTTAACATAAAACTAATAATTATCAATATTATCAGCCCAGACCCCTTGCAGGGTAGCCAGGGAAGATGAGTCCTAACAATACAGTCATGAAACATTGATTGGGATAAGAACCTTTGTGGTCAGCAGTATATATTTTGTATTAAATAAGGTTAATATAGTGGAGTACCAAGATGGAATTATAACTAGCTATTCATAAGCAGTAGTTTAAATTTCAAGAAACCACCAGTGTTGTAACCAATATGGAACAACAATCCTCATCCGGTGTGTAAAAATGTACATCTATCCACAAATGTATGTATAAATGTACCTACAGTGTACCTATCAGCCCACCAAAAACAAATCACAATGGACATTGGAAGTCTCCTACCAGAGAATGTGAGGTAAGAAAAGCTTGCTAGGCTTTTTACATAAAGGCTTGTTTTGTTTTTTTTTTTATGTTACTGAAAAAATCAGTTAAACATTCAGGAATACAACATGGCTGTTACAAATAAACCATAATATTGGAGGCTAAAGGTATTCACTGACTTTGGTATGTAACAATGTATCTATGACACTAATAAAAATGTGTGTCTGTCTGCCTTCAACGGCAAACATAACTTTATGGGTTTTGTGCAAATACTGCAAGTAATCCAGACAAGTGAAGGTTAAATAAATCTGGTCCTACATATATTTAACATTATGTATAGAAACATTATTATTAGAAACATAATTTTTAATAATTGATATACAATTTATAGCCATTCTCATTAGAATTTAATTAAAGATGGATGATCACAACTGTGCTATAATCCTTATTCCACAAAGAAACTCAATGCTAATAATAGACATTAGAGTCATATTAAATATACTAATAAAAAATTTATTAGGAGCTATTCAGCTTTCTATTGGGTAATGAGTCCAATAGTTTTGGTTTTTGGTTGCGTCCTGCATCATTTATAGTGTAATTAATACATTAGAAATTTGAGACACACAGAGGAAAGATTATACATCAATTCATGAATTGAAGAATTAGATGTTTTTATTGTACTTTTGTTTGATAATATTTTAATCAATTAATAATATATAATCAAATAAAATTATTCAAGTAATTAATAACTATAAAAAATAGGTTTGTGTTTAGTTTTGAATGTGCACATTTATATTGAGCACCAGTGATGTTTCTGGTACAGTTAGGATATCGGAGATATGACACAAACACAACCTGCTACTATTATGGAAACAGGTGGTTTTAGAGCACTATACATGCTGTAATTTATTTAAAGGTGGTTCAGTGTAAAAGTATTGAATTGGAAATGTCATACAAAAAATTTGCATTTTTCATATTGTTACATTTAAATTATTACATCCACATGTTACATGTATCTTATTAATGTATCTATATATAAAAAGAAAATAAAGTCATGCAAATGACTTAATAATAATACCTATTTAAAAATTGTTGATGAAGTTGATGAAATATTGAGTTACAATATTTAAAAGTATAGATTATCTTAAACAAGAATAATCAAAAGTATATTTTTATCACAGGTATGATAAATATTAGGTAGTATCAGCAATAACCTTAGTCTTAGGGAACTTGATATTATTTATTTATTAATAATTATAAGACCACGCCAGATCCCAAGTGGGTAGGCGAGGGCGCAAAACATATTATTATGATATTAAATGAAATATGAATGATACGTAGGTACTACATGTATAAGTTAAGTGACACTCAATCCTCACGGTTGGAAATCTAGAACTAACTAAAAAGTTACTCACTACAGTTGCTACTTATAAAAAACAACCACATACAAAGAAGCAGAGGAAGTGTGGCATTTAAGGGTATGAAAAAGTTAAGTTATGAATAGGATTCCCAATATCATAAAGTTATAGTCCGTGGTTTGGTCTAGTTGCCTGTGACTTATTCGCTACTTAAGTCATTACTAAATTAGTAAATTTGAGTGTAATTTTCATCAGCAATATAACAGGTCAGGGGTGGCCCGATCGTATTGCCAAAAATGAATGTTCGCGGGCGTTATTGCGCAAGAACGAATTGTTAAGTGATACATAAATATTTAGGTGGACATAAAAATGATATCCGGGATAGTTTCGGAATATATAATAATAATAGTAGTATAGTCTAACAGTGGGGCAGGTTAAATTAGGTTACCACACATCAGCACTGCCCTTCGTTCCAAACCCAAAAATGGGGGAGGGGGGGGGGGGGCGAGATCATATAGTTAAGGTACATAGCCTTATGTGAGGAATAGCTCTAGATAAGGACATTAGTACAAAGGCCTCTAGTACAAAAATGTTAAATTTTGGTATATGTGCATCTTTAAAGATTATAAATATAACTAACATTAAATATAACCGAACTTTGACATAAAGGAAAATACTTTATCATAAATTAAATAAGTAATTATAGCAAAGCATCCTTATAATCACCAATAGAATTGGTAGCCTTTGTCTGGTACTGTACTCACAAAAGAGAACATTTGACAAAAAAAAAAAAAAAAAAAAAAAACACATAAAGCCCCACATGCCACTTGGAAGACACGTTAGTGGGGAAACAGGTTTCCCTGTCTTATTTGTCTTATATTGTTATAGATTGGGTACTAATATAGTTTGTTTCTAGATCTAGTACACAGTAAGAGTTTTCTATCGATCTCTATCTATATCGTCACGCCAGACCCCTTGCGGGGTAGGCGGGGGGGTGCGGGGTTCCAACAGGTTCTTTACTTACTGGCTTCCTCCACTCTCATAGTTCGTTTCGGAAGGGTTTTCTATGATACAAGAATTATTATAAAGGGATTAATTTCATATAAACAAAGTTCTGGATCGGTAATCCCTCAACTCTCGTTATATAAAGGGACATCTATAAAAAAAAAAAAAAAAATCTTTATATGGAAGACATAACAGATGGAGAATGCACTGATATCTTGATAAGTAATGATTGATTATTATTACCCGGTACTAATGAGTTAAGGACAACAAGTGTGCTATAACAGGTGCTTTAAAGAATTTTGTTGGGATGGATCTACGCTATATAACATAACATGTTATAGAATTTGATTAAATAAATTTATTTTGAATAAGTTAGACAGACTGGTTGTAAGAAACAATATAGGTGTATATATACTCGTCTAGATATATATATATATATATATATATATATATATATATATATATATATATATATATATATATATATATATATATATATATGTTGTATTTGTGTTGTATAGCAATGCAAACAACGGGAATGTGTTATACAAATGTACTCATGACATATTATGTTTTAGAGCTCACGCTTAAAAATGACATTCATGTGGTATACTTCAACTTTACCCTTATAGCTCTAAACAGCTGCATGTTTATATCGAGAACGAAGGACACAGTATAATAAGTGATCAAACGAACTTACCTGAAGTGAAGTTCGATCATTATTATACGAAGTCCTTCGTTCGAAGATATAAGTACCCAACCCGCCCTGCCCGTTGGTAAAGTTGAAATGTACTACTTCTAAAAGGAATGGTCGCAGAGGTTATGTCCACAGATACCATAGAGGAGGCGTTGACGTTTCTAAAAAATTTAGCGGCTTGCCAAGCGAGTAGAGAGAGCTGCATGCTTATATCTTCGAACGAAGGACTTCGTATAACAATGATCGAACTTCACTTCAGGTAAGTTCGTTTGATCACTTATTATGGTTGAATGTAGTCGATTGAATATAACCTATTGATAGGATTGGCATCTCCAACCGTAATTTGATAACAACGTTAACATTCGATAAAGATGACGTCAACTTCGATTTAAGTAAGAAAAAGAAAGAAAAGATATTTTATTAGTCAGCTAAAAAGTACACCACAAAAATTAAATTTTTCTTTTTTCCTTTTTTTTTCTTTTTAAAAAAAACGTTGCCCCACACTAGGATTAATTCCTGTGTCGTGGGTGCGTTTACAAACATGAAAATTCACATACACAAATACCCAGACCGGAACAAATAATTGTGAATCACACAAAGATTTGTCCCGTGCGGGAATCGAACCCGCGACTATTAGACACAGTGGGCGGGGCGGGCTAAGCCCTTAACCACTGCGCTAAATCGTCCAAATTAGAGCGACATTACAAAAATAAAATGTACTTATAAAATTAGCCGTACTAATGGGGTACCACTCAGCGTAAAGCTGTGTTGCAGCGTAAAAACAACACAGCGCTGATTTTCAGTGGTACCGCAAGTGACGTGCGTACATGAAGCCTTGCTTCTCTGACGAGCCAGTCGCGCGGCAATTAGCGGGGAAAAATAATATGGATGAAAAACAAAATAAAAAGACGCTTTTGCCGCACGACATGGTCGAAAACATAGCTCACACAAACTTAAAATTTAAATAAGTAACAATATTTTAAAGTACAGTACCTTAAAATATTTGTTTTCGATTGCAAATTGTCCGTCAGATCGGGATATTTGCCACTACTAGGATAAAATGGTTGAATAATTACGGTTTAGGTCACATGATTGTTGGTTCTGGGGCAGTTTTCGACTATGTCCTTTATCATCAACCGTAACAATCAGTATTTTTTGCTGAATACTACCAGCTTGTATCGGCTACCTTCCACCAGGTCATTGTTCACCTTGTCAGGAACTGCCCACTTCACAAAGGACGCTGATAGGAGAAAAGATTTTTATTAGGATATAACAAGAAATATATCTTCTTCGTTGGAGCGTGTTTCCGGTGGCATCCAAATCTACTGCTTTAGCGTGTTCCCGGTGGCATCTTCAGCTACTATTTCGAAGCCCGGTGTCCGCTATCTATCTATATCATCACGCCAAATCCCTTGCAGGGTAGGCAGAGAGTACAAAGTTCTAACAGGTTCTTTTCTTTCCTCCACTCTCATAGTTCGTTTCAGTTACGCTCGCGTTACGAAGACTCTTTACTTCTTGACTTGCCCTTTAGATAAGACACGATCTATTTGGTTAAGGTAAGATAGTAAGATAAAGCACCCAAAAACCGTACTTGTCTGACCTAGGATTCGAAGACCTCGTGATCACGAACTATGTGGTACTAGAGCAACAAGACAGTCCTATATACTTCACAATAAACAAAACAACCGTTATTACCAACTCAAGTAATGATCCTTGCGATATTTTAGCGCCATTCGGCGTGCGACATAACAATTTACATTTGGCGCCGCTCCTTTTGCTTGGAAACGCCAAAATGGCGATTTTATGTGTTTTATTTATAAACGAAGAGGAGCCTGTGTAACTTATGACTTGATACAGCTGTAAAGAATTACGGGCCTCTAGATTGGACATTTACCGTTTGTTTCTCAATTCTCTTACCCTCTCACGTCCCGGTAATTTGTTTGGGTCCTAAAATGCTGTTGGCGTAGACAAATTCTATGGACGTTAAGTTACTTTAAGTGAAGCATTGGCTTTTAGCGTTAAATATAGATGGTGTGCGTTCTTTTCTTTAGTTCGTTCGCAATGGGTAATGTGCTCTTTTATTTGGGTTCTCACCCAATGACACTATGATTTATAATTCTAAGAGCTGGGTAACGGATTTTTTAAAAGGGTAAAATATCTTTTTTATAGGTACTATATTTTTGTGTAAAGTAATAGGACTTGGTGTAGGGTGAACTATGCTTTCCTGACGACCGTGCTGCTGGGATAGCTAATAGCGTTAAGTAATCAGAAATCTTAATTTACGTATGATGGGTTTCAGACTTGGAAATATTTAGATATACGCGTCGGTTGTAGTATGTATTAAAACTTTCACTACATAGGCAACGGAGCGGGACGGCAGCGCGATGATACCGTCGGCATTGTGCCGGCCAGTAGACAACATAGTGCTAGCGTCTTACTCACCCCCGCATTGATGTCCCGTTCCCGTTGTGCTTCGTTAATAATCGCATCGGGCGCGGAGCTGTGTGGCGTATCTGTGTGTGTGTGATGACGGCAGATGGTAATTTACGTGGTGGCGTATCGCGCCGGACGTTAAATATCACAAAGCTAGCATCCCTCTCGCACCCTCATTGACGTCCCGTTCCTACCGTACTTTTTTGTAATCGCGGCGGACAACGACGATGATGGTCACGACTTTAAGCGTCGTGCTGAGCGTGGCAGCATTATAATTTATGCCGGCGTCGCGCCGCCGTCCCGTCCGTTATGTGCTCGAGCCATAATTGATGCACAAGACACAAAAGCTTCTAAGCCGGACTTCTTAATAAAGAAAGGGAGTAAAACTCCAATTAGTGACGCCCACAATAGCCTGGTCTATTAATAAAACGCATTCAAACCTTGCAACTAAGAATCCCCGTAATATGAAATTGAAGTGAACAATAGTTAAATAGCTTTTTAAATAAAATACAACCGTACAATTGAACAATGGCTTTAAACCTCATGACCGCTTTGTGATGGCGTTTTAAAGTGACTTCGTAACGTGTAGGATAAATATCACTTGTGGGTCTCTTTTATCGCCCTCGAGTAAAGTCTGAAGAAGACTAATTGACAATTAAAGTAGGAAGTAAGTCTATGTACGAATTTTAGCTTCTTTGAGTAGCTCCATCCAAGGGGTAAACTAGTCAGTTTTAAATGCCGAGTAACGCTAATCGAGGGTCGTGAAAGAGGCCCTTAGGTATGGTAATTAGACTTTTAAATTTAAATTCGTTTTTCAGATCAATAAGGAATAGGCTGATTTATCATACGTTTTACTCCTTTATATAATATAATTTGCATTATCTAATCTCCTAACCCAGCCAGCCTATACCTACAGAATTATGCAATAAAATTTCTCCCATGGCTCTACAGTACAGCATACAGCTCATATACATAAAAGGAACATTGCGGCCCAAATAAATATTCAAAGTAACTCATTTCTTCGGCGAATCGCTTGGCGTTATGACCGAATCGCCACTGCAGCCTCCATTGAATTATTCATTCGGGATGTTTCACTTTATGAAATTAACAGCACTCCGCGCGCATTAGTCCGCCACTTGAGTTTTCATGCGAAATAATAGATTTAATTCGCATGTTATTATTGTCCATCTGTTTTTTGATATTTGATTATAAGCTGTACTTGTGTCTGTTGTTGTATTTTTTCTGTCTTGAAAAAAACGTAGCCTCACACCCTAGTGTGCAATACCTAAGTGTAATTTCTAAATTAATTCTATGTCGTTGGTGCGTTTACAAACATGAGATTCGTGTGCCTAAATACCCAGATTGAAACAAATATTTGTAGGTCACACAAAGATTTGTCCCATGCGGGTACCAAACCCGCGACTTCTTAATCCAATGGAGCCATCCATGGAGCGTAGCGAGCCATAATCCAGTGGAGCGACTCAAGCTCTTAACCACTTGAGCAAGGCCTTCCCTCTGTGTTTTGAAAGATATATCGATGTTAAAAATGAAAAAGGGTATGTAGGCTCCGGTAGAAGCATTTAGAAAGAAGATCTGCGGAAGATGTGCGGTGTCAAGCTGAAAGATCGCGTTCGCAACAGTGTAGTATGAAAGCGTGTTGGTATAAAATTAAGTATTGGTGTTAAAATGAAAAAGGTTATATAAGTAAAGCCTCCGGTGGTTCGGTTATATAGAAAGAATGTCGGAAGAAATAATGACAAAACAGATATTTGATCCGAAAGTGGAAGAATGTAGGTACCGGAGAAGACCTAGACTACATACCATGACCAAATAGACCAAGTTTTATCTCAAGGGGAAGTCAAGAGTCTCCGTTACCGGCGAGCGAGTATAAGATGAACTGTGCGAATGGAGGAAGCCTGTAAGGTCTGTAAGGAAAGCATTTATTATTGCAATCCTGTTACTTTTCCCTACCCTGCAAGGGATCTGGCGTCATGATATACATAGATAAATTAAATAGAATTAGAATTCCCAAAATCAAATCTCAGAGGTTTCCAATGGAAGGCAACGGTTAAGTCTGTACTGTATTTAGTACGGTACTACCTATATATATATATATATATATATATATATATATATATATATATGTCAATGTTGGACATTCAATTCAAGTCCACGCATCCTTTTTATATCCTTACACCGAACTTCGCACAAAGAAAACTTCCTCCACAGAGGCACACATTGTTGATATCTTTATTGAGTTGCCTGCCACCGGTAAATAAATAAACTTTTGACTCTTACGGCAGTTGCTTTCACCGTATTACCTTTGCGCTGTATGATTGGTGAGGCCAGAGCTGGACTATGTGAAAGAGGATGTTTACATAAATTTGAATTCTGACTCAGACGTACGTTGAAATTGGCTGGAAGATGTCTATTGCAAAACAAAGGCCATGACGACTGGCTTTGCGCTGTACTTATCCAGATTTTACCCGAGTCATTCTCCAAGAAAGATGATTTATCATATCAAAACGATTGCCTCTTTTCGTCTAGTGTCCACAAATATTTTCTTCAGATCCTTTCCAGCCAAAGGCTGCTTAGAAGAGATCACTATTAGTGAAAAGGCCGCCCAGTGTAACTCTCAATTACAATTTATAATCTTATTTCTTTTATCACCTTTTCATATCTCTGGGGAACAATAAAGTGTTAACTATCCATCTAATGTTTGTTACGGTCTAGGTATTCGTTTAGAAGGATCATTCATTGGGACTACTGAGAATTAACTTATACGTACGCTTACGCGTACACATAAGTTCTCTTTTCTCTCCCAATTTGATTTCGTACATATTTGTGATGAAGTTAGGTAAATAACAATCGCAGAGTTGCCATTTACTATGAAATTCACCCAAGTTGTTTTTTATTTAGTTGTTTGTTGAAATATGCCCCTGAAAGTATAAAAATGTTACTGAATATATAGCACATAAACCGGTGCTAAAGGAGCTCCAAAATATCTTTAACTCTGTCCTCTTTAACGGGAGAACTCCAGAGGCTTGGGGTAGGAGCATAGTCGTATTGTTTTTCAAAAAGGGTGACAAGACCCAACTGAAGAAGTACCGCCCTATTTCGCTCCTGAGCCACATTTATAAGCTGTTTTCAAGAGTTATCACGAATCGTCTTGCGCGAAGGCTCGACGAATTTTAACCCCCGGAACAGGCCGGGTTTCGAAGAGGGTATGGAACCATAGACCACATCCACACTATACGGCAGTGTGTGTGTGTGTGAATGATGTACGCTGTTGGCCCCGAGGCCTTTACAGCTTCACCGGACTTAAAGGCGAGCGTGGAACCACTCCGCTCTAGCCAGCCAGAAGGGCAAGAGGCGACATACTCGCTTGGGACGGTTGGGACAGTCGCTGTAGGGGGACGGGTGCACTACTAAGTGCACCGGTCAACCGCCGGCTATGGGAGGGGATCTACTACTTCGTCGTCGTCGTCGCGTTACGTAACGCTAGCTGAAATCGTCGCTGAAGAAATCGTGCTGTCACGGCATATCAACTCGTTAGCGTCACTCTAACGTCAATCTTGTAGAGTTAAGCCCTCTGTAAAGAATAAATCTCGAGATTCGAAACGCAGCCTATCATGTTAGGTGCCAAAGTAACAGGGACAATCCATTATTCTGAATTTCTGATTGTTAATTTCTTGCTTAACAAAGAACACATCAAAACATACATAACTATAGGTATGAAACTCCCGTAGATATTTGACTTATTCTCGAAAGGAACATTAATGCAAAATAAATCCACATTTCGAATTTAAGCCCAGAGTAGTCCATTATGAACCGCAACATTGAATATTGGAACACGAAATTGTGCCAAAATAAAATATCTATTGGAATGAAATCGGCAGTGAAAGCGAGATCAAAGCAGCGCGCGATTACTGCGAGACATTGAGAAGAACGGATATTACGAGCCTTGCGGTTACAACATTTCTATTCAATTCGGCGATGCCGGTTTTGGTAATACACACATACCAATTCTAAACTCCGGATTGGTACTGAACATTTTTCAAAACAAACGTTTTGTCCGACCAAGGATTTGTACAGAGGACTTCGTGATCGCTGTGTGCATGATTCACCATTAGACCAACGAGGCGGTCTCTCAGTCTGTTCCATAAATATTAGTATGTTACTCACAGATGCCGGACTTATTTACGAAAGGAACATTAATGCAAAATAAATCCACATTTTGAATTCAAACCCTAAATAATCCACGATCAACAGCAACACCGAATATTGGAAGACGAAATTGTACCAAAATAAAATATCTATTGGTATGAAATCGAGAGTGAACGCGTGATCAAAGCGGCGCGCGATTACTGCGAGACATTGAAAATAACTGATATAACGAGACTTACGGTTTCAAAATTTAAATGAAATTCGGCGATGTCTGCATCATCAATTTGGTAATAAAAAAAACAGTTATATGTACGTGTACAGTACCGGTGTGTTGTTTTTTTTATTAAAAAAAAAACACGGTAACGCCTATATTCCTCAAGTGTGGCAGGAATGTACTATGTACACCAGCTTTTCGCCGACTTTGTGGTCTCATGTTACCTATTACATGAGACCTAACATAGTTAACGAAAAGTTGGTGTACTGCCATTTTTTGGGCACACATCCAGACTTCGGACTGATACTAGAAATATTAGATAAAAATTACACATTCGTCCGACCTAGGATTTGAACCCAGGACTTCGTGATTGCTACTTGCATTATTCGCCACTTGACCAACAAGGCATACTATTTTTTTGGTTACAATTTCATTCATAGGATTTAAAAGGCCATTGGTCTGCGTCCATACATGATTCGCCCCAGAAGCGACAGCAATGAAAAAATGCTTGTGCGATTTGAAATCACCTATAAATTACCTTCATGCTTTTATTATTAAACGGGTAAGCGCAATCGCTATTGCAAGAAAGGTTAAGATTTTGAGGTTATGATTTAGTAGCCAACAATACATCTGTAAAATCGTTATGTCACAATAATGAAATTGATTATGGTTGAATGTAGTCGATTGAATATAACCTATTGATAGGATTGGCATCTCCAACCGTAATTTGATAACAACGTTAACATTCGATAAAGATGACGTCAACTTCGATTTAAGTAAGAAAAAGAAAGAAAAGATATTTTATTAGTCAGCTAAAAAGTACACCACAAAAATTAAATTTTTCTTTTTTCCTTTTTTTTTCTTTTTAAAAAAAACGTTGCCCCACACTAGGATTAATTCCTGTGTCGTGGGTGCGTTTACAAACATGAAAATTCACATACACAAATACCCAGACCGGAACAAATAATTATGGATCACACAAAGATTTGTCCCGTGCGGGAATCGAACCCGCGACTATTAGACACAGTGGGCGGGGCGGGCTAAGCCCTTAACCACTGCGCTAAATCGTCCAAATTAGAGCGACATTACAAAAATAAAATGTACTTATAAAATTAGCCGTACTAATGGGGTACCACTCAGCGTAAAGCTGTGTTGCAGCGTAAAAACAACACAGCGCTGATTTTCAGTGGTACCGCAAGTGACGTGCGTACATGAAGCCTTGCTTCTCTGACGAGCCAGTCGCGCGGCAATTAGCGGGGAAAAATAATATGGATGAAAAACAAAATAAAAAGACGCTTTTGCCGCACGACATGGTCGAAAACATAGCTCACACAAACTTAAAATTTAAATAAGTAACAATATTTTAAAGTACAGTACCTTAAAATATTTGTTTTCGATTGCAAATTGTCCGTCAGATCCGGATATTTGCCACTACTAGGATAAAATTGATGAATAATTACGGTTTAGGTCACATGATTGTTGGTTCTGGGGCAGTTTTCGACTATGTCCTTTATCATCAACCGTAACAATCAGTATTCTTTGCTGAATACTACCAGCTTGTATCGGCTACCTTCCACCAGGTCATTGTTCACCTTGTCAGGAACTGCCCACTTCACAAAGGACGCTGATAGGAGAAAAGATTTTTATTAGGATATAACAAGAAATATCTTCTTCGTTGGAGCGTGTTTCCGGTGGCATCCAAATCTACTGCTTTAGCGTGTTCCCGGTGGCATCTTCAGCTACTATTTCGAAGCCCGGTGTCCGCTATCTATCTATATCATCACGCCAAATCCCTTGCAGGGTAGGCAGAGAGTACAAAGTTCTAACAGGTTCTTTCCTTACAGACCTCTCTGGCTTTCTCCACTCTCATAGTTCGTTTCAGTTACGCTCACGTTACGGAGACTCTTTATTTCTTGACTTGCCCTTCAGATAAGACACGATCTATTTGGTTAAGGTAAGTTAGTAAGATAAAGCACCCAAAAACCATACTTGTCTGACCTAGGATTCGAAGACCTAGTGATCACGAACTATGTGGTACTAGAGCAACGAGACAGTCCTATATACTTCACAATAAACAAAACAACCGTTATTACCAACTCAAGTAATGATCCTTGCGATATTTTAGCGCCATTCGGCGTGCGACATAACAATTTACATTTGGCGCCGCTCCTTTTGCTTGGAAACGCCAAAATGGCGATTTTATGTGTTTTATTTATAAACGAAGAGGAGCCTGCGTAACTTATGACTTGATACAGCTGTAAAGAATTACGGGCCTCTAGATTGGACATTTACCGTTTGTTTCTCAATTCTCTTACCCTCTCACGTCCCGGTAATTTGTTTGGGTCCTAAAATGCTGTTGGCGTAGACAAATTCTATGGACGTTAAGTTACTTTAAGTGAAGCATTGGCTTTTAGCGTTAAATATAGATGGTGTGGGTTCTTTTCTTTAGTTCGTTCGCAATGGGTAATGTGCTCTTTTATTTGGGTTCTCACCCAGTGACACTATGATTTATAATTCTTGGAGTGGGGTAACGGATTTTTTTCTAAGGAAAAAATATTTTCTATAGGTACTATATTTTTGTGTAAAATAATTGACTTTCTGGGACTTGGTGTAGGGTGAACTATGCTTTCCCGACGACCGTGCTGCTGGGATAGCTGATAGCATTAAGTAATCATAAATCTTTCTTTACGTATGATGGGTTTCAGACTTGGGAATATTTAGATATACGCGTCGGTTATAGTATGTATTAAAACTTTCACTACATAGCCAACGGAGCGGGACGGCGAATCGATGATCCCGTCGTCATTGTGCCGGCCGGTAAACAACAAAGTGCTAGCGTCTTGCTCGCCCCCGCATTGATGTCCCGTTCCCGTTGTGCATCGTTAATAATCGCGTCAGGCGTGGAGCTGTGTGGCGTATCTGTGTGTGTGATGACGGCAGATGGTAATTTACGTGGTGGCGTATCGCGCCGGACGTTAAACAACACAAAGCTAGCTCCCCTCTCGCACCCTCATTGACGTCCCGTTCCTATCGTACTTTGTTTGTAATCGCGGCGGGCAACGACGATTACAGTCACGACTTTTGGCGTCGTACTGACCGTGGCAGCATTATAATTCCGTTATGTGCTCGAGCCATAATTGATGCACAAGACACAAAAGCGTCTAAGCCGGACTTCTTAATAAAGAAAGGGAGTAAAACTCCAATTAGTGACGCCAACAATAGCCTGGTCTATTAATAAAGCGCATTCAAACCTTGCAACTAAGACCTTAATATGAAATTTAAGTGAACAATAGTGATATAGCTTTTTCCATACAATTGAACAATGGCTTGAGACCTCATGTTCGCATTGTGATGCCGCCGCCGTCCCGTCCGTTATGTCATCATCATCATCATCATCTCAGCCTATACTTGTCCACTGCTGAACAAAGGCCTCCCCAATCGCTTTCCGGCGTAACCGGTCCGATGCCACCTGCATCCAACGACTTCCTGCTATTTTCACAAGATCGTCGGTCCATCTGGCAGGCGGTCGTCCCACGCTGCGCTTGCCAATACGTGGTCTCCACTCTAGAATCTTTCTGCCCCAACGTCCGTCCGATCTTCGCGCTTCGCGCTGTGGCCCGCCCATTGCCACTTCAGCTTGCTAATCTTAAGGGCTAAGTCGTCCGTTATGTGCTCGAGCCAAAATTGATGCACAAGACACAAAAGCGTCTAAGCCGGACTTCTTAATAAAGAAAGGGAGTAAAACTCCAATTAGTGACGCCAACAATAGCCTGGTCTATTAATAAAGCGCATTCAAACCTTGCAACTAAGGAACCCCGTAATATGAAATTTAAGTAAACAATAGTTAAATAGCTTTTATTTACCGTACAATTGAACAATGGCTTGACGTGCAGGTTAAATATCACTTTCATCGCCCTCGAGTAAAGTCTGAAGTAGACTAATCGACAATTAAAGTAGGAAGTAAGTCTATGTACGAATTTTAGCTTCTTTGAGTAGCTCCATCCGAGGGGTAAACTGGTCAGTTTTAAATGCCAGTAACGCTAATCGAGAAGTACCTATTTTAATCGAGGGTCGTGAAAGAGGCTCTTGGGTATGGTAATTGGACTTTTTAAAATTCTAATTCGTTTTACAGGTCAATAAGGAATAGGCTGATTTATCATACATTTAACTCCTTTATATAATATAATCTGCATTATCTAATCTTCTAACCCAGCCAGCTCATATACATAAAAGGAACATTGCGGCCAAAATAAATGTTCAAAGTCACTCATTTCTTCGGCGAATCGCTTGGCGTTATGGCCGAATCGCCACTGCAGCCTCCATTGAATTATTCAATGAGTATACACTTGAGTTTTCAAGCAAAATAATAGATTTAATTCGCATCTTATTATTGTACATCTGTTTTGTGATATTTGATCATAAGCTGTACTTGTGTCTGTTGTTGTATTCTTACTGTCTTGAAAAAAATGTAGCCCCCCCAGTGTGCCATACCTAAGTGTAATTTCTAAATTAATTCTATGTCGTTGGTGCGTTTACAAACATGAGATTCGTGTGCCTAAACACCCAGATTGAAACAAATATTTGTGGGTCACACAAAGATTTGTCCCATGCGGGTATCGAACCCGCGACTTCTTAATCCAATGGAGCCATCCATGGAGCGTAGCGAGCCATAATCCAGTGGAGCGACTCAAGCTCTTAACCACTTGAGCAAGGCCTTCCCTCTGTGTTTTGAAAGATATATCGATGTTAAAAATGAAAAAGGGTATGTAGGCTCCGGTAGAAGCATTTAGAAAGAAGATCTGCGGACGATGTGCGGTGTCAAGCTGAAAGATCGCGTTCGCAACAGTGTAGTATGAAAGCGTGTTGGTATAAAATTAAGTATTGGTGTTAAAATGAAAAAGGTTATATAAGTAAAGCCTCCGGTGGTTCGGTTATATAGAAAGAATGTCAGAAGAAAGAATGACAAAACAGATATTTGATCCGAAAGTGGAAGAACGTAGGTACCGGAGAAGACCTAGACTACATACCATGACCAAATAGACCGTGTTTTATCTGAAGGGGAAGTCAAGAGTCTCCGTAACCGGCGAGCGAGTATAAGATGAACTGTGCGAATGGAGGAAGCCTGCAAGGTCTGTAAGAAAAGCATTTATTATTGCAATCCTGTTACTTTTCCCTACCCTGCAAGGGATCTGGCGTCATGATATACATAGATAAATTAAATAGAATTAGAATTCCCAAAATCAAATCTCAGAGCTTTCCAATGGAAGGCAACGGTTAAGTCTGTACTGTATGTAGTACGGTACTACCTATATATATATATATATATATATATATATATATATATATATATATATATATATATATATATATATATATATATATATATATATTAATATAAAAGGGATTAATAATACTAATAACTTCGCACAAAGGAAACTTCCTCCACACAGGCACACATTGTTGGTATCTTTATTGAGTTGTCTGTCACCGGGAAATAAATAAACCTTTGTCTCTTAGGGCAGTTGCTTTCACCGTAAATCTATTATTATAGGCCTTTGTGCTTTATGATTGTAGTGGCCAGAGCTGGACACATAGTCCAGCTCTGGCTTCTACAAAGAGTATGTTTACATAAATTTGAATTCATGACTCAGACGTACGTCGGAATTGGCTGGAAGATGTCTATTGCAAAACAAAGGCCATGACGACTGGCTTTGTGCTGTACTTATCCAGATTTTACCTGAGTCATTCTCCTAGAAAGATGATTTATCATATCAAAAAGATTGCCTCTTTTCGTCTAGTGTACACAAATATTTTCTTCAGATCCATTCCAGCCAAAGGCTGCTTAGAAGAGATCACTATTAGTGAAAAGGCCGCCCAGTGTAACACTAAATTACAATTTATAATCTTATTTCTTTTATTACCTTTTCATATCTCTGGGGAACAATAAAGTGTTAACTATCCATCTAATGTTTGTTACGGTCTAGGTATTCGTTTAGAAAGATTATTGATTGTGATTACTGAGAATTAACCTTTACGTACGCTTACGCGTACACATAAGTTCTCTTTTCTCTCCCAATGTGATTTAGTACATATTTGTGATGAAGTTAGGTAATTACCTATCTGTTATTATTATTAATGTGTGTAATGTCTTACATCTAATATTTTTTACATTATTAACTTTTTTTTTCTTTCTATATACCTGTATGTGTAACAACATGTGTTGCTCAAGTGGTTAAGAGCTTGAGTCGCTCCACTGGATTATGGCTCGCTACGCTCCATGGATGGCTCCATTGGATTAAGAAGTCGCGGGTTCGATACCCGCATGGGACAAATCTTTGTGTGACGGTCGTCGGGAAAGCATAGTTCACCCTACGGTGAACTATGCTTTCCCGACGACCGTGCTGCTGGGATAGCTGATAGCATTAAGTAATCATAAATCTTTCTTTACGTATGATGGGTTTCAGACTTGGGAATATTTAGATATACGCGTCGGTTATAGTATGTATTAAAACTTTCACTACATAGCCAACGGAGCGGGACGGCGAATCGATGATCCCGTCGTCATTGTGCCGGCCGGTAAACAACAAAGTGCTAGCGTCTTGCTCGCCTCCGCATTGATGTCCCGTTCCCGTTGTGCATCGTTAATAATCGCGTCAGGCGTGGAGCTGTGTGGCGTATCTGTGTGTGTGATGACGGCAGATGGTAATTTACGTGGTGGCGTATCGCGCCGGACGTTAAACAACACAAAGCTAGCATCCCTCTCGCACCCTCATTGACGTCCCGTTCCTACCGGACTTTGTTTGTAATCGCGGCGGGCAACGACGATTACGGTCACGACTTTTGGCGTCGTACTGACCGTGGCAGCATTATAATTCATGCCGGCGTCGCGCCGCCGTCCCGTCCGTTATGTCATCATCATCATCATCTCAGCCTATACTTGTCCACTGCTGAACAAAGGCCTCCCCAATCGCTTTCCAGCGTAACCGGTCCGATGCCACCTGCATCCAACGACTTCCTGCGATTTTCACAAGATCGTCGGTCCATCTGGCAGGCGGTCGTCCCACGCTGCGCTTGCCAATACGTGGTCTCCACTCTAGAATCTTTCTGCCCCAACGTCCGTCCGATCTTCGCGCTTCGCGCTGTGGCCCGCCCATTGCCACTTCAGCTTGCTAATCTTAAGGGCTATGTCGTCCGTTATGTGCTCGAGCCATAATTGATGCACAAGACACAAAAGCGTCTAAGCCGGACTTCTTAATAAAGAAAGGGAGTAAAACTCCAATTAGTGACGCCAACAATAGCCTGATCTTAAAGAAAAAAAAAATTAAAATTATTAAATTAATAAAGCGCTTTCAAACCTTGCAACTAAGACCGTAATATGAAATTTAAGTGAACAATAGTGAAATAGCTTTTATTTTCCATAAAATTGAACAATGGCTTGAAGTGCAGGTTAAATATCACTTTCATCGCCCTCGAGTAAAGTCTGAAGTAGACTAATCGACAATTAAAGTAGGAAGTAAGTCTATGTACGAATTTTAGCTTCTTTGAGTAGCTCCATCCGAGGGGTAAACTAGTCAGTTTTAAATGCCAGTAACGCTAATCGAGAAGTACCTATTTTAATCGAGGGTCGTGAAAGAGGCTCTTGGGTATGGTAATTGGACTTTTTTAAATTCCAATTCGTTTTACAGGTCAATAAGGAATAGGCTGATTTATCATACATTTTACTCTTTTATACAGTATAATCTGCATTATCTAATCTCCTAACCCAGCCAGCTCATATAAATAAAAGGAACATTGCGGCCCAAATAAATATTCAAAGTAACTCATTTCTTCGGCGAATCGCTTGGCGTTATGGCCGAATCGCCACTGCAGCCTCCATTGAATTATTCATTCGGGATGTTTCACTTTATGAAATTAACAGCACTCCGCGCGCATTAGTCCGCCACTTGAGTTTTCATGCGAAATAATAGATTTAATTCGCATCTTATTATTGTCCATCTGTTTTGTGATATTTGATCATAAGCTGTACTTGTGTCTGTTGTTGTAAACTTTCTGTCTTGAAAAAAACGTAGCCTCACACCCCAGTGTGCAATACCTAAGTGTAATTTCTAAATTAATTCTATGTCGTTGGTGCGTTTACAAACATGAGATTCGTGTGCCACGGGATAACATCCCAGATTGAAACAGATATTTGTGGGTCACACAAAGATTTGTCCCATGCGGGTATCGAACCCGCGACTTCTTAATCCAATGGAGCCATCCATGGAGCGTAGCGAGCCATAATCCAGTGGAGCGACTCAAGCTCTTAACCACTTGAGCAACACATGTTGTTACACATACAGGTATATAGAAAGAAAAAAAAAGTTAATAATGTAAAAAATATTAGATGTAAGACATTACACACATTAATAATAATAACAGATAGGTAATTACCTAACTTCATCACAAATATGTACTAAATCACATTTGGGAGAGAAAAGAGAACTTATGTGTACGCGTAAGCGTACGTAAAGGTTAATTCTCAGTAATCACAATCAATAATCTTTCTAAACGAATACCTAGACCGTAACAAACATTAGATGGATAGTTAACACTTTATTGTTCCCCAGAGATATGAAAAGGTAATAAAAGAAATAAGATTATAAATTGTAATTTAGTGTTACACTGGGCGGCCTTTTCACTAATAGTGATCTCTTCTAAGCAGCCTTTGGCTGGAATGAATCTGAAGAAAATATTTGTGGACACTAGACGAAAAGAGGCAATCTTTTTGATATGATAAATCATCTTTCTAGGAGAATGACTCAGGTAAAATCTGGATAAGTACAGCACACAGCCAGTCTTCATGGCCTTTGTTTTGCAATAGACATCTTCCAGCCAATTCCGACGTACGTCTGAGTCAGAATTCAAATTTATGTAAACATCCTCTTTCACATAGTCCAGCTCTGGCCTCACCAATCATACAGCGCAATGGTAATAGCTTTACGGTGAAAGCAACTGCCGTAAGAGACAAAAGTTTATTTATTTACCGGTGGCAGGCAACTCAATAAAGATATTAACAATGTGTGCCTCTGTGGAGGAAGTTTCCTTTGTGCGAAGTTCGGTGTAAGGATATAAAAAGGATGCGTGGACTTGAATTGAATGTCCAACATTGACATATATATATAGGTAGTACCGTACTACATACCGTACAGACTTAACCGTTGCCTTCCATTGGAAACCTCTGAGATTTGATTTTGGGAATTCTAATTCTATTTAATTTATCTATGTATATCATGACGCCAGATCCCTTGCAGGGTAGGGAAAAGTAACAGGATTGCAATAATAAATGCTTTCCTTACAGACCTTACAGGCTTCCTCCATTCGCACAGTTCATCTTATACTCGCTCGCCGGTTACGGAGACTCTTGACTTCCCCTTCAGATAAAACTTGGTCTATTTGGTCATGGTATGTAGTCTAGGTCTTCTCCGGTACCTACGTTCTTCCACTTTCGGATCAAATATCTGTTTTGTCATTATTTCTTCCGACATTCTTTCTATATAACCGAACCACCGGAGGCTTTACTTATATAACCTTTTTCATTTTAACACCAATACTTAATTTTATACCAACACGCTTTCATACTACACTGTTGCGAACGCGATCTTTCAGCTTGACACCGCACATCTTCCGCAGATCTTCTTTCTAAATGCTTCTACCGGAGCCTACATGCCCTTTTTCATTTTTAACATCGATATATCTTTCAAAACACAGAGGGAGGCAAGGGGCGACCTACTCGAGGGCGCCTCAAGGAGGAACGGCCTCGGTTTGGACAGTCGCTACGGGGGGAGCGGGTGTGATTAGTGCACCGGTCGGCGGGTTGCTTTGTGGCGTCTGCCGTACATGCTAGTCCATTACAACTCCCCAAGCAGCGCCGTCGGCTATGTGGTGAAACCTTCAATTTTAATCCTAATTTCACACTAACGCCCCCCAGTTAATGTAATCTACATGTCAAAATATCCTTGTAGCACTATACCCGCGGCCGTAGTAAATATTCTTTAAATACGGACAAAGCACCTATCCCTTTTATTTATTTACAGCATGATCGACAGGACTGTTTGAAACTTTCTCCTTTATATATCGATACGGACCTTTTCACTCGTAAATTATTTTTTATAACATTCACATGATCGTATGTAGCGAGAGAAAAATTCCGGCTCGCAATATCTAGAAGGTTTTCCTTGGAACGGTCAAAATATTTTATGTATCAACCCCTGCTTGCGCAAGGTCGGCGACCGTGGACTCGACATTTATGAGACACCACACCAGAGGGAATAAATAAATGAAATTGAAGCGGAATTTTGTTTTTCGATTTTCAAGGATGCATCGGAGATGTTTTATTAATAGAATTTATTGGCTGCAGAGAACTTGGGGAATTTACAGGTGTACGGAAACTGGCGCATTATGTCACATGATTTTTGAATTTTTAAGGTTTTCTTGGATTAAGTTTCTTCGACATTTTTTCGAAAGTAAGTGTGGAAGTAGAAAGGGTTTTTTTGTGTCTAAGCGAAAGTGGTTTTATTTCTATTTATTTTAAGAAGAGTAAACAGATCTGACCACGTAAGTATCTTTTGATCAAGTATTTCGATTGGGATACGAGTACCTACAAGCGATTTAGTTAACATTCAACACCTACCTTTTTTATTTTCTTTAAAAATCGTAGCCCCACACTAGGATTTATTCCTGTGTCGTGGGTGCGTTTACAAAGATGAAAATTCACATAAACCAGTACCCAAGCCGAAACAAATAATTGCGGATCACATAAAGATTTGTCCGGTGCGGGAATTGAACCCGCGACTATTACACACAGTGGGCTAAATCGTCCGTCGAATTTACAAAACCTATGTCAAATTTACATAAAGAAATACTAAATAAACGCGAGTAAAGTCGCGGGCAACGGTTAGTTTATTATATTTTCGTCAAATCTCTTATTTATCCTGCGTACACATACATATAAGTATGGGTTTTGTAGTAAATTTGTATATTAAAGTGCGTAAAAAATAGTGGGTATATAAATATTAAAAATTGAATGTTTAATATTTGTGCTGAATTTAAAAAGCAAATCTAATGGAGTTTGAGATGTTGCGTTCTTTATTACACACCGTGTATTTATGTTATCTATCTATATGATCACGCCAGTTCCCTTGCGGGATAGGCAGGCAGTACTGAGTATGTTAAAGTATTTATGTTATGCGCCGTGCAAATTCTTCTTTCGCGTTTCAGACTTGTAGAAGGAAGAGTTGTAACCTTCGTATTTGCTTCGTGGTTCTAGTTGTAATACGTGGCTAAGTTAGCGCCATCTATTGATGGCTAGCCGTATTTTTTATAATTACTGTAATATTTGGTACTATAAATGAAATGCAGGACTCACATGGACGGCATTTATTTTCTAAGTGACATAACTGACAGTAAAACACATTTTTTTTCTACATTCCCCCACAATAGTTTCTGCTCCTATGTAAACCCTAAATCAGAAATCAGAGAATTTACCAACTTAGGTTTTATAATTTATAACCTTCTTTACTCTAGACTGTCTAACGGGGCGCATCTGTTGCAGTGTAGACACGCTTGGCAATGCGTCCTGGAACTCCGGTGGTGAAATCTCAGACCCGCTTCCTAACACACCCTCAGAGGGAATTTTGACCCCAGTCGGCTCCGACTGCTCTTCTCCCAGGCTCATCGGCCGACCTTCATCCTCCGCTTGAGAAGTCGTTGACTCCGGCTGAGAATTTGCGCCGCTTCCCTGGCTAACTCCCAACCCGGAACAACAGAGTGACCCTCTTAGGGACCTACGTTTCAACTGATCTACATGCCGGTGAATTACCTCACCCCTATCATTACTAACCGTATAACTATTTGGACCATTGCGCTCCACGACTCGCCCTATGGCCCACTTCTTCCCTTTCAAATACTGCCTATACCCGACCTCATCTGAAGAAGTGAATTGCCTGGCTCCTCATGAACTGCCTTCTTAATGACCCGCTTAAGAGTACACACACTATTTTCTGCCAATCTATTGGACGCTGGGTGATACGGTGCTGTAAAAACATGAAAAAACTTCCATCCATTTAGACATCGCATCCACTACAACTAAGTACGTCCTCCCGTGAACGGGATCCATAAAATCCAAATGAAGACGCGTCAACGGGCGATTTGGCCATGGCCACATGCATGGAGTCTGACGCGGAGGTGCATCCGCGTGAGCCGCACAGACCTCGCACCCCCGGCACGTCCGCTCTACCGCCTCGTCGACCGCCGGCCACCAGACGTAACTGCGAGCCATCGCCTTAAAAATGCCTATATGAGGCTCATGAATCAAACGCAACACATCCACTTTACAACTGTCCGGCACCACTAACCTATGGCCCCACATCACACACCCAATCTGCTCATATGACTCATCCTTACGATTAAAAAACGGCTTCAAATTCTCAATTTCACACTCCGCAGGCCAACCGTCTCTTATATATCCAACCACTCTAGAGAGGATTGGATCGCGAGCAGTCCGAGTCCTAATCATGTCATAATTTAGAAGCAAAGCCAGCTGCACAAAATGTAAATACGTCCGCTCTGGAACAACCTGAGGCACAGCTCCGCTAACAGGTACTGGCAACCGCGACAGCCCATCCGCTCTGTTCGCATCCGACCGAACATACTCGATATTAAACGTGCAGGTGGACAAAATGATCGCCCACCGCTGCATACGACTCGCAACCATTGCCGGTACACCAGAATGAGGGCTAAAAATTAAAACCAATGGCTGATGATCGGTATCCAATACAAAGTGCCGACCGTACAGATACTGATGGAACTTATTGACTGCAAATATAATAGCCAACGCCTTGCGATGTATCTGCGAGTAGTTTTTCTCCGCGTCGTTCAGCGTACGCGACGCATAAGCAACCGGCCGCTCGTGACCGCTCTCCGTGCTGAGCTGCGTATGAACCGCCCCCACCCCCTTGGCGCTGGCATCGCACGTCAACACGAACGACCAAAAAATCTTTTACCTCCTGTTAAAGCCCGCTCACAATCATCCGACCAACACCATTTCCGCTCCTTTCTGAACAACCCGTACAATGGCACAAGCTTAGTACTCGTATTCCTTACAAATTTAGCATAAAAATTAACCAAACCCAAAAAGGAACGCAAGTCCGGCACATTACTCGGTCTGGGTATTTTGGCAATTGCCGAAACTTTATCCGGATCCATTCTTATATCGTCTTTACTCAAAACATAACCTAAAATTTACTTGGAGACCGCAGCTTCAAGACATTAGTCGGAGAATCTTCGCCTTAGCAGGTTCACTGCGAAGGCTGCGAAATTTTCTCCCTACTGCCACTAAAATTGCGCTCGCTCAATCACTTCTCCTTCCTATCCTCGACTATGCAGCTACCAGCTATCTAGATCTTTCAGAAGATCAACTGAATAAACTTAAGTGACTCCAAAATTTTTGCGTACGACCCATATTTGGTCTACGCAAATATGATCATGTTTCCGTTTTTTGCGCAAAGCTCAAGTGGCTACCTATTCGACTACGCCGGAACGCTCATATATTATCACTTCTATACAGTATTCTGCTTAATCCAACATCTCCTCCTTATCTCACCTCATTAACACATCCAAGGTTTTTAAGGTCATCGGAAAACCTGAAACTGAACACACCGATGCATTCCACAAACTTCTTTAATAAATCCTTTACAGTTCAAGCTGTACGTTTGTGGAATGCATTGACCGTGTCTATCAGACGAGCAAAGACACAAGCTTCTTTTAAATCTATGGTAAAAAATCATTTGCTCTCTTCTTGTCTTTCATAATTCTTCTATTGTGTTTTACCTATTAGTATGTATTAGTGTGTAAGTGTATGTATATATATGTATATATGTGTGTATATATATATATATATATATATGTGTGTGTGTATATCAGATAGATGGCGCTTAGCGTCAAGTAAACATCAGCTCCGTGTTCAAATATTCGCTAAAATTGTTTAAACCTAGCTTTTTAGTGTATTTTGTGTGAATTCGTTAACTAAAGGAACAATAACTGAGTGATACTGTTTGCAAGTTTTTTTTATGAAGAGCAGTGAAGTTATAAGACAATTTAATAAAAAAACAGTAAAAGGCCTGAAATATCTCTGTACGTCAGTATTTAGTAGTGTGTGAACTATTTTCGTGTAAGGATATTCCATCCGAACAAACTTACATCAAAATTGAATAAATTGATTTTATAAAGTGAAAAAATATTTTAAATCACAACTGACAATTTAATGTTTATCAACCCCAAACGGTGGTTATCTACTACTGCCGTATTTCACCCTATTCTAATAAGTCAATTTGGTGTGAAGGCGAACTGCTCCGTTTACATCGGTGCGTCACGATCGACGCGAGTTCGCACCCCATATCTAGTTTTCTCTTTTTGTTGGTTATTTAGATTATTATGGGGCGGAAGGTTTTCTGCGGTTTTGTAGATCTGGAGAAGGCATTTGACAGAGTTGTGCGAAAGAGACTTTGGGACATTTTGCCAGAGTATGGTTTAGATGGCACTCTGTTGCGAGCCGTCCAGTCCACTTATGTGAACTGCAAGGCATGCGTACGGGTGGGTGGTAACAGGTCACCCTGGTTTGACGTTAAAATCGGCGTCAAGCAGGGTTGCGTGTTGTCCGCTAGACTGTTTATAATATATCTGGACAAAAGTCTTCAAAGACTGAAAGCGATGAATGAAGGTGTACAAATGGGTGACTTAGTGGTAAACCATCTACTTTATGCAGATGACGCGGTTTCAATAGCGCCAACAGCCACTGATCTGCAAACACTAGTCACAGTTATGAAAGACGACTGCATGATCAATGGCTTACACATGAATGTGAAGAAAACCAAGATTATGGTTTTTGAAAGGGAAGAAACCAGAACGAATGTAAGGATTGTGGTTGGTAACGATGTGCTGGAGCAAGTGAATGAGTTTGTATATCTTGGATGCGCCTTCAGTAAAGATGGGAAATACACCGCTGACATAGAGAGAAGAGTGAGTGCAGGGAACAGAGTGAATGGTGCGATGGGAAAGCTACTCGGGAGCCGGCACTTAAGCCATAAGGCGCAGCTGGCCATACATAACTGAGTTCTTGTCCCAACGTTGTTATATGGTAGCGAGAGCTGGGTATGTAAGAAGGAGAATGAAAGTAGGATAAATGCGGTAGAAATGCGAGCTCTGCGGAAGATGTGCGGAGTGAAGCTGACCGACCGCATTAGCAACAGCATAGTAAAACAGCGAGTAGGTATGAAAGATAGTATCGGTGTAAAGATGAGAAAGGGCATGCTCCGTTGGTTCGGGCATATAGAAAGAATGCCAGAGGAAAGAATGACAAAACAGATATACAATGTGAAAGTGGAAGGATGCAGGTACCGGGGAAGACCTAGACTATCTTACCACGACCAAATAAACCGAGTCTTATCTGATGGAAAAGTCAAGAGTCTCCGTAACCGGCGAGCGTGTATGAGACGAACTATGAGAGTCGAGGAAGCCAGAGAGGTATGTAAGGAAAGAACCTGTTGGAACTCTGTACTCTCTGCCTACCCCGCAAGGGATCTGGCGTGAGGTTATAGATAGATAGATTAGATTATTAAACTAGACCACTACGTCGTCCTGCGATGCGTGTGGTAAATCTGTTAAGGCAACAGAAAAAATTAATTGCCAAACATGTGTAAAGTGCTTCCACTATGTATGTGTTAACATTAACGCTAATTCATTCAAGAAACTGAGCAAACATGCTCGTTCTGCATGGATATGCCCTAGTTGCACGATCAATAAACCTAGGAGTAACAATACGAATACACCTATTAGGCCTATAGTTGAAGATAGCGCAGGGAGTTCGGATACTGAATTTGACCAGGCGGATACTAATATTATAAAAACCATTCGTAATGCAATAAGGAGTACAATGCGTGCTGAAATGAGGAACTTAGTGCGTGAACTGATTAAAGTAGAGTTAGAAGGAATTATTAATCAAATAGACGATTTGAAATCTTCTGGGTCATTTGATATTGCTCAATACAATGAACTAAAAGATCAGCTTGGAGGACTCCGGATAGACAACAAGGAGTTACGTGAGGAGAATGAAAAGTTGCGAGGGGCCGTCAAAAAACTATCGGGACAAATTAATTCTATGGAACAAAATCTGCGTGAAGCGAATCTAGAAATTTATGGTCTTCCGGAGCACAACAAGGAAAACCTGCTAAATTTGATTAGGCAACTAGCTAAAGTAGTCTCTCATCCGCTGAATGATAATGATATTTTAAAATGTACAAGAGTTGCAAAAATCGATAAGAACTCCACTCGCCCTCGTACAGTTGTACTTAAATTGCGAAGCCCCAGGTGCCGTGATGAACTGTATTCGGCAGTGACAAGATACAATAAAGCCCATAAAGATGCCAAGATTAATACGAGTCTTCTGGGAATCGGCGGTGACCCCAAACCTGTATACATTGCGGAACATCTATCTCCTATCAGCAAAGCGATGCATTCAGCTGCACGTCAAAGGGCTAGAGACAAAGCATACAAATTTGTCTGGGTCCGAAATGGTAGAATTTATGTCCGTAAGGATGAAAACTCTGGACACATACTTATTATGGATATGGACTGTCTAGATAAAATTATTTAAATAAATGTCTCTGTTTACCTGTAATGTTATTTTGATTAAGTATTGTATTTATAATGGCTATAACAGTATACTATCGAAATGTAAGAGGTATTAAGTCAAAATCATTGGATTTTATCAGTTCTATTCTGTCAAATGATTATGATATTATCTGCTTAACGGAGACTTGGTTGGATGAGTCGGTCATGTCCTCTGAATATTTTGATAAGCGATACTCTGTAATCAGAAGGGATCGTGGGAATGATTTCAAACAAATGCACTCTAAACGACATGGAGGTGGTGTACTGATCGCTGTTTCAAATAGATTAAATTTTTTAACGAAAATTGATTGGTAAACATCATCTGTTGAGGATTTATGGGTCCAAATTAACCTTGGTAGATCTTTTATAAATTTATGTGTCGTTTATTTACCATCCTATATTACTAATGAATCTTTTAAATCCTTTCTGACAAAGGCGGAAGAAAACACATTAAATAATTCTGATAATGTTAGTCTTTTGTTAGGCGACTTTAACAAATCGACTGGGAACATCCCATTGCTCCATTTCGCGCATCTAATGACTTCAAAGCTTTAGCCCTGCAAGAATACTTAGCAGTCACTAACCAAATCCAGATTGATTATATTAATAACCATAATAATTGCATACTTGACCTAGTTATTACTGACGAAAATCATAATATCTCTATAGCTAGTGCTCCTCCCCTTACTAAACAAGATTCTCATCATCCTCCATTTGAGTTACTTGTGCAATTGGCAGACATGAATAAACTACCACTCAATAAGTCAAGCGTCAAATATAACTTTAGAAAAATGAATTATGAGGCATGTTTATCAGAGTTAGAACAAATTAATTGGATTGAATTTTCTTATTTAAGGTGTGACGAGTTTATTCTTAAATTTAATAACATATTATGGGTTATTATTGAAAAGCATACACCATTAGCTAAACAAAGAAAGTCAAATTATCCCGTTTGGTTCTCTTCTTCACTTATAAAATTACTTCAAGAAAAATTCGAGTTCAGAAGAAGGTATAGGAAATTTAAAAACCCCAGAGACCATGACACTTTTTTGAGTCTTAGGGATAGGTCTAGAAGAGTTATGGATGAGTGTTTTAACAGTTACATTAAAACATAGAAGACAACATTACCGTCAATATCAAGGCTTTTTGGCGTTATACCAAACAAAAAAAAGACGGTAACAGTATTCCGGGCCAGGTTATCAGTAATGGAATAGTCTTTGAGGGAGGTTACAATATCGCTAATGCATTTGCGGAGTACTTTTCGTCTGTATATGGGAATGGTTCATCATCCGGATCTTTTTTTCCAACTTGCACGAGATCTAATTATACCCTTAGCACAGTGCATATTCGGGAACAAGACATCCTGTCTCGACTTGAGAAATTAGATCTATATAAAGGCGCTGGTCCCGATGGCCTACCCCCTATTTTCATTCGTATGTGTGCTACGGTGCTGATTAAACCGTTGCAATTAATATTTGAAAAATCAATTAGTGAGGGGATGTTTCCTGAACTTTGGAAAATTGCACAGGTGGTGCCGATCTTTAAGGATGGCAACAAGAACAATGTAGCCAATTATAGGCCAGTGTCTCTAATTTCTTGTTTCGCGAAGGTGTTGGAGTGCTGCGTTTATGATGCGGTGTTTTACCACTTTAAGCACCTACTTAATGATCGGCAGCATGGATTTGTTAGTAAACGTTCAACGTAGTCTAATTTACTAATATACAGCAACTTTATTTATGAAATCTTCGAACAACGTGGACAGGTGGACTCTATTTACACAGACTTTTCCAAGGCCTTCGATCGAGTGAACCACTCTGTACTATTGACGAAACTTAATCACATAGGTATACATGGTGATCTTTTAAGATGGTTCCAAAGCTACCTAGCAAACAGAAGTCAGTTCGTTGCGATAGCAGGGTATGAGACTTCGCCATTTACAGCACATACTGGAGTTCTTCAGGGTTCCAAATTAGGGCCATTATTATTTTAGATCTTTATCAATGATCTTCTTGGTAGTCTTCATTGTGAATGTTTGGGATATGCTGATGACATTAAGATCTATCGGGCTATAAATTCACTTGACGATTGTCTGATACTGCAAAATGACATGGATGTACTTTTGAAGTGGTGCGAATATAATCGTATGTCACTGAATGCTAAGAAATGTCATTACATTACCTTCACTAACAAGAAGAAATACGTTGATTTTGAGTATAAAATTGGACAGGACAAATTGAAGAGGGTATATTCAGTTCGTGATTTGGGAGTGATATTTGACTCAGCAATGTCTTTCCGTAACCATTGTGAACAAACAGTCCTGAGGGCAAACAGAATGTTAGGTTTTATCATAAGAGTATCTATGCCATTTAAGAATCCTTCCAGCACAATTCTATTATACAATGCTCTTGTTAGGAGTTTGCTGGAGTATGGTGCTTGCATTTGGTCACCATATTATGCCAAATATATAGGACGGATAGAATCAGTGCAATCTAGATTTGTTAGATACCTAAGTTCACGATCAGGAGTCAGAAAAGTTATTTCTGGATATGATGGCAGATTGTGCTACTTCAACATGATCAGCTTAGAAGTTCGACGTAAGATTTTTGATTTGTAAATGTTATATAAAATCGTAAACGGTATGATAGATGCCAATCTAATTGAATACTGTAAATTTAAAATAAATAATCGCGTTCAAAGATATCCTAGACTTTTTGAGTTGCCTAGTTCCACGCTTAACACAGTATTCAATAACCCACTTACCTCCAACCTGCTGTTATTGACATTTTTAACCCAAATTATTTTTCATTCAAACATTCCTTATATTCACACTTTACTCAATCCTGATTCTAAGTTTCATTAACATTAACGAAGTATTGTTCTATAGTAACGTCAACTGTGTGCCGTTTATATAATTTTTCACAATTTTTCAAATTTCAGTTTGATATTTAATTGTTTTATTTAGGTTTGTTTTTTAATTTTGGTGTGACATTTTTTTTCTCTCTTGTTATTATTATTATTATTTCATTCAACTACAATTTATATACTTTATTTTCATTATTATTTTATATGTGAGACGATGTTTGGACTACTAGGTGTATGTTGTACTCACCTGTAACTGATGCCCATACTATTATAAGTTGTTTCTTCTATTGATATATTGTTCCTATGTTTTGTATGTGTATTGTTGGTGTGGCTATTTAATAAAAATAAAAATAAATAAAAATATGTATGTAGATTAGTATTTAGATTTATTAAATGTAAATAATTCAATGATAGTGTACGCCACCAACTGCCCTATTTCTCTCTTCAGCTCTTTGGAATGTTGGTTGCCTGGAAGAGATTGCTGTTAGTAATAAGGCCGCCAATTGTGCTACCATTTATATGTGTATATTTCATTTTCTTTGTTTGTTGTTCTTGCTTATGTTGGTGTACAATAAAGTGTATTCTATTCTATTCTAAATACCGCACCTCTCTTACATTAAACACGCACTTATTGTTTTTCAGCTTCAAGCCATACTTATGCAGCTTACTGAACACAGCCTCCACGGCCTGCAGATGCTCGAACTCACTATTACCTCTACATTAGGAATACCAAAATATTACACATAATACGCTGAAGAATACCCGCGCTCGAAGCTAAACCATAAACTAAGCGATTGTACCTATATAACCCCCGATGCGTGTTGACTACCGTAAACTTCTTGGTATCATCAAGTTCTATTTGATTGAATGCTTGAGATAAATCAATCTTCGAAATATACCTAGAGCTACTCAACCGAACAATCAAATCCTCGATCCTGGGCAAGGGATAACGATCCACCAGTAGAACAGGATTTAAGGTCGTATTATAGTCAGCGCAAATCCGCAACGACCCATTCGGCTTATTTACCGGCACCGAAGGAGAGGCCCTGTCGGAGCAGTCGACGGGCTCGATGACTCTATCACGCAACATCGCGTCCAGCTCGGCGTCCACCCGGTCGCGTAGCGCATACGGTAGCGGCCTCGCACGGTGAAACACCGGCGTTGCCTCCTCGCGCACCCTTATCGTCGCTTTGCCTCCCGTGTACCGCCCCAGACCTCCATTAAATAAATCCTTAAACCTGCAAAATAAGTTTTTTAACTCACTGTCAATCCTACTCCCCTCACCCGATAAACTGTTATAATTGCTAAATAAAGGTACATTTACTTGCAGTTCAGCCAACCACTGCCTTCCCAGGAGAGATGTTGTTACACCCTCAATAACAAACATCTCCAAACTCCTCCTAACACCACAATAAGAAACCATAGGCTTCATAACCACTACCGGCCTCAGCACCAAACCAACATAAAAATTTAAACCGAGCCTTGTCGGCAAAAGTCTAAAATCCGTGAAATACTTCTAATACGTCTGGGTACTAATACACGACACAACAGTGTCTGTATCGACCTCCATATCAATTAACTTCCCTTCAAAAGACACCAGCAAACTCACCGCCTTATAATCATCTAAACACAGATGATGGAAATCCTCCCGACCAAGTACGTCACCCCCTTGATCCGTCTCCGTGTGCAGTAGAGCCCCGCGCCCTATCACCTGAGCGGCTGTGTCCTGTCCACGACACACTCGGCGCAAGTGACCCACGCTCTTGCACCTACTACACACATAATTCCGGAATCGACAAGCGCCGTACTCGTGGGTGGTCGCACCACATCCCCTGCAACGTCGAACGACGCCAACCCCTGTGTTCTTTGCAAGAACTCTCTTCCGTTTCAGTTCCTCACTTCAATCCGCGCTCGCCACGACTAGCAAACACCCGGTGCCCTCTCTTGTCCGACCCCGCCAACGAGTGGAAACCCAAAACGCCTTCACTGCTTCTCGCTGCACTCGACACGTCCCCTATCGCCGCATCCCGCTCCGCAGCTTCCATTGAAGTAGCGATCTTTACCGCATCAACAAAACTCAAACCGTCACTTTCCGCAAACAATCTCTGCCGAATAAGATCACTTCTCAGCCCGCACACGAACTGATCACGCAAACCTTCACTGCCATTGCCCCCGAGCTTAAAATGCCGAGTCATTTTTTTCCCAGCAGTTCGTAGGCTTCATCTCCAATTACCGATATCAACGTCGGCAGCTTCACCTCATCCGCAAAATACATCTCGAGTTGTTCTACGTAAAACGACCATACCCCCGTCTTTATGTCGAACTCGCTGACTTTTCCGATCGACATCCTCCTGAGGTAGACTTAAAAACTTGATGCCGCCAATCACCACCTGATATCGTTCGTATCCACTATTAATCCTTGTTCGCCAATATAATATTTGGTACTATGAATGAAATGCACGACTCACACGGACGGCATTTATTTTGTGCAACTATATAATCTTGTAAACGCTCCCTCTGTGCTTCTGGTACCTCTATGGGATTATAATTATGGTTGAGAGGTTTTTTTGTGTACGGTGCTCTTCTCAAATCCGTCGGACACGAAACCAATATAAGCAGAGTGTTTCTTAGAAGAGTACTTTGATAGATATGAAGCAATAGATGGATAGCTTTGTGTGTAAGTGAGAAGCTCTCGTACATTTCGTAAGTTTGGGTACAATTTCCTAGTTTATATACTTTCGTGATCGCATGTAGGATGCCGAACCAGCAGCTAAGCCGTTCGAATCCGTAAACGAAGTATTTGGGACAAATACAGTCTTATAGAAAACCATTTTGTATATACGTTACTGTTGTATTGGTAGTGAGAGAAGGCCTTTGCCCAGAAGTGGGCAGTATAGGCTGATATTATATTATTATTATTATTGTATTGGTTTAAGTTGCAGCTGGCAATTACAAAATCCTACGTCGGACAAGTAAGTCATTGTTTATCAAGTGTGGTTAAATTAAATTTGCGAAATTGACCGGCTTAGAATTTAACCTCGGTTTCAGCCCCAAATACGTTAACTGAAAATGAAAAAAGTGATATTTATATATATTGGGAATAAAAAACTAACAATAAGTTACAGAGCCTAGTCATCATTTAGAAAAAGACATTCTCTGGTACCTATGATAGTTTTCATAGCATAGGAACATTTCGTAACTTCGAAACTCAGTTGCTATTACGGTCGAGAGGCATAGCACATCTACACTTGTATATTGTGGCAAAAACTTAAAAGGCACCTTTCTATTCAAGTTTTATTTTCACAGACTAGATTACCTCGAGCACAGAATCAATCACCCACTCCAATCTAATCAACAATCATCGACAATTCCTAATCTTATTCTGTCACAAAAAGTCTTCCCAAGTCTTGATTAAATGAAATGGTGCGATGTAAAAAGTGGGCGATAAAAGCAGGTAAAAAACCTCAATCCATTTGCTGGAGTTGTCCGGACAACGCGACCGTTTCTATTTATTGTAGCAGCCACTTGGAATTGGAGTACTAAATGTGTGCTGAAACAAATGGGACTTAAACAAACTGGTGCAAAATTCACGTAATAGCCGCCAAATGGGTTAGGATGTAGTACCAAAGTTTTGGTAATGTGTGGATGAGATTTATTTGTATTATATCTTTTGTTTGTGTATTCTAAGATTAGCATGATGTTCGTAGAGGCTTTAGCTTTGAATCCTAATATAAATTAAGTAATATACTGTCAAGGGGCAAGCGGAGTTGGCAGTGGGTATACTACTTTTTGTCGACGACTTTTAGGTCCCTAGGAATTATAATGACGCTGCAGGCCCAGGAAGAGATGAAGGGCTTTATAAAAGACTAGCAATTTTACTACGAACCCGGTCGACAATAGCGCTATCTATGTTAATTTGGGATAATGTGACTTTTTTATAGAAAATAATTATTAAAATCAGTCCGGTATTATCGACTACAAACAAACAAATCATTCCTCTTTACAATATTAGTATAGAAGTATAGACTGGCCCTCAATAGACCCAAATAGACTATGGAGAGAGGTATTTGTCCAGCAAAGGGACACTAAAAGGTAAATAGTAATCATGATGTGATAGAGCGCAAGCCATCACACCGGGCACAAAGATTTATAAAATCGGAGTCAATGGCTAGTTTCCTGTCAATTCCCAAGTTTTAACTGGGACTACACAACAAACTTAATCGTTTTAAGTTCGGTTTAGAATTACATCTTGTTACGGTTCCAATTAATAGTTAGGGCTGTCTAGGGTGATTTTTTTAACTAACTTAATGTGTCCCACTTTTAGGCAAAGGTCTCTCGCTTCTTCTAAACAGTCCCATCCTTGTCCAATAATGGCTATTAAGGTTTGCGCTAGACTTAAGTGGAACTGGGCTGGTCACCTGGCCCGAATAAACGCTGACAGGTGGGCTAAAATAAGAACAGAATGGGTTCCAGAACACGGATATCGTCGTCGTGGCAGGGTAGTTGATAAAGATATATAAATTATTTACAGATCAAAGTGATATATTTTATGATTCCATTCAGCACTCGAAAAAGATTCAAAGTAAATATAAGGGCTTTTAGCGGGTGGATCCATCAATAAGAAACCACAGTAAAAACGAATTGTCTTAAAGAAATGGGGCGCTTTTAGGGCTGTTGCAGCAGTGAATGTAACATTCATCCCGGTCATACATCAAGTGGTAGTCGTTAAGCTATGTTAGAAGCCCTGCGGGGGGAGCATGTTATCATGCTACCCGCGATGGCGGGCTCTTCAGAGCGCGGCACAAGAGGGACACCGGTGCGTTCCATACGGAGATACCGGAGCCCCTCCAAAGTGCTGATGTCGGCCACCTTGGGGTTTTTAGTGGAAAGGAATCCAACACACCCCGCGAGCTACCCCCGAGGTTCACGTAAGTCCTATGCAGGATTTTCCCCAGGTAAAAAAATTAAGTTTGAAGCCTTACGGGCAGTTTCATAATTTTAAATCAACAACGGGTGGAATTAAAACCTGCCACCACCAATCCACATTGGGGCCGCATGGTGATGGCATAGGACTTATTTTCCAGCACTTTAAAAGTCTAAAGGGTCTTTGCCCAGATGGGCAGAATAAGCTGATTTATTTATTTTTATTTACATTATTTTCTGGTCAGGTTTACTGTGCCACTTTTTTGAAAGGGTCTCTTTCTTTTTATTAAGAACTGGTCAGCAATTGTCCCCTATCTTAGACGATGGGCCCAAAGATGTCGCTTGCTGACTCAGTACACCAGTCCGCCTTGTGGGTGTCTGCCTACTCCACAATACATCAGTGAAATACCACCCGCTCTACATTTCCTCTTTTTATATCCAAACAGGCAGCCCTATTAACCGACTAACGAGTGGAAACGAACGCAGCGGCCGCCATTACATCGGTAATGACCAATTGAAAGTCAAATTCTAAAGTACCACCCAACGTTGGGAAGTGCAGCTGCACCAAAAGGGTACTTAAGACTTGGCAACTGAAATATTCCACATTATGTAAGTTTCCGCAGAATTTTAAGTTAAAAAGTATAATGAGTCTCAGCAGGATATAGGAGACTATATGTGCATGAGTGAAGGTAATTGTAATGGAGTAATGTAACGTGACGTTTTATTTTTTTCAAACCGTTACTTAATTGGTCTTTTATATCCACTAATGCTTTTTGGGTAGATGTTAAACTCAAATTAACGGACTCAAACAAAAATTGACGCACGGCTTAGTTTAGTGGTTAAGAGCTTAACCCACTCCACCCACTGTCAAGACACAGAAATAATTTTTGTACAAGCCCGGTACTTACAAGTTGTCGATTTACATTTTTTTATCTAATCTAACTACTAATCTACTATGGGATCGAAAGGAAATCTTCCATTTGCTAAATCCTAGTGCAGTGTTCTACTAGATATCATAACCTTCTTTTAGTTTATCAAGGAAAGAGAAGCAAGAAAGGCATGCAAAATTTAGCTCACTTTAATTATTGAGTTGCCTGAATTGCCAAATTTCTTCCAAGTAAGGATATGAACTTAGCCTATAAACGTAAAGAAACATAAATAATAAACCGAAACGACATTACGCTCAGAGAGCTTAGAAAGTTAGTATAACTGAAATATAGATATATAATAGTTGATATAAGAAAAAATATAGTTGAATAGAGCAGATATTACGAGCCTTGTGGTTAAAAAATTTAAATGAAATTCGGTGATGTCGGTTTTGGTAATAACCGCACACACACACGTGCGCGCGCTCACACATACACACACACACGCATACACATACCAATTCTAGACTTCGGACTGATAGTTTTATTTTCGAAAAATAACGCTTTTGTGACCTAGGATTTAGGACCTAGGAACAGAGGACCCTGTGATCGCTATGTGCATTTTTCACCATTAGACCAATGAGGTAGTCTTTCAGACCATTACATAAATATTAGTATGTAAATCACAGATACCGGACTTATTTACGAAAGAAACATTAATGCAAAATAAATCCACATTTCGAATTCAAACCCTAAATAATCCACGATCAACCGCAACACCGAATTCTAGAACGCGAAATTGTGCCGAAATGAAATATCTATTGGAATGGAATCGGGAGTGAACGCGCGATCAAAGCGGCGCGCGATTACCGCGAGACATTGATAAGAACGGATTTTACGAGCCTTGCGGTTTCAACATTTAAATGAAATTCGGCGATGTCTGTTTTGATAAAAAAAAAAAACAATTACGTGTTTATATGTATACTGTTGGGCAAATGCCTCCCCTTTACGCCTTCACACAAATCGATCCTGGGCCTGTAGTATCAATGTCGACCGAGACAAAGATAGCGTGACTATTTGGACACACGTGGGAAAGATATGGTTACTAGTATATTAATAAAAAAAACGCCAACGATGTTAGGTCTTACGTAATAGGCGGCGAGCATACTGCAATTTTTAGCCGAATTCACAAAAAAGGAGGACGTTCTCAATTAGACTGTATTTTTTTATGTTTGTAACCTCATAACTCCGTCATTTATGAACCGAAAATGCTTTTTCTTTGTCTGAGAGAGTATACTTTCCATTTGGTCCCATTTAAATTTGAAGTAGAAATAAGGGTGGATATATAGAGGATGAAATTTTTATGGGGTCGAATTTTATTGTGTAAATTCACTTATTTTACTATAGAAATAAGCAAAATAATTGCCAGCCATTGTGCGGCGCGGGGACTGCAGCAGCATACCGACTAAAACCTCCACGGTGTTTCCTTTCCCCGCCATGGTAGAAGGCTGCAGGTTGCAGGACTTGCTTTTTGGTGTATACAATCAGCTTTTAACGGCAACCTGCCACCAGGCCTTGTGAGGATCTGTCCACTTCACCAAGAAGGCTGACATAAAAAGAATCTATCTATATTATCACGCTAAATTCCTTGCTGGGCTCGCAGGGAGCACAGAGTTTCAATAGGTATTTCATTACAGTACTCTTTGCCTCTCCCACTCTCATAGTTCGTTTCATATACGCTCGCCGGATATGGAGACTCTTGACTTGCCCTTCAGATAAGATACTATATATTTGGTCATGGTAAGATAGTAAGGTAAACCACTCAAAAACCACACTTGCTGTATTTGCCACTAGAGTAGCGAGACAGTCCTATACACTTAATAATATACAAAACAGCCATTATTACCAACTTAAGTAATGATCCTTGCCATATTTTAGCGCCATTCTACGTGCGACATAACAAATTACATTTGGCGTCGCTCCTTTTGCTTGGAACGTCAAAATGGCAATTTTATTTGTTTTATTTATAAACGAAAAGGAGCTTGAGTAACTTATGACCTCCTTGATGCAGCTGTAAAGAATTACGGGCCTCTAGATTGGACATTTACTGTTTGTTTCTCAATTCTCTTACCCTCTCACGTCCCGGTAATTTGTTTGGGTCTTAAAATGCTGTTGGCGTAGACAAATTCTAGGGGCGTTAAGTGGCTTAAGTGAAGCATTGGCTTTTAGCGTTAAATATAGATGGTGTGGGTTCTTTTCTGTTGTTAGTTTGCAATGGGTAATGTGCTTTTTTATTTGGGTGGGACTTATTTATGATTCCTAGAGTGGGGGTTACGGATTCTTTTAAATGGAAAAAATATCTTCTATACTATATTGTTGTATAAAGTAATTGACACTCTGAGACTTGGTGTAAAACTTAAACTATGCTTTACCGACGACCATGCTGCTGGGATAGCTGGTAGCATTAAGTAGTCAAGAATCTTTCTTTATGTATGACGGGTTTCAGACTTGGGAATATTTAGATAACCGCGTCGCTTATAGTATGGATTAAAACTTTCACCACATAGCCAAAGGAGCGGGACGGCAGCGAGACGATACCGTCGGCATTGTGCCGGCCGATAAACAAAACAGTACTCGTCCCTGCATTACCACCCCGTTCTCGGGAAGATGGCGGGTTACGACTCTTGCCGTCGCACCGAGCGTGGCGGAGCTATTTGGCGTCTTTGTGAGTGTGAGGCGTGTGGTAGACGCCGGCAGATGGTAACTTACGTGGTAGTGTATCGCGCGGTCCGCCGCCGTTAAACAACCCAAATCTAGCATCTCGCTCGGACCCTCATTGACTTCCCCGTTCCTACCGTACTTTATTTGTGATCGCCACGGGCAAGACGGTCACGATTTTTGCCGTCGTGCCGATCGCGGCAGCGCTCTATGGCTTGTTCCGTAAATTTCAGTACATTAAATTTCGTGCCGGCGTCGCGCCGCCGTCCCGTCCGTTATGTGCCCGAGCCATAATTGATGCACAAGACACAAAAGCTTCTAAGCCGGACTTCTTAATAAAGAAAGGGAGTAAATCTCCAATTAGTGACGCCAACAATAGCCTGGTCTATTAATAAAGCGCATTCAAACCTTGCACCTAAGAAACCCCGTAATATGAAATTTAAGTGAACAGTAGTGAAATAGCTTTTCATTTTCCATAAAATTGAACAATGGCATGAGATAATGAATGTAGAATGTTTTAACCTCATGACCGCTTTGTTATAACGTTTTAAAGCGATTTCGCAAGTTTTCGCAACGTGCAGGTTATATATCACTTTTGGGTCTTTTTCATCGCCCTCGAGTAAAGTCTGAAGTAAACTAATCAAAAATGAAGTGTCACGTAAGTCTATGTAGGAATTTCACCATCTTTGAGTAGCCGTATCCGAGGGGTAAACTAGTCAGTTTTAATTGCCGAGTAACGCTATTCGAGAAGTAACTATTTTAATAGAGGGTCGTGAAAGAGGCCCTTAGGGATGGTATTTGGACTTTTTTAAATTACAATTCGTATTTCAGATCAATAAGGATTAGGCTGTATTATCATACGTTTTACTCCTTTATATAGTATTATGTTCATTATCTAATCTCCTATCCCAGCCAGCCTATACCTACAAAATTATGCAATAAAATTTCTCCTTAGTGTTCTACAGTAGCTCATATACATAAAAGGCACATTGCGGCCAAAATAAATATTCAAAGACACTCATTTCTTCGGCGAATCGCTTGGCGTTATGGCTGAATCGCCGCTGCAGCCTCCATTGAATTATTCATTCGGGATGTTCCACGACTTTATGAAATTAACAGCACTTCGCGCGCATTAGGCCGCCACTTGAGTTTTCAAGCAAAATAATAGATTTTATCCGCATCTTATTATTGTCCTTCTGTATTGTGATATTTGGTTATAAGCTGTATTTGTTTTTGTTGTTTTATTATTGCTGCGAAGTAAAGTATCGGTGTAAAGATGAAAAAGGGTATGCTTAGGTGGTTCGGGGATATAGAAAGATTGTCGGAAGGAATGACGAAATAGATATACAATGATGAAGTGGAAGGTAGGTACCGGGTTAGATCTAAACTATCTTACCATGACCAAATAGGTCGTGTCTTATCTGAAGGACAAGTCAAGAGTCTCCGTAAGCGGCATGCGTCTATGAGAGGAACTATGAGATTGGGGAAGCCAGAGAGGTTTCTAAGGACAGAACCTGCTGGGACTCTGTACTTTTTGCCTACCCCGCAAAGTATTTGGCGTGATGATATACTTCGATATATAAGAAAATAATAGATTGAAATTTTCCAATGTCAAATCTCGGAGGTTTTTAATTTGAGGCTACGGTTAAATCTGTACTGTATGTAGTACAATACTACCTATACATATGTCAATGTTGGACATTCAATTCAAGTCCACGCATTCCTTTTATATCCTTACACCTAACTTCGCACAAAGGAAACTTCCTCCTCAGAGGCACACATTGTTGGGATCTTTATTGAGTTGCCTGTCACCGGGAAATAAATAAACCTTTGTCTCTCACGGCAGTTGCTTTCACCGTAAATCTAATATTATAGACCTTTGCGCTTTGTGTTAGATGAGGCCAGAGCTGGACTATGTGAAAGAGGATGTTTACATAAATTTGAATTCATGACTTAGTCTTAGGTCGGAATCACCTGGAAAATATCTTCTGCAAAAAGAAAGGCCATGCCGACTGGCTTTCTGCTGTGCTTATCCAGATTTTACCCGAGTCGTTCTCCCAGAAAGATCATTTGTCATGTCCAAAAGATTGCCCCTTTTCGTTTAGTACCCACAAATATTTTCTTCAGGTCCATTCCATTCAAAGGCTGCCTGGAGGAGAACACTATTAGTGAAAAGGCCGCCCATTGTTACACTAATTTCAATTTTATTACATTGCTTCTTTTATCACCTTTTCGTATCTCTGGAGGAACAATAAAGTGTTAACTATCCATCTAACGTTTGTTTCGAAAATCTTTGTAATCAAAAAAATTCAATTACTTATGAGCACAAAATGATACTGCTTATGTGACTACTGAGAATTAACTTACGTAAGCTTATGCGTACTCACTAGTTCTCTTTCCTCTCCCAATTTAGTACATCTTTGTGACGAAGTTAGGTAATTAACTATTTGCTATTAAAGTGTGTAATGTCTTACATCTAATAATTTGTTACAAAATAAACCTTTTTTCTTTTGTTCTAATATATACCTGTATCATCGTCAACTAAAAGACGTCGACTGTAATATAGGCCTCTCCCAAATATTTTTATAGTAACTGACGTTTTGCTGTATGTATCCAGCGTTTACAGTCATACAAGGATATTTCGGCCTGCGGCCAAAAGCGGCACTAACGCTTTCTCCACGAGAAATGTCAATTCATGACAATCGCAGAGTTGGCATTTGCTATGAAATTTACCCAAATTGTTTTATTTTTAGTAGCCGTGCGGACCTATCTGTTAAAATATTTCCCTGAAAGTACGAAAATTTTACTAAGTCTTAACCCTAATTTCACACTAACGTCAATGGCATCCACTGGCCAAAATATCCTTGTAGCACTATACCCGCGGCTGTAGTAAACATTCTTTAAATACGGATGGCAAAAAATATATCACTTTTATTTATTTAAATCATGATCTTTTCTTACATCGATTTGTGAGAGCAGGCCTTTGTCCAGCAGTGGGCAATATAGGCTGATATTATTATATCATGATCGACAGGAACGTTTGAAACTTTCTCCATAATATATCGATACGGACCTTTTTGCCCGCAAAATATGTTTTATAATATCCACATGATCGTATGTAGCCAGAGAGAAATTCCGGCTCGCAATATCTAGAATGTTTTCCTTGGAGCGCTCAAAATATTTTATGTACCAACCCTTGCTTTTGCAAGGTCGGCGACTGTGGACTCGACATTTACGAGGCACCTCACATGAGGAAGTTAATAAATGAAATCGCAGCGGGATTTTTTTTTGATTTTCAAAGATGCATCGGATCAGATGTTTTATTAATAGAATTTATTGGTTGCAGAACTTGGGGATTTACAGGTGTACGTACACTGGCGCATTATTTCACATGTTTTTTGATTTTTTAAGTTTTTACCGGATTTAGTTTCTTCGAGATTTTTCAAAAGTAATTGTAAAAGTAGAAGTAGAAGTAATTTTAAGTGTCGAAGCGAATGTGGTTTTATATCTACTTATTTTAGGAAAATACCCACCATGTATTTTGATAGGGATACGAGTACCTACATACGGAGCCGAAACGTGGCCACTCACTGTGCGGCTTGTCCACCAGTTCAAGGTCGCTCAACGAGCTATGGAAAGAGCTATGCTCGGAGTTTCTCTTAGGGATCGAATCCGGAACGAAGTTATTCGTCAGAGAACCAAGGTTACTGACATAGCTCAGCGAATTAGCAAGCTGAAGTGGCAGTGGGCAGGTCACATATGCCGCAGAACCGATGGCCGTTGAGGCAGACTGGTTCTTGAGTGGAGACCGCGTGTCGGCAAACGTAGTGTAGGGCGCCCTGTAGCTAGGTGGGGCGACGATATTCGTAAGGCAGCGGGCAGGGATTGGAGAAGGAGAGCTGGAGATCGAGCTCAGTGGCGTGCCGTGGGAGAGGCCTACGTCCAGCAGTGGACTGACACGGGCTGATGATGACGAGTACCTACAAGCAATTTAGTTAATATTCAAAACCTACCTCTTTTTTATTCTCTTTAAAAAAAACGTAGCTCCACACTAGGATTTATTCCTGTGTCACGACAAATATGAACATTCACTTACACAATTACCCAGGCCAGAACATAATAAATAATTGGGGTTCACATAAAGATTTGTCCCGTGCGGAAATTGAACGCGCGACTATTAGACACAGTGCGATAAATCGTCCGTCGAATTTACAAAACCTATGTCAAATTTACAAAATAAACGCGAGTACAGTCGCGGGCAACAGTTAGTTTATTATATTTTCGTCAAATCTCTTATTTATCCTCAATACACATACATATAAGTATGGGTTTTGTAGTGAATTTGTATATTAAAGTGCGCAGAAATTGTAGGTATATAAATATATAAAATTGAATGTTTAATCTTTGTACTGAATTTAAAAAGCAAATCTAATTGAATTGACGGACGATTTAGCGCGGTGGTTAAGAGCTTAGGCCGTTCCGCCCACTGCGTCTAATAGTCGCGGGTTCGATTCCCGCACGGGACAAATCATTGTGTGATCCACATTTATTTGTTCCGGTCTGGGTATTTGTGTATGTGAATTTTCATGTTTGTAAACGCACCCACGACACAAGAATAAATCCTAGTGTGGGGCTACGTTCTTTTTTTTTTAAAAAGACAAACAATAATAAATAAATGAGATCTTGCGTTCTTTATTCTACGCCGTGTATTTATGTTATCTATCTATATGATCAGAGAGTACAGAGAATGTTAGAGTATTAATGCAAATTCTTCTTTCGCGTTTCAGACTTGTAGAAGGAAGAGTTGTAACCTTCGTATTTGCTTCGTGGTTCTGGTTGTAATACGTGGCTAAGTAAGCGCCATCTATTGATGGCTAGCCGTATTTAAATAACGTAGTTTATGAGTAGATAAGATACCCGTATTTATTATTATCACAAAACATAACATTTACTTTATTATAATTTGTTACTCCGACTGACGCCGAGCTCCACTTCAGTGAGTGGTACTCCCGGTCCAGCGATAGGAGAGTCGCGGTATCGATCTCCGCACGGGACAAATATTTGTGTGACATACAAATATAGTGTTTGTGTATGTGAATTTCACGGATAATTCCTGGTGTGGGGCAACGCTAGTCAAGAAATCTGGCGTCATGATATAGACAGATTTTTTATAGACTTCCTCGTTAGTCTAGTGGTGAATAATGCGCTTTGCGATCACGAGGTCCTGGGTTCAAATCCTAGGTCGAACAAATGTAGTTATCCTATCGAAAAATAAATAATAAAGCCAGAGAGGTATGTAAGGAAAGAACCCGTTGGAACTCTGTACTCTCTGCCTACCCCGCGAGGGAGCTGGGGTGATGATATAGATAGATAGAAAAATTACCAGTATCAGTCCAGAGTCTGGAATTGTACCCGGTATAAAACAATAAGCTCGGCCCCTATTATATTGGACCTGATATCGTCCAAGAAAGTATGTGTACACGGTACACCTCTGCCACCCCTGTTGGGAGAATATAAGCATGAGGGTGTTTATTTTATTTTTATTTAATTACAAATATGTTATGTATTGTCAGTCTATTGTATTGTTGTGACGACTATGTGTGGTACAAAAAGACATTATATCCTATTTTATAACCTAAATTAAGTGACTTAATTTAGGTTTTATACTAGGCATTCATTCAGATAATAAAAGATGTTTAATGCAACACTAGATATTTGAATTCCACAACAAGTTATAAATTACGAAACTTTAAACCTCGTTATTTACATAATTAATCACTACGCAAAAACATTAATTTGTAAAACCGCCTTTACCCAGATCTGTTTGATTATCAGGCTCTTCGCATGTTATGGTCGCTTTTTACCTCTTTATCTTTCTTTTTTTTTATAGGACTAAGCCCGCCACATCCTACATCTAAAACTCATGTAAGCTAGGATTCTTAATACTCTCTTTAGATAACCCCAAGGTTTGAACGATGATGTGTCCTGGGGAGCGCTTTGATTGTCTTTACCCGCAACAAAATTAATTAGAAAGAGAAGAATAAAGTAAGAGTAGGAAAAAAATATTTTTTTTTACTTTGCAAAGCATAAACAGAAGACAAAAAATGGCAGATCAGCCATAGAAAATGAGACTATAACTAGGATAAGCCCAGTCGTAAAGCACCACGGATACGAAAAAAGCTTGTCAGGGCGTATTTGTGAGTCACGTTTGATACCAGTAATACGTATGGCAAAAACCCTTTATCGCATGGAAATTATTTAACGTTCAATGCACGTCAAGGGCAATTATATGTGGGTACTTTAGTACCTTGCCACAGTTATTTATTGTTCTAAAAAGCTGCATTATTAAATACAGAGGTTACTATGACAAGGTCTTAAACGGACCGAACTTGTAAATCTTACAAATTTTGAACAACACAGCTGAGTCGATGAGACGTCTATAATGATTATTTATATTCCCCTATTGAGATAAAGGGTAATAAACCGAGTATCGTCAATTTTTGGTTATATAAGAAGAAATTGTAACACGTAAAGATTCTCGATTACGTATCTGGAATCTGAGTTCCATCGACCGATGACTGTGTGAAGGCCACTGGTAAAAGCTAGATACGTAAAGCACAATGCTGATCGCGGTTTGGAGAACGACTTTTGGCTGAAGTCGATGATATTATTATCATCATCTCAGCCTATACTTGCCCACTGCTAAACATAACGCCTCCCCAATCGCTCTCCAGCGCAACCGGAGTGATGCCACCAGCATACAACGACTTCCTGCGATCTTCACAAGTTCTTCAGTTCATCTGGTAGGCGGACGTCTCACGCTGCGCTTGCCAATACGCGGTCTCCACTCTAGGATCTATCTGCCCCAACGTCCGTCCGAACTTTGCGCTATGTGGCCAAACGATGGACAATAATATGACATCAGTAAATTAAAAACGCTTTAATATGTGTGTACCCTAAAACTAACACCATTTTACTCCCGTCCTTCACACGAATACAAAGTAAACAATGCTTTAATCTTTGTCAGGAGGAGGCTCAAATTACGAATCGCCTATTTAAGCATTAATCAAAGAGAAAACTTGATATCTTTCAGAAATTAGCGGCTCATATTCTCAAAGTTTTCAGTTTGAGATCTTACACGAAGAGGATTATTCTGGGAGTTGTCGGAACTGAAGAGATTTAGGAGTCCTTTTTTCGACAGACGATTTAGCGCAGCGGTTAAGAGCTCAAACCGATTCGCCCAATGTGTCTGTGTGTCGCGGGTTCGATTCCCGCACGGGACAAATCTTTGTGTGATCCACAGTTTACCGAAGTAAACTGTTTTACTGTTTACGTCGAAACGTATGCACGTATATCCTCTTTATTGCACTCGGTGTAGCCCTTTATATAGGCTACACCTAAGGTAGGGGGGTTCATACATTACAGGAATTTTATTTTGTTCCTCCTGTTTTTATTTCTAATTAAATTTGCATATCAACTGTTGATATGCCGTCCTTTTCACACTATAAATCGACTAAATAAAGATGAACATGACAGCACGCTTTCTCTACAACGTTACGGTTACGTCAAATAATTTATGCTTAGCCCTCAAATTGGCGTAAACTTAATACTATCTAGTTGATATGCTATCCATTTCATTTATAGTGATAAATTAAGTATCTATCTATCTATCTATCTATAATCTTATGCCAGATCCCTTGCGGGGTAGGCAGAGAGTACAGAGTTCCAACAGGTTCTTTCCTTACATACCTCTCTGGCTTCCTCGACTCTCATAGTTCGTCTCATACACGCTCGCCGGTTACTTTTCCATCAGATAAGACTCGGTTTATTTGGTCGTGGTAAGATAGTCTAGGTCTTCCCCGGTACCTGCATCCTGCCACTTTCACATTGTATATCTGTTTTGTCATTCTTTCCTCTGGCATTCTTTCTATATGCCCGAACCAACGGAGCATGCCCTTTCTCATCTTTACACCGATACTATCTTTCATACCTACTCGCTGTTTTACTATGCTGTTGCTAATGCGGTCGGTCAGCTTCACTCCGCACATCTTCCGCAGAGTTCGCATTTCTACCGCATTTATCCTACTTTCATTCTCCTTCTTACATACCCAGCTCTCGCTACCATATAACAGCGTTGGGACTAGAAACTCCGTTATGTATGGCCAGCTGCGCCTTATGGCTTAAGTGCCGGCTCCCGAGTAGCTTTCCCATCGCACCATTCACTCTGTTCCCTGCACTCACTCTTCTCTCTATGTCAGCGGTGTATATCCCATCCTTACTGAAGGCGCATCCAAGATATACAAACTCATTCACTTGCTCCAGCACATCGTTACCAACCACAATCCTAAATTAAGTAAATAGAGATAAACATGACAGCACGCTTTCTATTTAACGTTACGAAAACGTCAAATAGTTTGTGGTTAGCCCTCAGAGTGCTGTAAGCTTAACCATAACATAAAAGGGATTAAGTAAGTGGAAAGGATGGCATATCAACTGTTGATATGCCGTCCTTCTCACATTACAAATCGACTAAATACAGATGAACGTGATAGCACATTTTTTCCACGACATTACGATAGCAAATGGTTTGTGTATAAACCTCTGTTCACGTGATACGGACCCGCAAACTTTTCGTAACATTTTCAGTTGAATGTCTCGCTAAAAGTTCGCAGCAACAGTCCTAAATTTCTAATGAATGTGCAAATTGTACGTTCGAGTCTCAGCAATTACATCGCTTTGTTCCCAAGTGCGTGTCGAGAATTGTTAATTGATTGCAAGCAATGTACTCTGTTGTATTTGTTACGGATAATTTGTAGGTATGTGTTCTCCTTAGTGTTTCGACAACAAACGTGATATTGTTATATGGCATAAACTGCATTGTTGAATAGAAAGCAGGCATCAAGTCTTGCTACGTACTAGGTATTAAGGTACAGTTATTGTAATTGGCAGAGGTGTCCTGAATACACCACTTATCGCCGACGATGTTATGTCCCATGTAATAGGGGGCGAGCCTATTGCCATATACCGTGCACAATTCCAGACTCCGGACTCACATTGGGAATTTTCAGTTTAAAAAAACTACATTTGTCTGACCTAGGAATTGAATCTAGGACCTCGTGATTACAAATATACTTGCCAGTTCATATAGATCGGATCTCAAACTCAATTCACTCTAGTTTGTTAGTTAATTTGTATATAAAATTTCAGAGGAAAATGGTAATCTATCTTTAAAAGTAGAGTAACAGATATACAATGTGACTATCTTACCACGACCAAATAAACCGAGTCTTATCTGATGGAAAAGTCAAGAGTCTCCGTAACCGGCGAGCGTGTATGAGACGAACTATGAGAGTCGAGGAAGCCAGAGAGGTATGTAAGGAAAGAACCTGTTGGAACTCTGTACTCTCTGCCTACCCCGCAAGGGATCTGGCGTGAGGTTATAGATAGATAGATAGATAAAAGTAGAGTTTTGAATTTTGTTTCGGATTTTTAAAGCTAATTGGGGTGTCCGAGGTATTGCGTTATTTATGGTGCACCTTGTATATCGCACAATCCAGGTTTCCGCACTAATCGGTCGTTTTACGCTCTTTAATCGATCAAAGTTTAATCGATCGGACTTCAATCGGTGACATAGATTGTAAACCACCCGAACTTAATCCCGATAAGTTTATTACGTCTTAAAATAAAATATAATGACACGTTACGATAGATGGACTCAATCATGATCGAGATAAACGGTTATGTGCCACGCCAAGCTCAATTTAGTCACACGGTTGGATGTCACACCAAGTTCGAACTAAAATGAGTGACGCACCGGCCGTGTAATAACTTAATAAAAACCGTACGTCTGGCCCTAGGAATCATTCCTGTGCCGTGGGTACGTTTATAAACATGAAATTCATGTAGACAATCACCCAGATAGAAACGAATGTGTGTGTGTGTGGGTTACACAAAGATGTGCCCGATGGGAGAATCGAATCCGCGATGTGTTTAGGTACATGTTATAGCTTTGTAGCGTTGTTTTATACTGCTATCATACTTTCGGGGTTTTGTCATTACGAATAAATTATTTATTTATTTTAAAATTCAAGATAGTGCATGATTTTGAAAAACAAATGGCGTACACGTTGTTTTATAAAAATCCTTTACACTACAAGCTTGAGGTTAAATTAACAAGTTGTAGTTTTTTACTTAACTTGTGTATAAAAATTTTCCATATTGTATTAAAAATATAGCCCTACTGTTAGAATTATTCCTATATCGTGGGTGCGTTTAAAAACATAAAATTCGCTTACACACATAACCAGAATGAAACAAATTTTTGCATATCACACAAAGATTTGTCCCGCCCGGGATCGTACCCGCGACTTCTCGATCCATTGGGCGGAGCGGCTTAAGCTAACCTTTTGACCAAGCTAGTTATCAATTAAATCTTCTGCTTAAAGAATTAATTTAAGAACTTGGCTCCTTATTCTAAATTATGTTTTGTAAGGTTTTAATTAACACCGCTTCTAACGCTTTTCCCACAAAAGAACCAATGTAATCTCTTCCGGATCTTTAGTATTGCACCTCACTGCATCCGATCCGTTACCTTCATTAGTGTTGCTGCAATCTAGAAAATCGAAGCAGATAAGTACTAAATTTCACCATAAAGGAAAGGTAAAATTAAGTCCTACGTCAGGTTAGGTAAGGTCGCACGGCGCTTTATAGTCCAGTCATTTAAGCTTAAATTAGGTAAGAATCTCGAAATTTGAGATACCCAGCTGTAAGTCTGTAAATACTTGTATATTGACACCCTAAAAGTTGTCTCGAAACCTACATATGGTAAGGTATTATGATTTAAGATTTTCCCTTAATTATTTTTTCATTTTAGGAAACGGTTATCAGTATTATTGAATAGATATAGATTTAATGCATGAAGAAAATGATAAAATATAATATAATAGTTAATAAAAATTGACAAATAAGTATAATCATTGATTTATCGACAGTTCATCAACTATATATGGCGCGTTTTCGACCGGAGGTACCGGTTGACCTGAAGTGATCCTGTGACCGCGCACTCTCCGCCCTTTATCTCGAAAACGGTTCAACGTATAAAAAAAATTTTTAAACAAAATTTGTAGAGAATTTTGTATTCTACAATATTGATGATAAAAACAAATAGCAAAAAACCCATAGGAAATGAGATATTTACAAAAAAAGCGCAAAAAAACGATTTTTGTGACCTTTGACCTTGAAATTTAATAATTGCGTACACCCTACCATATGTAGGTTTTGAGACAACTTTTAGGGTGTCAATATACAAGTATTTACAGACTTACAGCTGGGTGTCTCAGATACCGAGGTGAACTTACTATAATAACTGGACTATTAGGTCGCGGAAGCAAGGGGCGGGGGGCCTGATTGACCTTCACGAGCGACCCCAGGAGGACGGCGGTGTGGTGGGGCCCACGTCGCCGTGAGCACCGCGTCAGCGTTTCATCAAGTCTCCCCCCGATGGCGGGCATTTCAGAGCGCGGCACAAGCGTCATTATACTACTAGGAATAAAATTATATCCCGACTGTAACTATCTGTCCGCGTCATACATATAAAAGCGCCATTCCATAGAGCTCTTATTAATTAAAAATGGAAAAAGTACTTTTGCCATCGTAACTAAGTAGTTAAATCATTAGGTAATAAGTAACTTAATTAATGAAATTTAGTACTATAATAGCTAAGATCCAAAGTAAATAAAAGTAGAGAAACATTACACTGTGGTATTGGCAACATAGATAAAATGGACTCATAATTTTCGGTGACAATTATGAACATTTAATTCAATATTTAAATAATTCGATGTCCGATTGCGCTACTTATACATGATATGTTATTCTACCCTGTTTCTTTTTAAGCTTATAGATTGTTACAGGTAGGAACGCCGTAATTCAATTAATTTTGATACGTGCTCTACGGCACGTTATTTCGTGCGACGGTCGTAAACGTGTGACTACTTGCTTTGCAGGTACTAATTGTTACTTAAACTCGATGCGCGCCTGCGGCTTCTAGATTATTGTTATTCTAAGGTCAAACAATGTTTTATTAAGATTTCTATCGACAACTTCTCAGTAACAGTCCCGGGTCTGAAATTGTTTTCAGTATCTTGGCAATAAACACTATTTTATATTGTGACCTAATGGGACACAGTGAGCCCCTGCTGCTCCCGCTTAGGGGATATAGGCGTGATGGTATTTATTTATTTTTATTGTTAGAACGTCGTTTGCTTTAAAACATTTAATTCAAAATACAAGACGCGCTTCAAAAGCTTTCCGTATAAATTAGTGATGTTACTGATTTCGTTTATAATTAGACAACGAGGTACTTTCAAAGGAATACAAATTAATGCGTATTTTGTAATGTTATTCAGTCGTTGAGTGATGTTACGAAATAGCCGCTCAAATTAACGATTTAATGAGATTCGTTAATGATGTAACAGAAGTTTGGTTAAATAATAAATTAGGAAAGTTTGACAAATGTAATTTTGGTTGATGTGTAATGTTAACGAGGAGCCTTTTGGGACACTTATAGTGTTTTGAAGTGTTGTTACTCCTTTTAGAATAGAAGCCGTGATATTTTCTAAAACATGAGAATTCGTAAATAAAAGTCCACCCCTTCTTAATTTTTTTTCATAACCTGTATTGTCTCACTGTTGACTAAACGTCTCCCTATTATTTTACCAGCCGATTTGTCATCTCTGCTCAATATTTTGGAACCTGCTTTTTTTATAGGCGTTTAAAAATATTGACAGAGAATTCCACCATCGATAAAGACATGAGGGAAATTTGGATGGGCGAATGGACTTACACATTGCAATGCCCTTTTGCAAAAAAAAAAGTAGTATTTCATTAAGATTGACTATGTTGCTCATTTTTGTGAGTAATAGCTGGATGCGTACGGTGTATTCCCATTTGCTCGGTTTTGTTTAACTAGTAGGACAAATAGATTTATTTTTCCGGTTTGTTCTACTGGTTAATTTAATAGAACAGATCAGAATTTATATTTTATCAGAATTTATGTTTTATCAGTCATTTTCATAGGAAATATTAATACAAAAGTAAATCGTTAAATGAATTTACTAGTAGAACAAAATGTATTAAATCTGCATCTTCAACTAATAATTTAAAAAAAAATTTTTGATAGCCTAATGATTAGACCGTTGGACTGCAAAGTTAGAGGTCTCGGGTTGAACCCAGGCACGCACTGTTTTTTAGAAAGCATGTGCGTATTAAAAATTTGCTATCACTTGCTATAACGGTGAAGGAAAACATCATGAGGAAACCTGCATGCCTAAGAGTTTCTCGAAGGTGTGTAAAGTTCGTCAATCCGCACTGGGCGTGGTGGACTATGGCCTAAACCCTCTCAGTTTGAGAGGAGGCCCTTGCCCAACAGTGGGACAGTTTCTTAACAGGGCTAATATTATTCATATAATATAAATTCCAATTTGTTCTATTCAATTATTTGGTAGAAAAAAACGGAAAAATATACCAATGTGTTCTACTAGTTCAGTTCAGTTCACCGATTCGTACAAAACAAAGCCGATCCTCATGGCGATCTTTGGGGAGAGCTTTTTTCTGCAGTGTACGTTTTTACAAGTTTTTATATAACTTGCAATGCTGGTATGTCAGTCCGTCTTTCTGCTTCAAATGTTGTGATCCATTTTTCAAGCATTCGGTATCCGATTGAGCTGAAATTTGGCATACGTATGTAAATTCGGTGATAAGCAATAATAAGGTACCATGGAGCTGGTCTGATGATGGATTTGGAGGGTAGCCAGAGGAACATGTGAAATATACAACGAAACCCGCTCGTGTTTAGGCTTGTTGGATTGGTATTTACAAGTACTATACAACCAGATAGTTTGCAGAGTCTGGTGATGAAGCTGAAAGGTGGCCAATGTATCCACCCAACTAGTCAACATAACCCCGCCGTGTTTGGGGTTGTTGGATTTGACTTGACGAGAACTTTAGTCCCGGATGGTATCCAAGGTCTGATGATGGAGCTGAAAGGAAGCCATAGGAACTCCTCAACTAAGCATGACATCTTTGTCGTTTTTTTTTTGTTATAAAAGCTTGTTTTTAAAAAGGTCTTTTTAAATTCAATTTATTTCAGCTGATGACGATGAAGAGACTCATAAAATACTAGATACTTTGGCCAACGAGCATAACATTATATTTATATATTTGGTGGAAGACATAAAGCCAATACAATAATATAGAAACTAAAAATAACAACGGAAAGTCAATTACAGGTCTTCACGAATAGTAGTAGATTATGAAAATGATATTGCGTGATCTATATGAGTAAGAAGTTATATAAAAAGAAAAAATATGACAAAGTGGAAAAAATTGAACAGGTACAGGGTAGGTTATAGTAACTTTGTATGTAACCTAATATAGTAATTTCATTTAAAGAAATCTAGGCTAAGCTGCCGTCTTGCACATGTAACACTTGTAGAAAATAAATCTAAATTGAATCGCTTGCTTAACTTATTAGATTTCCTGCTTGCTCGCACGAGGTATGTGTTTTGTCTATATTTAGTAGATACGTGGGAAATATGAATTGGAGGATTATATCTAGTAGCTTTGGATGGGACATTCAATAGTAATTTATTAAGAAGCTCTGGACAGTCAAGAAAATTTTAAGATAATTTTATGACGAAAATACAATCTGAGATCTCTCGCCTTTTGGAGAGAGGTAAGATTGAATTTCTTACAGACATCTAAGTAGTTTGTGTCTTTATATGGGATTTTAAGTAGGAAACACAAAAATTTATAAATTTCTTTCTGATGTTTTCGATTCAGTTAATGTATTTGTCAAAACAAGGGCTCCATAGTTGCGATGCGTATTCGAGATGGCTACGAACAAAGCTGCAATAAAGAATCTTAAGGGTGTTGACCTCAGTGCTTTAGAAGCCTTTGCCACTATTTGGTCAACATGTGCATCGAAAACTAGTGTGGAGTCGTGAATCACTCCTAAGCTGCGGATAGAATTATATTTTGGTAGTATTTTTCCTCTTAACGTGTAATATGTAGGTAAAACTAAGCTTTAAGGTGTAAATGTAACAACAGAGCACTTCAGAGGATTTAGGTCTAATTTATTATTACGACAATAAGCAAGGCGTGACAGATCGGCCTAAAGTGCATTCATCTCGGTAACTGTGGAAACTACAGAGTATATTTTCATGTCATCTGCGAAGCACAATAACTTGGATGAATGAGAACACGAATCGATGTCATTGACATAAATGATAAACAGCAACGGACCGATCAATGAGCCGTGTGGTGTGCTGCTAGGAATAGAAACCCAAGAAGAGATATAGTTTTTCAGAACTACAGCTTGAGTTCTGTTATCTATGTAAGAGGCAAACCATCTGAGAAGATCTCCATGATTTCCCATGTTACAGAGTTTATGTAGTAAAATGTTTTGGTCTATACGAACAAACGCTTTACTAGGCAGCTAGGTTGACGTCATTTATACTGACTACACAGTATAGATGACGTCAACCTAGCTGCCTTACTCCATGGCCTCTGTAACAAAGTCATTAAGAAGTACAAGGTTAGTAGCCGTTGAATGCCCCTTTAGAAAACCATGCTGCGATAGACTAAAGTAGGGCTTAAAGGACGAGTATATCTGATTGTATACTATACGTTCAAAAATTTTGGCTATAATACATAATTTTGAAATTGATCTATAATTATTTATATCAGATTTAGACCCTTTTTTGTGGACAGGTGTAATGAACGCTGATTTCCATATATGTGGAACAATGACTAAAGAAAGAGATTTCCTAAATAAAAGCTCGATAGGTATGGCATTTTGTTTAGCACAATTCCTGCGAAATACAGGAGATATATCTGGACCCGCGGATTTAGCACAATCAAGATTTAGTAACAGTGATACGAAGTCATTTAAATTAACTTTGATCTGAGAAATTGTGGATAAATTCATAGAAACTAAAGTAGAACTACCCGAAAAATGAGCAGGGGAAATTGGGTCGTGAGAATCATTAAGGAAAGTAGAGTGGAAGTAAGTAGAAAACGCATTACAAATTGATTCACTAGAGCTAAACAATATAAAATATTCTCCGTTAAAAGTTACTGTACCGGGAGTTGCATTCAATTTAGATCTGTTTTTAACAAATGTCCAAAAGTATTTAGGATTATTTAAAATAAAGTTTTCAGTTAAAGCAATATAGTTAGTATAACACGCTGACTCCAAAGACTTCACTCTATCTCTCAGTAACCTAAAGGTGTGTTCATGGGATCTGTTGCCATACGTTTTATATTTGCTAAGGTACTTATTTTTTTCTTTTATAGCCTTTTTCAAAGGTGTGGTGTACCAAACGGGGAAAGAGTGGTCGATAGGTTTTTTGTTGGGATGTATTTATCGTGAAGATTTAATAAAATACTGGAGGAAGAGGCAACTGAGTCTTCAACAGCTTTGTTTAAAAACTCCCTGTGCCAGTCTATAGCAGCTAACTCCCTATTGATGGACTCAAAATTACCTTTGTCAAACATATAACGGGTGTTGGGTGCAGGCATGAGTGGGATTACTTCAACAAAGTCTGCATTAATAACTAATGCCGGATGGTAGGCATCCAAGGATGTTAATGTTCGAGACATGGAGTTACAGTTATAAGTTTGTTACAGAGGACCAAATATAAAATTTTGCTGAACTTGTTTACCACCCCGTTAAATTGACAAAGATCTTAAGTGTGTAACTCGTCTGTAAATATGACTTAGTCATGAGAATTGATGTTGATAGGGATGTAGAACGGTTCACGGGTATGAGAGACCCAATAAATATTACTCATATTAAAGTCACCAACAACCAAGAAATAGTCCGATGAACTATTAGCGATATTGCTATTAAGTTTTAAAAGATAATTATCTGATTGACTTTAAAAGGCTAGTCTTTCATTTTGGTTGCACAAGTAAATTTCACCAAGATGAAGGTTTGGGGGTCTGTCCAAGAGCGTGCTCTTTGCGACCCCTGCCAGTCATTATGGCTGCAATCTTGGACCGAAGACGTACCGCAGTGCGGGCTAGGGCATCCCCCCGAGGCGACGCGTACCGGCCCGCCCCCGTCGGTACGAATATAGGTGGAAGCGGCGATGGGGGCCGCCACCCATCACGCCGGGCCCGAACTGGCGAGTCGTGGGGTGCAGAGTGCCGAATAGGCACTTGGAATGTAAGAGGTGGTATGGAAGATAAGATGCATGAGGTGATTGATGTGATGAAAGAGAGACGCCTGGATGCTCTGTGTGTAACAGAGACTAAGCGGAGGGGCAGTGAAGCCTGTGATCTCCCTGACGGCATGGTCTGGGGTACCGCAGAGCAGTCGTGCCAGCATGGGGGTGGGTATCTTGCTGTCCCGTCGCCTGGCCTCTGGAGTGAGAGATTATGGCCTGTGCGATGCGAGACTTCTCTGAGTCCGTTTAAAACTGGGTGTCACTAGAGTATTTTTGGTCGCAGCATATGCTCCCGTAAGCTTGTCGACACCCCAGGACCTTGAGAAGTTTTGGGATAATGTCAGGGAAGTTCTGGATTTGGCTGAGGCTAACGAAAAGGTGATTCTGTGTGGCGATCTGAACGGATGGGTAGGAACCAGGCGGCAAACTTGCGACGCTGCTCTGGGTCCTTATGGTGATAAGAGAGTGAACGATGCAGGTAAGCTTATTGTAGATGTTTGTTTGGAAAGGGGTCTCCTTGTGTCTAATACGACATTCCAGCACAAGGACATACATATGTATACGTGGAGAAGGAATGAAAAAAAAAGCATGATAGATCTGATCCTGGTTGATAACCGTCTCCGAAGCAAACTACAAGATACGCGTGCGTATAGAGGCCCTACTCTGGAATCAGACCACTATATCGTAGTTGCGCGGATTAGTGGTCTGTTCAGGAAGTGGAGGCACTGGCGAGAGCGTATCCCCTTCGGAGACCTTGAAATAATAAAGATTGAAAAGTTGCAAGATGAGAGCGTGAGGAGAATGTATGAAGACAGAGTCCGGGACAAGCTTTTGACAGCAGGCTCTTCGGACTCAAATGTAGATGAATGCTGGAATAGCCTGAAAGAGAGTTTGGTGGAATCCGCGAAAGAAGTATGTGGGTGCTCAAAGAAGCATATTACATCAAAAGGTGATGCATGGTGGGATGCGGAGTTGCAAAGCTCCGTAGAAAGTAAGAAGAAAGCGTGGCAGAACTATGTATCTTCTTTGAACCTGAATGCCAGTATGACAGAGATGAGGAAATAAATATACCGGCAATGCAAGAATGCCACTAAAACTTTAGTGAAAGAAAAGCGTGAAAGAGCCAGTATGATTGAGGAGGAGAGGCGGTGAAGAACTTCGAGAACAACACCAAACTCTTTTGGAGCAAGGTGAGAAAGGCTCGAGGTGATTCGTCAGGCTCCAGAATGGAAAGGATGGAATCTAAAGATGGTGACATTCTTGCAGACACACAAGCTGTGCTAAACCGGTGGAGTGAATATTTTGGAGAAATGTATGGAGATGACCCGGATGCTGATGCCGCAGACGTGCCCAAAGGCGAGATTGCGGCACCAGAATCAACGGAGGACATCACTATGGAAGAAGTTGAATGGGCGATAGGAAGTATGAAAAACGGTAAAGCTGCGGGAGTAGACATGATATCTGCAGAGATGATCAAATATGGTGGAACTTGCGTCCGGGACGCTTTCCGGGCCCTTGCAAATCTTTGCTGGTGGACCGGTAGAGTCCCTACAGATTGGCGCCGCGCAGTCATAGTACCCTTGTATAAAGGCAAGGGTTCACAATATGACTGCGCCAATTACAGAGCCACCAGTTTGATCAGCTTGGCAGCCAAGGTGTACGGTAAAATTATTGAACGGAGAATGCGCGTGAAGCCCGATGGAATGTTGTGCGAGGCACAAGGGGGTTTCAGGTCTGGAAGAGGATGTTCGGATCAAGTTTTCTCACTCCGCAACATCGTAGAGAAGCATCTGGCAGTGGGGCGGAAGGTTTTCTGCGGTTTTGTAGATCTAGAGAAGGCAATTGACAGAGTTGTGCGAAAGAGACTTTTTGCCAGAGTATGGTATAGATGGCACTCTGTTGCGAGCCGTCCAGTCCACTTATGTGGACTGCAAGGCATGCGTACGGGTGGGTGGTAACAGGTCACCCTGGTTTGACGTTAAAATCGGCGTCAAGCAGGGTTGCGTGTTGTCCGCTAGACTGTTTATAATATATCTGGACAAAAGTCTTCAAAGACTGAAAGCGATGAATGAAGGTGTACAAATGGGTGACTTAGTGGTAAACCATCTACTTTATGCAGATGACGCGGTTTTAATAGCGCCAACAGCCACTGATCTGCAATCACTAGTCACAGTTATGAAAGACGACTGCATGATCAATGGCTTACACTTGAATGTGAAGAAAACCAAGATAATGGTTTTTGAAAGGGAAGAAACCAGAACGAATGTAAGGATTGTGGTTGGTAACGATATGCTGGAGCAAGTGAATGAGTTTGTATATCTTGGATGCGCCTTCAGTAAGGATGGGAAATACACCGCTGACATAGAGAGAAGAGTGAGTGCAGGGAACAGAGTGAATGGCGCGATGCGAATACGATGGGAAAGCTACTCGGGAGCCGGCACTTAAGCCATAAGGCGCAGCTGGCCATACATAACGGAGTTCTTGTGCCAACGCTGTTATATGGTAGCGAGAGCTGGGTATGTAAGAAGGAGAATGAAAGTAGGATAAATGCGGTAGAAATGCGAGCTCTGCGCAAGATGTGCGGAGTGAAGCTGACCGACCGCATTAGCAACAGCATAGTAAGACAGCGAGTAGGTATGAAAGATAGTATAGGTGTAAAGATGAGAAAGGGCATGCTCCGTCGGTTCGGGCATATAGAAAGAATGCCAGAGGAAAGAATGACAAAACAGATATACAATGTGAAAGTGGAAGGATGCAGGTACCGGGGAAGACCTAGACTATCTTACCCCGACCAAATAAACCGAGTCTTATCTGATGGAAAAGTCAAGAGTCTCCGTAACCGGCGAGCGTGTATGAGACGAACTATGAGAGTCGAGGAAGCCAGAGAGGTATGTAAGGAAAGAACCTGTTGGAACTCTGTACTCTCTGCCTACCCCGCAAGGGATCTGGCGTGACGTTATAGATAGATAGATAGATAGAAGGTTTATTAATTTACGCGAGTTAGATGATCGAAGATGCATACAAATCCACAGGTCCTCAGCGGTAGACTGGAGCAGTGGTTCAGATATGATCGATATATCGCTGCGCGCAGCAATTAGCACTCCACCACCTCGCGACTATCCGGTGAGATCATAATCCTGACCAGGACGCCATACAATATACCGATTATCAAAAAATTGAGCACTTAAAAATCATTCATAAGCCACGTCTCTGTAAGAACAATTACGTCGTAAGCGTTAAGAAGAACTTGACGACGAAAATTATCTGATTTAGTCCGGAGATCGCGTACATTTTGATAATAAATGCTTACGCTATGATTAATATTAGCTATTGAAAAAGCAAATAATAGTTACACAGTAAAGCACAAAACAATTTCTCATAAAATAAAACAATAATATAAAATAAATCGAAAAATTAAAAAGCGGGTATTAGAGCAAAAAGCATAGTGACAACGTTGACACAATTGAAAGTGACACAATTTAATCCATTTAAGCCAAAGATTCAAACCATTTAACAAAACAAATATCCACTAGACGAAAGACATCTGTGTGAAAGAGTAAGCAAGAATTTGTTAAATAAGCAGGTGCAAGCGAGATAACTATGTTTTCTACACAACATTCAAATATAACAGTGCGATAATGTATGCAAGGACGTATGCTTATAGAACAAGAGGAGGTCATTAGTGTGGTAGGGGAGCTCAACCTTTTACATGTTTTAATATTAAATATAATAACACAGAAAACTAAAATTAGTATTAATATAAATAGAAAAATAAAAATGAAAGAGGAAATCATAAATAATATATCGATGAAAATATCAAGCAGATGTAGATAATAGGTTAAACAATTTTGTTTAAATCGTGATCGTTCGCAATAATAATCACCTGAGAAGTGTCGTTTTTGCGAACATGAATTTTACCATACTTCACCCAAATATGATTATAGTATTTATCTTTGCCAAGTGCCTTAGTTTTATTAAGTAGCATTTAGGTGATCATTGGCATAAACTCGACGTGACTCGCCCTGAAACCTAGATCAAGAGAGGACAAATTCCTGGCCGCACGGACTGCCGCAACAAAATCCTCTTTGACGTATCTGTTTAGAAAACGTACAATAATAGATTTTTCTTTGGTGTTATGCAATGGTATATATTAGGCAGCTTACAAAATATATTTGGAATAGTTTATTGTAAAACAAGTAGCTCCCAGAAACTCGGGAAAGAGGAATTTCGTTATTTCTACTCCTCCTGTTTTCGTTTCATTTTAGTTAAATTTATTTTAAAAGGTTTTAGCCGTAATACCTCGAGATTTAAACCACCATGGATTCTGGCTTACAAGAGTTATAGTGGTGGGAATGTGCCATGGACTTAGTTCCAAAAAAGGCTAAGATTGATGTGGTATAGTGTGTAAATACAATCCGATTTACATAGTTTTCTGGTTAAGACCATTCCTTCATCTAATCTCGATCATTATTTGTGTGTATCTACCTTCAAATAATTGGTATTTCAATTATTACATACCCAAAGGTGGGGATATATATTATGAACTGAACACCAATCAATTTCACACGTTGTTTAAGACCAAATTTATGTTTTAAAGTTTAGAGTTTGTCATAATTCTCAATGGATGTCGCCCTAGTCGATTTAGCGTGCGGTTTAAAGATGTTTTTCAACTAATTAATAAATTATGTTAATAAGGTGTTAGTAAGGTGTATTCGTACTCGATTTCACTTAGTGATTGATTTAATAAATCAAATATACGAGTAATATAGGGTTTTATTTTTCAAACCTCAACCCAGTTCAATCCAGATTAGTTCAACTGAGCTATCTCTAGTACACGCGTGAACTATAGAAAAGTGCGTAGTATTCAGAGAGTCCGTGATTTAGTGAATTTACGCTCCACTCACGTAGAAATCTTGATTATATAGCACGGATTTTATAGCAATGGCTATAATCAATGGCTTACACTTGAATGTGAAGAAAACCAAGATTATGGTTTTTGAAAGGGAAGAAACCAGAACGAATGTAAGGATTGTGGTTGGTAACGATGTGCTGGAGCAAGTGAATGAGTTTGTATATCTTGGATGCGCCTTCAGTAAGGATGGGAAATACACCGCTGACATAGAGAGAAGAGTGAGTGCAGGGAACAGAGTGAATGGCGCGATGCGAATACGATGGGAAAGCTACTCGGGAGCCGGCACTTAAGCCATAAGGCGCAGCTGGCCATACATAACGGAGTTTTTGTCCCAACGCTGTTATATGGTAGCGAGAGCTGGGTATGTAAGAAGGAAAATGAAAGTAGGATAAATGCGGTAGAAATGCGAGCTCTGCGGAAGATGTGCGGAGTGAAGCTGACCGACCGCATTAGCAACAGCATAGTAAGACAGCGAGTAGGTATGAAAGATAGTATCGGTGTAAAGATGAGAAAGGGCATGCTCCGTTGGTTCGGGCATATAGAAAGAATGCCAGAGGAAAGAATGACAAAACAGATATACAATGTGAAAGTGGAAGGATGCAGGTACCGGGGAAGACCTAGACTATCTTACCACGACCAAATAAACCGAGTCTTATCTGATGGAAAAGTCAAGAGTCTCCGTAACCGGCGAGCGTGTATGAGACAAACTATGAGAGTCGAGGAAGCCAGAGAGGTATGTAAGGAAAGAACCTGTTGGAACTCTGTACTCTCTGCCTACCCCGCAAGGGATCTGGCGTGAGGTTATAGATAGATAGATAGATAGATTTTATAGCTGTGACTGCTAGTGTCACTATGATTTATTTAGAAAACAGGATATTTAACTAAAATCTGAGAGCTTGGCGCGAAAAGAGTGGCGCTACTGAGTTGATATGCTATCCTTGTCGGAATATAAATTTACTAAATGAATTTGAACCTGATAGCACGATTAATCGTTACCGTCACATTAACGTCGAAGTTTGCCAAAGCCCCCTGAATGTAATTATCCATTGTCTGAATAATAGCCTGAATGAATATAAAAGTGAAACTGTATAAATATGATTATGTGGTAATTTATCATATTAATATTTTTTTTAGGTCTTTTATATCATCAGGTAAAAGTAATTTATGTGACAAAGTACAACATAACTATAAAAATTACAGCTGTATGAATACATAATTCAATTGTTTCAGTTTTACACAGAGCTATATTTTAATTTCCAGGTGAAATATATGACTATAGGTCTGCATAAATTATTTCTATGTTTTAGTAATGAAGTAGCTTAATTGAATATAATGATACCAAAAGCAATTATTCCAAGGTGGACGGATGACATGGTGATGATGAAAGCTGTATGCGCAACACAAAGTTGGTTGTAGCGCGTCCTGACGATCTTTGGGGGTCCTTTGCCCTATGAAGCAATGGAATAGAATATCTAACAATATTCAGAATTCATACTGACACTGCTAACCCTCTTTGACACTGTTCAAGTTACATGACATCATAACTTCAATAGAGGTCGTTAAGAATATGACGTATCATAGTTACAATGGATGGTAGCGCTCTGAGAAGCTAGTATGCTTTTCTTGTTCAATGAATAAGTGGTGTGAATAGGATAGCGTATATTTTAGGTACGGTGTCGTTCTTATAGATTGCCAATTTTATTTTTATCTACCAATCTTCAACAAAACGCTGCCTCCAAAAATTTAGCGGGTTCCTTTTTTATAATTTTTTTTTATATTTATCATATACAGGTACAATGTTTAGGTTATAAAATAAACTAGCTCCAGCGACGCCTTACGACCGAAAATACAGAGGTTATGAAAACAATATTAGTGCGCTATCACTATTCTAATTTTCAGGCGCTAAAGTTTTATTATTTCCGAGAATAAGGGCTAATATACAAAACGTACGAGAGATTTTATAGATATACATGATTTTTTTTACTTTTAAAGTACTGGCAACCAATTAATTTTTATGATATTTTAAATTGTCTCTCTTCAATGTACATTTATGTCGTAAAGATCAAGTACTAATTTTGCAACAGAGGCATTTTAAGCACGGATTCACTTGAAAATGCGTCGTAGACTCGCCAGTACATAAGAGTTCATCCACATTGGCGCAAATCACACACGTGAATATACTAAAAATGGTGACGGTGACAGCAAGCTTTTTCAGTAAGCCGCTCCGCCCACTGTGTCTAACAGTCGCGGGTTCGATTCCCGCACGGGACAAATCTTTGTGTGATCTACAATTATTTATTCCGGTCTGGGTATTTGTGTATCTGAATTTTCATGATTGTAAACGCACCCACGACACAGGAATAAATCATAGTGCGGGGCTACGTTTTTAAAAATAATAAAAAAATGGTTTGTGCTTTACCCTCTGTAACTGTAACTGTTTATATCACTTGTACAACCTATGAAGGGTTCACAAGACGGTCACGATATTTTCACATTTTATTTTCAAAACTAACGTGCCATTTGAAACTGAGGCGCGCGAGTAGATTGTGCTATATAGTACGTGCAGGCGCATACGCATTTGAACATTATAATTATATGAATGAAAATAATTTTAAATATAAAACAACTTTTTAAAAACAAGCTTTTATAGCAAAACACAACGAAGATATCTTGTTATTGCGAGATGGCGCCGCAGATGGCGCTGTCGCCGTATAAACATTAGCTCCGTAATTATTTTCTCGAAAAAATAGAATAAAGTTAAAAATTTCTCTAAAAAGTGCAGTGTGTTTGGCAATATCATATATATAGTGAGGATTATTGTTATCTAAGAACAGTTTCCAGTGAATTTGTGAAAAAGTGCAATATCCAATTCAAAGTAAACTATATTCAATTTATGAACTTTTGTCGTAAAAGTGTGTTTTCTTTGGTAAATACTATCTTAAAATGTATTGAAATATGCAATGATACACATAAACCGTGCGTACAGTGATATTTATAAACAATCTAATAAAAATATGAACTTTAATGACCAGTTATAGAAAATATTTCAAATTTAGAACCACGGACACTGCCATCTAGTGATCAGTCAATATTGTGGCGTGGATGTGTCCATACAACAGTACCTATATCTGCAACAAACGGATCTGCAAGTAGTGCATAAATTCGCAACCCGAAGTAACTAAGCTGTAGCGAAGTTGTGTACCTGTTAAGCCGAGCAAAGGTTCCATGGATCAAATCTCAGTAATGCACATTGTTTTCTTTTTGTGCGTAAAATTGTTATATGTATAATTGTGGAAAAATATGACCAACAAAACTTCAAATTAAGTAGGCAGTGGTAGTCATTATCTATACAAAAATGGATTCCGATAATATAACATTTCGGAAACGAAAAACCAGTTCATTAAGTGATATTACGAATATAAGTGACGTTGACACATCTTTATTCGATGCCACGATTATGAGTCTACCTAATACTTCGATAAATAATCAGATAGTAAAAGATCTGAACGAGAAAATAAAGTCCCTAACAGATGAGCTTATAAGCGCACATCAAGAAATAGAAAATCTAAATACTGAGAATATACAACTTAAAACTGATCTTCAAAAATATATAAAGAAATATGACGCCAAAATCAGGACGTAAAAGGAAAGCTCCAAAATTAGATACTCCAACAAAACAAAGACATACTACGATGACCATTACTACGAGTTTAAATAAGGATAGTGATGCACCGTTATGAGAGAACAACACTGATTTCCCTAAAGTTGATACTGTTAGAATATTGGATGACACACAGAGTTTTAATCAATGTGGAACAGTAATGCAATCCAGAGATAATATGTTGTCACAAAACTCTACAAGTATTCAAGATGCTCTAGAAAATTCAAGAATTTTAAATAAAGCTACTTGTAACAAAGACAGTACAGCCGTTAACATTCATAATAATGGATCTGACCATATGAGAAGAAAAGTATTAATTTTAGCGGATGAACAAGGCCGTAATATGCGACGAATGCTTCAAAAATTACTAGGTACCGAATTTTTGGTTAGTTGCTTTTGGAAACCTGGAGCGTCATTGGCCGAAGTATTAGCATCAGAATCGGCTGAAATACGGTGTTTGTCTGATAATGATTTTGTTATTGTACTAGGTGGAGTTAATGACAGATATCGACATGAACTTATGTATTCCTTGAGAAATTTCTTAAGTTTTGTATGTAATACTCATGTGATTGTATCTGAAACACCATGCAACAAATATCTGAATGAACGTAAGCTAAACTACGAGTTAAAGTTTCTTTGTTCCAAATTTGACCATGCTACTTTCATTGATATGGATTACTGTAACTATATGCCCTCCCGCAACTTAATTGGTCTGCATAAATGTCGACGAATTCTCAAGGAAATACTCCACATTAATTACAGAACAAAGTTTAATCTGTACCTTAAAACTCAAACTCAAAATAAAGAACCCATAAGGTCAAAACTATTTGATAAATCTACTCAGACTAGCCTTGAAATTAGTCAATCATCGGAATCTGTAAATTGCAATGATTCTACCTTACAAAAACAATGCGCCAACAAAGATATACCATTACAAACAAATAAGTATGATTCAAACATTAGTAAAAAATCAATTTACAACACGAATAATTCTGGCTTTTTTCTTTCATAATAAAATAAATATTCTACATCAAAACTTAAATGGTCTGCTATCTAAATCTGATTTATTGACTATAACACTTGAATCACTTAAAGAAAAAAATAACCACATTGATGTTGTATGTGTAACGGAACATAACATGACAAATGAAGATGCAAAGATGTTAAACGTTCAAAACTTTATTCTTGGCTCCATTTTTTCTCGTAGCAAGCGACATGGTGGTTCATGTATACTCGTTAATAATACTATTGAATTTACTCCAGTTAAGGATATCAACAAATACAGTATTGAGAGCATCATAGAGATCTCTGGAATAGAACTCCTTGCACAGAAATTATATATTATACGTGTTTATAGACCTCCAAAATCAAATAAAGAAGATCTAGATAAATTCTTTAAAATTTTCGACAACCTTCTAAATCAATTGTGTTATTCAAAGAAAAAAATAATTCTTTGTGGAGACTTCAACATTAATATATTAAATAATACTAAAGAGTCCATGCAATATATCTCTATACTATCTAGCTATAACTTAAATATAGCAATTAAAGAACCTACGCGGCTTAAAAGTAAAACATGCATTGATAATTTTTTATACAATATACGAGGTTGTAAAGGTAAAGTGTTTGAATTTGCTCTTTCAGACCATACAGCACAGATTCTCACATGTCCAGTAAATATGAGTTGCCCTCTAAAATTTTGGTACATCAAAAATTTTTGAAAGGGTAATACACAACTCCATATATGATTTTTTTGAATTAAATAACCTATTTACTAAAGAACAGGTAGGGTTTAGGAGAAACAAGAATATTAATATGGCTATATATAGATTTCTAGAAACAATAACGAAAAATGTAGATTTGAGGATAACCACATGTGCCCTCTATATGGACTTGACAAAGGCTTTTGATTATGTTGAACATAGTATCCTATTATATAAATTATATGCATATGGAATTCGAGGAAATGTATTAAATCTTATAAAATCCTATTTAACTAATAGAAAACAAGCAACGCAAATAACTAGACTATGTCCTGACCTAAAAAAAGAACTAAACTACTTGTCAGAATATAGAGACGTTAATTTTGGAGTACCGCAAGGCAGTGTACTGGGGCCTCTGCTATTTATTATTTATATTAACGATCTTCCTGGAATAACCAAGCATCACACAGTACTATTTGCAGATGACACTACTGTTATATTCTCAGGTAATGAGACAAATTTAAATTTAAAAAATGACATTAATACTACTTTACATGACATAGTACAATGGTTGACACTAAATAATTTAAAGATTAATCTTGTCAAGACAGTTCTAATGACATTTAAAAATAAAACTAATAAAATTGTTGACTTTAATTTAAACTACTTAGGACAAACTGTTCAACAGTGCAGACGACAAAATTTTTAGGTTTGAATATAGACTGCAACTTAAATTGGAAGAACCATATAGAAATTCTTTGCTCAAAAATGAATAAATACGCATACGCTTTATATATGTTGTCTAAAACAGTCGATCAATCAGTGATATTAACGGCTTACCATGGTTATGTGTCATCCAGTTTGAGGTATGGCATACTATTTTGGGGCAACGCAACCAATAAAGATGCAGCATTCGCGGCTCAAAAAAGGTGCGTGAGGGCGATGTGCCGTATGAAACCGACTGAGAGCTGTAAGCCTCTCTTTAAACAGTTACGCATTCTGACACTTCCCTGCCTATATATCTTTGAAACGATATTATTCGTTAGAAATAACATAAATAATTATAAGAAACTTAACAGCAAACGTCATAATTATAAAATTTGTTTTGACAATAATTAAAACAGTATTTACAAATAACTGTTTAAGAGAAGATTAAATAAATAACTAAATGATATGTTAAATAATACTATGATGAATGAATAAATAATAATATATGATATGTGAATATTATATTTAAAGAATTTTATATGCTTATCAATTTTAGCCTATAAGATACTAAATATTTGCATGCCATGAAGCTGGATATGGTGAAACACCTCAAACACTGAAGATCTTATGTAATACATACCCATATTCGCAAATAAAGATATGATTATGATTATGATTATTTCTAAAACTGAAACACTGGCTTTTACAACTATCATACGCAGAAACCGAAAATTTATTACATATTGTTACGTAATGATTGATATATACACAGCTCTTGTCGCAAGTCACAATATATGTACAAATACTATGATTTTAGCGCACGTATCCATACATACACATATACATCTTCCGAGGCACATACAGACATACACACACACATACGCACACACATACACACACACAATCACACGATGGTACAAATAGGTACTTCATTTTATAATAACGATACAAGCTGCGCCTAGTGTGAAGGCTACAAGTAATATGTTACACTATGTACTTTTTGGTAAATAAATAAAGTTATTATTATTATTATCTCGCTGAGATTCACGGGCTTTACCCGGACCTATGAAAGGCTTGCATGGGGACATGGGTCTAACACGTAGAGGCCCTTTGCGAGAAGTTAATGTTATGTAAGCCACCTGCTGAGATCACGTGCTGAAAATGAAGAAACATAACCAGCGAACTGACCTCGGCAGGTGCAAGGACTATTGTAAATTATGGAAAGAAAACAAGGGCTATGTAAATGAGGTTTGATGGACAAAAACTGGACTATTTCAAAGGGGACGGACACCGGCCATAATTAGTGATAACTAATTACCCGTGGCCGGCGGTGACTCACCGCTTACTAGATGGGCCCTCAAACGGTCGTCCTAGGACAACTGAGGGCGAGACCGGTGTGAGCGGCTCAGGGGTGTAGAGAGGTGTGCTGCGCTTTCTCCGAAGTTACTCGCGGCGTTATGCCCTTTAATACTTATTATTATTATTTTATGGACATGTTCTCACCAACGCGTCCTGCGTCCTGCACGCGCTATCTGGGCGGCGTCTGCACGCAATCATAGGGAGATACTGATCGTCACCGCTGTAGACACCACCGCGGCTGAACGCGTTGGTTCGGCCGTACCGTAACAGTTGAAATATCCGCGCTGATTACATTCGTCAATGGAGCTGCACCTTTATAATAAAATATCGCGGTTCGATAGGAAGTGCCGATAACAGCTTCCATTAGCGGCCCGCCGATGCTTTAGTATCAATTTTAGTTCAGACATTACCACTATTAAATAGCATACTTATACAAGGTAACTTGTAAAATACTTTTGCCTCGCAGAGCCTTTATTTTTCCGTATAGCTCTATAACTTTGTGAGTTGGTCATTTAATGATACTCCAGTGGCAGAATACAATTACACGGTCATTTCAAAAGATGTCGTTACGTGCCGCGTCTGATCATAGTAAATAAGATCCCAGGACTATATTCCTAATATCACAAACAATAATTTTCTATATTATTTATAACTTATCATCACGCCAGATTCCTTACGGGGTAGGCAGAGGTTACACAGTTCCAACGGGTCCTTTCCTTACATGCCTCTCTGGCTTCCTCTAATTTCATAGTTCGTCTCATACACGCTCGCCGTTTACGGGGACTCTTGACTTGTCCTTCAGATAAGACTCGGTCTATCTGGTCGCGGTAAGATAGTCTATGTCTTCCCCGGTACCTATATGCTTCTACTTTCGCATTGTATATCTGTTTTGTCATTTTTTCTTCTAATATTCTATCTATATGCCCGAAGCAACGGAGCATACCCTTTCTCATCTTTACACCGATACTATCTTTTATACCTACTCGCTTTCTTACTATGCTGTTGCGAATACGGTCGGTCAGCTTCACTCCGCACATCTTCCGCAGAACTCGCATTTCTCTACCTATCTATCTCTATCTATATCATCACGCCAGATCCCTTACGGGGTAGGCAGAGAATACAGAGTTCCAACAGGCTCTTTCCTTACATACCTCTCTGGCTTTCTCTACACTCATAGTTCGTCTCATACACGCTCGCCGGTTACGGCTATACTCGGTCGGTTAAGACTCGGTTTATTTGGTCATGGTAAGATAGTCTAGGTCTTCCCCGGTACCTACATCCTGTCACTTTCGCATTGCATATCAGTTTTGTCATTTTTTCTTCGGACATTCTTTCTATAAACCCGAACCAACGGAGCATACCCTTTCTCATCTTTACACCTATACTCTCTTTCATACCTATTTGCTTTCTTACTACACAGTTGCGAATACGGTCGGTCAGCTTCTCTCCGCACATCTTCCGCAGAGCTCGCATTTCCACCGCATTTATCCTACTTTCATTCTCCTTCTTACATACCCAGCTCTCGCTGCCATATAACAGCGTTGGGACAAGAACTCCGTTATGTATGGCCAGATGCGCCTTTTGGCTTAAGTGCCGGCTTCCAAGTAGTTTTCCATCGCACCATTCACTCTTGTTCCCTGCACTCGCCCTTCTCTCTATGACAGCGGTGTATTTCACATCCTTTCTGAAGGCGCATCCAAGATATACAAACTCATTCACTTGCTCACATCGTTACAAACCACAATCCTTGCATTCGTTCTGGTTTCTTCTGAGAAGTTAACGCTTTATATATTATAATTTAATGATAATGACGGACGATTTAGCGCAGTGGTTAAGAGCTTAAGCCGCTCTGCCTACTGCGTCTAGTAGTCGCGGGTTCGAGTCCTGCACGGGACAAATCTTTGTGTGATCCACAATTATTTGTTCCGGTCTGGGTATTTGTGTATGTGAATTTTCATGTTTGTAAACGCACCCACGACACAGGAATGAATCCTAGTGTGAGACTACGTTTTTTTAAAAAGAAAAAAAAGTCCTTCTGATTCTGCTATTTATTTTATATAACCGTTTCCTGCGCACCCACGACACAGGAATACACCCTAGTGTGGGGCTACGTTTAAAAAAAAAAAAAAAAATTAACGCAACGCATTTTACAACACTTACATACACACCCACACACGCCGAGTCAAAGTAACAGGGAGGAGCCAATATTCTGCATTTCAGTTTGTTAATTTCTTATTAATAAAGAACACATCAAACATACATAACTATAGGTCTGAAGAAGATACCGGACTTATTCTCGAAAGGAACATTAATGCAAAATAAATCCACATTTCGAATTCAAAACCCAGATCAATCCATTATCAACCGCGACACCGAATATTGGAACACGAATTAGTGCCAAAATAAAATATCTATTGGAATGAAATCGAGAGTGAGCGCGCGATTACTGCGAGACTTTGTAAAGAACGGATATTACGAGTCTCGCGGTTCCAAAATTTAAATGAAATTCTAATAGTAGTAATAAAAAAAAAACAAGTAATTATAATATTAGTAAAAAATAAACACGGTCACACCGATATTCCTCAAGTGGGGCAGGGATGTACTGTACACCCACTTTTCACCAATGATATTAGGTGCCATGTAATAGAGGGCGAGCCTATTAACATTTTACCGGGCACAATGCCAGACTCCGAACAGATACTGGAATTTTACCTATAGAAAAATGACACGTTGTCCAACCTAGGATATTAACCCTTATGTTCCGTGCATTATTCGCTACTTAAACAAAGATGCATTATTTTTTTAACCGACTTCAAAAAGGAGGAGGTTCTATGTTCGTTTGTATGTATGTTCACCGATATTTCAGTCCATTTTGGACCGATTTTGATGATTCATTTTGCTTTGGATTCATTATAGCTACAAGGTGGTCCCATTTTAATTTGATCGGTATTGGACCTTGGACTTTGCAGATACACTAGGGAAATCCTTAACGAAAAATAATACGAATCTGTAGATTAAGTTATTAGAAGTATTGTGTTGATTCTAAAGGTACTCTACTATAGAACTAAATAGAATATTAACTGACTTCAAAAAAGAGGGACGTTTACAATTAGTATGTTATCTTTAGTAACGTCTTTATTTATGAACTGATCGTGATGATTATTTTTGCGTTTGGCTTAATATAGTTTCGAGGTGGTCCCCTTTTAATGAAATAGGTAGTGAACCTTGGATTTTGAAAATACCTCAGGGGACTCCTTAAAGGCAAATAGTAGGAATGTATACATTCCGTTATTATGGGTATACCCACAGAACTGATTTAATAATCAGTTCTGTGGGTATTTTACTGTAGGTATTTGTATGTTTTCGGGTTACAATTTCATATCTAAGACTTAAAAATAATCATCAAACGTAAGACGTCCATTACAGGAAAAAGCCCTCCCTCAATCGTCGCTACGACATTTGGCTTTGTGCTTTATACAACCAGCTTTTACCGGCCATCTTCCACCAGGTCACTGTTCACCTTGTGAGGATCTGCCGCCTCCACAAAGGAGGCTGATAGGAGAAAGAATTTCAAGAACCTATCAACATCTTCTTCGTCGAAGCATGTTCCCAGTGGCATGCTCAGCTACTGCTTTGGGGTCCGGGGTCCGCTAAATATCTATCTTTTTATCACGCCAAATTTCTTGCGGGGCAGGCAGAGAGCACAGAATTCTAACAGGTTCTTTCCTTACTGACTTCTCTTGCTTCCTCCACCTTCATAGTTCATATAATATACGCTCGCCGGTTACGGACTCTTGACTTGCCCTTCAGATAAGATACTATCTATTTCGATATGGTAAGATAGTAAGGTAAAACACCGGAAACTACACTTGTCCAACCTAGGATACGAAGGCCTCGTGATCACCAGCCCAACTATGTGTCACTAGAGCAACGAGACAGTCCTTTATACTAAAAATAAACTAAACAGCCATTATTACCAACCCAAGTAATGATTCTTGCTATATTTTAGCGCCATTCGGCGTGCGACATAACAAATTACATTTGACGCCGCTCTTGCTTGGAAACGCCAAAATGGTGATTTTATTTATAAACGAAAAGGAGCCTGAGTAACTTATGGCCTCCCTGATACAGCTGTAAAGAATTACGGGCCTCTAGATTGGAAATATACCGTTTGTTTCTCAATTCTCTTACCCTCTCACGTCCCGGTAATTTGTTTGGGTCCTGAAATGCTGTTGGCGTAAACAAATTCTAGGGACGTTTAGATGCTTAAGTGAAGCATTGGCTTTTAGCGTTAAATATAGATGGTGTGGGTTCTGTTCTATTGTTAGTTCGTAATGGGTAATGTCCTCTTTATTTAGGTGAGACTGATTTATAATTGTTAGAGTGGGGTTACGGATTTTATTAAAAGGAAAAACATAGCTTCTGTACTATATTGTTGTATAAAGCAATTGACGCTTGCTTGAATTGAGACTCGGTGTAGGGTGAACTATGCTTTACCGAAGGCCGTGCAGCTGGGATAGCTGAATCTTTCTTTATGTTAGGACGGGCTACTTACTTGGCAGTATCAAGATATACGTATCGCTTATAGCATGGATTGAAGCTTTAGCCACATAGCCGACGGAACGGGACGGCGGCGTGACGCCGGTGGACGGCACCGTGGTGCGTACGTTACACTGTGGGTGTACGCGACAATATCTTCGGCTATTTGCTGGCCCGTAAACAACACAGCTAGCGTCTCGCTTGCTCCGGCATTGACGTCCCGTTTTCGTTGTGCTTTGTTAATAATCGCGTAGGGCGCGAAGGTGGCGGGTCACGACTTTTGCCGTCGCGCCCAGCATGGCGGAGTCGTGTGGCGTCTTTAGTGTGTGAGGCGTGTGTTAGAAACCGGGAGATGGTAACTTATGTGGTAGCGTATCGTGCCGTCGTTAACAACATAAAGCTAGCATCCCGCTCGCACGCCATTCAGTCCGTTATGTGCCCGAGCCATAATTGGTGCACAAGACACAAAAGCTTCTAAGCCGGACTTCTTAATAAAAAAGGGAGTAAAACTTCAATTAGAGACGCCAACAATAGCCTGGTCTATTAATAAACCGCATTCAAACCTTGCAACTAAGAAACCCCGTAATATGAAATTTAAGTAGAAATAGTGAAATAGCTTTTATTCTCCATACAATTGGATAATAGCTTGAGACCTCATGACCGCTTCGTGATGGCGTTTTAAAGCGATTTCGCAAGTTTCCGCAACGTGCAGGTTAAATATCATTCTTGGGTCTCTTTCACCGCCCTCGAGTAAATTCTGAAAGAGACTGATCGACAATTAAAGGTGCAAGTAAGTCGTCGTACAAATTTTACCTTCTTTGAGTAGCCCTCTCCGAGGGGTACACTAGTCAGTTTTAATTGCCGAGTAACGCTTATCAAGAAGTAACTATTTTAATCGAGGGTTATGAAAGAGGCCCTTGGGGATGGTTATTGGACTTTCTTAAATTTCAATTCGGTTTTCAAATCAATACGGAATACTCTGATTGATCATACGTTTTACTCCTTTATATAGTATAATCTTCATTATCTAATCTCCTAACCCAGCCAGCCTATACCTACAGAATTATGCAATAAAATTACTGCCCAGTGTTATACAGTAGCTCATATACATAAAAGGAACATTACGGCCAAATTAATATTCAAAGACACTCATTTCTTCGGCGAATTGCTTGGAGTTATGGCTGAATCGCCGCTGCAGCCTCCATTGAATTATTCATTCGGGATGTTCCACGACTTTATGAAATTAACAGCACTCCTTGCGCATTAGTCCGCCACTTGAGTTTAAAAAAAAATATATTTTATTCGCATCTTATTATAGTCCTTCTGTATTGTGATATTTGATTATAAGCTGTATTTGCTTTTGTTGTTTTATTATTGTTTAAAAATAAAGTATAGGTGTAAAGATTAAAAAGGGTATGTTTAGGTTGTTCGGGGATATAGAAAGAATGTCGGAAGGAATGACGAAACAGATATACAATGATGAAGTGGAAGGTAGGTACCGGGGAAGATCTAAACTATCTTAGCATGACCAAATAGGTCGTGTCTTATCTGAAGGTCAAGTCAAGATTTTCTGTAACCGGCATGTGTCAATAAGACGAACTATGAGATTAGGGAAGCCTGTCTGTAAGGACTGTAAGGACAGAACCTGCTGGGACTGTGTACATTTTGCCTACCTCGCAAGGGATTTGGCGTGATAATATACTTCAATATATAAAAAAATAATAGAATGAAATTTTCCAATGTCAAATCTCGGAGGTTTTTAATTTGAGGCGACGGTTAAGTCAGTATTGTATGTAGTACGATACTACCTATGTCAATGTTGGACATTCAATTGAAGTCCACGTATTCCTTTTGTATACTTACACCGAACTTCGCACAAAGGAAATTTCCTCCTCAGAGGCACACATTGTTGGGATCTTTATTGAGTTGCTTGTGACCGGGAAATAAATAAACCTTTGTCTCTCACGGCATTTGCTTTCACCTTAAATCTTATATTATAGACCTTTGCGCTTTGTGTTAGATGAGGCCAGAGCTGGACTATGTGAAAGATGATGTTTACATAAATTTGAATTCATGACTCAGACGTAGTTCGGAATCACCTGGAAGATGTCTTCGGCAGAACAAAGGCCCTGACGACTAGCTTTGTGCTGTACTTATTCAGATTTTTACTGAGTCATTCTCCAAGATGATTTATCATATCAAAAAGATTGCCTCTTTTCGTCTAGTGTCCACAAAAGTTTTCTTCGGATCCACTCCATCCAATAGGTTGCCTGGAAGAAATCACTATTAGTGAAATGGCCGCCCATTGATACATTACCTTTCAATTTTCAATCTTGCTTCTTTTAACTCTTTTGTATCTTTAGTGGTCAATAAAGTGTTATCTATCTATCTAATGTTTACCTATAACGATCTAGGTACTCGTTTAGAAAGATTAATGATTGCACGAATTTTGTAATTGAAAACAATCAATTACTTATGAGCTGAAAATGATACTGTTTTTGTGACTACTGAGAATGAACTTATACACACGCTTACGCGTACACATAAGTTCTCTTTTCTATCCCAATTTGATTTAGTACATCTTTGTGATAAAGTTAGGTAATTAACTATCTGTTATTAATGTGTGTGATGTCTAACATCTAATAATTTGTATTTCTATGTACCTGTATCATCGTCAACCAAAAGACGTCGACTGTAGAACTTAGGCCTCTCCCAAACATGTTTATGGTAACTGACGTTTTGTCGTATCTAGCGTTTACAGTCCTACAAGGCTATTTTGCCCCGCGGCCAAAATAGGAACTAACCTTGTCATCAAGAGAAATGTCACTTCATGGCAATCGCAGAGTTGCCATTTGCTATGAAATTTACCCAAGTGGTTTTTTTTATTTAGTAGCCGTGCGGACCCACTGTTGATATATTTCTCTGAAAGTACGAACATTTTACTAAATGTTAACCCTAATTTCACAATGGTGAATTTCACCGCGTGGTTCCCGGCTTAGAGTAGGACCAACCCATCTCATCCCATCGGGTGTCGTACAAGGCGACTAAGGGAAAACTAGGGAATGGGCAGCAGCGTTCACTTAACACTTCGACGACCAATAACTGCGCTCGCCAACCCGCCTGCCAAACGTGGCGAGTATGGCAAACACCCCCAATTATGGAAGAAAGTAGGAAAACCAGGCCCCTAGTCCCCGGCGGTCCTGTTCGTCCTGGCCACGGTAGCAGCCATGGTAACGACAGGACAAGGGGTGCTAAGAATCTCCGGCAGAGATTCGGCTACCACCAAAACCGAAAATTGGCCCTGGTGACATACAACGCACGCACATTGAGGACAGATGAGAAGCTTGTTGAGCTGGAAGAAGAGTTAAACAAGTTGCGGTGGAGTATTGTTGGTTTATCGGAGGTCCGAAGAGAGGGCGAGGACACGATAACCTTAAAATCTGGCAACTTGTTTTACTACCGGGAGGGCGAACAGCAGTCCCAAGGTGGTGTTGGATTTATCGTCCACAAGTCACTCATAAACAACGTTGCGTCCATCACTAGTGTGTCGAGCAGGGTAGCGTACCTGATACTCAGAATATCCAAAAGATATTCGCTGAAGGTCATACAGGTCTACGCACCGACCTCGGCATACTCAGATGATGAGGTCGAAGTTATGTATGAGGACATTAGTAGAGCCATACATACTTCCAAAGCACACTTTACAGTAGTTATGGGTGACTTCAATGCGCGACTGGGCAAACGGGGCGATGATGAGTTGAGAGTGGGGCAATTTGGATATGGGCAGCGCAACCCCAGGGGTCAGAGGCTGGCCGAATTTCTGGAGAAGGAGGGACTCTTTATGATGAACTCTTTCTTCCAGAAGCCGCCTCATAGGAAATGGACCTGGATGAGCCCTGATGGTTTCACAAAAAATGAGCTAGACTTCATCATGAGCACCAAGCGACAAATATTTAATGATGTCTCCGTGATTCACAGGGTAAAAACCGGCAGTGATCGGTCATAGGCACATTAAATATTAATGTCAAAATGGAAAGATGGCGTTTGATGAAGTCTACGCTCCGACCTTGTAATGCACATATCCAAAACCCCGAGAACTTTCAACTCGAATTGTCAAACCACTTCGAATTGCTAGACAGCAGCGCATCAGTGGACGAAATCAACAATAGGTTGGTAGAGACTGTCCATACGGTCGGATCCAAGCATTTTAAGCCCCACCGTAAAAATAGGCCTCAAAAGCTATCTGACTACACCCGAAACCTTATGGCTGAGCGACGTACCATGACACTCCAAACCTCCGATGATGCTAAGTCCTATAGGCAGCTCAATGGACAGATATTGAAGTCCTTGCGACACGATTTACGGTCCTTCAATACAAGACGTATTGAGGAGACCATAGAGCAGAACAAGGGCTCCAAAGTGTTCGCAAGAGACGCGTCTATTGGGCAAAGCCAGTTGACGAAGCTGAAGACGGAGGACGGAAAGGTTACGTCGAATAGGTCAGAGGTGCTCAGGGAGATAGAGAGGTTCTATGGGCAGTTGTATACCTCAGTAGCTGAACCTGTTGTTGACTTGGTAAAAGACCCAAGAGCCAAGCTAACCCGACACTACACTGAAGATATCCCGGACATCAGCCTGTACGAGATTGGGATGGCTCTCAAATAACTTAAAAACAACAAAGCGCCGGGTGAAGACGGAATTACCGCAGAGCTTCTGAAAGCGGGTGGATCGCCGGTACTTAAAGTCCTTCAGAGGCTGTTTAATTCCGTCTTGCTCGAAGGAAAAACGCCGGAAGCATGGAACAGGGGTGTGGTGGTACTCTCTAGAAAAACACTTTATTAAAGAACTATAGGCCCATCACACTGCTGAGCCATGTTTACAAGTTGTTTTCGAGAGTCATCACGAATCGTCTCGAACGCAGGCTTGATGACTTCCAGCCTCCCGAACAAGCCGGTTTCCGGAAAGGCTTTAGTACCATAGACCACATACATACGCTGCGGCAGATTATACAGAAGACCGAGGAGTATAATCTGCCACTATGCTTGGCATTTGTGGACTATGAGAAAGCCTTCGATTCGATCGAGACTTGGGCGGTTCTTAGATCTCTCCAGCGATGCCGCATTGACTATCGGTACATCGAAGTGTTGAAGTGCTTGTATAATAACGCCACCAGGTCAGTCCGAGTACAAGGGCAGTGCACGAAGGCGATCTCCATAAAAAGAGGAGTAAGACAGGGAGACGTCATTTCTCTGAAACTGTTTACGACCACCATAGAGGACGCCTTCAAGCTCTTGGAATGGCGAGGACTTGGCATTAACATCAATGGCGAATACATCACTCACCTTCGATTTGCCGACGACATTGTAGTCATGGCGGAGTCGCTGGAAGATCTAGGACGAATGCTCGGCGACCTCAACAGAGTATCTCAACAAGTGGGTCTTAAAATGAACATGGACAAAACGAAAATATTGTTTAACGTCCATGTCGTACCCACCGCACTCACCGTTGGGAACTCTACTCTTGAAGTTGTCGACGAATACATTTACCTGGGACAGGTAGTCCGGTTAGGTAGGTCCAACTTTGAGAGAGAGGTCAATCGACGAATCCAACTCAGCTGGGCAGCGTTCGGAAAACTGCGCAACATCTTCTCATCCAAAATACCTCAGTGCCTTAAGACTAAAGTTTTTAGTCAATGTGTGTTACCAGTGATGATATATGGATCAGAGACGTGGTCTCTTACTATAGGTCTCATAAAAAAGTTAAGAGTTGCTCAGCGAGCTATGGAGAGAGCTATGCTCGGCGTTTCTCTACGTGATCGAATCAGGGATGAGGAGATTCGTAGAAGAACCAAGGTCACCGACATAGCCCTTAAGATTAGCAAGCTGAAGTGGCAATGGGCGGGCCACATAGCGCGAAGATCGGACGGGCGTTGGGGCAGAAAGATTCTAGAGTGGAGACCACGTATTGGCAAGCGCAGCGTGGGACGTGTTACGTCGTAACATAGTTTTAAAAATATAAAATAAAAATAAAAAATCTTTACACACAAACAAACAAAATAACTAGTTGTTACATCGAATGGAAACCGCGCGCCTTAACTAGTGATAGCATCATAATGACCATATAAGGTATTCGTTGGCACCGGAAATCAAATTCCTTCTAGAACACCTAATAAGGAACGCCCACAACATAGAAGGATCTAGAAATAATACAATAGCGAACAACGGGACAATGATCCTATCTCACTCGGTTCGGTTATTGCTAACTTAGTCCCACAAGAAATTTATAAAAAAACAGACAATAGTTTAGGGCGTGCCTTGCTTCGGTTGAGCCGTTCTTTCTATATGTCTATATCTCTGTCCTCGTCTCAGACGAAGGATCAAGAGATCTGGGGAGTGCGCACTGTTGCCAGGCAGGAAGTAGGCCGTCCTGGGGGGGCAGTATATAAAAACGAGCTCGCGCAAGAACAACCCTTTTCCGACGACAGAGCTCGCACGACTACAATTCAGTTCAGTACGAACAGTGCTTTATTAAAAAAAAAAAAAAAAAGTTTAAATGAGCAACATTCTTCAACCCCCTTGGTAAGTTTAATATAATTATTCCATTGCTGTTAACAAATTTTTCGTGTCTGGATTAATTCGATTACTATGCAACAAGTGATTTGTTCTACCTTTTAATAGTGTATTTTTCTGTGGCTATATATATTTCTTAATAGTGGGTAACAACGTAACCAAATGTGACAGCTAGTATCTTAAAAATTGTAAAATATAACCTTTTCTATTCAATCATTCGATAAGTTTTGAATATGTTTCACCGCGGTATTTTTCTTCATTTCTATTATCATATTAATTTCGTTCAAATCGATCCAGCCTCCACAAGAAACCAGGAGAGATATGGCCGCGATAATTAATTCCCACTGTGCATTCCACGCGTGTGTTGTTGAACATCGGTGGCTTGTGAATATCTATTTTTCTAAATATTTGTTGTCAAAAATTCCGTAATAACTAAAATTCTAACTTCATACATTAAAATAATGAGCTTTTTGTTTTGTTAATCTATTAGAAATTGCCACCGCAAATTGTATAATGTAAACACAAAATTATTCGCTGGATTGATGCCACGAAAGAGGGTTTTCTCAATATACCCGACAAAAAAAAAAATATCAATGGTCATTGTTTCGACGTTTTTATAGACCTACCGTCATGTGTAAGAATTAAAATTTTTGTACCTCATAGCGTAGTGGAGTGGTGATAGTCCTAAATATAATGTTGGGGTTTGATTCTGGGTTGGGTAATAAGTTTTTTTTATATATTTGTTTTTCCTTATATTTCAACCGGACGTAAATATCACCACTCCATTTCGTGAATATTTTAATTGCTTCGCGAAAGATGCCGATGCCCACTCCTGGTCTCACCTAGTGCCTGGGGGTCGGATCTTTCGCGCTACATGTGTCCAATTCGGCGCGTTCCAGAAAACTGGGGGTCCACCGTACGGGTTGACAAGTACGGTTTGGGAGACAGCAGGCCTCATTTCTGCCCGTCGACTCCCGCTGACCTCGGCGGCTGAGGGCCTTCTACAGGGCACCTCCAGATTCCTCACCTAGCCGGTGGAGGCTGTTACCGAAGACCCCCCACGCGTCACGGGATCGAGCGGCCTAAAGATAAGTCCCCAGCGCCCATAGGTTTTTTTTGTGGACCCTCAAACTCCCCTGTGCCGGGAATTCACGCCCCATTTTAATATTGATACTTATTCTAATTTTCTGGATTGTTCTTATTACGATTTGAATTGTTTGCGTAATCAAATATATTTTTCCTGATAACAATAAACAATTGTATTTTTTTTGTAATTGTGTGTTTTATTTGTACCCGCCGTCAGGCGGTCGTAACAGACGACCGCCTGCCAGATGGACCGACGATCTGGTGAAAATGGCAGGAAGTCGTTGGATGCAGGTGGCATCGGACCGGTTACGCTGGAAAGCGATTGGGGAGGCCTATGTTCAGCAGTGGACAAGTATAGGCTGAGATGATGATGATGATGAATTTCACAATAACGCCCTCTCAATGTCATCCACGGGCTAATATATCCTTGTAGCACGATACCCGTAGTAAATATGCTTTAAATACTGACGGCAAAACATCTATCACCTTTATTTATTTACAGCATGATCGACAGGAACGTTTGAAACCTTATCCATTATATATCAAAACGGACCTTTTTGCCCGTAAAATATTTTATAACATTCACATGATCGTATGTAGCGAGAGAGAAATTCCGGCTCGCAATATCTAGAATGTTTTCCTTGGACCGGTCAAAATACTTTATGTATCAACCCTTGCTTGCGCAAGGTCGGCGACTGTGGACTCGAAATTTACGAGGCACCTCACGAGAGGGTATAAATAAATGAAATTGCAGCGGAATTCTTTTTGATTTTTAAGGATGCATCGGAGATGTTTTAATAATATAATTTATTGGCTGCAGAAAACTTGGGGAATTTACTGGTGTACGTAAACTGGGGCATTATTTCACATGTTTTTGGATTAATAAGATTTTCTCCTATTTAGTTTTTCGAGATTTTTCTGAAAGTAAGTGTAGCAGAAGAAATGGTTTTGTTTGGGTGTCGAAGCGAAAGTGGTTTTATTTCTATTTATTTTAAGAAGAGTAAACAAATCCGCCCAAGATAGAATCTTTTGATCGTGTATTTTAATTGGGATACGAGTACCTACAAGCAATTTAGTTAACATTCAACACCTACCGTATTTAATTTCTTTAAAAAAAACGTAGCCTCACACCAGGATTTATTTCTGTGTCGTGGGTGCGGTTACAAACATAAAAATCCACATATAGTCACATAAACCAGTTTGGGTACTGATTTATGTGAGTATATGTTGATACATATCATTGTGGATCACATAAAGATTTGTCCCGTGCGGTAATTGAACCCGCGACTATTACACACAGTGGGCTAAATCGTCCGTCGAATTTACAAAACCTATGTCAAACTTACAAAAAAAAAATACTAAATAAACGCGAGTAAAGTCGCGGGTAACAGTTAGTTTATTATATTTTCGTCAAATCTCTTATTTATCCTCAATACACATACACCTAAGTATGGGTTTTGTAGTGAATTTGTATATTAAAGTGCGCAAAAAGGTAGGTAAATCTTTAACTTATTTGACAAATATTAATTAAAAATCAAAAATAGAGTAGAAAAGTAATTAACTTAAACTATACTGTATTTACGACATTGGGTTGTTCTCCTCTTTTTACAGCTTGTCTTTCGACAAAGGCCTCCCCTAAGGCTTTCCATTTGTTTCTGTCCTTTGCTGCACGTAGCCAAATTGGACCGGCTACTTTCTTCAAGTCGTCCTCCCATCGTTTTGTTTGTCTTCCTTTTCTTCTTTTACTTTCCCTGGGGTACCATTCAGTTATTATTCTGGTCCATTTTTCTTTCTTTTCTCTCAACATGTGCCCCATTCATTGCCATTTTAATTTTCTGCAGACTGATTGTACTTTTCCGAACTTGGTATTTTCTTTTATTCTTTTTAATTGTATTTTATCTCTTCTTCTTACTCCCAATACACTTCTTTCTATGCCATTCTGACAGATATTTATTTTATTTCGTTGTTGTTCGGTTAAGGCCCAAGTTTGGCAAGCGTATGTCAGACATGGCAGGATGCAAGCATTAAAAACTTTTCGCTTCTCTGACATTGGATACTCTTTATTTTCATTATTTCGCTTAACGACCAGAATCTCTTCCAAGTGTTAGCTATTCTCCTTTCGATTTCCTTCTGCGTGTTTTCTGTTGGTGATACTAATTGCCCTAGATAAATGTACTCGTTTACGTATTCTAATTGTTGATTATTAATTATAATAGCTTCTGTTAGTGGAGAATTGCTCATTATTTTTGATTATTGACATATTTATTGAGAGACCTGCCTTTGCACTTTTATCTGACAGTTGTTGGAGCATTTTTTCCAAGGTCCTCGGACATTCTGAAAAAAAGTATTTAATCGTCAGCGAATCTCAAGTAACTTAATTTCTCTCCGTTCACGTTCAGTCCGAAATTCTCCCAACTCAGTCTCCTAAAAATCATCTCTAATACGGCTGAAAATATCTTCGGTGAAATAGGGTCGCCTTGACGAACGCCTCTTTGAATCGGGAACTCGTCGCCTGTTCTTTCCAGTTTTATTTGTGCTGTACTCTTCCCGTATACTTTCTTTAATAGGCGTAGGTACTTTCTGTGGACTCCTTGTCGCTCTAATGATTCCCATATATAGTGGTCCTCCAAGGAATCAAACGCTTTATTGAAGTCTACAAATCCCAGATAGTATACTTTATTATATTCTCTGTATTTCTGCAGTATCTGCCGTAGTACATGAATGTGGTCTATAGTCGAAAATTTGCTACTACATCAAGCTTGCTCCTTTGGCTGATTTTCATCGAGTGTGTTAGTTAGCCTAAAAAGTAATATTTTTGAAAAGATTTTATATATATTAGACATTAAACTTATTGGCTTGTAATTGCCGATGTCTCCTTTGTCTCCTTTTTTGTGTAATAAGACGATTATTGATTTCGTCTAGTCTTCTGGGATATTTTCTGTTTTTATTATTGCGTTGAATAAATTGGTTAGCTTGGGGTCAATCACTGGCATTGATATGCGAAGAAGTTCGTTAGTGATATGATCAGGACCTGGTGCTTTTCCTAATTTCTGCGTCATAATAGCTCTTTCTGTTTCTTCATTAAAGAATAAGTGGTATAGGTTCAGAATCTTGCGTATCATCAGTCGCAGTCGTTGTGAGTTTGTCACTTTTGCTTTGGTACAAGTTTTTTATATAGTATTTAGTATTTCAATTCTCTTTCTAGTACCTTTTCCCTGTCCGTTCTTCATATTTGGCATCCAATTTTTCTTTAACTCTAATTCTTTGAACGCTTTCTTTACTCCGCCTGTTTTCTTAATATGATATTGAAAAGTGTTTAACCTTTGAAGCTTGTATAAGCAATTTACTTTCGTTAAGTAGTTTAGTTGTTTCGGTTGATATTATTGTTTTATTATTTGTATATACTTTTCGAGCTTCAGATTTGAGGGTGTTTACAAAGTCGCAATATCTCGTCTGAATTGATTTAGTGTATTCTTTTTCTTCCCTTCTATCCAAATTTTCTTTTAAGTTTTCCATTAACTCCGCGTTATTCTTGGTGTTGACATAGGGTACCGATTGGGCTTGTAGTCTTCTACTTTTCTTTATATGTGTTCCTCGTAACGTCGCGCGTATCATTTTATGGTCCGAGTTAAAATTTAAATTATGTATTATTGAAAGCTCGTTAAAAACTTTTGGTTTATTGGTCATAATATAATCGATTTCATTTTTATAACGTCCATTTAGGAAAGTCCACGTCCATTTCTTTCTCTTTTTATAGAAGCTATTCATGATACTTAGTTTATTTTCTAAGCCGCCATTTTTGCTTCTGGGCCAATACCGTGACTTCCTACAGTATACTCTTCGCCTCTTTGGCATTCCCCAATTTGACCGTTGAAATCACCCATTACTATTACATTTTTGTGAGCAGTCTCAACAGCTTTTTGTAATTTTTTGTAGAAGTCTTCTATTTTGTTTACGTCTTCTTTTTTATTAGCTTCAATTGGTGAGTAAGCCTGAATAATTGACCAAGATTCTTCTCTGTTAGTTTGTATGGGGAGTTTGATATTGAGAATTGCTATCCTTTCTGATATTCCTTTCAATTCTTCTATTCGGTTAGTATATTTCCGTTTTATCAAAAAACCGACTCCATATTGCCCTGGTGTTTCTCCTTTGTAATGTAATATCAATTTTCCATGGTCTTCTATTCCTTCTCCTAGTCTTCTCATTTCAGTTATTCCTATAATATCCCATTTAATTTCGTTTATTGCTGTTTCTAATTCAATGAGTTTTTTTGGAGTTCTTAGTGATCGTGTGTTAATCGACGCTATATGTATATCATAATTGGTTTTATTTCTTTGGTTATATGTGCTTAGAGGGTGTTGGTCGTTTTCCCCCACGATGACCAGTCGGCTTGGGGGAGGTTGTTGCTTTTCTGTTATATTTAGTTTTGTATTCGTGTTTTGTTGTATTTTCCGTTTGCCGAGGGTTAGTTGCTATTGTTGTTTGGTTATACAAATGTTAGAGAGAGAGTTGGATCTGTTTCTCATCATATCAATAGCGCTAATTATATTGGCCTTAAAAGGATATGAATGTTGGCTGTTTTTTTAAGTTGAATCTCCTAAGAATGCGGTGAGGAAGAGGTTTCCCGTTTTCTTTTGTCGTTAGTAGATCCGTTTTCCTTCACTACGAGCTTATCATAATTCAAAAAATCTATTTTCCCTTTCTTCCTTTCTTCTACCAGCTCTGCTTGTAGAGCTTTCCTTTTAGCCAGTACTTCCGTTGGATAGTCTTTAGTGACATATAACTTTTTCAGACCCTTCTTATTTCTCATTATCTCACTCTTTTTCCACCCGTTTACGAAGGAACATAGGACTGGTCTCGGTTTGTTTTCGTCTCTATTTCTAATCCCTATTCGGTGTATATTGTTTATTCCATGTTCTTCTATATCAATGTTAATAGCACCCTTGAAAGTTTTCTTTATATTATTTATTAATTCCAATGTTGATTTTTCTATCTCTTCTACGCCAAATATAATTATATAATTATTCCTTTTTTCTCTTTTAAAATATTCTATCTCTTTTTCTAGAGTTTCTACTTTTAATTTTAAGCTTTTGTTTTCCTCTAAAATCGGGATTAATTTTTCATCCATTCTAGACATTATAATGTTTGTAATAATTTCTGATTTCATATTGTCAAACAAAAGTTGGAATTGCGACTCCATTTTTTTATTAAGTCTTGAAACGAAACGTTATGGTAGAAAATAGTAAAATTTATTTTTCAACTCTTGTAACATTAGCATATCAGTTGTTAGCTGTCACCTCGGGCTGTCACTGCGCTTTTGCCAGGACTGTTAGAATGAATGAGTATGAATATTAAAGTCACTTATGAAATGGTCTATGATCTAACCTCAAAACGTTGTTGATACACTTTCTTCCTTTCTGTGATATAATGTGCAAGTTTCGTCTTCAACTAATATCTGCAACACTTTGAGGTTTTCTTTTTGATGTTGTACGGTAGAGACTAGACTGTTTGGTGTTAAGAATTGATATTTTCACGACTTTATTTGGACGTTGATGTTGACACTTCGGCGGCTGGAAACAGAGTCTGTTGAAACCGGGAAACGGAAAGTCTGTTGGAAAGTGCGCAAAAATTGTAAGTATATAAATATTTAAAATTGAATGTTTAATCTTTGTACTGAATTTAAAAAGCAAATCTAATTGAGTTTGAGATCTTGCGTTCTTTATTCTACGCCGTGTATTTATGTTATCTATGCATATGATCACGCCAGTTTCCTTGCGGGGTGGGCAGACAGTACTGAGTATGTTAGAGTATTTATGTTATGCGCCGTGCAAATTCTTCTTCCCCGTTTCAGACTTGTAGAAGAAAGTGTTGAACCTTCGTATTTGCTTCGTGGTTCTGGTTGTACTACGTGGCTAAGTAAGCGCCATTAATTGATGGCTAGGCGTATTTATTATTATTACAAACCATAACATTAACTTAATTATAATTTTTTAATCCGACTAACGCCAAAGCCGCTCTACACTGGTGGGTGCGACTTCCCAATCCAGCGATCGGAGAGTCGCGAGTTCAATCTCCGCACGGGACAAATTGTGTGTCATACAAATATAGTGTTTGTGTATATGCATTTTATACTTTTAAACGCACTTACAATACACAAAAATCTGGCGTGATTATATAGGCCGATCCCTTTTTTATAGACTTCTTTGTTAGTCTAGGGGCGGATAAAGCGCTTTGCAATCACGAGGTCCTGGGTTTAAATCCTAGGTCGCAAAAATGTAGTTTTTCTATCCAAAAATTATCAGTATCAGTCCAGAGTCTGGAATTGTGCCCCGTATATAGCAATAGGCTAATAGAGCAATAGGCTCACCCGCTATTACATGGGACCTAACATCGTCGGCAAATAGTGGGTGTACACGGTACACTTCTGCCGAACGCGCTTGGGGAATATAGGCGTGTCGGTTTTTAATTAATTTTTATTTAATTACAAATATGTTATGTATTGTTATGTATATGTTATGTATTTTATAACCTAAATTGAGTGACTTAATTTAGGTTTTATTTATACTAGGTATTCATTCAGATAATAAAAGATCTGTACTACAACACTAGATATTTGAATTCCACGACAAGTTATAAATCTCTACTCCCAAAGAACATTACGAAACTTTAAACCTCGTTAATTACATAATTAATCACAACGCAGAAACAATAAATTTGTAAAACCGCCTTTACCCAGATCTGTTTGATTATAAGGCTCTTCGCATATTATGGTCGCTTTATACCTTTTAATCTTTCTGTTTTTTTATAGGACTAAGCCCGCCATACATCCCACCTCTAAAACTCCTGTAAGCTAGGATTCTTAAAGCTCTTTTTAGATAACACCTAGGTTTGAACGATGATGTGTCCCGGGGAGTGCTTTAATTGTCTTGCAATCCGCAAGAGATTTAATTAGAAAGAGAAGAATGAATAAAGTGTAGGAAAAACATAAATTCCTTTTCCCCCCAATGCAAAGCGGGAGACAGAACACACAAATTGGCAGATCAGCCATAGAAAATGAGACTATAACTAGGATAAGCCCAGTCGTAAAGCACCATGGATACGAAAAAAGCTTGTCAGGGCATTTTGTGAGAGTCACGTTTGATACCAGTAATACGTATGACAAAAACTCTTTAGCGCACGGAAATTATTTAACGTTCAGTGTATGTCCAGGGCAATTATGTATAGGTACCTTAATAGTTTGGGACAATAATGTGTTGTCCTAAATACCTGCATTATTAAATACAAAGCTTACTATAACAAAGTCCTAAATTAATGGTACTTGTGAAGTTCACAAATTTTAAACAAGTAAACTAAGGTGATCAGATATATGTGATGATTATATTCATTGCTCTCCTTGTGTTGAATAATAATAAACCCAATATCATTACATCTTTGGCATTACTTTTATATTCATTGGAGTCCCATTTACTTCTAGGAATTCTATCTATCTATCTATAACATCAAACCAGATCCCTTGCGGGGTAGGCAGAGAGTACAGAGTTTCAACAGGTTCTTTCCTTACATACCTCTCTGGCTTTCTCCACTCTCATAGTTCGTCTCATACACACTCGCCGGTTACGGAGACTCTTGACTTGCCCTTCAGCTAAGACACGGTCTATTTGGTCATGGTAAGATAGTCTAGGTCTTCCCCGGCACCTACATCCTTCCACTTTCGCATTGTATATCTGTTTTGTCATTCTTTCTTCTGGCATCCTTTCTATATGCCCGAACCAACGGAGCATACCCTTTCTCATCTTTACACCGATACTATCTTTCATACCTACTCGCTTTCTTACTACGCTGTTGCGAATACGGTCGGTCAGCGTGACTCCGCACATCTTCCGCAGAGATCGCATTTCGACCGCATTTATCCTGCTTTCGTTCTCCTTCTTACATACCCAACTCTCACTGCCATATAACAGCGTTGGGACAAGCACTCCGTTATGCATGGCCAGCTGCGCCTTTTGGCTTAAGTGCCGGCTCCCAAGTAGCCTTCCCATCGCACCATTCACTCTATTACCTGCATTCACTCTTCTCTCTATATCAGCGGTGTATTTCCCATCCTTACTGAAGGCGCATCCAAGATATACAAACTCATTCACTTGCTCCAGCACATCGTTACCAACCACAATCCTTGCATTCGTTCTAGTTTCTTCCCGTTCAAAAACCATAATTTTGGTTTTCTTCACATTCAAATGTAAGCCATTGTTCATGCAGTCGTCTCTCAAAACTGTGACTAGTGTTTGCAGATCAGTGGCTGTTGGCGCTATCAAAACCGCGTCATCTGCATACAATAGGTGGTTTATCACTAGATCACCCATTTTTACCCCTTCAGTCATCGCATACAGTCTTTGAAGACTTTTAACCAGATACACTATAAACAGTCTAGCGGACAGCACGCAGCCCTGCTTGACACCGATTTTAACGTCAAACCAAGGTGACATGTTACCACCCACCCGTACGCATGCCTTGCTGTCCACGTAGGTGGACTGGACGGCTCGCAACAGGGTGCCGTTTATACCATACTCTGGCAAAATGTCCCAAAGTCTCTTTCGCACGACTCTATCAAACGCCTTATCCAGGTCCACAAAACCGCAGAAAACCTTCCGGCCTACTGCCAGATGCTTTTCTACGATGTTGCGGAGGGAGAAAACTTGATCCGAACATCCTCTTCCAGACCTGAAACCTCCCTGTGCCTCACACAACACTCCATCGGACTTCTCGCGCATTCTCCGTTCAATAATTTTACCATACACCTTAGCTGCCAAGCTGATCAAACTGATGGCCCTGTAATTGGCGCAGTAATATTGTGAGTCCTTGCCTTTATACAAGGGTACTATGACTGCGCGGCGCCAATCTGTAGGGACTCTACCGGTCTTCCAGCAAAGATTTGCGAGGACCCAAAAAGCGTCCCGGACGCAAGTTCTACCATATTTAATCATCTCGGCAGATATCATGTCTATTCCCATTTACTTCTAGGAATTCTATCTATCTATCTATAACATCACGCCAGATCCCTTGCGGGGTAGGCAGAGAGTACAGAGTTCCAACAGGTTCTTTCCTTACATACCTCTCTGGCTTCCTCGACTCTCATAGTTCGTCTTATACACGCTCGCCGGTTACGGAGACTCTTGACTTTTCCTTCAGATAAGACTCGGTTTATTTGGTCGTGGTAAGATAGTCTAGGTCTTCCCCGGTACCTGCATCCTTCCGCTTTTAAATTGAATATCTGTTTTGTCATTTTTTCTTCTGGGCAGGCCCTCTACACCACCTTGTAGCCTGCCTACTCCATGTTTTTCGATACCAGGTCATCGGTCCATCGATCTGATGAAGGTCACAAATAAAACCACAAGCAGCACAAAGCCGGTCGATGTTTGGAGAGACATATGTACTGCAGAGAACGTCTTACGACTGAAAATGATGATGATAAAAGTAAATTAAAAGCGCTTTGATATGTACGTACCCTAAAATACCGATTTACTCCCCTCCTTCACACGAACAAAAAGTAAACAATGCTTTAATCTTTGTCAGGAGGAGGCTCAAATTACTAATAGCCTGTTTAAGCATTAATCAAAGAGAAAACTTGATATCTTTCAGAAATTAGCGGATCATATTCTCAAAGTTTTCAGTTTGAGATCACATAATCTTACACGAAGAGGATTATTCTGGGAAATGGACCGAGTTGTCGGAACTAAAGAGATTTAGGAGTCCTTTTTTTAAACTGGGAATTATTACTGAGACGTGGGTGCGTTTACAAACATGAAATTTTACCTTCCCTCCTCGCCAGTCTCCCTCCCCGCTTCCACGCGGTGCAGTGCGATATTTGTTCACGGACGGATTAACAATAAATTTTGTCATTTTAAGGACAATTTTTCGGCTCGTACTTGTGTCAAATTATGCTTTGTAAGGTGTAGTGTGTAGTACGTGTGTTTGGATAAGTATTGTTTGTATTTTTAAATCGTAAATTTCGGAAATCGGTAAGTTGTTTATTTTTTTCTTCCAGCCGGAGGTAGGCATCAGATCACCGTTAGTTGTTATAATCGTGCTTAAAATAGGCTCATTTTCACATTAATCCGTGGTTTATACTTTGTTATTGTTAAAAAAAAAATGTGTCAACCTTTAATGACGATCCGCCAGATCGTGGCGGAGGCGCATTCCGCTTGAGCCAACTGACTCCAAGGTCGCTACCCTCCGGTAACAGCAGGCATGCCCTGTACGAACCGCCATCTCCCTCATACAATACACCCGACGCCATCCGTATACCTTTCCCCCACTAAATCCGTTCTCAGGAGTGACTTTGAAGCACTCCTCAATCTGGGAAGCGCCGTCATTCTGGCGGGCAACTTCAACAGTAAGCACGTGGCCTGGAACGGTCTCACCACTTCCCCTAACGGTAGGAGCCTTGACGCCCTGGTCGACGTTCTCGACTTTGACGTCATCGCACCTATGCACCCTACCCACTATCCTATCAATCCCAACCACCGACCCGACGTCCTGGACATGGCGCTTCTGAAGGGTGTCACCCTACGGCTGCACTCCTTGGAAGTAGTCCAGGAACTCGACTCTGACCATCGACCTGTAGTCATGTGACTCGGTTCCCCCCCTTCCGCCCCTCAGCGACCCAAAAAGACGGTGGTGGATTGGCATGCGCTAAGCACGGCCTTGGCGGATGCCGACCCTCCCCCCCTCCCTCTCAGCTCGGACTCCATCCCGTCCCCTCAGGACACCGATCAGGCCGTAGATGCCTTCACTGAGCACATCCGATCGGCTGTCAGTCGATCGTCCAAGCAGGTCGAGGCGGAAGATCTCTACCTCAACCGCTTTCGACTGCCGGACGATGTTAGGGATCTCATTCGTTCCAAGAATGCTTCTATCCGAGCGTACGACTCCTACCCCACCGAAGCCAATCGGGCCCGGATGCGCGCTTTACAACGAGAGGTAAAGCGTCGTGTCGCGGAGGTCCGGGAGGAACGGTGGGGTGACTTCCTAGAGGGCATCGCGCCATCGCATCTGGCCTACTGGCAGCTGGCGCGTAGCCTCAAATCCGACTCCACGACTGACATGCCCCCGCTATCCCGCCCTTCAGGCGCACCCCCAGCCTTCGACGATGACGAAAAGGCCGAGCTTCTCGCCGACTCCCTCGAGAGCCAGTGCACCCCCAGCTCGCAGTCCGTCGACCAGTCCCACGTCGACGCAGTCGACAGGGAAGTCGAGCGTAGGGCATCCCTACCCCCCGTCGATTCCTTACCTCCTATCACCCAAACGGAGGTCGAAGATCTAATTATGGGTCTCAAAACTAAAAAAGCCCCCGGCTATGACGGCATTTCGAATCGCGTTCTGAAATGCCTGCCCGCCCAACTCATCTGCCTCTTAGTGGCCATATTGAACGCCGCCATGGCGAAATGCACCTTCCCCGCTAAGTGGAAGGAGGCGGACGTCATAGGCATTCCCAAGCCCGGCAAACCTCGCAATCTCCCCGCGAGCTACTGCCCTATCAGTCTCCTCAACTCCCTGGCCAAGATATACGAGCGCCTACTTCTGGCGAGGCTCAAAGACTTCGTAACGTCCAGGGGTATCCTTATCGACGAGCAGTTTGGCTTTCGAGCCAAACACTCTTGCGTCCACCAAGTGCACCGTATCACGGAGCACATCCTCTCCGGTCTCAATAGACCCAAACCGATCTACACGGGCGCCCTCTTCCTAGATGTCGCGAAGGCATTCGACAAAGTCTGGCACAACGGCTTGATCTACAAGCTCTACCAATTGGGTGTGCCGGACAGACTCGTGCTCATCTTACGAGACTTCTTGTCGAATCGCGCCTTCCGTTATCGCGTCGAAATAACGCGCTCCACTTCCCACTCCATCAGTGCTGGAGTCCGACAGGGCTCAGTTCTCTCTCCGCTCCTGTTTAGCCTTTACACGAACGACATTCCTCGTTCAAGTAAGGCGCATCTAGCCCTATTCGCGGATGATACCGCTCTCTACGTCTCGCATAGGAATAAGGGTTTCATTACCAGACACCTTCAGGCATCCGCTAATTCCCTAGGGAATTGGTTCAGGAAGTGGCGTATTGAGGTGAACCCGGACAAGAGCGCTGCGGTGTTCTTCTCCAGAGGTGCCACCCCGCGCCACTCCCTGCGCCGCCCTAGAAGTAATCTCGGCCAAGTGACCATGTTCGACCGACCCATTCCCTGGGTCAAAGAGGTCAAATATCTAGGGGTCACCCTAAACAGTACCATGTCCTTCGGCCCGCACATCAAGCGGGTCCGTCACCGAGCATCATTTGTGCTCGGCCGTCTCCATTCGTTAATCTGCAAGCGGAGTAAAATGTCCCTTAGAAATAAGGTGACACTTTACAAAACTTGCGTTCGACCCATCATGACTTATGCGTGTGTTGTGTTCGGGCATTCGGCCCCCTCTCACATCGATAAACTCCAAGTGGTTCAAAACCGCTTCCTCCGTAAAGCCGTAGGAACCCCCTGGTTCGTACGGAACGTCGATCTCCACTCCGATCTAGGTCTCGAACCTATTCGCGACTTTATTAAAAAGGCGTCAACACGTCACTTCGCGAACGCATCTACCCATGCGAATCCGTTAATCGTAGCCACCGCCGACTACGATCTCCCCCCCGACCCCTGCCGCCACCGCCGGCCGCGACATGTTCTCACCGACCCCCCCGATGCTTTGTCATCCCTTCTTTCCGCTCAGAATACGGGCGACGACGACGACGTAGTAGTAAATCCCCTCCCATAGCCGGCGGTTGACCGGTGCACTTAGTAGTGCACCCGTCCCCCTACAGCGACTGTCCCAACCGTGGGCGCCTCTTCGAGGCGCCCTCGAGTATGTCGCCTCTTGCCCTTCTGGCTGGCTAGAGCGTAGTGGTTGCACGCTCGCCTTTAAGTCCGGTGAAGCTGTAAAGGCCTCGCGGCCAACAGCGTACATCATTCACACACACACACACGCCAAGCCTCTGCCATCAACAACTACCAGGGGAAATGTATCGCCGCTTAGTATCAGCGACTCCAGACGCGCCGTCTATTGCGACTTAGTATCCGAAGCTTTGACTTTCTTGGCGAAAATTAATGACCTTGTCAATGATCAGGGCTCGCGAATTAATATTGCAAATAAAACGGCAATTATGGACATGACTCAGTGGGTTACCACAATTGTGTCTCTTTTGGCCATAAAATCCTGAAGTAATGAAACTAAATTGGCAAACACCGAACGGGAACTAGAACAACTAAAAAAATATTCTAGGATTTCCGTCAACAACCAGGTAAACAAACCGTCCTACGCCGAGACGTTAAAATTATCAAAGGCAGCTCCGCTGGTGGAGACGCGCGCGCCGCGCGTCCCGTGCGTTATTGCTTACCCGACAGCTGAGCGGTCAGCTGAGTATGCGTCATCGTCTGCAACAAAACAAGCGCTAATGAGTGCGACTAAACCTAGCGAGGATGGCTTTCAAATTGTAGGCGTTAAAAAGACCGCGAAATTTGGTGTAGTGCTGCGCGTTGCTAACAAAAAACAGATTAAAAAATTAGAATCAATCAAAGCCGCAGGGTTGCGCTTAGAAAAACCGAAAGGCCGAAAACTGCGTATGCTAATTAAGGATATCCCCGGGTATTGACCCGGGAATATCCTTAATTAGCATCCACAAAAGCTTTGTCCTCCATTGGGAGGACAAAGCTTTTGTTGTCGTGTTATATCGTCAAAATATTAAAGACGAAATGTCAATTAAAGAGGGCGATTTTATTAAAGCCACAAAAATTATTCGCAGTCGTCGTATAATAAACACCGGGCGAAAATGGATCAGCGTCGAGATCGATACGGAAGTGCGCAAACATCTGTTGGCTACAAAAGACAAGTTGTATATCGACTAGGCCACTTGTCGTTTCTTTGATGACGTTGAATTAGTGCGTTGTCTTAATTGTCAACAATTCAGGCATGTCCATAAATACTGTACAGAAAAGTCACCATTATGTGGTCATTGTGCGGAAGGACACGCGACGAGCTCCTATACGAATAAAGATTCGTACCTGTTTATGCGTCGTGCAAACGATTTAAGGAACCATGCGACCACCGTTGCGGCGCATCAGACTGTCCCACGTACAAATTTTAACTGGAACAGCTGCTGCTTAACACTAATTATTAAAAAATGGATAATCTGTCTATAGGACAGCTAAATCTCCACAACGATAGGGTGGCGTCGTCCGAATTAGACCGCTCGCGACTTCGTCCGCGTTGGCTTTGGACAGGAGCCTGGCATTTTCCCGGCAATAAAAAAGGAAACATTTAAAAAAAGATATTATGTTGATCGTCCTTTAACGACCGGTTCAGCCAATGACACTGTTATGTCTGCCGCAGCAGTGTCGTATGTAAGTGCAGTCCTCTTGTTCAGCGATCATGTTCAGGACGGTGTTGGCGCTGCATCGTACCCTGCGCAAGAGCGACGCACTGCGCTTGCGCATAGTCGCATAAAAGCAATCGACGCGCGCCTCCGCGAACATACCAGAAGCGCTGCAGTATCGAGGCAGCCCCAACAATGCCCTGATTGCGTTATTGAACTAACGCGGAGTGCGTTGTGTGACTGACTGCGATGATTTATATTTGTCTAATTATCAAATGCCTAAATATATACAAATTTGGAATGTAGCTGTTGTGCTAGAATAATTGTTCCTTTTTTTTTAAAGTTAAGTTATTTCACTAGAAAAATAAAGAAAACAGCCAAGTTGACACAAGTTAAAGTATACCAACTATTTATCTTATTCAAATTATTAACATAGATCTTATTAACATAGAGATAGAATAAGAATCAGTAGTAAATTATAACATCTAATAAAATAAACACTTCTGTGTCTGGTACATAAAAACCAAATTTAATACTTAAATTTAGAAGAAGCTAGGGACATCGGAGTCATATATTCAATTAAAACTTGAAATTAATTCTCAAGGTAAATAATATTTTTTGTTATACAAGAAGTAAAATAAAATGGCATCTATCTCTATAATATATTAGTACTCGTATATAGATAAAGGATACTCCATAAAGCAATAGAAGAGTTAAAAAGGACTGTAGGATGGACTTCTCAGTTATAGAGTTTTTATAATTATTCATTGGCAGAATCAGTGATGGAGGTAATAGTTAGTGTTTTTGTTTGCTGTGTACAGTGTCTAAGTATTTTATTTCCTTTATATTATTTGAAAGGATTTGTTTTGTTTTTAATTATAAAGATGTTATGTTCAGGAGACGTGGAACAGGGTAAAAAAAATGGTATTTGAAGATGCAGGTAATAATTTATTAATTTTATCAATTCTCTATTTTGTTTTACACATTATATTATAATTTTAGAAAAGTTACTTTGAACATCTACACTAGTGATCATCGAAGGACGTCTGATATGCAATAAGTGATCAAACAAACTTACCTATAAGTTATGTTCGATCATCATTATATGAAGAATGTCGAATGTCCTTCGATGATCACTCTAGTCCTCCCAGACCCACAGAGAGAGTAAATTCATTAACTGATCTCTTCTACCCGGGCAAAATTATAATATCAATGCTATAAATATAGCTTTCTATAATGTAGCTTTTAAGGGATGAAGTTGACAGATGACAACACATTCAGGGGGAAAACAGCGAGTGCGTTCCATCACAAGCATTTTTTATTCTTTAAAAATTGTGGCATCGGTACCAGGAAAAGAGGAGACTACACTAGTGATCATCGAAGGACATTTTCCTTATATAATGATGATCGAACACCATTTACAGGTAAGTTTGTTTGATCACTCATTATATGCCGCACAAGCACGGTACAGGAAACTATTTTGACGATAATTACTGGCTGCAAAAGGAAGAGCAAATAAATCTTTTATAAAAAAAGGTAAACCGACTTCAAAAAGCAAAAAAATAAATATTTGAAGTCGGTGCTGGTTGGTGCAGTCGGTTACTTGGCACCGACTTCAAATATTTATTTTTTTGCTTTTTGAAGTCGGTTTACCTTTTTTTATAAAAGATTTTTATTTTACTATTTTAAGTGACCAGTGAATTATTCTATAGTAGGGTACCTATAGGATTGACGTAATACCCATAATATCTCAATTTACACATGCCTATTGTTTGTCGTTAAGGAGTTCCCTGGTGTATCTTCTAAGTCCAAGGTCCAATGTCAATAAAATTAATATGGGACCACCTTGGAGATATACTGAACCCAATGCAAAAAAATTATCAAAATCGGTCCACAATTGACGGAAATATCGCTGAACATACATAAAAAAAATAAAAAAATAAAAGCATACTTACAACCGAACATAGAACCTTCTCCTTTTTGAAGTCGGTTAAAAATGGACTACGACGTAAAGCATGTCTAAGTACATAGAAGTCGATTTTACTGAGAAACTCTGGACAGTCTATGGCGGACCCAACAATACGTGCGAGAAATAATAAATCAGCGATATCCCGGCGCGCATGAAGTGGTAGAAAATGATGATGCTTACAGGTTGCATTGAGCTGTATGAAATTATTTTGGTGTGATTTAAATAAAGGGTATTTGTGTAAGTATTTTTTTATGTTTGTAAACGCACTTACGAGATAAGAATAAATATTAGGGTGGTACTAAGGTTTGTAAAGAAATAAATAATGAAATAATATAAATACGCCTTTATTCCAGAAGTGGGCGTGGCATCGGTGTGTGGTGTACAAGTACATCCACCTATTGCCGACGATGGTGGGTTCCAATATATCAGAGGCTAGCCTGTTGTCTTTATATTGGCATGAGGCCCGATTCCAGGCTCTGGGCTGCTAATTAGAATGATTTTTTCAATAAAAAACAACACTTCGACTATGCCATACTACTCAAATGAGGAAGTCAAGGCAACATTATATAGAATTAAAATATTTTCCAATAAAGCCCAATGTTGGGGAACGTTAAAGATAACGTTACACCAGCAATACAAACTCAGGAGATTCAGCTCAAACAAAGGGCTTAGCTTACACATTGCCGTGAACGTGACGCTATAGAATTGATATGCCATCTTTTTCTCACTAAAAATTTACTAAATAAAGAGGAACGTGACAACGCGCTTTCTCTATAACGTTACCATAACATCAAATAGTTTGTGATAAGCCCTCAAATTGGCGTAAGCGAAATACTATCGAGTTGATATGCCATCCTTTTAATTTATAGTGATCGGCTGAATAAAGATGAATATGAGAGCACGCTTTCACTATAAGGTTACGGTAACGTCGAATAATTTGTGCTTAGCCCTCAAAATGGCGTAAGCGTAATGCTTTCTAGTTGATATGCCATCCTTTTCATTAATAGTGATAAAGCGGCTAAATAAAGATGACCATGACAGCATGCTTTCTCTTTAACGTTACGATAATGTCAAATAGTTTGTGGTTAGCCCTCAGATTGCTGTAAGCTTAATGTTATGGAGTAGAAAGGATGGCATATCAATTGTTCATATGCCGTCCTTTTCACACTATAAATCGACTAAATAAAGATGAACGTGATAGCACGCTTTTTCCAAGACATTACGATAGCAAATGGTTTGTGTATGAACTTTTAGTCACGTAATACGGACCCGCAAACTTTTCGTAACATTTTCAGTTGAATGTCTCCCTAAATGTTCGCAGCAACAGTGCTAAATTTCTAATGAATGTGCAAATTGTATGTTCGAGTCTCAGCAATTACATCGCTTTGTTCCAAAGTGCGTGTCGAGAATTGTTAATTGATTGCGAGCAATACTCTGTTGTATTTGTTGAGGATAATTTGGAGGTATGTATTCTCCTTAGTGTTTCGACAACAAACGTGATATTAATATATGGATCTGGCCACACTTTAACTGCATTATGGAATCTGAAGCAGGTATCAAGTCTTGCTACGAACAGGTATTAAGGCACAGGTTTTGTAATTGAAAGAGGTGTACTGAATACACCCACTTTTCGCCAACGATGTTATGCCCCATGTAATAGGGTGCGAGGCTATTACCATATACCGGGCAATATTCCCGACTTCGGACTCATACACTAAATTTGTCTGACCTAGGAATTTAACCCTGGACCTTGACAATTCATATAGATCGGATCTCAAAGTCAATAGCTAGTTTCGTAGTTAATTTGTATATGAAATTTCTGAGGAAAATGTTAATGTAACTCTCTAAAACTAGAATTTTGATTTTGCTTTAGATTTTTATAGCTAATTGGAGTGTCCGAGGTCTTGCGTTATTTATGATGCACCTTGTATATCGAACAGTCCAGGTTTCCGCACTAATCGATCGTTTTACGATCTTTAATCGATAAACGTTCAATCGACTGGACTTCAATCGGTGACATAGATCGTAAACCACCCGAACCTAATCCTGATTCTAAGTTTATTACGTCTTAAAATAAAACTTAATGAAACGTTACGATAGATGGACTCAATCATGATTGAGATATAAGGTTATGTGTCACGCCAAGCTCAATCTAGTCACATGGTTGGATGTCACACCAAGTTCGAAGTAAAATGTGTGGCGCACCGGCCGTGTAATAACTTACAAAAAGAACCGTACGTCTGGGTCTAGGAATCATTCCTGTGCCGTGGGTACGTTTATAAATATGAAATTCATGAACAAACACCCAGATAGAAACGAATGTGTGTGTGTGGGTTACACAAAGATTTGCCAAATGCGAGGATCGAATCCGCGATGTATTTAGGTACATGTTATAGCTTTCTAGCGTTGTTTAATACTGCTATCATATTTTCAGGGTTTAATGATTACGAATAAAATAATTTCTTTATTTTAAAATTCAAGACGGTGCATGATTTTGTAAAACAAATGGCGTGCGCGTTGTTCTATAAAAGTTCCTATACACTACAAGCTTGACGTTCAATTAACAAGTTGTAGTCTTTTACTTGACTTGTGTGTAAGAGGTTTCCATATTGTATAAAAATATAGCCCTACTGTTAGAATTATTCCTGCATCGTGGGTGAGTTAAAAACATTAAATTTGCATACACATATACCTAGAATGAAACAAATGTCTGCACATAACACAAATATTTGTCCCGCCCGGGATCTTACCCGCGACTGCTCGATCCAGTGGGCAGAGCGGATTAGGTAACCATTTTGCCAAGCCGATTATTAATTAAATCTTCAGCTTGTAGGATTTTTAATAAAACTTGGCTCCTTATTCTAAGGTGAAGGAAAACATCGTGAGGACATCTGCATGCCTAAGAGTTTCTCGAAGGTGTGTGAAGTCGCCAACCCGCATTGGGCCAGCGTGGTGGACTATGGCCTAAACCTTCTCAGTTTGAGAGGAGGCCCGTGCCCAACAGTGGGACAGTTTCTTAACAGGGCTAATATTATTTTATATATTATAAGGTTTTATTTAACACCGCTGCTAACACTCATCCAACAAAAGAACCAATTTAATCTCTTCCAGATCGTTAGCAATGCACCTCACTGCATGCGATCCATTACCTTCATTAATGTTGCTGCAATCTAGAAAATCGAAGCAGGTGAGTACTAAATTTCAACGTAAAGGAAAGGTAAAATCAGGTCCTACGTCAGGTTAGGTAAGGTCGCCAGCGCGTCTGTGTCGCGGAAGCAAGAGGCCGGGGAGCCCTTGTTGTCACCGCTTAGGGGATATAGAAGTGATGGTATGTTTTTTTTTTATTAAAACGACGTTCGCTTTAAAACATTTAATTCAAAATACAAGACGCGCTTCAAAAGCATTCCGTATTAATTAGTGATGTTATTGATTTCATTTATAATTAGACAACGAGATACTTTCAAAGGAATATAAATTCATTAATTTGTATTCCTTTGAAAGTACCTCGTAAAATAAAATACGCATTGTATTTTGTAATGTTATTCAGTCTTTGAGTGATGTTAAGGAATATCCGCCCGAATGAACGTTTTAACGAGATTCGTTAATGTGATGTAACAGAATTTTGGGTAAATAATAGATAAGGAAATTAGTGTTTAACAAATTTAATATTGGTTTAAGTGTAATGTTAACGAGGAGCCTTTTGCGATACTGATATTGTTTCGAAGTGCCGTTACTTCTTTCAGGATAGTGGTCGTGCTTTGTCTTACACATAATAATCGATGGATTTTTCCATCCGATCTGTGATCTCTGCTCAATTTTTTGGAACCTCCTTTTTTCATATGCGTTTAAAAATATTGTCAGAGAAACCCACCATCAGTAAAGAAATTGAGGGAAATATGGATGAGAAAATGGACTTATCCATTAAATGTCCTCTTGAAAAAATATAGCGGTAGGTACTGCCATGCTTGTATCCTTCAAACGGTGATGGCAGAGGGGTACTGTGTGCATCCACTTTTTGCCAACGATGTTAGATTCCACGTAACAGGGGGCGAGTCTATTGCCATTCTACCGAGCACATTGCCAGACTCCGAACGCCGAAACGTCATTTTGCCCAACTTAGCATAACGATATACGGTACCGATATAAATAGCAATTTAATTACGATTAACTAATAGACTCATTCACGCGGGTAAACTATTGCGTAGCGTCGATTTTCCATACTTTCTTTTGACTTTAGTATAGTAAACATTGATATATTTGAACTCGATACATCGAGCCCGATCTATCCAGAACATTTCCCCAAATTTTTTCGAAGGAAAGTTATAAACTTTCCATACATTGACCGTTTTTTGGATTTTTAAACCCAAATATTTTCAAAATTTTCCTCTGGTGAAAGTCCAAATTTGATATCGTTGCACAGCCCTCGTCAGCCCCTATCCGCAGACACCCCATTCGTAGGGGTAGCGCGAAAAATCGAGGGTTGTTGCTCACTACGTTGATTTTTTGGATCAGCGGAAGTAGGTATTTCAAAATAAACGCAGATCCCACAGCGCGGGTCGTGGTTTCGGCTACAGACGTACCTGAAACAGGAAAAAACGCTAAGTCCTATTGACCCCAACCCTTCTACAGTTGGGAAAAGGTATAGACACAGCTTATATACAAAAATTACACTAATTGACCGTAAGTACTCACGTACTTTTTATTGGATACAACAAAATAGTTAACTGGGGGTTCAATAGCACGACGGTAGCTTACCGCTACTGGAACAAGAGGAAAACATACTCATTAGACACACCAGGGAAAGGTGATAAAAAATACCTGACAGATATTGAAAAATTGACAAAAATCTCAGCAGGTGGGAATAGAGAAATAAATATTAATAAATCAGGGAAGGAAATCCCCTACTTGAGATAATACCAGACTCCTGGAATACCGGGTGCCACGACAGGGCGTGAGACGACCTGCTGCAGACGCAGCTCCGAGACGACCGCTCCTTAGACCGCACCTGAAACAGAAAATAGAATTAAAAAGCAGGACAAACAAAATATAGATTAAGATTCTGACCAACCCCTATACAGTTGCTTTTAGTTATAAGTAGACTGTAAGTCAGTTAACACACTTGTAAAACAGTCTAGACTAGCCTATAGAAACCGTATAGCTGATATATTAATTAATTAATTAAAAATCTAGTCATTTTACACATTAAATCGACCTAAAAACTATACATATATACAATTTTAATACAATAAATCAATTATTAACACAGCCCCTATACAGCTGCTGTAGCGTGATTAAATACAGATCCCCCAATATGTTCGGTTTCCGAACCCCCGTCAAACCACAGGAGCCAAAGGGACATCAGACGTCCCCTAAGCCAGCAGAACCGACGCAGACCACCAGCGTTAGGCAAAGTATCGGCGAGTGGGAGCAGGTGGCCGATATGTCGGAGGGGACGTCCGATATTATCACTTACCCTAACAGAGTAGCCGAAGCCAGGGCCTGCCTCAACCGAGCAAAACAACATCTTGCCAACTCACGAAACCTCAAAACAGAGATAAAAGAGGCGGTGTTGCAGGCCGTGGATCGAATGTATTTGTTAGTAAAGGAGGCGGAAGCTGAGGAAAAGGCTAAGGAGAAAAAGGGGACCAAAGACTCCAAAACAGACTCCAAAAAGGAGGATACAAATGTGCTGGAAAAGAGCACAAAGGCTTGGCTTAATAAATTGGAGGAACATGGTAGGCTGCTGCAAGAGCACGGAAAAGAGACGGCAGAGCTACGAAAGAAAGTCGAGATAGCAACAAAGGCTATAACAGAAGCGGCGGAAGCAAAACCGACGTATGCGGAGATGCTGACCGCCGCAAAGCCACTGTCGCCAAAGCCCCACCACTCTATCCTGGTGTGTTCTACTCAAGTGGCAGACACCAGTGATGATGTGGTTTTGAGGTTGAGGACTACCTTGCGGGCAAAAGAGACCGGCCTCCAAGTCAAATCCCTACGCAAGGTCAAGGACCAAAAGGTGGTCCTCAGCCTCAAAACTAGAGAAGAAGCCTCCAAAATTACAGCCAGCCTAAGGACAAACCAGCTGCTCAAGGTGAAGGAAGCGAGGAATAAAAACCCACTTGTTATATTAAAATATATGATGGCCTATAACACGGACGAGGAGGTGATACAGGCCATCAAAAACCAGAACACGGAATTGACGCGGGGCCTGTCCGCTGACGAAATAGCCGCCACCACAGTAAAATACAGACGGCGAGTGAGGAACCATCTGCAGTGCCACATAGTGCTGCAGGTGGCACCCCTTATGTGGCAGCGGATGACGACGGCGGGCAGGCTCCACGTAGACCTGCAGTACTTGCAGGTTGAAGACCAGTCGCCACTGATACAGTGCACGAAGTGCCTAACGCTTGGCCACGGCCGTAGGTCATGCCAGGAAGAGACGGACTCGTGTACCTACTGCGGCGGCCAACACCAAAAGGCGGATTGTCCGGACCTGGCGGCTGGTCTTAAGATAAAATGTAAAAATTGCGTACAAGCAAAACTGCAAGATATAGAGCATGGGGTATTCAGCGATGAATGCACCATCAGAAAAAAGTGGGAAAACATAGCAAGGGCAAGTGTTGCCTACTGCTGAGAAAATCCCCTTGAGTAGCACGTTGACAGCAGTAGCGGTGGGCGCGCCGGTGGTGGCGCGAGGAAGCAGAACAGGGAAAAATAAAAGGAACATTTTACTACTTACCATCTTGAAGACTTCTAAGATCAGAAGCCACAAATCTCAAACTGTCTCTCCGCGCCATCACGGCCGCATACTCGCCGCAAACCTGAAAATAAACAAAATGTATAATGATACAAATAACATGTCCCAAGCCTTCCTTTATAAAAGCCCAGATAGACAGAATATAGCGCGAATAAGGAAAAGAACCATCTTAGTAAAAAGAGGCAGAACTGGGACGCGAAAAGAAAGTCGATTCGACTGGTTGGTGATAAACCACATCCCGACGGAGAATCGTAGTAATGAAATTAAATTTCAATACAAAATTCAGGAACTCGTCATGGAAATCACCAACAGGTCACCGCGGAAAACGACCCAACGCGCCGGTATGACCCACCCCCTTGCACTCGCTATACATCTAAGTATATCGAGATTAAAGGGAAAGGGGTGCGACACCAGTAAATACCCAGCTACCTATACATACATAAAGATAGGCACGACCTCGAGTCGCTAGCCAATATACAATTGACAGACCAGCATCATGAAGATGCTAGCCAAATAGGGACTCGAGGGCGTGCTTATGGAAAGAGATGTTAAGAACAAAAAAAAAAAAGTCAGTGCACAAAGTAACAAACAAACCCTCAGTGCCTAGCAGAATGTGTAGAAAGAATAGAAGAAGGATAGTTATAGAATGAACTAAGTACATAATATAAATAGCAACTTGGAAAATAAAACATAAGAAAATTTAAATAGCGTTAAAAGTCAAAACAGCATCAGAACATTGATAAAGATACTTAAAATTAGAATACTTGAGAAAGACAGTAAGATAGAAATACCACAATCAGAAAGTAAAACTCTCACAATCCCAACAATGTTAATGTTAAAGCAAATAGAATATAGAAAAGGGCTCCAACAAATATTGGGGGAAACTTTGTCATTAACGTTAATAAAAAAAAAAAAAAAAATATTGCGTAGCGACCTTTGAGCAGACCTTCCTTACAATGGAGGTTCGGCTAATGATAATGAAGAGACTCATAAAAATACTAGGTACTCAATACACTACATGAATAGGTCAACGAGCGTAACATTATGTTAGACAGTTTGCAAAGTACGTCTGGAATAGTTTATTATACGGAACTTGTAGAAACTCAGAAAAGAGTTTTTACTACTTTTACTGGTTTCTTTTCATTCTGATTAAATTTGTTACGAGTTCAAACACAATCAAAGCGTTCCCCGGAACATCCAGAGGTTCAAACAATGGTGTCAGCCTACAAGAGTTACAGTGATGGGAATGCGTCACGAACTTATTCCCATAAAAAGGCTTAGGTTGGTGTGATATAGTGTGTTAATACAATCCGAATTTCTTAGTTTTCAGGTAAAGACCACCCATCCAACTCCCCGACCATCCCATTGGTGTTTCTACCTTCAAATATCACTCACAATGCTTATATAAATTTCATATCCCAGCGAAGATATAAATCCATTATTACATAACCAAAGGCAGAGATATATTTTATGAATTGAACACCAATCAATTTCTCGCGTGAACGATAAAATGTGAGTAGTATTCAGAGAGTCCGTGATTTAGTGAGTTTACGCTCCATTCACGTGGAAATCTTAATTATACAGCACGGATTTGATGGCTATGACTGCTAGTGTCACTATGATTCATTTACAAAATAGGATTTTTAACTAAAAGCATAGAGTTCACCACGAAAAGATTGAGGTTAATGAGACGCTAGGAGTTGATATGCCATTCTTGGCGCACTACAAATTTACTAAATAAACGTGAACGACACAGCATAATCACTCGTTAGCGTCACCCTTTTTTTTAAATCATTGGGAAAAAATTTATCCATTGTCTGAATAATAACCTAATTGAATATAAATGTGAAACTATATAACTATTCTTGTCATATAACTAAACCTCTTAAATGACTGTTGTAATTGTTCTATGAGTAACTTTTTCAGCTCCTAGAACTGTTTTTTTTAATAATCAGACAAAAGTTACTTATAGTATAAAGCACAACACAAAAACAAAAATTTAAGCTGTATGTTGAGTTCTATTGTTGTAGTTTTATTTATTTCATTACTTGGGGCAACTTATAGCTAATACAGTGAGTAAGTACAGAACAGTAAATAAGAGAAGGCCAATCAGAAGATTTACAAATAGTCAGTCATATTATAAATTCCAGATAAAATATATGATTCTAGGTCTGAATAACAGCTGTACTATGTTATAGCATTGAATTTGCTAAATTAAAAACAAAATATATACAAAGCATAACTATCCCGAGGTAGATCGATGACCTGATGAAGGTCGCGGCTACAACACGAAGCCAATCGTCGTGTCTCATCTGGCAAGGCTTTTGTCCAACGAGGAAGTCAGAAAAAAAATGTCTTATAATATCCTGAATTCATACTCACACCACTAACCCTCTTTAGTACTGTTCAAGTTACTTGACGTCATAACTTCAATATTGATCGTTAAGAATATGACGTATCATAGTTACGATTGTGAAGAAACAAATAAAACACCTTTAATATATCGCCTAAAATAAAAAATTAGGCCTAAAATATAAAATTATTGAACGGAGAATGCGCGTGAAGTCCGATAGAATGTTGTGCGAGGCACAAGTCTTCTCACTCCGCAACATCGTAGAGAAGCATCTGGCAGTGGGGCGGAAGGATTTCTGCGGTTTTGTAGATCTGGAGAAGGCATTTGACAGAGTTGTGCGAAAGAGACTTTGGGACATTTTGCCAGAGTATGGTATATGGCACTCTGTTGCGAGCCGTCCAGTCCACTTAAGTGGACTGCAAGGCATGCGTACGGGTGGGTGGTAACAGGTCACCCTGGGTTGACGTAAAAATCGGCGTCAAGCAGGGTTGCGTGTTGTCCGCAAGACTGTTTATAATATATCTGGACAAAAGTCTTCAAAGACCGAAAGCGATGAATGAAGGTGTACAAATGGGTGACTTAGTGGTAAACCATCTACTTTATGCAGATGACGCGGTTTTAATAGCGCCAACAGCCACTGATCTGCAAACACTAGTCACAGTTATGAAAGACGACTGCATGATCAATGGCTTACACTTGAATGTGAAGAAAACCAAGATTATGGTTTTTGAAAGGGAAGAAACCAGAACGAATGTAAGGATTGTGGTTGGTAACGATGTGCTGGGGCAAGTGAATGAGTTTGTATATGTGTGTGTGAATGATGTATGCTGTTGGCCGCGAGGCCTTTACAGCTTCACCGGACTTAAAGGCGAGCGTGCAACCACTACGCTCTAGCCAGCCAGAAGGGCAAGAAGCGACATACTCGAGGGCGCCTCGAAGAGGCGCTCTCGGTTGGGACAGTCGCCGTAGGGGGACGGGTGCACTACTAAGTGCACCGGTCAACCGCCGGCTATGGGAGGGGATCTACTACTACGTCGTCGTCGTCGCCCGTATTCTGAGCGGAAAGAAGGGATGACAAAGCATCGGGGGGGTCGGTGAGAACATGTCGCGGCCGGCGGTGGCGGCAGGGGTCAGGGGGGAGATCGTAGTCTGCGGTGGCTACGATTAACGGATTCGCATGGGTAGATGCGTTCGCGAAGTGACGTGTTGACGCCTTTTTAATAAAGGCGAGAATAGGTTCGAGACCTAGATCGGAGTGGAGGTCGACGTTCCGTACGAACCAGGGGGCTCCTACGGCTTTACGGAGGAAGCGGTTTGAACCACTTGGAGTTTATCGATGTGAGAGGGGGCCGAATGCCCGAACACAACACACGCATAAGTCATGATGGGTCGAACGCAAGTTTTGTAAAGTGTCACCTTATTTCTAAGGGACATTTTACTCCGCTTGCAGATTAACGAATGGAGACGACCGAGCACAAATGAGGCTCGGTGACGGACCCGCTTGATGTGCGGGCTGAAGGACATGGTACTGTTTAGGGTGACCCCTAGATATTTGACCTCTTTGACCCAGGGAATGGGTCGGTCGAACATGGTTACTTGGCGGAGATTACTTCTAGGGTGGCGCAGGGAGTGGCGCGGGGTGGCACCTCTGGAGAAGAACACCGCAGCGCTCTTGTCCGGGTTCACCTCAATACGCCACTTCCTGAACCAATTCTCTAGGGAATTGGCGGATGCCTGAAGGTGTCTGGTAATGAAACCCTTATTCCTATGCGAAACGTAGAGAGCGGTATCATCCGCGAATAGGGCTAGATGCGCCTTACTCGAACGAGGAATGTCGTTCGTGTAAAGGCTAAACAGGAGCGGAGAGAGAACTGAGCTCTGTGGGACTCCAGCACTGATGGAGTGGGAAGTGGAGCGCGTCATTTCGACGCGATAACGGAAGGCGCGATTCGACAAGAAGTGTCGTAAGATGAGCACGAGTCTGTCCGGCACACCCAATTGGTAGAGCTTGTAGATCAAGCCGTTGTGCCAGACTTTGTCGAATGCCTGAGTTTGTATATCTTGGATGCGCCTTCAGTAAGGATGGGAAATACACCGCTGACATAGAGAGAAGAGTGAGTGCAGGGAACAGAGTGAATGGTGCGATGGGAAAGCTACTCGGGAGCCGGCACTTAAGCCATAAGGCGCAGCTGGCCCTACATAACGGAGTTCTTGTCCCAACGCTGTTATAAGGTAGCGAGAGCTGGGTATGTAAGAAGGAGAATGAAAGTAGGATAAATGCGGTAGAAATGCGAGCTCTGCGGAAGATGTGCGGAGTGAAGCTGACCGACCGCATTAGCAACAGCATAGTAAGACAGCGAGTAGGTATGAAAGATAGTATCGGTGTAAAGATGAGAAAGGGCATGCTCCGTTAGTTCGGGCATATAGAAAGAATGCCAGAGGAAAGAATGACAAAACAGATATACAATGTGAAAGTGGAAGGATGCAGGTACCGGGGAAGACCTAGACTATCTTACCACGACCAAATAAACCGAGTCTTATCTGATGGAAAAGTCAAGAGTCTCCGTAACCGGCGAGCGTGTATGAGACGAACTATGAGAGTCGAGGAAGCCAGAGAGGTATGTAAGGAAAGAACCTGTTGGAACTCTGTACTCTCTGCCTACCCCGCAAGGGATCTGGCGTGAGGTTATAGATAGATAGAATATATCGTAATCCTTAAATACCTTTAATCTTGAACATTAATTCCGTGTGGGTACACGACACACTTTTTTAACAAATCCTGATCACTTCATTTCTACGTCTGCTCTGTTCGAGCGCTCGAATCGAACTAAGTTAAAAATGGCCGGCCTCATCAGCGTTTACGTTAATTCAGCAAATCAAATTAAGTACAATTTTTTTTTTTTAACAATTCAAAGTCAGATAAAATGCTCCTAAAATTCAAAATATATAATTTGTAACCGGAAATCGTGACTCAATGGATAGTAAGCACTCTGAAGAGCTAGTATGCTATTACTTTATTCCTATTCAATAAATAAGTAGTGTGAGTAGGATAACGTGAATTTAGATACCGTGTCTTTTACTTATAGATTGCCAACTTTACTGTTTTTTTTTTTAATCTACAGCGGAACTTTTCTTTTTTATTCAATTCTTTATATTTTTGTTCATGTATAGGTACGATGTTTAGGTTATAAAATTATAATAAATTAGCTCCAGTGCCGTACGACCGAAGGAACTACAGAGGTTATAAAAAAAATATTAGTGCGCTGTCACTATGTCACTAAATTTCTAGAATGAGGGCTAATTTACAAACGTGTAAGAATTTTATATATATACATTTTATTTAGTTTGTAGTACCGGCAAACAATAAATTTTTACGATACGATAAAAATATTCTCTCTTCAATGTACATTAATGTCGTAAAGATCAAGCACTAATATTGCAATAGAGGCATTTTAAGGGCGGATTCACAAGCAAACACGTTGTGGATTCGCCAGTTCATAAGGTTTCATCCACATTAGCGCAAATCACACACCTCAATATACTAAAAGTGGTGAAGGTGACAGCACGCTTTTTTGTCTAAGTTACGATAACGTCAAATGGTTTGTACTTAACCCTCTGTTTATATCACTTGTATAATTTATGAAGAGTTCACAACACGGTCATGAACATTTTAGTGCGATTTGAATCTAAGGCGCGAGAGTAGATTGTACTACGCAGCACGTGCAGGCGCATATGCATTTGACCACTATAATTATTTGAATGAAAATAATTTTTAATATAAAAAAAACCTTTTAAAAACAAGCTTTTAAAGCAAAACACAACGAAGATAACTTGCTTATTATTTGTATGGACATGTTCTCACCAACGCGTCCCGCGTCCTGCACTATCTGGGTGGCGTCTGCATGCGCAATCATAGACAGATACTGATTGCCACCGTGATCAACGCCGGGGACGCCACCGCGGCCGCGGCAGAACGCGTTGGTTTGGCGGTACCTTAAAGATACGGGCAAAACCAACACAACCAGCCGCGTCCGCGATGGCGTGCATGGTGGCGATCAGCTCCTGCAGTAATACTTGCATGGAAATGTTTACACTAACGCGTCCTGCATCCTGCATGCGCTATCTGGATGGTGTCTGCACGTAAAATCATAGGGAGATTCTGATCGCCACCGTGATCATCGCCGGGGACGCCACCGCGCCGCGGCGGAACGCGTTAGTTTGTCCGTACTAAAACAGTTGCAGTATCGGCGCTTATTACATTCGCCAATGGAGCTACACCTTTATAATAAAATATCGCGTTTCGATAGCAAGTGCCGATAACAGCTTCCATTAGCGGCCCGCCGATGCTTTAGTATCAATTTTTACTTCAGATATTATCACTATTAAATAGTATATTTATACACAGAGATGGGCAAAATGTAATCAGGTTAATGATTAACCACCCTCGCTTGGGATATATAGGCGTGATGGTGGGTTAATGATTAACGATTACCCCAGGACTATATTCTTAACATAACAACAACTTTCTATATTATTTATTACTTTCTATATATTCTCAAACTCAACTCAATTTTGTGTGTGTGAATGATCTACGCTGTTGTCCGTAGGGCCTTTACAGCTTCACCGCACAAGAGGACGAGCGTGCAACCACTACGCTCGAGCCAGAAGGGCAAGGGGGCAACTAGCTCAAGGGCACCTCAAGGAGGAACGGCCTCGGCTTGGGCAGTCGCTATGGGGGAGGGCGTATACTAGGTGTCTCGCCGTGGTGCTCTCCACCGGTCAGGTCGGTGTCTGATCCTGTGTGCGGTATCTGTATCCGAAAAAAGGGATGTAAGGGCATCGGGAAGGTCGATGAAAACATGCCGCGGACGGCAGTAGCGGCTGATAGGAGAGAGTTAGGTCCGTAGTTGGCGGCGGCTGCGATTAGCGAATTTCTATGATTGGACGCGTTCGCGAACTATCGGGTTGTCGCCTTTTTAATAAAGGCGCGAATAGTTTCGAGACCGAGATCGGAATGGAGATCGACATTCCGTATGAATCACGGGGCTCCGACGGCTTTGCATTGAACCGTTTGGAGTCTATCGATGTGAGAACGGGCGGCGTGCCCAAACACCTCACAAGCGTACGTCATGATGGGCGTATAAAAGTTTTGTAAAGTGTCACCTTATTCCTAAAGGACACTTTACTCCGCTTGCAGATCATCGGGTAAAGGCTACCGAGCTCAAAGGCTACTCGGTTACGGACTCGCTTGATGTGCGGTCCGAAGGTCATGGTATTGTTTAGGGTGACCCCTAGATATTTGACCTGTTTGACCCAGGGAATAGGTAGGTCGAACATGGTCACTTGACCGAGATTACTTCTGGGGTGGCAGGGAGGGGCGCAAGGTGGCACCTCCGGAGAAGAATATCGCAGCGCTCTTGTCCGGGTTCACCTCAATACGCCACTTCCTGAACCAATCTCCTAGAGAGTTGGCGGCTGCCTGAAGGTTTCAGGTAATGAAATACTATGCGAGAAATAGATAGCGGTATCATCCGCGAATAGGGCTAGATGCACCTTACTCGAACGAGGAATATCGTTCGTGTAAAGGCTGAATAGGAGGGGGGACTCAACTCAAACTCAAATCGTTTATTTTACATAAACCCTGCGGGGATGTATACAAAGTGTCATATTTAGATTTTCTATAACTTACTAATCTACCACCGGATCGGAACGCGGCCTCAGCGGGCTTGTCTTTTTTGTTAAATTGTCCATATTTTTTATCATTTATGCGATCTTGCTCCAGTGTAATGCCTTACGACTGAGATATAAGACTATTTTTAAATATATGTCATAATTAAAAGCTAGAAGATTCTGGGTGGACCAGTCTCCATAAGCAGCACCCGTTCAGAGTATAAGTACTTGAGCAGCCATCACCTCCCTCGACCATATTAGAGGGAAGGAAGTGACCCGCACCAAATAGACACTGCAAGCATAGACTTTTTATTGAGCATGACCAATCCCCGACCCCAGAGTGCAGTGAGAAAAAGTCTACAAAAGGAGCAGTACTTCGAGCTCCTTTGGCACGACACGCTACGCTTTGACATTTTTGTTTACCTTAAAGACTGACTACTAATAATTGTCTATCTCTATCTATCTATAACCTCACGCCAGATCCCTTGCGGGGTAGGCAGAGAGTACAGAGTTCCAACAGGTTCTTCCCTTACATACCTCTCTGGCTTCCTCGACTCTCATAGTTCGTCTCATACACGCTCGCCGGTTACGGAGACTCTTGACTTTTCCATCAGATAAGACTCTGTTTATTTGGTCGTGGTAAGATAGTCTAGGTCTTCCCCGGTACCTGCATCCTTCCACTTTCACATTGTATATCTGTTTTGTCATTCTTTCCTCTGGCATTCTTTCTATATGCCCGAACCAACGGAGCATGCCCTTTCTCATCTTCACACCGATACTATCTTTCATACCTACTCGCTGTCTTACTATGCTGTTGCTAATGCGGTCGGTCAGCTTCACTCCGCACATCTTCCGCAGAGCTCGCATTTCTACCGCATTTATCCTACTTTCATTCTCCTTCTTACATACCCAGCTCTCGCTACCATATAACAGCGTTGGGACAAGAACTCCGTTATGTATGGCCAGCTGCGCCTTATGGCTTAAGTGCCGGCTCCCGAGTAGCTTTCCCATCGCACCATTCACTCTGTTCCCTGCACTCACTCTTCTCTCTATATCAGCGGTGTATTTCCCATCCTTACTGAAGGCGCATCCAAGATATACAAACTCATTCACTTGCTCCAGCACATCGTTACCAACCACAATCCTTACATTCGTTCTGGTTTCTTCCCTTTCAAAAACCATAATCTTGGGTTTCTTCACATTCAAGTGTAAGCCATTGATCATGCAGTCGTCTTTTATAACTGTGACTAGTGTTTGCAGATCAGTGGCTGTTGGCGCTATTAAAACCACGTCATCTGCATAAAGTAGATGGTTTACCACTAAGTCACCCATTTGTACACCTCCATTCATCGCTTTCAGTCTTTGAAGACTTTTGTCCAGATATATTATAAATAGTCTAGCGGACATCACGCAACCCTGCTTGACGCCGATTTTAACGTCAAACCAGGGTGACCTGTTACCATCCACCAGTACGCATGCCTTGAAGTCCACATAAGTGGACTGGACGGCTCGCAACAGAGCGCCATCTATACCATACTCTGGCAAAATGTCCCAAAGTCTCTTTCGCACAACTCTGTCAAATGCCTTCTCCAGATCTACAAAACCGCAGAAAACCTTCCGCCCCACTGCCAGATGCTTCTCTACGATGTTGCGGAGTGAGAAGACTTGATCCGAACATTCTCTTCCAGACCTGAAACCCCCTTGTGCCTCGCACAACATTCCATCGGACGAATAATTGTCAATAAAATAAATAGACACTCGAGTGTAGAAGTACAAGAAATTCCACAGCCACTCTTTTAAAACAAAAGCTGTTCTGTATACACTGTCAATTGTGGGGCGTGGGAGGCAAGTTACATTACACTAGGTAGGACTAATAATGAGAATACATAAAACATTATCACAATACAGATTAAGAATATGACTACATATTTCATTTGCATTTCTTTACATATTCTCGAGCGTCGATAACATTTTTGTATGAAACGGCTGATATGTTTTTCGCGCGGTCGCGTCTTAGCGATAACACCTCCCTTTTAGTGATCATCATCATAATCTAGGCCTATACTTTTTTACTGCTTAACATAGGCCTCCTCAATCGCTTTCCAGCGTAACCAGTCCGATGCCGGATTTATGATATGTTCACAAGATCGTCGGTCCATCTGGCAGGCGGCCGTCCCACGTTGCGCTTGCCAATAAGTAGTCTCCAAACTAAAATCTGGTCTTCACTAACTTTTAATGCTACTTACGTCTGATTACTATATAAAATAAAATACTAGACCCACATATCATCGATATTCGGTTGCAGCATGTCGTCTATTAAGATTTCATACATTGTTCGCCCATATTCTTGTGCAACACTTCTACACTTTGTGTCTTCTGTTCCTCAACAAAAGAAACACAAGGAAAACAGGTCGCTCGGTGGCTAATCGGGCGAGTTCATCCAATGGCATAAAGCTACACATTAAATTATTGTTAACTTTAGATTAAGTTCTATAAATATCTATTTGTTTTTCTAACCAAGTAATAAATTAATACTATTCCTACATGTTCATTGGATGTGGAAGTCTCGGGGTCTTCTAATACAGGTACTTTATACTTAAAAGGAGGCCCCCACATTTGAATCATATTTTACAAGTTGTAACAGAATAAAATATTTTTGATTTTGATTACAAGTGACACGAATTTGTCCCTTAAATACGAGGCGCAGTGTATAGACGCGTGTTGCGCAAAAATATGGGCGAATGATTTATTAAACCTCTTCGGGCGACATGTTGCACCGTACTGTTCATTCGAATGCAATCGAATGACAATCATAATTCTTCGATTGTTGATCGATTGTTAGATTGTTGCTCAACGTTTCGACCGCGCGCGCGTATCGTTAGTATCGAGTAAGCTATCGACAGACGAATTGATTGCACCGTCGATTGTTTTGGCATCGTTCTATAAATTTGAATCAGGACATATTTTTATTTATTTTATAATTTATGTACGTAAGTAATTAGTAAGTACTTTGGTTTTTGTGGTAATCTATTATCATGCCTGTTCTTTTGCAGGGTAGGTTTAGTGATTATACATACGCTAGGCTTGTCTATACTTGTCTATAATACAATCGATATTTCCGACATGACCCTCACCGACAGTAATTACTGATCAACTAAAAATCATTGCTAACAACCAAAATGTTCCCCCGTATGGGTACCCTGCGCGTTGGCAATGCACCATCGATTTTCATTCGTTCGTCGATTGTTATTCGATTGTATTTTTGTGATGACGAATGAATCAAAAATCGAAAGTGTGGAACTACAATAGTCAAATTATTCGATCGTTTTTAACAATCGGCCATCGCTACGCCGTACTGAATGTATGTGGACGACATAGGTTGCGGGACAAGATGTCGAGGCAAATCGACGTCTTATGCGAGACGTTTCGCGAGACATTTGTGCCCTCATGATTATGAGGGTTTTGGCCCCAATGTAATACAGCGACTACCACGGTCTGGTGGCGAATATTGCGCTGAGCGATCACGAGGTCCAGGGTGTTTTTATTTAATAAAACTAGGTTTTATTCCTGGGTCGTGAGTGCGTTTACAAACATGAAAATTCACATACACAAATACCCAGACCGAAACAAATAATTGTGGGTCACACAAACATTTGTCTCGTGCGAGAGTCGATCCCGCGACTATTAGACACAGCGGGCGGAGCGGCTTAAGCTCTTAACCACTGCGCTAAATCGCCAGTCAAACGTTGAAACCCTACGTCGGACAAATGTAGATTTTTTATCGAAAAAGTCCCAGTATCAGTCCGGAGTCTGGAATTGTGCTTCTGGTATAATGGCATTAGGCTCTCCGTCTATTACACATATTTTACATAAGGTTTCACGTAACTTGATTTCCACGTCGTAATTGAACGACCTCAAAAAGTAAGGAATAAACATTTTTTTTTGAATGCCCAAAGGTATAGAACTCATTTTATCTTCAGAATGGTTTTCTAATTAACTTTTTCAATTAAAAAAGGGAACGGTCCGCTATAAATTGATTTGCGTCGACGTACGCAGAATTCTTTAGATTTTTGTGTAAGTATAAATATACTATGTGTGTATTATTGTTATTCGGACAATATGTATTAATTGTATGGCAGAAAATGCTCCAGGCATTAAGTCTGTCTATGTACATAAGTGCAAAGTGGGTGGAATTTGAATTGGTATAACATAAAATTTATAAGATATAAACAATAAAAAAAGATTTTTATTTTACAATTTTAAGAGACAGTTGAATTATTTACTAATATTTATATACCTATTGTACAGTGCAAGCAAGTACATTTTGATACGTCAGCACTTTACCTGCGACGCGCGGCATTTCATCATACACAATCAGTTTGCAATTACCATTCATAGCGTGAACTCATACGTCATTTGTCATAACAATTATTATCAATAAACACTTATCATCAATCTATAAGTGTATAAATCAAACATCAGCCCAAGGTGTACGGTAGCAGACTCTACATCTTTATGGTCCTTCGAGCTTCCGCGTGAGTGGGACCAATTCGCGTGTGGTTATCTAAGTGCCACGTGCAAGTTCCTACGCACACGACTATCAGCCCTGTGGGTGCATACCTCAGTACCTGCATACAGCTCCATCACCGAGGAAAGTGATTTGTGTTTCTTTTTGCGGTAGCGAATCGGTTCGGTTGGCCTCCCAAGGGCGGGTCTCCCCAACTGAATTGAGAAGGCGCACATATCGTAAAGGGATTGCAAAACATACAAACTTTTGAATAACAACACCAATCAAGCAAATCAAGAACAAATTCATCATGTGCACCATAGAGGACATTCTAGCTAACCAATCGCAACTGACGGAAGCTATAGAGCGTCTTTATATCAATTTCAAAAAAGATTCAAGCGATCGTAAGACGCCTGTCTACATCAAGAAACGTTTGGAAACTCTAGAAACTTACTGGGGAGAGTTCCAAATAAATCATATAAAATTATGTGACTTTGACGACCGTACTGACACTTATTTTACGGAACACGTCTATCATAAAACCATGACATATTATCAAGAAGTCAAAGAAAAACTACAGCAGTACCAAGTTACCGACAGCGATACTAAGAAGAGGGATCAGTCACCGATGATCTCTTCAATTCGCTTGTCAGACTTTCAAAATCAAGACACATCTAAAGATAAATTATCAGGTGACCCAGAGCAAGTGAACCGCAGCCCTGCTGCAGGTACATCTTCAAGCTTTAGCAAAATGATGTCTCAAGGGAATGCAAGCAAGTTAGAAGAAATGTTTCGTAAACAAAAAAGTAATTTTAAAGCATTATCTCGTGCAATTATGAGTGTCGATTTGGAAAATATTTCCGAAAAATGGGAATTTGAAGATGTGCTCAGGACAATTGAGAGCAGATGGACTGCTATCGACTCTTTACACTGGGAGATCGATAGTGAATTGTACGAGGAAGATCAAGAATACGAAAATACATACAGCAAGTACGAGAAGTTATATAACGGTATGAAAAAATCTATCAATACTAAGATGTGGTCAGCTTCTCACCGAGACAACTGTACACCAAAAATAGAAATCCCCAGCTTTGGAGGCAATTACCATAAGTGGACTTCGTTCAAGGATTTGTTTACCGAAACAGTCCATAATAATAGATCAATCTCCAGCGCACAGAAAATGCAGTACCTTAAAGGCAAGCTACATGGGGAGGCTGAAATAATCATTCAGCATTTAAATATCAGTTCCGACAATTATCAAGTATGTTGGGACATCTTAAACCATCGATATAATAATAAGAAACTGACCTTTAGCTCGCATGTTAACATACTTTTATCAATAAATACGATGCAGCAACAACCGGACAATCAAATCAAAAATATATTCGACACTACCAACGAGTGCCTTAACGCCATCAAAAATCTCGGTGTCAATATATCAACATGGGATCCGCTGATTGTCCACTTATTATCACAAAAATTAGACAGTCAGACACACGGTGAATACATCGAATCATTACAAAACCCAAGAGAGTTGCCGACGTTAACAGATTTTTTAAAGTTTTTGGAGAACAAGTATACGTCACTGGAGTCATCGCGACGTAAGCAATGTATAGAAAAACCCATAACGAACAAGGAAAAAGAAGTTTTCAAGAATGCTCCAAGCAAGAGACAATATTATAACGAAAATAAGCATAATTTAAACACACATAAATCAAACATGCCAATTATTCGTAATACAACATGGAAAAGTTTTGCAACAAAGACACAGAATTGCCCACTTTGCAAAGATAGCCACGGATTGTTCCACTGCAAAACATTTTTAAACGCGAAACCAGATATTAAACTTAATACCATCAAGAAATTAAACTTATGCATAAACTGCCTTTATGATCATAAAGATAAGGCATGTTTTTCTCGAGCAACGTGTCGCGTCTGCAAGGGACGGCACAACATTTTGCTACATGACACTTGCCCGACAACAGCGGCGTCAAGTAACGTAGAAGCGTCAATGCCGACAATTTCCCATGAACAACGAAGCCATGTGACGCATGTGGCTAATCAAAATATCACAGAAATTCTCCTAGCAACTGCCCTCGTTCAAGTTAAGAGCGCAGATGAATCAAAAAATGTAATATTGAGAGCACTAATCGATCAGGGCTCCCAAGTATCCCTAATTTCGGAAAATGGAGCTCAATTACTTGGTATTACACGAAGAGCGTGCAAAGGCGTCATATCTGGCGTTGGTTCCAATCAAAATAGCTGCAAAGGGGTGATCAGTATCACAGCATCCTCATTGCATTCCGATTTTACATTCCAAACGGAAGTTTTTATTATGAAGAGCTTAATCAATAACCTACCAAATCAGACATTCGCCAAACCATCATGGCCATATCTGCAAAGTGTCCAACTCGCAGATCCAGACTTCAATACAAGCCGACCTGTCGATTTATTACTCGGCGCAGAGGTCTATTCCGAAATCATAATGGCCGGCATTATCAAAGAAAATGAATTACAGCCAGTAGCGCAGCAAACACAACTTGGCTGGATTTTATGCGGGAATGTCAAATCTTATCAATGCAACGTAGTATTGAACAATGTAGAAGAGATACAATGATTTTGGGCAATCGAAGACATCGCAGACAATGACGTCACTATGTCCAAAGAAGATCAGCTGTGCATTCAGCAATACAATACAGAAACATTCCGAAGACATGACGGGCGATATGTGGTCAGATTACCGCTGAAACCAGAAATTGATCACAAGCTCGGGAATTCGAAACAAAAAGCTGTGTCGCAATTTTATCAATTAGAGAAGAGATTCGTAAGAAACAAACAAATTGCTACAGATTACAAGGCCTTTATCAATGAATACATTAAATTGGGACACATGCGCGAGTGTTTACATAAAAATTTGCCTGACTGCATTTTACCGCACCATTGTGTATTACGAGCCGATTCTGTTACCACGTCATTACGTGTTGTGTTCAATGCGTCAGCGAAAACATCGACAGGCCTTAGTTTGAATGATTTAATGTGCACTGGACCGAATTTACAACAAGATTTGCTGAAGATAATTTTGAGATGGAGGCAATATGAATACGTATTAACAGCTGATATAGAGAAAATGTTTCGACAAGTTCTCTGTAATGAGAAAGACCAACAATACCAGAAAATCGTATGGAGGGAGTCCCCAAATGACATCTTGCGAGAGTACGAGCTAACAACGTTTATGTATGGTACGAAGGCGGCACCGTTTCTCGCTATGATGACTCTAAAACGCCTTGCAGAAGATGAAAGGTCAAGATATCCAGCAGCATCCAAGGTCTTAGAACAAGATTTTTATATGGATGACCTCCTAACCGGACAGCCTGGAAGATGCTATTCAGCTTAAAAGAGACCTGATAAATTTATTGAAAACTGGAGGATTTAACTTACGCAAGTGGTCTTCTAATAAATCAGAAATATTAGATGACGTCACTACAAACCAACAACAAGCATTCGAATTCAGACATCAAGAATCAACCAAAACATTAGGACTACAATGGCAACCCTATGATGATCAGTTCACATAGGTCGACGGTCACGAAGAGGTCATTATTATCAGACATATCAAAAATTTTTGACCCTCTTGGCTGGTTGTCTCCAATTTCTACCAAACTCAAATCACTATTTCAAACGGTTTGGTCGATGGATCTTAAATGGGATGATCACGTACCAGAAAGCATTAACAATACCTGGTTGAAGATAAAGGAAGAGTTGCCAAATATTAACCAAATAAAAGTGCAAAGATGGCTCAAGACCCACAAAAATGAAAACATAGAATTACATGGCTTTTGTGACGCGACACCAAAGGCCTATGCTTGTGTCATATATTGCAAGATCAGCAAACAAGATAACGATGAGCGCTCATTACCTGTTACCATTGTGGCTGGAAAATCAAAACTGGTTCCTGTCAACAAGACTGTATCACTACCAAGATTAGAATTGATGGGTGCACACTTGCTGTCAAAGCTAATGACAGTTGTTCAGAGTTGTTTATCAAGCAATAATATCAAGGTCTATGGATGGACCGACTCAACGGCTGTCCTTGGTTGGCTTCAAGGAGACCCTAACCGATGGAAGCCTTTCGTGGCTAACAGGGTGAAACAAGTAACAGAAATAATACAGACGAACAACTGGCACTACGTAAAATCTTCAGAAAATTCAGCTGACTGTGCAAGTAGAGGGTTATCAGTAGATCAGTTGAAAAATTGTACCTTATGGTGGCACGGACCCGAATGGCTGTCATTTTTTAATCCGGATAAAAATCAAGAAAAACATAAAATTTACGGTACGACGGAAGAAATAAAGAAAATATCAAAAACAACTGCTACACTGATACAAGATAACAATGACATAGCTCAAAACTTATTAAACAAATATAGCAGTTTTAATAGAGCGACCCGTGTACTTGCGTGGATTTTACGCGCTATTTCGCTGAGCAAACAGAAACCAAATTATTTAACAATAAAGGAGTTAAAGAAAGCGAAAAATATTCTAATCAAGCAAGCACAAAAGGAAGCATTCATGGAAGACATTGACTACCTTAAAAAATATAACCGAGTGGAGAGGAAAAGCAAATTGCTAACATTAAACCCTTTTATCGATCCAGAAGGGTTACTCAGAGTTGGAGGAAGAATCAGAAGTGCTAATATCCATCAAAGCATGAAACATCCGATTATCATACCTCAACACAGTCATATCAGTAATTTATTGATCGATCAAGGGCATCAGATTACGTTTCATGCTGGAACTCGCCTAACACTGGCCTGGTTACGACAACAGTACTGGATCATAGGAGGTAACCGAACCGTGAAGAAACGTCTTCGAAACTGTGTTAAATGCAGACGTCATGACCCTGTGAAACATGAGCAATTGATGGGTGACTTGCCTACTTCACGTACCAATTCATCGAGACCCTTTTATCACACTGGCGTTGACTTGACAGGGTATGTTGACGTGAAAGCAAACAAAGGTCGAGGAGTGAAAACAACCAAAGGCTATATTGCTGTGTTTATTTGCATGGCTACAAAGGCTGTGCATCTCGAGTTAGTGTCCGACTTGAGCTCCTCAACGTTCTTGGCAGCCCTACGAAGAATGGCGGCGCGGAGAGGCACCCCTGCGCACGTGTACAGCGACAATGGCACAAATTTCGTGGGAGCAAGCAGAATGCTTAATGAACAATTTATCAACCTTCAGAAAACTCTAGACAATAACTTTTTAACGGCAATAACAGACATGGAGATTACCTGGCATTTCAACGCCCCCCTTTGGCCGAGTGCTGGAGGTCTCTGGGAAGCCGCCGTTAAGAGTTTAAAGTATCACCTCAAAAGAGTCATCGGTGAGCAAAAACTCACCTATGAGGAGTACTCCACGTTACAAGCTCAACTGGAAGCATGTCTGAACAGCAGACCATTATGTGCCCTCAGTGAAGATCCCGAGGACTTAGACTGTCTCACTCCGTCACATTTCCTAGCAAGTGGACCAACGCTGACGGTTATTGAAACAGAAAGAGACTTACGTACGAGATGGCAACTCACACAAAAAATTTTTGAAGATACATGGAAAAGATGGCGAGCCGAGTACCTGTGTCAACTTTCATCACGCAGCAAATGGCGTCAGCCTCGGCAGAATATGAAAATCAATGATATTGTCATCATCCATGATGTAAGTCTTCCGGCGGGAAAATGGCCCATGGGACGAGTGACTGACCTTCACCCCGGTAAGGACGGTTACGTACGCGTGGTAACCCTACAATCGAAGAATGGAAAAATAAAAAGACCCATTACAAAATTATCACTATTACCTATCAATGAGACTCGAGCAAAAGAAAGCGTTACAGAAAGAAAGTCTGAAGAGGTACGAAACAAGCAAGTAAACAATACGTCAAGAAAATGTAATTTCTTGTTGACAACAATGACGTTACTCATGTTGCTGTTTTCCCCAGTAACGTGCGAATACAAAGTCACCAATTTTAATGATAGCCAGAGCCTCTATTTTGACAAGACAGTTAACATGCGTTTAGAACGAGAGGAATGGAAACTGATTGTCTATTGTGATATGAATCCATATTGGCGTGGAACGGAAATGTTCCGGAAATATATTGACCATTTAGAAAACATATGTGCTGCGAATCAAATATCACAATACGACGTAGCGATGTTACAACTACGTCACGGGCTCAATGAACTCGAGCATTACAATAACATTATAATTGGTCAGCAAAATAAACTTGGAGTACGGCGACGAAGAGGTCTTATCAATGGCGTTGGCTATGTCGCTCACAGTCTGTTTGGAATCTTGGACGATAATTTTGCTCAAGAATATCAAAAAGACATTGACCTGATCAGAAGCAATCAAAATCATCTCGCCTTATTGTGGAGAAATCAGACTTCTATTGTGGAGGCAGAGCTCAATATAATTAAAAGGGTGGAAAACTCCATGGACAAACAGCATAAACTGATTCATCAGCACATAATAAGCGTGGAGAACGCAGTAAGCGATTGGGCCTTGCAAATTAAGAAAACAGATCAGAAAAATAGCGTCGCCTTATCAGCTGTGATCGCTAACAATATTTTAACCAATCTGAAAAATATCCAAGACACAGTGGTGGACATATTAACAAATATCCACTACGAGAAGTTCAATTTTCACCTTTTAACGCCTGACCAGCTGAGAAATGAACTCAATATTATCTCTGGTCAAATATCAAATGACTTAGCGATCCCCATAAACAATATTCAGACGGACCTAACAAAAATATTTCATCTTTTGAAAGTAAGAGCGAGAAGCACTGAACGATACCTCATTTTTGAGGTGAGAGTCCCTTTAGTGAGTCGAGAATATTATGAGCTTTACAAACTCATAAGGATTCCTCATCAACTTGGAGCAAACATGATCAGCATCGTGCCTCTTGCAAGCATTGTGGCTATCAATAAACAAAAAGACTCCTACATACCAGTGTCAGAAGACGACCTTCAAAAATGTGTTCCCTATGACAATGAAGAATACATATGTCGATTGCAACAACCCGTTCATCAAATGACATTTGACGAAAGATTGTGCACAAGAGAACACCTATCCAATCATTGTCAAACAGAAGTAAAAACATGCAGCGATAACTGGGTGGAATTAAACAAAATAAATTCATATTATTACTTTTGCTGCGGACAATGCACCGTACGGATCATATGTGGGGATAGTATTACGTCCGAGCGACTCAGCAAGGCCGGCGTAATGATAATGAGTGACGGTTGCATCATAAGAGGCGATACATTTACAATTTACTCACACAAAATGTTATCGAATACCATGAAAACGAAAGCAAGTTTGGTGAATGTAGAGATTCTGCCGATTAATAATGTAATTAATCTGTCTATTCCGCTTATTAATTTGGATGACACAGACGAAAAAGACCGTAGAAAAGGTCTAGATGAGATCAGTACGGCTATCAAGAAGATCAAGGAAAATGAGCCAAGCATCCTAGCGAGTGGAGTCACGTACCACGATATTCATCACTACGTGGCTATTTACGGATTCGTGGCAGGCATTGCCCTAGCCATAATCATCTACCTGTGGCGTCAGATGCGGGCGCGTGTCAACCCCCTGGTCTACGGGCTGCCACAGCCAGCAGCGCGGCAGAGAGTCGACCCTTGCGTACAGTACGCAACAGCATCAGAAAGACTCACCATCTCTACTCGTCGCGATCATCGCAGCGCACCGAGCGGATTGGACCGGGCGACGTCACCAGTGATACGAAAACAATTTCTTTCTGTTTAATTTTGCTATTTTTAATATGTTTTTTACATTTTCTACTTTTGTATATTATTCATCTCATTCTCATCATCTCGTGCCCCGGAGCATGTACAGTGCAAGCAAGTACATTTTGATACGTCAGCACTTTACCTGCGACGCGCGGCATTTCATCATACACAATCAGTTTGCAATTATCATTCATAGCGTGAACTCATACGTCATTTGTCATAACAATTATTATCAATAAACACTTATCATCAATCTATGAGTGTATAAATCAAACATCAGCCCAAGGTGTACGGTAGAAGACTCTACACCTATATTATATTATTTTGCTGAGTCGTACAGCAAGGTACAGGATTGATATAAATTGGAATCTATACATTCGTGCTGTTCGCCGTTAAGGAGTCCCCTGATGTATATTCAAAGTCCAAAGTTCAATACAGATTTCATTGAACTGGGACCACCTCGAAACTATACTAAACCCAACGCAAAAAGAATCATCAAAATCAGTTCATAAATAAAGACGTTATCAAAAAACACAGACAAATTGACGACCTCCTCCTTTTTTGAAGTCGTTTAATATTCTGATTAGTTCTATGGCAGGGTACCTATAGGAGTGACGTAATACCCATAATATCTCAATCTACGCACTCGAATTTTTTGTCATTAAACAGTTCCCTAGTGTATCTTCCAAGTCCAAGGTCCAATACCGATGCAATTAAAATGGGACCACCTAGAGCTATACTGAACCCAATGTAAAAAGAATCATCAAAATCGATTCATAATTGGCGGAATGATCCCGTAACATACATACAAAAAAAATCAGTTGGATTGAGAACCTCCTCCTATTTAAAAGTCGGTTAAAAATATACACGGTGTAATTTTAGCTGTCAATAAAATAGATATTTGCACATACGTACGCCGTTAATTAGCGAGCGCGAGCTCAGTATATCCGTCCTTTACTATTCGTACGTAAAGTTATTGCGTCACTGTCACTCGCCCAGTCGATAAATAGTCGATCGCGATAGGCGATTAAATCGTATTTCAATAGCTATCAATTTTATGCGAAAGTGGAAGAATGTAGGTACCGGAGAAGACCTAGACTATCCTACCATGACCAAATAGACCGGGTCTTATCTGAAGGACAAGTCAGGAGTCTCCGTAACCGGCGAGCGTGTATGAGACGAACTATGAGAGTGGAGGAAGCCAGAGAGGTATGTACGGAAAGAACCTGTTGGAACTCTGTACTCTCTGCCTACCCCGCAAGTGATCTGGCGTGATGATATAGATAGATAGATAGAATATAAATATAAATATATTTTATTATGTTAAAAACTATTGTTACATTAACATATGAATATTTATACTCAACAAGTTTCTGCCAGCTACTTTGTCCGCGTTGACTTTACCGTTCAGCCGTTTTTATGTGATTGAGTAACAAACATACAAACTTTCACATTTATAATATTAGTAGTATTAGGCATTTTTGATAAAGAATTTTTAGACAACTAGTTTCTGCCCGCGACTCTGTCCGCGTTAAGTTTAGACAGGAACTTAAACTAAACCTAAGTTTAGGGATAAAAAGTATCCAGGTAATAGACTGTGTGCCAAATTTCATCCAAATCCGTTTAGCCGTTTTGTGTGATTCATCATCACCATCGTATGGCGATGTATTTTAAATAATGCGACCCACGATCAAAATTTAATGTCAGAGTGGAGGAGCAATTGCTTAGCCTCCGGTGTCAGCTAGTGTAGCGCCCCGAAGCCTCCGCTGAATTTCCTCGTGGGGCAGTCCTCCGCAATGGATGATAGTCTGGATAGTCTGCACTGAGTAACGAATATCCAAACATACAAAATATCACATTTATAATATGAGTAGGGTTAGACATTTTGGATAATCAATTTATATACAAGTTATATTTTCGAAATGAAATGAATTTATTTCCAGCTACCCTATTAAAAATATCTTTGTTACAAATCTTTGTGTGACCCACAATTATTTGTTCCGGTCTGGGTATTTGTGTATGTGAATTTTCATGTTTGTCGCCCCCACGACGCAGTAATAAATCCTCGTGTGGGGCTACGTGTTTTAGAAAAAAAATACCTTATGCCTCAATTCATCATATTATAGCTTTTTAACTCGTGTTTGAATAGGACATTAAATTCACATATATAATATTGTACGTAACAACTATTTGGGCCAATGTCAAAAAATTACTTCATGAGTAAGCTAATAATTTCGAAGTAACGATATCGTAATAAGTATTATATCTTATGTGTTATTTATAACCGTCTGAAGCAATTTATGTTATGCCAGACACATAAATAATGTATCGTTACTCGTGTGTACTACTAAGCATTATTTTCGCCTTTTAGCGTAAACATTTCGTGAGACCGCGGGTTATGAAAATGATAGGCTAACAGCAGTATCTATAAATATGCCTGAGTTGTTACTTTTACTTAAGTATTTACTTAGTACATTATTTTCATTCTATTGTTGAGAAACTGTCAAAAGTAATAAATGTCAAAAGTCAGTTTTCTTAGCCAAGTATAGAAATTTAAACACATGACAGTACTTATTTTTTTGTTATTAAAACAGTGATGTATAAAGATGAGAAAACAAGTGTAAAGATGACAAAGGGTATGCTCCGTTGATTCAGGCATATAGAAAGAAAGACAAAACAGATATACAATGCGAAAGTGAAGGGATGTAGGTACCGGGGAAGTCCTGGACAGACACGGTCTATCTGGTCATAGTGGGACAACTATGACGAGATAGACCGTGTCTTATCTGAAGGGTAAGTCAAGAGTCTCTGTAACCGGCAAGCGTGTATAAGACGAACTATGAGAGAAGAGGAAGCCAGAGAGGTATGTAAGGAAAAAACCTGTTGAACTCTGTACTCTCTGTCTACCCCGCAAGGTATCTGGCGTGATGATATAGATAGAAAAACTTAGCCTAGACTAGGATTCATTGCTGTGTCGTAGGTGCGTTTACAAACATGAAAATTCACATATACAAATACCCAGACCGAAACAAATAATTGTGGGTCCACAAAGATTTATCCTGTGCGGGAATCGAACCTGCAACTATACGACACAGTGGGCGGAGCGGCTTAAGCTCCTAGCCACTGCGCTAAATCGTCCGTCAATTATTGGCAAAAAAAAATATGTTTTGACCTATGCTGCGCTCTGCAGCAATGTTCCTCAGTCTCCCACGAAATCTGAATACGATACCCTTCGGCCAGAACTCCTCGCTTATGAAGGTCTCCCGCTGGGTGGGAACTCGCACAACAAGTAAATTGAATGCCGCATTGTTTCGTGAGTTCACCTTCTCGACCCTCAGAGTGTAGAAAGTCTTCTTACGGGCGTACTCCGCAATGTTCTCGGTTTTATGCGACCTAAGATTCAAAGCTATGACCTCGTGGTCGCTACGCGCATTATACGCCAAAAGACCAATGAGATAGTCATATAACATGCATGATATTTGTATAAAGTTTCTCTGAGCAGAACTTCATACAATAATATAAATAAAAAAAGAACCAGGGGTGGCAGAGGAATACTAAGTACACCCATTTTTAGCTGACGATGCAGCTATTAATATTTATTATTCTCTCTCTTCCTTCTAGTAGTTAAATAAAATTTATAATTTTTCTTCCTCATTTCTTTATCTGTAAATGAGAGAACCATGTAGCCATTCACATGAATAGTTTAACTTGGTTAATTTAATTTAGACTCACCTGATACTAGATTGTTCTCCCATACCCCACAACAAAATGTAGATGGAAAAATTGTAAATATACTATTTTAAAAGAGTAACCGTGGAGTTTCTTGCCCTTTTTCTCCACAGGAATGACATTCCGAAGTGGTGGTAGAGTCTTTGTTACTATTTTGACGATTCATAAATACTGTAATAGTTTACATGAATAAAAAATATTCTGATTTAGATGTTAGGTCCCATGTAGCGGGCGAGCCTCTTGCCATATACGGGGAAAAATTCCAGACTCCGAACTGGGAATTTTTCGTTAGAAAATCCACATTTCTCTGGCCTAGGATTTGAACTCAGGACCTCATGATCACAAAGCGATGCGCTTTGCCAATAGTCCAACGAGGCAGTTAAATACAAATATATGCCCAGTAGAATACCGCTCGGTATTTTTCCGCTACACATTGGCGGTAGCGGTTATCGCTTATATCTTAACTGGGCCCTTTATTCGCTATAACCAATTAAACACGTAACGCAGCGCGTTACGAATACTTGGTGAAATGATCGTTTATTAATGCTCTAATAGCATACATTATACGATCATATCCCAAAGTTCTCGTAACGCGCCGCGTTACGTATTTATACGCCGCCTTAATATTGGCACTGTGCCTTAACCTACCCGCTCACCGCTCGCGGCCCCTTCTTGTTCTCAAGGTTTATCGAAACCATATCTCGATCATACGTCAAGATCCAACCCTTATAACCAAAATGTATAATTTCTACCACTTCACAGCACTGTATTTAATTTTCAACTTTATGTGGATATGTGAAAGTGGATTTTGCGTTTACTTTGTAGAATCGAATAAAATATTTTAGTGTTTATCTGTAAGATATACTTGTTTCGCCATTTGTGAACGCGTCAGTGAATATATTTTTAGCATCGTTTGTACTTTTAGTAAAAATTGTGTTAGAGATAAATTTCGTATTTGGTGAATGTTTCCAATACGAATATGTGCTGAGTAATCTAAAGTCAAGAGCGATAATATATAAGCTTTTACAAGCTTTTATTTAACTTGCTGACTGCCTCGTTGGTGTAGTGGCAAAGCGCCGCGCTTTGTGATCACGAGGTCCTGGGTCCAAATCATACGTCGGACAAATGTAGTTGTTCTAACGAAATATTCCCAGTATGAGTCCGGAGTCTGGAATTGTGCTCGATATATGGCAATAGGCTCGCCCCTGTTACATGGGACCTAACATCGTCGGCGAAACGTGGGTGTGCTTAGTCCTCCTCTGCCACCCCCGCTTGGGGAATATAGGCGTGACAGTGTGTGCAATGTTCGTATATCTGTCTTACTGTCTTTCCGGTTCAAATCTTGTGATCCATTTTTCAAGCACTTGCAGTATCCGATTGAGCTTAAATTTGGCATACGTATGTAAGTTCGGCGACAATGCAATAATATAGTAGAATGTCTGATAGGGAGTCGAAATAGGGCCATGGGAACATGTGAAATGTATAACGTTACCCGCTTGTATTTTGGCTTGTTAGATTGGTATTGACAAGTATTATACAACCAGATAGTGTTTAGGGTTTGATGAAGCCGAAAGGTGACCAATGGAACCACTCATCTCAGTATAACCCTGCCGAGTTTGGGCTCGTTGCATTTGTATGTTTGACTCGGATGGTGACCAAGGTCTGCTGATGGAGCCGAAAGAAAGCCAACTCCTCAACTAAGCAAGATATCTTTGTTGTTTTTGATATAAAAACTTGTTTTTGAAAAGGTCTTTTTAAATTAAAATTATTTGCTATAGTAACGTCTATCTATCTATCTATCATCACGCCAGATTCTATGCGAAAAATGAATCACAAGATTTGAATCGGAAAGACAGACAGAGAGACAGACAGACAGACAGACAGACATACAAACATTGCAAGTTAAATAAAAGCCTGAACAAAAAAATATTTATTTATCTGTCTATATCATACCCGATCCCTTACAGGGTAGGCAGAGAGTACAAAGTTCCAATAGGTTCTTTCCTTACATACCTCTCTGGTTTCCTTCACTCTCATAGTTCGTCTCATTCACGCTCGCCGGTTACGGAGACTCTTGACTTGTCCTTCAAATAAGACTCGGTCTATTTGGTCATGATAAGATAGTTTGGGTTTCCCCGGTACCTACCTCCTTCCACATTCGCGTTGTATATCTGTTTTGTCATTGTTTTTTCTGACATTCTTTCTATATGCCCGAACCAACGGAGCCATAGCCTTTCTCATCTTTACACCGATACTATCTTTCATACCTACTCGCTTTCTTACTACGCTGTTGCGAATACGGTCGGTCAGCTTTACTCCGCACATCTACCGCAGAGCTCGCATTTCCACCGTATTTATCCTACTTTCATTCTCCTTCTTACATACCCAGCTCTCGCTGCCATATAACAGCGTTGGGACAAGCACTCCGTTATGTATCGCTAGCTGCGTCTTTTGGCTTAAGTGCCGGCCCTCAAGTAGCATTCCCATCGCACCATTCACTCTGTTCCCTGCACTCACTCTTCTATCTATGTCAGCGGTGTATTTTCTATCCTTACTGTAGGCGCATCGCAACTCATTCACTTGTTTCAGCACATCGTTACCAACCACAACCCTTGCATTCGTTCTGGTTTCTAAAAAATATATGAAACATAAACAATTCAGTTTGTAATTGTTTGAGTTTACCTTCATCAGTTTTCGTACTGAGGCAGATCAAGGACACTTCCTTCGTTTTTGTTCTACTGTGGATATAACACGCTAACAAAAATAAGATATATGCACATTAATCATTTCAACCATTTATTACTAAAATTGACAACAAAATATAATAACAATGTAATTACTTCATCGTTGAACTTGTCGTATAATTTTTCCTTGCGATACTACTCAAATATTCTAATTAAATGCAGATAAAGCACTTTGCAGAAGCGGGTATTGGTCACCGCATTTTCCTGAGAAATCGTCTTGATCAATCGACCACATGAATATACCGGCTAGTCCATAATCACGAGCTAATTGACTCTGGAAAATGTTCATAAATATATAATACTATTTAGCATTATGTTTAAGCCTACAGGCATTGTTATAAGAAATAATTGTGTATCAATCCAAACTCTAACAGCGTTGTATCACAGTTAACGTATATATACAGTTGAGCAATTTGATGAGAATCTCGCACACATACATACGACTTACGCCTTGGGGCAGTGTGGTCCAACGGCGTTATTCGATACACCGAACTAAGAGGACTTTTGCATTCTTTATTCATTTATTCATTCTACAAGTGGGCATGATTGTTATTTCGTTAGTCCCCGAAGACAGATTGGGAATTAACTGTTTTATTTACGCCAGAACTCTGGTAGGGTAGGGTCAAAATATTTTGTCTTGAATTCTGTCCCGAGAACTATTCATATATTCATTCCCTCTCTTCCTTCTTTCCATTAATTTAGCGTAATGATATTTTTTGTCCCTTTTTTGTAAATGAAGGAACCATGTAGCTATTCTCATTAATAGTATATTTTGCTTTATTTAACCTAAACCCACCTGATGACCAACCTATGGGAAAACAATGTCGGTTGGTCATACCCATCAACAAAATGTTGATGAAAATGCTTGTACAATTTTTATTTTATAAGAGTAACCGTGGAGTTTCTTGCCCTTCTTCTCCGCAGGAATGATATTCCGAAGTGGTGGTAGAGTCTGTTACTTTTCAGGCGAATTATAAATAGTATAATGGTTTACATGAATAACATATTCTAATTCTCATTGAGTTGGTAAAAAGATAGGTGGGTTAATTTGAACGAAATTCAGTGTCCAAAGTACCAAGATATCATAGCAATACAGGTGTTCAGTACAGGTAGGTACCTACTGCAAAATCCACATCGAGAGATCTATCGAACCCTGTTTACCTGTAAGGTAGTTGTTCGGGTACTTCGACTATGGAATGGAACAAGAAGGATTCAGAAGTCCGTATCGTTCTATCAATCGAACCACGCTTACCTGTAAAATGTATGTTATGGTAGTTCGATTTTACAATTGCACCAAACGGATTCATAAATCTTCATCGTTCGATGTATCTAACTACGCTGTCGGACCACGCTGCCCCAAGGCACACGAGGCTTCTCGGTAAATCACTTCTGAGAATTGGCGTAGAGCGCGCATTTAGCCCGTTAGTACTAGAATACTTAACCCTTGACATATTATGTTATCTGTTGTAGGTAGGCTGTGTTTTAAGGAAAGCGTTGAAGCACTTGTTAAATTATATCAAAGTGTTTTTAAGATACCTTAGAAAGAACAGTTTCTTCATTGTCATATCCAATCCACTGCGTATCTTTGTAAGCGTATACATAGTTGTCAGTAACATCAACTACAGTCCAGCTAGAAGTATCATTTTGTAGAGCTTCGCAAATCTGAAATTAAAATACAGTATAATAAACTTGTCACTGAATTGGAATCCTTGTTCGGGGTGGAGGGAATCTAGCGAGCTATTTCGATGGTAAAATTTATATTTTAATTGTTAAATACTTGGCAAATAGCATACTAGCCGAGCTTAACTATTAACGTTGAGTTATTAACTAGAGAACTATAACAGTAAATACAGTGCAAGTAGAATATTGTCTGATACTAAACGAGTGACACTAGAATATCAGTCTTGAAGCTGTAGAACTGTGTGTGATATAATCTCATTCTCATCGTTCTGATTTTATTCACTCCTCCTTCTTCGTCCAATCTATCCTTCGTTGGAACGCATTGCCTCAGGCACTCAGGATGGTAACGAACCGTCTCTCTTTTAAAAAAAAACTACACGAGTACCTACTCGAAATGTTGACAGAATCCTCTCAATGATAGTTTCACGTCATTATGTATATATATATATATATATATGTTTATATGTTGTTATGTATAACATTATTATTAGTTTTATATATAGTATTATTATTAATTTTTTTTTTCTTACAATTTTTACAAACTACACGAGTACCTACTCGAAATGTTGACAGAATCCTCTCAATGATAGTTTCACGTCATTATGTATATATATATATATATGTTTATATGTTGTTATGTATAACATTATTATTAGTTTTATATATAGTATTATTATTAATTTTTTTTTTCTTACAATTTTTAGCCGCGTATTTTCGCACCTAACATACATGTTTCCACACCACCCTAAGGTAGACTGGGAGAAAATGCCTCAGGCATTAAGTCCGCCTTTGTACATACATATGTGCATAAAGAATAAATAAATAAATAAATAAATAATATGTTGACTTGTGAGTAAGGTAAGACTAAATACACTAGTTGAACTAGCTGACTTGATATTTCACAATGTATATCAACAACCCTTTAGCATCGTAGATAAACTAACAGTTTACTTCTTCTTAATAGCTACTAGCTACCTATTAGTTTATAATAATTATACCCGTAGGGCAGCTTATGGCAAGCTGTTGGTGAGTAACGACAACACGGACCAGAGTGCTCCAAAGAGTCAGTCAGGGGTCCCGACTCGGTGTATCTTGGTCGGCCAAATGGAAACCGACTCTCGGCTCTGGCTTCCCTTAAAAGGCCGCCCAGATAGGAGCCGTAAGAGCTATATCGACGTAGGAAGATCTAGTGGGCGGCGGTTCACCGCTGGCCACTGATAGTTAGGTATCACTAGAAATGCCCGGTATCTGTCTCCTTTGAAATAGTCCAGTTTGTGTCAGTCCATCAGACCTCATTTCCATAGCCCTTGTTTTCTTTTCATAATTTACAATAGTCCTTACACCTACCGGGGTCAGTTCTCAGGTTATGTTTCTTTTTTAGCAAGTGATCTCAGAACTGACTTACAAAACATTAATTTCTCGCAAAAGGCCTCTACGTGTTGGACCCATGTTCTCATGCAAGCCTTTTAAAGGTTCGAGTTAAGCCCGTAAATCTCAGCGAGATACAAATAATAATAAAAGCCCTTTATTCAAACTAGTAGGTACTTACAAATTTAAATAACATACAATCTAACATATATAAGTATTCTATTGACACTGGTGTCCGTTGGTCTGTGTGCCTTACGGCAAAGCCCTCATCCAATTCTTTGCATTTATCTTTTTAGTAGTTTTTCTTGTCCATGTAGCCTACTAGTTAATAGCTCTTAATTCGGATGCGCTCCAATTATTTCAGAAAAGCTTTACTTGCGTTTTCAATAATTAAATTTTGTTTATGGTATTTTACTACATTTTTTATTTCATATTAAGTGACTGCTATGTGATTGGGTATACTAAAAATAACGCTTTAGTAATGACAAACAATCTTTACAAGGAAAGGAAAATGTTGAAACCTATATATACCTATTTATCTATCATCAGAACTAAAGAAGATCTTTGTACTTTTTGCCTACCCCGCAAAGGATCGGGTGTGATGATATATATAGATAGACCGTCACGCCTATATTCCCCAAATGAAGGTGGCAGAGTTGTATTGTGTACACCTACTTTTCGCCGCCTATGTTAGGTCTTATTTAATAGGATGCGAGCCTATTGCCATATACCGGACAGAATTTTTGATTCTGGCCTGATATTTGGGAAGTTTTCTATCGAAGAACTACACTCTGTCTGTCCTAGGATTCGAACCTCATGGTCGTTACCGAGGCGTGATAGATAAACCTACAGACATTTTATAACACTATTCCGATGTTGTTTTTAACGATGGTACCTCATAATAAGCTAAAACACCGGCTTCCTGCGTGTAGTATCCGGCCGTACCAGCTCCAGTTACAGCGGAACCAGTGTCAGTTTGGGTTGAGTCTTCCAAAGTAAAGGATTTGCCGAATGAAGCTACTCCAAGAACTACTTTTTCTGCCGGGGCACCGTTGGACAGCCAAACGTTGATGGAATAATTCTGAAAATAGATGAAGAGATAAAATATAATTACTGACTGGGTTAAACGATCATTAAATATCCGTTTATCAGCCAGTACCAAAAGTCTTTTGCTATTCCTAAATTTATTTCAAGGAAAGATTCGCCGTGACTTATCTGAAGGGCAAGTCAAGATTCCGTAACCGGCGAGCATGTAAGAAACGAACTATGAGAGTGGAGGAACCCAGAGAGGTTTGTAAGGCACGAACCTGTTGGGACTCTCGTACTCTGCTATAGAGATAGATATGCCTTCTATCAGTACAATTTTGACAAATGTTACATGGAACATCAGTCATAATAATACCACAGGTGTTAACCTACTATAATAAATATAATAAAAGCAGCCTATACTGCCCACTGCTGGGCAAAAGCCTTTTCTCACAAATCGAGGTGAGAGAGATTAGGTCATACTCCACCATGCGGACCCAGTGTGGATTGGTGGAGGCAGGTTTGTGGCCACCTGCTGTTCGAACTTATCAAGCCGCCTTTAAGGCTTCCAACTCGGCTTAACGACTACCACATTAAGTGGTAACCGAAACCAACGGCTTAGCGTGCCTTCGGAAGCACGGAGACGCTTGAATATGAAAATGCCACAAACGGTCACCCATCTCAGGCCGACCGCGTCGAATGCTGCTTAACCTTGGTGATCGGTAAGAACACCACGGTTGCACAGCGCTACGAGCGCCTCACCTACTGACGATAAATAAATCGACCACTGCAGGGTTGTAGTGGTCGTGCAGTTGACAATAGTCATCTAGACATCAAAGAATAACTGTTTTGTTTTTTGTTTACGTTGGTAGGGTGATGACGCTTCGGTGACGATCATTTCGGTATGTCATAGAGTCAAATAGTTTTGCCAGTAGGACTGCATCTTTGCTGATGGATGACTCACGTTATGATTAGGTTAGTATTCTTTTTATTGTAAAATATTACGAAAATAAATAATTAAAATTATTTTTTGTACTTATATGTTTGTTATAATAAGTGATAGTGTTTTCATTTTCGTTAAATAATGTTTGTGATGTAGAGCGCGTAGTTGATATTTTCTGGGCGGATGTAAACGGAATAGAAAACGTGTGTATTTTGGCATATATAGCAAAAACTGTTCGTTTTTACAACCTTTTATTTTACTTGCAATGTTCGTATGTCTGTCTGTAATTCCGGTTCAAATCTTGTGATCCATTTTTCAAGCACTTGCGGGTATCCAATGGGGCTGAAATTTGGCATACGTATGTAAGTCCGATGATAATGCAATAATACGGTACTATGGAGCTGGTCTGATAACGGATTTGGAAGGTGGCCATAGGAACATATAAACTATACAACTTAACCCCCTCGTAATTAGACTTGTTAGATTGGTATTGAGAAGTACTATAAAGCCAGATAGTGTTCAGGGTCTGATGATAAAGCCGAAAGGTGCCCAATGGAACCACACGTACTCAATATAACCCTGCCGTGTTGGGCTTGTTGGATTTATGTTCGAGCTTCGTGCAACGCGACAGCGGCGCGCAACAATCACCTGCAAGCCTTATACAATGTCGAATCAATTTTAAAAGAAGCTTGTACTTCGTTACGTCATCTTGTAGACGCCATAAATAGAATATAAGAGCGCTGAAGACATTGAATGAGCCGACAGAACACTGGGATACGCTGATTATTTACATGATGTCTAACAAATTACATTCTAAAACAAGTAGATGTTGGGAGGAGTATCGTAACACACTGTCCAAATCACCTACATTGCCACAGTTTTGCTCATTCCTTAGTAAACAAGCCGATTTATTAGAAACGTTAGAGGATAACCATCAACTACACAAAAATATAGACGTAGATAGTAAACCTAGTAGTTTTGTAGTTGCTTCTAATAACAGCGACAAGTTTTATCGGACCACGTCAAGTAATAACATAAAATGCCTGATGTGCTCCAAGGAACATCTTTTATATGCATGCGATTCATTCCGAAGCTTACCAGTCGAAACTCGAATATTAAAAGCTAAGGAATTTAAGGTTTGTTTTAACTGTTTGCGTTCCGGCCACTTGACGAAACGGTGCAGATTGTCGCGATGTAAACACTGCAAAGGTAGACATAATACGCTTTTGCATGTCGAAAAATCTAGTACGGTTCCGTATCAGGACCCAATGCCCAGTAGTGTTGCCCTCCCGGTTGACACTTCTGATGGTGCCTCCTCACCTACTTGCACATCAGAAGATGTTGCCTTATCGAGTAACACCACCTCTAAGAACCATTGTACTTCGTCCCATATTTTACTGTCCACAGCGTTGGTGAGAGCACTCTGCGTTATAAGTGGAGCTATGTACCGTCCAAGGAGAATCCGGCGGATCTTGTTTCGCGTGCGCTGAGGGCTGACCTTATCAGCGATTGCTCGTTGTGGTGGTATGGACCTAATTTTTTATCCATGGATGAAAAATAATGGCCTCAGCTGCCCAACGATACCGTGAAACAGGATCTACCTGAAGTAATATTAGCACATCCCACGGATTATTGTTTACATAGCTTAAATTCATGTTATCAATCCCATCATCATCATCATCATCTCAGCCTATACTTGTCCACTGCTGAACATAGGCCTCCCCAATCGCTTTCCAGCGTAACCGGTCCGGTGCCACCTGCATCCAACGACTTCCTGCGATTTTCACAAGATCGTCGGTCCATCTGGCAGGTGGTCGTCCCACGCTGCGCTTGCCAATACGTGGTCTCCACTCTAGAATCTTTCTGCCCCAACGCCCGTCCGATCTTCGCGCTATGTGGCCCGCCCATTGCCACTTCAGCTTGCTAATCTTAAGGGCTATGTCGGTGACCTTGGTTCTTCTACGAATCTCCTCATTCCTGATTCGATCACGTAGAGAAACGCCGAGCATAGCTCTCTCCATAGCTCGCTGAGCAACTCTGAGCTTTTTTATGAGACCTATAGTAAGAGACCACGTCTCTGATCCATATATCATCACTGGTAACACACATTGACTAAAAACTTTAGTCTTTAGGCACTGAGGTATTTTGGATGAGAAGATGTTGCGCAGTTATCATTCCCAATCATATATAATTAAATCTATAATAAATAAATATTCTAATTTAAATCGCTTACAAAGAGTTACTGCTTATATACTAAGATTTATGTACAATTTCCGTAACAAAGATAATAAAAGATTGGGTTTCTTATGCAATGATGAACTTAATAAGTCATTGAGATTTATATTATGTCACGCTCAAAAAGAGATGTTTCATGATGAGTATAAGTATATACTACAATCAGGGAAACCATTACCTCGAAAAAATAGGCTTACCTCTTTGAGCCTGTTTTTAGACTCTGAACAAGTCATTCGTGTAGGCGGCAGGCTTGATAATTCCCCATATGATTACAATGCCAAACATCCTATTTTATTGTGCAGTAAGTACCATCTCACTAAAATATTATTTGAGAAAGAGCATCTGAATTTATTACATGCTGGACCTTAGTTGCTGTTGGCTAATATTAGGCAAACTTACTGGTCTTTAGGAGGCAGGAATTTATCTAATTGTAAAGAAATGCATTAAGTGTTACAGATATAAATGCCAAAACATACAACCCATTATGGGACAGCTCCCAACAACTAGAACTTGTTTGGAATTTCCTTTTCTGAACTGCTTGATTATGCTGGACCAGTATTTATAGCGGACCGAAAAGGGCGAGGCTGTAAGCTTTTCAAAACCTTCCTATGCATTTTTGTTTGCCTTGCAGTCAAGGCAGTCCATATCGAGCTCGTTACAGACCTGACTAAAGAAGGATATATGGCAGCCTTAAATCGCTTCGTGGCTCGTCGTGGCAAGCCCAAAAGCATTCTGTCGGACAACGGTACCAACTTCGTTGGAACCTGTGACGAGTTGCAACATTCCAATTTGTCATCTGAAGTCGCTCAGCAAGGAATCGAATTTTCGTTTGCTCCTCCTTATTCTCCACATTTTAACGGCATTGCCGAGGCGGCCGTCCGTTCCACGAAACACCACTTAAAAAGACTCTTACAGTTAACGCATTTTACTTATGAGGAAATGGCAACTTGTTTAGCTCAAATAGAGGCAGTACTCAATTCTCGATCACTTACCCCGCTGTCATCTGATCTATTAGATTTTATAGCCCTAGCTCCTGCTGACCTTTTAATTGGCCGGCCACTAATGTCTGTTCCGCATCCACAGGCAGTCGACACTAACCTCGGTCGTTTGGAACGCTACCAGAGAGTCGAGCAGATGAAGCAGCATTTTTGGAACCGTTTTCATTTAGAATATGTTTCTCTGCTCCAGAACAAAACTAAATGGACGCTGTCTGTGGGGACACTTGTTTTAATAAAAGAAAAGAGACAACCACCGTTGGTGTGGCTTCTGGGACGCGTCATCAAGGTTTTCCCGGGCAACGACGGCGCCACACGAGTAGCAGAAGTGGAGACTAAGAGAGGGACACTGCTAAGGGCTTTTAACAATATTTGTCCTCTTCCTATCAGTTGAAGCTTTCAACCCGGGAAGGATGTTTGAACTTCGTGCAACGCGACAGCGGCGCGGAGCGGGGGCAGCACGGCGCTGCGCGGTGGGGCGCATACACCGGTCGAGTCAGTCAGGCGGCACTCACGCGCATGTTATTATATTAAACCAATTGTTCATAAGTTACTTGATTATACACTATTTAAAGTTACAGTCCACATCTTGTTTATATTCTACAATAAAGATCATTAGATCACCAACATTTGTCTTGACGAGAACTTTAGACCGCGATGGTTTCTAGGGTCTGATGATGGAGCCCGAACAAAGCCATAGGAACTCCTCAACTAAGCAATATTTATTCGTTGTGTTTTTTGCAACAAAAGCTTGTTTTAAAAAAGTTATTTTTTGATCACTATACATTTGTAACATTTTATTTTCTGATATTGTTGAATTACTACCGTCATTTTAATAATATCAGAGTTCCTAATCGTAAAATGTGATTTTCACAGTCAATTTAGTGAATTCCACTTGAAGATTGTTAACTAATAGACAAAGTTTTTATTTGAATTGTGTTATAATATTAGTTAAAGGGAAGTAAATTTTGATCTATATGTGATTGACCAGTGTCTTCCGTGTGACCACTCTATAAAACGGAGCGCTACCACCGTAGGGTTAAGTTGAATATAGGAACCGATTCCCCGCAATAAAGAGAGGAATCTGTGAATGGCTGAACAATTAATAAGTTAATCTTATGAATATCACTATGTATGTATGAAATATTTTATTAACCGTAGATAAACCTAATAAATAAATAAATAAAACAAAAGTATTAGTTCAATTACACAGCAGTGATAGCCTATTGGTTAAACCGTTGTACTGTAAAGTCATAGCTTTCGGGTTCAAACCCAGGCACGCACCTTTGTCTTTTCGAAAGCATGTGCGCATTTAAAATTAATTATCACTTGCTTTAACGGTGAAGGAAAACATCGTGAGGAAACCTACATGCCTAAGAGTTTCTCAAAGGTGGGTGAAGCTTGCCAACCCGCACTGGGCCAGCGAGGTGGACTATGGCTTAAGCCCTCTCAGTTTGGGAGGAGACCCGTGCCCAACGGTGGGACAGTTTCTTAACAGGGCTTATATTATTATTTGTTCAATTAATTTCTTACCACATTGAGGTTAGTAGTTTCAGAGTCTGTAGTTTGCGGAAACTTTGGCGCATTGGCACCCGTGACTTTATCCCAAGTGCCATGATACTCATAAGCTTGGACGAAGAAGTAATCCACGAACCTGATAGAAAATAGATTTCATTCACAAAAATCGTAATATTATAGTGAAACACCAGAAGTGAAATAGCGCACAATTCCGTTTAAAACCATTGTCGCCGCTTTTCCATACATGCACAGTTTGAAAAAAATAGACACAGACTCACATTATTGTTGTGAAATATGTTTTCCGATGAGTTGTAATATTTATCAGTACAGTTACAAGTTTTGCAAGACTCCGCAGTTGTGATAATTTCTTCACATGTGTGGCGACAAGTTCACACAGCTTGAACCGGCGAGCGTATATGAGATGAACAATGGGAGTGGATGAAGCCAAAGAGGTCTGTGAGAAAAGAACCTGTCGGAGCCCTGTAATCTCTATCTACCTCGCAAGGGATTTGATAATATATATAAAATAAGCTTCTTGTTTTTAATATTAATCACTTTTTTTTGGATAATGTTTTATTTAAACGTGGGGTACATTAAAAAAACATTTTTTTTTTAAGTGATGGTAAGTATTAAAAAAAAGACCCTAGAAATTATTCCTCAGCCGTGGCTGCGTTGACAAACATGAATTTTGTAATCGCCTTGACCGCCTCTAATTCATTCAGTGGACGAAACAGCTTAAGGGTCTCGCAAGGCCATTTATCGACCGGAAAAGTGCCACTGATGGTGCAATTATATAGCGACTGCGCCAGCCAAGGCTGTGCCTCCTCGGTGGCTCGTTCGCCCTCTTGTCCGGTGAAGCTTTAAAGGATCACTCACACATACACACACCAATATGCAATTACTTTACAAAAGAATAATAAGGGGCACATATATTGAGTGCGCGCTCGGAAATAAACAATGTATGTGCGAATACAAATTGTATAATTTTCTAAAACTACTTTACTCTATGAAATAAAAAAATGCTTCACAAGAACTTTGTTCCAATTATTTGCTATGTCTTTAAGTTAAACTTATTGATTAGTTCTTAAGTATTCTGCGTTGGTATCAGAAAATGTAAAGCAATAGAGATGAATTTAGATTCTTTTTTCCCATCGAGATAATTTCGTTTAAACCTTTTACCATGTTCTAAAATATACAGTCAAATATCATATTTCGAAATATAAAATAATCCATATAGTTCTTGAAGTTCATGGAGTCAAAAACACGTTTCTTTTGCAGTAGTCCCTTAAGCTCTTAAACCTCTGCACCAAGTTCATCATCATCATCATCTCAGCCTATACTCGTCCACTGCTGAACATAGGCCTCCCCAATCGCTTTCCAGCGTAACCGGTCCGATGCCACCTGCATCCAACGACTTCCTGCGATTTTCACAAGATCGTCGGTCCATCTGGCAGGCGGTCGTCCCACGCTGCGCTTGCCAATGCGTGGTCTCCACTCTAGGATCTTTCTGCCCCAACGCCCGTCCGATCTACGCGCTATATGGCCCACCCATTGCCACTTCAGCTTGCTAATCTTAAGGGCTATGTCTGTGACCTTGGTTCTTCTACGAATCTCCTCATTCCTGATTCGATCGCGTAGAGAAACGCCGAGCATAGCTCTCTCCATAGCTCGCTGAGCAACTCTGAGCTTTTTTATGAGACCTTTTGTAAGAGACCACGTCTCTGATCCATATATCATCACTGGTAACACACATTGACTAAAAACTTTAGTCTTAAGGCACTGAGGTATTTTGGATGAGAAGATGTTGCGCAGTTATCTCAGTATACCAGCACCACTCAATATACCTGCACCAAGTTATCTCAATATAAATATTAATAGGTTTTTTGTACTCACGATGCCATTTCTGTGACATTATAACCAGCATCAATATAAGTTTGTGTCACTGCAACCGCCACTGTTAGTGTATAATTGTTTCCAAAAGCTTCCCTGAGTTCCGATAGTAGATTCACGAATTCTTCCTGAAATAACGAAAATGATTTTTTTATTTAGTGACCCACGGCTGGGTAAAGCTTTGCCCCTCGTTCTTTTAACGATCTCTTTACCTTGTCGAAAATGGACATTCAGTTATTTTAGTCCTTCACTAAATCAGTCGAAATAAGAGTTACATTCAACACCTCTTCTATAGCCACCAAATCCCCCGAGTCTCAGAAGTTGCAAAACCTTTTCAAGTCCACTCATACCGTACAGAATATTCTAACAGCAGCCCAGACTTAGAAAATGGAGAAAAAAGAAACCCCCGCCATCTTACTCTGTCCCATGACTGGAGCAACTACCGCCAGACCCCAACTACCATGGCCGGTTTGGAAATCTTTAAATCGGCTAAAATAGGTAGATGCAGGCAAAATCTGTGCACGTGGGGGTTTAGAGAACCAAATTCAGCAGCCTGTGATTGTGGTGCGACCTCACAGACTATGTCGCACTTGCTGGTCTGCCCTTTGTGCCCCACCACCGGTCCAAGGGAAGAGCTGAGTGCGGCCACGGACGGCGTGATTATGCTAGCCACTCACCAAGCGGGAGAGATATGAACCATTGACACGAAAATAAGAAGAAGTCCTTCGCTCGCTTTCAGTCTTTTGACACGTGAGGTTATAGATAGATAGAATTTATTTAGTACATCATATTTATTTTATAGACGAGAAACTGACTAAAGTAGGAAATGTCAAAGGTTGGTTTTCTTAGCCAAGTAAAGGTACTCTTTTCTTTACTTAAGCAACGATCATTACCTGTAACGGTGCACCATTCTGAAGTACTGAGTTATACTTCTTTTTTCTCTATATATATATATATATATATTTGCTTCACGAATTCAATACGAAAACCCAATTTGTATACCCCAATAACAAAGAAACTTATACGTGTATGTGTTCGTATTGAGAAATTGGTTTTGGAAATGAATTTGAATTCTCCGTATTGCTTTGAAACAAGAATAATAGTTTGTTATAGCGCACTGAAGGAGTCACAGCATATTTTGCCAATTTAACAAAAAAATGTAAAATACATTAAAACATGTTGAAATCAATTCAGTTACCCATTTAGAACAAACTACTTTCAGGTCTTGCGTTAATTACGTTACAGCTTGTATAACAAAGGATCATTACTTTCCTGACCACTCATTAAGGGCAAAAGCAGGGTGAGAAAATAAACTTTTAGCGATTAACTCGATAATTGAATCGACGCTATAGAAAATGCACTTTAACTTGTCACACAATTTACTCACGATACACAACACAGTTCCCAGGCTTTCGATTAACTTTTTAGCGACGATCATCAACGGAGTGATCACGAATACAGAGTGATTCCCGTTTTATCAGTTACCTCCCACCCACCTAGGCTCTGTATACGTCACTTTGACGTTTGTGAGTCGTTTAAAAACTGTACTCATGACCTGGATGCAACATCAATCAATCAATCAATCAATCAGCCTATCGTAGTCCACTGCTGGACATAGGCCTCTCCTAACACGCGCCATTGCACACGGTCTCCCGCCTTCCGCATCCAGTCCGTCCCAGCGACCTTCTTGAGGTCGTCGGTCCATCTAGCTGGGGGCCGTCCTACCTTACGCTTACCAAGTCGCGGTCTCCACTCTAGGACACGCTTGCTCCATCGGCCGTCGGTCCTTCTGCAGATGTGACCAGCCCATTGCCACTTTAGCTTGCTGAGTCTGCGAGCTATGTCGGTAACTTTGGTTCTTTGTCGGATTACCTCGTTACGAATTTTATCCTTCAAAGAAACGCCGATCATAGCTCGCTCCATAGCCCGCTGTGCGACTTTGAGTTTGTGGACTAGTCCCACTGTGAGTGTCCACGTCTCGGCCCCGTAAGTCATAACAGGTAGAACGCATTGGTTGAAGACTTTAGTCTTCAGGCATTGCGGTATAGGCGAAGCGAAAACGTGACGTAGTTTGCCAAATGCTGCCCAACCCAATTGGATCCTGCGGTTGATTTCTTTCTCGAAGTTGTTCCTACCAAATTGGACAACTTGTCCAAGGTAGACATACTCCCGAACAACTTCGAGCATCGAACCATCGACGTAGATCGGTCCCGGCGTGACATGCTCATTAAACATGATCTTGGTTTTATCCAAGTTCATGCCGAGACCAACACCTCGAGAGGCTCCATTTAGGCTATGCAGCATTCCGCTCAACTGTTCCAGTGACTCTGCCACGATGACGATATCATCGGCAAACCGAAGGTGTGAGATGTATTCGCCGTTGATGTTAATGCCCCGCCCAGTCCAGTCCAGCGTCTTGAAGACGTCTTCGAGTGCATTGGTGAAGAGCTTGGGGGATATTACATCCCCCTGTCTTACCCCTCGATGCAGCTCGATCGGGTTGGTCTTTTGGTCCTGGAGCTGGACGGTCATTGTGGCGGTATCATACAGACATCTCAACACCTCGATATAGCGCCAATCGATGCCACATCGCTGCAGAGCATCCAAAACCGCCCAGGTTTCGATGGAGTCGAAGGCTTTCTCGTAGTCCACGAAAGCCATACACAGCGGCTGATTGTACTCTTCGGTCTTCTGTACAATCTGCCGAACAGTATGGATGTGGTCTACGGTGCTGTAGCCTTTTCGAAACCCGGCTTGTTCCGGTGGCTGGAACTCGTCAAGTCTTCTGGCGAGGCGGTTTGTGAGTACTCTCGAGAACAACTTGTAGACGTGGCTCAGGAGTGAGATGGGTCTGTAGTTCTTCAGCAAGGTTTTGTCACCTTTTTTGAAGAACAGAACCACCGCACTCCCGCTCCACGCTTGAGGTGTTAAGCCCTGGTGGATGACGGAATTAAAGAGACTCGCTAGCTTTTTCAGGATTGGAGTCCCGCCTGCTTTTAGGAGCTCAGTGGTGATTCCGTCATCGCCTGGCGACTTGTTGTTTTTGAGCTGCTCGAGAGCCACTCTGACCTCGTCCTGGTTGACATCAGGGATGTCTTCCGTATCGTGGCGTGCTAGTGGGGCTCTGTGGTCGTCAGCGCTGGGTCTCGAGGGTTTAGCCATCCGTGATGCGTACAGGTCTTTGTAGAAACTCTCAATTTCCTCGAGTATCTCGAACTTGGAGGTCACGGTTTTGCCATCCGCTGTATTAAGTTTCGTCAGATGGGATCTACCTAGCTGGCGAGCGAAGACTTTGGTGCCTCTGTTCTGTTCAATCGCAGCCGCGATGGCGCGGGTGTTGGAACATCGGAGGTCACGTCGCACCCGCTTCCGGATCTTCCGGTTGAGGTTCCTCCCATCCGGCGAAGACGCCTGCGTGGATGACATTTCCCGTCTCTGCCTCATAAGTTCGAGAGTCTCGAGCGAGAGTTTAGACTCTCTGTTACCGCTTTTGCCGGGAAACACCCTTCGAGACACATCCTGTAGCGTTTTGACCACTGTGTCGGTTTTCTCGTCAACATTGCCTTCGGTTTCCAGCAGGTCGAAACGATTTTGAAGCTCCAGTTGGAACTTTTCGGACCCTAAAGCTATTTGAGGCGCAGTAGGTCTGAGAGTAGACCTCATCATGCGACGTCTTTCGGCCTTGAAGTCTATATTTAGAGCGCCTCGGACAAGTCGGTGATCGCTGCCGGTATTAAACCTGTTGATCACGGAGACGTCTCTAAATATAGACTTCCTGTCAGTCATGATGAAGTCTATCTCGTTCCTCGTCACAGTGTCGGGGCTTCGCCATGTCCACTTTCTATGAGGCTTCTTCTTAAAGAACGAATTCATCAAGAAGAGCCCCTGCGACTCCAGAAAGTTGACCAGCATCTGCCCCCTGTGGTTTCGGCGCCCCACGCCGTGGGGTCCGATTATCGTTTCGCCGCGTTCTTGTACTCCCACTTTGGCATTGAAGTCCCCCATAACAACGCTGTAGTGAGCCTTGGTGGTGCCATGTAATGCCTTGGCTATGTCTTCATACATGGCTTCGGCTATGTCGTCGCAGTATGTCGAGGTCGGCGCATATACCTGTACCACCTTCAGGGTGTACCTGTTGGTGATTTTAATTATGAGGTACGCTACCCGTGTCGACACACTGCTGACTTCCACAACGTTGTTAGTGAGAGCTTTGTTGACCAGGAAACCGACACCGCCCTGAGAGGGCCGATCACCTTCCCGAAAGTAAAACAGGTGGCCTGACTCAAGGGTTATCGTGTCCTCGCCCTGTCTTCGGACTTCGGATAACCCCAATATGTGCCAGTTTATGCGACCTAGTTCTACCTCGAGTTCAGCGAGCTGTTGGTCCAGCCGTAGAGAGCGTCCATTGTACGTAGCCAGGGTCAGGTGTTTTTGGTAGCCTTGTGTCGTAGCCCGGAGATTCTTCGCACCCCCTGCCCCGCTGTTACCGCGACCGCTACCGTGGCAGCGGACAGCGGGACTACCGGGAACTGGGGGCCTTTGCGTTTGGTATCTTAACATATTAAGAGGTTTTTGGCCTACTATACCACGCTGGCCAGACGGGTTGGTATAGGGTTTGTTTCAAATTTTCCTTTTCTGGTCGTTGATCGGATGACGTTACTACCTTTGGTGGACTCTTACCACCAGCCAAGCAAAAGTATGGCTACTGGGGCATTCTAAGTTTTTCTTTCGCTTCCAGCCCAGTAAGGAAGCCAGGATGCAACATATATGACATAAAATAAGAAACAGGTACCTTGTCGGTTGAGACTCCATTCCTTAGACCAGGGTAGTCCCAAGCTATATCCAGGCCATCGAAACCTTGACTCTTTAGAAGTGCTACAGCATTTTGGACAAAGTTAGCCCTCGCGATATCATTGTTAACGACCTGTAATAAAAAGAAATAGTTATTAGAGGGTTTTATGTCGTATGCCTGTCTTTCTGTTTCAAATTATGTAATCCATTTTTCAAGCTTTTGCGGGTATCTCATTGAGCTGGAATTTGGTAAACAAATGTAAGTTCGGTGACAATGCAATAATATGGTGCCATGGAACTAGTCTGATGATGAAGTCGAAAGATGGCCAACGAAAATTCACAACTACTCAACATACACCAATCTGTTTGATCTTGTTGGATTTGTCTCGACAAGTACTGTAGACCCAGATGCTGTTTAGGTTGTTATATCGCTTGAAAAGTTGGTTTTAGAAGAGATCTTTTTTAATTATAATTATTTATTTCACAATGATTGTTGTTGATATGCTGATTTACATTTTTAACTGACTTCAAAACGGAGGAGGTTCTATGTTCTTCTGTATGTATTTTTTTATATATTTTTGCGTTAGGTTTGGCATAGCTTCAAGGTGGTCCCATTTTAGTTTAATTGGGATGATACCTTGGATTTTAAATATACACCAGGAACTTCTTTCACCACAAACGTAATAATTGTGTGGATAAAGTAATTATGCGTATTATGTAACCTGTAACTTATTGTTAAGCTAAGTAGAACAGTATAAGATAGGTATATAAATATTAATAATTATATCACTCATCACTTTAAGTTGTTAAATAAATGACTTGTTAAAAAGGGAAACCAACTTCAAAAGGCGCAGAAGTTAACTAAAAGCAAATAATAAATAATACCTGTTGGAATTCTGTACCCTGTACCCCGCTAGAAATCTGGCGTGATAATATAGATAGATAGAAAAAATAAATATTTGGAGTGGGTGCCAAGTAACTTTAAGTATTATTTTTTGCTTTTAATCAACTAAGGTATTCTACTATTCAGCTTTTTAAGTCGTTTTCTCTTTTTTCAAAGTTATTTATCGTGAAGATTTAAAAGAATCTTTTCGTATCAGGGCTCGCACCACAATCCCTCTAAGAAAGCTGTTATAAAATCATTCTATTGTAAGCGGTGTAGATATTCACAGTTTATAGCTCTGTCTGTTTTTCACGGCAAAGTAAAATTCAAATAGTTTTATTAAAAAGGCGCTGGTGATCCTCTTGAAACCCAGCTCTTGTCACTTGACTAGATCCTCTAGAATTTGGATTAGCTGGCCAGAGGTTAAAGGAAGTGAGGGGAAAATAAATGATAATAATAATACTTATTATATTAAAGTTCAAGCTCATAGACACGTGCAACTAAATTCTCGTAAAGCTAACCAAATATTTTTAAAAATACCGATGTATAGAACCAACTTAGGTTCATATTCTCCAATAGCCAGAATGACGTCAACTTACAACAGTTGGTGGAAACTGCGCGATTTAGATATATTTAATGACCACTCATAAATAAAAAAAGTAAAGTCAAAGTAAAGTGACTGCCTCGTTGGTCTGGTGGCAAAGCACATCGCTTTGTGATCACGAGGTCCTGTGTTCAAATCCTAGGTCGGACAAATGTTTTTCTAACGAAAAATTCCCAGTATGAGGGGTCTGGAATTGTGCCCGGTATATGGCAATAAGCTCGCCCCCTATTACGTGGGACCTAACATCGTCGGCGAAACGTTGGTGTACTCAGTGCACCTCTGCCACCCCCGCTTGGAGAATATAGGTGTACGGTGTACATGTATTGCGCAAGGTGGCGCCGTCAGCATTTCCCAGTCGGCGCATCGCTCCACCATAATTTTATATAATTTAAGTTTAGTGCGCAATCAACCATCGCGCGCTCATTACCATTTTCATTGTTCACGTATAACCATCGCTTGTGCGTTACCATTTTCATTCATTATATACCAGTTAATTAGAGTACCAGTAAATAAACCATTATTCTCTCTAATTACTGATCTTCTTATTTTACCATAACTGACATACCAATAAACCAGAACCCTTACATGGTCCTTCGATCGCGAGTGTTAACGGTGAATCGGGGCTTATTCCGTGTGCAAGGATTTAGTACTGTGCCACCTATAACCTCAGTGTAGTGGTTCCTGAACAACCAGCGTAGTGGATATCACCAGTCCATTACCGGAGTCTACCATACCACCACATCGGAGAGCTGTGGATCAGTGCGATTCTCAGCAGCGTACGTAACCAGCACCTCAAGTAAGGCCTTTTATTTTACCAATAATTACCATCAACCAGTTATGGAGGGTTTACTGCAAACTCAGCAGCAAATCATGGTAGGCATGGACCAACTTCTACAAAATTTCAAGAAGGATGGCCGTGACCGTAAGACACCAGATTATATAAAACGCAGGCTGGAGACACTGGATTCCTACTGGAAGGAATTCCATTCTAACCATGTCCAGTTATGTTCGTTAGGAGACCAGGATTATTCTTATTTTGCGGAGAACGATTATGAGAAAACCAGAGATTTTTATAGTCAAGCAAGGCAGGTTATTGTGAATTATAAACCAGAGGTTAAACCAGATGCTAAACCAACAACACCAATACTCAAACCAGCCACGTTACTTCCAAGTCAAGGCTCAGAACCAGCTCCGGGTACGTCCATGACGGAAGGGACGGAGAGCAAACTTGACGAGATGCTGCGAAAACAGCAAAGTAACTTCAAGGCATTCTCTCGAACTGTTAAGAATATTGATGTTAATAGGCTGACCGACAAATGGGAGTTCGAAGACGCCCTTAGAACTCTTCAATCTCGCTGGTCAGTGATAGATAATTTACATTGGGACATAGATAGCGAATCAAACGGCGACTACGAATCGTATGAATTGATGTATAATAAACACGAAAAAACATACGACGACATGAAAAGAACTATAAACAATAAAATGTGGTCTGTTTCGCACCGGGAGAAGATAACGCCCCAAATGGACATACCATACTTTTCTGGAAGTTACCAGCAGTGGACTTCGTTTAAAGATCTTTTCCAAGAAGCCATACATAACAACCATTCACTGTCCAGTGCCCAGAAATTACAATTTTTGAAAAGTAAGTTGAGGGGAGAGGCTGAAAAATTAATTCAACATCTGGCAATTAGTTCCGAAAACTACCAAATATCGTGGGAGATTCTCAACCACTGATACAGTAACACCAATTTGATATTCACAGCGCATGTCGACACTCTGCTTGATTTGCCCGTCATGCAATCTCAGACTGCAGCTCAGATCAAAAGATTGCATGATACTACCAATGAATGTTTACATGCGATTCAGAAGTTGGGAGCGAATACATCGCCATGGGATCCATTATTAGTTCATTTATTGTCAAAAAAACTTGACGCTGAATCTCATAACGACTACGTAAAGTCACTAGCAGACCCACGGAAATTACCATCCCTTCAAGATTTTCTTCGTTATCTAGAAACCAAATTTATATCGATAGAGGCGTTTAGAAGAAAACAAAACACGACCAAGACACTAAACCATGAATTTAACTTCAGGAAACCAGTAACTCAATTTTCCCCGGTCAACCATTACCATAAGAGTTACAGCAAGCCATCACCATCACCATTCAAAACCATGAATGTGACGGCACCGAAATGTCCAGTGTGTAAAGAGAACCATCCATTATTTTATTGCAACAGGTTTCGAGAATTAAGACCGGATATGAAACTAAAAACCATTGCGAAATGTAATTTGTGTTATAATTGTTTTGTTAACCATCAAGGCAAAGAATGCCTGTCTAGCAAAACATGCCGTCATTGCAATGAAAAACACAATTCGTTACTTCACGATGCAATTGCGACACCAGCAAGCAACAATAATAATTTCCAAGGGTCTCAGCAAAATTGTCACGTGTCGCAAGAGAACATGGCCGAAATCCTGTTGGCAACCGCCATATTATGCGTAGAGGGAGTCGATGGTAGTCCCTATCGAATGCGTGCCTTGATAGACCAAGGTTCCCAAACATCGTTAATTACCGAAAACGCAGCACAACTATTAGGATTACCAAGGAAACGATGCAAGGGGGTTGTATTTGGAGTCGGCGCGAAAGAAAACAACTGTAAAGGCATTCTAACCATCACTCTGTCGTCTTTACATAACGATTTTACCTACACCACGGATGTTTATATAATGAATAACCTTATAAATAGATTACCAAACCGATCTTTTACCAGACCAGAATGGCCCTATTTAACCAATATAGAACTCGCTGATCCTGAATTTAACTCAAGTCGCTCTGTGGATATGTTGCTAGAGGCCGACGTCTACTCTGCTATAATACTTGGAGGCATAATCAAAACAGATTCATCTCAACCAGTAGCGCAACAGACGCAATTGGGATGGATTCTGTGCGGAAGCGTAAACCCACTCCAGTGTAATGTCGTCATACATGAACTAGACGACATACAAAGATTTTGGGAAGTAGAGGATGTACCAGAAGATTCATCTTTATCGAGCTGTGATGACCATTGTATCCAGTTTTATAAGGCTACTACCAAAAGACACGAGGACGGGCGATATGACGTCAGACTTCCACTCAAACCAAATTTTGAGGAAAATTTAGGCGCGTCGAAACCAATGGCTATTGCTCAATTTCGTCAATTAGAACGTAGATTTACCAGAAACCAACAAGTAGCTCATGATTATAAGAATTTTATTAATGAATATTTATCTTTAGGCCATATGATACCTGCCGTCGTCGGTAACACGACGCGAGAATGTTATTTGCCACACCATTGCATACAAAGGTCAGAATCGACGACTACGTCACTTCGAGTTGTTTTTAATGCGTCAGCTAAGACGTCCAGTGGGTTAAGTGTAAATGACCTTATGGAGGCAGGTCCTAACCTACAAAAGGACTTGCTATCGATGATTCTAAAATGGAGACAATATCGCTATGCCTTTAGCGCAGACATTGAAAAAATGTTCCGCCAAATTTGGGTGAATAAAGATGACCAACAGTTACAAAAAATAGTTTGGCGAGACAACCCTTATTCTGTACTCCAAGAATACCAGCTCGCTACTGTTACTTATGGCACAAAGGCAGCACCATTCCTCGCCATGATGACCTTAAGACAGCTTGCTTCCGATGAAAACCATAATTACACCAAAACCAACGCACCAGAAGTCCTGAGGGAATCAATGTATATGGATGATCTTTTACATGGGGCCCACGGAATACCGTACGCTAAACGACTCCAGTTGGACCTTATCCAACTTCTCAGATCAGGGGGGTTTAATTTGAGAAAGTGGAAATCAAACGCACTAGAATTATTACCTGAGTCTAGTGATAACCAGGAATACTTAGACTTTCGGCAAATGGAGTCCACCAAGACCTTAGGATTAAGATGGGACCCGCAGACAGATAATTTTACTTTTAAGCCTAAAATCGACCAAACAATATCACACCATACTAAACGCACCTTGCTGTCAAATATCTCCAAGATATACGATCCGTTAGGTTGGCTATCGCCGGTTACTACAAAATTAAAATTGTTATTTCGTTCTGTATGGCAGTTACAAACCAATTGGGATGATGAGTTACCAGAACACATTTGTACAAAGTGGAAGAATATTAGGGATGACATAAACCAAATTGAACAGATCCAGATACCAAGGTGGATAGGCACAAGAGAGAAGGACACCATTGAACTCCATGGATTTTGTGATGCCTCAACTAAGGCATATGCAAGTGTGGTGTACTGTAAAACCAATCAGAAGAACCAATCGTCTGTGGTTTTAGTCATAGCCAAGGCTCGACTTGCACCTACCAGCAAGACTGTCAGCTTACCAAGGCTCGAACTCTGTGGAGCACTATTGTTGGCCAGACTAATTACCAAAATCAAAAGATGCCTATCCGATTACCAGATTGAGATTTACTGTTGGATTGACTCTATGGTGGTTTTGGGGTGGATACACGGAGAACCAAACCGTTGGAAACCATTTGTATGCAATAGAGTCAAACAAATCACAGAAACCATGTCACCGTCGTGTTGGAGGTACATAAGGTCTGAGGAAAACCCTGCTGACTGTGCCAGCCGAGGTGTGACCGTTAGGCAACTGAAGCAGCATCCTCTGTGGTGGAACGGTCCACAGTGGTTATCAACTTATAAATCAGGTCCTGATAATAACCAAATAGATTATCACACCGATTTAGAAGAAAAACGATCAAAACAAACGAACGTTGTAATACGATCGAGCGATGACACCATTATTCAACAGCTGATAGCAAAACACGGCACAATTACACGAGTTACCAGAATATTAGCGTGGATATTACGACTACTTCCTGGAAATAAAACCAAGCAACCATATTTAAGTCTATCTGAATTGAATAAATCGAAGTTGATGATTATTAGGGACCACCAACAATGCGAATTTTTGGATGAAATTGCCAAATTAAAAGAAGGAAAACTGATAGATAACCGCAGTAAAATTTTAAATCTTAATCCCTATTTAGATGAAAATGAAATCCTACGTGTAGGGGGAAGAATTGAAAACGCTCATATAAGTAGAAACATGAAGCACCCCTATATTATCCCACATAGTGACAGACTTACCGATTTATTAATTGATCATGCGCACAAACTTACATACCATGGCGGACCACGTCTGACGTCTGCATTTCTAAGAAAGAATTATTGGATTGTAGGCGGAAACAGAGCCACCAGGAAGCGACTTCGATCTTGCGTCAAATGTCGGAGAAACCAACCAAATCAACAACAACAGATAATGGGGAATTTACCAGGACCCAGAAGTAACCTTAGCCGCCCATTCCAACACACTGGAGTAGATTTTACTGGTAGCATCCTGATAAAGGCTAATAAGGGTCGCGGCATAAAAACCACTAAGGGATATGTATCAGTTTTTGTCTGTATGGCCACCAAGGCTGTACATCTAGAATTGGTATCGGATCTTAGCACATCCAGTTTTTTGGCGGCGCTACGTAGAATGGCCGCAAGAAGAGGTACCCCGCAACACATCTTTAGCGACAACGGGACCAATTTCGTTGGCGCTTACCGAGTCCTAAACCAAGAATTCGAAGAGCTGAAGAAAATATTCGACAGTGATTTCATGACCGAAGTCTCTGAAATGGGCATTGAGTGGCACTTCAATGCTCCGTCATGGCCAACAGCAGGAGGCCTATGGGAGGCCGCGGTGAAGAGCCTCAAATACCATCTTAAACGAGTCATTGGAGAACAAAGGCTCACATATGAAGAGTTTACCACCATTTTAACTCAATTGGAAGCTTGTCTAAACGCTAGACCATTGTGCCCACTCACGGAAGACCCTGAGGATTTAAACTACCTCACACCATCACACTTTCTAGCGAGCGGACCTCTACTTACCATTATTGAAACCGAGTTAGACCTGAGAACCAGATGGCAACTCACCCAAAAAATCTTTCGTGACGTTTGGAATAGATGGAAGTCGGAATACCTGACGCAGTTGTCAGCACGGACCAAATGGCGGGAATCAAAGGAAAATATAAAAATCGATGATATCGTTATAATTAAAGATGAAAATTTACCAGCGGGAAAATGGGCACTAGGGCGGCCCCAACAAACCAAACTATTTACTTTGACCAGATATCAACAATGTACCCTATACGTGATGAGTGGAAACTAGTCGTTTATTATGACATGGAGCCCTATTGGCAAGGAAATGAGTTGTTTAAAAAATACTTCAAGCACTTAGAGTACACATGTCTCAATGAAAAGATAAAATCCCAATGTGATATTATCATATTACAATTACAGCATGGCTACAGTGAGTGCGCGTATTATAATAAAATGCTGATGGGTCAGCAGTTTACACCGCACTCGCGCCGGCGTCGCGGCCTTGTTAATGGAGTAGGGTATATCGCTCATAGCTTATTTGGGGTTTTGGACGAAGATTTCGCAGAACAATACAGGAAAGATATAGATTTAATTAAAATCAATCAAAAACATCTGTCTAATTTGTGGAAAAACCAAACCAGTATAGTAGAAGCGGAATATAACCTGTTGAAGAGAGTGGAAGGTAACATGGACAGTCAACATAAGAAATTTAATCAGCATATAATGGCATTAGAAAAGGCATCTAACGCAGCGAGTACAGCACTTCAAAATGTTGAAACTATCAACAATTTTGCAATGTCGTCTATAGTCGCCAGTAATCTACTGACCAGCTTGAGATACATACAGGATACTTTATTAGACACCATTACCAATATATACTATGGAAATTTCAACATCCATCTGTTAAAGCCAGAACAACTTCAACGGGAATTGAATTTGATATCTGGCCATCTAGACAAGGATTTATCGTTGCCTGTGGATAAAATACAAGATAATTTACACAAAATTTACCATTTATTGAAGGTTAAGGCGCGAATTACCAACGAATACCTTTTAGTTGAGATTAAAATTCTATTGGTCAGTCGAGATATGTCCGATCTTTACAAATTAATACCGATTCCGCAGAAGGTTGACGGACGATTTAGCGCAGTGGTTAAGAGCTTGAGCTGCTCCGCCCACTGTGTCGAATAGTCGCGGGTTCGATTCCCGCACGGGACAAATCTTTGTGTGATCCACAATTATTTGTTCCGGTCTGGGTATATGTTTGTGAATTTTCATGTTTGTAAACGCACCCACGACACAGGAATAAATCCTAGTGTGGGGCTACGTTTTAAAAAAAAAAAAAAAAAAAAAAAAAAAAAAAATACTATGGTCACCCTAGTGCCAATAGCCACGTACGTTGCGATTAACTTGAAAAAGGATATATATTGGCCTTTAACTGAGGATGATTTGCAATCGTGTTCTCATTTAGACACTACCACACATCTGTGTTCATTGCACAGCCCCATGTACCAATACGAAACTGACCAGTCACTCTGTACGAAGGATTTAACCAACAAGGAGTGTAAAACCAATGTTGCTCCGTGCCAAGATATGTGGACGCAACTTAGCACACTAAACACCTATCTATTCTCATGTTGTGACCAGTGCTTCGTGCGAATGATATGTGGACAATCGATAACAGCGCTGAGACTCACCGGAGCCGGTATACTCACGTTGAAAGAATATTGCCTCATGAAAGGTGACACATTCACTATAACGGCCCATAAAACATTCAGCTCTAAGTTGAACGTTCAACTAGATAACGTGATGCCACTTATACCACCCATAAACCACGTCGTTAATATCTCTCTACCAATTGCGAATACTGACACGAATACCAGAAACTACAATGCTGAATTCGCAGATATAGGTGAAAGAATTCACCACATGAAGTCACAAGAGGGTCTCTTGGAGGAAATTTCGTCCCACGACATTCACCACTATGTCGCTATCTACGTTTTGTGGGCCGCCGTAGCAGCTGTGGCGGTAGCGTGCGTTTGCCAGCGTATGCGCAAGCGTTCGCACCGCCCAACCACTCGCCAGGTCAATGTGGAAGAAAGTGTTGAAGTGAAGGGTATTAGTTTAAAAGAAAACCAATACAGAAGTGATAGTCCAAATGTGTTTTGTGTTAGTGTACAGGAAAATAATGCCATTTGTAGTGCGCGTATTGATAAGACTACCTCGCCTTCGCCTCGTAACCAATTTAAGGATACCTTAGCCATGCCTATGGATCCATAGAGACTATAAGTTTTACTAACAACCTATTGGAATCATCTTGTTAATCATCTATTATTGTTGATCATCTTGTATCACCATTGCACCAAACCATCAACTTCTCGCATCTTAATTCCTCATTCACATCTCCATCTTTCTGGCTGGGGAATATGTACGGTGTACATGTATTGCGCAAGGTGGCGCCGTCAGCATTTCCCAGTCGGCGCATCGCTCCACCATAATTTTATATAATTTAAGTTTAGTACGCAATCAACCATCGCGCGCTCATTACCATTTTCATTGTTCACGTATAACCATCGCTTGTGCGTTACCATTTTCATTCATTATATACCAGTTAATTAGAGTACCAGTAAATAAACCATTATTCTCTCTAATTACTGATCTTCTTATTTTACCATAACTGACATACCAATAAACCAGAACCCTTACAATAGGCGTGACGGTGTGTGTAAAGTATTGTAAATCTTTTGTTTCAGTCAGTATTATACCTACTTCATTTTATTTTTGTTTTATATATACATATATTTATATATTAATAGATATTGTTTTAAGGTCTATTCAAGATTATGTATTTTAAATTTATGTAATAGTAGATGATTGTTTGTAGTAATTATAAAACATGTTGTGCATATCTGTAATTGATGTAAGTTCTAGAAATGTATTGTAAAAAAATGCCATTAGTAATGTTTGTGTTTATGTAGTTGATGTGCCTAATAAAAAAAAAATCTTTATCTTCACTTCCGGAGCGCAGACTTGGTTATTAACTAGGTTCTTAAAAGACCACCCTCGAGTTTTGTCAACAAGCAATAGAGGTCAGCGATCTTGGAATAAAACTTATAAGTTTATTTATTTATTTATTTAATACTTTATGCACAATTGGTACAAAGGCGAACTTAATGCCTGAGGCATTTTCTACCAGTCTACCTTAGGGTGATGCAGAAATGAGTGAAGCAGGTGCAAATCCATAGGAGGCAAAAAATAAACGCAGTGGAACAAATAAATATTAGATCATACCAAAAAAATATAAAATAGGTTGTGTCAGAAAAGGTTTTGTCTCTGTTTTAGGCTCAAAAACAAAAATCGCTGATGTGAACCTTGGCTGGAAGATGGAAATGGTGTTGGACCGGACATATATGCTGCATGTCGGATTTGCTTTGGGCTAAAACAACCACACAGTGGATCCCACCAGGTGGGTATCAACAGCGCTGCAGGCCCAGAAAAAAGTGGCGAGACGAGCTGGATTCCTATGACTGACTCTAGACTTTTTTTTTTTTTTTTTTTTTTTTTTTTTTAAACGTAGCCCCACACTAGGATTTATTCCTGTATCGTGGGTGCGTTTACAAACATGAAAATTCACAAACAAATACCCAGACCGGAACAAATAATTGTGGATCACACAAAGATTTGTCCCGTGCGGGAATCGAACCCGCGACTATTCGACACAGTGGGCGGAGCAGCTCAAGCTCTTAACCACTGCGCTAAATCGTCCGTTTAGGACTAGCATCATCTGACTCTTAGGACTGGCATCATCTGACTCCTAAGGCATCAGCTTGCACTGTACTGGGATAGGTGGAAGTAGGGAGGGACCGCCTTTGTCTTGCAGTGGGACCATTATAGGCTTATAATAATAATATTAATCAAATCCTTGATTAATATTATTATTATAAGTATATAATATAACACTAGTTGTATTTATTATAAATATATAATATAACACTTACAGCAGAAAAATTTGTCGATCCTGTCCAACCGCCGACACTCGCTAGCAGTTCAACACCAGGGCGATTTTCTTTTAGGCTTGTGAAATCCTCCACGGAACCTACAATGATATCGTATCATTTAAAAAGCACCCCTGAAGCCGGTTCGAAGCTAAGAGAAGTATTCAATAGATACAAATAACATAATGATCACTTGTGGCCACGTGGTCCTTCCGCTTAGTCCGACTGACCGGACCACGGGATATCTTTCCTATTGGCTCGACTTATCAGATCCAGAGAAATTACAAATTTTTACAATCCAAATGATCTGACTACAGGAAAAAACGAATATTCATGGTTCGATTCATCAGACTGCAAGTACATATGGTTACTCAAAATCAGACAATTCCAAGTCCTTAAATTAAATCGGTTTCAATACCTAAACTTCTATTTCAAATTTCTTTGAAGTAATTGTCCTATCGATTTAATCAATTATATCAGACTGCTGTAGAATAAAATATCTTCGGTATCACTTTTTTAATATACTCCAGAGAATAAAATAGGACCAAGAACGATAGTCCTTACTTCGATTCTTTAATGTACCAAGCCATTCAAAATTGAACTTACTACTCTTTCCAGTATCAGAATCCTTGTATGTTGCATCATCAGGTGCAATAATGTCTCCATCAGTTGTCATTGTATAGAAAGTGTACATTATGTGAGTACATTGGCTTGGTAGATCATTAACTCCATATTGTCCGTCATCGGGTACGTGAATTGACCACGACCTGTAGTAGCAACCAATTACGGGTTCTGAAAGGCAAAATGAACTTTTTACTATCAAAAATTGTCAAAAGAAAAGCTACGCAGGCCGCATGACGACTACAATTCACTCTTTAGTTCACGTTGATACAAAGCAACACGTCTTTTGTTCATGCACGAGTACGATTGAAGGTTTCCCCACATAGCCAACGCAGAGCGGCTGGAGCGCTACGGTGGCTTGTGAAGTTGTAATGTACTGAAGTGTACGGGAGACGCCACATAGCGCAGCCTCGCTCGGCGGGACGGCAAACGTTATAACCGAACGTAGCCGAGCGCTCCCGTCGCGCTCCGTCGGCTATTTGACCAAAACTTGATTGTACACATACGGACAAAGATGCGACTCGAGTTTTTATTTTCGTGGCCTGGGTCGCGATCCAGCACATGGGAAACGCTGTTCTACGTATTCTGAAATATCATATTGCACAAAAAATAATTCATATTGACAAGAAGTTGGATCGCTAATAATCAATACACCTGTATACACAAGTACAAATATTACCCGGGAAAAGCAATTTTATTTACAATGGACAGTAGTTTGTAATCGCTTTTAATCACCTTTACGACAACCATAGAACAAAGGAGAGGCGCTCTTCTATTAGCCAGTTCACTACAAAGGTTTGATACCTCACTAATTATAGGGGGTTTAGCATGGACTGGTTGATCTTAGCGTCATGTATCGTATCGAGATGATATTGTTACGACTTCAATGCACCCCGATATCTCGTAAGCACCTTATCGGGGATTGTTAATTTTAAAATGCATTACACACACTTAGGTCCCCTAGCGATCTGTCTAGAAAGATCTAGAAACCGCGCTTAAGTGCTGACACGTCTAGAAGGTTGCCCCTTTAATTATCGTCGGCGCGCGGTCGCAGTATACAAGTGCCTATTTGTACACGTACAAATAGGTATGTAATAATATACCGCTTTGTGGGCCGCGCCGGCTATTGTTTGATGTACTTCTATCAATGTACTTAGAGGGTTCGCGTCTGTTCTAGAACTTTCATACGAGTATATAAGGAACACAGAGCGGGGACGGAGTCAGCCTCTTCTCGGAAGCGATAGTGATCAAATCAGAGAACAAGCGATCTAAGTGGAATACACCGGCGACCTTAGCAATGATATACAGATACTACAAGTGACTCAGCGACTTGAAATCAGTATTTGGGTACTAACGAGAGTAGTACTAGTGTGATTGGTCAGCGCTTAATAAAGTACTTCGCACGTTATTCGGCATTTAAATACCCCGAAAACGTAACAATATGCTACTCTTGTCGCACTAAAAAATTATTAAATAGAAACGATCGTGGCATCACGTTTACTCGCTAGCGTCACGCTAACGTGTCGCTTTGATATGAAAACATCTTTTCAACTAACGTCAATCTTTCCTAATTACCTAATAACTAAGTAACTAAAATTATTGCATCAAGTCTATACACTATTTTTAATTAAGATATAACAATTAAATAATATTATTTTATACCCGTACTCTCCGCGATAGCACCACACACCAAGAGAGCCTGCAAAAAAGGGAAAAATTATAACGATAGCAAAGTTATTATAACAATTTGGTGAGCACACCTTGTTACGAATATATTCCCCAAGAAGGGCAATCCCCTCTTGGGGATTACTGTGGACACCTGCATATCCCCGATTAGGTTCCAATGACGAACGATTTAGCGCAGTGGTTAAAAGCTAAAGCCGCTCCGCCCACCGGGTCGAATGGCCGAGGGTTCGATTCCCGCACGGTACAAATCTTTTTGTGATCTACATTTTTTTTCGGGCTGATATTTGTGTATGTGAATTTCCATGTTTGTAAACACACCCATGACACAGGAAACCATCCTAGAGCGGGGCTACGTTTTTATTAAATGAGAAAAACAAGAACATCCAGAGTCAGTGGACTCAGATTTATTCCGAACAAGTTATGAACCCAAAGTGATAAATGAATAAAACTTGCCTCAAACACCTACCGTTTTTCTGCTGAGGAAAAGTTTCTATATAAGAGAGTAGATTGTGAGCCGTCACGAGGACTGAGGTCTCGGGTTCAAACCCAGTTACGCACTTCTGTCTTTTCGAAAGCATGTGCGTATTAAAGGTCAAATATCACTTGCTTAAACGGTGAAAGAAAACGTCGTGAGGAAACCTGCATGCCTAAGAGTTTCTTGAAGGTGTATGAATTTCGCCAACCTGCACTGGGCCAGCGTGGTGGACTATGGCCTAAAATCCTCTTAGTTTAGGAGGAGGCCCGTGCCCAACGGTGGGACAGTTTCTTTACAGGGCTAATATTATTATTAATGTTCTGCATCTGATACGAGCTATTGACTTGTTAGAATTTATTAAGGGGCCTAAAACTCTTTAAACATGGGTTAATAACTGCTAATCACATCAATCAGCTATGGTGTTTCATGCTTTACAAGACAAGCACGGACTCTCTGGAATCCCTCTCGATATAGTAAGTAAGCGTTAAACAATACAAGAATCGTAGTATGCTGCACGCAAAAATGGAACCGTGTCTTATGTGAAGGGCAAATCATGACTGGTCTTTTGTAACCATAAAAATATATTATAATTTAACTTTTGTATGCTTATTCAGGTGTATGTCATCATCATCATCATCATCTCAGCCTATACTTGTCCACTGCTGAACATAGGCCTCCCCAATCGCTTTCCAGCGTAACCGGTCTGATGCCACCTGCATCCAACGACTTCCTGCGATTTTCACAAGATCGTCGGTCCATCTGACAGGCGGTCGTCCCACGCTGCGATTGCCAATACGTGGTCTCCACTCTAGAATCTTTCTGCCCCAACGCCCGCCCGATCTACGCGCTATGTAGCCCGCCCATTGCCACTGTACAATGTATGTAATAAAAATATATTTAAAATAGCCGTATTGCTTTGAATAATTAATAAATTTTGTTTAATACAGCGAACTGAACGAGTAACAGAATAATTTGAAAATAAAAAAATAATTAACTTAAAAATTAGTTGGAATCAATTCAGTTACGGATTTAGAATAAATTACTTTCAGGTCTTGCGTTAATTACTTTACACTTTGTGTATAAAATGATTATTTTGTTCACATACTTACCAACACTGAAGCTAGCAAAGTCCTCGACATTTTTCACTTGACACTACGAAACAGATCAAATTGTACAGACTTTATACCTTACCATGTTTGTGTTCCGCATAATTAATATTTCATTTAAATGTATTTCTCTTTTTGTCAATAATGTTGAAACTTCATGGTAGTAACAGACTGCTTTTTCGTTACATAAAGGCTATTAGTCGCTGTTTTGTTGGTTTAATGGCATATAATGCCGGTAGCGATCACGAGGTCCCGTGTTCGAATCCAAGGTCAGACCAAGTGTAATTTTTTAATGGTAATCAAATCACAGTGTCAGCCAGGAGACTGCTATTGTGTCTAGTATAATCATAATAGGCTCTACCCTATTATATAAGGAGCTAACATCGTTGAAAAGTGGGTGTACCCAATATACTCCCTGTTTTTTTTTAATAATAATATTGTCTACAACAAAATTATACTTCGATCGACCCATTATACCAGACATCACAATGATACACAAAACTAATACAACCGGTTATAATATCAGCCTATACTGCCCACTGCTGGGCAAAGGCCTTCTCTCACAAATCGAGGTGAGAGAGGTTAGGTCATACTCCACCACGCGGACTCACTGCGGATTGGTGGAGGCAGGTTTGTGGCCACCTGCTGTTGGAACTTATCAAGCCGCCTTTAGGCTTCCAACTCGGCTTAACGACTACCACATTAGGTGGTAACCGGGACCAACGGCTTAATGTGCCTTCCGAAGCACGGAGACGTTCGAATATGAAAATGCCACAAACGGTCATCCATCTCAGGCCGACCGAGCCGAACGACGCTTAACCTTGGTGGTCGGTAAGAATACCGCGGTCGCACAGCGCTACGAGCGCCTTTAACCGGGTACCGGTAATTAATATTCCTAATACGCCCACTATTTAAAGGGCTGAGAAACTCTTAAAATATGTTGAGCCTAAAGATGAAATAACCAGACTCTGGCATCTACAAATACACAAATACAATAGTCCCAACTGTGTTATCCACCACAGGAGTAATACCCAAACAACTGCATCAATCCCTCAAGATCTCAAAAATCCCACCTAACACATACTGCCTCTTACAGAACATACCGTTTAGTAAAAAAAATTCTGCAGACTGAACAAGATACCGCTCATACATCACCACTCAGTTAAGCTACAACCATACACTCTACGAATATGAACTCATGTACTCTCCAACCGAAAGCATTCTCTCAAATTAGTTCAAATCCACCTCTTAAACTGGTATGCACTTGGCTTCGGCCCTTGTATATCTGAAAACCGGTGAAAAATCGAGTAAAGCAAACTAAATACATAATAATAATAATAGCCCTGTTAAGGAACTGTACCACCTTTGGGCACGGGCCTCCATAATCCACCACGCTGGCCGAGTGCGGGTTGAAGAACTTCACACACCTTCGAGAAACGTTTAGGCGTGCTGGTTTCCTTACGGTGTTTTCTTTATTCGTTAAAGCAAGTGATAGTTAATTTTAAATACGCACATCCTTTCAAAGACACAGGTGCGTCCCTGGGTTTGAACCTGAGACCTCTGACTTCGCAGTCCAATGGTCTAACCACTAAGCTATGGCTGCCCTACTACCTGTCTTATTGCTATTGTTAAATCAATGCTATAAGTCACTGCCTAATTGGTTTAGCGATCATGAAGTCTTATCTGATGGAAAAGTCAAGAGTCTCCGTAACCGGCGAGCGTGTATGAGACGAACTATGAGAGTCGAGAAAGCCAGAGAGGTATGTAAGGAAAGAACCTGTTGGAACTCTGTACTCTCTGCCTACCCCGCAAGGGATCTGGCGTGAGGTTATAGATAGATAGACAGATAGATAGAAGTCTTAATTTTGAATCCTTGGTCAAAATAAGTGCTTCGTGCATCGAAAAATCTCACTGGCATCTCAATTGCAATAGGCTTGCCTTCTATGCAATTAGGATCTAACATTTTCAATATAAGGACATCCTTATATTGAAAATGATGAACGTGTACATACACGGCAGGTACAGAATATCTCTGACACCCTCGCTTGTGGAATATAGGTTCGATGGGGTTTATTTTACTTATTTATGTGTCGTATGGAATCACACTGCCTCGTTCGTGTAGTAGTGAAAAATGCGTGTAGTGATCACGAGGTCCTCAGTTCCAGTCCTAAGTCGGATTAATTAAAATTTTCTATACAACAAAATTCGAGTATCAGTCCGGAGTTTCTTCTTTTGAAACGTAACCCCACACTAGGATTTATTCCTGTGTCGTGGGTGCGTTTACAAACCGAAAGATCGAAACAAATAATTGTGGTTCACACAAAGATTTGTCCTGTACGGGAATCGAATCCGCGACTATTCGACCCAATAAGCAGAGCAGCATTAGCTCTTAACTACTGCGCTAAATCGTCCGGCATTCGAACCTAATCGGGGATATGTAGGTGTCCACAGTAATCCCCAAGAGGGGATTGACTTTCTTGGGGAATAATACGTAACAAGGTGTGCTCGTCACATTTTCATAAAAACTTTGCTATTGTTATAAAATTTTCCCTTTTTATGCAGACTCTCTTGGAGTGTGGTGATATCGCGGAGTTCTTAAACAATGCGCCTAATAAAAAAAAAAAAAAAATAAAAATCATTTATTACCAAAAAGAAAAAAGTAACTACTTACATCATGTTTCGTTGAGCCTCAAACTAAGCAAGCTTGTATCTTGAGGCTCGGGAGTTCAAAATAACAATGTAAAAATTAGTTACATGAAGAGAAAAACAATTAAAAACAAAATAGCAACTTTCTTAGAGTTAAAATGAGTTTTCAAGCACATATTAAATACTCATCCTATGAATTTTGAATATTAAGTACGTTTGCGGAAATGTGTGATGATGTAGATTTTGTGTATGTGAGTAAGTGTGTGTGTGTGTGAGTGAGAGTGTGTGTGTGAGTGAGACAGAGAGTGTGTGTGTGTGTGTGTTAGTTTACATGTGAGTATGTGTTTGGGTGCGTGTTTACCGTGAGTGTATGAATAAAATGTGTGTGTTATTATTATTTTAATTTTTTTGTAATTACCAACTATATTAAATCTTCTGTTTCAGTGTAGGATAGCTTTAGAAGTGTAGTTTTTAACATTTGTATGCATTTAGGAGTAGTGTAATCTTTTATATTACAAAGTATTTTAGCTATTTTATTATATGTGTAAGGATGTGAGAAAGATGGACAACGTCTAGCAAGTTCAGAAGTATAATTTGGTACTGGAATGCGGTGTACACGTTTTAATATAATTTCAGAGTAATCAGTACGGGTTTTGAGATATTTGTGTATTTGAATTACGGCGCTTAGAATGAACAATTGTCTTACTCTTAGGACTTTGAATTCGTTATACACGGCATCTGTCGGATAACGATACGGTTTTTTTAGAGCTACCTTAATGATTGCGCGTTGCGCTCTTTCCAGCGACAATAGTACGGTTTTTGCGGCGGAACCCCATACGCCAATACAGTACTGCAATATAGACTGGCACAAGGCAAAATAAACTAGACGCAAAACGTCCACAGGAGCAATAGTCTATTAGTTTGGCAGTGTGCCCGTTATAATGAGCGAATACCGTCGGCGAAAATGGGTGTACCCAGTACACTTCTGCTACTCCCGCTTGGAAAATACGTGACGGTGTTTATTTTACTTTTTATGTACATGTGAATTTCATGTTTCGAAACGTGCCCATGACACAGGACTCATTTTTATTATGGCACTAAATAAATAATAAATTATATTAAAGGTAAAAAAATATTAATGTATTATTGAAACAGATGTTTCGTCTCAATGGCGGTAGTGTGCTCTATAATTCATGCAAATGATCTCATTAGCCAATATTTGTATTGTTGTATTAGTATATTATGTACATTATATTTCCAAGTAAGCGAGTAGGTATGAAAGATAGTATCGGTGGAAAGCTGAGAAAGGGTATGCTCCGTTGGTTCGGGCATATTGAAAGAATGTCAGGAGAAAGAATGATAAAACAGATATAAAATGAGAAAGTGGAAGGATGTAGGTGCCGGGGAAGTCCTAGACTATCTTACCATGACTGAAGGACAAAGTCAAGAGTCTCCGTAACCGGGGAGCGTGTATGAGACGAACCATGAGAGTGGAGGAAGCCAGAGAGGTATGTAGGGAAAGAACCTGTTGGAACTTCGTACTCTCTGCCTACCCCGCAAGGGATCTGGCGTGATGATATAGATAGATAGATATTTCCAAGTAATTGTTGAGGCCTATATGGAGGGATGGTGTGAAATGGCCAAGATCAGGTTAAGTGGAGAGTCATGGGAAAGACCTTTACTCAGCAGTGGGATGAAATGGGTTAAAACAAATTGCTGCATTTTTGCCAAGTAATTTTAAGTAAATGAATTATACAATGTGTATCGTAAATAACGCAAGACCTCAGACCGATTAGATAATTGCTTCACAAATTCCATACGAAAACCAATTTTCCAAATTTAAAATTTTATCCCCTTTTTTACGCACTTTTATACCCCAATTAACAATGAAACTTGTACGTGTATGTGTGCGAATTGAGAAATACGAAATGCATTTTAAATCTCCGTATTTCTTTGAATCAAGAATAAATTTAGTTTATTATAGCGCACTAAGGGAGTAACAGCATAATTATTTAAAAATTGTTGGAATCAACTCAGTTATCGATTTAGAACAAACTACTTTCAGGACTTGCGTTTAGTATGTTACACCTTGTATACGTTGCCTCGTTGGTTTAGCGGTGTATAATGAAAGTGGGATTCACAAGGTCCTGAGTTCAAATCCTTAGTCGGGGAAGTAGGTAGGTAGTTTTTTTTTGGAAAAAAACTCAGTATCAGTCCAGAGTCCCGAATTATGCCCGGTATAACGGAATATGATTGGTTCACCTAACCTAACATCATCAGTGAAGAGTTTCGGCGGTATAGTGTACATTTTTAAATTTCAAGAGCGTTACCTTGTTGGTCTAGTGGTGCAATCACAGTACAAGTTAGATCACAAGTTCGAATCGGAATTCGGATAAAATATACTTTAAGCACCATTACGTCTATATTCCCCAAATCGGGTGGCAGACGTACTGTGTACATCTACTTTTGGCTGACGATGCTAGGTCTCATGTAATAGAGGGCGAGCCTATTGCCATATACCGGGCAAAATTCTAGACTTCGGAGTGATACTGGGAATTTTTCGATGGAAAAAACTACATTTGTCCGACTCATGATCGCCAAGCTCATTTTTCGCCATGAGACCAACGATGCAGTTAAATATAGTTTTTCAATTAAAATCGAATTTTAGTAGCTGTAGATAAACTGGAATTATGACCGATATTATGGCAATAGGCTCACCCCGTTTGGGGAATATAGCCGTGAAGCTTTCTGTGTGAATGATCTACGCCGTTGGCCGCGGGGCCTTTACAAGGCGTGAAGCGTGTAAAGGCCCTGCATTGAAGGTAAATTACAGATCGATGGGCAGGTCCACGCCCCGCGTGAAAGGGCGTCTAACATGCGCATCGTAATAGTCGAGGGAATACACGTTGTATAATTCGTTTACTTAAAATTACTTGGCAAAAATGCAGCATTTTTAAGGCGCTCGTAGCGCTGTGCGGCCGCGGTGTTCTTACCGATTACCAAGGTTAAGCAGCGTTCGACTCGATCAGCCCCAGATGGGTGACCGTTTGTGGCATTTTCATATTCGAGCGTTTCCGTGCTTTAGAAAGCACGTCAAGCCGTTGGTCCATGCTACCACTTAATGTGGTGTGTCGTTAAGCCGAGTTGGAAGCCTTAAAAGGCGTCTTGATAAGTTCCAACAGCAGGTGGCCACAAACCTGCCTCCGCCAATCCGCAATGGGTCCGCGCGGTGGAGTATGACCTAATCTCTCTCACCTCGATTTGTGAGAGAAGGCCTTTGTCCAGCAGTGGGCAGTATAGGCTGATATTATAATATTCGAGTGCGAGTACTTATAACAACCCACTCCATTTATACAGTTCCATAACGATCTTTTGGCCCGCGGCCAAAATCGGAACTGACGCTGTCGCTGAGTGAAATGTCACTTCATGGCAGTCGCAGATTTGTCGTTTGCTATGAAATTTAGTTTTTTTTTGAAGTTAGGCAACGTGCGAGTCGACCTGTTCAAATATCTCGTTGGACGTAGAAAAATTGTTTATCTATCTATATCATCACGCCAGCTCCCTCGCGGGGTAGGCAGAGAGTACAGAGTTCCAACTGGTTCTTTCCTTACATACCTCTCTGGCTTCCTCCACTCTCATAGTTCGTCTCATACACACTCGCCGGTTACGGAGACTCTTGACTTGCCCTTCAGCTAAGACACGGTCTATTTGGTCATGGTAAGATAGTCTAGGTCTTCCCCGGCACCTACATCCTTCCACTTTCGCATTGTATATCTGTTTTGTCATTCTTTCTTCTGGCATTCTTTCTATATGCCCGAACCAATGGAGCATAGAAAAATTGTATTAAATGGTAACCCTAATTTCACATCAACTCTTCCTTGTCAATGTCATCTACGATCCAAAAGGCGAACTCGCACTGTACTAGGAAGTATGGAGTTAAAAATAGGGGTTAAAAGTACGATGAGGATATCGGACGCAAGGGTACTTTTAATTCTTCTTCTTCTTTTGGCGCCTCTAAAACTAGTGAAGGTTGGCTATCAATTTTTGGAATTCGTCTTTATCCTGTGCGCTAGAAGAGCTTTACTGCACTAGCAATTCTCGTCCACTACCGGATGTTACGGAGCTACGACTTCTTTCTGCGATCCACACGCCTTTTACCGACAAATTTGCCCATCACAATGACCTGGATAATCACCTGGCCGAGATATGAAGTTTTTCGTCTTTTTGGTCATAAGTTCCCGTTGTTGATTGGCTTCCCAGAACTTCTTGGTTGGTGACTTATAATTATTACTACATAAATAAAATAATTTATCATACTTACCTACCTAAGTATATTAATTATTGACGTATAATTACATTCAGTATATAATACTGAGGTAGGCACTGCTTAGGTGCCTATATGCAATGCACATCACTGCAGCAGCATCATCAGCTGGAATACGTTCATTTTAACACTTCTTATTTCTCTTTTTTCTTTTTCTTTGACAAGCTTTTGTATATTTGCAATGTTCGTATGTCTGTCTGTTTGTCTTCCCGGTTCAAATCTTGTGATCCATTTTTCAAGCACTTGCGTGTATCCGATTGAGCTGAAATTTGGCAAACGGATGTAAGTTCGATGACAATGTAATAAAATAGTAAAATGGAGCTGCTCTGATGATGGAGTCGGAAGGTGGCCATAGTAACATGTGAACTATACAACGGAACCCCCTCGTGGTTAGGCTTGTTAGAATGGTATTGAGAAGTACTATAAAACCAAATAGTGCTGGGGTCTGATGATGAACCACGTCAGTGGCCGGTCACGTAGGTGGCCAATGGAACCACACATGTACTCAATATAACCTCGCCGTGTTTGGGCTCATTGGATTTGTCTTGACGAGTACTTAAGACCCGGATGGTGTCCAGGGTCTGGTGATAGAGCAGGAAGGAAGCCATAAAAACTCCTCAACTAAGCAAGATATATTCGTTGTGTTTTTACTATAAAAGCTTGTATTTAAAAAGGTATTTTTAAATGAAAATTATTATACGTACTGTTAGAATACGTTGCATTTTATTATGTTTCGGCAATACGCTGAGACAATGTCCTCTAAGACATTGCCTCAGAGTATATAATGATATTTACAATGAAATTACATTTTTACAATGATATTATATTTGACGAACGATTTAGTGCAGTGGTTAAGAGCTTAAGCCGCTCCGCCCACTGTGTCTAATAGTCACGGGTTCGATTCCCGCACGGGACAAATCTTTGTGTGATCCACAATTATTTGTTTCGGTCTGGGTATTTGTGTGTGTGATTTTTCATGTTTGTAAACGCACCCACAACACAGGAATAAATCCTAGTGTGGGGCTACATTTAAAAAAAATAAAATATTACCACTATTAAGAAACTTTCCCAGCGTTAAGCACGGGCGTTCTCTCAAACTGAGAGTGTTTAGGCCAAAGTCCACCACGCTGGCCAAGTGCGTTTGAAATAAAACTTAACATTCGAACGTGTCACGATGCGGGAAGTACCTGAAACACTCTAACTTTTGCTACAAAAAATTACTTGAAGTGCCTTATCAATTTATTTATTTTACATACTAAAATTTACTTGTAGTATGCAGTACCTAATAACTTAATGCTCACTCCACGTGTTTTGATGCGTGGGTGCCAATCTAGAATCATTCTACCCACCGGAGTACTGAATAGGTACTGGAGTATTCAGCGCTTCGTGTTCTGTCCCAAAGGCCGTGAATTCCCGGGACAACGAATAACCAAAACGTAACCTACGTAATCGTACAGTACTGAAAACTTTCCTTATCACATGACCGTTGTTTAATATCAAAAGCTACGCGGCAACCCCGTACCTTTGACTACTGACTTGTATAAAATACAATTTGCGTGCTTTGTTCCGCCGAGTGAGGAGCAGCGATGTGTTGAGTTGGAACACAGCTTTCCCAAGCCATATTTGTTATTTTCTACCCACATATCTACCATTGGTCGAGTGGCGGATCATGTTGATGGTATCACGAGATCGCTGGAGTCTAGTGGGGAATAATGTGTTTTGCGATCACGAGGTCCTGGGATCAAATCCTAGGTCGGACAAACGTAGTTTCTCTATAGAAAAACTTCCAATATTGGTCCGGAGTTTGGAATTGTGCCTTGTATATAGCAATGGGCTCGCCCCCTATTACATGGGACCTAACATCGCCAGCGAAAAGTGGCTGTGCACAGTACACTGCCCGCTCCGCTTCAGGAATACAGGCGTGACGATGATTTAACTTGGACTTACCTGATAGACCAGCCTACATTGTTGTCCCATACCCCACACCAAAATGTAGATGGAAAAAATTAGAAAGATATTATTTTAAAAGTGTAACCGTAAAGTTATTTACCCTTCTTCTGCACAAGAATAACATTCCGAGGTGGTGGTAGAGTCTTTATTACTTTTCTGACGATTCATAAATATTATAATTGTTTACACGAATATAAATATTCTGATTCATTGACGGTGGTAAAACATTTTAGCAGCCCTTCGGAGTCTGAAATTGTGTATGCTATATAGTGGTCAGGGTATAGATACAATTAGTTTAAAAAACAACGTCTCGTCTATATTCTCCAACTGGGGATAGCAGAGGTGTACTGTGGATGTATCTAAATTTCCCAATGTAAAAGGGGGTGAGCATATTGTCATTAAGCTGGGCACAATTACATACTCTGCAGTGAGTATTTTAAAAAAAAAGTACCTACGCTCAACCTAGGATTGGAACCCATTGAACTTTATACCATTCCAGTTCTATAATACTCCAAATAAAAATAAATTTTAACAAATCATTCCACATTAGCATTAAAGTTGTAGAAAACACCACTTACAAAAATGTATTCAGAATTTCTAATTAAAACTCAGAAGAAACGAAATTTGGTTTCATAATGTAATGACATCTAACTAACAATTCAAATGCGCAGCTCTGTGCCAAAGTACTGAATAATGAATTTGGGGACCAACACTATGAAAATCAGAATAAGTACGGTGCGCAAAATGAATATGCATAATACAAAAAAGTAAAACTATTTTTCGGGTTTTATCGCGGTTTATTTTTGATTATTCAGAGTCCTTCCTTTATTTTAGATTATAAAGAGCACTTCCTTTTTTAGAGTCTTTTTCAATGCTGCTACGCACTCGAAACGTAGGGAACCTAAAAATCAAAAATAAATTGCGATAAAATTTGAAAAATAGTTTTATTTAATGTGTATTGTTCGCGGAAATCTAGTAACATAAAATAAACACAGTCACGTGGTGCGTCGATGTAATTACGTCTTTATTACTAAAGCGTCCCAAGTAATAGGATGCGAGTCTATTGCCATAGTACTAGGACTGACGCCGGACTCATACAGGGAAGTTATCGTTGGAAGAAAATCTTCATTTGTCCGACCTAGGATTTGAACCCAGGACCTCGTAATTACCAAGCGATACGCTTTACCACTAGACCAACGAAGATATATACATATATACGACGTCGTTAAGAAAAATAATTACCCCTAGCTTGCGAAAACACACAAATCGCGTCAAATTGCTGGGACAAATGAACTGAGCGGTTGCCACAAAGTATTACAAAAATAAAATTAAAAAAGGGTAACTGGTACATAACTTAAATCAGGTTAAGTTCGCCTTTGTACATTGTTGGAATCAATGTACTTAGTAAGTTATGTTATTTCGTACAATAAAGAGACCCACTCCCAGGTCAAGGACTTCTCGCACAATTCGAGGTGACAGCCATTACGTAATACTCCACCGCGCGAACCCTGCACATGTTGGTGGAGGCTAGTTTGTTTGGCTACTTGCTGTTGGAATACCTCATTAAGTGGTAACGATGAGTCTTCCATAGCATGACAATGCTCGAATACGCTACAAACGGTCACCCATTTCAGGCCAACCGAGTCGAACGTTGCTTAACTATTGTGATTGCTAGGTACACCGCGGTGGATAGCGCTACGAGCGCAAACTCCAAGATACACGTGCGTATAGAGGCCCCACTCTTGAATCAGACCACTATCTCGTAGTTGCGCGGTTTAGTGGTCTGTTCAGAAAGTGGAGGCACTGGCGAGAGCGTATCCCCTTCGGAGACCTTGAAAGAATAAAGGTTGAAAAGTTGCAAGATGAGAGCGTGAGAAGAATGTATGAAGACAGAGTCCAGGACAAGCTTTTGGCAGTAGGTTCTTCGGACTCAAATGTAAATGAATGTTGGAATAGCCTGAAAGAGAGTTAAGTAGATTCCGCGAAAGAAGTATGTGGTTGCTCAAAGAAGGATAGTACAGTAAAAGGTGATGCATGGTGGGATGCGGAGTTGCAAAGCTCCGTAAAAAGTAAGAAGAAAGCATGGCAGGACTATGTTTCTTCTTTGAACCTGAATGCCAGTATGACAAAGATGAAGAAAGAAATATACCGGCAATGCAAGAATGCCACCAAAACCTTAGTGAAAAAAAAGCGTGAAAGAGCCAGTGCAATTGAGGGGGAGAGGCTGGCGAAGAACTTCGAGAATAACACTAAACTCTTTTGGAGTAAAGTGAGAAAGTCTCTAGGTGATTCGTCAGGTTTCAGAATGGAAAGGATAAAGTCTAAGGATGGTGACATTCTTGCAGATACACAAGCTATATTAAACCGGTGGAGTGAATATTTTGGAGAAATGTATGGAGATGCCCCGGATACTGGTGCCACAGACGAGCCCAGAGGCGAGTTTGTGGCACCGGAATCAACAGAGGGCATCGCTATGGAAGAAGTTGAATGGGCGATAGGAAGTATGAAAAATGGTAAAGCTGCGGGAATAGACATGATATCTGCCGAGATGATCAAATATGATGGAACTTGCGTCCGGGACGCCTTTGGGGTCCTGGCAAACCTTTGCTGGAGGACCGGTAGGGTCCAGATTGGCGCCGCGCAGTCGTTGTACCCTTGTACAAAGGCAAGGGTTCACAATATGTCTGCGCCATTTACAGAACCATTAGTTTGATCAGCTTGACAGCCAAGGTGTACGGTAAAATTATTAAAAGGAGAATGCGCTAGAAGTCCGATGGAATGTTGTGCGAGGCACAAGGGGGTTTCAGGTCCGGAAGAGGATGTTCGGATCAAGTTTCCTCCCTTCGCAACATCGTAGAGAAGCATCTGGCGGTGGGCCGGAAGGTTTTCTGCGGTTTTGTGGATCTGGAGAAGGCGTTTGATAGAGTTGTGCGAAAGAGACTTTGGGACATTTTGTCTGAGTATGGTATAAATGGCACTCTGCTGCGGGCCGTCCAGTCCACCTATGTGGACTGCAAGGCATGCGTACGGGTGGGTGGTAACATATCACCCTGGTTTGACGTTGAAATCGGCGTCAAGCAGGGTTGCGTGTTGTCCGCTAGACTGTTTATAATATATTTAGATAAAAGTCTTCAAAGACTGAAAGCGATGAATGAAGGTGTACAAATGAGTGATCTAGTGGTAAATCATCTACTATATGCAGATGACGCGGTTTCGATAGCGCCAACAGCCACTGATCTGCAATCACTAGTCACAGTTATGAAAGACGACTGCATGAAAAATGGCTTACATTTGAATGTGAAGAAAACCAAAATTATGGTTTTTGAAAGGGAAGAAACCAGAACGAATGCAAGGATTGTGGTTGGGAACGATGTGCTGGAGCAAGTGAATGAGTTTGTATATCTTGGATGCGCATTCAGTAAGGATGGAAACTACACCGCTGACATAGAGAGAAGAGTGAGTGCAGGGAACAAGGTGAATGGCGCGATGGGAAAGCTACTTAGGAGCCGGCACTTAAGTCGAAAGGCGCAGCTGGCCATACATAATGGAGTGCTTGTCCCAACGCTGTTATATGGCAGCGAGAGCTGGGTATGTAAGAAGGAGAATGAAAGTAGGATAAATGCGGTGGAAATGCGAGCTCTGCGGAAGATGTGCGGAGTGAAGCTGACCAACCGTATCCGCAACAGCGTAGTAAGAAAGCAAATAGGTATGGAAGAGAGTATCGGTGTAAAGATGAGAAAGGGTATGCTCCGTTGGTTCGGGCATATAGAAAGAATGTCCGAAGAAAGAATGACGAAAACTGATATACAATGCGAAAGTGGAAGGATGTAGGTACCAGGGAAGACCTAGACTATCTTACCATGACCAAATATACCGGGTCTTAGCTGAAGGACAAGTCAGGAGTCTCCGTAACCGGTGAGCGTGTATGAGACGAACTATGAGAGTAGAGGAAGCCAGAGAGGTATGTAAGGAAAGAGCCTGTTGGAACTCTGCACTCTCTGTCTACCCCGTAAGGGATCTGGCGTGATGATATAGATAGAGATAGATAGATAGCTTGTTTTCTTATATACCCTATCCGAACGAATAAATTCATATTTTGTTTATCAAACATTGCAGTTTCTAGAATATAAAGTGACGGCGCTGTCAATAATTTCAATTGCTTAAAAAAAAGCTTACAATTGTCTGTCACTTTCAAGCCACACATTGCTCTTACACGTCGTTTTTGCGCCTTAAATATAAAATCAATCTTTAGAAAACAATACCAAAATAAATAATTAAATATAAAAGAAATACTTGCTACGCATGCTGACCGTACAGACACTTTAGCTACGTACTGGTACCCGTGTGCCGACCAAATTTTCAATTTTACACAACACGCCCGCACCCCGCCGGCTAAATTGAATTCTTTGTCATTCACCTCCATGTGATGGAACATTGCCCAGGTATTTGCATGCAGAAGACTATACACGAGTGATTTTATATTACACACAAATAAGTTTAATATTACGTTCAAGTACTCATCCTGGAACGAAGCCCAGGTGATGTAACCAATGTATACGGCTCACAGGTAATAAAAATGAATAAAAAGAACACTTCAATAAGAAACATCAACTTTCTGACCTATCGGAATATAACAGCCAGGGTGAAAATCCGAAACACTGAAGGTATCCACCGGCCAGCTGACGAGCCACGCCTCAATGTCATTTTGGGCTTGGTATAGGTGTTTTTAATGCACTAAATTAGTATGACTGCCTTGTTGGTCTAGTGGCAAAGCGTATCGCTTCGTGATCACGAAGTCCTAGGTAGGACAAATGTAGTTTTTCTAACGAAAAATTCTCCTTCCTCCTTTCTGTATGGCAATAGCCTCTCCCCCTTTTACATGGGGCCTTACATCGTCGGTGGAAAGTGAATGTACGCACCTCTGTCACCCCTGCTTGGAATATAGGCGTGACGGCGTGTGTTTTAAATTAGTATGTTATGGGCATGTTACTTGTTGAATGAAGTCTTCTTTTTCCTGTTTTAGTACCAGTGGACAGCAGGCATTTAATACATTACCTGGGCCTTCGCTCCAGGACGACTAAAATTACACCATGTAACACACATAAGTAGCTGTTATATTCATCAGCTGAAAGATCTTTACTCTGTCTCTGTTGTATGTATTCAGCTTTTACCTGCGGCCTTCACCAAGTCATCAGTTCACCTTGTGGTGGCCTGTCCACTACACGTCTTCCTATATAAGGTGTAACATATTAAACACAAGACCTAAAAGTATTTTGTTCTAAATCGGTAACTGAATTGATTCCAATAATTTTTAATGTATCTTATTTTTTTAAATGGCATTAAGTGCTTTTACTGCTTTAGCGCGTTATAAAAAATTAAATTTATTATTGATTTATAGCAGTAAGGAGATTTCAAATGCATTCCTAAAACTTATTTCTCAAAAAGCACGCATAGACGTACTAGTTTCATTGTTAATTGGGGTATAAACGTGCTTAAAAAAGGGTAAAAACCTTTAAATTCGGAAATTTGGTTTTTGTTTTGAATTTATGATGCAATTCTGTAATCAGGGTGTCTGAGGTTTTGCGTTTATTATGTTACACCTTGTATAATTAAATCACAGGATCAGACACCGACCTCGCGGGCGAAGTCGAAGAATCTCTTGCCCACGGGCCGGTGCGGAGCACCACGGCGAGACACCTAGTATACGCCCCCCATAGCGACTGCCCAAGCCGAGGCCGTTCCTCCTTGAGGCGCGATTGAGCTAGTTGCCCCCTTGCTCTTCTGGGTCGAGCGTAGTGGTTGCACGCTCGCCTTCTTGTCCAGTGAAGCTGTAAAGGCCCTGCGGCCAACAGCGTAGGCCAATCACACACACAAATTATATATTACCGATAAGCAATTTTTATATTACACAACGACTACCTTTATTTATTCGAGTGTAATAGAAAACCGGTCATTTCGACTATTTTTCGGGAGGCCTTTGTCCTGCATTAGACGTCTTTCGGCTGATGATTAAGTGTCATGACAGTGTAATGACAGTGATTAAGAGCTTAAGCCGCTTCGCGTACTGGGTCGAATAGTCGCAAGTTTGATTCCCGCACAGAACTAATCTTTGTGTGACCCATAATTATTTGTTTCGATCTGGGTATTAGTGTATAAAACGATTAGTAAGGTCTTTGCAATATCTATACATCGAAACCATAAAAGGTTATTTGGTTTTTGTGTTTAATAATATGAGACATTGGCTAGAAAAAACTTATTTTTATAATACGTAAAAAAGTCCTTACACTACATTTCTCGGATCTTGAAAATGTAAGCTTTTTAGGTACAACCAAGAACATTAAAGATATCTGCAAATAATAAACTGGAATAAGCAAACCAAACCATGCATTTTGTTTTATTGAGTTGTTAGTTCTATATGGTTTTTGAAAGGGAAGAAACCAGAACGAATGTAAGGATTGTGGTTGGTAACGATGTGCTGGAACAAGTGAATAAGTTTGTAGATCTTAGATGTGCCTTCAGTAAGGATGGGAAATACACCGCTGACATAGAAAGATGAGGGAGTGCAGGGAATAGGGTGAATGGTGCGATGGGAAAGCGACTTGGGAGCCGGCACTTAAGCCATAAGGCGCAGCTGGCCATATATAACGGAGTTCTTGTCCCAACGCTGTTATATGGTAGCGAGAGCTGGGTATGTAAGAAGGAGCACGAAAGTAGGATAAATGCGGTAGAAATGCGAGCTCTGCGGAAGATGTGCGGAATGAAGCTGACCGACCGCATTAGCAACAGCGTAATAAGAAAGCGAGTAGGTATGAAAGATAGTATCGGTGTAAAGATGAGAAAGGGCATGCTCCGTTGGTTCGGGCATATAGAAAGAATGCCAGATGAAAGAATGAAAAAACAGATATACAATGTGAAAGTTGAAGGATGCAGGTACCGAGGAAGACCTAGACTATCTTACCACGACCAAATAAACCGAGTCTTATCTGAAGGAAAATTCTCCGAGCGTGTATGAGACGAACTATGAGAGTGGAGGAAGACAGAGAGGTATGTAAGTAAAGAACCTGTTGGAACTCTGTACTCTCTGCCTACCCCACAAGGGATCTGGCGTGGTGATATAGATAGATAGATAGTTCTATATCATAAATAGTTGTAACTCAGTTTAGAACCAACAAACATTTAACCCATGCCATCATTATTTATCTATTTTATTAAAATAATAGCAAATTTCCGTATCTAACGGTCAATTTGCAATCTAAAACGAACATTTCAAAGTATTGCAAGTAGTTATATAGAAGTCGCCGACATCTTTACTAACAGTTAATACTCACAATATAACTTCATATGTATTAATGGCTACTGAATTATAACCTCAAAATCGAATACTTTTGGTGCAATATTGCGATTCACCCGCTTGTCCGTTTAATAATAAACGCCTTAAGATAATTTATGGGTGATTTGAAATTATACAAGTTTTTTTTCATTGCTGTTGGTTCTAGGGCAAATTATGTATGGGCGTATGTCCTTTCAGCTCAATCTGATACTCACAAGTGCTTAAAAAATTAATCACAAGATTTGAACCAGAACATTGCAAATTAAATACAAGCTTTTAAAAAGAACGTGGCAAGACGCCTTCTAGACAACATTACTATAGCGACAAATTGTTTGTGCGTAATAGTCGAGTCTCAAAGCTTAGCACGAATAGATTGAAATTAGCGTAACGGTGTCGAGTGTCCTGTCATTTTCATCTTTATTTAGTATATTTGTTGTGTGAAAAAGATGCCATATCAACTCGACAGCATTACGCTAACGTCAATCTCTGTGCCTGTAGCCAAAAGGATTTTTGCCAGTCCTTAAACAAATATATGGGTATGACATTTTGCAACGAAAACTTACATGGCCAGAACAATGCAATAACAATTGCGACAAGCGAAAAGAAACAAAAAGCTTTTCAGTTGCTTTCTGAATTGTTTTGACTTCGCCGCATCTAGAACATACTGTGTAGTTGATACGTAAATATAATTCTTGGCTGAAATTGACTATTTGTATTCTGAACGTCGACGCGGATCTCCCGGTTCATACGAAGTTCCTGGGCTATGGCCTTGGACTACTGATCGCTGTTTAGTAGAGGACCCCGTCCCAAACGAAGTTTAATGGTTCTGTACTTCGGACGCGTGTGAAATATTAGGATCACGGTATTTAAAGAATGGTTTTCGGAAAAAAGGGCCTTTAAGTTGGGTGTACCGGTATTTTATGTCATCCTGTTATTGGAAATTTGGGAGAACTAAATTTGATTATATCATTTAACAGGTATTTTGAATCTATTCTGCTTACTTTTTAAGAGATCTGGCATGATTATATAGATTGACACATATATTTTGAATTGATTCCGCATTTAGGGACCAAAGACGTAGTGTCCGGAAAAATACTTTTAAATGGTTTATGTACCGAAATCTGTCATTTGAATGTCATAATAGGCAACTAAAGAAGTAGAAAATATTTAAGATCGATCGAGCAGCATAGAACGTGGACTCTTAGAGATCAATTGGGTGAAATGTGGACATTTTAGAATATTAATGTATTGTAAACAAGGCATTATCCTTACATCTTAATTATTTTTCCAAAAATAAAACCACAATCACCCATACGATAAAAGATCCGTTGAGGGTGTTTATACTTGGAAAAAAGATTAACTAAAAGGCTGCTAAGGAACCATTTAAATCAGGGTTCCATGATTTATGTTTAACAGACACGCAACTGTTATTTATTTACTTGGGACTTGGATGTGTTATCGTCTAACGGTGTTGAACATTATTCAATTATTTTTTTTATTATAGGGCCAATAAATTGAAATTTCAATTGCAATTAAATTAATTTATAAGCCCTCCCGCATAATGTTTTTGGACGTACAACACTTCAGTCCCTACCATGATTACGGCTGCTATAAAGCACTTGAATATAATAATTTTAATTTAAAAATATATATTTAAAAACAAGCATTTATAGTAAAAGCACAACGGAGACAAGTACTATGGTACTTGTTAAGACGAATGTAACGAGCCCCAACACGTCGGAGTTATGTTGAGTAGTTGGGTTCCGTTGGTCACCCTCCGGCCCATCATTAGACCCAGGGCACCATCCGGGGCTACATAACTATTCAAGGCAAATCTAAAGAGCCCAAACACGGTGAGTTTAAGTTGAGTACTTGGGTAGTTTCATTGGCCACCCTCTGGTTCCATTATCAGACTCTGGACACCACCCAGGTCTTCAAAACTCGTCAAGACACATCCAATGAGCCCAAATACGAGGAGGTTATATTGAGTGCTTGTGTGATTCCATTAGCCACCTGTCGATTTCATCATCAGAACCTGAACACTATCTGGTTGTATAGTACTTCTGAATACCAATCTAACAAGCTTAAACACGAGGGGGGTACGTTGTAAACTTGACATGTTCCAATGGCCACCTTCAGACTCCATCATCAGACCAACTCCATTATACCATATTATTGCATTGACATTGGACTAATACATATGCCAAATTTCAGCTCCATCGGATATCCGCAAGTGCTTGAAAAATGGAAAACAAGATTTGAACTGAAAAGACAGACAGACAGATAAACGAACATTGCTAGTTAAATAAAAGCTTGTCAAAACCGAAAATAAATCAAAAATATTTATTACCCAATCTGTTCTCTAATTATCTTACTTAACTTATTTGTCTTAAACTGGTTAAATGGTAGGTGTTATTTGTTTTGGGGTCGCGCTGAAAGATGGATGCCCTAAATGCCCCTGATGCGCAACCCTGAGGAAGATAATGGTGTGGTGTGGTTACGATAACTATGTATTTCCGGGGGAGGGGATGTAGTCCCTTCTCCTGAAGGCAGGCTATTAGAAGCATGGTGCAGAGAGACACTGGTGCTTACTTGAAAGGTCGATGCAGACCACCGTGGCACGGAAGCCAATTGCGTTGTACAGGGGAACACCAGTGCCTCTCTGAAGGTCCGATACTAGCCCCCTGGGGTTTTTAGTCAGTAGGAGTCGCACGCAAGCCACGTTCTACGTGGCTTGCGTGCTTTTAACATGGCTCGTGAAAGTCCTATGCAGGATATTCCCAAAGCAAAAAAGGCAAATTTTGCCACGCAAAGTTTTCCAAATTATGTACACTGCATCCATGCTTAACTCAAGATCTAAGTTTTAATATAAACCTCTATTAGTAGTCCTACCGATAAATAAATTAAAATATATTGATCCTTTTATAAAAGCATCTTTAAGTACCTAAATTTCAAAACTTTGTTATGACTTCAATCAAATAATCGTCTTATCGACGAAAGTCGGATGACTTTGTTCATTCGAATTCTTTGATTCGTAAAAATAATTTCTAAAGTACTTATCGTAATGAATAATTCAACTTGTTGATTTAAGTATTTTCTTAATTAATCCCTGTAAATTGAAGGAATAATATTTGGATTTTGGCTTTAAATTGGCTTTGATTTTATTTAGAAGTACTAAGTGCCAACTTGATTATGAAATATTTGTTGATTTGATTTTATTCTAGACTTCTGACAGCGACTGAGAAATTTTTGGATAGAACAACAATATTTTGTCTAACTTAAGATTCATACACATCATAATAGCGATCCGCGTGATACTCTATTAGACCCTGGGAAGTCTAAACAGACCACACAGAGTAAAATGGAGCTTTATGAAATTCAATTTTGCAAAGGCGCTTCTCAACTATGAACAAATTGACGGAAGCGTGACCCTTTCACATTAAGGCCCGTATCACAGAAGGGACATCAGTCGTAAATCCAGTTTTAAAAACTGATTTTTGTACTTGGTATTCTGTAAATGTTTAGTGTAAAAAAGATGGCATATCAACTCGAAACCGTTATGCTAACGTAAATAAGTCCAAGCTAAGCCCACTGAGCACGAACAGAACGTAATGGATAGACCGAAGGGAAGGTAAAATATGCAGGACTCGCAACTATAAACGTGAAAACCAGCCTAATATAAGGTATGGACACTACAACCTGAATAATGTAGTCGAGCTGAGGTCTTTGAGGGAGCGATAGCAAAAAAAATATAAATCTTGCAGATGAAATGCAGATTTTATGTGATGAAGTATTGGCAGTATTTGTTTTCAATTTGCTGTCTTTTTTGGTTATATGATACTTAGTTTATACTAACGACATCCTAAGTAACAAGTCAAATTTTGCAAGAGAGTGTAATATCATCTGTAGACTTTTAATGATTTTTTATTTTATTGATGTTGGCGTTTGAATAATGTGATTAAAAGATACTGAGATATAGTATGGAACGTCTGCAGGAATGGCCATTATATATATATACCATCCAAAAATATGGTAACGGTAAGTATACTGTATAAGAGTTTTGTCACTATAAAAATATACAAGCCATAATTCAACATTCGTTACATTTTTAAATACATGCAGGATTCTTTTCAAAGTTTCGGTTTTGATTGATCGGGTAATTGGTTTAAAATTAACTTCCTGTTATACATCATTTGAACGATTTCGTACTTGTGTAATATTAGAACATAACCATTCGGATCAGGTACTTATATCTTCTTCTTCTTCTTCTTCAGCCGAAAGACGTCCACTGCAGGACAAAGGCCTCCCCTAAAGACCGCCACAACGACCGTACAGGTACTTATATAATTAAGATTAATTGTTTGTTAAATGTTTTAGATGCTCAAAAGCTTAAATTGGTTAATGCTAAAATTGCTAGTAGCTATGTGGGAATCTACGCGAATTTGTTCTGTAATTTATATCTAAATATTTTATCCTAATTTAATATGCTACTGGTACTTCCATTCCACAGTGATACGGACCGTCTATGAGAATTTCTTCCAACGTTGTTTGTCCCAAAATTATTAGCACCGCCATTTGTTCAAACCGAGTGCCGAATAGGGAATTTTCGGCTTTAACGTAATGGCTTCCACGAACCTATGAGCGAATGAGAATGTATGTCGTTCTGAACCCACCCTATATAACTGCACCACAGTTTTTTATTTGATATTTATCTTATGGTTTTATTTCAGTAGTGGGATGTGATTTATTTATTCGTGTTGCTCCATATGTCTTGGATTTGTATTGGTTGGGTTTTTATTATATTCCTGAATGTATTGTATTCGTATAAAAATAAGTAAAGATATATTATTAAGAATTGTACAATAGTTTTTAGAGGTACAATGACATACCGCATATATTATGTTTGTAAAACTTTCGTTATCTATCTATATCATCACGCCAGATCCCTTGCAGGGTAGGCAGAGAGTACAGTGTTCTAACAGGTGCTTTCCTTATAGACCTCTTTGGTTTCCTCCACTCTCATAGTTTGTCATGGTTGTGAAACGATGTCGATAACAGAAGGAACTCAGCCTGAAATCATCATCCTCATCTCAGCCTATACTTATCCACTGCTGAACATAGGCCTCCCCAATCGCTTTCCAGCGTGGCAGACCATCTGGCAGGTGGTCATCCCACGCTGCGCTTGCCAATACGTGGTCTCCACTCTAGAATCTTTCTGCCCCAACTGGATACTTAATCTCACCCCGCTGCATATAGTCATTGAGACAGAAGCAAGGGTGCCAAGATCCGAACATACCTCATTAGCACCAGCTAAAGAGGTGGATGATATAAGGGACATGAAATGCGACAAAATCTTAACCACATTCATGTTCAACAAAAGGTTCAGTAATCACATACCAACCAGAAATCAATGGAAGGGAGGACTAGAGAAGCAAAGTAAAGAACAGAGGACATGGTATACTGATGGACCCAAAACCAGACATGGGACAGGAGCCGGAATATACACTGAAGGAATTGGTCTATATCAAAGCATGGGTAAGATGACTTCGATATTTCAAGCAGAAACTTATGCGATTACCAAGTGTGCAAGACAAATATTGGACACATATACTTCTGATCAAGAAATCTATAGATGTAGCGACAGTCAGGCTGCCCTTAAAGATCTCAGCTCCTATGAGCTAAACTCAGCACTGGCAGTGGAGTGTGCACGCCTTCTTAACAGATGCGGAACGCGCAACACAGTCAGACTTGTCTGTCTTGTCTGACTTGTTGTGTCCCTGGGCACACGGGGGTTGAGGGCAATGAGCGAGCGGATGACTTAGCTAAGAAGGGATCTATAGGAAAACTCATTGGTCCTGAACCATTTAGGCATACCAGATGGAGCCTATAAAGGTGTATTGTTCAAGTACGCTAAGGAACAACACAAAAAAGAATGGGAGGCTAACACAATGCTAAGACACTCCAAGGAATTCACCAACACGTGGAGTGAAAACGATAGTAAGAGAATACTAAGACACAGTAGAACTCAACTAAGGCAACTTATTGGAGAATATACAGGCCACTATGGCACAAATGAACATCTACACAAGATGAACCTAGCTAACGACGTGGTATGCAGGAACTGTGGCACAGAAACTGAAACCATGAAGCACATTCTTTGCAAACGCGAGGCTCTGGCGGCGCGACAAATGAACTTGTTGGGGTGGCTTATCCATCACCAGGAGAATATCGGCTCTTCCCCCCTGGTGGAATACATAGCCTATTACAGGAAGTATTTGGGACACCAGGTATGTAAGAGCACTAGGGCTTAGGGCAGTACAAAAGATCCCATTGGGTCGAAGTGCGTTTGATGAAAATCAACCCTATAAAAATGCCAAATAAGATAAGATAAGATAGGATTGAAATGTTCCCGCGATCATAATTTACCCCTCGTCGGGCGTGAGATGAAATTTTCCTCCACTCTTATTTCAATGAAGATATTTTACAAGGAAATATTTGCATATTCATTTGGAGAATTTTCTGTATACGCTAAAGATAATTTTTATGGTTAAAAAGTTCGAACTCATCATCATTGTCTTAAGCCATTCTGAGCCAGTTTGGTGTACCTACTTAGGTTTCTTTTAACCTGTTCCGCTCCATTCTATTTTTGGCTAAATTTATCCTGTTGTTTCTCGCCAACTTCCGAATATTGTATTTCTATATAACGTTTGCGGTTTTCCCATTAGCTTTCGTGTATCTCAAGTTCTGAGCCCAAGAGTGCTTCTTAGTTCTGCACCATGCATCTTTGTTTTGGGCCTGAGCAAGTGGTTCATGACATTTCAATAGTGACGGTCAATTTAGCGCAGTGGTTAAGAGCTTAGGCCACTCCATCCACTGTGTCTAATAGTCGCGGGTTCGATTCCCGCATGGGACACATCTATGTGTGATTTACAAATATTTGGTTCGGTCTGGGTATTTGTGTATGTGAATTATCATGTGTGTAAACGTACCCACGACTCAGGAATAAATCAAAGGGTGCGGCAACGTTATTTCTAAAAAAAAAGAAAAAAAATGTAATCGGTTGTGCTGAATTCTTAGACTTGTCTAGACGGAGCATTGCTAACAAATTGGTGGCAATAGCGGCCTTAGTAACGCACTATGTGTGTGGTACCTAGTATTAGATTTTTGGAAAATTTGTTCAGAAGCTGTCAATGGGTGTTATCTACTCTATTTATTTGACGCGGTTTTCTTAGCGATCACCAAGGTTAAGCAGCGTTCGACTCGGTTGGTCTGAGATGGGTGACCGTTTGTAGCATTCTCATATTTGAGCGTCTCCGTCTTCGGAAGGAACGTTAAGCCATTGGTCCCGGTTATTACTTAATGTGGTAGTCGTTGAGCCAAGTTAGAAGCCTTGTTGGCTTGATAAGTTCCAACAGCAGGTGGCCACAATCCTGCCGCCACCAATACGCACTGGGTTCGCGTGGTGGAGTATGACCTAGTCTCTCTCACCTCGATTTGTGGGAGAAGGCCTTTGCCTAGCTGTGGGACAGTGAGGGTGTTATTATTATATGGTGGCTAGACAAATTAGGCCGTTTCCCTGCGCGCAGAATACTTTATCTAGACAAGTTATACATCTAAGGCGTATTCGAAACTTAACTAAGTATTCGCAGCCATTTTTTTTTGAAATGGCAATAGTCTAAGCATGGTCTAAGAATTGTTATTGTTTTTGATGGCTTACTGTGAAATAAGTGTTTCCAATTCTAGATCGTACTTTGTCTGGAATTAATTGTACTTACAATGGCAATAATCTCGTTCCCTACTACTTTAAGAACTAACATTGTGAGCGATTCATGTGCGTGTCCACAAAACACCTCTGCCACCTTCTCTCGAAGAATGATAGTGACACTAATCTAGTTTTGTACACTAAGAAAGACCTATTTATAAGGTTGACTATATACCTATTTACCCTAAGGTTGACTGGGAGAGAATGCCTTTGGCATTAAGTCCGCCTCTGTACAACTTGTGCAAAAAGTATAAATAAATAAATAAATATTTATAACCTACATAAAACTACAATTCTGTGTAACAAAACATAAAATGAACTGGGTTTCTATCACAAAGAAAGGTCCTATAAATAGAACCCTATTTACTCTCAATAAACTCGCAAGCGTCCGCGAGGAAAACTGTCAAAAATCCTAATATCGACAAGGTGAGTACTGAGGACTCTATTGATGACGCTAGCCGACTCGCTATCTAGTTCATTTGCCATCTTTTTCACACTTCTTATTTACTCAAGAATCACGAACGTGACCGCACACTTTCTCGACAATATTACGCGAACGTCAATCTGGTTGTGCTAACCCTTCTAAAGGTTAAGCACAAACCGTTTCAGCTTATCGTGACGTTGTTAAGAAAGCGTACTGTTACTTTCATCTTTTTTTAGTAGTCTGCGAAAAGGACGGCAAATGGAATCAATTGCGACACGTAAACGTCAATATGTTCGTGGTAAGCCCTCTGGACCTAAGGTCCTGCCCTTTTTACACACGACTGAACCGAAAATGAAATAAAAATAAAATTTCACGGGTATAGGGCCGGAATGTAATGGATTCCATGCGTTACGCCGGACAATATTCTACAGTTTATAACGTTCTAATTTAGTGTAATTTAGCTTCGGGCTAAAAGGATTTTTTGCTAACGCTTCATTAATTTTGTAATGGGTGACGGATTTGTGTTGACCTTTTTTTGTAATTAGTTTAGATGAATAATGTTTTTTTTAGATTCGATTTTGTTCCTTGAGCCAGAAATTGAAAGATGTCATTTTTTTGTGCATTGATTTTTGTATTCGAATTATGAATATGACTGAATCAGCCTATCCTAGGAGCATAGACCACGAATAAGTTAGCGACTGGGCGAAGACCTTTTCTCATAAATCCACGTACCTCCACGTTTCTGGTCATTTGCTATTGGTACTTATCAATCCCGTACAACTTCCAACTCGACTTAACGATTACTACTAAATGCCTTCCATAGCACTGCGATGCTTGAAAATAAAAATACCATAAAAGGTCACCCATCTCAGACTGACCGAGCCGAACGCTGCTTAACCTTGGTGATAGCTATGAATATCCCGATAACTCAGAGCTGCGATTGCCTTATTCGAAAAATGGCGTATAAGAATTTCACTTAACTTCAATGACTGGCACTATCTACGTGGAGTGTTTAATTGTGATCGAAGATCTATAGGAATGTATCTAATTCTACATACATTTAGCACACTACACTGCCCAGTAATTTGTACCTAAATAAATAACGTAACCTCAACAAAAATAGGTGAATACGAAGTATCTCCCAACTCGAACCCAGAACTTCCAGTCGTAAAACTATCGCAGTAAACCAAATCTACCAACAAGACGTATCGTAAATTGTACCATAAACCGAATATTTTACTAATCATAAATAGCAATCCTATTTTATGGAATACGTCATAAAGTGAAGCCGGTCGTAAATGTTCTATCACATTCCAAATGCCTCTAATAAGGCCGGGGGCATATCACTATGACAAATATTTTTTTAACTAACCTAATGTGTCCCACTGCTGAGCTAAGTTCTCTCCCTCTATCCTCCAATAGTCTCTATCCTCTATCAATAATGGCGTTCCGTTTGTCACGTCGAGGACATCGCGCTACCGTTTTCTGGGCCTGCCTCGGCAAACGCCAAATAATTACAATAATTATAGTTTTTCGAAAACGAGCTTTATTTTCAAAAATGTATGAATATACATATGCAGGCATAATTTCAAAGTTTTAGCTTAATGGGATGCCAGCATGTGCTTGAAAAATAGATTAGAAATTTTGAACCAGAAAGGCAGACAAACGAACAAAGCAAGCAAATAAAAATGACTACATTTTGCCACATACGCACACGTCAACGCGCTCGCAAACACACACACACGTACGCATGCAAGCACGCACGCACGCATGCACAGATGCAAAGACGCGCGCACGCACTTTAACACTCATTCGTTCCTCAAGCGAAGGAGGCAGATGAGTTCTTGGAGAAAAGGGGAAGTATATTAGATAGAATTTTAAACCCCCGGTGCTATTGACAATATTTCGACAGAGAAACCCCAATAATACTTTGTAAAGTATATTATAATAATATTACAGACATATAACATTCAATTTCTTTAACAATTTACGTACTTCAAGAGAAAGCGTTCTATTCTATTGTCTCTTTAACTAAAGGGGTTCAGAAATTCCCGCAGGGTACGTTGTTTTTTTGTATCACCAGGAAAAGGGTCTGAAGCAACGACAAAAAAGGGAAAGAAAACTATAAATTACAAGTTGACCAATTTTATTAAATGTAGGCGGGCAATATTCCAACAATAAATTTCAGTTTTCCCTGTTCAGAAGTTTCGCTTCGCCGTGTGCCCAAGGCGATGTATGTTCGCGAGTTAGCGAGACTTATCAGACTGTAGGGTTAGCGAATGGGGCAGACAAGCGGATTTTATATTAAAGGGATCTTAAATTCAAATGTTTTTGTAGTGGTCCAATGTAGACCCATTGAGTTTATTTACAATGGTTGGGTGCTTGACAGCACCCATGGCTACGGAAATATGATTTTTTTACACCACAAATTGTAAGAATATAATATCTTAATACATACCCCATACTGTGAAAATATATTGTCTACAATTTATGTGATTACATTACAAATTATTTAGCACAAACATGTCTTCTAATTCAACAAGTAATTGCTTTACATTACAATACAATTATCTCGTAACATAATAAAAATGTTTACATGACACGATGACAGCCCTATCATTGGCCTGTTTTTCCGAAAAGTTACAGCCCGATGACAGGCCAGGCCGTTTGTGTTAGAGAATGAGTGATACGGGTGTTCCTCCTTAACTATTGTCGGAAAGAAACGGAATGTAGAGATAAGCATGAAATGGATATGAAGAGTCACATCAAAAGGACATACTACATACGTGATTTTCGCTCAGAAGGTTGCTCATTCGTTACTAATAAAAAATCAATTTTAGGAACATATTTGGTATAAAGGTAAATATTCCGTATTTAACATATAGTACATTTCTGACACCCCCACACGGGAGTATGAAATTGAAATTATATATATGTCGTCAGATGGCCAAACCAACTAGCACAAGAGCTCAATCTTTAGACTCAGAGATGCGCGGGGTTAGGTTTCCAAACAGCTAAACACAATAATTGCCCATCAGTTATTTAATCACATAACTCATCCACATGAAACACAATATCAACCATTTAATTATCAAAAGGGCAGGACGACCATCTTGACACGTCGTCATCGCATCGTTCTCCATGTTCTGTTCCTCTTCCTAATTCAAAATCCCGTTGACTCTCGCGTTCCGTCAGCACGCGGCCGTAGCGCTGACTAGCGGACGACCCGCGCACTATTTGCCACAGATAATAACCACGCCGACATATACAATTTGTAATATAATGAACACAAGACCTGAAAGTAGTTTGTTCTAAATCGGCAACTGATGACAAGAAATGTCGCTACTCTTTTTTTTCGCTGAACGAGTATTCACAAAATTCATATTATTCAAAGCAGTAAAGCTATTTTGCAAATGCATTTCTATTCCACACCTCAATATGTATACAAAAGTTAATTACTTATGGAATTGCATTATTAATTTGGGTACCAAAGACCTTAAATAATGGCAGAAAACTCCTAAAAATTGGAAATCTGTACGTCATATTGAATTCGTAAGGCAATAATCTAATTGTCTGAGTGGTGTGTCTGAGTTCTTGCGTTATTCACGATACAGCGCGTATATCGTAGTTAGGATTTTTATTCCGAATTTTTATTAATAGCTTTCCTGACAATAGACCGTGCTCACCCTTGCCACCACCACTTGTGGAAAATAAGCGTTTGGGTTCTCTGTTTAAAATAACTCAACAATTTGTCGCATGTAAACATACATATTACATTATAGTATACATCTCAGTCAGTTTTTTTTTCGAAGGGCAAACAGACGTGTAAATTGTACCCAAACCGAGGCCGTTCCTTGAGGCGCCCTTGAGCTAGTTGCCCCCTTGCCCTTCTGGCTCAAGCGTAGTTGTTGCACGCTCGCCCTCTTGTCCGGTGAAGCTGTAAATGCCCCCCGGCCAGCAACGTAGATCATTCACACACATACACACACGCACACATGTAAATTGTAATTTTTCCTTCTTTTCTGTTTAAAAAAGTTCAATCTACACAAACTACAAACATGACATTCACATATACAAACACTTAGACCGCCACAAAGATTTGTCCCGTGTGGGAATCAAATCCACGAATACTCGACCCATAGGCGAAGCGGCTTAAGCTTTTAACCACCGGAATAAGTCATCCGTCTTTTCTGGTTCCATTTGTCTCCAAAGGAGAGAGCCAGTCGTAATTTCACATGTTTTATATTTAGTTTTTCTCAAATATGTTGTAACTTAAACTTGGCAAGAGGTAATAGCTTAACATACATCCGAATGTAATAAGGACACCAGTCAAAAAATTTGTTAGTTCACTTTGGACTTCAAAACTAGAAGGCTTAATTTCCCTTATTCGTTATTTTTAGTTGGGTCATTATTCCATTCGACCAAGCCAATCGATTGTATTTACACCATCCTACTAATCCTAATAACTTATAATGAATGTGAAAGTTTGCATGTTTGGATGTTTGTTGCACAATCACGCAGAAACAGATTGACGGATTTGGATGAGATTTTAGAAACACCGATAGTTGGTTACCTGGTTGTTTTCACGTCTGGAAAAATGTTAAGTTCCTGTCATATATCAACGCGGACGAAGTTGCGGACAGAAGCTAGTTGTTTTAATTAATTAGCACAGTAAAAAAATAGCGTACAACTTTATAAAATTAAACATCCAAAAAATGCCAGAAGTGGCCAGTGGACCGGGATAAAAAGAATTTCTTTAAATTCTCTTTATCCCGGTCCACTGGCCACTTCTTTGAAATATGTTTAGGACATAAAAATGCAGTGTTTCCATTTCACCCGAAAACATTTATCGTGCATTTTTTGGATGTTTAATTTTATAAAGTTGTACGCTATTTTCTTAGTGTGCAAATGGTATCTATATATATTTTCCATTTTAATATACACAAGCGTATGGTATTTTCTTCTTTTTGGTTATTAATTTAAAAAAACATCGCTCCCAAATAATAGTTGCGGCGGATTGTCCTTGCATTTTGTAAGTAGTAATAACCCCTTTTAAAATCTTGTTTCTATTTTTCAGCCAAACCACGCCCACTGCAGCTCTCCATGCTTCCGTTTATTTTCAATACGCATCCAGCAACAGCTAGCATCGCAGCTTTTACTCAACTTTTTTATAGTTTCCTAATTAAATCATATAATTTACTAGCGATCCGCTTCGGCTTCGTACGGGTAAATTATATACATAAACTTTCCTCTTGAATCACTCCGTCCATTGGTGAAAACCGTATTAAAATCCGTTTGGTAGTTATTTTATATATAGTATATTTATCGCGTTCAGACAGACAGACAAAGGCGGCGGGGGAATTTGTTTTATAATATGTAGTAAAGCTACGTTATAGTCACACACACACACACATCAGCATAATATAAACCCATTGTACAAATCATCGATGACGCGAGAGTCTAGTCGATTTTAAAAATAATTGTTTTGCCTTAAATCCGATTCCAATTCAAACCGAAAGAAGTTAAAAAGACAATAAAAGTCTTGGTAAAACTGGCAGAGATTGAAAAAGAGACGTAAACAGCAATGAATCTATACCGACATGGACAGGATGTTGCGGTGAAGGATAATAGCGACTAACCATAGAAATCGCTTTAATAAGACACGACACTTCGTTCGCTTTGGCATTTTACTAACGGTAAAAAAAATACGTGATCCATCATGGGTGCTCACTTACTTTTAACATACGATATTATTTACGAATATTATCATTCAAAACAATTGCATATATTTCAGTGATGTATTTAAATGAAAAAAGCTACTGCAGTTGTAACGTAAATCTATCTAAGTCTGCAGATGATTTTGTTCTTTGTCATTTATACGTAGTCAAAATAAAAACAATCTAGTCCGATCAGTTCAAGTCAGAGTTTACTCATTCTTAGCTAAAATATGGTAACTCAAAAGAAACAATAACAAGATAATTTACAAAATGCGATGCAACCGATTTTTATGCGCTTCAATTGAACTAGACGACAGTCGTGTTTTTGGGTGCTTTATAGTTGATTATTTATACATTAAAATTTTAGTATACATTATACACTAAAATGACATAATAATCTCTATCTCTATCTATATCATCACGCCAGATCCCTTACGGGGTAGGCAGAGAGTACAGAGTTCCAACAGGCTCTTTTCTTACATAACTCTCTGGCTTCCTCTACTCTCATAGTTCGTCTCATACACGCTCGCCGGTTACGGAGACTCCTGACTTGTCCTTTAGATAAGACCCGGTCTATTTGGTCATGGTAAGGTAGTCTAGGTCTTCCCCGGTACCTACATCCTTCCACTTTCGCATTGTATATCTGTTTTGTCATTCTTTCTTCAGAAATTCTTTCTATATGCCCGAACCAACGAAGCATACCCTTTCTCATCTTTACACTGATACTCTCTTACATACCTATTTGCTTTCTTACTACGCTGTTGCGAATACGGTCGGTCAGCTTCACTCCGCACATCTTCCGCAGAGCTCGCATTTCCACCACATTTATCCAACTTTCATTCTCCTTCTTACATACCCAGCTCTCGCTGCCATATTACAGCGTTGGGATAAGCACTCCATTATGTATGGCCAGCTGCGCCTTTCGGCTTAAGTGCCGGCTCCCAAGTAGCTTTCCCATCGCGCCATTCACTCTGTTCCCTGCACTCACTCTTCTCTCTATGTCAGCGGTGTATTTTCCATCCTTACTGAATGCGCATCCAAGATATACAAACTCATTCACTTGCTCCAGCACATCGTTCCCAACCACAATCCTTGCATTCGTTCTGGTTTCTTCCCATTCAAAAACCATAATTTTGGTTTTCTTCACATTTAAATGTAAGCCATTTTTCATGCAGTCGTCTTTCATAACTGTGACTAGTGTTTGCAGATCAACGGCCGTTGGCGCTATTAAAACCGCGTCATCTGCATAAAGAAGATGGTTTACCACTAAGTCACCCATTTGTACACCTTCATTCATCGCTTTCAGTGTTTGAAGACTTTTATCCAGATATATTATAAACAGGCTAGCGGACAACACGCAACCCTGCTTGACGCCGATTTTAATGTCAAACCAGGGTGACCTGTTTCCACCCACCCGTACGCATGCCTTGCAGTCCGCATAAGTGGACTGGACGGCTCGCAACAGAGTGCCGTCTATACCATACTCTGGCAAAATGTCCCAAAGTCTCTTTCGCACAACTCTGTCAAATGCCTTCTCCAGATCTACAAAACCGTAGAAAACCTTCCGGCCCACTGCCAGATGCTTCTCTATGATGTTGCGGAGGGAGAAGACTTGATCCGAACATCCTCTTCCAGACCTGAAACCCCCTTGTGCCTCGCACAACATTGCATCGGACTTCTCGCGCATTCTCCTTTCAATAATTTTACCATACACCTTAGCTGCCAAGCTGATTAAACTAATGGTTCTGTAATTGGCGCAGTCATATTATGAACCCTTGCCTTTGTACAAGGGTACAATGATATTATGACATAATAATATTAGTAATTAATTGTTTTCAAGCTTGTAACGGCAAAGTGTCATTTAATAAACCTCATTTTTGATTTGTTTACCAGAACCTGGACATAGTCCGGGTCTACAGAAATCGTCAAAACAAATCTAGCCTAAAAGTACTTGGGTTCCATTGGCCACCTTTCGGCTTCATCATCAGATTCTGAACACTATCTAGTTGTATGGTAATTCTACCAATCTAACGAGCCTAAACACGAGGGTAATACATTGTAAAGTTCACATGTTCCTTCGACCACCTTCTCCATCATCAGACCAGCTCTATGGTACCATATCATTGCATTGTCATCGGACTTACATATATATGCCAAATTTTAGCTCAAATGGATATTGATACGTGTTTAAAAAATAGATTACAAGATTTGCACCGTACCGACTTACGACAGACATACGAACATTGTAAGCTAAAGAAAAGCTTGTAAAAAGCGAAAATAAACCGCAACACTATGCGAAATATTTTAATTGCTATTGTTTCCACAATTAATTTTTGCCCAACTCTGTTCTCAAATTATCTTACTTTACTTATTTGTGTTAAACTACTTAAATGGTAGATCTTATTTCTTTTGAGGTCTTATTTCTTAAGCTGAAAGGTGGAGGCCCTGAGTGTCCCTCATGCGCAACCTCGAGGAAGATAATGGTGTGGTATGGTTACGATAACCATGTTTTTCAGGGGGAGTGATTTGAGTTTCTTCTCCCGAAGGCAGGCTATCGGTCTATACCATCTAACTAGTTCTCCGTTTCTCTGTAGAGACACTGATGCTTATTTGAAATATCGATGCAGGCCACCGTGGGATGGAAGCCAATTTGGTCTCTCCTCTCGAAGGCAGGCTCTTAAAAGCGTTGTATAGGGGAACACCAGTTCCCTCTCTCCTCTCCTCTCTGAAGGTCCGATACTGATCATCGTGGGGTTATGGTCGGTTTCGGTCGAGGAGTTCGACGTGGCTTGCGTGCTTTCAACATCTCTCGAAAGTCCTATGCAGAAAGTTTTCCAAATTATCTACACTGAAGTCGATTTCCAGTTTAATCTTATTCAACTGATACAAGATGTCACCATAACACCTATCCATGCTTAACTCAAGGTCTAGGTTTTAAGATAAACCTCTATTAGTAGCCATACCGATAAATAAAATAAAAAAATATTGGATTATCTTTAAGTACCTAAATTCCAAAACTTTGTTATAACTTGATTCGAACAATCGCCTTAACGACGAATTCTTTGATTCGTAAAAATAATTTCTGAAGTTACTTATCAAAATAAATAATTCAACTGGTTAATTTAAGTATATTGTTAATAAATCCTTGTAAATTGAAGGATTAAGTTTTGGTTTTTGGCTTTAAATTGGCTTTGTTTTTATTTAAAAGTACTAAGGGCCAACTTGATTGTCAAATATTTGTTGTTTTGATTTTATTCTAGACTTCGGACAGCGACTGAGGAATTTTTGGGATAGTACAACCATATTTTGTCTAACTTGAGATTCCTACACATCATAATAGTGATCCGCATTGCTCCCTTAGACCCTGGGCAGCCTAAACAGATCACAATATATTTAGACTGATTAGAGGAAAATCGAGCATCATGAATACCTAAATTGTTCAAAGACGCTTCTCAGCCAGCGTTATTTATTGGATTGGAGCTAAGCATGAACAAATTGACGTAAACGTGACGCTTTCGAATTGATATGCCATCTATTTCATATTAAGGCAAGTATTACAGAACGAATCTAGTTGTAAAAACTGATTTTTGTATTAAAACGTTAGTTTTAAAACTAGATTCATGACTGATTATCGTTTTGTAATACAGGCCTAAATAAACGTGAATGTGATAGTACTATTCGATTATGTTACGTTAACTTCAAATAATTTTTGCATATACCTCTGAGCACCATTCGTTTGATTTTATCGGAACATTGTCAAGATAGCTGTCACTTTTATCTGTATTCTGTAAATGTTTAGTGTTAAAAAGATGGCATATCGACTCGGTAATGTTATGCTGACGTCAATAAGTTTATACTAACCCCACTAAGCACGAACAGGACGTAATGGACTGGCCGAAGGACAGGTAAAATATGCAGGGCCCGCAACTATAAACGTGAAAACCAGCCTAATGTAAGGTATGGACACTACAGCCTGAATAATGTAGTCGGGCTGAGGTCTTTGAGGGAGCGATCGCAAAATAAAATATAAACCTTTTTGGGCAGATTTTATGTAATGAAGTATTGGCAGAAATATGTTTTCAATTTGCCGTCTTTTTTGGTTAAATGATACGTACTTAGTTTATATTACGTACGTACGACACATCCTAATTAACTAAACTACATAAATTTTCCAAGAGAGTGTAATATCATCTGTGGATTTTCAATGATTTTTTATTTTTTTGATGTTGGCGTTGGCATAATTTGATTTAAAGTTACAGAGATACAGTATGAAAATTCTGAGCTTGGGCCTGATAAATTATAGCAGGATTGGCCATTATATTATGATATTATATTTTCAAAAATATAGTTTTGGTCTCTTTAAGTATAGTGTACAAGAGTTCTGTCACTATGAGAAGATACAAGCAGTAATTCACCATGCGTTACATTTTTAATACATGTAGGATATTTTCAAAGTTTCGGGTTTGATTAATCCTATTGATCTAGTGGTAATTGCATTAAAATTAAGTTCCTGTTATTTATCATTTGAACGACTTCGCTCTTGTGTAATATTAGAACATAACAATTTGAATCAGGTACTTACATAATTCGGATTAATTGTTTGTAAAATGTTTTAGATGCTAAAAAGCTTAAATTAGTAAATGCTAAAATTGCTAGTAGCTATGTGGGAATCTATGCGAATTTGGTCTGTAATTTATTTCTAAATCTTTTTATCCTAATTTAATATGCTAATGGTACATCCATTTCACAGTGATACGGACAGTCTATGAGAATTTCTTATAACGTTGTTTGTCCCAAAGTTATTTGCACCGCCATTTGTTCGAACCGAGTGCCGAATAGGGAATTTTCGGCTTTAACGTGGCCTCCACGAACCTATGAACGAATGAGAATGTATGTCGTTCTGAACCTACCCTGAATAACTGCCCCGTAGTTTTTATTTGATATTTATCTTATGGTTTTATTTCGATAGTGGAATGAGATTTATTTATCTGTGTTTGGTCATATATCTTGGATTTGTGTTGGATGGGTTTTTATTAAATTCGTGATAGCTGTACGGGGAAGCTCTGAACTTACTGTAAAGGACTTAGAAAGATTTTCAGAGATGTTAATAAATAATGAACTGCATATAGACTAGACTGTGTAAGAAAGGGTATTAAAAAATCTCGGATTGTCTTGACGATAAAACAGATTGGGTTTGAGCCGCTTCTCAATCAGCAAATTTAAACAATGCTGTATATTAAAGAAATAATTTTAAAATATCTAATATCTATAAATAAATAAATGACAATTTTAAAAAAGAAAAAATATGATTATCATTATATTAGGATAATCATTTTTTTCTCAATAATTGCTTTTGACGTTTGTAAGTGCTCTCGTATTGACCTAAACAAATAATTAATTTTAACTTTGACTGTGCATGGATGTGAAACGACGCAGAAAACTGAAGCAACTTATTCTGAAAAACCATTGTTAAAATTGATCGACATCGATCTGTTTCAAGAGTAGGCATCACAAATACTATGTTCATCAAGCAGTAGTCTATTCCATTATGCCGGGCACAATGCCAGACTCTGCATTGATACTGTTTTTTTTTTGTCGAAAAATCACACTTTGTCCAACCCAGTACTCGAATCTAGGACCTCGTAATCACTACGTTTATTGTTCGCCATGTTTTATAATTTAATGGTGCATTAAAGTATCCAATTTCAAAAGTACTTAAATATAACCTTGTGGTTTTTACCTAGCTCATCTCTAGTTAGTTTCTCATTTGAAATTTTGTTTACACCCCCAAATCTATTGAAAATACAGCTATGTAAAACATTCTAGCTCTTATATTTACTATAAATAGGGTTGATTATCATCACGCTTCAAATATATAAAAACAAGGAATAAATTTAGAAGGCACGCTGAGGATTAAAATGTTCCAGCGACCTTAATTTACCCCCCGTTGGGCGTGAGATGAAATTCTCCTCCACTCTTATTTCGATGAAGATATTTTACAAGGAAATATTTGCATATTAATTTCGAGGATTTTCTGTTTACGCTAAAGATAATTTTACTTTTCTTCTTTATTTTTTCAAGTTTGACTAAGTACGACGGTGGCCATTCAATTCACTATGATAAAAGTTGGAAATTATTATTATTTGGCACTTAAGCCAAAAGACGCAGCTGGCCATATATAACGGAGTGCTTGTCCGAACGCTGTTAGATGGTAGCGAGAGCTGGATATGTAAGAAGGAGAATGAAAGATGGATAAATGCGGTGAAATGCGAGCTCTGTGGAAGATGTGCGGAGTGAAGCTGACCGACCGTATTCGCAACAGCGTAGTAAGAAAGTGAGTAAGTATGAGAGATAGCATCAGTATAAAGATAACAAAATGGTATGCTCTGTTGGTTCATGTATATAGAAAGAATGTAAGAAAAAAGGATGACATAACAGATATACGATACGAAAGTGGAAGGATGTAGGTACCGGGGAAGACCTAGACTATCTTACCATGACCAAATAGAATGAGTCTTATCTGAAGGGCAAGTCAAGTGTGTCCGTAACCGGCAAGCGTGTAGGAGACGAACTATGAGAGTGGAGGAAGCCAGAGAGGCATGTAAGGAAAGAACCTGTTGGAACTCTGTACTCTCTGCCTACCTTGCAAAGGATCTGGCGTGATGATATAGATGGATAGATAGATCATCATTGTCTTAAGCCATACTCAGCCAGTTTGGTGTACCGTCTTACGTTTCTGTTAACCTTTTCCACTCCGTTCTAGTTTTGGCAAAATTTATCCGGTTTTTGCTTGCCAACTTCCGAATGTCATATTTCAATATCGTTTGCGGTTTACCCATTAGCTTTCGTCTATCTCAAGTTCTCAGCCCAGGAGTGCATCTTTGTTCTACACCATGCATCTTTATTTCGGGCCCGAGCAAGCGGTTCATGACGTTTCAATATTGACGGACGATTTAGCGCAGTGGTTAAAAGCTTAAGTCGCTCCATCCACTGTGTCTAATAATTGCGGGTTCGATTCCCGCACGGGACAAATCTTTGTGTGATCAACAATGTATATGTTTTGGTCTGGTTATTTGTGTATGTGAATTTTCATGTTTGAAAACGCACCCACGATACAGGAATATATCCTAGTGAGAGGCAATGCTTTTCTAAAAAAAAATTGAAAACGAGTATTGTGCGCGGGTGTACTGTATTCTTAGATTAAGATAAGACTAAACGGGGAAGAATTTTTTCGAAATGCTAATATTTTAAGCATTGTCTTAGCATTGTTGGCACAAGTATAATACGGTTGCTTCCTATCACTTCGAGAACTAACATTGTAAGAGATTCATGTGTGTATCTAGAATACCCCTCTGCCTCTGAGGAATAATGGTGACACTAATCTAGTTCCGCAAAAGGAAAAAATAGATAGATAGATAGATAAAAAGTTTATTTGTAACAAAAGGACACACAGTACAAAATATTATACTAAAACATTAAAAAAAATACATGCAGTACAATTGAAATTATAACATTATTGTAGTAAGTGTGTCACAGTGGTACAAAAGGGCCACAGCTCAGCGCCGCATTTGCTCGAGGAGCAAAACGCTGATTTTCAGCTGCAACCACGATGTTAGGCGAGAAACTCGTGCAGTGTTACAGACATGATCCCAAAACTTGTTAATAAAATATATATACATAAAAAGAAGAAGAATACATATAATATTATTTATTCGTGGCAAAAAGAAAAAAAAAAAAAAAAATATATATATATATATATATATATATATATATATATATATATATTGAGTTTATGTTAGGACTATACGAGCCCCGACGACAACTGAAGAACGCTACCAGGACGATCAAAGCGTAAACCTAGTTTTTGAGTTTCCAAAATTGCTGATTTTAACCTTTTTTTAAAAGTAACCCTTGTAGTTACATTTCTTATAGGAGGTGGTATATTGTTCCAACACTTAGTCGACTGGTAGCGAAAACTGCCATTAAATGCTACTGTTCTGTGCGTGTGAATCGACAACGGTAGCCGCGCTGACCTGGCCCCATCCGATCCGTAGCGATTGTGGAAAGCGGAAAATTTAAGTTTGTCATACAGATAGTCAGGCTGTTTCCATTTGGTCAGGTCAAACATTAGAGCCGCAAGATGCAACTGCCTGCGTGATTCCATGTTTAACATGGAGGCCCGATTAATAAAAGGTAAAACGTGTGTACGCGGAGGGATATTAAAACAATATCGACAACAGGCATTTTGTACGCGCTGAATTAGCCGCTGAGTCCGAGATAGCAGCCGGGGACCATAAACTAAATCACCGTAGTTAAGCCTTGACAAGATAAGGGATTCGCATAAGGTGATTCGTGCCTTTTCAGAGAGAAGGTAGCGTATCTTATACAGTATTTTTAACCTGTAAAAACAATTTCTTACAAGACTTAGCACGTGACTCTCAAATCGTAGCATATTATCGAAGGTGACAAGTTGACAAGTTCAATATTTGTATCCAAAATCTTTACTACTGGATTTCTATTAAGTATTTTTCCAATTTGCTTTCTTGTACCTAGAACCATGACTTTAGACTTAACGGGATTAAGTACCAATGCATTTTTTGCGGACCAATGAGCGATACAGTCCAGATCCCCATTTAGTGCAATCAGAGCCTTTGTAATATTCACTGGATAGACAGAATGGTACAACTGTACGTCATCTGCATAGCAATGGTATTTGCAGCGTGTTATAACGCTGGGAAGATCTGCAGTGTAAATAGTATTTATAACCTACATTAAACTACAATTCTGTCTAACAAAACATAAAATAAACTGATTTTCTATCACAAAGAAAGGTCCTATAAAAAGAACCTTATTTACTCTCAATAAACTCGTAAGCGTCCGCCAGGAAAACTGTCAAAAATCCTAATATCGGCAAGGTGAGTACTGAGGACGCTTGCCGACTTGATATCTAGTTCATTTGCCATCTTTTCACACTTCAAATTTACACAGAAATAACGAACGTGACCACACGTTGTCATGACAATATTACGCGAACGTCAATCTAGTTGTGCTAAGCCTTCTAAAGGCTAAGCACTAACTGTTTCACCTTATCGTGACGTTGCTAAGAAAGCGTGCTGTAACTTTCATCTTTATACAAGATGTATCGTAAATAACGCAAGACCTCAGACACCCCGATCAGATAATTGCTTCATAAATTCCATACGCAAACGAATTTTCCAAATTTAACATTTTTAACCCCCTTTTTAGGCACTTTTATACCCCAATTAATAATGAAACTTGTATGTGTCTGTGTGCGAATTGAGAAATACGTTTTAGAAATGCATTTGAAATCTCCGTATTGCTTTGAATCAAGAGTACATTTATTTTATTGTAGCGCACTCAGGAAGTAACAGCACTATTTGCAAAAAAAAAAAAAAAATATACATTGAAAATTGTTGGAATCAATTCAGTTGTCGATTTAGAACAAACTACTTTTAGGTCTTGCATTTATTATTATAATGAAACACGTAGTGAGGTTGACAAAAGAACTGACGTTTATTTAAATAACATGAAGAACATGAGAACGTTTACAAAAGGCGTCAACAGATGGCGCTACTAGTAAATGAATGACAAACAAAATACTGTTATTGTAGATATATATTCAACACCCCCACTATATCACAATAACCCTGAAGCATAAGAACTTATACACTAGTTATACCCAAACTATGCATGAACTTGTAGTGTTTGTTTTTATTTAAACTTTTTGTTAAGAGATCAGCGGGCATATTGGCTGTTGGCAAATATTTAATATTTACAGTTCTGTTTGCGACACATTCTCTACAAAAATGATACCTTACATCAATGTGTTTTGACCTTTTGTGGAACATTGGGTTTGCCGACAGCTTCTGTGCACTCTGATTGTCATTAAACACATTAAAAGTATAATCAGAACCAGTTATTTCATATTGCAAATTTTTCAAGTACAATGCTTCTTTACATGCCTCTGCTATCCCCATGTATTCCGCCTCTGTACTTGATAGGGCCACTGTATTTTGCTTTTTACATTCCCAAGAAATTACACTATTACAAAGAAGAAAACAATACCCAGTATAAGACTTCCTGTCTAATGTGTTAGACGCCCAATCAGCATCTACAAAACCTGTAATCTGAGGATTCCCATCTTTACAATATTTAAGTCCATATCTTTTAGTACTTTTTAAATATTAGAATATTAAATTCTCTTTGCATATTCCCAATGGATACTAGTATAACAATTGTTGAATTGACTTAAATAGTTAACAGCAAAAGTAATGTCTGGTCGAGTTAATACAGACAAATACATTAAACTGCCCAAGAGCTGTTGATACGGGGCTTGTTTGTTTATATCCTGACCTTTACTTATATCTAGTTTGCTCTCCATAGGAGTATCTACAGGTTTACACTCAGATAAATTGAATTTACATAACCACTTATTTATATAATTTTCCTGACTGAGAGTAACGGAACCTTCCTTTTTATTAAAGTTTACATTCATTCCAAGACAATTTTTTACTTGGCCTAAGTCTTTAATTTGAAACTGATTTGACAAAATATTTTTAATATTACTGGTATCCTTATAGAAAATATAAAAAAATTATCAACATACACTGTTACAATGGTTTTATACTTGTTGTTATTTTTTATGTACATACATGGTTCTAATTTAGATTTTTCATATCCATGACTCTGTAAACAACTATCTACTTTTCTATTCCAGGCTCTAGAAGCTTGTTTCAACCCATAAATGGCCTTTTTTAGTTTCAACACTTTATGTCCATTATCAATAAAATCATAACATTCTGGTTTCTCCATATAGATAGTTTCATCTAACTCGCCATTTAAAAATGCAGTCTTAACATCTAAATGAGTTATTTCTAATCCTAATAACACAGATAAAGCAAACAATAGTCTTAGTGTACTATGTCTCACTACTGGTGAAAATGTCTCTGTATAGTCTACACCATATTTCTGTGAAAATCCCTTGGCCACTAGTCTGGCACGATAGCGCACATTATTTTTACTGTCATATTTCTTGCACAGAACCCACTTACACTTAACAATTGTACCACCTTTTGGAATGTCAACTTGTTCCCAAGCATCATTGGCTTCAAAGCACTGTAATTCATCCCTTACAGCTTCCAACCAGTAGGACCTCTCTGATCCTTTCAAGGCTTCTTTTAAGGTAAGTTCACTGTTATTGTCTAAGTCACTATCATCAACATGAGCACTCACAAAACCATACCTATCAGGTGGTTGTCTAGCCCTCGCACCACGCACCATATTGACATTTTCAAATGTCAATGTATCAGTACTACTCTGAGAAGTGTTAGGCGAAGAAGTAGAGGATTCAAGCAGATCGTCATCACATGGTAAATATGTATCATCACTGTTATTTATCCTGATACTTTCTTCTTGGAAATTCTCTGTATCCTCAGTACAATCAGTCCCTGATCCCCCCACTGGAACAAAAGACTCGTCAGATGTCTGATCTAAGACAGAAGTTTCTCTCACTTCTATGGTACTTTCCTGTGTAACATCCTCAATTATTACCACATCTCGGCTTGTTGTGATAGTTCCTGTTTCTGGATTGTAGATCCTGTATCCTTTGACATCATCTGGATACCCCACTAGGATGCATTTTTTTGATTTCTTATCCCATTTTTGTCTCTTTTGCTTAGGCACATGCATCATAACTGTGCTACCAAATAACCTCACATGACTAACATCTGGTTTCACACCTGTCCACATTTCAAATGGGGTTTTTCCATTGAGAGACGATGCAACTGTCCTGTTTTGAAGGTACACAGCTGTGTTGGCTGCCTCAGCCCAAACGTTTTTCTTCAATCCAGCATCAAATAGAAGACATTTTGCTTTTTCTACAATGGTTCTGTTGAACCTCTCTGATAACCCATTTCGTTCAGGGGTATACATATTGGTTTTCTGATAAACAATTCCGTGTTTTGTTAAAAACCCATCCATCTCCATATTACAGAACTCCTTGCCATTGTCACTGCGCAAAATCTTAATTCTTTTGTTGAGCTGATTCTCTACTTCAGATTTATATCTTTGAAAATACATTAGCACTTCACTTTTGTTCTTCAAAAAATAAATGTAGGTCATTCGGGTATAATCATCAACAAATATAAGAAAATATTTTGATCCACCTATCGAAATGCTCTCCATTGGGCCACATAGATCAGTATGCACTCTGTGTAAAGCTTCGGTACTTCTGTTGCTACCTTTTGGAAAGGGTAGACGACTCTGTTTACCTTCACAACATGTTATACAAGACAACTTTGATATATCTGTCTTGCTGTCGAGTGTCAAGCCTTCCACTGCGTTCTGCATTCGGTTCAAATAGTTACTATTTACATGCCCAAGTCTGCGATGCCAGACTTCAGCTGACACCATTGCTGCAGTTGATAAACACTCTGGCATGTTCAACATATATACACCATTCACCAAACATGCTGTGGCCACCAGTTCTCCAATCCTATTGCGAATCTGACAACCATTAGCAGTAAATGATACACTGTTGCCCTGTGCAATCAATTGGCTCACAGACAGAAGGTTCGTAGTCAAACTCGGTACGCACATCACACCTTCTACAACAATATCATATACACACGATGACAACAACGTAGTAATCTGAACATCGCCTGTACATGTGACTGGCACTGTTTCTTTGTTGGCTATAACAATCTTCTTAGTGTTTTGGTCACACGAAACATTCGTCATCCAGCTTCTATTAGCTGTCAAATGACAACTTGCGCCAGAGTCAACATACCAATCACTTTTATTGAAATTGCCATTCAGAAACACAGCACTGAACGCATTTGACTTTTTACGTTCTTTGTTTCTTACATCTTTATTCAGGAAAAGTGCACTGATTGCGATAATAACCAGTTTGTTTACATTTGTAGCACTTCACAACTTTCGAGCTTGACATTGACATTTGTCTATTGTCTCTGCTTCCGCTAGTGTTGACACTTCTGTTTTTCTTGAAACTTGCTAACGCACCGTTTCCTGTGGCGCTAGAATCGCCACTACTACTTCCTTCCTCCATGTCCAATAGCTTCGTTTTAATGGCGTCCGCTGTTATTGCAACTCCACAATGCTCAATCGCCATGATCATGGGTGCATATTTTTCACTTAATCCCGCCAACAAAAGCGATCCAACCCATTCGTCATTGATTTTGAAACCCGTACCACTCAATTTCTGACTTGTTTCTATAACTTGCGTCACATAGGAAGTCATTGAAGTACAATTTTCAAAACGAATTGAAATAAGCGCTCGCAGCAAACTAATTCTTCTGGTAAATCCCGAATCATCAAAGAGTTTCTTTAACTTCATCCACAGCTCCCGAGTGGTTTCTACGTCTCGGATATGTACGTATAGCGATGAGTCGATCGTCAGAATCAACTTGGCTTTTGTCTTCGCGTCGTCTGCGGCTCCTATTGTTGAGGCTCCAGTTTCCGCCTTGATGCAGTCTGACATGCCTTCCAACACTAAAAAATTCTCCGCGGTGAAAGCCCACTCGCCATAGTTCTCACGCCCTTTGAGCTTAGGCACACTCACTACGTAGCTCGAAGTCATTTTCTCACCGAATTACTTAACAGTTAATATTTCTATCTGCGATCTTAGCTACAACTAGCATAAAATTCTATCGCGAAAAAAACTCAAATATCAACTTAAACTGTGAAAACGTGATGTGGCCCATAAACTATAATGAAACACGTAGTGAGGTTGACAAAAGAACTGACGTTTATTTAAATAACATGAAGAACATGAGAACGTTTACAAATGGCGTCAACAGATGGCGCTACTAGTAAATGAATGACAAACAAAATACTGTTATTGTAGATATATATTCAACAATTATGTTACACCTTGTATAGTGTAGTCTTTTAGTGTAAAAAGGACGGCAAATGGAATCAATTGCGACACGTAAACGTCAATATGTTCGTGGTAAGCCCTCTGGACCTAAGGTCCTGCCCTTTTTACACACGACTGATCCGAAAATGGAGTAAGTTTGGGTAAAATATAATTTCAAGGGTCTAGTGCTGGAATGTACTGGATTCCATGCGTCGGACAATATTCTACAGCTTATAACGCTTAAATGTAAAAGGATTTTTTTGCGAACGCTTCATTAATTTTGTGATGGGTGACGGATTTGTGTTGAACTTTTTTTGTAATTAGTTCAAATGAATAATGTCTTTTGTTGGATTCAATTTTGTTTAGTCTTTAGCCAAAAGGTGAATAAGGTCATTTTCGTGCATTGAAATTTTGTATTCGAAATATAAATATGAATGAATCAGCCTATTCTAGGACAGTATAGGCCACAAATAGGTAGGTGAAGACCTCCTCTCATAAGTCCACGTGCCTGCACGTTTCTGGTCATTTGCTGTTGGTTCATATCAAGCCCGTACAACTTCCAACTTGACTTAACGACTACCACATGATGTGGTGATCACAGCCAACGGCTTCTTATGCCTTCCGAAGATGCTTAAAAATGAAAATCTCATTAACGGTCACCCATCTCAGCCCGACCGAGCCAAACGCTGCTTAACTTTGGTGATAGCTATAAACATCCCGATTAATTCCAGTAACGGGCACTATGTACGTCGGCTCTTTAATTGTGCTTAAAGATCTATAAAAATGTGTCCTATTCTACATCAATTTTAATCACACTGCCTAGTATTTTGCATCTAAATAAGTTACGTAACCTTAACAAAAATAGGCAAATAAGAAGTATCTCTGAAGTAGAACCCAGAACGTTGTCGTCGAACCCAGTCGTTGGATGCAGGTGGCATCGGACCGGTTACGCTGGAAAGCGATTGGGGAGGCCTATGTTCAGCAGTGGACAAGTATAGGCTGAGATGATGATGATGATGATGAGAACCCAGAACCTCAAGTCGTAAATCTATCGCAGTAAACCAAATCTACCAACAAGACGTATCGTAAATTGTACCATAAACCGAATATTTTACTAATCATAAATAGCAATCCTATTTTATGGAAAATGTCATAAAGTGAAGCCGGTCATAAATATTCTATCATATTCGAAATACCTCTAATAAGGCCGGGGGCATATCACTACGACAAAATATTTTTTAACTAATCTAATGTGTTCCACTCTTGGGCAAAGTTCTCTCCCTCTTTTCTCCAACGATCACTATACTACATATATACACTACGTTGAGGACATCGCGCCACCGCTTTCTGGGTCTGCCTCGGCAAACGACAAATTATTACAATAAAAAAAAATAGAAAACAAGCTTTAATTGCAAAATTGGACGTACACACATATGCATGCGTAATTTCAAAATTACATCTCAAACGGATGCCGGCAAATGCTTGAAAAAAAAAAATATATATTTTGAACCAGAAAGTCAGACAAACGAATAAAGCAAGCAAATAAAATTGACTACATTTTACCACATACGCACACGTCAACGCGCTCGCAAACACACACAAACACGTACGCATGCAAGCACGCACGCACGCATGCACAGATGCAAAGACGCGCGCACGCACTTTAACTCTCATTCGTTCCTCAAGCGAAGGAGGCAGAGAAGTTCTTGGAGAAAAGGGGAAGTATATTAGATAGAATTTTAATCGCCCGGTTGCTATTGACAATATTTCGACAGAGAAACCTTAATAATACTTTGTAAAGTATATTATAATAAAATTCCCATATTACATTCAATTTCTTTAACAATTTACGTACTTTTGCAAAGAGAAGCGTTCTATTCTATTGTCTCTTTAACTAAATAGGTTCGGAAATTCCCGCAGGGTACGTAGTCTTTTATATTACCAGGAAAAGGGTCTGAAGCAACGACAAAAAGGAGAAAGAAAACTACAAATTACAAGTAGACCAATTTTATTAAATGTAGGCGGACAGTTCTAACAATAAATTTCAGTTCCCTGTTCAGAAGTTTCGCTTCGTGGTGTGCCCAAGGCGATGTATGTTCGCGAGTTAACGAGAATTATCAGCCTGTAGGGTTCGCGAATGCGGCAGACAAGCGGATTTTAAATTTCAAGGGATTTTAAATTCAAATGTACGAAGATTTAAAGCTGATTTTTCAATTCATAGATATTAGTTATTTATAGGATAAAATACAACAATCAAATTAAAAATAATACTTGTTTGAATTAAATAGTTCAGTTGGTTCAGATTTATATTTATCATAGGAATAAGTTTTTTGTTGTATAACTCTTATCCAGTGATGGAAAAATTAGTCCAGTTGTTTCTTTCAGTTTATTTTTATCATTTAGATTTTGTCGCGGTTTATTTTTATTTTAAGCTATGAGGATATACAGCACCCATTATCATAAGGAAGACTAGGGTTTCTGATAAGTCATTGTTATTCCGGGATCCCTTTATATATAATAATATCAGCCTGTACTGCCCACTGCCGGGCAAAGAGCAGGACCTAAGGCCTTCTCTCACAAATCGAGGTTTGAGAGATTAGGTCATACTCCACCACCCGGACCCAGTGCGGATTGGTGGAGGCAGGTTTGTAGCCACCTGCTGTTGAAACTTAACAAGCCGCCTTTAAGGCTTCCAACTAAGCCGGGCCAACACTGAAGTGGTAGCCGGGCCCAACGACTTAACGTTCCTTCCAAAGCACAGAGACGCTCGAATATGAAAATGCCACAAACCGCCACCCATCTCAGGCCGACCGAGTCGAACGCTGCTTAACCTTGGTAATCGGTGAGAACACCGCGGTCGCACAGTGATACGAGCGCTTCGGTATACCTTTAAACTTCTGAATTAATTATGTAGCTGTCCGTAGTTGGCAGATTGAGCTAATTGACAATGGTTTGGTGCTTAACAGCACCCATGGCCACGGAAATATGATTTCTTACACCCCGAATTGTAGAAATAAAATATCTTCACACATACTCTATACTGTAAAAATATATTTTCTACAATGTATGTGATTACATTACAAATTATTTAGTACAAACATATATTCTAATCCAACAAGTAATACATATATTCTAAACGAAAAAACTTCCCATCACAATACAGTTATCTCGAAACATAATAAAAATGTTTACATGACAAGATGACATCCCTATCATTGGCCTGTTTCTACGAAAAGTTACAGCCCGATGACAGGCCAGGCCGTTTGTGTTAGAGAATGAGTGATACGGGTGATGCTCCTCAACTATTGTCGGAAAGAAAAGGACAGACTTCATATTTATTTAACAACCATCAACTTACATACTAACTCTTACAATATAACCACATGCTTCTTCGATATAACTAAATAAGTAAGTCTATTATAGGTAGTTACCACATTCTAAAATATTTTGTACAATTCGAGCGTGACAGTGGTATTAATGATTAATGCTCATTTAAGTGTTAAATTCAGAAAAAGTAAAACAGCAAATTGATTGATATTAAAGTATAAATCAAACCGATACTGTGTTCGGAATATGCGACAGTAAAGCCCTACGAAAACCAGCCACAGAATCCGCATGCAAATCGATAACATTATTGTATTTGTTTATAGTCCTGCATAAGCGTGGAAGCGGAGAGTTTGCACCCAAAACTGTCCTGCGTAGGGGCGGCACCAGCGGAGTGATTGTATTGCGAGGATATTTAATAGGGACCCTGAAATTGATTTTTGACAGAAGTTGCGGACAATTTATCATACTTCTAACTAATTTAAACATAAACATGGCATCTAGCATTTCCCTTCTCTTCGCTAAGGAATACATTTTGAAATGGATAAGCTTGTCATTGTAGGATTTTTTTTTTCAACTTTTTTCCACCTGTCGCAGCAGCTAAGTGCCGCAGGAATCTTTTCTGAATCCTTTCTAATCTAAGGGAGTGGGTGGCATAGTGGGGCCGCCAGACGACACTACAATATTCTAAAATACTTCTTACCAATGAGTTACATAATAAAATCTTTGTAGATGGATTTCGAAAAGATTTTGAGTTACGCAATAAGAACCCCATCATTCTTGAAGCTTTTTTTATCACTATATGAATATGTGGGACGAAAGTAAGCTGAGAATCGAGCGTGACCCCCAGGTCTCGAACATTTTGACATTCTTGGAGAACTGTGCCCTCGATACTATAACTAGACCTAATAAATCGGAGTTTCCGCGTAAATGATTTCATACGTGATTTTCGCTCAGAAGGTTGCTTATTCGTTACTAATATAAAATTAATTTTAGAAATATATGTGGTACAAAGGTAAATGTTCCCTATTTAACATATAATACATTTCTAACACCCCCACTTGTATACAAATACTTTCCATTTTAATCCATTCCATCAAATGTCAACCAATCAGCTGATTTATTTGTGCGATCCGGAAGTAGAACTTTCGACAAATAGTATTCTTTGATTATTTTGTGTGTTGAATTTTCTTCAAATTTGAAAGTTAACAAAATGTTTGTCTCACCAGCAAAAAGTTTTCCCAGAAATCTGTGTTTCAGTTTCAGGATGATGAGATGTTGATGTTTATGTAAAGTGGGGTTAACTTTTGTGAATTATTGCTATTATACTGTTTAAACACAACATTTAACTAGATACTAAATTAAATAATCAGAGAGCAAAGTTTAATGATGATAACTTGTAAAAAGCCAGAAGTGGAAAAATTATACTTTATTCTATGGCAATAAGAGACATGAACCGTTTCTATACTTATGGTTTTATGCCTTAGCGCCATTGAATTCAATATTAATTTCGTTTGACAATTAGAACTGTCACTACCCATCCTATTTGAAAGATACTATAGTCTATAATTAAAGCTTAGGTAGTGGCGTGCATTGCATATGGGTAATAAAGCAGTGCCTACCTCATAAGAACTTAATAAGGCTACCTTTAAATATTACTACATAAATAATATCAGTCATCATATTTACTTAAGGGGCAACCTAACCTTAGCTCCCAAAAATAGGCACTATTTAAAAAATATTGTTGGAAGATTGGATATATATAAAGTATACACGAAAAAAAACTTAACGAACCAAAACACGTGGGGGCTACGTGTTATAGTTCACATGTTCCTATCGCCACCTTCCGACTAAATCATCCAACCAGCTCCATGGTTCTATATTATAGCATTGTCACTGAACTTATATAAGTATGCCAAATTTCAGCTCAATCGGATACCCGCAAGTGCTTTGAAAATGAATGACAAGATTTAAACCGGAAAGATAGACAGACACACGAACATTGCAAGTTAAATAAAAGCTTGTAAAAATCCTCATTCTGGGTCCTCCAGGCACACTTTTCACCGTTGTTAAGGTCATCACAGGGAAAATTTTCAAGCAAAACTTCTCAAGGCCATTGACGTTAGGGATTCCCTTAAGTACAATAATGAATACCGTATACTTACATTCAGATTATTACATATACAAATGTAGGCACTGCATGATTGCCTATGCAATGCACGCCAATGAGTTTAATGTTCTATTTACTGGATCGTTGATGCGATTTCAACACGGAACAAATGTACGTGTGACCAATACATTTCAATTCCAAGTGTATGGCTATGTTCTACATTAAAAAAAAGAAAACACATCAGTGCTTATATACTGTGTCATAGTTTTAGGTTTGGGAATGCCCAACTCACGAATTATATTATTTCAAACTGCTAATGACAGACCTATCCATTTGTAATAACTTTAACATTAAATTGAAAATCTTAAATTCACGAGAAAATTTTATTTTCTCCTAACGCTTAGCAAGGGTATTCTCTCACAAATTAAGGGTAGAGAAAATAGATCGTACTCCTTACGGATTGGTAGGGATAGGTTTGTGGCTCTTCTATTATAAAAGATAATATTTAGCCCTGTTAAGAAACTGTCCCACTGTTGGGCACGGGTCTCATCTCAAACTGAGAAGGGTTAGGCCATAGTCCACTACGCTGGCCCATTGCGGGTTGGCGAATTTCATACACCTTCGAGAAACTTAGGCATGCAGGTTTCCGTGATGTTTTGCTTCACCGTTAAAGCAAGTGATAATTATTTTTTAATACGCACATACTTTCGAAAAGACAGGTGCGTGCCTGGGTTAAACCCCGAGACCTCTGACTTTGCAGTCCAACGGTCTAACCACTAGGCTATCACTGCCGGCTCTTCTATTGATGCATAAAACATCGACTCAAATTAACTTCTACTTGCGTCGCAGCATAACTGAAATCGTATTATATATCTGAATATAATTTCCCATACTAGTAAATATTATATAGAGGCTGTATAGTTACACAATGCTTGTTTTCTTCTCTCGAATGTCAAATGACAGCTGACAGAAAGAGAGAAATCATAGGGTAACTGTTCTCCTGTCATACAACGTTTTTAGTAAGGTCGAATATATTTCAATTGAAATCAAAATTACCATTCTCCAAAGCCGCTAAACGTCTAATCGTATGCATCAATCATCACAAACTTAGATTTTGTAAATCCCTCTAAAGGTCCCGATGTTAAATCTAGACTCAGATATAGATTAGCAATTATGGCTCCTGGGTATAACTTTAACTATTCAAATTGATTCATGGAGGTTCATTTATGGGTAAACTATAAATTTGATTTGTCGATCTCTGTTTCATGTGTATTTTGATTGTATACATAATGTTTATTTTAGCGGAGTTTTCAGGAGCAGGTATAGGAACATAGTGGTTTCTGGCTCGAGCGTAGTGTTTGAACACTTGCCCTCTTGGCCAGTAAAAGCCTTGGCCAACAGCGTAGACCATACACACACGCAAACAGGTAAATACTGGTAATATTAAACACCAATTCATAAAGAAACAAGGCCTTTTAAATACCTAATTGCATTGCACATTGTTACCTCATATGTGCAGTAATCCGACCGCGCAGTCGAGCCGAGGAAAGTATTTAATATTTATTCTACACTTTCATTATTCTGATTTACTGTCAAAAGTAATATAAAGATTCGAAGAAAAACCAATGTCACCAACATAGCCCATAGAAAAAGTAAGCTGAAGTGGCAATGGGCGGGTCACATAGTGCGAAGATCGGACCGGCGTTGGGGCAGAAATAATCTAGAGTAGAGACGACGTATAGGCAAGCGCAGCGTGGGACGGCCGCCTGCCAGATAGACTGACAATCTTGTGAAGATCACAGGATCGTTGGATGTAGGTGGCATCGGACCGGCTGCGCCGGAGAGCAATTGGGGAGGCCTATGTTCAGTAGTGGACGAGTATAGGCTGAGATGATGACTGTCAAAAGAGTATTAGTTAATATGGGCTAAATAAAAACATAGCTTTAAGCAATGTATTCTATGAATTCCTCAAGAATACGAAACAACAGCTTGTGTAATGGTTATTGATATATTAATTATATATACTAGATTACGCTTCGTCGGTCTAGTGGCAAAGCGCATTGCTTTGTGATCATGAGGTCCGGGGCTCAAATCCTAGGTCAGACAAATGTAGTTTTTCAAACGAAACCTTCCCAGCATGAGTACGGAGTCTGGAATTGTGACCGGTATATGGCAATAACCCCTATAACATGGGACCTAACACCCATCACCCACACTTGTATTTTTATTTTCGGCCCCTTTTCCGGTTTGTCACCTTTGGACAAATAATAGATATCAATATGGAAACGCGAATATGGAATTGCGATAAAATATCATAGACGAGAATTTAATTGAAAATTCTGTTGATTTTGACGATATCTACACTATCGCTGTCAGAATCTTAGTACGTATGCTTCATGACTATGTATCAGAATCATAGCCAACATCGAAGAACTTGGCCAACATACTAACTTTTTGGCCAGATGTTGTGTCTCCCTGTGAGACATGCGGGATTTAATAACCTATTAAGGCAGATTTATTCAATATTTTGAGGATGCAATTATAATTTAAGGACACAATTTCAAATGCCGACGCTTATCTAAGTTTTTCTTGGCGAATAAAGCTCTACCCTTGAGTTTAATCGAACCAAAATTTAATTCCAACAATTTTTAATGTATTTTACATGTTTTTTAAATTTGCTAAATGTTCTGTTACAACTTTAGCGCGCTATAATTAATTTAATTTAATCTTGATTCAAAGCAATACGGAGATTTTAAATGCATTTCTTAAACGTATTACTCAATATGAACATATACACGTACAAGTTTCATTGTTAATTGGGGAATAAAAGCGCTTAAAAAAGGGGTAAAACATGATAAATTTGGAAAACGGGAATCCGTATTGAATTTGTGAAGGAATTACCTACTTGGGGCGTTATTTACATCTTGTATAATATATAACTGTCTCATACTTTAGAAAATCTGTTATTGAGTGTGTAACCTTATGCTAATGGGTTAGTTTTATCGTTGCGTGGTATCAATGTGGAGAATGCAAAGTTTCCTTTGCGTTTTACGGTGTCGGTACACGGCTACATTCAAAGCTGTCATAAAGGTTGGCTCGAGGTGTAATTTGCGGAACTTGGCACAAGATATCGCATTTTTGCGCAAAAACGGATGCTATGCTGCAGTATTTTTCGACCACACGATACACAGCCAAGCGCTCTGTGTTAAAACTTAGTTTTGGTAATGCTACAAGCGGTACGTAACAAAGGCAAATAGTTAAAGAAATACATTAATTGAACGCTACGGAGAACGAGGTCACATAACGCTACGAGCGCCACATTGTTTAAACGAAATACTTATTAAATCGGCTGAAAATAATCTTTTATATAAAGAAACTAATACGAGATATTTTTAAAATTCATAGTATAATAAATTCAATAAAGTAAATTCTCTCGGAATATTTTACCCACTAAAATTCTTGCATTCGTTCTGGTTTCCTCACGTTCAAAAACCATAATCTTGTTTTTTATTTAAATTCAAATCTAAGCCATGTTTTAGTCTAAAACCAAAACCCTAAAATAACTCATGTTCAAATCGTTTGCATTAAAGAGCTTTTGAAACAGCCGTGTTTAAAAATCGGCCGCCTCCATTATCCTGGATAAACCCCAAAATCTCTTTTGAATGGTATACAAGATAAGAGGTAATTTATTAGCTCGCAAGTCTTAAGAAAAGTATATTCTGTCGCTGAAAGGTTTTGAAATGCCCGTACACTTTTGTTCAAATTTCAGTTCGAATTTACTTGAAAAACTAATTTTTAGGCTGGGGCTATATGAGTTTGGTCTCGGTTTCTATTGCGATTTGGTTTCGATAGTTACACTGCTAGTTATAAACGTGAACCTATGTATTTTGTTTGTTTCAAGTGTAGTGTCGACGTCTCAAATCTCGCCAAATCTAAATTGTAAGAGTTATCAAATATAGCTTTGGGTTGATCCATTGGTATGGCTTTAGAAACCTTTTTGCATACGGATTTAAAGACAATTGGAATTTTATTGGTGTCATGAGAAACAAATAGAAACCGGAAGACAAACTGGGTCTGATGTAATCTCAGCCTAATGTTATACATTCTTTGAAAGAAAAGTTGAATTTTATATATCGACTTAAGTGATTAGGTGTAAAATCTTTGGGACGGGTGTTACTACAGGTGGTCAGGTTTTATGATGAATTGGTTGAAATTACTTAGACCATGAAATAAAACTACTTTTTCGGATTTTATCGCGGTTTATTTTGATTTTTAAGTTCCCGACGTTTCGAGTGCTTTGCAGCACCCATGCACCCATGACCATGGGTGCTGCAAAGCACTCGAAACGTCGGGAACTTAAAAATCAAAATAAACCGCGATAAAATCCGAAAAAGTAGTTTTATTTCATGTGTAATATTCGCGTAAATCTAAGAACTCAGTACTTAGACCATTATTATATTAGGACCTTCATATTTCTATCGCCTTTTGATAGATATATTTAAGATGTGAATAAGATGACTGCCTCTGTGGTCTAGTGGCGAATGTGTTATGCGATCACGAGGTCCTGGGTTGAAATCTTAGGTCGGACAAATGTAGTTTTTCTATCGAAAATCTCCCAGTATCAGTCCGGAGTCTAGAATTGTGCCCGGTATATGGCAATAGGCTCGTCCCCTCTTACATGGGACCTAACAACGTTGGCAAAAAGGAGGTGTATTCGGTACACCTCCGCCATCCCCGCTTGGAGAATATAGGCGTGACGGTGTGAAGAAGATAATAACACAGAAAATATAAAGTGTCGTAGGCATAAAATATGTACTTAAAAATATGAACGTATACGCGGATACAGCTTCTATTGAAATAAATTAAAAGTATTCGCTTGCCTTGCTTCTCAAATGGAACATGGCTTGGCTGGCGATCAAGAGGTCTTAGGTTCGATTTATGAGTTGGACATAGTACTTATTAGAATTTATTTATAAAAAGTTGTCGATAGCAATCCAGGGTCTGCAAAATATGCCCCTGTACAATAGTAAGTGACCCATAACTCTGCCGCACTGTGAAAAATGTACGTAAGTTGAGAATGCTTACAAAATGTGCTAAGAGGATCTTTCTCGATTGATCTTATCATGCAAAGAGGAACGAAATCATCTACCTGTATCATCGAGGCAGAACCCTTGGCAGACTCATAGGCAGAAAGCACAGAGTTCTAACGGTTCTAAGGTTCTTTCCTTACAAATAATGAAATAAATTTAGTGAAAAAAGGAGGTCACCGTCTTCCCTTTTAACTTTCTATTTAACCACATAAAAAAATCCGCATGACATGCAGATAAAAAATTCAGTTCATCCTCGCTTTATTTTTTCATACATAAAATAATAAGGGTAGATGCGGGTCACTTCGGACCACTTAGGGAACAAACAAAAAATGTGCAAGTTCACCGTTACCTATACGAAAAATACACTTGACCAAACAAAGAGCAAATTTCCGTCGGAGGGTCGCGAGGGAGTGGAATATCGCGCAATATTTATTTATTTTTTATTTATTTATTCATTTATAACCAACTTATATTAACAGTCAATTCTACCATATAAGTTATTGGTTCAACTAAAATTAGAATTTAACAATAAGAATGTGACATATAATTTTATCGTAGATTAAACATTTTCTTTAATGTCAATTAAAGTAAATTAGGAGATTTTGAAGGAACACTTTTTATAATTATTTAACTGAGATAACTAGCTCAGTCCTAACAGATTGTGCTGGGTGTGGAAATTGATTCGAGGTATAGGTTAGCTGATGCTAAGAATTTTATAACGTAGAATATTGAATAACGTATGTTATTTCGGACTGTTACCGTGCATTTTCAGTCAAACCGCGACTTTATCGTTGTTTCAAAGAGAAAATTAGACCATAATTGTGATGTAGATACTTAGTTATTTTTTATTAGGGACCGGTCAGCGATTGACTCCCATCTTACCTGATGAAAAGTGGCGATGGGGCCGATGTGGCTCGCAGCCTTAGCTATTCACTCTGAAATAGGCTGAGGAAACTGAAGTTAGACCGAGTTCAGAATCGGTATGATTTGAATGATTTCAGTAGTTGTGTCAGTTAGGGATCAACTTTGCTGAATTAAATCTAATCTAGCAATAAATGTTTTAGTACTTAACACGGTCACAGGACCCGGAATGAAATTTTATTTAGTAACTAAGAAGGCAATCTACTCTTAGTTACTAACTCTTAGTGCCATCCACAATTCCTCGCGCTTCCATAACTCCTCTACATCCTCCGTTCCGAACGACCGTCCAGGGCATAAATTCTCCTATACCTCGTATGTGTAAGCTTCTGAACAGTTGCAGGGATATCATAGGCGTGCATACCCACTCTTACTTCAATTTCAAGCGATTGGTGTTTAATACAATTTAAACATCGTTGTGACGATGACAGTATTGTCACTTTATTACATTAGTTGTCTCATTCTTTTTGTTATCTTTAATTATTCATTATGTAACTTAATTGCATGCGGTGCTTACTTTTAAGTGGTTGTTACGTTTAGCAACTTACAATTACGCTGTTTGTATTATTGCAGGATTGTTGTGGCTTTATTTGTCAAAGGGAAGATCTTCCAGCCAGACGAGTGGTGTGTCTGGCGGGGCCTGCCACTCTCCCCCAAGAGTTGTTGTCGGGGGCTTGTATATATATTACGCGGCGTGCGCACTCTAATATCGCGTTCTAGACATGTATGGCGAATCGTCAGCACCATCTATTGGTAGGTAGTCGCAACTATGTACCGATGTATAGAGGTCGCTACAGTATTATACTTGAACTGACGTAAGCAATCGTTAGTAAGTCAACAAATTGAAAAAAAACAGGAATTGTTCTAAACTAAATATTTATAGTACTTCAACGAAAAATAAAAATAAAAGTCATTTGGAACCAATTAAAATGATCCAATACACAAAAAATACTTGACCAAACAAAGTGCAAATAACCGTTGGAGGGTCGCGAGGGTGTGGATTATCGCGCAATATTGAATAACGTATATTTTGGGGCGTTACCCTGCATTTTCGAAGCCAAACCGCATTACGAGTACACATTTGGTTGGTCAGGCCGCTGTCAATTAGCTACTTTAACGATATTTCAGCTGCTGCCCCATTTGCATCGTAATGCATTAATTAATACGCTAACTAATACATTAAGCCGTTACGGAAATTACTAATGTCAATAACCTTAAGAATTTTTGTTCGATTAGGACATTGTTCTGCGGCCATACATGATTTGCCCCAGAACCAATAGCAATGAAAAAACACTTGTATGATTTCAAATTATCCATAAATTCTTTTAAGGCCATTTTTATTAATCGGACAAGCGGGGATTCGCAATATTACACAAAAAGTATTAGAATTTGAGGTTAAATTTCAGTAGCCATTATTACATATGAGGTTATATTGTGTGTTGATATTCAGTAAATATGTCGGCGACTTCGATATGAGTACTTATAATACTTTGAAATATTCGTTTTAGATTGCAAATTGTCCGTTAGATACGGGTAATTGCCATTCTATCTATCTATCTATCTATAACCTCACGCCAGATCCCTTGCGGGGTAGGCAGAGAGTACAGAGTTCCAACAGGTTCTTTCCTTACATACCTCTCTGGCTTCCTCGACTCTCATAGTTCGTCTCATACACGCTCGCCGGTTTCGGAGACCCTTGACTTTTCCATCAGATAAGACTCGGTTTATTTGGTCGTGGTAAGATAGTCTAGGTCTTCCCCGGTACCTGCATCCTTCCACTTTCACATTGTATATCTGTTTTGTCATTCTTTCCTCTGGCATTCTTTCTATATGCCCGAACCAACGGAGCATGCCCTTTCTCATCTTTACACCGATACTATCTTTCATACCTACTCGCTGTCTTACTATGCTGTCTCGCTGTCTTAATTGCCATTATTTTAATAAAATAAATAAATAATGATGCCATGGGTCAAATGTTTGTGGGTTCTGGGGAAATTTTCGACAATGTCCTTTCCCTAGTCTAATGACCTTTACAACAGTGAAAAGTGTGACCGGAGGACCCAAAATGCAGATATTTTAATTAATTAAGATATAATTAATTAAAATAAAAAAGTCATCCATAAAAGTTATAGAGATCTTAAGGTTTTTTTTTCGTGTATATTTTATACATATCCAATCTACCATTGAAAAGAACATTTGCAATATACTCGTGTATTCAAGACAGACCTTTTGCAAAGTATTATTTGGAAAATTGAATACGTAAAATTAAATTTTACTTCATACATTAAACCATACATTAAATTGAGGACCTTTTCATCTTTACCGTCACGCCTATATTCCTCAGAGGTGTACTGAGTACACCCACGTTTCGCCGACGATGTTAGGTCCCATGTAATAGGGGGCGAGCCTATTGCCATATACCGGGCACAATTCCAGACTCCGGACTCATACTGGGAATTTTTTGTTAGAAAATCTACATTTGTCTGACCTAGGATTTGAACGAGGTCCTGCCTCGTGATCACAAAGCGATGCGCTTTGCCACCAGACCAACGAGGCGGTCAGTTCATCTTCATTTCTATATATATTTCTTCTAATAAATACGCAGTACATTCATCAACAATCTTCTGTAAATAGAGCCTATTTTTGGGAGTTAGGGTTAGGTTCCTTCTTAAAGGGAACGCTTGATGCGTTTACTACGGTGCGGTAACGTGTTATTTAATAGCGCCTTGCTTCAAGCGGATTTTGGGGGGATAGGAGCAATGGTACTTAGTAATTGAATTGTTGAGTGATTTGAGTGTCTTCAACAGTTGTAAATTAAACATAAAAATAGGTATATTTCTTATGAATTATGGATAAATGTACGCACAATAAAGGTTGAAATGAGTCATTTGAAACTAGAATCATCGGTTACCTATACGAAAAAAATACTTGACCAAATAAAGAGGAAATTTTTATCGAAGGGTCGCGAGAGAGTGGATTATCACGCGATATTGTATAAGGTATGTTGTTTTAGACCGTTACCGTGCATTTTCGAAGCCAAACCGCATTACAAGTAGCATTTTGGTCTATTCTATTTAGTTATTTACTAAAACATTGTTTTAAAGAGAATATTGGCCAATAATAGTGAAGTGTACGTAGTTATTCAATTGTTAAGTGAATTTAAAGCTACATACTACATAGCCGGCAAAATGTGACGGCGACGTGACACCTGGTGACCGGCAGAATGGCACGTACGTGAGAGGACTGTCTGCCTCACGGCGGCCATCAAACACTATATTGCGTCCAGCTCGCACCTATATTGGCGTCCCGTTCCCGCCGGACTTAATTCGTAATCACGTCGGACGAACTCCCTAAACAGCCCCGTGGCGTTTGATCGCGCGTGTGCTGTATCACGCTACCGGGTGAAGAAAGAAGAGGGGCCTCGAGAGGTCGCCGCCTTGAGTGATCGCTTTGTCAGGCGACCACCATAGGTTCACCATAGGTTTCACCTGACAGGGTTGATCGCAGCGGCGGCGTGAACATTCTTTGATGCCCCCCCCCCGTGGGTCTACGCCTCATCACGGTCACAATGATGCAAAACAATGACATGGATATCTTTATAGCCGGCGACGGCAACCTCGGCCAGGGCGCTGTTGCTCCAAAGCCGATTTACTGTACCCATGCCGGATACGAGCAAAAAATGCGAGAGATAGCAGCAAATGGCGGCGATGGAATGCGACGGTTGCCGTCGCGCCGAGTTCTGTGGCATATCCCGCATAGTTCAGTTCACACTTCTTCATATTGCGTCAGCGTCGCGCCACCGTCTCGCCCCTATGTGCTAAAGTTATAAATGTGTTCAACAGTTACTTATTATGAAAATAGGAAATTGTACTAACAAAATATGTATATTTCTTGATACTTTGTCAAACAAAAAGGATAATTTTCGTTTGTGGGTCGTGAGAAGGTAGATTATTTCGCAGTATTGAATAACGTATGTTCTTTCCGATCATTACTGTGCATTTTCAAAGCTTAACCGCATTACTGGTACTTTGTTATTCAGTCGATGCTCTATTTATTATGCCAGTGTCAATTACCTGTTAAAGCATTGTTTTAAAGAAATAAGTAGGCCAATAATGTTGAGTTCCTTAGTTATTTAATTATTGAGAGTATGGCTAAAGTCAAAAATTGTAAAGAATTAGGTAAACTATTATTTATAAATGAGTATGATGTTATTCTTATATAGGTTTACGATTTACTCATCTGAAATTAATTTTCACACTAGTATTAGTTGATTTCTACTATGTCTGAACCTTGCATGTGGAGTGGCTAATAAAAAAATAATATATTCCTGTAAAATATTTTTTTTGTTGTATAATAACATAGAATAATGTCTAGACGTACCTAAGTGCGTGTCGTGCCAAACGAGCTTGAAGTACTGCTCCTTTTGTAGACTTTTTCTGACTGCACTCTGGGCGCTGGGATTGGTCATACTCACTAAAAAGTCTATACTTGCAGTGGCTATTTAGTGCGGGTCACTTCCCTCCCTCTAATATGGTCGAGGGTGGTGATGGCTGCTCAAGCAAGCTCAAGCAGTCGTACTCGTGAACGGGTGCTGCTTTTGGAGACTGGTCCATCCAGAGTCATATGGTTATAACATCCATCCTACCTTTCGTTATAACATATTTAAGAATATTATAATTAGTCTTATATCTCAGTTATAAGGGATCACACTAGAGCTGGATCGCATATATGATTTTGTTTAATATAATTGTTACAATGTGTGTAGATACATACATACAGAAAATGATAAAAAAATGAATGAAGACAAAAACGGCAAGCCCGCTGAGTTTCACACCGGATCTTCTCAGTGAAGGCCGCGTTCCAATCCGAAGGTAGGTTAATAAGTTACAGGGTTTATGCAAAATAAACAATTTGAGTTTCTATCTAAGTGATTTGAAACCATTTTCATACATAAATTAATCTGTGTGAAAATATACTAAGCAAAAGAGAAAATTTCCCGTCGGAAGGACGAACGAGTATGAAATATCGCACAGTATTAATTAAAGTATGTTCTTTTGGAACGTTACAATGTCTGCTCAGACAATAAACCACTACAGTATCTACTTAACGTAATACTAGAAAACTGTACCTTTATTGAAACCGGAAAAATATTTATGAAGCACTAGTTTCTGCCCAACTTCGTCTGGAACCTAACATTCTTCCGGGATAAAAAGTATTTTATATATCCTACTAATATTATGATGCTAAAAGTTTGTATATTTATATGTTTGGATGTTTCTTACTCAATCACGCAAAAACGGCTGAACGGATTTGGATGAAATTTGGCACACAGATTCAGTTCAGATTACAGTTTATTATCTGGATTAATACATGGGATACTTTTTATCCCGAAAAAAATTTAGGTTCCGGTCTAAAGTCCACGCGGGTGAAGTCGCGGGCAGAGTCTAGTTCACAATATTAGTAGTATTTTTATGACCTTGCAGACTATGTCGCGCTTCTTGGTCTCCCCCTTGAGCCCCACCATCTGCACAAGGGAAGAGTTGGGCGCGACCGAGGATGGCGCTATATGGATTATAGATAGAACTATTGACATAACGAGAAGAATGGTGGGTCTTCAACGAAGAACAAGGGTAGATGAAATTTATAACTATCCAGTGTAGACAAAAAATTTTTGACCAAACAAAAGAGTGGGTTTCCTGTAAGAGGAACGCTCGGGAACTGGATTATCGTACAGTATATCGTTCAATATGTGCGCTAATGAACGTAATGTTAGAATGGTTTTTGTGGTTATAGGGATCGGAGCGGTTGTCGACAAGCCGGCCGACTGAGATATTCGTTGAGCAATCAAGATTGGGTGCTTGGTGACACTGGCCATCCACTAAGCTGGACAAATATAAACCATTGACATGACAAGAAGAATGAGGGGTACTTTAACGAAGAAAAGTAGACGAAATTTAGATTTTCTGTAGGAGGAACGCTGGGGAACTGGATTATCGCACAGTATTCAATAAATAATGGTATTTTGGATCGTTACCGTGCATTTTCGCAAGCAAACCACATTACGTGACGTGATTGACCGCATTTTGGTCAGTCGGTGCTTCGTTTAGTATTTCGCTATCAATAAGTTACTAGTTCCACAAAATAGCTTGTTGATTTGAAATTTCTGTACTGAGAGAAGGGTTAAATACACATTTTGGGTTTTTATATATAGCCCATTCGTGTGGTAGTGCAGTAGTGGATATGAAACTGGGCAGGGTGAGGAAGTTAGCAGCGTTTACATACTACCCAGTTTCTTGTTACCATCGTTACACAGTTTCTTGTTTATTTTCCTAGTCACTGCGAGAAAGCAGCGAACTAGCATCGTATTAGGTACTCAGGCACATGTATTTTAATATAAACCCAGTGTCTACTAGAAGACAGTAGTATTATTGTTATCTTATTTTTCGGTGAGTTTGAGACGGTGCTATAAGCTGTACCTATGTATGTCTCGTTTTACAGCAAAGTAACATTACAATAATACTGCTAAGAAAAATGCTATAAGCCCCATAAGCTGCTTGAATTTAGGGTACGATAAACACGGAAACATTTTTTTTATTTAGTCAGGCAAGATGTTAAGTCCAGTCTGAACATTTTTTTCTCCTTATAGATTGGAGAAAACTGCTGAATGTAATGAAAGAGAAAATAAAAAGTCAAGTCACTCGCCCGAAAGTCGAGGAGCAAGAGGTCATATATTTGGAGCACTGCGGCTATAATCAAGTTAATCGATCAATTCACGATAATGAAACCGAACGGTATTAAAACGATAATATCGTTGAACATTAATCAACTTTATTGAGTACCTATTTTTATTTCGTTTGTTATGTAAATCAAGTATTTGTGCTGAAGCTTCAATGGCGTATGCAAATAATATTTGTATAGGCTGAGTTTTACACAAGCGGTGTCAATATACTGTGTGTAATACTGCGGTGTACACGGAAAGGGTTAATTCTGAACTGTGAACCCGAAATATTTTCCTAGAAACCGATAGGCAAATCGTAGATCCTATAGGCAAATCGTTCTAACATCTATTTATGTTTGCTGGGTGGATTTTATTTTTTGCATATATCTTATGTTGAGGACAATAGTACGTATTATTGGCAGAATCAGCCTTTTTTGAATTGACCGTTATTTTTGCATATTTTACGGAGCATATTATACGGAATGTTGGGAATACTTTCACAAATATCCAAATTTTCGCGAAATATCTTAAACAGACCCATAGAAGGAAATAAGCCTACCTAGACATATTATTTGAACGCCTTGTGAGGGTTTATGTAAGAGGAATCGGTTCACTCCTTCCTCCAAATGCAACGGTAAATTACACAGGTGAATATGTCCCACTCGAATCAAATATAAAAATCAGCTTATATTATCTCACTCCTGGGCAATGGCCTTCTCTCGAAATTCGAGCTGAGATAGATTAGGTCGTACTCCACCACGTGAACTCAGTAAGGATTAGTAGATGCAGGCTAGTGGCCACCTGCTATTGGAGCTTATCAAGCTACCTATAAAACTTCTAACTTGGCTTAGAGATTACCACATTAAATAATAAATGGGTGGTCATGATGTATATGGTGGTCATCCATCTCGGGCTGAGCGAGCCGAACGCTGGTTCAGCGTGGCTATTGCTATGGACACTGCAGTTGCACCGGGCTACGAGCGCCAATCAAAATTAAATTAATCGAAATCGTCACGACTCGAAAAACTAATTAAATAATATCGTTCCGTCTAAATATCATCCTCCCCATTACGGACGATGACTGCACGACATTGTCTCAAGCGCGTACTTCCGTTGAAAGCATGTTACGAGATGATTAATAGTAGAATATGGAACACGATGTTATATTGGCACTCAGTCTTGTTAGTGTTGAGTTTACCGAGCAATAATGCATAGTTTCATTTAAAATTTAATATATCGTGAACAGAGATGGGCATAATGCAATCAGATTAATGATTACAATTGAATTTTGCAATATTCAATCATGATTCAAGATCAAAAGTGTAATCGTAAACGTTGAAGATTACAAAATGTAATTAGAATCGTGAATCATTAATACACTATCACGCCTATATTCCCCAAGGGGGTGGTTAATCATTAATCTGATTACATTTTGCTCATCTCTGATCGTGAATATATCCCATACAATTTATTTTTGGTTACGTCAACCATGTAAAAACAGGCACGTCTGTATTCCCTAAGCGGGGGTTGCAGAGCTGTACTGAGTACACGCACTTTTTGCCGACGATGCTAGATCTCATGTAATAGGGGGCGAGTCTATTGTCATATAAATCAATTAATCAAATCAGCGTATTGCAGTCCACTGCTGGACATAGGCCTCTCCCAATTCGCACCACAATATACGGTCCTCCGCCTTCCGCATCCAGTCCCACCCTGCGACCCTCTTAAAGTCGTCCGTCCACCTAGCTGGGGGGCGCCCTACCATACGTTTGCCGAGTCGCGGTCTCCACTCTAGAAATCGTTCCATCGGCCATCGGTTCTTCGACAGACATGCCCAGCCTACTGCCACTTTAGCGAGTTTACTCTGCGAGCTATGTCAACTACTTTGGCTCTTTGACGGATAACCTCATTTCGGAGTTTATCCCTAAGAGACTCTGAGCATAGCCGGCTCAATAGCTCGCTGCGCGACTTTGACCCTATGGACTAGCCCTACTGTACGTGTCCACGTCTCGGCACCGTATGTCATGACTGGTAGAACGCACTGTTTGTAGACTTTCATCTTCAGGCATTGCGGTAAAGACGAAGAGAACCCCGACGTAGTTTGCTGAATGCTGCCCAGCCCAACTGGATCCTTCTGTCGACTTCTTTCTCGATGTTATTCCTACCAAGCTGGATAATCTGCCCATGGTAGGTGTATTCTTGAACAACTTCGAGCATCGATTGTTCAACGTAGATCTGTCCCGGCGTGACATGTTTATTGAACATGATCTTGGTTTTATCCAAATTCATGCCAGGACCAACAAGTCGAGAGGCTACATTTAGACTATGCAGCTATTCGCTTAACTGTTCCAGCGTCTCCGCTATTATGACGACGTCGTCAGCAAACCGTAGATGCGAGATGCACTCACCATCTATATTCACGCCACGTCCCACCCAGTCCAGCGTCTTCAAGACGTCTTCGAGCGCGTTGGTAAAGAGCTTAGGGGATATCACATCCTTTTGGTCCTGGAGCTGTACGGTCATTGTGGCGGTATCATACAAACATCTCAACATTTCGATATAACGTCAGTCAATACGACATCATTGAAGAGCATCCAGAACTACCCACGTTTCGATGGAGTCGAAGGCTTTTAGTCTACGTAAGCCATACACTGCCGAACAGTATGGATGAGGTCTGCGATCCTAAAGCCTTTTCAAAACCCAGCTTGCTGCGGTGGCCAAAACTCGTCGAGTTTTCTGGCGAGGTGGTTTGTGACTACTCCCGAGAACAACTTGTATACATGGCTCAGAAGTGAGATGGGTCTGTAGTTCTTCAGAAAGGTTTTATCACCTTTTTTGAAGAATAGAGCCACCGCACTCCCGCTCCATGCTTTAGGTGTTAGGCCCTGGTGAATGATGGAATTGAAAAGGCTCGCCAGCTCTTTGAGAACCGGAGTTTCACCAGCTTTAAGGAGCTCGGTAGTAATTCCATCATCACCAGGAGATTGATTGTTCTTAAGTTGCTCGAGGGCCGCCTTGACCTCACCCTGATCGACGTCTGGGATGTCTTCCATGTAATGGCGCGTAAGTGGGGCTCTGTGATCAAGCCCTTGATTTCCTCGAGAATTTTGAACTTAGAGGTCACGATTCTGCCATTCGTAGTTTTGAGTTTCGTCAGACGGGGGCGTCCGAGCTGTTGGGCGAAGATCTTAGTGTTCTTGTTCTGCTCGATCGCAGCCTCGAGGATGCGGGTGTTAAAGCGTCTGAGGTCACGCTGGATCAGCTTTCGGATTCTAAAGTTTAAGTCCTTTCGATCTGACGAAGATGTCTGCGTAGGTGGCATTTCTCGTCTACTTCTAATAAGTTCGAGAGTCTCGGCCGAGAGTTTAGATTCCCTGTTTCTGCTTTTTCCGCACAGACACTTTTGAGACACGTTTTCTCGTCAATATTGCCACTGGTTTCCAGCAAGTTAAAACGGTTTTGAAGTTCCCATTGGAACTTTTCGGAACCCAAGGCTATTTGGAGCGTGGTAGGTCGGAGAGTAGGCTTCACCATTCGGGCCCTTTCGACTTGAAAGTCTATATTTAGGGTGCCTCGGACGAGTCGGTGATCGTAGCCAGTATTAAAACCTGTTGATCCCAGTGACGTCCCTAAATATATACCTCCTATCCGCCATGATGAAGTCTATCTCATTCCTTTTCAGGTTGCCGGGGCTTCGCCAAGTCCACTTTCTATGGGGCGTCTTCTTGAAGAAGGAGTTCATTAAGAAGAGCCCCTGCGACTCGAAAATGTTTAGTAGCATTTGCCCCCTGTTCTTTCTGCGTCCCACACCGAAGGGTCCGATTTTCGTTTCGCCGCGTTCTTGTACTCCCACTTTGGCGTTGAAGTCCCCCATAACAACGTTGTAGTGAGCCTTTGGGGTGCCGTGTTGTGCTTTTGCAATATCTTCGTACACGGCTTCGGCTATCTCGTCAGCGTATATTGAGGTCGGCGAATATACCTGTACCACCTTTAGGGAGTACCCATTGGTGAGCTTCAGTATAAGGTACGCTACCTGTGTCCACACACTGCTGACTTCTACCACGCTGCTAACGAGACCCTTATTGACCAGAAAACCGATACCACTCTGGGAGAGCTGATTACCTTCTCGAAAGTAGAACATGTTAAGACTGAATTAAGGGTTATCGCGTCCTCCCTCTTTCTTCAGACCTCGCATAACCCCAAAATATGCCATTTTATGTGACCCAGTTAGAACTAGGTTGCATAAAATGGCAGTTCGGTGAGGTGATGGTCTAGCCGTAGTGTGCATCCATTATACGTCACGAGGGTCAGTTCTTTATGGTATCCTCTCGTAGCCCGGAGATCCTTAGCACCCCCTCTTCCGCTGTCGCCCCGACCGCTGTTCCCGTGATCGGGAACAGCGGGAGTACCGGGAACTGGGGGCCGGTTAAATTGTTGTGCTTTCATGGGAGGTAACTATTAGCCTACTATACCACGCTGGCCAGACGGGTTGGTATAGGGTTTGGTTTTAAGTTTTCCTTCTCTACGCACTGGGTCGTTTGCGAGTGTGTTCCCTTAGTCGGCTTTTACGACACCCACGGGATGATTGGGGGTGATGACACATGTATTCTTTTCTGTCACCATTTGGTCATGGTGGGAATTCTCCGATAGAAGAACTATATTTGTTCGACCTAGGATTTGACCCCAGGACCTAGTAATCGCAAAGTACATTATTTGAAACTCGACCGACGAGGCAGTCAACCATGTAGTTACTTCTTTATCGTAGTAGTATGACGTTATTCAGATTTTTATGATTTCTACGGGTAAGATAAAACTATTATTTGATTATTCACGGCATTTTGTTTGTATTTTAATGCTTTTATTTTTTTGCGAATGTGTAAATTTATTGTGAATGCGAATATAAGAGCTGTTATCAATGAGACGGTGTTGGCTATTTTTGATAATTTTATGATTAAAAATCAAAATCCGTCACACCTAAACTCCCCAAGCAAGGGTCGGTAAAGGTATTCTGTTTCCTCCTTCTGGGTCAGTAGGGTAATAAACATCTATGTGGCATATCTTGGCCTGTTAAAAAGAAACATCTGGTGCATTTTTTGTATCTTGAGACGAAACAACAAGGACGAAGAACATAAATAATACCATTAAACCCTTACAACCCTCTATTATATCTCCCCCAGTTTCAACCGCCACGATAAAAACGCTTAAACGACAAACATAGCAATAAACGACATTTTGTATGACACGCAAATTAATGGAATGTAAACAACCTTGAAAAAAGACATCTTTACTTGTGGTTATGAAAACTGTATAAAGGAAATAGACAATATCTAGCTCTTAAGTCGGATATAGTAGTACAATTCTAAAGTACGTTTATTTATTGCTCTGTAAAGTACATTAATAATAAATAACAGATCCAGTGAGAAAAAAATGAAAGGGCAACTGAGTTGACTGATTGGAGATTAAACGTCATAATGTGAGAACGGTAAGATTATACTTGTAGGTAAAATAGCAAAAGGTTTTTGTGTTTTAAAATTATTCCCAATGTACATATAATACATTTATAATTACTATTCTCACATTTTCACGCCTATATTCCATGAAGAGGCGCTCGTAGCGCTGTGCGACCACGGTGTTCTTACCGATTACCAAGGTTAAGCAGCGTCCGACTCGGTTGGCCCGAGATGGGTGAACGTCTGTGGCATTTCATATTCGAGCGTCTCCGTGCTTCGGAAGGCACGTTAAGCGGTCCCGGCTACCACTTAATGTGGTAGTCGTTAAGCCGAGTTGGAAGCCTTAAAGGCGGCTTGATAAGTTCCAACAGCCGGTGGCCACAAACCTGCCTCCACCAATCCGCACTGGGTCGATGTGGTGGAGTATGACCTAATCTCTCTCACCTCGATTTGTGAAGGCCTTTGTTCAGCAGTGGGCAGTATAGGCTGATATTATATTATATAGATAGATAGATAAATAGATAAACTCTTTTTTGTACACCAATAATGTAACAAATAGTGATTGGACATAAACAACATTACATGTAACACAAAGGGTGGCCTTATCGCAAATGAGCGATTTCTTCCAGGCAACCTTAGGATGGAGAATTTTCAAGTGATAGGAATGTACGGGAGTGCACTAAATTAGAATGATAGTAACGAGAATATTAACATTACTTATATACAATAACAACAAAATGATGCTAAGTTAATAAATACAGAAAATAAAATCTTAATCAAAATACTAATAATAGAAGGGTGAGCAAATACATATTTGAAAAGTGACGCAAAATTATGATGAAGGTGCTAATACTGGATCTGGTAAGCGGTCTGATAAGTAAAATTGCTTAACTTGTTCTTTAAAGCGTTCTAAATTCGACGCGCGCTGTATAATGACAGACAAAGCATTCCAAAGTCTGACTGCCTGGGCAGCAAAAGACCTATCGTAGAAACTGCTACTATGCAAGGGCATCTTTAGACTTTTGGGGGACCTTAGAAATTGAGTACCAGAGTTTTGGGAATATTCGAAACATTTTTTGAGATAAGACGGAGAGAAAGAGTTAAACAATATATTATAAAGGAGGGAAAGAATATGAGTATTCCGGCGTAATCGAATGGGCAGCCACTTGAGTTGAGTACGAAATGTAGACACATGGTCATATTTGCGCAAGCCGTATATGAATCTGATCGCAACGTTTTGCAGTCTTTCCAGTTTATCTAGTTGGTCCTCTGTTAAATCTGGATAGTGTTAAATCTGGATAGCAGGCGTCAGCATAATCTAGAATGGGGAGCAAAAGAGATTGTGCAAGAGCAACCTTAGTGGCAGTGGGTAAGAAATTGCGAAGTCTTCTTAAAGATGCCGCTGTAGCGAACACTTTGGAACTAATGGATTCCAGTTGTGGACCCCAGTTTAGGCAGCGGTCTAACAAACACCAAGATTTTTGACAGTTTCACCGTATGGAATGCGAATCCCGTCAAAAACTATGTGTGGAAGCATCGACCAGTTAATTTTGGAGATCATCCGGGAGCTGCCTACGATGGTGACTCGCGTTTTTACAGGGTTTACTTTAAGACCATGAGATTTGCTCCATTCAGTAATTCTGCACAAATTAAGGTTTGTATCTTCAATAGCTTTATTAAGATGCGCATTTGGGGCTTGGCAGTAAATCTGTAGATCGTTTGCATATAGGTGGTAGGTGTAAGTGAAATTTAGGGAAATTTAATTAATAAAAATCGCAAATTTGAGAGGAGATAAAACGCCGCCCTGCGTTACGCTAGCTGTCGTGTAAAACCAGGCAGAGAAAGTTTCTTCCGAGCAAACACGCTGCCGACGACCAGGCAGATAACTGCAAAACCAATCGACCACTGATGGAGATACGTTAATTGAGCGAAGCAAAGCAAGGAGAATGTCGAAGTTAACAGTATTGAAAGCATTACTGAAGTCCAATAATGTTAGTACGGTTAACTGCCCCTTTTCCATACCTAGACGGAAGTCATCAGTAATCTTAACAAGCGCAGTAACCGTACTATGACCGAAGCGGAAGCCGGATTGAAAGTCGTTAAGAAGATTATTACTGGAAAGAAAATAGCTAAATTGTCTGTATACAAGTCGCTCTAAGACTTTAGATAGAAAAGGAAGAATAAATATAGGTCGGTATTCAGAAAATAACTTGGGATTGGGCTTTTTAGGCAACGGTAAGATTTGAGCATCTTTCCAAAGAGTCGAGAAGACACCACTGAAAACAGAGTCATTGAAAATGCAACAGAGAACGGGAAGGATGAATTCAAGTATAGGGATCAACATATTTCGACTGATACTGTCGCCACCAACAGCATTGGAGGTGATAGACAGTATTGCTCTCTTAACGTCACAGTCAGTGAACCGGTTAAATACAAAAGAGGGATGGCCGGCGGAAGCAATGGCAGAAAGGTGATTATATAATAATGTGGCATTTTTATCCGAATCGAGCATGTCGGAAGAAGAGCAGAAGTGTGCATTGAGCGAGTTAATATCAGCATTTCTAAGAATGGAGTCCGAACTTGATTTGCCAATTCCTAACGACCTGAGGAACTCCCAAACCCGAGCCGGGTCCTCGTCCTCAACAGATTTATGGACGTGGCGGCGTAAAGCATTCCTACACACCTTATTACAGTGATTTCGAGCCTGGATGTAATTAGTTTTATTGGCTTCAGTAGGCTTAAGCTTAAATCGTGGTTTTGTTCTAGCCTTTTTGAGCATAAGTGCTTTGATACCATCAGTAAGCCAGGGTGCTGGAAGATGCTTGATTTTAATTACTCGAAGGGGTGCATGAACATCATGTAATTCCGTGATTAAAGAATTGAAAATAGCAATCTGTTCATCCACTGTACGTGCACCGTAAACTGGAGACCAATCCACCGTCCTAGCGTCAGCAAGAAATGCGTCGTGATCCATGCCACTAAAGTTACGTTGCAGAATAACTTGAGGTTTTGGTTTAGAAGGGCGTATTTTATACGAAAGAAAAATTAAGCCATGGTATGAGAAAGTATATTCGTTAAAGGGGTCAAAGAAGGTGTATTTTGTACATCTACTTATTGCCGACGATGTTGGGATACTGAGAATTTCACAGTAGAAAAAGATACGCCGTAAAAGCCCCTCCACCAACAGCCTAGCTTAGTCACACACATACACCTCGTAATTGCTACGTGCAATATGCACTACTAGTCTAATGAGCCAGGCCGAAATAATTTTGCATAACAAAGAGTATAAACTACACACACACACACCCGAAGCGGCGGTGGCAGAGGTGTACTGAGTACACCCACGTTTCGCCGACGTTGTTAGGTCCCATGTAATAGGGAGCGAGCCTATGGCCATATACCGGGCACAATTCCAGACTCCGGAATCATATTGGGAAGTTTTCGTTAGAAAAACTACACTTGTCCGACCTAGGATTTGAACCCAGGACTTCGTAATCACAAAGCGATGCTCTTTGCCATTAGACCAACGAGGCAGTCAAAAGTATAAACTATAAATTATAATATATTATAATCTGACTGCCTCGTTTTTCTAGTGGCGTATAATGTGCTTTGTGATCACGAGGTCAAATCCTAGGTCGGATAAATGTAGTTATTCCATAAAAAACTCTTAATATCAGTCTGGAGCCTGAAATTGTGCTCGGTTTGGCAATAGACTCGCCCGCTATTACATGGGACCTAACATCGTCGGCAAAGAGTGGGTGTACACAGTACACCTCTGTCACCCCCGCTTGGGGAAAATAGGCGTAACGGTGTTTCGTTTTCTCTATCCCATCTCTCCACTTAACCCGATCCTTGGCCATCTCGGATTATCTCTCCTCACAGGCGTCAAGATCGTCGTGCCATTTTTTTCTATGTATTCCCCGGCGTCGGTTTCCATCTGGTTGCCATTCAGTGGTGATTTTTCAAATCAAATCAAAAGTTTTTTATTCATGTAGACCAAAAGGCACTTATGAATAGTAAAAAGAGTAAATTATTGATTACTTAAGACTCTACCACCCGTTCGGAAAGTCTTTCCTGTGGAGAAGAAGAAGAAGAAACTCCACGGTTACTCTTTTTAAAGATAGATGGACTTAAGTATAGATGAATCATAATTCTACGTAGATTCATGGTGTCAGTCAGTGTCTACATAGTCCTCTCATTTACAAAATAGAGATTTTGTAAAGGTATACAATAAAAAGTATAATAAGAGAAAAAAAGGTTACTATAAACTATGTAAAGAGTGTGTATAAAATAATTGGTTACAGCTCCAGTGTGATGCCGTACGAGATAAAATTCAACAGTACTATAGTACATGTTTATTCAGTCAAAGAATAGAGCCCGGACCAGTCCCCACTAGGAGCACCCGTTCACGAGCATGACTTGAGAAGCAGCCATCACTCTCGTCAACCATATTAGAGGGAATAGTGTGACCAGCTCCACAGAGTCGCAACTAGCAAAGACATTTTAGTGAGTGAATCCACGAACCTGTCGAAATCCTTTGAAAACAATATTTAAAATCAATGAACGCTCGCTAGGCTGGCCACACTGCACTTAACATTATATTCTTGTAAACTTCAGGTTATTTGTGTAAAGGCATTTTTATCATTAACAAAATTATTTATCGTATAATATCCTTTACTCATTAGTGAAGATTTAATATAACTTTAAATCTGTCAAGTGGCAAATCTAATATGGGCTTCGGTATCTTATTGTAGCAGCGAATACAGACTCCTACGTAGGAGTTGAATACTTTTTTAAGCCTAGAAACTGGTAATATAAGTGTATGTTTATTTCTCGTGTTTAGTTTATGAACGTCACTCACTTTATCAATTTTGCCTGCCTATCGGGGTCATTGTGCTCAAATGACCCGCTCATCCTTACTAGAGCTGCCTAGCTACTTAAAGAATATAAAAAAAACAAATAAAAATATCGATCAAAAAACTAAATTAGAAAACCATGACCAAGACACCGAAAAGCCACTTCATATTATAACGATAGCCTGAAAGCCCTTTTAACACACACAATAGAACTCAACATGATTAATAGTTTTACAAGTTTTTCTTTCATCGGCTTGTGATTAACTCTGGGCGGTGTCTGAGGCCGCCTCAACAAAGGCCATGGCTATTCGCTGGCCGCAAAAAGAGGGACATGTAAGGAAGAGGATGGGCTTTAGGCAATAACTCAATGTGAGATTTTAAAAGAAAGGAAATTGAAGATTATTGTTTTTGCGTCTCGGGGAAGGCAAATTGCAGTGTAGTTTTTAGAAGTATAACGCTGTGGTGATAGATGGGTTGTGTGAGGCTCTTAAATACAAATTTGTTGGAAATACAATTTACGGATAATAAGTTTACATTTGGCTTGTAGTTTAGTGTTATTTCTTATGTATTTTGCTGAGATTCACGGGGTTAACGCGCATATTTGGAAGGTTTGCATGGGGATTTGAGTCCACTATTTAGAGGCCCTTTGCGAGAAATTAACGTTATGTAAATCACCTGTTGAGATCAATTGCTTAAAATGAAGAAAATAAATAGCGAACTGATATTCTTGTTCTTGTTATTATTATTAGTTTATAGTATATAAAAATATATTTTTAAAAATCAAGTATTGAACTTGAATTGAATATATTGTAGCCTCATTGTAGCAAAATTCTGTCTTTTTTCAAAAAGCTTGATATATTATACGCCCACGCCTCCACCCACTCAAACTCAAATTATTTATTTTACAAAAATCCTGCGTGGATATTTACAAATTACCATATTTTTTTAACTTACTTATATACCACCGAATCGGAACGCGGTCTCCACTGAGAAGATCTGGCGAGAAACTCAGCGGGCTTGTCTTTTTTGTCTAATTCTCCATGCATTTTTTGTCATTTTCTGCATAGAAAGATTCATTTATATATTATACAAAATCATTTATGCAATCCAGCTCTAGTGTGATGCCTTACGACTGACATATAAGACCAATAATAATATTTTAAATATATGTTGTTATAATGAAAAGCTAGAGGATTCTGGGCGGACCAGTCTACACAAGCAGCGCCCGTTCACGAGTATGAATACATGAACAGCCATCACCTCCCTTGACCATATTAGAGGGAAGGGAGTGACCCGCACCAAATAGCCACTGCAACCATATTCTCCAAGAGAGGGTGGCAGAGGTATAGTGTATATACCCACACATCACCGAAGGTGTTAAGTCTCAATGTCAAAGCGCGCGAGCCTAAGCCTAAGTAAGCCTAAATAAAGAAAACTAAATTAAAAAATTACATTATATAAGGTTTAAACAATACTAAATTATACCGTTTTTTATTTTTTTTTATCAATATTAAAGATAACAAAATAAAAGGTTAACATAATTGGCACAATATAAACCACTGAGGTTTGTGACTTATACCAAGAATAAATAAATCTACATCAGGCCTATGAGTGTAGAAAGTATCAAACTCAAATAATTTATTTTGTATAAGCTCTACGGGGGCGCTTACAAATAGTCAATTTACATTTTTATTTTAAATCTAATTTAACTACTAATCTACCACCGGACCGGAACGCGGCCTCCACTGAGAAGATCCGGCAAAGAAACTCAGCGGGCTTGTCTTTTTTATTTACTTCTCTTTCTCTTTTCTCTTTCCTTTTTTTAATCATATTGTGTGGATACAATGTTCAGGTTACAATAAAATAGCTTATGACCTAGCTCCAGTGTGATGCCTTACGATCGAGATATAAATCTAATGATGTTACCTGTAAAGAGCGTCTAAAGGATTCCTGATGGACCAGTCCCCACAAGCAGCACCCGTTCACGAGTATGACTGCTGGAATAGCCATCACTCCCCTCAACCATATTGAGTATATAAATTAAATTAATTTAAACGTCTCATACTGTTTGATAGCAAAATAAAAAAGAAATCAACAGTTATCAACGTAACTAAAGAGTTACGTAGGATTACATTAATTGGTACAACACACACACACACACACAAAATAAGTCAAACTAAGAACCGAGAAAATAACATTTTAGCTTAGATTTAATATTACTTTGCGTTAGATTATCTTTAATAGAGGAGGGTAGTTGTTGATAAGTCGAGGAACGAGGAACCGCGCCGTTCTCTCGCAGGACATATTGTTTGCTCGTATTAGGCACAAACACCCAGGAGCCACTGCCCTTGTCAATATAGGATGATCAATTTTGTGTCGTAATTGTAAATTAAAAAATTGTTCTTTTAGTAGGTGGTATTTAAACTGAACATGGACTGGCAAGGCTTTACAATGTTTAAAGAGATCACTTTCGTTATCCTTGCACTGTAGGTTAATAGTAGGAGACACGAGTTGTACTAATATGAGGCTTACTTAGTGAAAACACGACAAACACACACCCATACACGAAAAGATTGACGTAAGTAAGTAAGCGTGTTGTCACGTTCATGTTTATTTGGTAAATGTGTAGTTTGCCAAGGATGGCATGCCAATTTGCTCGTACCACGCTAAAGTCATTTTTTTCATGCTAAACCCTCTGGATACTACCACTAATCTGCACTAGGTTCCTTGATTTGCGAGAGGAAGGAAGCACTATGTATAGGTTGATTTATCTTATGTTTGATTAATAATACCAGGATTGACTTTTTTAAAGCTACAAACTTAAGTAAGAATTGTAATAGTCTTCATACAAATAAGCGAAATCAGCGAGAAGTCGTATAAAAAATATAATTTACCAGTGAAAATATTCACGAGTACTTAGCAAGTCAAATATGACCCTTAAACTGTGTAATCATTAGGAATCCATTAGATACTTAAATATTTTATTTTACGAAACTTTGAATTAAAAAGTTTCTTCGAACGCGCCGTTTCGGAATTCATTTCACGTAAATACGAAAGTGAAAGAAGAATGTTTTTTTTATGTTAACATGTTAGTACGTTGTGTGAGTAGCTTACATAGCTACTTACAAAGATTACTCGCGTGGGCAATACATAGGCGAATAATATTATACTACATGATACGAATAACTCGTGCAGGTACCTATACCTTGACACTGTTCGACCTAACGACGTTAGTGCATATAGTTTTAGTCCGACATGAATCTTTTGGCCGGAGGCTCAAATCGGAAATAACGTTGTCATCAAACGAAATGTCACTTGCCATGAAAGGACATCAACAGCAATGAAAAAATGCTTACTTCATTTCAAATCACCTATAAATTATCTTCATGTATTTATTATTAAACAGATAAGCGGAAGAATAGCATTATCGCAAAATAAAGTATTAGATATTGAGGTAATAATTTAGTGGCCAACATTACATCTGTAAATCGCTATATAAAATATATTAGCAATGATCGTATCGATTAGGGTTAAATGTTATCAATTGAATACAACCGATTGGGAGGATTGAAATCACCAACGTTGGCATTCGGTAAAGATGTCGGCGACTTCAATTTAAGTACTTACTATACTTTGAAATATTTTGATTGCAAATTGTCCGTTAGATAATTATGGTATACGTTATATGTTTGTTGGTTCTGGGGCCATTTTAGATGATGTTCTTTACCAAAGTTCTTTTTTAAATTAGTAACCGTGCCCACCTCTTGAAATATTTCTCTAGAAGTAGAAAAATTTCTATCTATCTATCTATCTATAACCTCACGCCAGATCCCTTGCGGGGTAGGCAGAGAGTACAGAGTTCCAACAGGTTCTTTCCTTACATACCTCTCTAACTTCCTCGACTCTCATAGTTCGTCTCATACACGCTCGCCGGTTACGGAGACTCTTGACTTTTCCATCAGATAAGACTCGGTTTATTTGGTCGTGGTAAGATAGTCTAGGTCTTCCCCGGTACCTGCATCCTTCCACTTTCACATTGTATATCTGTTTTGTCATTCTTTCCTCTGGCATTCTTTCTATATGCCCAAACCAACGGAGCATGCCCTTTTGTAGAAAAAATTTATGGCAAAATATCCTTCTTGCATTATATTATAGAGCGGTGGGTCCGGTTACTAATTAAAAAAAGAACTTGGGTAAATTTCATTGTAAACGGCAACTCTGAGCTGTCATGAAGTGACATTTCACTTGAAGATGACGTTAGTTACGATTTTGGCCACGAGCCATAAGATCCTTCTATGACTGTATGTTTACATATTCACGTAGCAATTGACGTTTCCGTGTAAGGATTTGACACTGTTTAAATAGTGATGTTACTTTTTTAACAAGAATATAAATGAAAAAATACATTATACAACTAATATTTATTTTTAATTCGTTTTTAATGTTGATGTGGCGGTTTTTCTTTTATTTTTATAAGTTGGGTTTAACCTTGACTATTGTAGTATATTATTATATCTAGAGAAGGAGGAACTCTTTATGATGAACTCTTTCTTCCGGAAGCCGCCTCATAGGAAATGGACCTGGATGAGCCCTGATGGTTCCACAAAAAATGAGATAGACTTAATCATGAGCACCAAGCGACAAATATTTAATGATGTCTCCGTGATTCACAGGGTAAAAACCGGCAGTGATCACCGAATCGTCAGAGGCACATTAAATATTAATGTCAAAATGGAAAGATCGCGTCTGATGAAGTCTACGCTCCGACCTTCTTATGCACATATCCAAAACCCCGAGAACTTTCAACTCGAATTGGCAAACCGCTTCGAATTGCTAGACAGCAGCGCATCAGTGGACGAAATCAACAACAGGCTGGTAGAGACTGTCCATACGGTCGGGTCCAAGTATTTTAAGCCCCACCTTAAAAATAGACCTCAAAAACTATCCAACTACACCCGAAACCTCGTGGCTGAGCGACGTTCCATGACGCTCCAAACCTCCGATGATGCTAAGTCCTATAGGCAGCTCAATGGACAGATACTGAAGTCCTTGCGACACGATTTACAGTCCTTCAATACAAGGCGTATTGAGGAGACCATAGCACAGAACAAGGGCTCCAAAGTGTTCGCAAGAGACGCGTCTATTGGGCAAAGCCAGTTGACGAAGCTGAAGACGGAGGACGGAAACGTAACCTCGAATAGGTCAGAGGTGCTCAGGGAGATAGAGAGGTTCTATGGGCAGTTGTACACCTCAGTAGCTGAACCTGTTGTTGACTTGGTAAAAAACCCAAGAGCCAAGCTAACCCGACACTACACTGAAGATATCCCGGACATCAGCCTGTACGAGATTAGGATGGCTCTCAAACAACTCAAAAATAACAAAGCGCCAGGCGAAGACGGAATTACCGCAGAGCTTCTGAAAGCGGGCGGAACGCCGGTACTTAAAGTCCTTCAGAGGCTGTTTAATTCCGTCTTGCTCGAAGAGAAAACGCCGGAAGCATGGAACAGGGTTGTGGTGGTTCTGTTTTTAAGAAAGGTGATAACACTTTACTGAAGAATTATAGGCCCATCACACTGCTGAGCCATGTTTATAAGTTGTTTTCGAGAGTCATCACGAATCGTCTCGAACGCAGGCTTGATGACTTCCAGCCTCCCGAACAAGCCGGTTTTCGGAAAGGCTTTAGTACCATAGACCACATACATACGCTGCGGCAGATTATACAGAAGATCGAGGAGTATAATCGGCCACTATGCTTGGCGTTTGTGGACTATGAGAAAGCCTTCGATTCGATCGAGACTTGGGCGGTTCTTAGATCTCTTCAGCGATGCCGCATTGACTATCGGTACATCGAAGTGTTGAAGTGCTTGTATAATAACGCCACCATGTCAGTCCGAGTACAGGGGCAGTGCACGGAGGCGATTCCCATAAAAAGAGGAGTAAGACAGGGAGACGTCATTTCTCCGAAACTGTTTACGGCCACCTTAGAGGACGCCTTCAAGCTCTTGGAATGGCAAGGACTTGGCATCAACATCAATGGCGAATACATCACTCACCTTCGATTTGCCGACGACATTGTGGTCGTGGCGGAGTCGCTGGAAGATCTAGGACGAATGCTCGATGACCTCAACAGAGTATCTCAACAAGTGGGTCTTAAAATGAACATGGACAAAACGAAAATAATGTCTAACGTCCATGTCGTACCCACCGCACTCACCGTTGGGAACTCTACTCTTGAAGTTGTCAACGAATACATTTACCTGGGACAGGTAGTCCGGTTAGGTAGGTCCAACTTTGAGAGAGAGGTCAATCGACGAATCCAACTCGGCTGGGCAGCGTTCGGGAAACTGCGCAACATCTTCTCATCCAAAATACCTCAGTGCCTTAAGACTAAAGTTTTTAGTCAATGTGTGTTACCAGTGATGATATATGGATCAGAGACGTGGTCTCTTATAATAGGTCTCATAAAAAAGCTCAGAGTTGCTCAGCGAGCTATAGAGAGAGCTATGCTCGGCGTTTCTCTACGCGATCGAATCAGGAATTAGGAGATTCGTAGAAGAACCAAGGTCACCGACATAGCCGTTAAGATTAGCAAGCTGAAGTGGCAATGGGCGGGCCACATAGCGCGTAGATCGGACGGGCGTTGGGCAGAAAGATTCTAGAGTGGAGAACACGTATTGGCAAGCGCAGCGTGGGACGACCGCCTGCCAGATGGACCGACGATCTTGTGAAAATCGCAGGAAGTCGTTGGATGCAGGTGGCATCGGGCCGGTTACGCTGGAAAGCGATTGGGGAGGCCTATGTTCAGCAGTGGACAAGTATAGGCTGAGATGATGATGATGATTATATCTTGGTCATTTAGTACATAAATATTGTTTATTATAAGGACATTTTTATAATTACTGACTGCTGTCGCATCGTGTTCGTCTATTTTATTCTCCTCTCATGTCTCCGGATTCCTGACTTGGTGTGGGGCTATGAAATAAGCGAGACAGTAACGAAAATATGACGAGATAGTAATTATATTAATAGCACTGTACTCCAGATCTCATGGAAATCAAATAGATTATGAATCTTTTTTTGTACTGACTCGTATGCAGAGATGACCAAAATGGATTAAGATTAATGATTAACCATTACAATTACATTTTGTAATCTTCAACGATTACGATTACACTTTTAACCTTGAATCATGATTGAATATTACACATGCAAGTGTAATCATTATTCTGATTACCTTTTACCCATCTCTGATTGTGCGTTACCTATTTGAGTTCCGTTAACTACACACTGGAGCACAGGAGCCCGTAGCCAGTACTTACCCATTGTAGGATTTCCGTTTCTAAAAAAGGCAGTAGTCTCAGCTCTGTCGTCATGTATTTCCTGCTCTCCTTAGAGTTCTCCTGGCTGTGATCTATTTTCGACGATGCATGGAAATTTCTGTTTTATTGTTGTTTTTTTTTTGTTATTATTTTTACTGACGTATTTCGTGTATGTAAATAAATAAATGAAGAATGTCTCTGTAATTCGGAAACATCATAATACATTATTATAACTTGAAAAATCCTACGTTTGTTTTGCAAGAATTTCTCGATTCAATTGATTCAAAATTGATAATCGCTGATCTCGTGGCCCAGATTTAAGTAGGCACACAACGCCCCGTCACTGCCATTAACTTTGATAGATTAAAGATATGAACATGGTGGTTACAATAATAATATATTCGGAACCGGGGAATGGCAGGCTTGCAGTGTCGCAGGCCAAGCGGATTTAATGTGCTTTCTACTTATTGACAAAGAGGAAAATGAACCATGAGTGGTGTGATTTAATACTGGTTTTCGTTTTTATGTATTTTTACAATAAGAACAATTTCAGTTTGTCAGACTTTACCTTATCTAGATCGTGTGCATAAATGCTGACGGGAATCTGGTATACTAGTGGTAATGTTTTGTGTCTTAATAAGAAAAAAGGACTGTGAACAACTATGCCAATTATTTTTCTTAAAACATGTTTTTTTTTCAATTTTCTTCATAACGCCCCTCGTAATTGATCTGTAAGGTATCCAAAACTTTGCTGTCCAGGGTAAGGTATTCATCAATTCTATTATCATCGATATTATGATATTAATTGGGGAGTCCAATTAATGTAGAATTTGATATAAAGTATCTGATGTGATGATACAGATATAAATATCATGCTTCTGGGCCTTGGAAAAAATGGCTCATTTTCATAGACGATTACCATTATTAAAAAAACAGAACCAGTGTGAGTTGTTTAGCACTCTAAGGGTTCCATACGTGTGCCACTAGATTTTTTTTTTCACTCCAGATGACCTTTCACCCTATTCTTTGACGTGCATTTCGTCGTAATTCTCGGACGGATAGACAGACAAGAAAGTGACCGTATAAGGGTTCCGTTTTTACTGATATACGAAACCCTAAAAAAGAATTAAAAGGTTTAAAAATTCTTTCAATTTTAACCCCGCGTATTTAATCCTATGTGTATCGTCGAAACTCAGTCTTAAAATAAATGATACCGAAATAAATAAACCAGAAGTGAGTGTCGTGTATCAAAACAAAGGCTATTGGAGATAGGTTTACTGTTACCATCGGATCATATAGCAAAATAAATAAAAACACCAAATCCCGGTAGATGGCGCTTTAGTGAGGCGCATTTCAGCCTGCACCGAGAGACGTGACATTGTGTTTAGTGATGTGTGGGTGGTATATCGATAATTTACTCCGCAGAATCTACTCCTGTAAACAAATTGACTTTCCGCAACCGCAAATATGAAATAAAAAAACAAATGCGGGAATGGTATTTTACAACAAAAATGTCATGTGGTTACAATTTGCCCTGACTCCCTGTTGTTAGATTGATTTTTAAATTTCTTAGAACATTATCTACACTGATGAAAGTGATGACAAAGGACTCTTTTTATCACAGTGGTTACTATTTTAACCAATGTGAAAGACAAAGAGATCGATACAAACTCTTGTAGGACGGAATTACGGAAATTTACGTACCAATTAATAGCGCGGAAACCAAGAGAGAGACGCTTGTTTTCATTTAGCACAACACATCTAAACACAATTTTATACGTAAATATTCTTAATAGGGCATTAAAATTACATTAGGAGACCGTCACGCCTATATTACCACATTACGACGGTACGAAAAATGTGAAGAAAAAAACTTAAAAAACCCATTAACAAAAAGCAAAAACTAAATATTTGAAGTCGGTACCAGTTAGTGCAGTCGGTTACTTGGCACCAACTTCAAATATTTATTTTTTGCTGTTTGAAGTCGGCTTTATTTTTTTTTAATATTTTTATTTTACAATTCTAAGAGACAAGTGAATTATTTACTAATATTTATATACCTATATTATATTATTTTGCTAAGTTGTACTGCAAGGTACCTACACGATTGATGTAATAACCATAATAACGGAATATATACATTCGTGCTGTTCGCCGTTAAGGAGTCCTCCGATGTATGTTTAAAGTCCAAAGTTCAATACCGATTTCATTAAAATAGAACCACCTATATCAAAATCAGCTCATAAATAAAGACGTTATAAAAACACAGACGAATTGTCGACCTCCTCCTGTTTTGAAGTTGGTTAATATTCTGATTAGTTCTATGGCAGGGTACCTATAGGATTGACGTAATACTAACCATAATATCTTAATCTAGGCATTCGTATTGTTTGTCGTTAAGGAGTTCCCTGGTGTATCTTTCAAGTCCAATGTCCAATACAGATGAAATTAAAATGGGACCACCTTGGAGCTATACTTAACTCAATGCAAAAAGAATCATCAAAATCGATTCATAATTGGCGGCATGATCGCAGTCGAATTGAGAACCTACTCCTTTTTAGAAGTCGGTTAAAAATACGACCATATTATCCTTGTACAAAGTCATCGCACAAATTGTGTTTTTTCAATTGAAAACTCGTTCCCCACTTGGAGAATATAGATGTGACGGTTTTTAATTTTAAATTCTTCTTTATTTTCATTAATTTATCGATACCTACACCTAATTCGTCCCTTCTCTAACAGCTCAACAAACGCCGTGTGCAGCGTTGACCTCGCGAGATACCCGGAATTAGATTTGCAAGCTATCATGCCGGCTCAGCGCCGGGCCAGCCGGATATTATAGCCGGTTTTAAACAATAACGTAACGCCGCTCGCTATTCATATCTGGCCGTTGACATTGTAGAGTGTGATATGTGTTTAAATACGTTCATTGATAGAGCGTTTCAAAGATTATAATTATAATGAATAGAAGCGCTTGTAAATTCTAATGAATAGAAGCGCTTGTAAATTCGTTGTCTCCTATTAGAACTCTACCTGTCCTACTGGAAGACCAACGCCGCAGAAAGTTACCATATTATTTTATTTATTTATTAAGGTAAAGAAAACAAACAGTACAAAAAAATGCAGAAATTAATTAGGTACACACAAATTATACAACATTCACCAATAAGGTTTCCAATAATGAAAATAAACAACTATGTACGGCCGGTAGAATTGAAAATAAAACTTATAAAATTGTCGTTTAATAAAATTTGTTGCCTTATTCTAAGTTCTTTCTTAAACCTAGAAAGTATCAAATGGAAGATATCGATGTCATTGAATTTGTTGTTGCTAAAACGACGAATTCAATGACATCTATATTATATTATTATCTAAGAAAGGGACCAATTTTAATTCCAAATAGTCACTCATTTCTTCTTTTCCTCAATTTTTTGTGTCTCTATTCTGAGAAGGGCGACTGAGACTCGCTCCTTTCAGCACTGAAGCGGTAATCATTTCACACCGCCATCATCCGCGGACTGGGAAAGACGTAGATTATCTTACGATCATTAAATAGATTGTGTCTAATTTTGATAGACAAGTTAAGGATTTCCGTAACCACTGTTTCCGTAGCGGCTGTCTTTGAGACGAACTGAAAGAGAGTGAAGAAAGCGAGTGATATTTGTAGGGGATAACTTGTTCGAACTACTTTCCCTACCTGGCATGGAATCTAAATATATGCAAATAGAAAGGTAAAAGAACAAATACTCTCTACAAAAACGTTTTATTACAAACATAATACCTTGTTAACACACAACAATATCTTTTGCTTAACGAGCTTATTCAAAGTTTGATGGAAAACATCATTCTATCCTGTTCATATTTTAGAAAGCTTATTTTGTGTACTTTTAATCCATGATAAAAGGTTGGAGGCCTCTTCGCCCTCCAATAAAACTTTTTTAATAATGGTTCCCGCTATTTTCTATCTCATTTGGTGAATTCGTCAATTCAGAGAGCTTAGTATGAAAACTTTGACGTTATGCGCTAGCGAGTAATCGTGCTGTCGCGTTCGTGCTTATTTATTAATGTGACAAAGATGGCATATAATCTTGCAAAATCGTCAATCTTTTCGTGCTCAGCTCGCTGAGGTCAATCTTGGGGATTAGAAGTGCCCAGTCGACCTTTGTCAAATGAAAATTGAATATTTTGTGACAATTTTGCTAAAGGTTCACCCATGTCAATGAGTTTGGCGGTTTGTGATATTGATTGCATATATGTATGTACTGTGTATTTTTATAGGACACATACAAAGCAGTGGAAAAGGAGAACTTTGTATGTGCTCGCGTTAGTGTGTGTATGTACGTGAGTGCGTGCGTGTGTGCGCGTCTGTGCGCCTATTTGCGTCTATATAGGTTTGTGTAAATGTGCATGTTTTTGAAACTATGTTTATACAACAAAGAAACAAAGAAGTATTGAATCAGTCAAATCGATGGACGGCTTGGTCCAGTGGTTAAGAGCTTGTGATGCTCCGCCCACTGTATTGAGTAGATAGTCGCGGAATCGATTCCGGCACGGGACGAATCTTTGTGTGATGGATGGTGGGGCTGCGTTTTTAAAAAAAAGAAAACCAGAAACATCCATATCGATCGGTATGGATGTTGCCGGTTTTGCTTCTACATGTCTGAAATAGCTTTGCCAGTAGTACTGCATCTTTGCTGATGGATGACTCACGTCATCTGCACGACCGATTAGGTTAGTATGTTTTTATTTTAAACTAGCTGCGCCCGCAACTTGGTTCGCATTATTTTCATGCCTATATTACACACACTAAGCTTTTTGTAGACCATATCTTTCTCCAAGATAAAATCTATATCCTTGCCTAATTTGATTAAAATCTGTTGAGCGGTTTGATAAAAAAGGTAACAGACAAACATTCAAATTTGGAATGGATGGAATATTTTTGAAATAAATAATTTTACTTAAACACTTAATTAAACAGATAACGCGGCACGTGACGTAATCATCGCTAAATGGTATTCTGGTTGCATATATAAAACCATTAATAATGATAATAATGATCACTAAGGTTATGCGCTCATAAACTTTTCACTGATAATGAAACTGTTAATTTAATTCAAAAAGTTTCGCACTATGAGATACTAAAGCTCTATATAAAACTATCTACGTACAGCAGTTTCAGCTAAAAAACCATTCAGGTTTCGCCACAACAAGCGATTTTCAGATAAGAGATATAACAGCTTGTTTAATCTTGAAAGGAAAGTTACTCAATATTTTGATAGTTTGAGATTGATTTGTGACTTTCATTTTTTGGGATTTAAAAATCAGTAATATAATATAAAATCACCGCTACATCAAACTCAAACTAAAATAATTTATTTTGTATAAACTCTGCGGGGGCGCTTACAATAAGTCAATTTTTTTTTTAAATATAAATTAGCTACTAATCTGGCACTGGATTGGAGCGCGGCCTCCACTGTGAAGATCCGGCACAGAAACTCAGTGGGCTTGTCTACTTTATTTAATTCTCTATTCTCTATTTTTTTTTCTTTTTTTCAATCATATTGTGTGGATACAATGTTTAGGTTACAATTATATTAAATTAACTACTAAACTACACTCATAACTAACTAAACTATTGTTTAAAGATGTTATTTATAAAGAGTATCAAAAGGATTTCAGATGGACCAATCCTCAAAAGCAGCACCCGTTCACGAGTATGACTATTCGAACAGCCATCACTACCCTCGACTAGCAGACGAGACGCAAGCAAAGACGTTATAGTCAGCATGACCAAACAAGAACCTGAAAGGTGGTAGTCAGATTGTGTTTACAAAGCAGCAATACCCCATCTTTTAGCCTTTGTCTACATTCCTTATAAAAGGGGTGGCAGAAGCCTATTATGTACAGGTACATTTAGCTATCAATGTTAGGTGCTATTCTAATACAGACTCTATTTAATGCGCATCGAACACTCATTACTTAGCAAGCATAATGTAGGTCGCGCAGATAACGGCGTCACCAAGGCGGTGTACATTTGTACAGCATTCGGTGCATAATCATTTAGCATTTTATATCTTACTAGCGACCCGCCCTAGCTTCGCACGGGTGAATTATACACATAAACTATTCTCTTGAATCAATCCGTCTATTGGTGATAACAGTATGGAAATACGTTTGGTAGTTATTGAGTTTATCGCGTTCAAACAGACAGACAGACGCGGTTCGGGGACTTTTTGTTATAATATGTAGTGATGTAGTGATCTTTCTAGCGTAATCAATAATTAATACAATAAACTCTCCAATACCATTAAACAGCATCCTTCATTAGTCTTTGCGACTGTTTCTGTGTATTTAACTGTACAGGATCTGCTAATGAGAAGTTTTAGATAGGGTAATGAAAGATTTTTTTTTTAATTTCAATGTTGTTGAGAATTTTGTTCGACCAATTTAAACTGTTGCCATTCGCACCTTGTGCCAACCGACGGAGGAATGGAAAATGATATATCTATTTATCTATATCATCACGCAATATCCCTTGCGGGGTAGGCAGAGAGTACGGAGATCCAACTGGTTCTTTCCTGACAGACCTCTCGGAAAATATGTCGGAAGAAAACATGACAAAACAGATATACATTGCGAAAGTGGAATGATGTAGGTACCGAGAAAACCTAGATTATCTTACCATGAAAAATTATGGTTCCTGATAATGTTAAATTTAGATCCTACTTGTCATCATTGCCATTTGTGACGGATTTTTTAAATAAGTTTATTATAGCGTACTAAACGAGAAGCAGCATTTTTTGCAAATTTAAAAAAAGTTAATTACATGAAATAAAACTATTTTTTCGGATATTATCACGGTTTATTTTGATTTTAAGTTCCCGACGTTCAACAAATCCGAAAAAATAGTTTTATTTCATGTGTAATATTCGCGTAAATCTAAGAACTCAGTAAAGTTAATTACATTAAAAATTGTTGGAATCAATTCAGTAATCGATTTACAACAAACTACTTTCAGGTTTTGCGTTTGGTTGGGTTACATCATCATCATCATCGAATAGGGGCCTACATTTTAACATTTATGGCTGAAAATTATTTTTTGGTCATTAATAACACGACAAATAATTTTATTTTAGCGAATACATAGGACTTCTCTGATCAGGAAAATGGTAAACCGATTTCGTTGCTTTAAGAAAAATAATGATATTGGTTAACCGTTGAAGTCGTTCTTCATAAAAGTTGCTAGTTTTTCTGAAGACTTTTGAGGCACTTGTAGGAACAATAAAACCCTTTGTGCGCACTTCAGTGGTCTGTTTGTTTTTAGATATTTCTAGAAAAGCTCCTTGGAAGACGTGTAATGCTGGATTTCACGTCTTCCAAGGAGTGGTGGGCTTATTGATTTAGGGTAACAATTCAAATCAGATACCGAGGTAAATTTATTTTATGTTTGTTAGTTTTGACGTGTAATGTGCGTAGCAACCACGAAGCACTAATTTCGAATCCGAGGTCGGACAAATTGTAGTTTTGCTATCGAAAAAAACTTGAGACCCCTTTCCTTCTTCGATTTTTCGGAATCTATGAGAGCGGAGGCAGCCAGAGAGATCTGTAGGGAGAAAACCTGTTGGAACTTTGTACTCTCTGTTTACCAGGAGCCATTGTTTACTCTCTGGTGTCAGCTGGTGTAGCCCCTCGAATCCACCGCTAAATTTTCGAGTAGGACAGTACTCCACAATATGCTGGATAGTCTGCACAGTCACAACAAGGAGACTCAGTGATGCCCTACCCGTGCAGATGAAAATTGCATCTGGCGACCTATGATATAGATATGTAGTTCGGAATCTTTCTCGTTAAAATGATAATAGGCTCGCTTCCTATTTACTAAAATCGTCAGCCAAAACTGAGGGCACACATTTCACTTCTGCTACCCCTTCTTGAGAAATAAAGACGTGATAGTCTTATTTTATTATTTCTATTTTAATATCCAAGATCACAATTTCCAATAAACTCGCAAAAAATATCCATCTATCACAAATATTAAATTAAATTTTCATATTGGCAACGCAAATAGACTTGTATCGTATTGAACGCCGATATCAGGTTCGATTAAATTTCGGTATTAATAAACTTTGATACACTATTGAGATAGCGGTACCGATATTGGAAGCTCGCAGCTCTGTATTCAAAACGAGAATCGATTTAAATGCTAAAAGGTTTAAATATGATACGAAGTTTAGTAGATATTGGAGTGGCAGATAGTTAGGTCTTTGAACAACAAGAGGAAAAGAGGATTTGGGCATTTTCGAATGACAAAAGGTTTATATGGTTTTGAAGAATCGGTCATATTTTTATGTACGTACCTATATGAGAACTGGTCCGTACTTTATCCTTTCACTGATTAAACATGTACCGTAGTACTCTTGAATTTGGTCTCGTTCGGCATCACACTGGAGCTATAACCAATTATTTTGTACGCACTCTTTACATATTTTATAGTAACCCTTTCTCTTATTATTATCATTATACTTTTTATTATATACCTTTACAAACCCTCTATTTTGCAAATGGGGGACTATGTAGACACTGACTGATACCATGAATCTAAGTTTTAGTCTAACACTTATGTTTAATCTACACTTAAGCACATCTATTTAGCTCGTTCTACACTGTTTTCCAATACCCCATGAACGCAAGAAGAATTGTAAATCTCTCATTTTTAAAAAGAGTAACAATGGAATTTCTTGCCCTTCTTCTCCACAGGAATGACTTTCCTAACGGGTGGCAGAGTCTTAAGTAATCTATAATGTTCTATTGTTGACTATTCATAAGTGCCAAAGTTAACATTAATAAAAGACTTTTCAGAATCACGCCAGTTCCAACTAAATTCATATGATACTCTTAATCTTTCGAAATAAAGAAGACCGATTATAATTATCTGAGGTAAAGATTAGAAGTCATATTTTTAGTTACAAAGGTACAAAGTATACACTATCTATCTATCTATCTATAACCTCACGCCAGATCCCTTGCGGGGTAGGCAGAGAGTACAGAGTTCCAATCGGTTCTTTCCTTACATACCTCTCTGGCTTCCTCCACTCTCATAGTACGTCTCATACATGCTCGCCGGTTACGGAGACTCTTGACTTTGAACTTTTATTAATAAATAAGTAGTCAAACTGTAAAATAAAATTAGTCAATTAGGCGCATTAAAATATTGTTGACTTTTGTATATTTAATAAACATATGATTATACCATAACAAAGAATATTTATATAATTTCTAAAAAAACTATAACCCTTGCGGTATCCCGCTGGATTGAAGTCAAACCAGCAAAAATCCCGCTGGATTGAAAACAGGCAAGGTATAACAAGGCTTAACCGGACTATACATATCTAAATGTGCAATAAGCAGTGATAGCCTAGTGGTTAGACCGTTGGACTGCAAAGTCAGAGGTCTCGGGTTCAAACCCAGGCACGCACCTCTGTCTATTCGAAAGCATGTGCGTATCGAAAATTAACTCTCACTTGCTTTAACAATGAAGGAAAACATCGTGAGGAAACCTGCATGCCTAACAGTTTCTTGAAGGTGCGTGAAGTTCGCCAACCCGCACTGGGCCAGCGTGGTGGACTATGTCCTAAACCCTCTCAGTTTAAGAGGAGGCCCGTGCCCAACGGTGGGAAAGTTTCTTAACAGGGCTAATATTATTATATTATTGTAAGTGTGCAATGCCATTTACACGGAAGTACGTATAAACGGAATAGCCGTTTAAACGAAAGCGTGCCAAGGAGTATAATTACATATAAGTATGTGCGTAGGCATATCATGTACGTAGGTATGGGTGTAAAATGGAGGAGAACAGAAAGGTTTGTATAAATCTCTGTACTGTATATTCGGTGAGAGTTTTGGCACAATTATATTATTCATTAGCTGAAAGGTCGGTCCAGTACGGGACTGACGCTTTCCGAAAGACGTCACTCGAAGTTTGCCTATTTAGAAGTTCAGTTTTAAAAGCCATGCACCATTATCTTTGTACTTCACAAGTTCAAGAAAATGAAAGTCATCAAAAAGGAATTACTTCTCTGTGACAAATCGTGGAAACGTTGCGATAGAAAGTTTTTGGGTGTACGTCTCATTGTCAGCGATTTTATGAGCGATATTTCTGTATTTTCTTTCCGTATAAATCTTGTGGAACTACTGACATAACTTTATTTTTTATTCTGCACTACCTTTACTAAGGAGATTGTAATCCTATGTTACTAGAAAAGCACCTATCTTATTATAAAAGGTAACTAAATGATTAAGTAATGATTGGCATCAAATAGGCGGATTGACGAGACTCTTATAACGCCGTGGTACGACGATGGTTTTAAAGATCACCATGGTTAACCAGCGTATGGATCGGTCAGTCTGTGAGGGGGTCCTATAGGAGAGGTTTTCATTTCCGATCGCCTCGCTCCATTTCATGTGGTAGTCATTAAATCAATTAGAACTTATGAGTGTTACGATAATTTCCAACAGCAGGTGGCTATAAATCTGCCAATAATTAATTTCGCATCCACGTAGTGGAGTCTGTCCTGTTCTTCCTCACCTCGATTTCGGAGAGGTTTCCGGGAGTGGAGCAGTATTCACTGATTTCCTATAAGTATTTCTAGCATCTTTGACCAAAGTTTTTGAGGTAACTGTTATAATGGCATGTGTTTATGTCTAACCTATAATTTCCCTCAGTTATCGCTATCTATCCCACTAAGAGGTCTGATGATCTGGTAAAAGTCGCAGCGTGCGTACAACACAAAACCCGACATCGTTGTAATCTTTTTGGGTTCATTGTCATTGATGCTGATAATCGCTACCTATGGGACCAAACCCTATAGGTAACAACACGATGTAACAGACTATTTATTACATCCAAGGTGGAAAAGTTACGCATATTGTAACAGAAGTTGTTACTGTCAGCGATAACAGCCATAAATCCGCGGGCCGGATAGCTTATCCGAGAAATTGTGAAAGTTTTTATATTTGGCACGGCATTAATTATGTGTTTCATAAATCATAAATCATTTATTCAGTGTGATTTTTGGTGATACAATATGATCTTGGTTTAACATTAAGTTTCTCAAAAATCAACCCATTGGGCGTACACTGTTTAGGTAGTTAAAATACATGCAATTACATTATTACTGTTATCAACATTACATAATATTATTATTTCTTGTGTGTAAGTGATTTGCAAAAAGGAATTCGTCAACTGTATAATAGCATTTGTCCAATAAAAATATATTTAATTTTTGTTTAAATTGTGTCAAGTTTAGGTCTTTGATGTCATTCGGGATTTTATTGAAAATTTTTATGGCCATGCATAGTATGCTCTTGTGCAGAAGTGCAGTTTTGGAAGGTCTCAAACAAAATTCATGCCGATATTTCTGTATCACTCTTCTAGATCGCTTTTCGGCTATATTTATAAAAATATCACTATTTTTTTTCACAAACAATGCGGTCTCATATATGTAAAGACATGGCAATGGTAATATTTTAAGAAAAGTAAAATGAGGTTTGCAACTATCAATTGGTTTCAAGTTACATATTGATCTAATGCATCTTTTCTGCGCTTTGAAAATGGAGGATTTTTCGCAGGAATATCCCCAAAATACAACTCCGTATCGCAAAATGGACTCGACATAACCATAATAGGCAGTGACGACAGCTGCCTGGTTAACAACTTTTTTAAGTTTGTACAGAGAAAACGAGAACTTACTCAGTTTTTTAATTAGGATAGATGCATGTTCTTTCCACGTCAGTTTATAGTCAATTGTTAAACCAAAAATTTGGTATAATGTACTTCTTCAATTCTTTCATTATTGATAATTAGATTAATGTCCGGTGCAATAGTTCTTTGTCGAAGAGTAATAATTTTAGTTTTATTAATATTTAACATTAAATTATTTTGTTCCAGCCATTCAATAGACTGGCGTAAAGCATTATTTATATCACATTTGAATTCACTTTCTTTATCGTGCCTTACTATTATTGTGCTATCATCAGCAAATAGCACCATAGGGAAACTTACATGTTTTGGAAAGTCATTAATATAAGCTAAAAATAAGAGTGGTCCCAATACGCTGCCCTGTGGGACTCCACAAGCTATTTCATGTTCTTCTGAAACGTATTTGAGTTCTCTTTTAGATTTTTTACATATTCGACTAATTTCCGTATACTGCGTTCTGTTAGTAAGGTAGGATTTTATAAGAGAAAGAACGTTCCCTCTTATTCCATAATTATAAAGTTTATTTAGTAATACATTATAATCTATAAGGTCAAATGCTTTGGTCATATCCATAAATATAGCACTTATTGGGACTCTTTGGTTCATATCTGTCATTACGATATCAAGAAAGTCATATATGGCCATATTTATGGATTTATTTTTTTGAAAACCTTTTTGTTCCTTCGCTAAAATATTATTTTTGGTAAAATAGGAGTACATTTCATGATAGATGACTTTTTCATATATTTTAGACATTACTGAAATAAGTGCAATAGGTCTATAATTTTGTATGTTGGTCTTATCGTCTTTCTTGTGCAATGGTTTTATTATGGTTGGTTTTAGTTTGTCGGGATAAATGCCAGAGCATATACAGAGGTTTATGATGTAGCTAATTGAACTCGATATTACATCCGAAACAAATTTGAGTACTCTTGTCGAGATGCCGTCATATCCTACGCTTGATTTATTTTTTAAATCTTGTATAGTTCGATTTACTTCAGTAGGAGTAGTTGGCCCTAGAAACATTGATTGTCTACAGTTCCATAATTTTTTGAACCTGTAGATTTTGAACTTTCCGATAGTAATCTAGCTTGATTTATAAAGTGTTCATTGAATGCATTTGCTATACCCTTAGGGTTATTTATTGTTATTCCATTGTAATATATTTCTTTAATGTAATCGCGTGGTAGAACACTTTTGTTATTATTTATTATTTTCCATGTGTCTTTGGACTTATTTTTTGATGTGATAATTTTATGGTTATTTTTGGCTTTTTGTGTCAATTTTATAATTTGTTTTAGTCTTAATGAATAGTTTTTAAGTTTGATAAGGTTGTGTGCGGTTGGTTTCTTTCTGAGTTGCCAAAGAAGCTGTCTTTTATTTTTGCTACAGCGCCTTATACCGGGCGTTAACCAATTTGGATTTCTTCTTAGCTTTATCTTTTTATTAATCCAAGGAAAAGACAAATTATAGAATAACTGAAATATTTCTATAAAGGTATCATATGCCATGTTAGGGTCTTCAGCTTTATGGACATCCCAAAATGATAAAGAAAATATGCATGATATAAACTTAGTAAGATTTTCGTAGCTATAATCACGCACTGAGACATTCCAGCTGTTTAGCACACAAGTCTTTTTAACCGGAATCTCTAATGTTTGAGCCGTTTCGATAGCTGGGGCCCGGACCCATATATAAATATAGGAGTAAGATCCCAGGCAAGCCAGACGTACGTGATTTTAGAAAGGCTAGAATTTTGTGAATGAATACTCTAATATCTCTAATACTATAAAAATGTAATGTAAGGATTGTGGTTGGTAACGATGTGCTAGAGCAAGTGAATGAGTTTGTATATCTTGGATGCGCCTTCAGTTAGGATGGGAAATACACCACTGACATAGAGAGAAGAGTGAGTGCAGGGAACAGAGTGAATGGTGCGATGGGAAAGCTACTCGGGAGCCGGCACTTAAGCCATAAGGCGCAGCTGGCCATACATAACGGAGTTCTTGTCCCAACGCTGTTATATGGTAGCGAGATCTGGGTATGTAAGAAGGAGAATGAAAGTAGGATAAATGCGGTAGAAATGCGAGCTCTGCGGAAGATGTGCGGAGTGAAGCTGACCGACCGCATTAGCAACAGCATAGTAAGACAGCGAGTAGGTATGAAAGATAGTATCGGTGTAAAGATGAGAAAAGGCATGCTCCGCTGGTTCGGGCATATAGAAAGAATGCCAGAGGAAAGAATGACAAAACAGATATACAACGTGAAAGTGGAAAGATGCAGGTACCGGGGAAGACCTAGACTATCTTACCACGACCAAATAAACCGAGTCATATCTGATGGAAAAGTCAAGAGTCTCCGTAACCGGCGAGCGTGTATGAGACGAACTATGAGAGTCGAGGAAGCCAGCGAGGTATGTAAGGAAAGAACCTGTTGGAACTCTGTACTCTCTGCCTACCCCGCAAGGGATCTGGCGTAAGGTTATAGATAGATAGACTATAAAAATCAGCAAGCTAAAGTGGTAATGGGCTGGTCACATTTTCCGCAGAACGGACAACCGTTGGAGCAGACGCGTTTTGGAGTGGAGACCACGAACTTGCAAACGTAGTGTGGGCCCCCCCCCCCCCGCGAGATGGAGTGACGACCTGCGTCGGATAGCCGGCAGGAACTGGTTGCATAAAGCCGAGGATCGGGCTCTGTGGCGCATATTGGAAGAGGCCTATGTCCAGCAGTGGACTGATTTGGGCTGATGATGATGATGACTCTAATATGTACGTTACAAATGTATGCATTTGCGCTACCTTCAAACTTGGGTCGTTTTAGAGGTAGCAGTTACAAAGGGTGCATAAGAATGCTGCCAATGTACGGGATAGTATAAAAACTAATTTTTATGTATGTTATCCTACTTAATATTATAATTGTAAAAGTTTGTGTCTGGACGTTTGTTACTCAATCACGTAGTCGTTGTTACGTAATCACACAGATACCTGAATTAACACATAGAATAAGTTTTATCCCGGAAAAACGTTACATTCCTGTTTTAAGATAACGCCGACGAAGACGCGGGCAGAACTAGAACAGAATATTGTTAAATATCAACATTCGATACTATTCGGTCTAGTCATCTGTTAGTATTTTGTGATGAAACGTTGGGATGAAAGTTGTAGGAGTTTTATATTAACCAGACAAGTCATTATCAGCCAAAAGATATTCAGTGCAGGACAACCCCCCCCCCCTCACACAAAGATCGCCAAGTCAACCTGCTATGTACTGTAGGTATGCATTTTCTTTTCGAGCGTAGTGGTTGCACGCTCGCCCTTAAGTCCGGTGAAGCTGTAGAAGCCTCGCGGCCAACAGCGGACATCACTCACACACACACGCATTTTCTTTAAATTCTTTTTTGTTCTCTTAATTGATTCATAATATATGTAAGATTGTTTATTAGTCAAGCTACGCTTATTGTATTAGAATATTTGTTTTAAGTTTAGTGCATAGCTGTTTAATACTGACGTGAAACTCTGGCTCCCATGATACAGGCAATCGTTTGAGAACCACCAGTATTTATTTATTTATTTATTTATTTAATACTTTATGCACTACAGGTACAAAGGCGGACTTAATGCCTGAGGCATTCTCTACCGCAAGCAAACGTTCTATTAAACCTTGGATTACGGCAGGTATCCTAAGGTGCATACGAAATAGGAACAAACTTCAAAAAAAAAACACGATTAGATCCAAATAACGAATTATTAAAAATCAGCTATAAACGATATCGGAATTATTGCAATAAATTGTTACGAAAGTTAAAACTAACCCATGAAAGAAACCAATTAGCACTATCTACAAAGAATACTAAAATGTTATGGAAAAATATTAAGTCAATAGCGCACATAAATAAAACGAAAACTGAAAACACTAAACTATTAAACATAAAAACTTCTTTAAATGACTCGGTCAATTATGTAAATGAATACTTTGCCAATATTGGGAGCAAATTAGCTAATGACATTCTAGAAAAATCTAATATTTCAGGTAGACACCCTTATAGAACAAAAAACATTCCTCTGAACTCATTCGTTCTTCTGACAACAGATCCCCAAGAAGTACATAATGTACTTATAAGTCTAAAGACAAACAGTGCCCCTGGGTGTGATAACATCCCAGTTAGCTTTTTAAAGCTGGCAAAAAATGAACTAGTCCCACTCATCTGTCATCTTGCGAATCTCTGTTTCTCAAAGGGTGTCTTTCCACGCCTCTTGAAGCAATCTATTATTACGCCGGTATATAAGAATGGGAACATGGAAGATATCAACAACTATAGACCAATATCTGTTTTGCCATCCATATCAAAAATATTAGAAAAGTTTATAAATAATAGACTCGTTAAATATCTTACCAGTTTTAAATTATTGTCTGATAATCAATATGGATTTAGGTATGGACGCTCAACTGAAGACGCAATTAAGGATCTAAGCTCTTTTATTGTAAGCCAATTGGATCAGGGAAAAAAACCAATGGCTGTATTCATTGATCTAAGAAAAGCGTTTGATACTGTCCATGTCCCCATACTTGTGAAAAAACTGGAGGATATAGGTATAAGAGGCAGATGTCTAGCACTCTTTAGGGATTACTTAACAGATCGGAAACAAAAAGTAAAAATCGGCGATTATATCAGCAGGGACACAGAAATCACATTTGGAGTACCACAGGGTAGTGTACTGGGGCCGACATTGTTTTTGATCTACATCAATGAGATATGCAATCTCAATATTAGTAATGCCAAAATATTCGCCTATGCGGACGACACTGCTGTAGTGTTTTCTGATTACACTTGGGATAAGTTAAAACTCACAGCGGAGACAGGACTGTCTATTATTAATCATTGTTTAAGGTCTAACTTGCTTACACTTAATACGGAAAAAACAAAATTCATGTGCTATTCCATTTATAATCGATCTCAGCCTGAAAATAGTTACAACATACGAATACATGACGTGAACTGTACACACAAAGATTCCTGTAATTGTTTCCCTATAACTAAAGTTACTTCCACTAAGTATTTGGGTATTATAATGGATCAAAGGCTATCTTGGTATCCACAAATTGATAATGTAAGTAATAGAATTAGAAAACTTACTTGGATTTTTAAAACTTTAAGGCATGTTGCCACAAAATTACTTTTAACTAAAATTTATGTCACCTTGGCTCAATCTGTAATAGGGTACTGCATATCTGTTTGGGGGGGAGCTGCAAAGACAAAGTTTATAACATTGGAAAGAGCTCAACGATCTTTGATTAAAGTCATGTATTTTAAACCATATAGGTACTCTACGGAGGAGCTCTATTCGCTAAGCGAATTATTAACAGTAAGAAAACTATATATTCTACAAAGTGTATTAAAAGTACATAAAAACATCATCTTTGATCCGAATAGTTTAAAAAAAAGGAGATCAGATAACGTTGCCAGGATCCCATTCACAAATACCAGTTTCGCTACTAAACAATATTATAGACAATCTGCTTATCTTTATAATAAAATTAATAAAAACTTACTTATTCACACAATGCCCGTATATAATTGCAAGAAAGTCCTAGTCGAATGGTTGAAACGAAAATCCTATGATTGAACGAATATCCAAAGAACCTCCGTGTGTACTAAGGAGTAAACTCAACTGTTCCACTGTGCCAAGGTTGACGCTACACCGAAACTGACCGGTAGTCATTAATCGGTTGAAAATCTCGAAACCGCGGGCTAACTTTTTCCATTAAACATTCATTTTCGGTGCAGCGCCATCTATCGGAGTATGTTGTAAACAACTTAATTATTGAACATGATTGTTCACAGTGAAATTGCGATAATTGTTCCAACATACCGCCCACCAAGGACAAACCAAATATTTTATTTTGTCCTTAACCTACTGTGCCGCCCACCATGAGAATATTACAATACAAAGGCTGACACATTACAATGTAAATTTCTTAAAATTAACTATGTGTCAACAATTAAACAACATTATAACATAAACAACTTTTACCACTAATCAACTGCCCCTTCTTTCATTTAAATCTAAAGGTTTTATTCTTTTTCTTTTCCTAATCCTATTTTTACCTTCAGTTACCTGCCTGTCTCCCAAATTGTTATGGACAGATTTAGGTACTTTATTATGATAGACTATCCCAGATAAAATCCAACCTAAACTTGTATTTTGTGCTACTGGGCCACCACTAGGACACTTTTTGAAGCCTGCTCTAAGAAGATCACAATATACTTCTGCTCCCAGTAGCAAGTCTATGTTACTTGGTTCACTGTAAGTAGGATCAGCTAATTTTAATTTATTTAATTCTTCCCACTCTAAATTTTCTACCTTATTAAGGGGAAGGGGGCTGGTAATTGTGTCTAATACGTAAGCTTTCACATTTACGACCGTATTTGGTTCCACTAACGACTTTAATTCTATTTGGACCATAGATTTTGAGTTTAACAACTGGTCTCCACCTAAACCAGATATCTGTCCGTAAGCAGTTATCTTTTTTAACCCTAAATATTGCACAGCTGCTTTTGTTACGAAAGACGACTGTGACCCTTGGTCCAACAAAGTTCGAATAATTTTATAACCTTCGCCGTTTTCAGACCGAGCCCTGACTAACGCCGTTGGTAGCAAGACCTGATTAATATTTCCTGTCGAAAAACAAGCGACTATTGGTTCCTCACTTTTTAAACTGTCAGTTGCACAAGTTTCTTTGCATTTCTTTTCACTACTACTACTACTGACCTTTAAATTATAATAACTTCCTAAACCATTGGGATGTAGTAGTGAGTGGTGTTTATGTTTACATTTTGCACATCTAATTTTAGCCTTACATTTTCGAGCCGAATGGTTATTACTTAAACAATTATAACATAACCTTTTACGTTTTACAAAGTTACGTCTTGAATCTAATGGTTCCCTACAAAAACTTTTACACATATTTAACTTGTGAGTCTCTGAACAAAATTGACACATTACATTATTAGCATTATTTGTTACGTGTAATGCTTTTATTTTTACTACATTATTATTATTTACATTATTATTCTTTTAATGATTCTTGTAATTTGAATTGAATCTAGTTTCCAGAAATTCAATAGATTTGTATCGCTTGGTTAGAAATTGTTCAATTTCACTATAAGTAGCTAACTCATCAATTGAATTGTTATGAAATTCCCATTGCCTCCTGGTCTCTGGATCCAATTTCAGAGATAAAATATGTACTACAATAACATCCCAGGTTTTGACATTAATTCCAAGATTTGACAAAGCAGATAAACAATAGTTTGTGGTATTAATTAAAGCCTTTAAACTACTTGCAGATTCATTTGTCATATTTTTCTGACTGAGTAATGTTTTTAACAAGTTATGACAAATGTACTTTTTGTTACTATAGTGATTTTCCAATAAGTCCCAACACTTTTTATAATTATCTTCCGTGATAGGGATATGTCTTAACAGTTGTTATGCTTCGTCAATTAAATAACTTTTCAAGTAATGAAGTTTCTGAACATTGCTTAATGAATTATTATTATAAACTAAGGACTGAAACAAATCTTTAAATGTAGACCATTCTGAATAATTACCAGAGAAAGTAGGTATATTAATCTTAGGTAATTTAAACTGAGGTGCTTCAATACTATGTGAACTAGCTGATGGCTCAACTGTTTGAAGTTTTGATAAATTAGTTTTCAATTCACATTTATACTCCATGTACACAGTTTCAGTTTGGCCATACATGTCGTTTTTCATATAATTAGAAGCCATAACTTCCTTAGCATCATAGGTGCGCATTAAATCTCTATGACCACAAAAAAACTCTCCCCATAGATGATCTAAGGACTCTACTCTACCCTCAACATATTCAAAAGTTATTCGTTCCTTAGGGGACTTTTTGAAGTTAGTTTTAGCTTTTACTGCGCGAATGCGCGAATTTATGTCTACCTGATAATTAATCAGAGACTCCATTATTACAAACAATTAAACAAACTATATTTAAACCTAACAATTATCTAATTATAAATTCTTATTAGCAAATAAAGTTCGATCTAAAATGTTTTATACAATAGTTTTCACGGTTTTCACTTCACTTATTCTTACTCATATCACTGACACTTTACAATCACTTTAGCGTTGTACACGTAGCTCGTTACTGGCGCTGATCACGGCAACCACGCGATGACGTTGAAGTTTACGATGCGCTCGCTGCTCCGCTCAGAGTGCGCTCGCTGATACCTCGCACCCCGATGATTGCGCAACAGCTGCGTGCGCCGATGGACTGCCGTTCTGCGGTGTAGTTACCGCACACCTACCAAGGTAGCGGCTAGAGGCCAGCTCCTGGTCTATAACGGAGGCTCGGGCCGCGAGGCCGTTGACTTGCCGTTCTCCGGTGTCAATACCGCCCTACCAAGGTAGCGGCCAGAGGCCAGCTCCTGGTCAATAACGGAGGCGTTAGCCACCCGTCCGTCCTTGGCAGCGGCCGAAGCCAGCTTCAGGAATATAACGGAGGTGTCAGCTGTGAGGCCGTAGACCAACCGTCCTGCGGTATCAATACCGCTCTACCGAGGTAGCGGCCAGAGGCCAGCTCCTGGTCTATAACGGAGGCGTTAGCCACCCGTCCGTCCTAGGTAGCGGCCGAAGCCAGCTCCAGGATTATAACGGAGGCGTTAGCCACCCGTCCGTCCTAGGTAGCGGCCGAAGCCAGCTTCAGGATTATAACGGAGGCGTTAGCCACTCGTCCGTCCTAGGTAACGGCCGAAGCCAGCTCCAGGATTATAACGGAGGCGTTAGCCACCCGTCCGTCCTAGGCAGCGGCCGAAGCCAGCGCCAGGATTAATAGCGGAAGCGTTCTCGACAGCTTAAAGCCATCCGCTAACCGCCCAGCCGGAATCCGGCTCTCGAAGGACCATGAACGAAGTTCCAAAGAACCTCCGTGTGTACTAAGGAGTAAACTCAACTGTTCCACTGTGCCAAGGTTGACGCTACACCGAAACTGACCGGTAGTCATTAATCCGTTGAAAATCTCGAAACCGCGGGCTAACTTTTTCCATTAAACATTCATTTTCGGTGCAGCGCCATCTATCGGAGTATGTTGTAAACAACTTAATTATTGAACATGATTGTTCACAGTGAAATTGCGATAATTGTTCCAACAATGATGATACAGAGGGATTGTTAAAAATCGTAACATAACACACACACATCCACACATTAACACACACACACTCCCACACACACACACATACACACATATGAACACACATACACACACACACACACTACGCACACATATCCTACACAATTGAGTTTGTTCATCTTGTTTTCATGATTACTTTATATTTTATTTTTCTTTTCACTTTAAGCTGTACTTAAATATTAATGTAACTTTAGATATGGAAGTGCGGGACCTTCTGGCACAAGTATTTTATATACTTAATAGAAGATCCCAACCTCGCTTATTATGATGTAATCCTTTGGTACAGAAATAAAAGAATTTTTAATTTTTTTAATTTTTAATTTTTACCAGTCTACCTTAGGGTGATGCAAAAACTAGTGAAGTAGGTGCTAATCCATAGAAGATAAAAATAAAGAGATAGAAAAAAAGATACATATATATATAATAAGATACATATATATGGTATATATAGATATATATATAACTAATATATACATATAATAATAAATACACATATACACAAATTAAATTAAAATTGAGATCATTCTGCTAAAGTTTTGAGAAGATAATCCTGCACTTTGTTTTTAAAAGACAAGCGATTTGTGGCCATCCTGATATCCTGGGGCAGTGCGTTCCATAGCAAAATGGATTGGACAGAGAAAGAAGAGTGTATACAATTAGAATGGTGAGAAGGGCATTGGAGAAGACGATTATTACAAGAGCGAAGATGTTTATCATGATTAGTATATAGAAATTGAAAATGGGATGAAAGATAATCAGGCGAAGCAGGAGAGTAAAGAATAGAAAATAACATTGTCAGTGCCCGTAGAGCCCTGCGCTTGCGAATTGGCAACCACTTTAGATGGGAACGATACTCAGATACATGGTCAAATTTACGTATATTAAATATGAATCGAATGCAGTTATTTAGAAGGCGGTCGAGTTTGTTGAGATGATCTGCATTCAGGTCGTAGTAGCACACATCACCATAGTCGAATATAGGAAGGATTAAAGACTGCACGAGCATTGTTTTCGTGCTAGAGGGGAGTAGGTTTTTAAAGCGTAGGTTTTTATTTATAATTTGTTAGTTTTGTTTATGCACAAATAAATCTGATTTGATTTGATTTGATCTAGTTTTTACCTGTAAGGTAAACGGACGGTAAGGACCTTCCACCAGGTCCATCCTACTTGACATTTAGTAGCCCTTTAATGGATTCGATAGCAGTGATAGCCTAGTGGTTAGACCATTGGACTGCAAAGTCAGAGGTCTTGGGTTCAAACCTGGGCACGCAACTCTGTCTTTACGAAAGCATGACCATATTAAAAATTAATTATTACTTGCTTTTACGGGGACGAAAAGTATCATGTGGAAACCTGCATGCCTAAGAGTTTCTCGAAGGTGTGTGAAGTTCGCCAACCCGCACTTGGCCAGCGTGGTGGACTATGGCCTAAGCCCTCTCAGTTTGAGAGGAGGCCCGTGCCCAACGGTGGGACAGTTTTTTAACAGGGCTATTATTATTATTATAGATTCAACACGTATCGAAATTGAGATGAGATGAGAGAAAGATTCTTATTTATATTCTTAGAAAAGGTAATTGAAAATAAATCCGAAAAAAGAAATTTCAATTTGAAGTCGCAGTTGCCGTAGAAATTCATATCACATTAAAAGAAGCGCCATCTTAATTAATACCGAATAGGTAATACCACCAATTAAAACTTACTTTGTCAATTAAGATGAAATTTAATATTTCTATAAAGAAAATTAATATTCATTTCAATATAAACTAGACTTTGCTCGCGACTCCGTCCGCGTGAGTCTATTGCATTGAGACTTTTATAATTTGATTGTAAATCAGGATTAGTACCTATGAAAGTGCAGATAGTTATGAAAGAGGCAAAGCTCTATGACTCTGCGGTATTCTTAACGAGCAATTACTATGGTTTCGTAGCATTCAGCCCGGATGGTATGAAATGGGTAACCGTTTGCGGTATTGCATTTTCAAGCGTCTAAACGACAAACATAGCAATAAATGACATTTGGTATGACACGCAAATTAATGGAATGTAAACAACCTTGAAAAAAAGACATCTTTACTTGTGGTTATGAAAACTGTATAAAGGAAATAGACAATATTTAGTTCTTAAGTCGGATATAGTAGTACAAAGTACGTTTATTTTTTGCTCTGTAATGTACATTAATAATAAATAACAGATCCAGTGAGAAAAAAATGAAAGGACAACTGAGTTGACTAATTGGAGATTAAACGTCACAATATGAGAACGGTAAGATTATACCTAAAGGTAAAATAGCAATAAGTTTTAGTGTTTTAAAATTATTCCCAAAGTACATATACTAAATTTATAATTACTATTCTCACGCGTAATTTTCTCAGGCAAATGTCTCTCCCATCTTTTCACTTAACCCGACCCTTGGCCATTTCGGATCATCTCTCCTTATAGGCGTCAAGGTCTTCGTGCCATTTTTTTCTATGTCTTCCCCGGCGTCGGTTTCTATCTGGTTGCCATTCAGTGGTGATTTTTCAAATCAAATCAAAAGTTTTTTATTCATGTAGACGAAAAGGCACTTATGAATAGTCAAAAGGAGCAAATTATTGATTATTTAAGACTCTACCACCCGTTCGGAAAGTCGTTCCTGTGGAGAAGAAGGACAAGAAACTCCACGGTTACTCTTTTTAAAAATGAGAGTTTTACAATTCCTTTTGTATACATTGCATCCATGGGGTATGGAAGAAAATGCAGAACGAGCTAAATATATGTGCTTAAGTATAGATGAATCATAAGTGTACTTAGATTCATGGTATCAGTCAGTGACTACATAGTCCTCTCATATACAAAATAGAGATTTTGTAAAAGTATACAATAAAAATTATAATGAGAGAAAAAAAACGTTACTATGAAATATGTAACGAGTGCGTACAAAATAATTGGTTAGCTCCAGTGTGATGTCGAACGAGATAAAATTCAAAAGTACAGAGTACATGTTTATTTAGTCAAAGAATAGAGAACAGACCAGTCCCCACTAGGAGCACCCGTTCACGAGCATGACTTCACTCTCCTCAACCATAGTAGAGAGAAAAGAGTGACCCGCTCCACAGAGCCGCCACTAGCAAAGACATTTTAGTGTGCATGGCCAATCCACGACCCTGTCGACATCGTTCGAAAACTCTATTACTAAACGAATATTTAAAATCAATGAACGCTCGCTAGGCATGACACGTTGCACTTAACATTTTATTTTTGTAAACTTCAGGTAATTTGAGTAAAGGCATTTTTATCATTAAAAAAATCATTTATAGTATAATATTCTTTACTCATTAGTGAAGATTTAAGTATTATATATATAATAATAGTCTGTCAAGTGGCAAAACTAATATGGGCTTTGGTATCTTATTGTAGCAGCGAATACAGACTCCTACGAAGGAGTTGGATACTTTTTTAAGCCTAAAAATTGGTAATATAAGTGTATGTTTATTTTTCGTGTTTAGTTTATGAAGATCACTCACTTTATCAATTTTGCCCGCCTATCGGGGCTCATTCTGCTCAAATGACCCGCTTATCCTCACTTGAGCTGCCCAGCTACTTAAAGAATATAAAAAGAAAAACAAATAAAAATCTAAATCAAAAAATGAAATTAGAAATCCATGACCAATACACGGAAAGGCCACTTCATATTATAACGATAGCCTGAAAGCCCTCTTAACACACACAATAGAACTCAACATGATTAATAGTTTTACAAGTTTTTCTTTCATCGGCTTGTGATTAACTCTGGGCGGTGTCTGAGGCCGCCTCAACAAAGGCCACGGCCATTCTGGCCGCAAAAAGAGGGACATGTAAGGAAAAGGATGGGGTTTAGGCAATAAATCAATGTGAGATGTTAAAAGAAACGAAATTGAAGATTGTTGTTTTTGCCTCTGGGGGAAGGCAAATTGCAGTGTAGTTTTTAGAAGTATAACGCTGTGGTGATAGATGGATTGTGTGAGGCTGTTAAATACAAATTTGTTGGGAACTACAATGCAGAGAAATTAAGTTTACATTTGGCTTTGTATTTTAGTGTTATTTCTTATGTATCTTGCTGTGATTCACGGGGTTTACGCGCATATTTGGAAGGTTTGTATGGGGATTTGAGTCCAATAGAGGCCCTTTGCGAGAAATTAACGTTATGTAAGTCGCCTGTTGAGATCAATTGCTGAAAATGAAGAAAATAAATAGCGAATTGATATTTTTGTTTTTATCATTAGTTATTATTATTTTTTACCTTTGCTCGTATCTCTTTCGTTTCTCCTTTCCTTTATGTTTATTTATTCCGTCATTCATTTACGTAATGTATAATAGGTCCGTTTTGTTTCATTTTACTTAGGTTTTTCTTTTTTCTTTTTAAGTTTTTTATTCATTGTTGCACCTTACTCATTTCCATTTTATTTTTAACATCTCTGTCCTGTACCTAAAGGTTGCCTGGAACAAATCGTTTTAAGCGATAAGGACGCCTTACTGTACCAACAAAACTTTGCTCGATCTTGTTTCTTGTCATAATATTTTATGTGCAAAAAAGTATTTTTAGTAGTATCTAACAATATATTTTTTTAAAATCAAGTAGTGAATTTGAATTGAATATTGTAACCTAATTGCAGCAAAATTGTGTCTTTTTTCAAAAAGCTTGATATAAAACACCCTCACGCCTATAAACTCAAACTCAAATTGTTTATTTTGCAAAAATCCTGCGGGAATATTTACAAATTGACATATTTTTCTTAACTTACTAATATACCACCAGATCGGAACGCGATCTCCACTGAGATGATCCGGCGAGAAACTCAGCGGGCTCGTCTTTTTTGTCTAATTCTCTATTCATTTTATTTCATCATAGAAACATACATTTTTATATTATACAAAATCATTTATGCAATCCAACTCTAGTGTGATGCCTTACGACTGAGATATGACTAATAATAATATTTTTCAATATATGTTGTTAAAATGAAAAGCTGGGAAGGATAAGAGGATTCTGGATGGAGCAGTCTCCACGAGCAGCGCCCGTTCACGAGTATGAATACTTGCGCAGCCAGCACCTCCCTCAACTATGTTAGAGGGAAGGAAGTGACCCGCAACAAATAGCCACTGCAAGCATATTCTCCAAGTGAGGGTGGCAGAGGTATAGTGTGTTTACCCACACATCACCGATGATGCTAAGTCTCAATGTCAAAGGGCGCGAGCCTAACCCTAATGTTTAAACAATACTAAATTATACCTGAGGGCTTATTTAGTGAAAATACGACAAACACACATCCATACACGAAAAGATTGACGTTAGTGAGTAAGCGTGCTGTCACGTTCATGTTTATTTGGTAAATGTGTAGTATGACAAGGATAGCATACCAATTTGCTCGCGTCACGCTAAAGTATTTTTTTCATGTTAAGCCCTCTGCTTTGATGGATACTACTACTAATCTGCACTAGGTTCACATGGTTTAGTTCGACCCATTCTGTCTCACCTTGATTTGTGAGAGAAAGGAAGCACTATATATAGGTTGATTTATCTTATATATGATTCTTCATACAAATAAGCGAAATCAGCGAGAAGTAGTATAAACAATCTAATTTACCAGTTAAAAATATTCACGAGTACTTAGAGTTAGCAAGTCAAATATGACCCTTAAACTGTATAAGCATTAGAAATCCATTAGATACTTAAATATTTTATTTTACGAAACTTGGAATTAAAAAGTTTCTTCGGACGCGTCGGTTCGAAATTAATTTTACGTAAATACGAAAGTGATAGAAGAATAATTTTTTTTGTTAACATGTATAAGTAGGCGCGTAAGCAACTTGCGAGGATTACTGACAATACATAGGTAAATAATATTATATTTCATGATGCGAATAACTCGTGTTTGTGCCTACACCTTAATTGTTCGACCGAGCGACGTTGGTGCATATAGTTTTAGTCCGACAAGAATCTTTTGGCCCGAGGCCCAAATCAGAACTAACGCTGTCATCAAATAAAATGTCACATTTGCCATGAAAGGGCATTGTTCTGTGTCCGTACACGATTTACCCCAGCACCAACAACAATGAAAAAATTCTTGCATGATTTCCAATCACCTATCATTTATCTTCGTTTATTTATTATTATACAGACAAGCGGAAGAATGGCATTATTGCAAAAGAAAGTATTCGATTTTGAGGTTATAATTTAGTAGCCACAAATACATCTGCAAATCATTATGTAAAATATATTAGCAATAATCGAATCGATTAGGGTTAAATGTAATCGATTGAGTATAACTGATAGGATTGAAATTCGATAACAACGTTGACATTTGGCAAAGATGTCGGCAACCTCGAATTAGTACTTAAAATACATTGAAATATATTTTTGGATTGCAAATTGTTTGTTAGATAAGGATATTTGCGACTAATAGAATAAAATAGATGAATAATGATGGTATAGGCATGGTACCAATGTTTGGTCACCCTACTTAGAAAGAGACGTAGGGCTCTGATGAGTATATTTGCCATCACGTTTTTTCGCAGAGTGCTCAATCCATTGTAATGTATCCATGGGTATATATGTGGGTATAGGGTACATGTTTGTTGGTTCTGGGGCCATTTTCGACGATGTCCTTTACCCAAGTTCCTATTTAAATTATCACCGTGCAGACTTTGGGACATTTTGCCAGAGTATGGTATAGATGGCACTCTGTTGCGAGCCGTCCAGTCCACTTATGTGGACTGCAAGGCATGCGTACGGGTGGGTGGTAACAGGTCTTCCTGGTTTGACGTTAAAATTGGCGTCAAGCAGGGTTGCGTGTTGTCCGCTAGACTGTTTATAATATATCTGGACAAAAGTCTTCAAAGACTGAAAGCGATGAATAAAGGTGTACAAATGGGTGACTAAGTGGTAAACCATCTACTTTATGCAGATGACGCGGTTTTAATAGCGCCAACAGCCACTGATCAGCAAACACTAGTCACAGTTATGAAAGACGACTGCATGATCAATGGCTTACACTTGAATGTGAAGAAAACCAAGATTATGGTTTTTGAAAGGGAAGAAACCAGAACGAATGTAAGGATTGTGGTTGGTAACGATGTGCTGGAGCAAGTGAATGAGTTTGTATATCTTGGATGCGCCTTCAGTAAGGATAGGAAATACACCGCTGACATAGAGAGAAGAGTGAGTGCAGGGAACAGAGTGAATGGTGCGATGGGAAAGCTACTCGGGAGCCGGCACTTAAGCCATAAGGCGCAGCTGGCCATACATAACGGAGTTCTTGTCCCAACGCTGTTATATGGTAGCGAGAGCTGGGTATGTAAAAAGGAGAATGAAAGTAGGATAAATGCGGTAGAAATGCGAGCTCTGCGGAAGATGTGCGGAGTAAAGCTGACCGACCGCATTAGCAACAGCATAGTAAGACAGCGAGTAGGTATGAAAGATAGTATCGGTGTAAAGATGAGAAAGGGCATGCTCCGTTGGTTCGGGCATATAGAAAGAATGCCAGAGGAAAGAATGACAAAACAGATATACAATGTGAAAGTGGAAGGATGCAGGTACCGGGGAAGACCTAGACTATCTTACCACGACCAAATAAACCGAGTCTTATCTGATGGAAAAGTAAAGAGTCTCCGTAACCGGCGAGCGTGTATGAGACGAACTATGAGAGTCGAGGAAGCCAGAGAGGTATGTAAGGAAAGAACCTGTTGGAACTCTGTACTCTCTGCCTACCCCGCAAGGGATCTGGCGTGAGGTTATAGATAGATAGATAGACCCTGCAGACCCGCCTTTTGAAATATTCCTGTGGAAGTAGGAAAAATTTAGAAAATGATAACCCTAATTCCACATCAACGCCTTGTCAATGTTATACACGAGCCAAAATATCCTTCTTGCATTTTATTATAGTGCGGTGGGCCCGCACGGCTACTAAATAAAAAAAGAACTTGGGTAAATTTCATTGTAAACGGCAACTCTGCGACTGTCATGAAGTGACATTTCACTTGAAGACAACGTTAGTAATGATTTTGGCCACGAGTCTTAAGATCCTTCTATAACTGTATGTTTACATATTCACGTAGGATTTGACTCTGTTTAAATAGTGATGTTACCTTTTTTAACAACAATATAAATGAAAAAGTACCTTATACAACTAAAATTCAGTTTTAATTCGTTTTTAATGTTAAGACGTGGCGGTTTTTCTTTTATTTTTATAAGTTGGATTTAACCTTGACTATTGTAGTATATTATTATATTTTGTTTATGTAGTACATAAATATTGTTTATTATGAAGACATTTTTATAGTTACTGTCAGCTGTCGCATCGTGTTCACCTATGTTATTCTGCTCTCATGTCTCCGGCTTCATGTCTAGGTGTGGAGCTATGAAATAAGCGAGATAGGAACGAAAATATGAAGGGATAATGCTTACATTCATAGCACTGTGATCCAGATCCCATGGATCTCAAAAAGGTTATGAATCTGTTTTTGTAATTACTTGTACGTTACCTACTTGAGTTTCGTTAACTATACGGGGATTAGATTCAATTAAAGAGTGATAATTGATGAATCAACAATTAAAAGCTGAACCTTATGCCAAAGCAAATAGGCAAATTTTATTAGTAATACGTACATACAATAACTTATGATGGATTGATGAGCTACGTTACCAAATATTTTAAGACTTATAGGATTTTTAACGGCGCTAGGAGAGCGGAGTTTTACTATAGTGCATGTTCACTGGTGGGTTATGGATGGATGCAAGCAGCTCATCCCATCCACAGCAACAAACTGGAGCAGAGGGGTCCGTAGCCACTAGTTATCCATTGTAGGATTTAATGTATCGAGAAACGGTATTAGTCTCTGCTCTGTAGTCATGTCTTTCCTGCTCTCCTTAACAACAGTCCTGGTTGTGATCTATTTTCGATGATGCATTTTATCAATGTTCTTGATTTTTTTATTATTATTTTTACCGACGTATTTCCTGTTCGTAAATAAATAAATGAAGAATGTCTCAACAATTCTGAAACATAATAATTATTATAACTTAAAACATCCTAAGTTTGTTTTGCAAGAATTTCTCGATTCAACTGATTTAAAATTTATAATCGCTCATCTCGTGGCCCAGATTTAAGTAGGCACACAACGCCCCGTCACTGTCACTGACTTTGATGGATTAAAGATATGAACATGGTGGTAACAATAATAATATATTCGGAACCGGGGAATGGCAGGCTTGCAGTATCGCAGGCCAAGCGGATATAATGTGCTTTTTACTTATTGACAAAGAGCAAAATGAACCATGAGTGGTGAAATTTAATACTGGTTTTTGTTTTAATGTATTTTGGCAATAAGAACAATTTCAGGTTGTCAGACATTACCTTATCTAGATCATCTGCATAAATGCAGACGGGAATCTGGTATTATAATTAACTAGTGGTAATGTTGTGTGTCTTAATAAGAAAAAAGGACAGCGAAGTGATTACACGATATGATCGCATATTTTCTTTAAAATATAAAATAACACAGATACAAATGTAGCAGAATCTTTTTCTAAAAACATGTATTTCTTTTTCAAGTTTCCTCGAAACCCCCGTCGCAATCGATCTGTAAAGTATCCAAAACTTTGCTGTCCAGGGTAAGGTATTCATCAATTCCATTATCATCGTTATTATCATATTCATTCGGGAGTTCAATAAATGTAAAACTGTATATGTGTAAAACTGTCTAGTATCTGTGTTCTATAAGATATCTGACGTGAAAATAAAATAAAGATATAAATATTATGCTACTGGACCCCGGACAAAATGGCTCATTTTCGTAGGCGATTGCCAGTATTAGTACCAGCGCCAGTTAGTAGTAGTAGTACCAGCGCCAGTTGTTTAGAGCTCTGAAGGTTCCATACGTGTGCCACTAGATAATTCTTTTACAACCCAGGGGACTTTTCACCCTGGTATTTGATGAAATTTCACCTTAATACCTCTCTGTTCTTGAGAAAAAGAGTCGCAATCGTCGGACAGACAGACGGACAGACAACAAAGTGGCCGTGTAAGAGTTCCGTATTTATCGATGTACGAAACCCTAAAAGAGTAGAATTAAATGTCCCTGTTCTTTTACTTTTAACCCCACGTATCTAATCCTAGGCGGATCGTCGAAACTCAGTCTAAAAATAAATGATACCGAAATAAATAAACCAAAAGTGAGTGTAGTGTATCAAAATAAAGGCTATTCGAGATAGGTTAACTGGCACCGTCGGATCGTATAGCAAAATAAATAAAAGCACCAAATCCCGGTAGATGGCGCTTCAGTGAGGCGCATTTCAGCCTGCACCGAGAGACGTGACATTGTGTTTAGTGATGTGTGGGTGATATATCGATAATTTACTCTATAGGATCTGATCCTGTAAACTAATTGACTTCCCGCATCCGCAAATATGAAATGAAAAAATAAGCGGGAATGGGAATATTTTACAACAAAAAACGAGATGTAGACTATCGGTGGCGGTAATAAAATATATACAAAATTGACTGACTGACTCCCTGTTGTTAGATAGCTTTTTGAGTTTCTTAAAACATTATCTACACTGATAAAAGGGATGACAAAAGACTGTTTTATCATTGTGGTAATTATTTTAACCAATGTGAAAGATAAAGAGATTGATATACACTCTTGTAGAATACAGAAATTTACGTACCTATCCTGTGAGAACCAAATCAATAACAATTAATAGCGTGGAAACCAAAACCATAGAGGTAGAGACGCTTGTTTTCGCATACCACACCGCAATCTGGATGACATCTGAACACAATTTGATACTTAAACATTATTATAAGGTATTAAATTTACATTACGACGATAGGACTAATGTAAAGAAAATAAGACCATATTATCCTTGTACAAAGTCATTGCAGAAATTCTGCTTTTTCCATTGAAAAACTCTCTCCCCTACTTGATGTACGGTGTTTAATTTTAATTGTTCTTTAATTTTTTTAATTTATCGATACCTACACCCAATTTGTCCCATCACTAGCAGCTCAACAAACGCCGTGTGCAGCGTTGACCCCGCGAGATACCCGGAATTAGATTTGTAAGCTATCATGCCGGCACAGCGCCGGGCCAGCCGGATATTAAAGCCGGTTTTAAACAATAACGTAACGCCGCTCGCTATTCATATCTGGCCTTTGACCTTATAGTATATGATATGTGTTTAAATACGTTCGTCATTTATAAAGCGTTTCAAAGATTAGAACTATGATTAAAAGAAACGCTTGTAAATTCGTAGTCTCCTATTAGTTAGAACTCTACCTGTCCTACTAGAAGACTAACGCCACAGAAAGTTGCTGTTGCGACCCCACACACCCATAAACACCTGTGCGCATGCGGTTGCGCGCTTGAGCAGCCCCACTACATCGTCAAGCGCGGTGAAAGGATCGCCCCGCCACAGGACGAGACTCCTTCACACCTTTGCCGGCGACGGACGATACGTTTAATTATTTTATTTGGATTTTATTTTATCCGACTGTTTGAATTTAATGGACAATAAACCAGCAGAAATACAGTCCACTTTTATTTACGTCCCTGGGACCCTAACAGTTGTCATTATCTAAGGAAGGGACCAATTTTAATTCGACAGTCACTCATTTCTTCTTTTCTTTCCTTTTTTGTATCTATGTAAGAGGGAGGACTTGGACTCGCTCCCCTTAATACTGAAGCGGTAATCGTTTCACGCCGCCGTCATCCTCGGACTGGGAAAGACCTAGACTAGACCGTGTCTAATTCTGATAGACAAGTCAAGGTATTCCGTTGTAGTGTATGACCCCCCTACCTCACGGTAGCCCATATATAAAGGGCTACACATATTGTAATAGAGGACAGTTAAGCAAACACACGTTAAACATCAAGACGTTATCTTTCATTTATTGACACCCTAACAGCCCACAGTGCACCGTAACCACCGCTTCCGTAGCGGCTGTCTATGAGGCGAACTATGAGTTTTACTACAGGTAATCTTACATCTCTATGAGAGTGACGAAAGCGAGTGAAATTTGTAGGGATAACTTGTTGGAACTACTTTCCCTACCTAGTACGGAATCTAAATATATGTAAATAGAAAGGAAAAGAATAAATACTCACGACAAAAACGTTCTATTACAAACATAATACCTTGTTAACACACAACAATATCTTTGGCTTAACGAGCTTATTCAAAGTTTAATGGAAAACATTATTCTATCCTGTTCATATTTTAGTAAGCTTATTTAGTGTACTTATAATCCGTGATACATAGGTTGGAGGCCTCTTCACCCTCCAATAAAACTTTTTTAATAACGGTTCCCGTTATTCTCTCTCACTCGGTGTATTCGTTGATTCAGAGAGCTTAGTATGAACACTTTGACGTCATGCGCTGACGAGTAATCGTGCTGCCGCTTTTATGTTTATTTAGTAATGTTTTAGTATGACAAGGACGGCAGATCAACTCGCTAAATCGTCAATCTTTTCGTGCTCAGCTCGCTGAGGTCAATCTTGAGGATTAAAAGTGTCCAGTCGACCTTTGTCAGATGAAAATTGAATATTTTGTGACTATTTCGCTAAAGGTTTACCCACGTCAATGAGTTCGGAGGTTTGCGATATTAATTGCATATATGTATTTTTATTCGATATATACATAGCAGCGGTAAAGGACAGCTTTGTATGTGCTAGCGTTAATGTGTGTGTACGTGTGTGCGTGCATGTGTGCACTAGTGGGCGCGTGTGTGGATGTGTCTGTGTGTGTAAGTATTTTTAAGTACTTAATCAATGACTATAAAATGTATAATATATAATTTTCTCGTTGGTTTAGTGGCGCATACCATAGCTAGCGATCGCCAGGTCCTACTTTCCTAGGTCAGACAAAGTCTCCGCGTCCTCTATTCCATTGATACAAACAGCGTTTACGAAATATGGGTGTGCATAGTACACCACTGCTACTCTCAGCTGTCATTGACAAAAGCGATATGTTAACCCAACAACTTATTCAGTGGAAACAGGACCTAACACTCGCAATTTTACAAGCTAATCAAATCTGGCTCCTCGTAATTAAAACTTCCTGAAGCGATCAGTTGCCGGATAAATTGGCAGACGGATCTAACACGCGGATTTTCATTCGCGAAGGAATAACTACCATCAAGCTAATGACTGTAAACCTCTCGGGATGTATTTTAATAACCGAAAAGGTGTAAAACTTAACCAGCGCGGTATTCGAAGTGGAAGTTTATAATAAGGGGAGAAAGATTAATTTTTGTACATTGATGTAAATTGTTGATAGGTTATTGCGTAATTAGATTATAGTACAAAAGGGAATGAAAGGATTTGATTTTACGGCCTTGATACTCCACGTATTGGGCTTGAGAAAGTTATTGCAAATACGGGTTACTTTTGTATTGGTTTTCAATGCTTAGATAAATAACCGGTAATTAAGAGAGTATCGGTGTAAAGATGAGAAAGGGTATGCTCCGTTGGGTAGGACAAAAAGAAATTTCGGAAGAAAAAAAATACAAAACTAATGTACAATGCGATAGTGGAAGCATAGGTGGGGATTGGGGAAGACCTAGATTATCTTATCATGACCAAATAGACCGTGTCTCATCTAAAGGGCAAGTCAAGAGTCTCCGCCGGCGAGCGTGTATGAGACGAACTATCTATCTAGAGTTGAGGAAGCCAGATAGGTCTATAAGACAAGAATCTGTTTGAACTCTGTACTCTCTGCTTCCCCGCAAGGGCTCCACTGTGATGATATAGATGAATTCGGTTCCGAACTAGGCTTTTATTTGCTACTATTTACTACCGACTTACCGGCCGAACCTAACATTTTTCCGGGATAAAAAGTATCCTATGTATTTATTAATCTAGGTAATGATGGTGTCCTAGATCTAGGTATGACAAATTACATCCGAATCCGTAAAGCCGTTTTTGCGTGATTGAGTTTCAAACATCTAAACATACAAACTTTTACATTTATAATATTAGTACAGATAAACACGTAACGCGGCACGTTACGAAATGATCCATCAATGATATTCCAGTGATATATAATAATAAATTAATTTGTTTGTTCACAAAGGTTAACAGGTCTTTAATGCTAGTATGTACAGAATGCTCAATTTGAACTTCTTTGTGAAAGGCTTGTGCCTTCACCGTAACATTGTGAAACTATCATATAATTTCACGATAATTTCATAAAGTTATCATAACGCGTCGCGTTTGGTCACAGAGAGGGCCCTGTATCCGTTTCAAATTTCTGTAACCATTATCACTAAGGTTATGTGCTCATCAACTTTTCACTGATAATAAAACTGTTAATTTAATTCAAAAAGTTTCGCATTATGAGATACTAAAACTCTATATAAAACTGTCTAAGTACAGTAGTTTCATCTTAAGAACCATCTCGGTTTCGCCACAACAACCGAGTTTCATAAGAAATATAACAGCTAGTTTAATCTTGAAAGGAAAGTTACTCAATATTTTGATAGTTTGACATTGATTTGTAAATCTCTTTTTTGGAATTTTAAAATCAGAAAAAAACAGTCTTGTAGAAGCATAACCAGCAACATCCGTATCGATCGATATGAATGTTGCTGTCTATGCTTCTACATGACTCAAATGATAAAAATCACTGCAATATCTTTGAGCCTTCGCCTACATTTTTTACAAAAGGTGTAGCAGAAGTCTACTATGCACAGGCACATTTAGTTATCGATGTTAGGTCCTAATCTAATACAGGATCTATTCAATGCACATCTAACACTCATTATTTAGCAAGCATAATGTAGGTCGCGCAGATGACGGCGTAATCAAGGCAGTGTACATTTGGACAGCAGTCAACTTTTGTTACGTTGTGATTTTTCAAGGATTTTGTTGGGAATTAACTTTGTTAAGGTTGTGTTTTACTGAACGGTGCCCAATGTTGCTACTTAAAAATTCGTCGCTCACTCAGCGTGCTATAGAAACAGCTATGCTCGGTGTTTCTATAAGTGATCGAATCAGAAATAAGGAGATTCGTAGAAGAACCAAGGTCACCGACAGCCCATGGCATTAGTAAGTTGGTGGCAATTGGCGGGCTATATAGCGCGAAAATCGGACGGGCGTTGGGGCAGGAAGATTCTAGAGTGGAGACCACGTATAGACAAGCGCAGCGTGGGACGGCCGCCTGCCAGATAGACCGGTGATCTTTTCAAGATCGCAGGAAGTCGTTGGATGCATGTGGCATCGGAACCGTTGCGCTGGAGAGCGATTGGGGTCGCCTATGTTCAGCAGTGGACAAGCATAGGCTGAGATGATAGCTTAAAAATTGGGTGGTACTGAAGAAGAATAATATTTGAAGAAAAAGTGCAGCTCTCATTTGGATTTATTCTTGTATCGTGGGTGTGTTACAATTAGATATATAGACAATCAGACCGAAACGAGCGTTTGCGGATCACACAAGGGTTTATTTCGTGAGAGACACGCAGTGTCCAGTACCAGAATAAAAAAAAATGGGTCACGCGCAGATTTGTCCTGTGTGGAGATCGAATCCGGGACTACTCAATCCAGAAAGTTAAGCGGCCTTTAACCATTTGAATATACTAGTTATTGACTAGTGGAAGGATGTAGGTACCGGGGAAGACTTAGACTATCTTACCATGACTAAATAGACCGAGTCTTATCTGAAGGACAAGTCAAGAGTCTCCGTAACCGGCGAGCGTGTATGATACGAGCTATGAGAGTAGAGGTAGCCAGAGAGGTATGTAAGGCAAGAACCTGTTGGAACTCTGTGCTCTCTGCCCACCCCGCAAGGGCGTGATGATATAGATAGATAGACGGATAGTTATTGACTTTTTTAATTTGCATAATTAGTGGTCATTATATCGACCCATATTTTGTGTTGTATTTAACCGTTAAGAGCCTTGTCGTGATTTTAAGATGCTACATCGTAAAATCACGACAAGGCTCTTTAGCGGAACTACATTTGAAAACTCGAAACTCGAGTCGGCTCAAGCTTACTTAAACTTCAAAGTAACATCATTATTGAATTTCCTCAAGACAAAGTTAGCTTTAAAATACGAGTCTAAAAGACAATGCATAACCGCAAGTCAAACCAAGCTTTTAGCTAAAAACTTTCAGTCTTCTGGGTAGAAATTCGTAAGCAACATACTTATTACGTTCTTTAGTCATTTCAAGGAACTTTTTTGCTCTAACTTAATGAAATTATCATTTAGTTGGTGCATCGTAAATAACACAAAACCTCAGACACCCTGATTAGATAATTGCTTCAATTCGATACGAAAGCTAATTTTCCAAATTTAAAATGTTTATCCCCTTTTTCAAGCACTTTTATACCCCAATAAACAATAAAACTTGTACGCGTATGTGTGCGTATTGAGAAATAATTTTAAGAACACATATTTTCGATTGTTCGGAATCTATGAGAGTGGAAAAAGCCGAAGAGATCTGTAAGGAAAGAACCTGTTGGCACTCTGTCCTCTCTACCTCCCTCGCAAGGGATCTGGCGTGATGATATAGATAGATAGATCGGAATCTTTCTCGTTATATTGGCAATAGGCTCGGTTCCTATTTATTGAAATTGTCAGCAAAAATTGAGGGCACACACTTCACTTCTGCCATCACTTCTTGAGGAATAAAGACGTGATAGAAGACTATCACGTCTTTATTCCTCAAGAAGGGATAAAAATAAGAATTTTACTACTACTCAACTGAACGATATCACTCGTGTAATTGCGCAAAAGAAATGGCAATAGGCGGGAAATGCCAGGCGAAGGACGGATGGCAGATGGAGTAGAAAGGTTTTGGACTGGAGACCGAAAACAGGACGCAGAGACGCAGGCCACCAGCCTGCCAGATGATCCGATGATATTGTCAGAGCGATAGGAAAGCACTGGATGAGGAAAGCTAACAACAGAGAAGAATGGCGTACTAATAAGGAGACACTCACTACGGGTTGACATGATGAGTTTTATTTTATTTCTGTGTTAGTTATATTTTAATTTCCAACGTCACAATATCCAATAAACTCGCAAAAAATATCCATCTATCACAAATATTAAATTAAACTATCAGATTGGCAACGCAAATAGACTTGTATCGTATTGAACGCCGATATCGGGTTCGATTGAATTTCGGTATTAATAAACTTTGATACACTATTAAGATAGCGGTATCGATATTGGAAGCTCGCAGCTCCGCATTCAAAACGAGAATCGATTTAAATGCGGATGCCTTATCGATGGAGGTTTAAATATGATACGAAGTTTAGTAGATATTGAAGTGGCGGATAGTTGGGTCTTTGAACAATAAGAGGAAACGAGGATTTGGGCATTTTCGAATGACTTTATATGGTTTTAAAGAATCGTTCATATTTTTATTTATGTACCTATAGGGGAACTGGTCCGTCCTTTATCCTTTGACTGATTAAACATGTACCGTAGTACTGTTAAATTTCGTCTCGTTCGGCATCACACTGGAGCTATAACCAATTATTTTGTACGCGCTCTTTACATATTTTATGGTAACCCTTTCACTTATGTACTATTATTATTATACATTTTATTATATCCCTGTACAAAGTCACTATTTTGTAAATGAGAGGACTATGTAGACACTGACTGATACCATTAATCTAAGTACACTTACGTTTAATCTATACTTAAGCACATCTATTTAGCTCGTTCTACACTGTTCTTCCATACCCCATGAATGCAATATATATAAAAAGTAAACCTCTCATTTTTTAACAAATTACCCTGAAGTTTCTTGCCCTTCTTCTCCACGAGAATGACTTTCCGACCGGGTGGTAGAGTCTTAAGTAATATTTTGGTCTACATGAATAAAAAACTTTTGATTTTGATTTTATAAAATTCTGACTATATATTTTTATTGTATATTTTTAGAGCAGTAATAGAACTGCAAAGTCAGAGGTCTCGGGTTCAAACCCAGGCACGCACCTCTGTCTTTTTGAAAGCACGTGCGTATTAAAAATTAACTATCACTTGTTTTAACGGTGAAGGAAAACATCGCGAGGAAACCTGCATGCCTAAGAATTTTTCGGTGTGTGAAGTTCGCCAACCCGCACTGAGCCAGCGTGGTGAACTATGGCCTAAACCCTCTGAATTTGAGAGGAGGCCCATGCCCGGCCCGTGGGACAATTTCTTAACAGGGCTAATATTATTATAAATATTTTTATACGGTAAGAAGAAGACATCTTGACGTGCGTGGCTTTTAAATGAACATACTTCGTATGTTCATTTAAAAGCCACGTACCATTTTCTTTGTACTTCACAAGTTCAGGAAAATGAAAGTCATCAAAAAGGAATTACTTCTCTGTGCGAAATCGTGGAAACGTTGTCGATAGAAAGTTTGTGGGTCATTGTCAGCGATTATATGCGCGATATTTCTGTATTTTCTATTTGTATAAATCTTGTGGAACTACTGACATAACGTTTTTTTATCTAACACAACCTTTACTGAGGAGACTATAGTTCAACGTTAGTAGAATAACATCACTTCTACCTTATTATAAAAGGTAACTAAATGATTAAGTAATGATTGGCATCAAACAGGCGGATTAATGAGATGCTTATAACGCCGCGGTACGACAATGGTTTTAAAGATCGCCATGGTTAACCAGCGTACGGCTCGGTCAGTCTGTGAGGAGGTTCTATAGGAGGTGTTTTCATTTTCGACCGCCTCCAAGCTTTGGAAGGCAGGTTAAGTCATTGGTCCCGGTCACCATTTCATGTGACAGCCGTTAATCCAACTAGAACTTATGAGTGTCATGATAATTTCCAACAGCAGGTGGTTATAAATCTGCAAATTATTAATTTCGCATCCACGTAGTGGAGTCTGTCCCGTTCTTCCTCACCTAGATTTCGGAGAGGTTTCCTGGAGTGGTATAGTATAAACTGATTTTTATCTAATATATTCTCTAATATCTTTTACCAATTTTTTAAGTAACTGTTATAATTATTTGTTTATGTCTAACTTACAATTTCCCTCAGTTATTGCTATCTATCCCACAAAGAGGTCTAGGTCGCTGCGTGCGTACAACATAAAACCCGACATCGTTGTAATCTTTTTGGGTTCTTTGTCATTGATACTGACAATCGCTACCTATGGGACCAAACCTCATAGGTAACAACACGATGAAACAGACTATTTATTACATCTAAGGTGGAAAAGTTACACATATTGTGGCAGAAGTTGTTACTGACAGCGATAACAGCCATAAATCCGCGGGCCGGATAGCTTATCTGAGGAATTGTGAAAGTTTTTATATTTGGCACGCCATTAATTATGTGTTTCGATAGCTGGGGCCCGGAGTCAGAAAGAAACATAAGAGTAAATCCCAGGCAAGCCAGACGTTCGTGATTTTAGGAAAGGCTAGAATTTTGTGAATGAAGTATTCATTACTAACGTATGCATTCGCGCTACCTTCAAACTTGGATCATTTTAGGGGTAGCAGGTACAAAGAGTGCATAGGAATGGTATCAAGCTATGGGATAGTATGAAAACTAGTTTTTACCCGACTTCTAAATAGGAGGAGGTTCTCAATTCGACTGTATGTTTATTTTTTTTGTATGTATGTTATCATTCCGCCAATTATGAATCGATTTTGATGATTCTTTTTGTATTGGGTTCAGTATAGCTCCAAAGTGGTCCCATTTTAGTTTCATTGGTATTGGACCTTGGACTTGGAAGATACACTAGGGAACTCCTTAACGACAAACAATACGAATGCGTAGACTGAGATATTGTAGGTATTACGACAGTCCTTTAGGTAGCCTGCCATAGAATTAATTAGAATAATAACCGACTTCACAAAAGGAGGAGGTCGACAATTTGTCTGTATTTTTTATAACGTCTTTATTTATGAACTGATTTCGATGATTCTTTTTGCGTTGGGTTTAGTATAGTTTCGAGGTGGTCCCATTTTAATGAAATCGGTACTGAACTTTGAACTTTAAAAATACATCAGGGGATACATACTCTTTAACTACGAACAGCACGAATGTATAGATTCCGTTTTTATAGTTATTATATCAATCCTGTAGGTACCTTGCTGTACAACGCAGCAAAATAATAAAATATATTTATGCTCGAGGGTAGTTGAATAAGCAACAACTTTTTTCAGTGCTCTGTTTTAATTTAAATTTAAAATAGTTTTTAACTTACATTTCATTTTTCTTATGTGCTAAAAGTCCTCTCTATCCTCTATTACACTCACTTTCACTATTACTTTTAACTTTAAACTGTCACAACTACTCTTCTTACAATGGATCTCTTCACTAAGCTATCCAACTGTATGGAAGATCTTTCTGCAACTTTTTCTGCACGGATGGATCGGTATGAGGAAGAGTTGCAGGCTGCGGGCAGTAACGAGGCGCCCCATAAGTCAATAGCAAGCCTTTCCAAGGACTTTACAGACTTCAAGTGCCTGTTGTGGAAGACCATTGGTTCCATTAAAAGCCAAATGGAGCTGTTGGTGCTCGGTCTTGATCGTCATGAGATGGTGTCCCGGAACAAGGTGCTGCTTCTTCATGGTCTCCCAGAAAAGAAGGATGAAGACAGCACTTCTCTGGCGGTCCAAACAATAGGCACCAAGTGCAAAATCTCCGCCGTCACCACGACCGACATAGTAGCCTGCCATCGCCTGGGAGTTGCCACGGGTAAGCCACGTCCCCTCCTTGTGAGGTTCCAAAGCCGCAATCTGCGGGGTGAGGTTTGGCGTAGTAAGACAGCGTTGAAGGGAACTGGCCTGACGCTTTCTGAATTTTTAACCAAGCCCAGGCATGACACCTTCTTGGATGCGCGCAAGCACTTTGGTGTGAGGCAGTGCTGGACCGCCGATGGAAAAATAAACATTCTGCTGCCGAATAAGTCACGGCGCAAAATAGAATGTGCGGCTGAGCTACGACTACTTATAGCCCAATTCCCGGTGGTGGAGTCGTCATCCAAAGTACCAGCCAACGAAGCGTTTGTGAAGCCCTCTGAGAAGAGATCGCGCAAACCAGCAAAGTAGTCAGTCCAGCTTTAATTCACTATCAGTTTTTCTATTTATTTTCCTTTATTTTATACCAATATTGTTTGTTTTGGTATGATTTTCTTCTACCTTATTTTTTATTTTTGTTTCACCTTTTTTATATATTTTTATAATGACACTGACGGCTGACGGTGCGTTCGGAAACGTTCCGAGTTAAACTGTATTTGAATACGAGTACATTGATCAGTCTATGTGAAACTAGCGAGTGTACAGAGGAGAATTAGTAGATTGGTAAATTTTTTTAGTATATTTATTATTTCAATAATTTTATTATATATTTTTTATGTGTGATTTGTCTGATGACAGTTTTATATCTTGCTCTTCTTCTTGTACATCGGATAATAGCTACGCGTCTGCATTTAATGAAGATTCCGTCCATCTGCGCGATCAGCTTTTCTCCATTCTGTCTTCCTCTATGAAATACTTTAATGTCGCTCATGTGAATGCGCAAAGTATTCCCGCTCACTATCCTGATTTTTTATCTTCTTTTGACTCTGATCTGATTCACGCCGTCCTTGTTTCTGAGACTTTTCTCAAACCCGCTGTTCCTTCCACACAATATTCTTTGCCCGGGTACAAACTTGTGCGCAATGACAGAACGGGCAGGGGGGGCGGGGGGGTTGCGATTTATCTGCGTGGCGATATTACCTACAAGGTCGTTGATCAGTCTCCGAGTATTTATTCTAAATTTGTAGAACATCTTTTCATAGAACTAGCTTTTAACCATAATAAGATTCTTCTAGGTGTTTATTATAGTCCCTCTTGTCATATAGATTATTTTCACTCTTTTGAAACGAAACTTGAGTATTTTTCTTCATTATATGACAATATTATTTTACTCGGAGATTTCAACACCTGCTTGCTCAGGGATGATACCCGTAGCCGTAGACTCCACTCCCTTGTCTCTTCTGTCAATATGCAAATTCTTCCACTGCATGCTACTCATCATGCACCTCACTGTCCTCCTTCACTTCTTGATTTAATCTTAGTGTCTGATATTAGTAAAGTAGCTCAACACGGTCAGCTTCCTGCCTCCTTTTCCTATCATGATCTTCTTTACCTCTCTTATAAAATACGCGCACCTAAACGCAAACCTAAGTTTCTTTTCCTTCGTAGTTTTAAAAACATAGATCTGGACCTTTTGAGAGAAGACGCGGGCAATATTGATTGGTCTCCTGTGTACAACTCTAATAATTTGGATCTTAAAGTCTCGATCTTTAATACAATACTAATAGATCTCTTTGATGTGCATGCTCCAGTAAAAAAGGTGAGGGTAAAACATCTTCCTGCACCATGGTTATCTGTTACCATTAAAGCGGAAATGTCGAAAAGGGACAAGGCTAAGAGACACTACATCAAGTCCCCTACAGAGTTGAACTGGTCCCTATATAAGAAACTACGAAACCGCTGCAGTCGTATGTGTAGGGATGCTAAGAGACGCCACATACACAATTCAATCCAAAATTTTAATACGGCGCAGGCATGGCAATTCTTAAAGTCTCTCGGTGTCGGGAAAGCTAATAACGATAGCATTCTAGATATCGACCTAAATGCAATTAATACACACTATTCAAATTCTCCTGTCATATTAGACAATGATATTAAAACTTCTACTCTACGCAAACTTTCTAGCCAACCTTTGCCTGCATGTCCCCAATTTTCTTTTCAGCTAGTTACAGAGACAGAAATAAAAAAATCCATCCAGGCAATTTCTACTAAGGCTGTTGGTGATGATGGCCTTCAGATCCAAATGCTTCGCCCCCTCATAAATGAACTTCTTCCAGTAATTACCCACATTATTAACTACTCACTCGAGGTAAGCTTCTTTCCTTCAGCTTGGAAGAAGGCCTACGTTCTCCCGCTTCCTAAGGTCTCAAATCCCTCCTCTGCCTCACAATTCCGTCCCATATCCATACTTCCAATCTTATCCAAAGTTCTTGAAGGCATTGTCCTGAATCAATTATCTCACTTTCTTTCCTCTAACAGCTTGCTCAGTCCTTACCAGTCGGGATTCCGTACTGGCCATAGTACAGTAACTGCCTTGGTTAAGATTACTGATGACGTGCGATTGGCCATGGAAAATAAGCTTCTTACAGTTCTGGTTCTGCTGGACTTTAGCAGTGCCTTCAATTCTGTCGATTTCGACATCCTCCTGGGTATCCTCTCTTCCCTTAATGTATCTCCCTCTGTAACTGCCTGGTTCAATTCATATCTTCGCGGTCGCTCGCAGTCGGTCCGCTCTAATGAGGAATCCTCAGAATGGTGTGATCTCTCAGCGGGCGTACCGCAGGGTGGCGTACTCTCTCCTCTTCTTTTCTCGATATTTATCGACGCAATCACTAAGGTTATAACATCACACTATCATCTCTATGCAGATGACTTGCAGCTTTATCGTCACTTCAAGGTCGAAGAATTGTCTTAAGCCATTGATGCCACCAATAGTGATCTTGGAAACATCAGTCAGTGGGCTAAGAGTTTTGGGCTTTTAGTCAATCCAACAAAATCTCAAGCTCTCATTATTGGTGGCAGATATTTCTACAATCTTTTGGACCATCAGTCTATCCCCCCGATTATTCTTGATTCAGTCCCTATACCGTATTCGACAAGTGCGAAAAATTTAGGCGTGTACATAAACTGCAATCTTTCCTGGAGCATTCACATTGCGGAAATCAGCAGGAGAGTATATTGTTCGTTTCAATCTCTCAAACGTCTCCAGAAATTTCTACCCTTTCAAACTAGAGTAGTTCTAGCTCAGTCTTTTCTTCTTTCACTTCTAGACTACGCCGATGTCTGCTTTCTGGATGCTACAGAGGAAAATCTTAACAAACTCGAACGACTGCAAAATTTAGGTATCCGCTTCGTATTTGGTCTACGTAAATACGACCACATCTCTGAATACCGAAAAAAACTCAAGTGGCTACCTATTAGACGACGACGGGACTTACATGTTCTCTCTCTTCTATATTCTGTTCTTCACAACCCTAACTCGCCTGCATATCTTCGCGAACGTTTCGAGTTTCTTATTCCCAGAGACAAAACGTGTCGTACGGCTACCTCTCTCCTTCTCCGAACTCCGCATCATACTTCTAGTCTTTACGATGGTTCCTTTGCTGTACATGCGGTGAAAACTTGGAATTCTCTTCCGCATTCCCTACGTGATAGCTGTTCTTTAGATGTATTTAGAAGAAGAGTTAAAGAGCATTTCCTCTCTGTGTGATATATATTATTATATATTAATATATATTTATAATACATATAAATGTATAAGTATGTATATTTTTATTTATATATGTACTTTGTATTATTGTGTCGTGTTAATATAATTATTTCTTTATAAATTTAAAATTGTTGTACAATTGCCCTTACTTCCATATGTTTTGTTCTGTCTACAAAGGTTAACTGGTAGATAACTCAAACTGAGTTAAGTTCGCCTTTGTACATCATTTGTATTAATATGCTTACAAACATGTTATCTCTTTTTGTACAATAAAGAATAAAGATAAAGATAAAATATAGGTATATAAATATTAGTAAATAATTCACTTGTCACTTAAAATAGTAAAATAAAAATCTTTTGAAAAAATTCAAAACCGACTTCAAAAAGCTAAAAATAAATATTTGAAGTCGGCGCCAAGTAACCGACTGCACTACTTGATTTTTTTTTTTTTGAGTTGGTTTTATATTTTTATTTAAGTTATTTTATGTGTGTTATCTTATTTAATACTTTATCTATATATCTATGTATATCATCACGCCGGTTCCCTTGCAGGGTAGGCAGAGAGTGCAGAGTTCCAACAGGTTCTTTACTTACAGACCCCTCTGCCTTTCTCCACTCTCATAGTTAATATTATAAATGTAAAAAATTGTGTGTTCGTTACTAAATAACGTAAAAACGGCTAAACAGATTTGGATACAATTTGGCACATAGATAGTTTATTACCTAGATTAGCGTATAGAATACTTATATCCCGGAAAAAATGTTAGATTCCTGTCTAAAGTCAACGCGGATGAAGTCGCGGGTAGAACTAGAACAGAATATTGTGAAAAACCAACATTCGATACTATTCGGTCTAGTCAGCGTGGGATCTTGGTCTATTACTCTTGGTATTTTATGATGAAACGTTGGGATGAAAATTGTAGGAGTTTTATATAAACCTGACATTTAATTATCAGCTAAAAGATGTTCAGTGCAGGACAAAGCTCCAAAAGATCGCCGAAATAACCGGCTGTGTACTGAAAGTATACATCTAGTTTTTACCTGTAACCTTTACCAGGACCATCTTACCTGACATTTGGTAGTCCATTAATGGATTTTATAGAAGTCATACCCTAGTGGTTAGACCGTTGGACTGCAAAGTCAGAGGTCTCGGGTTCAACCCCAGGCACGCACCTCTGTCTTTTCGAAAGCATATGCGTATTAATTGGCGGACGATTTAGCGCAGTGGTTAAGAGCTTTGGCCGCTCCGCCCATTGCGTCTAATAGTCGCGGGTTCGGTTCCCGCACGGGACAAATCTTTGTGTGATCCACAATTATTTGTTCCGGTCTGGGTATTTGTGTCTGTGAATTTTCATGTTTGTAAATGCACCCACGATACAGGCATAAATCCTAGTGTGGGGTTACATTAAAAAAAAAGAGAAAAGAGAAAGAGAATTAAAATTAATTATCGTTTGGTGAAGGATAATATCGTGAGGAAACCGGCATGTCTAAGAGTTTCTCGAAGGTGTGTGAAGTTCGCTAACCCGCACGGGGCCAGCGTGGTGGACTATGGCCTGAGCCCTCTGAATTTGAGAGGAGGCCCGTGCATAATGGTGGGACAGTTTCTTAACAGGGCTTATATTATTATTATTATTATTTGTAGTATGGTTTTACTTCCCTCCGTAGAGGTGAACAAGAAGCACGGGCCAAAGACAAGTGCTTATAGATAATGGGGTCCTGATAATGATAAAAATTTACGAACTATGCGGCAGGTATTCAAGATGACGGCTTTTTGAATAAGTCCTAAGGTGGAAGGATGCACGTCGAGAGTAGTGAGACTTGTGTGTAGTGTGTTTGGTATGATGCCTGTAGTGGATACAACGATCGGGGTAGTCTTCACCGTGCTGACCTGCCAGTATGTTCGGAGTTCAATGGAAAGATCCGTATATTTAGATATTTTTTCAGTGTGTGTGCTAAGAAGATAATGAGTGTTGCAGATGGCTATATCTATTAAGAAAACGGTTTTATTATTTTTATCCATGATTGTGATGTTTTGTCTATTGCTTCGAGTGGTTTTGTCAGTTATAATTTTTCTGTCTTTCTGTTTCCATACTTGTACACAGGCTCGAATGTATTGGGATAAGAGGAGTTCCTTTAGCGTTGTTCAAAGACTATCTTTCTAATCGAAAGCAGCGAGTTAAAATAGGAGATTATTTAAGTGAAGAAGCTCATATAACTTATGGTGTCCCTCAAGGCAGTGTTTAGGCCCCACGCTCTTCTTAATTTATATCAATGAGCTTTGTGATATGCAAGTTGACGATTGCCAATTATTTTCATATGCTGATGGTACAGCTGCAGTATTTACTGGCCAAACATGGGATTTAGCACGTAACACTGCCGAAAAAGGGCTTACTAAAATTGCTACTTGGTTAAACACAAATCTTCTCTCGCTAAATGCCTCCAAGACAAATTATATGTGCTTTACAATTTACAACCATACACAACCATGCTCGACAGATTTTCAAATAAAGATACATACTTGTCACAGCCCTATAAACTCTATTTGTTCTTGTAATGGTATAAATAAAGTAAATAGCACAAAATATTTAGGTGTCATGATTGACCAACGATTATCTTGGCATAATCATACTGAATTAGTTATGACTAGAGTCAGAAAACTAATATGGATTTTTAAAACGCTGAGACACATAGCTTCTAAGGACCTCTTAAAACAATTATATATATCATTAGTACAATCTGTAATTATTTATTGTATACCTGTCTGGGGTGGAGCCACAAAACTTAAATTTTTAGAATAAGAAAGAGCACAGCGATCGTTATTAAAAGTTATGTATTTTAAGCCATATAGATTTTCAACTGAAAATCTTTATTCAATTTGTCAGTTACTAACGGTTAGAAAACTTTATATACTACAAGCTATTCTAAAACTTCATAAGTCCTTACCTTTCCATAAAAGTATTTTAAACAGAAGAAGAAAAGATATTGTGGCTCCAGTGATTTTGGTGAATACCACATTTGCTAGGCGACAACAAAAAATACTATCGGCGTCCTTGTATAACCTCATTAATAAATACATCTACATACATCCCCTTACCTATCATGACTGTAAAACATCCCTTGTGGAATGGCTTAAGATTAAAAATTACGATGAAACCGAAAGACTCCTACAAAGAATCATATAACTCACACACATACACATAGGCATGCACGCACTCACTCACACACACACACACACACACACACACACACACACACACACACACACACATTTTAACTTAAGTTTAGAATTTAATTTAAATTTATCTTATTTTTGATTATGTTACCAATCATAGTATACAAGTACTGTATGTTATGGAAGAGCAGAGACTCCTAGCACAGGTACTACATACTTAAAAGGAGTCTCTAAATACGGCTAATTTGTAATATTATTTTAAGTTAAAGAAATAAATTTTTGTATTTTGTATTTGTATTTTGTATTTTTTTGTCCCTATAGATTCGGTGGCTACCATTTTCTAATACAGCTTCTGGTTGGTATTTATAGGTACAATTTACAGGTAGTATTATACGGTACTTTTTCTGATATGAATTTATATTTGTATGCAAGATTTTGATGGATGATTGCTGCTACTTGATCATGACGGTTTTTTTAATCGGTTTGGGCTTTTGTTTTGCAAGCGTCGACAGTGTCTGCACATTTCTGTGAGTAGATTGGGTGATCGGATTATATATTTTTGATAATTTCGGGTCTCTATTACCTGGTCTTGGATTGCTCATTGCGTTGAGTGTTGTAGTCGTGTAGATTGAACGGCGTAAATCTTTTGACAGCTTGCGATATCATGTTGTGTAACGTAGATTATTCAGTTTTATTATGAAAGTAGTACCGTAATGTCTTAATCTGCTTATTGTGTAGGTTGGTGATATCTATTATTCCTCTACCCTCTTCTCTGGGTAATAATAGTCTTTGAGTATGATCTGGGGTGATGTTTGCGTTAGGCTGTCATAGATGTATTAATTATACGTTGTAAGTTGATAAGATCTGATTGTGACCAATCTTATTCCGAATTTATATGTCAGTATTAGGATGGCGTATGTGTTAATGGTTTTTATTAGGTTACGCAAGTTTAATTTGGATTTAAGTAACGTATTGAGCTTGTTGAAATCCTAGATATTTGTACGTTTCATTCTGATTAAGTGCTTCTATTACTTCTCCAGATTCTAAGGCATTTTTGTTTGAGATAATCTTTCCTGCTTTAACTGTAAACGTTTTGCATTTATCGATACAGAATTTCATTTTTATGTCCTGTGGGAATTTTTGAGCGATGTCTGCAAGATGACAGAGTACTTTAGGTGTGTGACTGTGTAGTTCGATATCATCCATGTACATAAGGTGTGTTAGTGATATGTGATTGTGTTCTGACGTGATACTAAATCCTTGGTTTGATTGGTTCAGTATGTTTGAGAGTGGGTTTAGAGTATGGCAGAACCATAAGGGGCTTAGAGCATCGCCTTGGAAGATTCCTCGCTTTATTTGAATTTCATCAGTTTCTACAGGTCGGTCACCTAAAACTTTAAGCTTGGTTTTCCAGTATTGCATAGTGTTTTGTAAGAAGTAAGTGATTTGGGTATGAACTTTATAGTGCTGTAATATATAGATTAGCCAGCCATGGGGATCAGAGTCAAATGCTTTTTGATAGTCGATGTACATGGTGCTAATATCGTCGATTTAGCGCAGTGGTTAAGAGCTTAAGCCGCTCCGCCCACTGTGTTTAATAGTCGCGGGTTCGATTCCCGCACGGGACAAATCTTTGTGTGATCCACAATTATTTGTTCCGGTCTGGGTATTTGTGTGTAAATTTTCATAAAAAAAAAGATCAAAAAAATCTCTATAAGCCTGCAACATTGCCACTGAGTCCACTATAAGCTGTTCCTTGTATCCTTGACTTCCATTATGACACCCTTTTTGTTCTTTCGTCAGTATGTTGTTGTCTGTAACATGTGTATAAATGAGTTCTACAATGCATGAAGTGAGAATTTTGTAAATTGTCTGTAAGCAAGTGATAGGTCTGTATTTTGCTGGGTTTAGATAGTCTGTATCCTTGGGTATCATGTAAGTTACTCATTGTGTGACATATGTTGGCATTGTGTGAGGTCTTTGGATGAAGTTATTAACATGATTAAGTAGTATAGGAAGGGCAGTAGTATAGTTTTTATACCAGAAATTTTGAATATGGTCTGTACCTGGTGCTTTTCAATTTAAAACATTTGATAACGTGTCCCTAGATATGCGCTCAAACTCCACGTTTTTAATAGCGTTAGTAAAATTGCCATCAGTCGTAATCCATTTAGCATCGTGATTGTATTCTACTGGATTGGTATAGATGGATTCTACATGTATCGTAATCGAGATGAAATGAGAGAAAGATCCTTACTTATATTCTTAGAACAGCTAATTGAAAATAAATCAGATAAATGAAATTTCAATTTGAAGTTGCCGTAGTAATTTATATCACTTTAAGAGGCGCCATCTTAATTAATGCGGAATAGGTAATAACACCAATTAAAACTTTGTCAATTAAAATGAAATTTAATATTTCTATAAAGAAAATTAATATTCATTTTATTATAAACTAGACTTTGCTCGCGACATCCGTAGTGCGTCCATGCGAAAAATATATATAATTTGACTGAAAATCAGAATTAATACTCATACTACGGTACAATATAACCCTATTAATTTCTGTCGCGACTTAATCCGCGTTGACTTTAGACAGGAACCTTACATTTTTCCGAGATAAAAACAGTACTATGTGTTATTCCAGATAGTAAACTATCTCTGCGCCGAAATTTCATCCATCATCAACTTTCACATTTATAATAGAAGTAGGACGAGTGTTTAATGTTCTTAGCGAGCCGATAACCAAGGTCAAGCAGCCCTTCAGCTCTGCCGATCTGAGATGTGATGATGGGTGGGTGTGAAGTTGGATATGTTATTGAGGCAGTTTGTAAAGTTCAGGAACAAACCTGCTTCCACCAATCTGCACTGGACCAGCGTGGTGATGTATGAATTTTACCTCGCTTTGATTTGTTAGTTTTACCGAGCAGTATGTACGTACAGTATGTACGTACTGATTAATTATATTATCATTATCCTACTAATTTTTAATATTATAAAGTGAAAGTTTATATGTTAGGATGTTTGTTACTCAATCACGCAAAAACGGCTTAACGGGTTAGGTTGAAATTTGGCACACATATAGTTTATTAACTGGATTATCAAATAGGATACTTTTTATTCCAGAGATATGTTAGGTTACTATCCAAAGTTAACACGGACGATTAGTAGATAAATAAAAGTCCAGATAAAACAGCTACTGATGCGACATTGAATTCCACAAATTTTTCGAATTATTTAAGCTCATTTATTTTATAGTTTCACTCATTAAAGTAGGCCGGTATTCTGGCATAATCCTGGGAATCGTTATGCGGTGATAATCGATTTAAACTCGTATTAAATAACAGCACAAACTGTGTGCAATGCGACGCCCGATTAATATTTTGTTATACATGAGTGAATAATGCGTATAATTAGTTATAAGGGCTTATCTCCACGTACATTGAACGTTTTTGATTCAGAATCAGAATACTTTTAATTCATGTAAACCATTACAGTATTTATGCATCGTCAGAATAGTAACAAAAACTCTACCACTACTTTGGAATATCATTCCAATTTTTATCTATATATGTGGAATGGGGACTATTTGATAGGTTATGAATGAAGCCTTTTTGCAAGATAAATTTCCTTTTAAGATGATTAAAATATTTGAATTAAGAGTGACAGAGGTGATGTATGGAAGACGTATGTCAAGGGTTATGATTCACGATTTGGAAGACGATGAATGAAGATGTTATCGCATGTTGTTCAATGATATAAGATTATAATATAAAATGCACGAAGAAGATTCATTTTTTGCGAAGACTCCCGCGAGGACCCTCAGGTCCTCTCATTTTTCTACCTCTTAAATATATATGATCACGCCAGATCCCTTGCGGGGTAGGCCGAGTGTACAGAGTTCCAACTGATTTTTTCATTACGTACCTTTCTGGCTTCCTCCACTTTCATAGTTCGTCTCATACACGTTCCGGTTACGGAGACTCTTGACTTGCCTTTCAGATAAGCCACGGTCTATTTGGTCATGGTTAGATATTTTAGGTCAGGGTTATATATTAATAACCAATATGTAGTTTGGGTAATAAACTTCTTAATTTGAAGTGGTTGATGTTATTAATTTAGTTTATTTGTAATTACGCCGCAATTTCAGTGAGATAAAATTTTTATATTGTAGCAAAGTTTGTGTTTACAGCTAACATAAATCTAGTTTCACGATAATGTGAATCCCATTTTCTTAGGACAAGGCAAGAAAAGAGGTTCTCTTACAACTTTAATGAGGTAAAATGCGATTTTGTTATCCGCTGCATAAATAACAATATACAGCGAGTATTCTCTGTATATTGTTATTTATCACCAAAACTGCCTATTTTATCTAGTGGTGAAGGTACAATAGCTGATTACAAAGTCCTGAACACGAATCTTTTAATAAAAAAATCGCACTGTTTTAAAAGGTAGAAAAATAATAGATTTTTTTTACAGAAAAATTCTCTGTAAGGGTCCGGAATCTGTAACTATCCTCGGTTAAATAGAATAAGGTTCACCCGACGATCTTAAGTCCCAATGTAAGAGACATTGGGACTTAAGATCGTCGGCGATATATTTGTGGGGTTATTTGCATACTTCCAAAATTGTATTCCCATTACTTTCATGCCTCATATTTATAATTTATTTCTTACTATTTCTTTAAAAAAACGTAGCCCCACACTAGGATTTATTCCTGTGTCGTGGGTGCGTTTACAAACATGAAAATTCACAGACCACAGACCGAAACAAATAATTGCGGGTCACTCAAATATTTGTCCCGTGCGGGAATCGAACCCGCGACTATTAGACACAGGGGGCGGAGCGGCTTAAGCTCTTAACCATTGCGCTAAATCGTCCGTCATTCAAATTCCCACAACATCCAAGAAATATAAGTCAAAGTCAAAAATCATTTATTTGCATTGGCCAATACAATAGCACTCACAAACGTGAAAATTATTACATTTTTTACATCTACCGCCAGATCGGAACGCGGCCTCCACTGAGAAGATCCGGCGAGAAACTCAGCAGGCTAGTCTTTTAATTTAATTTGTTTGGCCTTTCTGATAACCATTTTTTTTTGTTTTTAAAAATCGTATTATTCATCATTGATTAATGTTGCTGATGATGAGGAGCTTTATTTATTTATTAAGCAACCAACAAGCCATACAATGGTTAACGTATAAACAGATAAATTCTTATTAAATACAATTGAGCATTGTTAACCTACTTAAAGGTTGCCCTGATATGCGTTTAAAAAGCAGACAATTTTGATCTTATACTTACTTTTATACTAGTATATAATTGACAACAATGTAAGAAAGATATACTTAAAGATAGCAGGAAAAAAATGTACATAATTATGCATGCAACTTGCTATATTGGACCATTAATTAATTTATACATCTGTATAAAGTAGATCTGAAAACGTTAAGAGAATAACTCATATCAATATCAACAGTGGGCATGCGTGACAAGTGACTGTATTGCAACTGAATTTTGTTTCATCATCATCATCATCATCAGCCCGTGTCAGTCCACTGCTGGACGTAGGCCTCTCCCATGGCACGCCACTGAGCTCGATCTTCAGCTCTCCTTCTCCAATCCCTGCCCGCTGCCTTACGAATATCGTCGCCCAACCTAGCTACAGAATTCTGTTTATGGTTGAGAAATGACCCATATGCGTTTTAGAACTTTTTGCGTGGTAAAGCAGATGTCCAGATGTGCGGGCTCGTTTGTCAGGCACATTGAGATTAACTTGACTCAATAACGGGGGCTCAAACCCAATCTGTTTTATCGTCAAGATAATCCGAAATTTTGTAATACCCTTTCTCACAGAGTCTAGTTTTAATTGCCTTTTTAAACTTATTAATAGGCATGTTTCGGATATCTATGGGTAATTTTTTGTAGAAGGGTATACATTGCCCAATGAAAGAATCACTAATTCTGTGGTTAAGTACGGTTAACATGAATAAAGAGAGAGAAGGTGCGTTGCCGATAAGTAGATGGAAATTACTATGTATGTTTGGATTAAGGATCCATTTTTAATACTATTCGTAATTCCTCTCTTTATGATAAGTATTACCCGTCGATTTTTACTTTATCAATATTATATAATAATAGCCCAGTTAAGGAATTGTCCCACCGTTGGGCATGGGCTTCCACTCAACCTGAGAGGGTTTAGGCCATAGTCCACCACGCTGGCCCAGTGCGGGTTGGCGAACTTCACTAACATTCGAGAAACTCTTAGGCATGCAGGTTTCCTCACGATGTTTTCCTTCACCTTTAAAGCAAGTGATAGTTAATACGCACATGCTTTCGGAAAGACAGAGATGCGTGCCTGGGTTCGAACCCGAGACCTCTGACTTTGCAGTCTTGCCACTAGGTTATCACTGCTATCAATATTATAGTTTGTTTTTTTTGGCTTGGTGCTTGTTTTAATCAATAAACTTTAACTACATAGGTTATCAAAAATATTCGTCCTAGAAGATTGCTTATCATCACTGATGATTGCTATTTATTAAAAACTTTTTTTATAGCTGACCATGCTAAAAAATTATTCATGGATTCCGAGGGAACGAAAATATACAATCGTCGAAGTCGCGGGAACAAATGTATTGAAAAATATATTTTTCGATAAACAGTGACAGTACATATAGGCGTGACAGTACTTTTGTATCACTAATAAAGTAGGCCATCTCTATCTACCTATCTTAGTCATCTCGCTAGGTCCCTTGCAGAATCGGGAGACAGTATAAATGTCATTATTGTAAAATACACCAGACAATGCATTTGATATTAAGAAGCCGATAGTATCTATTAAAATGAATGAACAATGCCAAAAACGCTATACCACGCAAAAATATCACCGATTCTGCATAAAAAAATCCTTCCATCGCAAAACCTCAGCAAATAAAATTAAATCGAGTACGTTACAAACATCGATGGAAAAAATTACACCACTTAAACTCCCACGAGACGGTATTACATATAAGTACTAGCGAATTTCACGTCAATCTCGTCCCACGGGCACGGTTGCGTAATTGCTTCAAATTAGCTCCCCGTTCGTGAATTGCCTTATTCCGATCCCGAGGTAGCGTCCCGAGGTAGATTGCCGGGATTCGAAAATGTGCCCCGTACTTTGATTTTTATTATCTTAAATTATGAAGCTGGTCGTTGTATTAATGTTTGTCCTGCAGTCGACGTTTTTGCTTAATGATGATAAAATCTTAAGGATTGGTTAACTAGCTGACGGAGCGCGACGGGAGCGCGACTTATGCGCTCGGCTATATTCGGTCGTGACGTTTGCCGTCGCGTCGAGCGGCTGCGCTGTGTGTGCTCCCGTTCATTACAGTACATTGTAACTCCCCAAGCCGCGCCACCGTCGCGCTCCCGTCGCGACGGTGAAGGCGAAGAGCAGTCTCAGAATAAGCCGCAACCAAAGTCGGTCGCATCGCGAAGGTTAAGCTAAATATGTTAGTATTGCGATATCGATTGCACTCAACGTTGTCGGAAGCACTTAGCTGTGCATCATCATCATCATCATCTCAGCCTATACTTGTCCACTGCTGAACATAGGCCTCTCCAATCATAATAATTGGGGAAATTTGCCATACTCGCCACGCTTGGCAGGCGGGTTGGCGAGCGCACTATTTGGTCGTAGAAGTGTTACGCTGCTGCCCATTCCCTAGTTTTCCTTTAGTCGCCTTGTAAGACACCCGAAGGGATGAGATGGGTTGGCTCTATTCTAAGCCAGAAAACAATCGGGCGCTGTTCCTTGAATAAAATTTATTGGCTCTAATGCATCTTACTTACTTGAGACTGACTCTTTAAGGCTGTTAATCTATTTACATATCTATTAAGTTAAAAATAAACGAATTCTTTCAGGCTTATTCGCATATCGGGAGTGGCAGAGGTGTACTTTGTAAACCCACATTTCGCCAATGATTAACGTCGTCAGTCCAAATATGATAAGGGCGAGTCTATTGTTATTATACAGGGCACATTTCTAAATCCAGACTGCTATTGATTTTTTTTTCGGTAGTCAGATTCTTTATTTGGCCTCAGATTTGAACCCAGGACGCCAGATACTAGACTTGTCGCCAGACCAACGAGGCCGTTACATGTATAAAATACCTATAGTTTTTCTGTTAAATCAAAATCAAAATCAAAATCAAAAGTTTTTTATTCATGTAGACCAAAAGGCACTTATGAATAGTCAAAAACAGAAAATTATTATTACTTAAGACTCTACCACCCGTTCGGAAAGTCATTCCTGTGGAGAAGAAGGGCAAGAAACTCCACGGTTACTCTTTTTTAAAAATGAGGTTTACAATTCTTTTTGTATACATTGCATTTATGGAGTATGGGAGAACAATGCAGAACGAGCTAAATAGATGTGCTTAAGTATAGATTAATCATAAGTGTACTTAGATTCATGATATTGGTCAGTGTCTACATAGTCCTCTCATTTACAAAATAGAGATGTTGTAGAGGTATATAATAAAAAGCATAATAATAATAGTAAGAGAAAGTGTTACTATAAAATATGTAAAGAGCGCGTACAAAACAACTGGTCATAGCTCCAGTGTGATGCCGAACGAGACAAAATTCATCAGCATTATGGTACACGTTCAGTCAGACAAAGGGCAGGGGACGGACCAGTCCCCACCAGCAGCACCCGTTCACGAGTATGACCTGAGAAGCAGCCATCACTCTCCTCAACCATTTTAGAGGGAAAAGAATGACCCGCTCCACAGAGCCGCCACTAGCAAAGACATTTTAGTGAGCATGACCAATCCACGACCCTGTCGACATCGTTCGAGAATAATATTTAAAATCAATGAACGCTCGCTAGGCAGGACACGCTGCACTTAACATTATATTCTTCTAGATTTCAGTTAACTTGTGTAAAGGCATTTTTATCATTTAAAAAATCATTTAGTGTATAATATCCTTTACTCATTAGTGAAGATTTAATATACTTTTTAAATCTGTCAAGTGGCAACTCTAACATGGGCTTTGGTATCTTATTGAAGCAGCGAATACCGACTCCTACGAAGGAAGTAAATACTTTTTTAAGCCTAACAATTGGTAATACCAGTTTATGTTTATTTCTAGTATTTAATTTATGAACGTCACTCACTTTATTAAATAAATGGATATTCCTACGTATGTACACTATGTTGTCGTATATATACTGTGAAGCGACCGTGAGAATGTTGATCTCTTTAAAAAGTTCTCTGAGGGAAGCCCTAGGTCCAAGATTATAAATGGCACGGATAGCTCTTTTTTGCAGTATGAATACATTTTCCACGTCAGCAGCGTTACCCCACAGTAGGATACCATAAGACATAATGCTATGGAAGTAACTAAAATAAACTAGACGTGCTGTATCCACATCCGTAAGTTGCCGTACTTTCCACACTGCATAAGCAGCGGAGCTAAGTTTACCCGCAAGCGATGAGATATGGGCCCCCCATTGGAGTTTGGAGTCTAGGGTAATGCCTAGAAAGACAGTGGAGTTCACGAGGTCCAGCTTTGTGCCATTAATAAGAATATTCGTAGCATTAACTTTTACATTGGGCATAGTAAATTTAATACACTTTGTCTTGAGTGAATTAAGCAATAGATTGTTTATTTCGAACCAATTTGATATCCGTGAAAGAGCACCATTCACATCGTCAAAATTAAGCTTAGCTCTGTCAACTTTGAAGATCAATGAGGTATCATCTGCGAATAGTACAATGTCACAGACATCACGGACAAAGTTCGGCAGGTCATTAATATATACTAAAAAGAGAAAGGGTCCTAAGATGGAGCCCTGTGGAACACCAATTGAAATATTAACTTCCTGAGACTTGACCCCGTTAATCTCAACACATTGAGACCTTTCACCTAAGTATGAAGCTAATAAATTAAGGGCAGTGTTTTTAATACCGTAATGCCTTAGCTTTTTAATAAGGGTTGCATGCTCAACACAGTCGAATGCCTTAGAGAGATCACAGAATACACCAATTGCATTCTGCGATGCCTCCCAGGCACCGTAAATTTGCTGAAGCAGACCTACTCCCGCGTCTGTGGTTGAACGTCCCTTAGTAAAACCATATTGATCACCGTGTAACAGCTTATTCTCATTAAAGTGGTTAAGCAATTGATTGAGTAGGATCTTTTCATAAATTTTACTCAAGGCCGGCAAGATGGAAATCGGTCTAAAATTGGAAGGCTCGCTTTTTATCCCTGATTTAAAAATCGGTACAACTTTACTAAGTTTCATTAAGTCGGGGAACCTACCCTTCTCTACACATTTATTAAATATCGTCGCCAGCGCAGGTGCTATAGCCATTACTATGCTATCTAGTATTTTTAATGATATACCCCAGAAGTCGACAGTGTTTTTAATGTTTAACGACTTAAAGGTTAAGATTATGTCTGTCGGGGTCACATATTTAAATTCAAACAAGACATTGCATTCTTTTACACTGATTTTTAATATTAGTTCAGCTTTTCGGGGAGAGGAGTTCAAAGAGCCAGTAGTATGAACTGGAATTTCACTAAAAAATTTATTAAAAGCCTGCGCAATATCGAAATCATCTGTTAAGATGTTATCATTAATTACAAGTTCAATATGATCATCGCGTGGTTGAGTTCTCCCAGATACACTGTTAATTATACCCCATGTGGTTTTGATCTTATTTGATGACCTTTTGATCATATTGCTATAATATAAAGACTTTGCTGCAGTACACACCTTCCTAAAAGTCTTCGAGTAGTTTTTAACATATTCCAAGAAAGCTGGGTTTTGATTATATGTTTTCGTATCATACAGTTCATACATCTTAGCTCTACTTTTATGAATTCCTACAGTAGCCCAATCACTAAACTTTGCTTTCTTGGCCGTTGAAAATGATTTTATTTTAAATATATTATCGAATTCTGATTTCATGGTATCAAAAAGGTTTTGATATAGGTAATTGGGATCATTATGTAACCAATCCATATTAGATATGCGATTGTAAACTTTATCCCTAAAACAGTTTATACGTCGATCTGATATCGGCCTACAAGTAACTTTACAAGGTAACTGTATAAGGTGGCTGGGTACTGACACCAACAAACCACTATGATCTGAGGGCAAAGCGTTTATAATTAATTTATCAAACACTTCACAGTCGCAAAACACATTATCTAAACAGGTAGCAGACGTAGCAGTGATTCTAGTCGGTTCATTAAACAAGCATACTAGATTAAAAGATTTAAAAAGAGTAATTAGTCTACAGCTAATGGATGACTTTTCGATTAGATTGACATTGAAGTCACCACATATAATGCTTTGCTTTTTAATACCAGATATTTTTTTTAACACCTCTTCCATAACGTTTTCAAATGTATTAAAATCACCTGAGGGCGGTCGGTAAACGCATGCTACAACATAACTATCCAGTTCGACACAAGATATCTCAACAATGCGTTCAATAGAAAGACCCATAATGTCCTTGCGCTCTTTACACTTGATGTCGTTGGCGACTAATATTAGAGACCCTCCGCGTATGGCTGTTTTTCTTGTGAACGCACTCAACACTGTGTACTGACTTTGATATTTGATTATTTCATGAGATTTCAGCCAATGTTCAGTAACACAGAATAAATGGACGTTGTATTTCCTAAGAAATAATTCTATCTCGAGATCTTTGCCAGCTAAACCTTGCATATTCTGATGAAAAATATTTAATTCTATTGACTTAGCTGTTGTCGCATTTACTAGTTTAAACTATGGTCACACAACCTAATGTTGCTGCCAGTATCAATCATTTTATTTTGGTTTATATTGCATATAACCGCGTAATTTTTTTGTATATTAAATGCTAACAATGTAGCCAACTGTCGTTTAGTTGTAAAGGGCAGATACATAGTATCTTCTGTCAGCCTAAACTTGCTAATGAATTTATTTATAACCAAATAAAAAATGGCGTCACTATGACGGTGTGTTATGTTGTAAATATATAAATTCATGTCATAAATGTGCCTGTTTTGCTGAATGGTTAAGTTACTGGCATATGGCAAGGCACAGAATACAAATTTACAATTTAATTTAGAATGCAGCTCTAATAATTTTTCAATACTCCTAGTCAGGTCCTTCCTCTTAACTGATAAACTATCACCATAAAATATAACAGTGGTTGTGTCCTTGTCTAAATTAGCTTGACTAATATTATCAATCAAGTGATTTAAACTGGCCCCAGGTGAACAGAAATTAGTTACTTTCTGATCTAAATGCCTAGATAATAAGGAACCTAAGTCTTGGCCTATTTTATCTGAATAAACAATTACAGACTTTTGTGGATATGTAGGTTTTTTGCATGTTTTTGTGGCCGGTTGGCTAACAGGGTTATTTAGGTAAGAGCTAGCACTATTATTTACTTGCATTACATTAATAGAGCAATCAGATAATAATGTGTCCAATGAGGGGGTATCGATTGGGGTGGGTGGGATAGCACAGCTTGCTGTAAGAGATTCAAACCGCTCAAGGTTGTATGTCCCCATTTTTAGAATCTCATCAGTAGCTCTGATATGCTCTTTGATCTGCTTTTGAGCATCTTCATACCTTGAGGTCATTTTCCTAAGTTCAGACTGCAGATGAAAGATTTCAGTCTGCAATTCATTTACCTCAGTGTCATACACACAGTGACTATGAGCAAGCTCAGAGTCTAATGCCTTAAGGTTACCTAGGATATTCACTCTATCTTTTCTAAAAACATTGAGTTTTTGGCAAGAATTTTGTACCTTTAAAAGCCTTTTAGTTTTCTTTATTATATTGCTTAATTTTAAGTATTTTTTTATTTTTCTACGACTGCTCAGTTTTATATGGTTTATTTTATAATCATTTTCAGATGTCAAGTCAATAACAGTACAACTCTCACTATTGGGCTGAGTTTTACAACCTAATAATTCATTGAAAAGACTCTGAGTGGAAAGGGCCTCGTGAGACTCTTTTAGTTGTTCTAAGTTATTTATTGATTTCTGAGCCTCACAGAGGCTACTTTCCAACTCGGAAATGCGATTCAGTGCCCTTACATGGGTGTAGGTACATTCATTAAAACTAGAAACAACAGTTTGTAGTTGATCCCGTTGGTCAAGCACATCCATGTACTGAATATGAAGTTCAGATAGCTCGCTTTTTAATTGTGAGTTTTTGGTAACGATTTTTTGAATTTCAATTTCACTCTCATCGCGTTCCCTTAAAAGTTGATCGCAGAAGTCCTTTGACGACTTCAATTCCTCCAGAGTCATCCTCAGTTTACTTTCAACATCTTTGGCAACAGCTCTGCGGGTCAGCATGTTGTCGGTGAAAGTTCTCTGGAAAAGTGATATAAAGTGGATAAATACAACTGTAGCAGGAAAAAAAGGCACACAAGAGAATTAATAATGCTTTGTATGATGTAAACTAATAATAGGTAACTTCTGAAATAAGAATTTTTATCTTTTTATCAAAAAAATTGATTCGTGGGGTAGATTAAAATAAAATAAAATTATCCGAAATTGATATGAGTAAAAATTTGATTCACAATCTGTTATTTTCTGTACCTACTAGTCTATGTAATGTACTTGATTTCCTTAATAAGCAGTGATCATTTGTGTAATCATACTTTGCTAGTAAAGGAAAAGAAAAAAATAAAAAATATTAAGAATGCTAATTTTCTTATATCAATTTTACAGTAAATAACAAGTAAGGAGGTTGTAAAATAGGTCTGATACGGCCAGTTACAATGGCTTAGGTGTAAATTAGGATTAATTATAAAAGAATACGATACTCCCCGGTAAAATTGAGAAATCCAAACAGCTCGACCGTTGACAGACACCAGTTCCTTCAATATTTGTTATTTGTTTGGACGAATCTCTCACAAACACTTGTAAAGGATATTTACATTAAGTAGAACCGTTTACACTACTTTTAATAATAAGTTAACGTAGTTAATTAATTATTTTACAAATTCAAACTTTAACATATGATTTTGGCATGTCCTGAATTAAGTATATGAGAGAAGGCGATTTTTAATTAGACTCTTAAAACTTGTTTTTCATCACATACATACAGGTTTTCTAGTTATTGGAAATCTGAGTTTTTAAGAAAGTAATAATTAACACTTTGGAACTGGAAGTTTGGTTTTCCCTTCCTTCACACTCGCATGCAATGAATTTACAAAACAAAAATGTCACTAAGCTGACTGAAGTTTGCCGGTATATGCTTTAGTTATTTACGTTGCATATTAAATATAACTAAAAACAACAATTGAATCAATCAATCAATCAGCCTATCGTAGTCCACTGCTGGACATAGGCCTCTCCTAACACGCGCCATTGCACACGGTCCTCCGCCTTCCGCATCTAGTCTGTCCCAGCGACCTTTTTGAGGTCGTCGGTCCATCTAGCTGGGGGCCGTCCTACCTTACGCTTACCAAGTCGCGGTCTCCACTCTAGGACACGCTTGCTCCATCGGCCGTCGGTCCTTCTGCAGATGTGACCAGCCCATTGCCACTTTAGCTTTCTGAGTCTGCGAGTATGTCGGTAACTTTGGTTCTTTGTCGGATTACCTCGTTACAATTGCTGCAGCGATTTGACAAAATTTTATTTTGTGTATATACCATATTCAGATATAATTTTAAGCGTTATATTTTTGGTATATACCTAGTTTTTAATTTCTGAATAGTTGTGCATATGTTTGTTTTATTATTGTTGTTTATAATAATTTCTCTAACCTAAAACAGTTATCAGTTACAGTCCGCTATCGACTGCGGCGAGCCAACATGAATTATGGAAATACACACTCAGTTTACCCTCTCGCCCAACACTAAAATTCAACACCGTGAAAGGGAAACTATGTTTTTTGTTGCACAAAATTTATTTTCCTCCGGAATCCTCGGGAATAAGATACGGGAGTTCGTACGTGTAGTCTTGACGCCGATGTTGTCACAGCTTATTGAAACAGCTCGCTTACATGTTCTTAAACGATGAGACGTCGCAACGTAGACGGTGACATTACTTGACACAATGCATAATTCAATTAGTGGTATTATTTTCAGCCTCGTTATATAACCCACACAGGGCATAAGTCCCATCTTATTTTAATAATACAACACAATAACTTATTTCCAAAACGGAGAAGATATACAATTGACGGACGATTTAGCGCAGTGGTTAAGAGCTTTAGGTGCTCCGCCCACTGCGTCTAATAGTCGCGGGTTCGATTCCTGCACGGGACAAATCTTTGTACGATCCACAATTATTTGTTCCGGTCTGGGTATGTGTATGTAAATTTTCATGTTTGTAAATGCACCCACGACACAGGAATAAATCATAGTGTGGGGATACGTTTTTATAAAAAAACAAAAAAATACACAGTTAAGCAGCGCTGTGCTTAGTCACTCTGGGAGCGTCTCCAGGTTTCCGAAGGCAAGTTAAGCGTGGATAAAGTTCAGTTACAACTCATTATGGTATGAATTGGAACGTTTATTACCGGCTTGACAAGTTCCAACTACACGTTGCCACGAACCTGCCCTCACTAATCTGCTTTGGGTCCTTGTAGTAAAATTATACCTTATTCTTTGACTACTTGATTTATACGACAATCGATAGGATGAAATAATCTAATTTATAATTATATTAATAATTACTATATCATTAAGGATTGATTTGATCATGGCCTCTTTAAATACAAGGTGAACTTGCTGTTATTACGCTGTGTACGTGTGTTCTTGACATGGCGTCGTCGCAGTCGTACAGTCCGTGACATGAGAATCGGAAAGTTTCTAGATGTTTTCTTTTAGGATAAAGATATATTTTATTGTTATTGATTTGTACTTGAAGCGATATATTGCTGTAGGACACTTGAGGTCATTTGAGTACAGTGTTATAGGTTGTTGAATCGTAATTTCTACTCATCCGTATTTCGGAAGGGTCGTTACGTCATCGGTCTTGGCTTATAGCCATTTTGGTAATAGAATAAAGGAAGCTTTTTAATAATTAATGAGGATGTTGTTACGAGAGGGGTCAGAATCTACCTCCTTATACATTCCTGTGTGTCTATATCTCTTTCATTGGATACTTTAGTTCTTCTATGTGGGTGGTTTAACTTACGTATATATTTTTTCGAGGAATATCCTCTGAAAGATCTGGGGGAGGGATTCCGTGACGATTTGGGAACACCGTAAAATGATACTGGACGAATGAAACCTGAATCTTTTAGTTGTCCCTTCAAGACGTTTGAATACTATTCCAGAGAATGCAACAGGTTCTCATTAGTATCTTGGACTGCATTTTAGGCAGATGCCGTCATCATAGTATTTGTTTTTCTTTTAATAATTATCGTTGATACTTTTTATAATAACTCAATTCATTTCAATTCAACACCTACACCGTAACCAATACTCCTGAATCAAACATATATTTGTCTCTTTCGGGGGCAAAGTTCCTAAATTCAGCGAGTTCAGTGATCAAAAATTTGTTTCACCATTGTTTTAATGTATTAGAACATAACATACATATGTGATAATTTAATATTCTCAATTAGGGATAAATTCTCTATAAATTGAAGTAAAACAAAAACACTAATCCTGGTTAGTTGCGTCAGCAGGTATTGTACAGTGGGACGTAAAATTAAGCGACACAATAAAGTGTTATCGCATGCAGCATTGTGCACGAGTGGCTGCGTCGACTACTAAACTTGTTCGGATAGTCTGTACTATGTAGACGAAATACTTGAAGCAACTAATTTGTTGTACTCTGGAATAACTTTTTGTCTATTTTTTTGTTAAAGCTACAAACAGTAACTCTACTTCGCTAGGTGGTAGTTGCTGTCGTCATTACTGAATTTAGTGATTTGCTATGTTGACAAAATATCCGCGGAACTTGTCCCAAAAGTTATGGAATTTTTAGAATCAGATTTTTTTTCATTTCAGTATTTATGAATCGATGTGCGATGCATGTTGAGTAATACATAACGTTCATATAACATGGACTCCATAGTTCACTATATAACATCAATTATTAACTGGTCTAACCAACTATCTAAATAATCATTGAAGGATGGCGCTAGGTATTCGAAGAATGTATAATGGAATACATACACTGGACCGAGCTTCTCTATGAATTTTTAGAACACGACAAAAGAATTGTTATGATGCGTGTATACTTATATTAAAGCGGTGTATGAATAAAATCTCACGAAATCTACAAAATTCCTAAGCAACTGCTATATTGAAGGAGGCTACTGAGACGATTTTCCATCAGATGAAAACCCATATGCTTCAGTATTCTTTTAGAGTGCTGTGGATGTTTGGATGGCTTTCTCGTATTATGTGTAGCTCGTATACAATTTACCTGTATCGTTGCACCAGGATTATCTCCATTGCGATAACAGTTTGTTTGTGTTAGCTTACCGTACGTGCAATGAACAAGCTTGTACTTTTGCTACTGTATAAATTAGATACAAGCTACTAGTTACTCGCTGTCATAATTTACGGGCGTGTCTTTGGGAAGATAAACTGGGAGTGATACGAGTATATAACTTTTAGTTATTTTACAGCTTTCCATTTGTTTCAAAATTAAACTGTAAGGTTTTTGAGTTTGTAAATGATATGCGCTGTTGGCCGCGAGGCCTTTACAGCTTCAACGGACAATTTTAAAGGGAAACTAGAGTTTGGAACTGCAAGTGTGGGATAAATTATGACAGTAGATAAAGATAGAACGTGATAGGAGGTAGCAGCAGGTAGTGTTAGACAAATTTTCTATAAATATGCAGGCCACATTACTATAAATTTGTGAACTTAATCATTTTTTATTTTATTTTATTTTATTTTATTAGGGGAGCTTACGGCTATTTTTACAAGAAAATTTCGCTACTTAGTTAGCTAGGTGCCATTTACAAGCTTCCACATATGGAATCATCATCACCATCAGCCCAAATTAGTCCACTGCTGGACATAGGTCTCCTCCAATATGCGCCAAAAAGCCTGATTATTCATCCAGTTATTATCGGCTAAACGACATAAGCCGTCACTCCATCCCGCGGGGGGCGTCCTACTCTACGCTTGCCAATTCGTGGTCTCCACTCCAAAACCCGTCTACTCCAACGGTTGTAGGTTCAAATGGCAAATATGGCCAGCCGACTGCCACTTTAGATTGCTGATTTTCAGAGTTATATTTTAGGGACTTGGGTCCTATGCTGGATAGTCTCGATTCGGATTATATTTAGTATTGTAGACTTGTACTATAATAATAAGTATGCTTTTTGATAGTGTGTGAATAATCTACTACGTTGGCTGAAGGGTTCTTACAGCAGCCGGAACTACGTTCCAGCCGGAAATGTGCTGTATTAGAAAGTTCTGTAAAAAAGTACACTAATTGTCATCTTGGTCGTAGCAAGATTTTTCTGTAACGGATTTGTAATAATATTTGAACTAGGAATAAAGCAAGTATTACAACAGTTAAATATATTATGTAAAGTATGAACTAACAGTGCAATGTTTAATTGAAAGAAGAAAATATTTTGTGATACCTGAGTGGCTACCACAACCTCTTTAGCTAGAGTTAGTTAACCTTTAGCAGAGCTCTAGAGTTTCTAAAAAAGATCTCAAGTGAAAATAACTTGAGAATGAATCAAAGGTCTGTGGCAAGAACGTTGTGGCAGGTTTTGTTAAACGGAAGATCTTCCAGCCAGACGGGTGTTGTGTCTGGCCTGCCTCTCCTCCCAAGAGTTGTTGTCGGGGGCTTGTATATATGTTACACGACATGCGCACTCTAATATCGCGTTCTTGATATGTATGGCACATCGTCAGAGCCATCTTTTTTTTTTTTTTCTATCTATCTTCCTAGCTATATCATCACGCCAGCTCCCTCGCGGGGTAGGCAGAGAGTACAGAGTTCCAACAGGTTCTTTCCTTACATACCTCTCTGGCTTCCTCCACTCTCATAGTTCGTCTCATACACACTCGCCGGTTACGGAAAGTCTTGACTTGCCCTTCAGCTAAGACACGGTATATTTGGTCATGGTAAGATAGTCTAGGTCTTCCCCGGCACCTACATCCTTCCACTTTCGCATTGTATATATGCCCGAACCAAAGGAGCATACCCTTTCTCATCTTTACACTGATACTATCTTTCATACCTACTCGCTTTCTTACTACGCTGTTGCGAATACGGTCGGTCAGCGTGACTCCGCACATCTTCCGCAGAGATCGCATTTCGACCGCATTTATCCTGCTTTCGTTCTCCTTCTTACATACCCAACTCTCACTGCCATATAACAGCGTTGGGACAAGCACTCCGTTATGCATGGCCAGCTGCGCCTTTTGGCTTAAGTGCCGGCTCCCAAGTAGCCTTCCCAGCGCACCATTCGCACACATCGCTCTATTACCTGCATTCACTCTTCTCTCTATATCAGCGGTGTATTTCCCATCCTTACTGAAGGCGCATCCAAGATATACAAACTCATTCACTTGCTCCAGCACATCATTACCAACCACAATCCTTGCATTCGTTCTGGTTTCTTCCCGTTCAAAGACCATAATTTTGGTTTTCTTCACATTCAAATGTAAGCCATTGTTCATGCAGTCGTCTCTCATAACTGTGACTAGTGTTTGCAGATCAGTGGCTGTTTGCGCTATCAAAACCGCGTCATCTGCATACAATAGGTGGTTTATCACTAGATCACCCATTTTTACCCCTTCAGTCATCGCATTCAGTCTTTGAAGACTTTTATCCAGATACACTATAAACAGTCTAGCGGACAACACGCAACCCTGCCTGACGCCGATTTTAACGTCAAACCAAGGTGACATGTTACCACCCACCCGTACGCATGCCTTGCTGTCCACGTAGGTGGACTGGACGGCTCGCAACACGGTGCCGTTTATACCATACTCTGGCAAAATGTCCCAAAGTCTCTTTCGCACGACTCTATCAAACGCCTTCTCCAGGTCCACAAAACCGCAGAAAACCTTCCGACCTACTGCCAGATGCTTTTCTACGATGTTGCGGAGGGAGAAAACTTGATCCGAACATCCTCTTCCAGACCTGAAACCTCCCTGTGCCTCACACAACACTCCATCGGACTTCTCGCGCATTCTCCGTTCAATAATTTTACCATACACCTTAGCTGCCAAGCTGATCAAACTGTTGGCCCTGTAATTGGTGCAGTCATATTGTAAGCCCTTGCCTTTATAAAAGGGTACTATGACTGCGCGGCGCCAATCTGTAGGGACTCTACCGGTCTTCCAGCAAAGATTTGCGAGGACCCAAAAAGCGTCCCGGACGCAAGTTCCACCATATTTAATCATCTCGGCAGATATTATGTCTATTCCCGCAGCTTTACCATTTTTCATACTTCGTATCGCCCATTCAACTTCTTCCATAGTGATGTCCTCTGTGGATTCTGGTGCCGCAAACTCGCCTCTGGGCTCGTCTGTGGCACCAGTATCCGGGGCATTCTCCAAAGTATTCACTCCACCGGTTTAGCACAGCTTGTGTGTCTGCAAGAATGTCACCATCCTTAGATTTTATCTTTTCCATTCTGGAGCCTGACGAATCACCTCGAGCCTTTCTCACCTTGCTCCAAAAGAGTTTGGTGTTATTCTCGAAGTTCTTCGTCAGCCTCTCCTCCTCAATCACACTAGCTCTTTCACGCTTTTCTTTCACTAAGGTTTTGGTGGCATTCTTGCATTGCCGGTATATTTCTTTCTTCATCTCCGTCATACTGTCATTTAGATTCAAAGAAGAGACATAGTCCTGCCACGCTTTCTTCTTACTTTCTACAGAGCTTTTTAACTCTGTGTCCCACCATGCATCCCCTTTTGCTGTGCTATGCTTCTTTGAGCAGCCACATACTTCTTTCGCTGATTCTACCAGACTCACTTTCAGACAATTCCAGCATTCATCTATGTTTGAGTCCGAAGAACCAGCTGTCAAAAGCTTGTCCCGGACTCTGTCTTCATACGTTCTCCTCACGCTCTCATCTTGCAACCTTTCAACCTTGATTCTTTCAAGGCCTCCGAAGGGGATACGCTCTCGCCAGTTCCTCTACTTCCTGAACAAACTACTAAACCGAGCAATTACGAGATAGTGGTCCGATTCAAGAGTGGGGCCTCTATATGCACAGGTATCTTGAAGTTTACTTCGGAGACGGTTATCTACCAGGATCAAATCTATCATGCTTTTCTGTTCATTTCTTCTCCACGTATACATATGAATATCCTTGTGTTGGAATATTGTATTGGACACAAGGACACCTCTTTCCAAACACACATCTACAATAAGCTTACTTGCATCATTCACTCTCTTATTACCATAAAGACCCAGAGCAGCGTCGCAAGTTTGCCGCCTGGTTCCCACCCATCCGTTGAGGTCGCCACTCTCGTCGTCGCTCGTCATTTTTTTCTATCTATTAGTCGAAACTATGTAGCGATTCATAGGGGTCGCTACAGGTCTGTAAGAAAATGATGTGTTGGAACTCTGTACTCTACTTATTCTGTGACAGATGTAGAGTAATAATAATAGGGCGTAGTAAGTACATATATTTTAGTACAAGTATTTTCGTTATCCATTATAAAGTTATATATAGATAAAACATGGCCGTAGATATATGAAAACGGACGGCGCCCTCATCCAAGCTGCCGTGATTAGACACATCCAGGGCATTATACCGGAAAATCAGCCGTGAACCCGGCCTAACGAAATTGCTCGAGACATTTTCGAGTCGCCAATTTGTTACTATATATTGACACCGTTTCCGAGAACCTCTATAAACAGAAAATTTGGAAGATCCATCTTTTCAGTAGAAGTTAAGTTCAAGCGGCGAAAAAGGTTCTATTGATATTGATAACTTGGGACTTTTGAAGGTAAAGTAGGTAATTTACTTTCATGCACATATTGGATGGACCTATTGTAAAAGTCTTACAATAGGTGTCGTAAAAAAGCTCAGAGTTGCTTAGCGAGCTATGGAAAGAGTTATGCTAGGTGTTTCTCTACGTGATCGAATCAGGAATGAGGCGATTCTTGGAAGACCCAAGGTCACCGACATAGCCCATAGGATTACCAAGCTGAACTGGCAATGGGCGGGCCACATAGCGCGAAGATCGAACGGGCGTTGGGGCAAAAAGATTTTAAAGTGGAGACCACGTATTGGCAAGGGCAGCGTGCGAAGAGCGCCTGCCAAATGGACCGACGACCTTGTAGTTATCGCAGGAAGTCGTTGGATGCAGGCCTATGTTCAGCAGTGGATAAGAGGCTGAGATAATGACATATTGGAGGTAGATATTCTCTATAAACCCCGCAAGAGATCTGGGGTAGTGAGATAGTCAGATAGAGAGATGCCTATATTCATCAAACGAGGATGGCAGTGGTGTACTGTGTATGTGAATGTAACATATTGCCGACAATGTTTAGTTCCGATGTAAAATAAAATAACATGTATATAAGTATGATTTCTAGCAAGTGAATGAGTCCGGAGTCCGATCACCGACTTGTCCGAGGCGCTCTAAATATGGACTTCAAGGCCGAAAGACGTCGCATGATGAGGTCTACTCTCAGACCTACTGCGCCTCAAATAGCTTTAGGGTCCGAAAAGTTCCAACTGGAGCTTCAAAATCGTTTCGACCTGCTGGAAACCGAAGGCAATGTTGACGAGAAAACCGACACAGTGGTCAAAACGCTACAGGATGTGTCTCGAAGGGTGTTTCCCGGCAAAAGCGGTAACAGAGAGTCTAAACTCTCGCTCGAGACTCTCGAACTTATGAGGCAGAGACGGGAAATGTCATCCACGCAGGCGTCTTCGCCGGATGGGAGGAACCTCAACCGGAAGATCCGGAAGCGGGTGCGACGTGACCTCCGATGTTCCAACACCCGCGCCATCGCGGCTGCGATTGAACAGAACAGAGGCACCAAAGTCTTCGCTCGCCAGCTAGGTAGATCCCATCTGACGAAACTTAATACAGCGGATGGCAAAACCGTGACCTCCAAGTTCGAGATACTCGAGGAAATTGAGAGTTTCTACAAAGACCTGTACGCATCACGGATGGCTAAACCCTCGAGACCCAGCGCTGACGACCACAGAGCCCCACTAGCACGCCACGATACGGAAGACATCCCTGATGTCAACCAGGACGAGGTCAGAGTGGCTCTCGAGCAGCTCAAAAACAACAAGTCGCCAGGCGATGACGGAATCACCACTGAGCTCCTAAAAGCAGGCGGGACTCCAATCCTGAAAAAGCTAGCGAGTCTCTTTAATTCCGTCATTCACCAGGGCTTAACACCTCAAGCGTGGAGCGGGAGTGCGGTGGTTCTGTTCTTCAAAAAAGGTGACAAAACCTTGCTGAAGAACTACAGACCCATCTCACTCCTGAGCCACGTCTACAAGTTGTTCTCGAGAGTACTCACAAACCGCCTCGCCAGAAGACTTGACGAGTTCCAGCCACCGGAACAAGCCGGGTTTCGAAAAGGCTACAGCACCGTAGACCACATCCATACTGTTCGGCAGATTGTACAGAAGACCGAAGAGTACAATCAGCCGCTGTGTATGGCTTTCGTGGACTACGAGAAAGCCTTCGACTCCATCGAAACCTGGGCGGTTTTGGATGCTCTGCAGCGATGTGGCATCGATTGGCGCTATATCGAGGTGTTGAGATGTCTGTATGATACCGCCACAATGACCGTCCAGCTCCAGGGCCAAAAGACCAACCCGATCGAGCTGCATCGAGGGGTAAGACAGGGGGATGTAATATCCCCCAAGCTCTTCACCAATGCACTCGAAGACGTCTTCAAGACGCTGGACTGGACTGGGCGGGGCATTAACATCAATGGCGAATACATCTCACACCTTCGGTTTGCCGATGATATCGTCATCGTGGCAGAGTCACTGGAACAGTTGAGCGGAATGCTGCATAGCCTAAATGGAGCCTCTCGAGGTGTCGGTCTCGGCATGAACTTGGATAAAACCAAGATCATGTTTAATGAGCATGTCACGCCGGGACCGATCTACGTCGATGGTTCGATGCTCGAAGTTGTTCGGGAGTATGTCTACCTTGGACAAGTTGTCCAATTTGGTAGGAACAACTTCGAGAAAGAAATCAACCGCAGGATCCAATTGGGTTGGGCAGCATTTGGCAAACTACGTCACGTTTTCGCTTCGCCTATACCGCAATGCCTGAAGACTAAAGTCTTTAACCAATGCGTTCTACCTGTTATGACTTACGGGGCCGAGACGTGGACACTCACAGTGGGACTAGTCCACAAACTCAAAGTCGCACAGCGGGCTATGGAGCGAGCTATGATCGGCGTCTCTTTGAAGGATAAAATTCGTAACGAGGTAATCCGACAAAGAACCAAAGTTACCGACATAGCTCGCAGACTCAGTAAGCTAAAGTGGCAATGGGCTGGTCACATCTGCAGAAGGACCGACGGCCGATGGAGCAAGCGTGTCCTAGAGTGGAGACCGCGACTTGGTAAGCGTAAGGTAGGACGGCCCCCAGCTAGATGGACCGACGACCTCAAGAAGGTCGCTGGGACGGACTGGATGCGGAAGGCGGGGGACCGTGTGCAATGGCGCGTGTTAGGAGAGGCCTATGTCCAGCAGTGGACTACGATAGGCTGATTGATTGATTGATTGACCTCTGGCTTCCTCCACTCTCATAGTTCGTCTCATACCGCTCGCTGGTTGTGGAGACTCTTGACTTGCCCTTCAGATAAGACTCAGTCTATTTAAAAATTCTTAAAAATAAACCAAAATCTATCGTTGTATAGTACTCAGTTCTAACAAAACATAATTCACCAGTATTCATCTAAGTTAAAACATAACTCATAACAATCCTTAAGTTAATATAATATTATTTGAAATCCTTTACAACGCATCTATGAAATTAGTATAAAGATTTACGAGAGTAGTGATTTATATAAATATTTTTCTTGTAGAACTTAATCATAAGCGAAGAAGTTGTTATTTTCAGTTTGTGAGATAAATTTGTTAGCTGCTGATACATTTAATATTAATCAGAAAAGATTGAATTCATCAAAAGGACATTGTTCTGCGTACATGCATGGTTTTCCCCAGAACCAACAGCAATGAAAAAATACTTATTAAACGGACAAGCGGGGGATCGCAATATTGAATAAAAAGTATCAGATTTTGAGGTTATAATTCAGTAGCCATTAATACATAAGTTACATTGTGTGTTGACATTCAGTTAAGATGCCGGCGACTTTGATATAAGTACTTAGAATACTTTGAAATATTCGTTTTAGATTGCAAATTGTCCGTTAGATACGGATATTTGCCATTATTTCAATAAAATAGGCAATTAATGATGACATGGGTCGAATTTTGTTGGTTTTGGGGCAATTTTCGACAACGTCCTCTACAAATAACTTCACAATATCCTAATAACAATATGCAGAGATATTTAGCGAAGAATTAGTGTAGTGGTTAGTTCACAGGTCGCTCAAAGTAGTGCCGGTATGATCCCCACGCGGTATGAATCTTTGTAACCCACAAACATTTTGTTTTAGTCTGAGTGTATTTATATTGGATATTCATGTTTGAAACCACGGAATAAAGAAATGCGCTTGAAACGGCTTTGTTTAATAGGAGTGTCAAATTTGTTAATAATAAGCCAAACAAGACAGCTTCATTAAACAACACCTGTCGTAACAATCTTGCCATTTTTTGACAGAATTATTTCATCATCATGATTATCATCAGCTCATGTCAGTCCACTGCTGGACGCCACACCTCTCCCATGGCACACCACTGAGCTCGATCTTCAGCTTTCCTCCTCAAACCCATGCCCCCTGCCTTACGTTGCGGCTCAAGCTCTTAACCCAGTGGGTAAGAGCTTGTGTCGTTAAATCGAAATTTACACGGATAATGTTCTACAAAGGCGAACTTAACTCAAATTAAGTAATCTACTAGTTAAGGGCTTACTGCAATTGACCATTTATCTACCGGGAGAGCAGCAGTGGTGCAGCTTCTTTACAAAAGAATAATTATGGTACGGATGTATTAAGCGCGCGCTCTCAAATAAACGACGTATGTACAAAAACGACGGACGATTTAGCGCAGTGGTTAAGGGCTTAGCCCGCCCCGCCCACTGTGTCTAATAGTCGCGGGTTCGATTCCCGCACGGTACAAATCTTTGTGTGATCCACAATTATTTGTTCCGGTCTGGGTATTTGTGTATGTGAATTTTCATGTTTGTAAACGCACCCACGACACAGGAATTAATCCTAGTGTGGGGCAACGTTTAAAAAAAAAAAAAAAAAAAAAAAACAAGTTTTATTATTATCTACTAAAACTACACTATGAAACGAAAAACTGCTTTACATAACCTTTGCTACAGTTATTTGCTATATTTTAAAGTAAATTCTATTGATTAGTCTTAGGCATGAAAGCAATAGACATGACTTTCGATTATTTTCTATCAAGAAAATTTCGTTGAACCATGTTTTTTTACCTTTACCAGATGCTAAAGTAGAATAGAGGCGCTCGTAGCGCTGTGCGACCGCGGTGTTCTTACCGATCACCAAGGTTAAGTAGCGTTCGGCTCGGTCGGTCTGAGATGGGTGACCGTTTGTGGCATTATCATGTTTAAGCATCTCCGTGCTTCGGAAAGCACGCTAAGCCGTTGGTCCCGGTTACCACTTAATGTGGTAGTCGTTAAGCCGAGTTGGAAACCTTAAAGGCGGCTTAATAAGTTCCAACAGCAGGTGGCCACAAACCTGTCTCCTCCAATCCGCACTGGATCCGCGTGGTGGAGTATGACTTTATCTCTCTCACTTCGATTTGTGAGAGAAGGCTTTTGCCCAGCTGTGGGCAGTATAGGCTGATATTATTAAAATAAACATATTTCGAAACATTAAGTCTCTAATTTCCTGTTTTATCCTACGGTTCACAGACTTGGTCACTGACCGAATCGCAAAAATCCATACTCAAAGTATGTCAAAGGGCAATAGAACGCAGTATTTTAGGAATCAAAATATTTGATCCCGTCCGTAACTGCGTTCCAAAACTGGCATTTTAGACGTGGGCTACAAGACTGCCAAGCTCAAGTGGGAATGGGCGGGTCATTTGAGCAGAATGAGCCCAGATAGGTGGGTAAAAATCACTACAGAATGGCGACCAGATGGACACCGACGCCGGGGAAGGCCTAGAAAGAGATGGCGCGACGACCTTGACACCTACGAGAGGAGATGGTCTGATATGGCCAAGGATCGGGTTAGGTGGAGAATCATGGGAGAGACCTTTGCCCAGCAGTGGGACGAAAGGGGTTAAAAAAGAAGAAAAAAGAAAAGTCTCTAATACATATACTTCTTGAAGAGAATTCAGTGCAAAAACACGTTGTCTTCGCGATAGCACTTAAACCTTTAAATATAAACAGAAGAGTTGTGGAAGTAATACCTACATATATGTACATATGTCGCACTGTCAGTTTTCAGTTATATTGTATTATGTATTATTTAATATGGACTGTGTCTGACACAAAAATATTGTATTTTTAATTTAATATCATAGTTAATAATTTATATCATTTTTAATTTAATTTAATATTAAATTATTCCTAGGTAGGGCAAAGTTTAAAATAAAATCACATTGTTATTGGAACCTTCGTGGTTGCTAAGAAGTTATAAAGAGTTATAATATGAATGTACTTGCGAAGTACTTGCAAAGTTCCGGTTCCGGTGGTTGACAAGTGAACATTGATAGTTGAAGCTCTCCAAAGTTTTATTAGTTTGTGCTGTATAACACTGTTTACCACCATCACTGTACCAGGGATTTTGTAGGCATAACCTCAATAACGAAGACCGTCTATCACGTATTATCCTGACTTTGAAATCTGAGAAGTTAGCAAACGATTTTTTTCTATGTATATCATCACGCTAGATCCCTTGCAAGATAGGCAGAGAGTACAGAGTTCCCAGAGTTTCTATCCTTACAGTCCTCTCTGGTTCTTGTTTTCAACAAAAAAATCCTTTATTTTTGTTCTAAGGTCTTTAAATTACACAAGCATGTTCGCGGGGAGCATCTTCTATTTAAAATACCTCAACTTCGCAAGTATATCGTAGCGCTTAAAATTTATAACCAACCTTTACCTCAATATGAAAATAATTTTCACAAAGTTGCATTCCTTAACGTTAAAACTTCTAAGCATCTCAGAAACATTTTAAGGCTTAAGTTACATAAGGAGGAGCATCGCTTGTTGCTTAGGGCTACGCTTAACGCAGGGTGAAAGGCTTTGACAAATCAATCAATGTACTAATTTTACTATCACAATGGTTACACTGATGCTTGAAGTCATGTTGCACGAGTATAAAATCAAATAGCGAGTCTCAGAGTAAATAGATACAGCGCGTATACAGCATAGCAAAGCGCGGCGTTTTCAACTGCACTATGGGTAATAAATGGAATCACACACTGAAGTCAAAGTCAACACAGATTCCTGGTAAATATAACACCGTCATGCCTACATTCCTCAAACGGGGGTGGCAGAGATGTACTTGTAAACATATCGTAAGTTAATCATATTTAACTAATCCAGTATTGTAATGTTATCACTATTTTATTCGTCTTTCTTTTATTATTCTATTACAGAATATAATTATATCATGACACCAGATTCCTGTAGAGGTAAACAGGGAGTACTAAGTTCCAACAGGTGCTTTCCTTCGTTATATTGTAAAATGTGTACTAAAATAAAGCCATAAATAACAATAAACGTCATGAATTTGTGAGCAAGGAATACAAATTGCATTTTAGCTTAAATGCCGCACAGCTTTCTTCGAGCGACGCTACTAACCTATCGCGGAGCAAGCCAAGGTGCAAAAGTGTTTCAGTTCTTTTGGAGTTAAGTGGATGGAAATGAAACGGGTTTTTTGAAGCGTTATAAAGTATTTACGGTATTCATAATTTAAGATTAAGATATATTAAAAGAAGCTATTTAGTGCCTGTAACTTACTAGTTACAGGAACTAAATAGCAGATATACTTATCTGCATACCTAAAACCGAATTAGTAGCAAAATTGCTAATTGTCAATTAGTTTAACGTACTACAGGCGTAGCGCCAAGCAAAGATCCGCTTGTGTAGCTTCGCCCTATCCGAATAAGTCGAGATATAAAAGGGCCTCTCTGCATCAGTTATCTTCTAGCTTAGTAGATGGAAAGGGAAAATTCGCGATGCTTTTAAAAGGGATATCTTTGACAGAATGTTTACCACGAGAGCTGTTTATGCAAACGAAACGACGTTCCAGACTAATGGGCGGTATGTAAAAGAGATACTATTTGATAGATGAAAGAGTGTTCACGGTATTTATAGTTGAAGATAAAGACAGAAAGGCTAGTGTATCTGCATATATAACACCGAATCAGTTTCAAAATTGCTAGTTATCAATTAGTTAAACGTACCGCAGCGCTCGCTTCGACGCTACTATCTAGCGCAGCCTCAAGCTAATTTCCGCCCGTGTATTTCTTAAAGTGTATTTCTCATGCATCACGCTGTCATATCAAATTTGACGGACGATTTGGCGGAGGGCTTAAAGGCTTAAACGGCTCTGACTGGTTCCAGTAGTTGCGGGTCTGATTCCCGCAAGGGACAAATCTTTGTGTGACTCACAATTTTCTGTTTTGGACTGGGTATTTAAGAATGTGAATTGTTATGTTTGTAAACTGACCAACGACACAGGAATAAATTCTAATGTGGGCTATGATTTTTTTTAAAAAGCGCTTGTTGACCTAAAAACATCATACTGGCCTATGGTTTAAGATCAAGATAGATTAGAACTAGTGCGTCTGTATACATAACACCAAATCAGTTGCAAAATTGCTAGTTGTCAATTAGTTTAAAGTACCGCAGTGCTCTCTTCGAGCGCAATAGTAACCAGGCGTAGCGCCAAGCGAAGACCCGCTTGTGTAATTTCGCCCTAACGGAATAAGCCGAGGTATGAAAGGGCTTCGCTTTTTCAGTTCTCTTCACGCTAAGTGGATGGAAAGGGAAATTCGTAGTGCTTTTGAAAGGGATATCTTTGACAAGATGTGTATCACGAGAGCTCTTTATGTAAACGTACTGAAATGTTGGAGTTACAGGCGCTATGTGAAGAGGATTATTAGCGGGTGAGAGAGTGTTCGCGATATTTATTATTAAAAATCAAGATAAATTAGAATCAGCTGCAATATATCTGGGACTAGTGCATCTGCATACATAATACCGAATTAGTTGCCAAATTGCTAGTTAACAATTAGTTTAACGTAGCACACCGCTCTCTTCGTTGGACTCTAATAACCAAGCGTGGTGCCAAACGAAGACCCGCCTATATAGCTTCGCCCTAACTGAATAACGGCTCGTTTTTTCAGTTCTGTTCGGGCTAAGTGGATAGAAACGGAATATTCTCAATGCTTTGAAAGGGATGTCTTTGACAAGTCTTTGTTTGTCACGAGAGATTTTTATGTAAACGCAACGACGTTTTGGACTAATAGGCGGTATGTGAAAGAGGGTTTTTTTAACGAGTGATAGCGTGTTAGGGGTATTTATAATTTTGGATCAAAACAGAATGATCCCAGGTGTAGGGGCATCTGCATACATAGCACAAATTAAATCGCAAAATTGTTATTTGCCAACCTTTCTAATTTAAGTATTGTGTGTTTCTTAAAGTGTATTTCTAATGCATCATGCTATCATATCAAATCAAAGCATTGACGAAAGATTTGACGCTATGGTTAAAGGCTCAAGCGGCTCCGACTGGGTCGAGTAGTTGCGGGTTCCATTTCAGCACAGGAAAAATCTTTGTGTGACCCATTATTTGTTTTGGTCTGGGTATATGTATTTGAATTATGTATATGAATTTTCATGTTTGTGAAGGCGGGTGCCTTACGACACAGGAATAAATTTTAGAACGGTGCTACATTAAAAAAAAGCGCTTGTGGTACTATGGTGTTCAATCACCAAGATTGCGGAAGCCGTAGGGTGCAAACACGTAAAATCGCGTCAAAACGCGGTGTCAAATCGGTTGAGAGGTTAAGCAGCGAGCGGTTAGATCATTCTGAGATGGATGTCCATTTGTGGCAATTCTATTTTTCGAGAGTATCCGCGCTTCGTAAGTAACGTTAATATCCCGGTACCAAGGCCCATATTACAGAAACGTAAATCACTCGTGAATATAGTTTAAAAAAAGTTTTTGTTATAAAATGTTAGTTTTAGAAATAGATTCACGACTTATTTTCGTTATGTACTTCGGGCCTTAATGTACTAGTTATTAAGCCGAAATGAATGTATTTAGACTTAATAAGTCATAAAGTATAGAATTCTAACGGATCGTGTCACATTACATCCAAAAAGTAATAAAAACGTAATAATGTCGGACACAAAGTAACATTAGAGCGAAGTTAATCGGTTTTTTCAAACAGCAGACGTACAGAGCCTTTATTCGCTATGACTAATTAAATACGTAACTCGACGTGTTACGAAAACTCCCTGAAATTATCGTTTTGGTACTTCAGTGGCATATAGAATACAATTTTACAATGATGAATTACAAGTCTGTCTGTCCAAGAGCATGCTCGTCGCGACCCCTGCCAGCCGCTACGGCTGCAATCTTGGACCGAGCAAGTACCGCAGTGCGGGCTAGGGCGCCCCCCGAGGCGACGCGTACCGGCCCGCCCCCGTCGGTACGAACATAGGTGGAAGCGGCGATGGGGGCCGCCACCCATCACGCCGGGCCCGAACTGGCGAGTCGTGGGGTGCAGAGTGCCGAATAGGCACCTGGAATGTACGAGGTGGTATGGAAGATAAGATGCATGAGGTGATTGATGTAATGAAAGAGAGACGCCTGGATGCTCTGTGTGTAACAGAGACTAAGCGAAGGGGCAGTGAAGCCTGTGATCTCCCTGACGGCATGATGGCTCTGTGGTCTGGAGTGCCACAGAGCGATCGTACCAGCATGGGGGTGGGTATCTTGTTGTCCCGTCGCCTGGCCTCTGGAGTGAGAGATTATGGCCTGCATGATGCGAGACTTCTCTGGGTCCGCTTGAAACTGGGTGTCACTCGAGTGTTTTTGGTTGGAGCCTACGCTCCTGTAAGCTCGTCGACACCCCCGGACCTAGAGAAGTTTTGGGATAATGTCAGGGAAGTTCTGGATCTGGCTGATGCGAATGAAAAGGTGATTTTGTGTGGCGACCTGAAAGGATGGGTGGGAACCAGGTGGCAAACTTGCGACGCTGCTCTGGGTCCTTATGGTGATAAGAGAGTGAATGATGCAGGTAAGCTTATTGTAGATGTGTGTCTGGAAAGAGGCCTGCTTGTGTCCAATACAATATTCCAACACAAGGATATTCATATGTATACGTGGAGAAGAAATGAACAGAAAAGCATGATAGATTTGATCCTGGTAGATAACCGTTTCCGAAGTAAACTTCATGATACCCGTGCGTATAGAGGCCCCACTCTTGAATCGGACCACTATCTCGTAATTGCGCGGTTTAGTGGTTTGTTCAGGAAGTGGAGGCACTGGCGAGAGCGTATCCCCTTCGGCTGCTCAAAGAAGCATAGCACAGCAAAAGGGGATGCATGGTGGGACACAGAGTTAAAAAGCTCTGTAGAAAGTAAGAAGAAAGCGTGGCAGGACTATGTCTCTTCTTTGAATCTAAATGACAGTATGACGGAGATGAAGAAAGGAATATACCGGCAATGCAAGAATGCCACCAAACCCTTAGTGAAAGAAAAGCGTGAAAGAGCTAGTGTGATTGAGGAGGAGAGGCTGACGAAGAACTTCGAGAATAACACCAAACTCTTTTGGAGCAAGATGAGAAAGCCTCGAGGTGTTTCGTCAGGCTCCAGAATGGAAAAGATAAAATCTAAGGATGGTGACATTCTTGCAGACACACAAGCTGTGCTAAACCGGTGGAGTGAATACTTTGGAGAAATGTATGAGAATGCCCCGGATGCTGGTGCCACAGACGAGCCCAGAGGCGAGTTTGCGGCACCAGAATCCACAGAGGACATCAATATGGAAGAAGTTGAATGGGCGATACGAAGTATGAAAAATGGTAAAGCTGCGGGAATAGACATGATATCTGCCGAGATGATTAAATATGGTGGAACTTGCGTCCGGGACGCTTTTTGGGTCCTCGCAAATCTTTGCTGGAAGACCGGTAAAGTCCCTACAGATTGGCGCCGCGCAGTCAAAGTACCCTTGTATAAAGGCAAGGGCTCACAATATGACTGCGCCAATTACAGGACCATCAGTTTGATCAGCTTGGCAGCTATGTATGGTATATGGTAAAATTATTGAACGGAGAATGCGCGAGAAGTCCGATGGAGTGTTGTGTGAGGCACAGGGAGGTTTCAGGTCTGGAAGAGGATGTTCGGATCAAGTTTTCTTCCTCCGCAACATCGAAGAAAAACATCTGGCAGTAGGCCGGAAGGTTTTCTGCGGTTTTGTGGACCTGGAGAAGGCGTTTGATAGAGTCGTGCGAAAGAGACTTTGGGACATTTTTCCAGAGTATGGTATAAACGGCACCCTGTTGGACAGCAAGGCATGCGTACGGGTGGGTGGTAACATGTCACCTTGGTTTGACGTTAAAATCGGCGTCAAGCAGGGTTGCGTGTTGTCCGCTAGACTGTTTATAGTGTATCTGGATAAAAGTCTTCAAAGACTGTATGCGATGACTGAAGGGGTAAAAATGAGTGATCTAGTGATAAACCACCTATTGTATGCAGATGACGCGGTTTTGATATCGCCAACAGCCACTGATCTGCAAACACTTGTCACAGTTATGAGAGACGACTGCATGAACAATGGCTTACATTTGAATGTGAAGAAAACCAAAATTATGGTTTTTGAACGGGAAGAAACCAGAACGAATGCAAGGATTGTGGTTGGTAACGATGTGCTGGAGCAAGTGAATGAGTTTGTATATCTTGGATGCGCCTTCAGTAAGGATGGGAAATACACCGCTGATATAGAGAGAAGAGTGAATGCAGGTAATAGAGTGAATGGTGCGATGGGAAGGCTACTTGGGAGCCGGCACTTAAGCCAAAAGACGCAGCTGGCCATGCATAACGGAGTGCTTGTCCCAACGCTGTTAATGGCAGTGAGAGTTGGGTATGTAAGAAGGAGAACGAAAGCAGGATAAATGCGGTCGAAATGCGATCTCTGCGGAAGATGTGCGGAGTCACGCTGACCGACCGTATTCGCAACAGCGTAGTAAGAAAGCGAGTAGGTATGAAAGATAGTATCGGTGTAAAAATGAGAAAGGGTACGCTCCGTTGGTTCGGGCATATAGAAAGAATGCCAGAAGAAAGAATGACAAAACAGATATACAATGCGAAAGTGGAAGGATGTAGGTGCCGGGGAAGACCTAGACTATCTTACCATGACCAAATAGACCGTGTCTTAGCTGAAGGGCAAGTCAAGAGTCTCCGTAACCGGCGAGTGTGTATGAGACGAACTATGAGAGTGGAGGAAGCCAGAGAGGTATGTAAGGAAAGAACCTGTTGGAACTCTGTACTCTTTGCCTACCCCGCGAGGGAGCTGGCGTGATGATATAGATAGAGAGATAGATAGATGAATTACAAATGACTGCCTCGTTGGTCTGGTGGCAAAACGCATCGCTTTGTGATCACGAGGTCCTGGGTTCAAATCCTAGGATCGGACAAATGTAGTTTTCTTAACGAAAAATCCCCAGTATGAGTCCGGAGTCCGGTATATGGCAATAGGCTCGCCCCCTACAACATGGGGCCTTACTTCGTCGGCGAAACGTGGGTGTACTCAGTACACCTCTGCCACCCCCTCTGGGGAATATAGGCGTGACAGTGTGTTTTTTTTTTTTTTTAAATTACACAATCATTTCAGGAAGTTATCACGACGCGTCGCGTTTCGCTATAGCGATAAGAAGCCCAGTATCCCAACATTAAAATCTAAAACAGATTTCACGTGATATTGTATTTTTACAGACTAGTTTTTATCAAAGAACATCTGTTCCAAGATTAAGTTTTCGTTCAGCTTTTACACAAGTTACATTTTGTTATTGAAAATTTTAAATTGTTGCTGTATATTTAAACTTCGGAGGTATTTTGTTGGAAGAGTTTTTCAGTTATATTCGGGACCTAACTCGGCTATTGCTATGTTAAAGAAAATGTTGTTCATTGACATAAAAGTAATTGATTGTTGACAGATTTCGATTTCGAAACCATGTTTTAATTAAGATTTAAATTTAGTAGTACTTGTTCAACAAGGGCTATTTGTGCTGAAACAATGGTGGTCTTTTGCACTCAATTAAATCGTAATCGTTATTAATACTATTGATAATGTAATTGTAGTACTAATTTTTGGCACAATATCAATGGTTAATGAAGCCTGTAATGACAAACTATTACATAAAATAGCAGAGTTGAGGCCGTGCCTGCCGCGTTGGTCTAAAATTAGCCTAATGAAAAATTCCCAGTATGAGTCCAGAGTCTGGAATTGTGCCCAGTATATGGCAATAGGCTCGCCCCGTATTACATGGGACCTAACATCGTCAGCAAAAAGTGGGTGTACTCAGTACACCTCTGCCACCCCTGCTTAGGGAATAGTATAGGCGTGACGGTGAATCATTTACTGGAATGTATGCATAAGTCGTAAGTCGTAATAGATCGGTCAATTTTTAATAATAATATTAATAATAGCCCTGTTAAGGACCTGTCCCACAGTTGGGCATGGGCCTCCTCTCAAATTGAGAGAGGGTTAAGGCCATAGTCCACCACGCTGGCCCAGTGCGGGTTGGCGAACTTCACATTCCTTCGAGAAACTCTTAGGCAGGTTTTCTCACGATGTTTTCCTTCACCGTTAAAGCAAGTGATAGTTAATTTTTAATATGCACATGCCTTCGAAAAGGCAAAGGTGCGTGCCTGGGTTTGACCCCGAGACCTCTGTCTTTGCAGTCCAACGGTTTTACCACTAGGCTATCACTTTCCTACTATTACATTGACAAATTAACTCAGGTAAATTTTATAGCAAGCGGCAACCCTGCGACTGTAATGAACTGACATTTCACTTGATGACAGCGTTATTTCCGATACTGGCCGCGGGCTAAAAAATCCTTGTCGGACCGTAAGCACCTTTGTTTCTCGAGGCATATTGTTATAGTCTTCAACCAAAGGATATCCAATTCATTTTAATGAGTGATGTGCAATGTGATTATATTGTATTATACATTTTGATAGCGCCTTGTTCTGATCACATAATTTTGTTATTAAATTGACTTTTTGTCCCGTTTTCTATAATCGTTAATAACTGCAGAATTTCAAATTTACTTCAATCTTCGAACAGACACGGTCTTTTTAACCGACTTCAAAAAGGAGGAGGTTCTATGTTCGGTTCTATGTATGCTTTTTTTTTATGTATGTTCAGCGATATTTCCGTCAATTGTAGAACGATTTTGATATTTTTTTTTTTGCATTGTGTTCAGTATATCTCTAAGGTGGTCCCATATTAATTTTATTGACATTGGACCTTGGACTTAGAAGATACACCAGGGAACTCCTTAACGACAAACAATAGGCATGTGTAAATTGAGATATTATGGGTATTACGTCAATCCTATAGGTACCCTACTATAGAATAATTCACTGGTCACTTAAAATTTTAAAATAAAAATCTTTTATAAAAAAAGGTAAACCGACTTCAAAGAGCAAACAAATAAATATTTGAAGTCGGTGCCAAGTAACCGACTCCACCAACCAGCACCGACTTCAAATATTTATTTTTTTGCTTTTTGAAGTCGGTTTACCTTTTTTTATAAAAGATTTTTATATCATATATTTTAATCTATATTAGTATAGATGTTTGCATGTCCGGGGTAATCTCCGGTACTACTGATCCGATTTTAATGATTCTTTCACCATTGGAAAGTCCTTAACCTTATCCATAAGTAACATAGGCTTTATAACACAGACCCAGTAGGTGGCGCTGTTGTCGACCGGGTACGAAGTCGCGGGAAATTGCTAGTATCCAATAAGCCTATAAGGTTTTGGTTAAAACACAAATCTCAAAATAAACTTTTCTTATAAGCCCGTTTTCAAAATCCCACAAAAATATATACCAGTGAAATGGCCTACTGAATATGTATAGTGGCCGATTCCCTTCAGTTATTCTGCACAAGATGTGTGTTATGATGTTCTTACTGCACAATGATGTTCTTACTGCTTACGACAAGATTGTAGGTGGAAATTTATGTTGGGGTTCTATTGGAAGCTATATATATTTGTTTATGTATGTTTGACTGCCTCGTTGGTCTTGTGGCAAAGCGCATCGCTTTGTGATCACGAGGTCCTGTCCTGTTTTCTACTGAAAACTTCCCAATATGAGTCTGGAGTCTGGAATTGTGCCTGGTATATGGAAATAGGCTCGCCCCCTATAACATGGGACCTCACATCGTCGGCGAAAAGTGGGTGTCTCGGATTGGCAAATATAGGCATGACAGCGTTTATAAAGTGGTAGTCCGTGCAGTCCAAAATAGTAGACAATATTTGTAGTAGAAAACATCATTCAAAGATAGCCCATTTGACTAATTGCTACAACTATCACAGCGTAATGACATCGCTTATAAATTTATTTAAAAAAAAATCATCATCATGGCTATATTTCCCAAGTGGGAGTGGAAGATATGTATGTCACATATATACAAAACATTTCGCTCACTTAAACGCCCCGCAAGAACATTTGCCTCGACGTTTCGCCCACACCCTCATTTCGCTGACGAGTCTGAGTTTAAGTTTCATACGAGCTTAGCGTAACGTTATCGAAAAAGTGTGCTATCACTTTTATCTCTATTTAATAAAATTCTAGTAAGAAAAGAAAGAAATGCTGTAGAAATGCGAGCTCTGCGGAAGATGTGCGAAGTGAAGCTGACCGACCGTACTCGCAACACCGTAGTAAGAAAGCGAGTAGGTATGAAAGATAGTATCGGTATAAAAATGAGAAAGGGTATGCTCCGTTGGTTCGGACATATAGAAAGAATGGCGGATGAAAGAATGACAAAACAGATATGCAATGCAAAAGTGAAAGGATATAGATACCGAGAAAGACCTGGACTATCTTACCATGACCAAATAGATCGTGTCTCATCTGAAGGGCAAGTTAAGAGTCTCCGTAACCGGCGAGCGTGTATGAGACGAAGTATGAGAGTGGAGGAAGCCGAAGAAGTATGTAAGGAAAGAACCTGAACCTGAACCGAAGAACTCTGTACTCTCTGTCTACCCCGCTAGGGATCTGGCGTGATGATATAGAGAGATAGAGAGTAGTAAAAAAAGGATGAAGGATCGCTTCATGTGAAGCTCTGATTTGGTTGGTTATTATATACTTTATGCGACCGTAGCGTGAGATCACGGTGTTCTTAGCTATCACCAAGGTTAAGCAGCGTTCGGCTGGGTCGGCCTGAGATGGGTGACCATTTGTAGCATTTTCATATTCGAGCATCTCCATGCTTCGGAAGTTCCGCTGTGCCATTGGAACCGGTTACCACGTAATGTGGTAGTCACTAAGTCAAGTTTGAAGCCTCATAGGCGACTTGATAAGTTACTACAATAGGTGGCCACAAACTTGCCTTCTTTTTTTTAAACTTAGCCGGACACTAGGATATATTATAGCAGTGATAGCCTAGTGGTTAGAACGTTGGACTGCAAAGTCAGAGGTCTCGGGTTCAAACCCAGGCACGCACCTCTGTCTTTTCGAAAGCATGTGCGTATTTAAAATTAATTATCACGTGCTTTAACGGTGAAGGAAAACATCGTGAGGAAACCTGCATGCCTAAGAGTTTCTCGAAGGTGTGTGAAGTTCTCCAACCCGCACTGGGCCAGCGTGGTGGACTATGGCCTAAACCCTCTCAGTTGGAGAGGAGGCCCGTGCCCAGCAGTGGGACAGTTTCTTTACAGGGCTAATATTTATTTAGGATATATTCCTATGTCGCGTTTACAAACATGAAAATTCACGTACACAAATACCCCGACCGAAACAAATAATTGTGGGTTATACTAATCGAACCCAGCTGTTCACCACTGCGCTAAATCGTCCGTCATTCATTCGCACTGGGTCCGCATAGTAAAGTATGACTAATCTCTCTCACCTCGATTTGCCACCACGAAATGTCCTGTTTGCAAAGGCGGCACCAGATATCCAGCCAGCTAACAATTTGAAAAGCTTAGAAAAAGACTTTCCCTTTGTGTTCACGCAATAAATCTCTTGCAAGGTGATCGTAACTTATCTGTGTCGACGCTGTACATATGTACATAGATGTGTTAAGAAGATGTTGCTTTAGTTGATATTTATGATTTATTTGGTGTTATTGAAGAAAAATTGCTCGACATAGCATTTTAGCGTTTATTTTTCGTTTGTTTGTAAGACTGATAGAAAATTATAACTCCTTAAAAATACTACTTGCGTAGGACAAATAAAACATTGTAATTAAATGACAAGATTATCGTTATGGAAATAATAACATAATATAACTTTCCATTGAATTTCAGAGAAGTGCGACTCTACTAACTTTGGAAGAACGTTACGGAAAATATTTGTGAGTAAGATTATGCAGAATTTTTATATTGTTATTTAACCTCGTGCATCGTTTGTCATGGTGATTTGATGAGATTTCGCGCGTTTTCGCAACCTGGTGGAGTATACTTAATATCTAGGAGAATTAGTTTGTTTTACATCGAAAAAAAGTGAGAGTATCTAATACCTACAAACTTAGACTGCAAAATTATAGGTTCCAAGAGGAATGAAAATAAATTTACTTCAGTTTACTTCATGATTTGGACCTTCGGTCCGAATACAGGACATATTGGATAATAAAATACCGTGGTTTGAATCGATAAAGTCTTTTTTATCGATAAACAAATAAAAAGTAAATGTTAACTAACACTAACATTACTTAATGGCTTGCAGACATCCTTGTAGTGTATTTTTATTGTGTTAATAAATTATCCAAACACTAGATACGAATAAAATCATAGACGATAGATAGACGTAAACAATACACTAAAATACCAAGACGCCCTAATAAACCAATAATAAAGACCACTAATAAGACCGTGTAATACAGAGTAAACTTAGCTTTGTCAGGAATTTGCTTCCAAAAAACTAGTCCTAATAATAAAAAGGGAAACTAGACAAGTGCAGGTAAGACTTTTAGAACACGAGTTCCGTACAAGTGCTACTAGGTGTCGCTACTTTTTTTTAGTTGAAGATTGTGGTTGCAGTTTAGATGGCACTGGAAAAAAAATTGTGTGCTTCTTCCCAAATTTTGCAATTCTAGGTTAACAGAAAGTACCCTATACACCAAATAACTGCGGATTTTATATGTAATATTTAAAAAAAAAAAAAACCCACACTGGGATTTATTCCTTTCTTCCTTTACATCGTGGGTGCATTTCCACCCATAAAATTCATATACACAAATATTAAATCGAACACAAACATTTTTGGGTCACATAAAGATTTGATCCATGTGCGAATCCAACAGGAGCGGCGTTCACTCTGTACCACTAGACCAAGCTGCTATAAACTTTAACTTGATACTTCCACTCGTAATAAAAACTATTAGATGGACGGACAGATGGACAAAAAAGTGATTCTATAAGAATTCCGTTTTTACTGATTATGGTACGGAACACTAAAAGGAAAAAAAAATATCTTTGTTATGAACATACAAAGTTATTATTATCTACAGTGTTCCATGTCAAAGTTGGCAAGATTGCGTGGAATTTTTACGGCTTTCGGCACATGATAGTGGGGTGGAACCGTCAGTCTATTTAGAAAAATCTTAGACAAACATGATTGAAAAATGACAACGTTAGTTTTACATGGTATTCATTATACTCGCAAAGGTGGGGAAACGTGCCGTCACCAACTGGATAGTCAGCTGGTCAGTCCAGGTAGTGGTCGCAGCCGACGAGCAAGACTTAGAAAAAGTAGAGCAATGGCTTGGACATCTTTGCGGAAACTTTGTGGCCCGAAATAGCAATAGATTGACAGCTGAGTGAGTATAAACGGGAAGCCTTTACTCAGTAGTAGAACAGTTAAACAGGCTAAAAGAAAAAGTGACTTCTTCTTGAAGATCTTTGTATTTGACATAAATTTCATCGTGGTATATAGAGATATTGTTCCTAAGGAAATGTCTCAAACGTTAGACAGACAGATAGACGAACATCAAAATGAACCTATAAGGATTTAATTTTTACCAATTAAGGTACGGAATCCTAAAAAGAAAAAATATCGTTGTTATGAACATACAAAGTTATTATTGTGTTCAGTGTTCCATGTCAAAGTTGGCAAGACTATTTGGAATTTTTTACGGCTGTCGGCGCATGATCGTGGGATGGAGCCGTCAGTCTATCTAGAAATTTGTTAGATAACCATGATTGACACAATGACAACTTTTTATTTAAGTTTTTCTTTCGTGGCCATGTCTGTTGGTAGATAAAAAAAGTTATTAGCGTACAAATTGTGAGGTTCATAAATTATTTAGCTGAAATTCTTAGTTCTTAGGTATTATCTCCTTTTTAAAGTTGAACTGGCAAATTAAATCATCAAAACTCAATTGAACAAGTTTCTTGTATCATTTTAGTATAATTAGTAAATTTGTAACCGTCTTCTATAATTAATTTATTAATATTTTTATTTATTCTTCTAGTAGTAGGGAATCATTGTGGCTTTGTTTCCTTAATTAATCCTTTAAATGTCATTCATTAACACTGGAAAAAAGGATTGGAGTGAGGGAGCTATGTGGGAATCTTTAGTTCATTATACCAGCCTATATTTGTGCACTGCTGAACATAGGCCTCCCCAAAAAAAAACCCTCTTCCTGTCGTTACCATGGCTGCTACCGTGGCCAGGACGAACAGGACCGTAGGGGACCAGGAGCCAGGTTTTATTCTTTTTTATCATTATTATTGGAGGGGTCTGCCATACTCACAACACTTGGCAGGTGGGTTAGCGAGCATAGTTTTTGGTCGTAGGATTGATAAGGGAACGCTGCTGCCCATTCCCTTGTTTCCCTTAGTCGCCTTGTATGACACCCGATGGGATGAGATGGGTTGGTCCTATTCTAAGCCTGGAACCACACGGCGTAAGTGGAATCCCTTGTTACTATAACCAAATTTTAGATGAATTATTTGTCTTGGAAACGACATAACGTAGAAAAGCGCATGCACATTGATAGCTTTTGAAAAAAAATTAAAATAAAAACAAACCTTGGCATCACACACACATAGTGCGTAACTGAGGATCCTTGTTAGCGCCATGTTTGTTAGCAATGCTCCTTCTAGACAAGTTTTAGTCTAAGAACCAAGTAAGCATAACAAATTAAGTTAAGATAACTCAAAATCAAAATCAAAAGTTTTTTATTCATGTAGACCAAAAGGCACTTATGAATAGTCAAAAAGAGAAAATTATTATTACTTAAGACTCTACCACCCGTTCGGAAAGTCATTCCTGTGGAGAAGAAGGGCAAGAAACTCCACGGTTACTCTTTTTTAAAAATGAGGTTTACAATTCTTTTTGTATACATTGCGTTTATGGAGTATGGGAGAACAATGCAGAACGAGCTAAATAGATGTGCTTAAGTATAGATTAATCATAAGTGTACTTAGATTCATGATATTGGTCAGTGTCTACATAGTGCTGTCATTTACAAAATAGAGATGTTGTAGAGGTATATAATAAAAAGCATAATAATAATAGTAAGAGAGAATAACCATGGCAACCGCTGTCAACGACACGTCGTTTTGTGTAAATAAAATTTTTTTTGCGAAGAAATATTGAAAAGTATCCGTTTAGACATCAATAAACAACAAAAAACAACACACTTTAAGAGCAAAATTTACAATGCGAACGTGGGTTCGCAAAATGTGGATTTGGAAGAAAAACATAACACATCTGTAAATGGCCGAGCCCAGCCGAAGAAACCCCGTGCGGCTGTGTCGGCAGCGGGATGCCCGGTCACCTAGCGCACGCCCAACACCTTTGCCCGGCTCGCCCACCTCGCCCCAGCCTTCGGAGGATGAAGATTTTTTCATACCGCCGACATCTGGGGCCTCTAGCGACGATGCCGGGATATCGGCGTCTCCACCTACATCAACATCTGCGAGGAGAGGACGCCCACCGCTGCCGGCACGCCTGGGACCAGCGGGACATTGTGCTCCGCCCACGGCCCCTGCTACCGGTGGTGTAGTGCGCCGCATGAGATGGACTCCAGAATTAAATCTGAGTGTCATGCGGGCCTACTATGGTGCTACAGAGGGAGGAACCATCCTCACCGCTTACCGTCCGAAATTGTTGTCTCTGTTTCAGGGGCTTCACCCGACTGTCGCCGTTACTGCGCAACGACTATCGGATCAAGTACGTGCCATCCAGCGGTGCAAGTTGTTGGATGACACAGTGCTTGAGCGACTGCACCGCGAAGCACTTCCTGCTCGTACTGAATCCAACGTGCGAAGTGATGAAGATCCTATCTCTTTGAATAACTTCGCACGATCGGAGGAGGTAAATAGCGAGCAGGTAAGTGTTAGTGACCAGCTACAGGAGCAGGTGAGGAGAGCTCTGGAGGATGCCTTTGCGGAGTATCGGTCTGCACCGATTTCCCTAAGACCATGCCTACCCCGTTTGCCCATGCATAGACGTAACATTTCGCTTGTGAGTGCCCTAGACAATGTTTTAAAGCCACACTGGGAGACCAGTGTGGACTTATGTGATACCCATTCTATTTTGTACTGTGGAGCGGTGGCGGTGTGTCGGGTGGCAGGTGTAAGATTTCCTAATCTACATCGAGCCACCCAACCCACAAATGCTAAACCACTCTGGCAGTGCAGAATAGAGCGGCGTATAAATATGGCTAGGACACTCATAGCGAAATTGTTGTGCTTCCAGGCTGGAAACAACCGCCCGAGAGTTGTGCGTTTCGTGACCCAAGCCTTTGCAGGCACACGAGTGGCTCCTGTGGACTATGTGGCAGGAGTCGCGGAACGCATAGACTACTGGAAGCAAAAAGTTTATGCATGGGCGAAGAGGATTCGCAGGTATAAGGCGAGAGCAGACAGATACCACGTGAATCGCACCTTCCAGACGAATCAAAGGAGTGTATACCAGGCTTGGGAGCGCCCCCAAGAGAGAGTGACTGACGTGCACTTGCCAAATGCGGCCGTGATGGCCGAGTTTTGGCGTAAAATTTGGTCAGTGCCCGTCACTCACTCCGAGGGCGAATGGTTTGATGTTGTTGGACGATCCTGTGGGCCCATTCAGGAAATGGAGCCCGTAGTCATAAGCCGTGAAGATCTGGCCTGTGCGGTTTGTGCGGTGCCGAACTGGAAAAGTCCGGGGCCGGATGGACTGCACGCATTCTGGCTAAAGAGGCTCCAGGGCTCACATTCTCGTCTAGCGACTCAATTCCAAGAAGCTCTTCAATTGGGATCGCTTCCTAGTTTTATGACATCGGGTGTCACTCACTTGATTCACAAATCTGGCAGTACTTCGGAACCTAAAAATTATAGACCGATTACATGTCTACCTACGGTCTATAAACTCCTTACATCCATTCTGAGAATAAAAATCAATAATCACCTTAAGGCACAGCATATTCTATCGCCTACTCAGACTGGCTGTAAGGGGGGGTCCCGGGGTACAAAGGATTTGCTCCTCATTGATATTGCCATTTGCCAACAGGTACGACGATCCAGAAAGAATGTCTCCATGGCCTGGATTGACTATAAGAAGGCCTATGATTCGGTGCCTCATACATGGCTGGGGAGGGTGCTAGAGCTGTACAGAGTACACCCGGCGCTATGCTCTTTCCTCGGTTCGTGTATGAGGCAGTGGACCACAGTTCTTCGTCACCCAGGATGTGGTGGCCTTTCTGGTTCGTCGGACTTGATAAAGATAAGCAGGGGTATCTTTCAGGGCGACAGTTTGAGTCCGTTGTGGTTCTGCTTAGCTTTGAATCCATTAAGTGCTATACTTAAGGATTCAAAGCTAGGTTACCATTTGCGGAGGGAGAGTGAGCCTATATCTCATCTACTGTACATGGATGACCTCAAGTTGTACGCTTCGAAGAAAACAGACTTGATGGAGTTGCTCAAAATAACCGGCAATTTTAGCAACGACATCGGAATGGAGTTTGGAGTAGACAAGTGTGCGATCATCCATGTACAAAGAGGGAGAGTTGAAGATTCTTTTAATCTACAGCTCTCTGAAGATATATCCCACAGGTCTCTCTCTGAAATGGATTCCTACAAGTATCTTGGTATGTCACAAGCCTTAAGTATAGCGGAACAGGATATGAAACAATCATTGAGTGATCGGTTCTTTGCCCGCCTGATAAAAGTGTTAAAAAGCCTTCTATCAGGTGGAAATAAGGTCCGAGCTTTCAATGGTTGGGTCATGCCTGTTCTTACATACTCTTTTGGCATACTAAGGTGGACTCAGTCTGAACTGGATGCCCTGGATAGAAAGGTCCGTCGATTGCTGACAGCGTATCGTATTCATCACCCGCGGTCATCTGTTATGAGGTTGTACATCCCGCGGAAGTGCGGTGGTCGTGGGTTTTTAAACGCTAAGACACTACACAACCGCGAGGTGTGCAATCTCAGACAGTACTTTTTGAGTGTATCCGTGGTGATGTATCGAGATGTTGCCGCAATCGATAGAGGCCTAACTCCGCTTTCCTTGGCAAACGGGAACTGGCGAAGGCCCCAGGTATTAAGTACTTCGGACCGCACAGCCATATGGAAGGGCAAGGAGCTACACGGACGGTTCTATCGGGCTCTTACAGGGCCTGATGTGGACCAGCTCGCTTCCGTGACCTGGCTAAGCTTCAGCAACCTTTTTGGGGAAACTGAAGGGTTTGCCTTTGCAATTATGGACGAAGTTATCATGACGAACAACTACCGGAAGCACATCCTAAAGGACGGCACGGTTGACATTTGTCGGGCATGCCACCGTCCCGGTGAGTCTATTAGACATGTAGTTTCCGGTTGTTCTCGTCTTGCTAACGGAGAGTACTTGCACAGACACAACCAAGTGGCTAGGATTATCCATCAGCAACTTGCTCTTAAATATGGCCTTGTGGACTCTGAAGTACCGTACTACCAGTACCAGCCTCTTCCAGTTCTCGAAAGTGGTCATATCACGCTCTACTGGGATCGATCTATTATCACGGACAGGACTATTGTAGCCAATAAACCTGATATCGTGATAATAGATCGATTGATGCGTCGTGTAATGCTAGTTGATGTCACCATTCCGCATGATGAGAACCTTGTGAAGGCCGAAAAAGAAAAATTATCTAAATATTTGGACCTGGCCCATGAGGTTACCGCCATGTGGAATGTTGATTCAACTATCATTATTCCGATGGTCGTTTCAGTCAACGGCCTTATAGCGAAGAGCTTCGATAAACACCTTGAGAAGCTCTCGCTAGGCAGTTGGGTGAAGGGCCTGATACAGAAGGCAGTAATGTTGGACACGGCACGCATTGTGAGGAGGTTCCTCTCTTTGGAGCCCTGACCGCCGGTAGCATGGGTCGTAGACCTTGCTGTCGGTGGAGCACATTTTTTTTATACAATATATATAAGAATATTTGTATTTTATATTTTTATATATATTTTATAAGAAATTATACTTAATAAATATATACATAGTAAGAGAAAGTGTTACTATAAAATATGTAAAGAGCGCGTACAAAACAACTGGTCATAGCTCCAGTGTGATGCCGAACGAGACAAAATTCAACAGCATTATGGTACACGTTCAGTCAGACAAAGGGCAGGGGACGGACCAGTCCCCACCAGCAGCACCCGTTCACGAGTATGACCTGAGAAGCAGCCATCACTCTCCTCAACCATTTTAGAGGGAAAAGAATGACCCGCTCCACAGAGCCGCCACTAGCAAAGACATTTTAGTGAGCATGACCAATCCACGACCCTGTCGACATCGTTCGAGAATAATATTTAAAATCAATGAACGCTCGCTAGGCAGGACACGCTGCACTTAACATTATATTCTTCTAGATTTCAGTTAATTTGTGTAAAGGCATTTTTATCATTTAAAAAATCATTTAGTGTATAATATCCTTTACTCATTAGTGAAGATTTAATATACTTTTTAAATCTGTCAAGTGGCAACTCTAACATGGGCTTTGGTATCTTATTGAAGCAGCGAATACCGACTCCTACGAAAGAAGTAAATACTTTTTTAAGCCTAACAATTGGTAATACCAGTTTATGTTTATTTCTAGTGTTTAATTTATGAACGTCACTCACTTTATTAAATAAATGGATATTCCTACGTATGTACACTATGTTGTCGTATATATACTGTGAAGCGACAGTGAGAATGTTGATCTCTTTAAAAAGTTCTCTGAGGGAAGCCCTAGGTCCAAGATCATAAATGGCACGGATAGCTCTTTTTTGCAGTATGAATACATTTTCCACGTCAGCAGCGTTACCCCACAGTAGGATACCATAAGACATAATGCTATGGAAGTAACTAAAATAAACTAGACGTGCTGTATCCACATCCGTAAGTTGCCGTACTTTCCACACTGCATAAGCAGCGGAGCTAAGTTTACCCGCAAGTGATGAGATATGGGCCCCCCATTGGAGTTTGGAGTCTAGGGTAATGCCTAGAAAGACAGTGGAGTTCACGAGGTCCAGCTTTGTGCCATTAATAAGAATATTCGTAGCATTAACTTTTACATTGGGCATAGTAAATTTAATACACTTTGTCTTGAGTGAATTAAGCAATAGATTGTTTATTTCGAACCAATTTGATATCCGTGAAAGAGCACCATTCACATCGTCAAAATTAAGCTTAGCTCTGTCAACTTTGAAGATCAATGAGGTATCATCTGCGAATAGTACAATGTCACAGACATCACGGACAAAGTTCGGCAGGTCATTAATATATACTAAAAAGAGAAAGGGTCCTAAGATGGAGCCCTGTGGAACACCAATTGAAATATTAACTTCCTGAGACTTGACCACGTTAATCTCAACACATTGAGACCTTTCACCTAAGTATGAAGCTAATAAATTAAGGGCAGTGTTTTTAATACCGTAATGCCTTAGCTTTTTAATAAGGGTTGCATGCTCAACACAGTCGAATGCCTTAGAGAGATCACAGAATACACCAATTGCATTCTGCGATGCCTCCCAGGCACCGTAAATTTGCTGAAGCAGACCTACTCCCGCGTCTGTGGTTGAACGTCCCTTAGTAAAACCATATTGATCACCGTGTAACAGCTTATTCTCATTAAAGTGGTTAAGCAATTGATTGAGTAGGATCTTTTCATAAATTTTACTCAAGGCCGGCAAGATGGAAATCGGTCTAAAATTGGAAGGCTCGCTTTTTATCCCTGATTTAAAAATCGGTACAACTTTACTAAGTTTCATTAAGTCGGGGAACCTACCCTTCTCTACACATTTATTAAATATCGTCGCCAGCGCAGGTGCTATAGCCATTACTATGCTATCTAGTATTTTTAATGATATACCCCAGAAGTCGACAGTGTTTTTAATGTTTAACGACTTAAAGGTTAAGATTATGTCTGTCGGGGTCACATATTTAAATTCAAACAAGACATTGCATTCTTTTACACTGATTTTTAATATTAGTTCAGCTTTTCGGGAAGAGGAGTTCAAAGAGCCAGTAGTATGAACTGGAATTTCACTAAAAAATTTATTAAAAGCCTGCGCAATATCGAAATCATCTGTTAAGATGTTATCATTAATTACAAGTTCAATATGATCATCGCGTGGTTGAGTTCTCCCAGATACACTGTTAATTATACCCCATGTGGTCTTGATCTTATTTGATGACCTTTTGATCATATTGCTATAATATAAAGACTTTGCTGCAGTACACACCTTCCTAAAAGTCTTCGAGTAGTTTTTAACATATTCCAAGAAAGCTGGGTTTTGATTATATGTTTTCGTATCATACAGTTCATACATCTTAGCTCTACTTTTATGAATTCCTACAGTAGCCCAATCACTAAACTTTGCTTTCTTGGCCGTTGAAAATGATTTTATTTTAAATATATTATCGAATTCTGATTTCATGGTATCAAAAAGGTTTTGATATAGGTAATTGGGATCATTATGTAACCAATCCATATTAGATATGCGATTGTAAACTTTATCCCTAAAACAGTTTATACGTCGATCTGATATCGGCCTACAAGTAACTTTACATAACTTAGGTATAAGGTGGCTGGGTACTGACACCAACAAACCACTATGATCTGAGGGCAAAGCGTTTATAATTAATTTATCAAACACTTCACAGTCGCAAAACACATTATCTAAACAGGTAGCAGACGTAGCAGTGATTCTAGTCGGTTCATTAAACAAGCATACTAGATTAAAAGATTTAAAAAGAGTAATTAGTCTACAGCTAATGGATGACTGCATAAAAAGATAGTTGAATAGTACTCCAGTGGCATACATACCTCGATATCATTGCACTTTAATTTCCCGTAGACGATGAAACGCGCCACGTTTGGTTAGGACTCCGAACGTACTAATAAATTATTTTCAAAAATATACTCTTAACAGTATCTGGAAACCAGTAAACTATTTATTTCTATCAATGTATTTACCTCTTCGGTCTTATCGTTTCGACGGCAGACATGTCAAATCTATATAGAGGCGGCATAGAACACGGCCACCTCGACCGCATTGTTGGTAGCATTCATCAAATCCTGCCGCGTGCAGGTGTTGGGGCATGCAGAGCACGATGTAAGGTGGGCCATCGTTTGCGTAACACCGCACAAACACTTAAGATTGGTACTGTCTGTGAGTCTCCACCTGAACATGTTTTCCTTACTACGGCCGACCAGAGTTCGAAGTCTATTTAAAGACTTCCAGACCGGCCATGGTAATTTATGTCCAGGTGGAAGACTCTCAGCAGGGGGTAGAAAAGGATTTGGAAGGGGCACTCTATCTATATGTATTTTCCTAACTTTAAACAGATTACGTGATATCAGAATTCACCGTGAAGCTTCTAGTTCCGAAAACGCTACAGTTGTTGTGGACGTGAGTTATATTCCAAAATGTTCCTACAAATTTCAACTACTTATCGGGAATGTATTAATAGCATATTTTTAACCACAGATCTTGTCACTCTCCGCAATCTCAGACTCCGGAGTGATACTGGAAATGTTTCTATCGAAATATTACATTTTGTCCGACCTAGGATTCAACCCAGGACCTCATGATCGCTAAGTGCATTATTCAACCAGGCCGGCGAGGCAATAAATAAAAAAAAAAATAGTACTTACTTATCACCGGTATTGTTATTTTAGAGGCGTAGCCCTGTGTACTGCGGCGTTCTTATCAAGGTTAAGGATCTTGCAGCTGAATCTGTCTAAGATTGATGACTATTATGTAAGCATATGCTCGAGCGTCTCTGTCCTTCGAAAGACTTGTTTCACCGTTAGTCAAGCTTGCCACTCATTGTAGTTGTCATTGAGCTGAGTGGAATGCTTTATAGGCGGCTGGCTAAGTACAAAAGCAGGTGGCCATAAGGCCATAAACCTGCCTCCACAAATATGCACTGGGTCTGCGTGTTATAATGTGACCTAATCTCTTTCAGCTCAGTTTGTGAGAGAAGGCCTTTGCCCAGCTTTGAGATAGAATAGAGCTAATTTATTATATCACTTTTGCGAACAATATTAATAATTTAACTTTGTATTCAAATGAAACCCCTTTATACATAAAAACTTATGCATTGCTTCGAAAATAACATGTTTCAAAGTTTCCCAAACTTTACATTTATAACATCTTGTCTGTAAACTTTCCAGAAAATAATATTCATATTATTTCTTAGAAAATTTTCAAACAGCTACCAAGATGACTCGGTGCAAGTAAGTATAACACTCATAAATTAAAAAGTTAAGTGGTCTATAAAGACCCCATAGGAAAAGGCCATTAAATCATTTTACTGCCCAACTTACCCCATTACTTGGAAGTAGGTTGGGGTGACAGAAAAAAAAGAATGTTTACCGACCTTGCCTAGAATGTTGCTTCATTAAGTTGACATTGTAAACAATTGCAAACTGGTAGATCTTTAATGAAAGCAAGAATGTCGGAGGAAAGAAAGACAAAACAGATATAAAATGAGGAAATGGAATAACATATTCTGGAATTGTGTGTGGTCTTTGGATGAAGTTATTAATATGTTTAAGTAGTATAGGAAAAGCAGTAGTAAATTTTTTATACCAGAAATTTTGAAAATGGTCTGTGCCCAGGCACAGGCTTTTTAATTGTGGGCTCTTTTTAAAACATTTGATAACGTGCCCCTAGATATGCATTTAAACTCCATGTCTTTTATAATGTTAGTAAAGTTGCCATCAGTCGTAATCCATTCAGCATCGTGATTGTGTTCTACTGCTACAGCTTATAGAAAATAAATCAGAAAAATAAAATTTCAATTTGAAGTTGCCGTAGAAATTTATATCACATTAAGAGGCGCCATCTTAATTAATGCGGAATAGGTAATAACACCAATTAAAACTTACTTTTTCAATTAAGATGAAGTTAAATATTTCTATATAGAAAATTAATATTCATTTTATTATAAACTAGACTTTGCTCGCGACTACATTGCCTATAAACTAGATATCCGTAGTGCGTCCGTGTGAAAAATATTTATAATTTGACTGAAAATCAGAATTAATACTCATACTACGGTACAATATAACCCTATTAATTTTTGCCGTGACTTTGTCCGCGTTGACTTTAGACAGGAACCCTGGACTGCACCTCGCTTCGATTTGTTAGTTTTACCGAGCAGTGGGGACAGTATGTACGTACTGATTAATTATATTTCTTTTTTTTAAACGTAGCCCCACACTAGGATTTATTCCTGTATCGTGGGTGCGTTTACAAACATGAAAATTCACAAACAAATACCCAAACCGGAACAAATAATTGTGGATCACACAAAGCTTTGTCCCGTGCGGGAATCGAACCCGCGACTATTAAACACAGTGGGCGGAGCGGCTTAAGCTCTTAACCACTGCGCTAAATCGTTCGTATATTATCATTATCCTACTAATTTTTGATATAATAAAGTGAAAGTTTATATGTTAGGATGTTTGTTACTCAATCACGCAAAAACGGCTTAACGGATTAGGATGAAATTTAGCACACATATAGTTTATTAACTGGATTAACAAATAGGATACTTTTTATTCCGGAGATATGTTATGTTACTATCCAAAGTTAACGCGGACGAAGTTGCGGGCAGAAATTAGTAGATAAATAAAAGTACAGATAAAACAGCTAGTGATGCGACATGGAATTCCACTAATTTTTCGAATTATTTAAGCGCATTTATTTTATTGTTTCACTGGTTCACATTGGTTCCCGGGAATCATTATGCGGTGATAATCGATTTAAACTCGTATTAAATAACAGCACAAACTGTGTGCAATGCGACGCCCGATTAATATTATGTTATACATGAGTGAATAATGCGTATAATTAGTTATTCGGGCTTATCTCCACGTACATTTAACGCTTTTGATTCAGAATCACAATACTTTTAATTCATGTAAACCATTACAGTATTTATGCATCGTCAGAATAGTAACAAAGACTCTACCACTACTTCGGAATGTCATTCCAAATTCTATCTATATATCTGGAATGAGGACTATTTGGTAGGTTATGAATGAAGCCTTTTTGCAAGATAAATTTCCTTTTAAGATGATATTTGAATTAAGAGTGACAGAGGTGATGTAAAGAAGACGTATGCCAAGGGGTATGATTCTCGATTTGGAAGACGATAAATGAAGATGTTATCGCATGTTGTTCAATGATTTAAGATTATAATATAAAATACACGAAGAAGATGACTTTATTCATTTTTTGCGAAGACTCCCGCGAGGACCCCCAGGTCCTCTCATTTTTCTACCTCTTAAATATATATGATCACGCTAGATCCCTTGCGGGGTAGGCCGAGTATACAGAGTTCCAACTGAACTGTTCCAACTGATTTTTTCATTACGTACCTCTCTGGTTTCCTCCACTTTCATAGTTCGTCTCATACACGTTCCGGTTACGGAGACTCTTGACTTGCCTTTCAGATAAGCCACGGTCTATTTGGTCATGGTTAGATATTTTAGGTCAGGGTTATATATTAATAACCAATATGTAGTTTGCGTAATAAACTTCTTAATTTGAAGTGGTTGATGTTATTAATTTAGTTTATTTGTAATTACGCCGCAATTTCAGTGAGATAAAATTTTTATATTGTAGCAAAGTTTTTGTTTACAGCTAACATAAATCTAGTTTCACGATAATGTGAATCCCATTTTCTTAGGACAAGGCAAGAAAAGAGGTTCTCTTACAACTTTAATGAGGTAAAATGCGATTTTGTTATCCGCTGCATAAATAACAATATACAGAGAGTATCCACTCGCTGTATATTGTTATTTATCACCGAAACTGCCTAGTTTATCTAGTGGTGAAGGTACAATAGCTGATCACAAAGTCCTGAACACGAATCTTTTAATAAAAAAATCGCACTGTTTTAAAAGGTAGAAAAATAATGGATTTTTTTTACAGAAAAATTCTCTGTAAGGGTCCGGAATCTGTAACTATCCTCGGTTAAATAGAATAAGGCTCGCCCGACGATCTTAAGTCCCAATGTAAGAGACACTGGGACTTAAGATCGTCGGTGATATATTTGTGGAGTTATTTGCATACTTCCAAAATTGTATTCCCATTACTTCCATGCCTCATATTTATAATTTATTTCTTACTATTTCTTTAAAAAAACGTAGCCCCACACTAGGATTTATTCCTGTGTCGTGGGTGCGTTTACAAACATGAAAATTCACATACACAAATACCCAGACCGAAACAAATAAATGCGGGTCACTCAAATATTTGTCCCATGCGGGAATCGAACCCACGACTATTAGACACAGTGGGCGGAGCGGCTTAAGCTCTTAACCATTGCGCTAAATCGTCCGTCATTCAAATTCCCACAACATCCAAGAAATATAAGTCAAAGTCAAAAATCATTTATTTGCATTGGCCAATACAATAGCAGTCACAAACGTCAAAATTATTACATTTTGTCATCTACCGCCGGATCGGAAAGCGGCCTCCACTGAGAAGATCCGGCGAGAAACTCAGCGGGCTAGTCTTTTAATTTAATTTGTTTGACTTTTCTGATAACCATATTTTTTTGTTTTTATCAATTGTATTATACATCATTGATTAATGTTGCTGATGATGAGGAGCTTTATTTATTTATAAAGCAACCAACAAGCCATACAATGGTTAAAGTATAAACAGATAAATTCTTATTAAATACAATTGAGCATTGTTAAAGGTTGCCCTGACATGCGTTTAAAAAGCAGACAATTTTGATCTTATACTTACTTTTATACTAGTATATAATTGACAACAATGAAAGAAAGATATACTAAAAGATAGCAGGAAAAAATGTACATAATTATGCATGCAACTTGCTATATTGGACCATTAATTAATTTATACATCTGTATAAAGTAGATCTGAAAACGTTAAGAGAATAACTCATATCAATATCAACAGTGGGCATGCGTGACAAGTAACTGTATTGTAACTGAATTCTGTTTCATCATCATCATCATCATCAGCCCGTGTCAGTCCACTGCTGGACGTAGGCCTCTCCCATGGCACGCCACTGAGCTCGATCTTCAGCTCTCCTTCTCCAATCCCTGCCCGCTGCCTTACGAATATCGTCGCCCCATCTAGCTACAGAATTCTGTTTATGGTTGAGAAATGACCCATATGCGTTTTAGAACTTTTTGCGTGGTAAAGCAGATATCCAGATGTACGGGCTCGTTTGTAAGGCACATTGAGATTAACTTGACTCAATAACGGGGGCTCAAACCCAATCTGTTTTATCGTCAAGATAATCTGAAATTTTGTAATACCCTTTCTCACAGAGTCTAGTTTTAATTGCCTTTTTAAACTTATTAATAGGCATGTTTCGGATATCTATGGGTAATTTTTTGTAGAAGGGTATACATTGCCCAATTAAAGAATTACTAATTCTGTGGTTAAGTATGGTTAACATGAATAAAGAGAGAGAAGGTGCGTTGCCGATAAGTAGATGGAAATTACTATGTATGTTTGGATTAAGGATCCATTTTTAATACTATTCGTAATTCCTCTCTTTATGATAAGTATTACCCGTCGATTTTTACTTTATCAATATTATATAATAATAGCCCAGTTAAGAAATTGTCCCACCGTTGGGCATGGGCTTCCACTCAACCTGAGAGGGTTTAGGCCATAGTCCACCACGCTGGCCCAGTGCGGGTTGGCGAACTTCACTAACCTTCGAGAAACTCTTAGGCATGCAGGTTTCCTCACGATGTTTTCCTTCACCTTTAAAGCAAGTGATAGTTAATACGCACATGCTTTCGGAAAGACAGAGATGCGTGCCTGGGATTGAATCCGAGACCTCTGACTTTGCAGTCTTACCACTAGGTTATCACTGCTATCAATATTATAGTTTGTTTTTTTTGGCTTGGTGCTTGTTTTAATCAATAAACTTTAACTACATAGGTTATCAAAAATATTCGTCCTAGAAGATTGCTTATCATCACTGATGATTGCTATTTATTAAAAACTTTTTTTATAGCTGACCATGCTAAAAAAATTATTCATGGATTCCGAGGGAACGAAAATATACAATCGTCGAAGTCGCGGGAACAAATGTATTGAAAAATATATTTTTCGATAAACAGTGACAGTACATATAGGCGTGAGAGTACTTTTGTATCACTAATAAAGTAGGCCATCTCTATCTACCTATCTTAGTCATCTCGCTAGGTCCTTTGCAGAATCGGGAGACAGTATAAATGTCATTATTGTAAAATACACCAGACAATGCATTTGATATTAAGAAGCCAATAGAATCTATTAAAATGAATGAACAATGCCAAAAACGCTATACCACGCAAAAATATCACCGATTCTGCATAAAAAAATCCTTCCATCGCAAAACCTCAGCAAATCAAATTAAATCGAGTACGTTACAAACATCGATGGAAAAAATTACACCACTTAAACTCCCACGAGACGGTATTACATATAAGTATTAGCGAATTTCACGTCAATCTCGTCCCACGGGCACGGTTGCGTAATTGCTTCAAATTAGCTCCCCTTTCGTGAATTGCCTTATTCCGATCCCCAGGTAGCGTCCCGAGGTAGATTGCCGGGATTCGAAAATGTGCCCCGTACTTTGATTTTTATTATCTTAAATTATGAAGCTGGTCGTTGTTGTATGTTTTTCCTGCAGTAGATATTTTTGCTTAATGATGATAAAATCTTAAGGATTGGTTAACTAGCTGACGGAGCGCGACGGGAGTTCGACTTATGCGCTCGGCTATATTCGATCGTGACGTTTGCCGTCGCGTCGAGCGGCTGCGCTGTGTGTGCTCCTGTTCATTACAGTAAATTATAACTCCCCAAGCCGCGCCACCGTCGCGCTCCCGTCGCGACGGTGAAGGCGAAGAGCAGTCTCAGAATAAGCCGCAACCAAAGTCGGTCGCATCGCGAAGGTTAAGCTAAATATGTTAGTATTGCGATATCGATTGCACTCAACGTCGGCGAAAACTCTTAGCTGTGCTTCATCATCTCAGCCTATACTTGTCCACTGCTAAACATAGGTCTCTCCAATCGGAATAATTGGGGAAATTTGCCATACTCGCCACGCTTGGCAGGCGGGTTGGCGAGCGCACTATTTGGTCGTAGAAGTGTTACGCTGCTGCCCATTCCCTAGTTTTCCCTTAGTCGCCTTGTACGACACCCGATGGGATGAGATGGGTTGGCCCTATTCTTAGCCAGAAAACAACCGGGCGCTGTTCCTTGAATAAAATTTATTAGCTCTAATGCATCTTACTTACTTGAGACTGACTCTTTAAGGCTGTTAATCTATTTACATATCTATTAAGTTAAAAATAAACGAATTCTTTCAGGCTTATTTGCATATCGGGAGTGGCAGAGGTGTACTTTGTAAACCCACATTTCGCCAATGATTAACGTCGTCAGTCCAAATATGATAAGGGCGAGTCTATTGTTATTATACAGGGCACATTTCTAAATCCAGACTGCTATTGATTTTTTTTTCGGTAGTCAGATTCTTTGGCCTCAGATTTGAACCCAGGACGCCAGATACTAGACTCGTCGCCAGACCAACGAGGCCGTTACATGTATAAAATACCTATAGTTTTTCTGTTAAATAAATTAAGTTTATGAGAGAAGGCGATCTTTAATTAGACTCTTAAAACTTGTTTTTCATCACGTACATACAGGTTTTCTAGTTATTGGAAATCTGAGTTTTTAAGAAAGTAATAATTAACTCTTAGGAACTGGAAGTTTGGTTTTCCCTTCCTTCACACTCGCATGCAATGAATTTACAAAACAAAAATGTCACTAAGCTGACTGAAGTTTGCCGGTATGTGCTTTAGTTATTTACGTTGCATATTAAATATAACTAAAAACAACAATTCAATCAATCAATCAATCAGCCTATCGTAGTCCACTGCTGGACATAGGCCTCTCCTAACACGCGCCATTGCACACGGTCCTCCGCCTTCCGCATCCAGTCTGTCCCAGCGACCTTTTTGAGGTCGTCGGTCCATCTAGCTGGGGGCCGTCCTACCTTACGCTTACCAAGTCGCGGTCTCTACTCTAGGACACGCTTGCTCCATCGGCCGTCGGTCCTTCTGCAGATGTGACCAGCCCATTGCCACTTTAGCTTACTAAGTCTGCGAGCTATGTCGGTAACTTTGGTTCTTTGTCGGATTGCCTCGTTACAATTGCTGCAGCGATTTGACAAAATTTTATTTTGTGTATACCATATTCAGATATAATTTTTAGCGTTATATTTTTGGTATATACCTAGCTTTTAATTTCTGAATAGTTGTGCATATGTTTGTTTTATTTTTGTTGTTTATAATAATTTCTCTAACCTAAAACAGTTAGATTAAAACTATCAGTATGGTATCGACCGAAATATCTCTCTTAACACAATAAATCTCATATCTCTGTTCCGCTATCGACTGCGGCGAGCCAACATGAATTATGGAAATACACACTCAGTTTACCCTCTCGCCCAACACTAAAATTCAACACCGTGAAAGGGAAACTATGTTTTTTGTTGCACAAAATTTATTTTCCTCCGGAATCCTCGGGAATAAGATACGGGAGTTCGTACGTGTAGTCTTGACGCCGATGTTGTCACAGCTTATTGAAACAGCTCGCTTACATGTTCTTAAACGATGAGACGTCGCAACGTAAACGGTGACATTACTTGACACAATGCATAATTCAATTAGTGGTATTATTTTCAGCCTCGTTATATAACCCACACAGGGCATAAGTCCCATCTTATTTTAATAATACAACACAATAACTTATTTCCAGAACGGAGAAGATATACAATTGACGGACAATTTAGCGCAGTGGTTAAGAGCTTTAGGTGCTCCGCCCACTGCGTCTAATAGTCGCGGGTTCGATTCCTGCACGGGAAAAATCTTTGTACGATCCACAATTATTTGTTCCGGTCTGGGTATGTGTATGTAAATTTTCATGTTTGTAAATGCACCCACGACACAGGAATAAATCATAGTGTGGGGATTCGTTTTTATAAAAAAACAAAAAAAATACACAGTTAAGCAGCGCTTTGCTTAGTCACTCTGGGAGCGTCTCCAGGTCTCCGAAGGCAAGTTAAGCGTGGATAAAGTTCAGTTACTACTCATTATGGTATGAATTGGAACGTTTATTACCGGCTTGACAAGTTCCAACTACACGTTGCCACGAACCTGCCCTCACTAATCTGCTTTGGGTCCTTGTAGTAAAATTATACCTTATTCTTTGACTACTTGATTTATACGACAATCGATAGGATGAAATAATCTAATTTATAATTATATTAATAATTGCTATATCATTAAGGATTGATTTGATCATGGCCTCTTTAAATACAAGGTGAACTTGCTGTTATTACGCTGTGTACGTGTGTTCTTGACATCGCGTCGTCGCAGTCGTACAGTCCGTGACATGAGAATCGGAAAGTTTCTAGATGTTTTCTTTTAGGATATAGATATATTTTATTGTTATTGATTTGTACTTAAAGCGATATATTGCTGTAGGACACTTGAGGTCATTTGAGTACAGTGTTATAGGTTGTTGAACCGTAATTTCTACTCATCCGTATTTCGGAAGGTTCGTTACGTCATCGGTCTTGGCTTATAGCCATTTTGGTAATAGAATAAAGGAAGCTTTTTAATAATTAATGAGGATGTTGTTACGAGAGGGGTCAGAATCTACCTCCTTATACATTCCTGTGTGTATATATCTCTTGCATTAGATACTTTAGTTCTTCTATGTGGGTGGTTTAACTGACGTATATATTTTTTCGAGGAATATCCTCTGAAAGATCTGGGGGAGGGATTCCGTGACGATTTGGGAACAGCGTAAAATGATACTGGACGAATGAAACCTGAATCTTTTAGTTGTCCCTTCAAGACGTTTTAATACTATTCCAGAGAATGAAACTGGTTCTCATTAGTCTCTTAGACTGCATTTTAGGCAGATGCCGTCATCATAGTTTTTTTTTTAAATAATGATCGTTGATACTTTTTATAATGACACAATTTATTTTAATTCAACACCTACACCGTAACCAATACTCCTGAATCAAACATATATTTGTCTCTTTCGGGGAAAAGTTCCTAAATTCAGCGAGTTCAGTGATCAAAAATTTGTTTCACCATTGATTTAATGTATTAGAACATAAATGTGTTATGTATGTGATAATTTAATGTTCTCAATTAGGGATAGATTCTCTATAAATTGAAGTAAAACAAAAACACTAATCCTGGTTAGGACCGCTAGCAGGTATTGTACAGTGGGACGTAAAATTAAGCGACACAATAAAGTGTTATCGCATGCAGCATTGTGCACGAGTGGCTGCGTCGACTACTAAACTAGTTCGGATAGTCTGTACTGTGTAGACGAAATACTTGAAGCAACTAATTTGTTGTACTCTGGAATAACGGAATAATAATAATTTTTTTTTGTCAAAGCTACAAACAGTAAATCTAATTCGCTAAGTGGTAGTTGCTGTCGTCATTACTGAATTTTGTGATTTGCTATGTTGACAAAATATCCGCGGAACTTGTCCCAAAAGTTATGGAATTTTTAGAATCAGATTTTTTTCATTACAGTATTTATGAATCGATGTGCGATGCATGTTGAGTAATACATAACGTTCATATAACATGGACTCCATAGTTCACTATATAACATCAATTATTAACTGGTCTAACCAACTATCTAAATAATCATTGAAGGATGGCGCTAGGTATTCGAAGAATGTATAATGGAATCCATACACTGGAGCGAGCTTCTCTATAAATTTTTAGAACACGACAAAAGAATTGTTATGATGTGTGTATACTTATATTTAAGTGGTGTATGAATACAATCTCACGAAATCTACAAAATTCCTAATCAACTGCTATATTGAAGGAGGCTACTGAGACGATTTTCCATCAGATGAAAACCCACATGCTTCAGTATTCTTTTAGAGTGCTGTGGATGTTTGGATGGCTTTCTCGTATTATGTGTAGCTCGTATACAATTTACCTGTATCGTTGCATCAGGATTATCTCCATTGCGATAACAGTTTGTTTGTGTTAGCTTACCGTACGTGCAATGAACAAGCTTGTAGTTTTGCTACTGTACAAATGAGATACAAGCTACTAGTTACTCGCTGTCATAATTTACGGGCGTGTCTTTGGGGAGATAAACTGGGAGTGATACGAGTATATAACTCTTAGTTATTTTACAGCTTTCCATTTGTTTCAAAATTAAACTGTAAGGTTTTTGAGTTTGTAAATGATATGCGCTGTTGGCCGCGAGGCCTTTACAGCTTCAACGGACATGTATATGCATTTTATAGGGAAACTAGAGTTTGGAACTGCAAGTGTGGGATAAATTATGACAGTAGATAAAGATAGAACGTGATAGGAGGTAGTAGCAGGTAGTGTTAGACAAATTTTCTATAAATAGGCAGGCCACATTACTATAAATTTGTGAACTTAATCATCATCACCATCAGCCCAAATTAGTCCACTGCTGGACATAGGTCTCCTCCAATATGCGCCAAAAAGCCTGATTATTCATCCAGTTATTACCGACTAAACGACATAAGCCGTCACTCCATCCCGCGGGGGGCGTCCTACTCTACGCTTGCCAATTTGTGGTCTCCACTCCAAAACTCGTCTACTCCAACGGTTGTAGATTCAAATGGCAAATGTGGCCATCCGACTGCCACTTTAGCTTGCTGATTTTCAGAGTTATATGTTAGTGACTTGGGTCCTATGCCGGATAGTCTCGATTCGGATTATATTTAGTATTGTAGACTTGTACTATAATAATTAGTATGCTTTTAATAGTGTGTGAATAATCTACGCCGTTGGCTGAAGGGTTCTTACAGCAGCCGGAACTACGTTCCAGCCGGAAATTAATGTGCTATATTAGAAAGTTCAGTGAAAGTACACTAATTGTCATCTTGGTCGTAGCAAGATTTTTCTATGACGGATTTGTAATTAATAATATTACTAGGAGTAAACTAGGAATAAAGCAAGTATTACAACAGTTAAAAATATTATGTAAAGTATGAACTAAAAGTGGCTACCACAACCTCTTTAGTTAGAGTTAGTTAACCTTTAGCAAAGCTCTAGAGTTTCTAAAAAAGATCTCAAGTGAAAATAACTTGAGAATAAATCAAAGGTCTGTGGCAGGAACGTTGTGGCAGGTTTTGTCAAACGGAAGATCTTCCAGCCAGACGGCTGTTGTGTCTGGCCTGCCTCCCCCCCCCCCCCCAATATCTTGTATATATGTTCTAGAAGATCGTGTATATATGTCTAGACATGTACTCATAGGGTGCATGTACTCATATGATTCATAGGGGTCGCTACGGGTCTGTAAGGAAATTATGCGTCGGAACTCTGTACTCTACTTATTCTGTGACAGATCTAGAGTAATAATAATAGGGTATAGTAAGTACATATATTTTAGTACAAGTATTTTCGTTATCCATTATAAAGTTCCTTATAGTTAATTAACTAACACTAAAAAGCAACGATGAGAAATGGACGTAGATATATGAAAACGGACGGCTCCCTCTTCCAAGCTGCCGTGATTAGACACATCCGGGGCATTATCCCGGAAAATCAGCCGTGAACCCAGCTTAACGAAATTGCTTGAGACATCTTCGAGTCGCCAATTTGTTACTATATATTGACACCGTTTCCGAGGACCTCTATAAACAGAAAATTTGGAAGATCCATCTTTTCAGTCGAAGTTTAGTTCAAGTGGCGAAAAAGGTTCTATTGATATTGATAACTTGGAACTTTTAAAGGTAAAGGAGGTAATTTACTTTCATGCAGATATTGGATGGACCTATTGCAAGAGTCTTACAATAGGTGTCTTAAAAAATCTCAGAGTTGCTCAGCGAGCTATGCAAAGAGCTATGCTCGGTGTTTCTCTACGTGATCGAATCAGGAATGAGGAGATTTGTGGAAGAACCAAGGTCACCGACATAGCCCATAGGATTACAAAGCTGAAATTGCAATAGGCGGGCCACATAGCGCGAAGATCGGACGGGCGTTGGGGCCAAAAGATTTTAAAGTGGAGACCACGTATTGGCAAGGGCAGCGTGCGACGACCGCCTGCCAAATGGACCGACGACCTTGTAAATATCGCAGGAAGTCGTTGGATTCAGGCCTATGTTCAGCAGTGGACAAGAGGGTGAGATGATGACATATTGGAGGTAGATATTCTCTATCTACCCCGCAAAAGATCTGGGGTGATGAGATAGCCAGACAGAGAGACGCCTATATTCGTCAAATGAGGATGGCAGTGGTATACTGTGCATGTTGATGTAATATATTGCCGACAATGTTAAGTCCCGATGTAAAATAATATGTATATAAGTATGATTATGAGAATATGTATATAAGTATGATTATAAGAATATGTATATAAGTATGATTATAAGAATATGTATATAAGTATGATTATAAGAATATGTATATAAGTATGATTTCAAGCAAGTGCACCCCCGTCAATACTACTTACAAATCTATTTCTCCATCCCAAGGTTGCCTGGAAGAGATTGCTTATTAGCGATAAGGCCGCCCTTTGTGTTACTATTAGTTCTTTATATTATTTTGAGATTTATCTTATTGGTGCACAATAAAGAGTTATCTATCTATCTACAATAGGACGAGCCTATTAATATTACTCCAGTCACAATTCCAGACTCCAAAGTGCTATTAGATCCCTTAAAGTCCTACCACGGTCGACTATTTATCGACCGGGAGAGTGACAGTGATGCAATTACTTCACAAAAGAATAATAAGGGACGGATATTTTGAGCGCGCACTCGAAAATAGATGACGTGTGTGCGAAAAATAATTTTATCATTTTCTATAAAAACTGCTTTACAAGAACTTTGTTACAATTGTTAGCTATATTTTTTAAGTAAATTCTATTGATTAGTTCTTAGGCGTTTCGCGTCGGAATCAGAAAATGTACGGCAATAGAGATGATGAGACTTAAGTGTAGCGTGTAGTATTATGATATGTAAGCATTAATTGTATAAGAGTAATGTTAAACAGACATTAAACGATACTTGAAGTAAGCGGACGTGTTTGTTACACGATCACCCAATACCACAAGAGCGTACAACGCTAAATGGCGACCCTGCCAGGGCTGCCTTTGGGCGGTTCTGTGCTAGAGTTGTATTAAGTGAAGAGACGTTTGAGGCTCAAGATTTTAATGAAAAGGCGTTAAACATTGAAAAATCTGGAGGAATATGTTAAAGAAGGATGGCAACTTTTTGGACTTTCTGGGCGCTGGGAATCGTTGGCGTCTAATGCTGGTGCAGCTGAGAGCTGTAGGTGTGGAGGTGAGCACGAGATGAGAAGCCATGGAGTCAGAATCTCCAGGAAGTGAAGTGAGGTGATGATTGTGACATTGTTTTTTTTTTTCTTTTATTTTTTTCATGTTTAACCAGACAATTCTATTTGTTTTTGTGTTTAATCGTACTATTAGTGTTCTATTTTTAACATGGATTGAATATGTGAAATCGATAATATACATAAAACGCCTGTTGACAATACATAAAAAATAACGGAATATGTGTCCTAGATCTCGTATGAGTTAAATGTAATCATATGTACTTGAAAGCATTTTGTAAGATTGGTGAGGAAGGCACTTACACTTTTTTTTTAAATACAATTTTTTCAATTTTAAAATATATTCTGCTTGTACAATTTCTTGAAATATTATTCTACTTAATCTAAACTAGAAGTAACAAGAATTATTTTAAATGGGTTCATAACGGGCATTCTACTAAAATAGTTGTTACAATGATGTCTATATCTGTTTCATATTACTTCACTATTCAATTATGTCATAATTGAATAGTGTTGAGCGTTACGACTTCCTCGGAAAAGGCAATGTTTTAGAATCTGAAACCGATACCATACGCTTAGGAATGGTGCATGCAATTTGTTTTAGCTATATCAGCAATAACGTGTGAGAATACAAAGATGCGTTTGTAGCATTTTTTATAACAATGCATAATGTACTAGAACTGTGGTTTATTATTACTTAAAAGTTATGTAGAAATTTCAAATATGGGTAAATATGCAAGGTGAAAACAATTTTGATAAAATATTAGTGCTTTTCAACATCTTTTGTGACCTTTAGTGCGCAAGAAGTTACTGTTATAATATTAAATGAGAAGATATTTAGAAATGATGGTTTGTAAGTAATGGTAAACCTAGTTTGGAATCGGATAAAGTTGTTTTATAAATTAATTTTGATTGTTTGAAGTAAAGTTAAACAGCAAATAGGAATAATTCGGTAAATAAGGTCTGACAAGCAAATGGATTGATCACCCAAAAGCGACGCAGGTTTCTTAAAGACCAAAGGATTCATTTTGGGAATGTAAAGCATAAATGTTGTGGCATTGTGTGAGAAAGTAGCTGAAAAGCTGTATTATTTACAGGTTGGTATACAAGTATAAGGTATACAAGTAAATAAAGGTAAAAGTAAGGGTTGAGTTCCTCAGTTTGATCATGGTGTAAACGAGATTTCTCTGTGACAAATTGTTGGAGACTATGTATGTCTTAAATTATGACCCTTGTTAAAATAAATATGAAAAGTCGACAAAATAAATGAAATGTACCTAAATGAAAATGTGATAAAAGAGATTAAGAGTCCGACATGAGATAGGACCCGTGTTAAAAATGTATACCTGCCTAAGTAGTTAAAGAAAGGAATGATAATGTCAAAGAATTTTATTGTTTGAATTAAGACGAGAAAAAAAGATAAGATGTTTTAGAGCAATGAAGGCGACGTGATCATTATGTGAGAATTTAAGGAATATAGGAAGGAAAAATTTTGAATATAAATGTAACTACGATAAGCTATTAATGTATTATGGAGTAACCAGTATTTTTTTAAGAATATTGAAAACATGATTAAAATTCCCAGTGTAACAATGATATCGTGTATCCTTGTATGTAACATGCAGTTTTTTTGTTATAAAATAAAACAATAATATTTGATTTTCATTATATTGTCAACAGTGCGTATTAAGTTAATAATTATTATTTTTTGTTATTAATGTTACTATTCACTATTAAATAAAACATGAAATAAACCTATGATTGTTCATAAAAATAGGACTAAGAAATATAAAATGTAATTGATTAATTAATGTTTTTTTTGATGTTAGAAAAAGAATTTTTTTTATTATTTTAGGAGGATGATGTAGCGTGTAGTATTATGTTATGTAAGCATTAATTGTATAAGAGTAATGTTAAACAGACATTAAACGATACTTGAAGTAAGCGGACGTGTTTGTCTCTTGATTTCCATCATAAAAAATTTGATTAGTCGTGTAGTCATTTTACCAGATTATTAAATATAGACTCAAAGAACATATTTCTAAATATTAACTGTATATAATCCATATACTTCTTGAAATGCATGGAATACAAAAATTTTTTTCGTTGTAGTGCCCTTAAATTTTGTACTTTGTATACCCATATGTCGCCGACCATGTAATCACCTAATAATAAAATAAAACTAACCAATTAAATAGAGTTCTCTATCTATATCATTACGCTAGATACCTTGCGGGGTAAGCAGAGAGTACAGAGTTTCAACAGGTTCTTTTCTTACATACATCTCTGGCTTCCTCCACTCTCATAGTTCGTCTCATACCACTCGCCGGTTGTGGAGACTCTTGACTTGACCTTCAGATTAGACTCGGTCTATTTCAAAATTCTTAAAAACAAACTAAAATGTATCGTTGTATATGTACTCAGTTCTAACAAAACATATTTCACCATTATTCATCTAAGTTAAAACATAACTCATGACAATCCTTAAATTAATATAATATTATTTGAAAACCTTTACAACGCATCTATGAAATTAGTATAAAGATTTACGAGAGTAGTGATTTATATAAATATTTTTCTTGTAGAACTTTATCATAAGCAAAGAAGTTGTTATTTTTAGTTTGTGAGATAAATTTGTAAGCTGCTGATACATTTAATATTAATCAGAAAAGATTGAATTCATCAAAAGGACATTGTTCTGCGTACATGCATGGTTTTCCCCAGAACCAACAGCAATGAAAAAATACTTATTAAACGGACAAGCGGGGGATCGCAATATTGAATAAAATGTATCAGATTTTGAGGTTATAATTCAATAGCCATTAATACATAAGTTATATTGTGTGTTGACATTCAGAGATGCCGGCGACTTCGATATAAGTACTTACAATACTTTGAAATATTCGTTTTCTTTTCTTTCTTTTTTTTCTTTTTTAAAAAACGTAGCCCCGCACTAGGATTTATTCCTGTGTCGTGGGTGCGTTTACAAACATGAAAATTCACATACACAAATACCCAGACCGGAACAAATAATTGTGGATCACACAAAGATTTGTCCCGTGCGGGACTCGAACCCGCGACTATTAGACGCAGTGGGCAGAGCGGCTTAAGCTCTTAACCACTGCGCTAAATCGTCCGTCAGTTTTAGATTGCAAATTGTCCGTTAGATACGGATATTTGCCATTATTTCAATAAAATAGGCAATTAATGATGGCATGGGTCAAATTTTGTTGGTTTTGGGGCAATTTTCAACAAAGTCCTCTACAAATAACTTTACAATATCCTAATAACAACAAGTAGAGATATTTAGCGAAGAATTGGTATAGTGGTTAGTAAACAGGTCGCTCAAAGTAGTGCCGGTATGATCCCCACGCGGTATGAATCTTTGTAACCCACAAACATTTTGTTTTAGTCTGAGTGTATTTATATTGGGTATTCATGTTAGATGGAATAAAGAAGTGCGCTTGAAACGACTTTGTTTAATAGGAGTGTCAAATTCGTTAATAATAAGCCAAACAAGACAGCTTCATTAAACAACACCTGTCGTGACAATCTTGCCATTTTTTGACAGAATTATTTAATCATCATCATTATTATCAGCTCATGTCAGTCCACTGCTGGACGTAGACCTCTCCCATGGCACATCACTGAACTCGATCTTCAGCTTTCCTCCTCAAACCCATGCCCGCTGCCTTACGTTGCAACTCAAGCTCTTAACCCAGTGGGTAAGATCTTGTGTCGTTAAATCGAAATTTACACACATAATGTATGTACAAAGGCGAACTTAACTCAAATTGAGTAATCTACTAGCTAAGGGCCTACCGCAATTGACAATTTATCGACCGGGAGAGCAACAGTGGTGTAGCTACTTTACAAAAGAATAATATGTTACGGATGTATTAAGCGCGCGCTCTCAAATAAAAGTCGTATGTACAAAAACAAGTTTTATTGTTATCTAATAAAACTACATAAAGATGGACAGAACTGATATACAATGCAAAAGTGGAAGGATGTAGGTACCAAGGAAGACCTAGACTATCTTACCATGACCAAATAGACCAGGTCTTATTTGAAGGACAAGTCAGGAGTCTCCGTAACCGGCGAGCGTGTATGAGACGAACTTTGAGAGTAGAGGAAGCCAGAGAGGTATGTAAGAAAAGAGCCTGTTGGAACTCTGTACTCTCTGCCTATCCCGTAAGGGATCTGGCGTGATGATATAGATAGATAGATAGATAATAAAACTACACTATGAAACGAAAAATTGCTTTACATAACCTTTGCTACAGTTATTTGCTATATTTTAAAGTAATTTCTATTGGTTAGTCTTAGGCATGAAAGCCATAGACATGACCATAACCATGTTTTTTTACCTTTACCAGATGCTAAAATAGAATAGAGGCGCTCGTAGCGCTGTGTGGCCGCGGTGTTCTTAGCGATCACCAAGGTTAAGTAGCGTTCGGCTCGGTCGGTCTGAGATGGGTGACCGTTTGTGGCATTTTAATATTCAAGCGTCTCCGTGCTTTGGAAGGCACGCTTAGCCATTGGTCCCGGTTACCACTTAATGTGGTAGTCGTTAAGCCGAGTTCGAAGTCTTAAAGGCGGCTTAATAAGTTCCAACAGCAGTTGGCCACAAACCTGTCTCCACCAATACGCACTGGGTCCGCGTGGTGGAGTATGTATCTAATCTCTCTCACCTCGATTTGTGAGAGAAAGCCTTTGACCAGCTGTGGGCAGTATAGGCTGATATTATTAAAATATACATATTTCGAAATATTAAGCCTCTAATACATATACTTCTTGAAGTGCAATGAGTGCAAAAACACGTTTTCGCAGTAGCACTTAAACCTTTAAGTATTTATACTTACTGTTTACAGAAGAGTTATGTGGATACCTACATATATGTACATATGTCGCACTGACAGTTTTCAGTTATATTGTATTATGTATTATTTAATATGGACTGAGTCTGACACAAATATATTGTATTTTTAATTTAATATCATAGTTAATAATTAATATCATTTTTCTTCCTTACTGAGCTGGAAGCGAAAGAAAAACTTAAAATGCCCCAGTAGCCATACTTTTGGTAGGCTGGTGGTAAGAGTCTACCAAAGGTAGTAACGTCATCCGATCAACGACCAGAAAAGGAAAATTTGAAACAAACCCTATACCAACCCGTCTGGCCAGCGTGGTATAGTAGGCCAAAAACCTCTTAACATGTTAAGACACCAAACGCAAAGGCCCCCAGTTCCCGGTAGTCCCGCTGTCCGCTGCCACGGTAGCAGTCGCGGTAACAGCGGGGCAGGGGGTGCGAAGAATCTCCGGGTTACGACACAAGGCTACCAAAAACACCTGACCCTGGCTTCGTACAATGGACGCTCTCTACGGCTGGACCAACACCTCACTGAACTCGAGGTAGAACTAGGTCGCATAAACTGGCACATATTGGGGTTATCCGAAGTCCGAAGACAGGGCGAGGACACGATAACATCTTATGTACTTCGACCCATTTCGAGTATGCATCTACGATGACTAAATATGACTGGTTAATAATGCACTGCCGTATATTTCCGAACAAGCATCGCGGACGCAGCCGATATGCATACCTATATCTATAAACATAACAATAGAGTCGCCCAGCTAGCCTCAGACAAAGCCCGTTCTGCATCAAACCGAATCTCTCTACCTCAGCCCATCGCCACGGGACTCTACGTCAATCGGAGACCAATACTCGGAAGCAGTCATCTGCGTAGGAACAGTTTTAATGCATATGCGGGCGCGCATTCGTACATGCCCTCTCTCGTCCTCTCTCCTCATAACCCAATGGAACGGAATCCGTTACGACTGGCAGGGAGTTCAGATGCAGTACCTAGCCGGTAGTCACTTCTGATCTCAACTACCGCCCTAGGCTATCAACATTGCCTTGCTAACTCGCCGAATTCGCCAGTACCCGGTGCTTATCAACGTGGCCTGCCTTCTTCGCCGAGTTAGACGTTATACATAGAAAAAAATCATATATGCAATCATATAATCGTATGCAAAATCATTTCGTTATGCTTACTTAAAAATATCTTTACTTTGCAAGTACTTCGCAAGTACATTCATATTATAATTCTTTATAACTTCTTAGCGACCACGAAGGTTCCAATAACAATGTGATTTTATTTGTACAAACTTTGCCCTACCTAGGAATAATTTAATATTAAATTAAATTAAAAATGATCAATCAATCAATCAGCCTATCGTAGTCCACAGCTGGACATAGGCCTCTCCTAACACGCGCCATTGCACACGGTCCTCCGCCTTCCGCATCCAGTCTGTCCCAGCGACCTTTTTGAGGTCGTCGGTCCATCTAGCTGGGGGCCGTCCTACCTTACGCTTACCAAGTCGCGGTCTCCACTCTAGGACACGCTTGCTCCATCGGCCGTCGGTCCTTCTGCAGATGTGACCAGCCCATTGCCACTTTAGCTTACTGAGTCTGCGAGCTATGTCGGTAACTTTGGTTCTTTGTCGGATTACCTCGTTACGAATTTTATCCTTCAAAGAGACGCCGAGCATAGCTCGCTCCATAGCCCGCTGTGCGACTTTGAATTTGTGGACTAGTTCCACTGTGAGTGTCCACGTCTCGGCCCCGTAAGTCATAACAGGTAGGACGCATTGGTTAAACCCTTTAGTCTTCAGGCATTGCGGTATAGGCGAAGCGAAAACGTGACGTAGTTTGCCAAATGCTGCCCAACCCAATTGGATCCTGCGGTTGATTTCTTTCTCGAAATTGTTTCTACCAAATTGGACAACTTGTCCAAGATAGACATACTCCCGAACAACTTCGAGCATCGAACCATCGACGTAGATCGGTCCCGGCGTGACATGCTCATTAAACATGATCTTGGTTTTATCCAAGTTCATGCCGAGACCGACACCTCGAGAGGCTCCATTTAGGCTATGCAGCATTTCGCTTAACTGTTCCAGTGACTCTGCCACGATGACGATATCATCGGCAAACCGAAGGTATGAGATGTATTCGCCGTTGATGTTAATGCCCCGCCCAGTCCAGTCCAGCGTCTTGAAGACGTCTTCGAGTGCATTGATGAAGAGCTTGGGGGATATTACATTCCCCTGTCTTACCCCTCGATGCAGCTCGATCGGGTTGGTCTTTTGGTCCTGGAGCTGGACGGTCATTGCATAGCCGAAGCCATGTATGAAGACATAGCCAAGGCATTACATGGCACCACCAAGGCTCACTACAACGTTGTTATGGGGGACTTCAATGCCAAAGTGGGAGTACCAGAACGCGGCGAAACGATAATCGGACCCCACGGCGTGGGGCGCCGAAACCACAGGGGGCAGATGCTGGTCAACTTTCTGGAGTAGCAGGGGCTCTTCTTAATGAATTCGTTCTTTAAGAAGAAGCCTCATAGAAAGTGGACATGGCGAATGTGGAAGTCTATATTTGGAGACGTCTCCGTGATCAACAGGTTTAATACCGGCAGCGATCACCGACTTGTTCGAGGCGCTCTAAATATAAACTTCAAGGCCGAAAGACGTCGCATGATGAGGTCTACTCTCAGACCTACTGCGCCTCAAATAGCTTTAGGGTCCGAAAAGTTCCAACTGGAGCTTCAAAATCGTTTCGACCTGCTGGAAACCGAAGGCAATATTGACGAGAAAACGGACACAGTGGTCAAAACGCTACAGGATGTATCTCTAAGGGTGTTTCCCGGCAAAAGCGGTAATAGAGAGTCTAAACTCTCGCTCGAGACTCTCGAACTTATGAGGCAGAGACGGGAAATGTCATCCACGCAGGCGTCTTCGCCGGATGGGAGGAACCTCAACCGGAAGATCCGGAAGCTGGTGCGACGTGACCTCCGATGTTCCAACACCCGCACCATCGCGGCTGCGATTGAACAAAACAGAGGCACCAAATCTTCGCTCGCCAGCTAGGTAGATCCCATCTGACGAAACTTAATACAGCGGATGGCAAAACCGTGACCTCCAAGTTCAAGATACTCGAGGAAATTGAGAGTTTCTACAAAGACCTGTACGCATCACGGATGGCTAAACCCTCGAGACCCAGCGCTGACGACCACAGAGCCCCACTAGCACGCCACGATACGGAAGACATCCCTGATGTCAACCAGCACGAGGTCAGAGTGGCTCTCGAGCAGCTCAAAAATAACAAGTCGCCAGGCGATGTCGGAATCACCACTGAGCTCCTAAAAGCAGGCGGGACTCCAATCCTGAAAAAGCTAGCGAGTCTCTTTGATTCCGTCATCCACCAGGGCTTAACACCTCAAACGTGGAGCGGGAGTGCGGTGGTTCTGTTCTTCAAAAAAGGTGACAAAACCTTGCTGAAGAACTACAGACCCATCTCACTCCTGAGCCACGTCTACAAGTTGTTCTCGAGAGTACTCATAAACCGCCTCGCCAGATGACTTGACGAGTTCAAGCCACCGGAACAAGCCGGGTTTCGAAAAGGCTACAGCACCGTAGACCACATCCATACTGTTCGGCAGATTGTACAGAAGACCGAAGAGTACAATCAGCCGCTGTGTATGGCTTTCGTGGACTACGAGAAAGCCTTCGACTCCATCGAAACCTGGGCGGTTTTGGATGCTCTGCAGCGATGTGGCATCGATTGGCGCTATATCGAGGTGTTGAGATGTCTGTATGATACCGCCACAATGACCGTCCAGCTCCAGGACCAAAAGACCAACCCGATCGAGCTGCATCGAGGGGTAAGACAGGGGGATGTAATATCCCCCAAGCTCTTCATCAATGCACTCGAAGACGTCTTCAAGACGCTGGACTGGACTGGGCGGGGCATTAACATCAACGGCGAATACATCTCACACCTTCGGTTTGCCGATGATATCGTCATCGTGGCAGAGTCACTGGAACAGTTAAGCGAAATGCTGCATAGCCTAAATGGAGCCTCTCGAGGTGTCGGTCTCGGCATGAACTTGGATAAAACCAAGATCATGTTTAATGAGCATGTCACGCCGGGACCGATCTACGTCGATGGTTCGATGCTCGAAGTTGTTCGGGAGTATGTCTATCTTGGACAAGTTGTCCAATTTGGTAGAAACAATTTCGAGAAAGAAATCAACCGCAGGATCCAATTGGGTTGGGCAGCATTTGGCAAACTACGTCACGTTTTCGCTTCGCCTATACCGCAATGCCTGAAGACTAAAGTCTTTAACCAATGCGTCCTACCTGTTATGACTTACGGGGCCGAGACGTGGACATTCACAGTGGGACTAGTCCACAAATTCAAAGTCGCACAGCGGGCTATGGAGCGAGCTATGCTCGGCGTCTCTTTGAAGGATAAAATTCGTAACGAGGTAATCCGACAAAGAACCAAAGTTACCGACATAGCTCGCAGACTCAGTAAGCTAAAGTGGCAATGGGCTGGTCACATCTGCAGAAGGACCGACGGCCGATGGAGCAAGCGTGTCCTAGAGTGGAGACCGCGACTTGGTAAGCGTAAGGTAGGACGGCCCTCAGCTAGATGGACCGACGACCTCAAAAAGGTCGATAGGACAGACTGGATGCGGAAGGCGGAGGACCGTGTGCAATGGCGCGTGTTAGAAGAGGCCTATGTCCAGCAGTGGACTACGATAGGCTGATTGATTGATTGATCATTTTTATTTTTATTTAATATTAAATTATTCCTAGGTAGGGCAAAGTTTTTACAAATAAAATCACATTGTTATTGGAACCTTGGTGGTCGCTAAGAAGTTATAAAGAATTATATTATGAATGTACTTGCGAAGTACTTGCAAAGTAAAGATATTTTTAAGTAAGCATAACGAAATGATTTTGCATACGATTACATGATTGCATATATGATTTTTTTCTATGTATAACGTCTAACTCGGCGAAGAAGGCAGGCCACGTTGATAAGCACCGGGTACTGGCGAATTCGGCGAGTTAGTAAGGCAATGTTGATAGCCTAGGGCGGTAGTTGAGATCAGAAGTGACTACCGGCTAGGTACTGCATCTGAGCTCCCTGCCAGTCGTAACGGATTCCGTTCCATTGGGTTATGAGGAGAGAGGACGAGAGAGGGCATGTACGAATGCGCGCCCGCATATGCATTAAAACTGTTCCTACGCAGATGACTGCTTCCGAGTATTGGTCTCCGATTGACGTAGAGTCCCGTGGCGATGGGCTGAGGTAGAGAGATTCGGTTTGATGCAGAACGGGCTTTGTCTGAGGCTAGCTGGGCGACTCTATTGTTATGTTTATAGATATAGGTATGCATATCGGCTGCGTCCGCGATGCTTGTTCGGAAATATACGGCAGTGCATTATTAACCAGTCATATTTAGTCATCGTAGATGCATACTCGAAATGGGTCGAAGTACATAAGATGAGTTGCACTTTATCGACTACAGTTATAGCGAAGTTATACGAATTTATGTCTAGATTCGGTCTTATTCACACGCTGGTCAGTGATAATGCCACATGTTTTACATCGGCCGAATTTGCAAAATTCTGTGCATGTAATGGGATATCGCACGTAACAGCACGCGTGTATCACCCGGCTAGCAATGGGCAGGCAGAGAGCTATGTAAAAATTGCCACAAAAGGGTATTAAGTCTTGTTAAATGACAAGTAGTAATTCGAAACAAAATAATGAAAATTTACTAAAATATCTTTTCGATTATAGGAACTCGGTACATGTCACAACAGGCTCTTCGCCGGCTGAACTAGTATTTGGGCGCAAACTTCGTTCGCGCTTAGATTTAATAATCGAACCAAAAACACCGTCGTCCTCATCGGACACTCTTGCTGATGTAGTGAAATGTAAACAGTGTTTACAGAGTAAAGCGTATGGAGAGCAAAATACACAATGTTTTAAACCAGGTGATTTTGTATTGTATAAAAAATATTTTGCTAGTAAATACTTCACTTGGAAAAGGGGCATTGTAACAAAAAAGAACTAGTAAAACAACATATTTTATAAAAGACTATGTAACTCCAATTCAATATAAGAAACATAAAAATCAGTTAATATTATATAAAGGTGCGGATAGCAACAACTGTGATCCATGTGGTGCTAATGGTGCCATACGGAGAGATAGTGTGTTGCCCCAATCGACCCGGGATTTTTATGAAACGACGACAACGTGCCCCGCCATCAAACAAGTTATAACGGTAATCAAATTGATGGGACTTTAAATGTTGACGAGGAGAGAGACTACGACTAGATGACTTCAGATGCTCTGACTCAGTCTGTAGTGAACACTCCGGAGGAGGGGTCTGAAGATGAGGAGTTCAATGATGCAACCGCTGATAACGAGAAAGCACAGAGAACAGATTCCCAGCTTGAACATGAAGCAGGCCCAACGTCGGGGTCGTCACACATATTGTTGCATCCGATCCCAAAGAAAAACTATAAACCTTTTTTTTTTGTATGAACTTTTAAATAATTAAGCATATTTCCTAATTGGATTTAGGGTAAGCAGTGTTTCGATAAGAGGGGAGAAATGTTATGTATATAGATATAGGTATGCATATCGGCTGCATCCGCGATGCTTGTTTGGAAATATACGGCAGTGCGTTAACAACCAGCCAGTGTTTCACTTGTCCCTTCCCAAATACGTAACATCTATCTTCTCATATTTTAGATACAGCCACAAGTACCTTGCCTATACATATAAAAAAATCAACGTAGAGACAATGCGGAGATTAGACAAAGTTATTTGGAGCTACGAACACTATCACGGGAGACAAAAGATAAGTGGTGGCAAGACAAAGCACATCATATGCAATGGCTTGCTGACACAAATCAGCTTGGCGAATTTTAGGGTGAGGTTCGAAAGTTGATAGGAATGACCTCTCATGTAAAAGTGCCTCTCAAGCCTGCTAGAGGGGAAGGTATTCTCAGAAGCAAGGAGGAAGTGCTAATGCGATGGGCAGAATACTTCAACACTCTACTGAATGTGGACCGGTCTGCTGACTTAGAACACGTTCAATCGATTCCTCAACTACCAACTGCATCGAAGCTGGACGAGCCGCTGTCACGTGAGAAAGTTGTTCTTGCCATTGAACAACAGCAAAAGTAAAAGCGTGAAAGTGAAGCGTGCGATTGGTATTGACTTCCCCGGTATACCGGGAGAGATTCTGAAGTATGGCGTCGAGGAATTGCATTCGGTTATATGGAAAATCTTTGATCTTATGTGGAGGAAACAACGAGTCCCATTAATTTTTAAAGTATCACGCATCCGGGCCCTAAATAAGTGCAAGGGCGACCGTTCCGATTGTAAATCCTACCGTGGCATTTCACTATTATCAGTCCCTGGAAAAGTCATTGCCACAGTACTACTAAATCACCTTTTGGAAGTGTCAGAAAAGCTGTTGCCGGAAACCTAGTTTGGCTTCCGACCAAATAGAGGAACATGTGAGGCAATTTTTTCAGTACGTCAACTGCAAGAGAAGAGCAGGGAACACGCGAAGCATTTGTTTCTGTGCTTTGTTGACCTGGAGAAGGCCTTTGACAGAGTACCTCGAGAAGCCCTCTGGATAGTGCTTGGAAAGATAGGAGAAGCTTGTAGGACTCCTGAGGCTCCTGTATGACGACATGAAGTGCTGTGTCACCGTCGACGTCAAACAATCAGACTTTTTCCCCGACACCTATGGGGCAAAGCAAGGGTGCTTCCTTGCGCCTACAATGTTCGCGTTGTACTTTGCGATTGTAGTCCGAGAGGTCTTGCAGACTACTTCAGAAGGTATCTGCATCCGTTACCGCACCGATGGCAATCTCTTTAACCTGGCGAGGCTCAAGGCCCGCACTAAAGTCTCACATGCTATGATTACTGAGATCATGTATGCGGATGAACTGTGTTTTGCGTCAGAATCCTCAGACGGCCTGCAATAGCTAATATCCGACTTCGACGAGTCCTGCCGAAAAGTTGGCCTGAATACCAGTGTTAAGACGGAAGTGATGTCTCTTGTCATCAACGGTCACGAGGCACTGACCATTAAACTCTGCGAGGATGAGCTGAAGCTGGTCGATAAATTTCGTTATCTGGGGAGCACTTTTACATCCAATCTAGATTCGGAGATCAACAGCAGAATCGGTGCTGCTGCTGTAGCATTCGATATGTGGGATTTCAGGGTCTGCTGATCGCATGATTTAAAACTAGCTACAAAGATCTCAGAGTACATGGCAGTTGTGTTGCCCAACATTCTTTATTATGCTGAAATCTGGACCGTGTACCGCCGGCACATTCGCATGTTGGATGAATTCCACCCCAGATGCCTACGTAAGATTTAAAAAAATTAGATGGTCAGACTACGTACGGAATACTGAAGTACTGCTAAGCGCTAATGTGGGTTGCATTGAATCTTACCTCATGCGGTGACAACTTCGAACAACTGTCACGGATGGCAGAGCAGTATGTAGCGAAGCGCATCTTCTATGCTGAACTTGAGGAGGGCAAGCGCAAGCATGGTGGACAACTCCTTAGGTACAAAGCTGTGCTAAAGCACCTGATGAAGAGGTGCGACATAGAGCCTTCTCAGCGGGAAAAACAAGCTGCTAATCGATCGGAGTGGATGACTGGATCCAAAGAGCTTTGAAGCTCAGCGACCCGCTGACCTTGACGCAAAGCGTGATCAATTAAAAGCCCGACCACCCGTGGCGATCAATAATTCATGTGTGCTCACTTGCCCGCAATGTGCAAGGATCTTTACCAAGAAGATTGGCTACATAAGCCACATGCGAGCGCACGATCGTTAACAATAACGGAGCTCATGCAGTCGCCATGGCCGAAATCGGTCTGGATCACATCATATGATTTTTTTCTATATATATCATCACGCCAGATCCCTTGCAAGATAGGCAGAGAGTACAGAGTTCCCAGAGGTTCTTACCTTACAGACCTCTCTGGTTCATTTTTTCAACAAACTTTATTTTTGTTCTAAGGTCTTTCAATTACACGAGCATGTTCGCGGGGAGCATCTTCTATTTAAAATACCTCAACTTCGCAAGTATATCGAAGCGCTTAAAATTTATAGCCAACCTTAACCTCAATGTTAAAATAATTTTCACAAAGTTGCATTCCTTAACGTTAAAACTTCTAAGCATCTCAGAAACATTTTAAGGCTTAAGTTACATAAGGAGGAGCATCGCTTGTTGCTTAGGGCTACGCTTAACGCAGGGTGAAAGGCTTTGACAAATCAATCAATGTACTAATTTTACTATCACAATGGTTACACTGATGCTTGAAGTCATGTTGCACGAGTATTAGGTCAAATAGCGAGTCTCAGAGTAAATAGATACAGCGCGTATACAGCATAGCAAAGCGCGGCGTTTTCAACTGCACTATGGGTAATAAATGGAATCACACACTGAAGTCAAACTCCACACAGATTCCTGGTAAATATAACACCGTCATGCCTACATTCCTCAAACGGGGGTGTCAGAGATGTACTCGTAAATATATCGTAAGTTACTCATATTTAACTAATCCAGTATTGTAATGTTATCACTATTTTATCCGTCTTTCTTTTATTATTCTATTACAGAATATAACTATATCATGACACCAGATTCCTGTAGGGGTAAAGAGGGAGTACTAAGTTCCAACAGGTGCTTTCCTTCGTTATATTGTAAAATGTGTACTAAAATGAAGCCATACATAACAATAAACGTGACGAATTTGTTAGCAAGGAATACAAATTGCATTTTAGCTTAAATGCCGCACAGCTTTCTTCGAGCGACGCTACTAACCTATCGCGGTGCAAGCCCAGGTGCAAAAGTGTTTCAGTTCTTTTCGAGTTAAGTGGATGGAAATGAAACGGGTTTTTTGAAGAGTTATAAAGTATTTACGGTATTCATAATTTAAGATTAACATACATTAAATGAAGCTATTTAGTGCCTGTAACTAGTATAGTAGCAACATTGTTAGTTGTCAATTAGTTTAACGTACTACAGGCGTAGCGCCAAGCGAAGATCCGCTTGTGTAGCTTCGCCCTATCCGAATAAGTCGAGATATAAAAGGGCCTCGCTGCTTCAGTTATCTTCTGGTTTAGTAGATGGAAAGGGAAAATTCGCGATGCTTTTGAAAGGGATATCTTTGACAGAATGTTTACCACGAGAGCTCTTTATGCAAACCAAACGACATTACGACGACTAAAGGGCGGTATGTAAAAGAGATACTATTTGATAGATGAGAGAGTGTTCACGGTATTTATAGTTTAAGATAAAGACAGCAAGACTAGTCTATCTGCATATATAACACCGAAACAGTTTCAAAATTGCTAGTTATCAATTAGTTAAACGTACCGCAACGCTCGCTTCGACGCTACTATCTAGCGCAGCCTCAAGCGAATTTCCGCCCGTGTATTTCTTAAAGTGTATTTCTCATGCATCACGCTGTCATATGAAATTTGACGGACGATTTGGCGGAGGGCTTAAAGGCTTAAGCGGCTCCGACTGGTTCCAGTAGTTGCGGGTCTGATTCCCGCACGAGACAAATCTTTGTGTGACTCACAATTTTGTGTTTTGGACTGGGTATTTAAGAATGTGAATTTTTATGTTTGTAAACTGACCAACGACACAGGAATAAATTCTAATGTGGCTTTGTTTTTTTAAAAAAAGCGCTTGTTGACCTAAAAACGCCATACTGGCCTATGGTTTAAGATCAAGATAGATTACAACTAGTGCGTCTGTATGCATAACACCAAATCAGTTGCAAAATTAGTAATGTAGTTGTCAATTAGTTTAAAGTACCGCAGCGCTCTCTTCGAGCGCAATAGTAACCAGGCGTAGCGCCAAGCGAAGACCCGCTTGTGTAATTTCGCCCTAACGGAATAAGCCGAGTTATGAAAGGGCTTCGCTTTTTCAGTTCTCTTCACGCTAAGTGGATGGAAGGGGAAATTCGCAGTGCTTTTGAAAGGGATATCTTTGACAAGATGTGTATCACGAGAGCTCTTTATGAAAACGTACTGAAATTTTGGAGTTACAGGCGCTATGTGAAGAGGATTATTTGGGGGTAAGAGAGTCTTCACGATATTTACAATTACAATTCTGCTGCTACTGTCTGTATCTAGGACTGGTGCATCTGCATACATAATACCGAATTAGTTGCAAAATTGCTAGTTATCAATTAGTTTAACGTACCACACGGCTCTCTTCGTTGGACTCTAATAACCAAGCGTGGTGCCAAACGAAGACCCGTCTATATAGCTTCGCCCTAACTGAATAACGGCTCGTTTTTTCAGTTCTGTTCGGGCTAAGTGGATAGAAACGGAATATTCTCAATGCTTTGAAATGGATGTCTTTGACAAGTCTTTGTTTGCCACGAGAGATTTTTATGTAAACGCAACGACGTTTTGAACTAATAGGCGGTATGTGAAAGAGGATATTTTTAACGAGTGATAGAGTGTTAGGGGTATTTATAATTTTGGATCAAGACAGAATGATCCCGGGTGTAGGGGCATCTGCATACACAGCACAAATTAAACCGCAAAATTGTTATTTGCCAACCTTTCTAATTTAAGTATCGTGTGTTTCTTAAAGTGTATTTCTAATGCATCATGCTATCATATCAAATCAAAGCATTGACGAAAGATTTCACGCTGTGGTTAAAGGCTCAAGCGGCTCCGACTGGGTCGAGTAGATGCGGGTTCCATTTCAGCACAGGAAAAATCTTTGTGTGACCCATTATTTGTTTTGGTCTGGGTATTGGTGTATGTGAATTCTCATGTTTGTGGACGCACCCACAACACAGGAATAAATTTTAGAGAGGTCCTACGTTATTAAAAAAAGTTGTAGTTCTGTGGTACTATGGTGTTCAATCACCAAGATTGCGGTAAACCGTAGATTGCAAAACACGTAAAATCGCGTCTAAGCGCGGTGTCAAATCAGTTGAGAGGTTAAACAGCGAGCGGTTAGATCATTCTGAGATGGATGTCCTTTTGTGGCGATTCCATTTTGGACAGTATCCGTGCTTCGTTAGATGCGCTAATATCCCGGTTACCACTTAGGCCCATAGAACAGAACGAAAATCACTCGTGAATCTAGTTTAAAAAAAGATTTTTGTTTTAAAATGTTAGTTTTAGAAATAGATTCACGACTGATTTTCGTTTTGTACTTCGGGCCTTAATGTGCTAGTTATTAAGCAGAATTGAATGTATTTAGACTTGATAAGTCATAAAGTATAGAATTCTAACGGATCGTTTCACATTACATCCAAAAAGTAATAAAAACGTAATAATGGCGGACACAAAGTAACATTAGAGCGAAGTTCATCGGTTTTTCAAACAGCAGACGAACAGAGCCTTTATTCGCTATGACTAATTAAATACGTAACTCGACGTGTTATTAAAACTCCCCGAAATTATCGTTTTGGTACTTCAGTGGCATATAGAATACAATTTCACAATGATGAATTACAAATGATTGCCTCGTTGGTCTGGTGGCAAAGCGCTTCGCTTTGTGATCACGAGGTCCTGGGTCTAAATCCTAGGATCGGACAAATGTCGTTTTTCTAACGAAATATCCCCAGTATGAGTTCGGAGTCCGGTATATGGCAATAGGCTCGCCCCCTATAACATGGGGCCTTACTTCGTCGGCGAAACGTGGGTGTACTCAGTACACCTCTGCCACCCCCTCTGGGGAATATAGGCGTGACAGTGCGTTTTTTTTTTTTTTTTTTAATTACACAATCATTTCAGGAAGTTATCACGACGCGTCGCGTTTCGCTATAGCGATAAGACGCCCAGTATCCCAACATTAAATCTAAAACAGATTTCACGTGATATTGTATTTTTACAGACTAGTTTTTATCAAAGAACATCTGTTCCAAGATTAAGTTTTCGTTCAGCTTTCTTGGGTACATTTAGTTATTGAAAATTTTAAATTGTTGCTGTACATTTAAACTTCGGTGGTATTTTGTTTAAAGAGTTTTTTATCTATATTTGGGACCTAACTCGGCTATTGCTATGTTAAAGAAAATGTTGTTCATTGACATTAAAGTTATTGATTTTTGACAGATTTCGATTTCGAAACCATGTTTAAATTAAGATTTAAATTTAGTAGTACTTGTTCAAAAAGGGCTATTTGTGCTAAAACAGTGCTAAATCGTAATCGTAACTCAATTAAATAATACTATTGATAATGTAATTGTAGTACTAATTATTGGCACAATACTAATTGAATGGTTAATGAAGCCTGTAATAATGACAAACTATTACATAAAATAGTAGAGTTGAGGCCCTGCCTGCCTCGTTGGTCTAAAATTAGCCTAATGAAAAATTCCTAGTATGAGTCCAGAGTCTGGAATTGTGCCCAGTATATGGCAATAGGCTCGCCCCGTATTACATGGGACCTAACATCGTCGGCAAAAAGTGGGTGTACTCAGTACACCTCTGCCACCCCTGCTTAGGGAATAGTATAGGCGTGACGGTGAATCATTTACTGGAAGGCATGCATAAGTCGTAAGTCGTAATAGATCGGTCAATTTTTAATAATAATAATAATGATAATAGCCCTGTTAAGGACCTGTCCTACAGTTGGGCACGGGCCTCCTCTCAAATTGAGCGAGGGTTAAGGCCATAGTCCACCACGCTGGCCCAGTGCGGGTTAGCGAACTTCACATTCCTTCGAGAAACTCTTAGGCAGGTTTTCTCACGATGTTTTCCTTCACCGTTAAAGCAAGTGATAGTTAATTTTTAATATGCACATGCCTTCGAAAAGGCAAAGGTGCGTGCCTGGGTTTGAACTCGAGACCTCTGACTTTGCAGTCCAACGGTTTTACCACTAGGCTATCACTTTCCTACTATTACATTGACAAATTAACTTAGGTAAATTTCATAGCAAGCGGCAACCCTGCGACTGTAATGAACTGACATTTCACTTGATGACAGCGTTATTTCCAATACTGGCCGCGGGCTAAAAAATCCTTGTCGGACCGTAAGCACCTTTATTTCTCGAGGCATATTGTTATAGTCTTCAACCAAAGGATATCCAATTCATCTTAACGAGTGATGTGCAATGTGATTATATTGTATTATACATTTTGATAGCGCCTTGTTCTGATCACATAATTTTGTTATTAAATTGACTTTTTGTCCCGTTTTCTATAATCGTTAACAACTGTAGAATTTCAAATTTACTTCAAGCTTCGAACAGATACGGTCTTTTTAACCGACTTCAAAAAGGAGGAGGTTCTATGTTCGGTTGTATGTATGCTTTTTTTTTATGTATGTTCAGCGATATTTCCGTCAATTGTAGACCGATTTTGATAATTTTTTTTGCATTGGGTTTAATATATCTCCAAGGTGGTCCCATATTAATTTTATTGACATTGGACCTTGGACTTAGAAGATACACCAGGGAACTCCTTAACGACAAACAATAGGCATGTGTAAATTGAGATATTATGGGTATTACGTCAATCCTGTAGGGTACCTATAGGATTGACGTAATACCCATAATATCATATAGAATAATTCACTGGTCACTTAAAATTATAAAATAAAAATCTTTTATAAAAAAAATTATTTGAAGTCGGTGCTGGTTGGTGCAGTCGGTTACTTGGCACCGACTTCAAATATTTATTTTTTTGCTTTTTGAAGTCGGTTTACCTTTTTTTATAAAAGATTTTTATATCATATATTTTAATCTATATTAGTATAGATGTTTGGATGTCCGGGGTAATCTCCGGTACTACTGATCCGATTTTAATGATTGTTTCACCATTGGAAAGTCCTTAAGCTTATCCATAAGTAACATAGGCTTTATAACACAGACCCAGTAGGTGGCGCTGTTGTCGACCGGGTACGAAGTCGCGGGAAATTGCTAGTATCCAATATGCCTATAAGGTTTTGGTTATCACAAATCTCAAAAGAAACTTTTCTTATAAGCCCGTTTTCAAAATCCCACAAAAATATATACCAGTGAAATGGTCTACTGAATATGTATAGTGGCCGATTCCCTTTAGTTATTCTGCACAAGATTTATGTTCTTACTGCTTACGACAAGATTGTAGGTGGAAATTTATGTTGGGGTTCTATTGGAAGCTATATATATTTGTTTATGTATGTTTGACTGCCTCGATGGTCTTGTGGCAAAGCGCATCGCTTTGTGATCACGAGGTCCTGTACTGTTTTCTACTGAAAACTTCCCAATATGAGTCTGGAGTCTGGAATTGTGCCTGGTATATGGAAATAGGCTTGCCCCCTATAACATGGGACCTCACATCGTCGGCGAAAAGTGGGTGTCTCCGATTGGCAAATATAGGCATGACAGCGTTTATAAAGTGGTAGTCCGTGCAGTCCAAAATAGTAGACAATATTTGTAGTAGAAAACATCATTCAAAGATAGCCCATTTGACTAATTGCTACAACTATCACAGCGTAATGACATCGATTATAAATTTATTTAAAAAAAAATCATCATCATGGCTATATTTCCCAAGCGGGAGTGGAAGATATGTATGTCACATATATACAAAACATTTAGCTCACTTAGACGCCCCGCAAGAACATTTGCCTCGACGTTTCGCCCACACCCTCATTTCGCTGACGAGTCTGAGTTTAAGTTTCATACGAGCATAGCGTAACGTTATCGAAAAAGTGTGCTATCACTTTTATCTCTATTTAATAAAATTCTAGTAAGAAAAGAAAGAAATGCTGTAGAAATGGGAGCTCTGCGGAAGATGTGCGAAGTGAAGCTGACCGACCGTACTCGCAATACCGTAGTAAGAAAGCGCGTAGGTATGAAAGATAGTATCGGTATAAAAATGAGAAAGGGTATGCTCCGTTGGTTCGGACATATAGAAAGAATGGCGGATGAAAGAATGACAAAACAGATATGCAATGCAAAAGTGAAAGGATATAGATACCGAGAAAGACCTGGACTATCTTACCATGACCAAATAGATCGTGTCTCATCTGAAGGGCAAGTTAAGAGTCTCCGTAACCGGCGAGCGTGTATGAGACGAACTATGAGAGTGGAGGAAGCCGAAGAAGTATGTAAGGAAAGAACCTGAACCTGAACCGAAGAACTCTGTACTCTCTGTCTACCCCGCTAGGGATCTGGCGTGATGATATAGAGAGATAGAGAGTAGTAAAAAAAGGATGAAGGATCGCTTCATGTGAAGCTCTGATTTGGTTGGTTATTATATACTTTATGCGACCGTAGCGTGAGATCACGGTGTTCTTAGCTATCACCAAGGTTAAGCAGCGTTCGGCTGGGTCGGCCTGAGATGGGTGACCATTTGTAGCATTTTCATATTCGAGCATCTCCATGCTTCGGAAGTTCCGCTGTGCCATTGGAACCGGTTACCACGTAATGTGGTAGTCACTAAGTCAAGTTTGAAGCCTCATAGGCGACTTGATAAGTTACTACAATAGGTGGCCACAAACTTGCCTTCTTTTTTTTAAACATAGCCGCACACTAGGATATATTCCTATGTCGCGTTTACAAACATGAAAATTCACGTACACAAATACCCCGACCGAAACAAATAATTGTGGGTTATACTAATCGAACCCAGCTGTTCACCACTGCGCTAAATCGTCCGTCATTCATTCGCACTGGGTCCGCATAGTAAAGTATGACTAATCTCTCTCACCTCGATTTGCCACCACGAAATGTCCTGTTTGCAAAGGCGGCACCAGATATCCAGCCAGCTAACAATTTGAAAAGCTTAGATAAAGACTTTCTCTTTGTGTTCACGCAATAAATCTATTGCAAGGTGATCGTAACTTATCTGTGTCGACGCTGTACATATGTAATAGATGTGTTAAGGAGATGTTGCTTTTGTTGATATTTATGATTTATTTGGTGTTATTGAAGAAAAATTGCTCGAGATAGCATTTTAGCGTTTATTTTTCGTTTATTTGTAAGACTGATAGAAAATTATAACTCCTTCTTAAAAATACTACTTGCGTTGGGCAAATAAAACATTGTAATCAAATGAAAAGATTGTCGTTATGGAAATAATAACATAATATAACTTTCCATTGAATTTCAGCGACTCTACTAACTTTGGAAGAACGTTACGGAAAATATTTGTGAGTAAGATTATGCAGATTTTTTTTATTGTTCTTTAACCCCGGGCATCGTTTGTCATGGTAATTTGATGAGATTTCGCGCGTTTCCGCAACCTGGTGGAGTATACTTAATATCTAGGAGAATTAGTTTGTTTTACATCGAAAAAAAGTGAGAGTATCTAATACCTACAAACTTAGACTGCAAAATTATAGGTTCCAAGAGGAATGAAAATAAATTTACTTCAGTTTACTTCATGATTTGGACCTTCGGTCCGAATACAGGACATATTGGATAATAAAATACCGTGGTTGGAATCGATAAGGTCTTTTTTATCGATAAACAAATAAAAAGTAAATGTTAACTAACACTAACATTACTTAATGGCTTGCAGACATCCTTGTAGTGTATTTTTATTGTGTAAATAAATTATCCAAACACTAGATACGAATAAAATCATAGACGATAGATAGACGTAAACAATACACTAAAATACCAAGACGCCCTAATAAACCAATAATAAAGACCACTAATAAGACCGTGTAATACAGAGTAAACTTAGCTTTGTCAGGAATTTGCTTCCAAAAAACTAGTCCTAATAATAAAAAGGGAAACTAGACAAGTGCAGGTAAGACTTTTAGAACACGAGTTCCGTACAAGTGCTACTAGGTGTCGCTACTTTTTTTTAGTTGAAGATTGTGGTCGCATTTTAGATGGCACTGGAAAAAAAATTGTGTGCTTCTTCCCAAATTTTGCAATTCTAGGTCAACAGAAAGTACCCTATAGGTCTTTATGGGTGAAGTTAAATTGCTATATCTTTTGATTCAAATGACTATTACTAAATTTGAGATTCCATCTTAAATTTTTTACAACACCAAATAACTGCGGATTTTATATGTAATATTTAAAAAAAAAAAACCCACACTGAGATTTATTCCTACATCGTGGGTGCATTTCCACCCATAAAATTCATATACACAAATAATAAACCGATACAAACATTTTTGGGTCACATAAAGATTTGATCCATGTGCGAATCCAACAGGAGCGGCGTTCACTAGACCAAGCTGCTATAAACTTCAACTTGATACTTCCACTCATAATAAAAACTATAAGATGGACGGACAGATGGACAAAAAAGTGATTCTATAAGAATTCCGTTTTTACTGATTATGGTACGGAACTCTAAAAGGAAAAAAATAACTTTGTTATGAACATACAAAGTTATTATTATCTACAGTGTTCCATGTCAAAGTTGGCAAGATTACGTGGAATTTTTTTACGGCTTTCGGCACATGATAGTGGGATGGGACCGTCAGTCTATTCAGAAAAATCTTAGACAAACATGATTGAAAAATGACAACGTCAGTTTTACGTGGTATTCATTATACTCGCAGAGGTGGCGAAACGTGCCGTCACCAATTGGATAGTAGGTCAGTCCAGGTAGTGGTCGCAGATGACGAGCAAGACTTAGAAAAAGTAGAGCAATGGTTTGGACATCTTTGCGGAAACTTTGAGGCCTAAAATAGCAATAGATTGACAGCTGAGTGAATATAAAGGGGAAGCCTTTGCTCAGTAGTAGAACAGTTAAACAGGCTTAAAGAAAAAGTGACTTCTTCTTGAAGATCTTTGTATTTAACATAAATTTCATCGTGGTATATAGAGATATTGTTCCTAAAGAAAAATGTCTCAAATGTTAGACAGACAGACAGACAAACATCAAAATGAACCTATAAGGATTCCATTTTTACCAATTAAGGTACGGAATCCTAAAAAGAAAAAAATATCGTTGTTATGAACATACAAAGTTATTATTGTGTTCAGTGTTCCATGTCAAAGTTGGCAAGACTACTTGGAAATTTTTACGGCTGTCGGCGTATGATAGTGGGGTGGAGCCGTCAGTCTATCTAGAAAATTGTTGGATAACCATGATTGACAAAATGACAACTTTTTATTTGAGTTTTTCTTTCGTGGCTATGTCCATATCTGTTGGTAGATAGAAAAAGTTATGAGCGTACAAATTGTGAGGTTCATATATTATTTACCTGAAATTCTTAGTTCTTAGGTATAATCTCCTTTTCAAAGTTGAACTGGAAAATTAAATCATCAAAACTCAAATGAACATGTTTCTTGTATCATTTTAGTATAATAAGAAAATTTGTTTTTGTCTTCTTTAATTAATTTATTAATACTAGTGGTCGCCCATTGGTCGAAATTCGACCTACTATTTCATCGTTTGCTGCTTATGTTTGACATTTAGTAAGACTATAGATAAATAGTATTAAAGACAAACAATATTAATCTATTCCCAATTTGACCACAGACGTTAACAATAAACAAAAGTCAAATGTGTGTCAAATACATGGTAGTGTGTTTAATGTTTTTTTATTGTATTAATGGATTTTTAAGCATAATTATAAAAAAATATTAGCATTCTGCACTCCTTCTCTATATAAACTATAAGTGTGGGAAATTTCATACTCCTCCGTCTGCGCAATTTTCGTAAATAGGGGTACAAAGTTTTTGCTTCACGTATTAATATAATGATTCTTATTTATTCTTCTAGGTAGTTTTCTCACACATTTTTTGGGAATCACCATGGCTTTGTTTCCTTAATTAATCCTATAAATGCCATTCATTAACTATGGAGAAAAAGCATTGGAGTGAGGGAGGTATGTGGGAATCCTTAGTTCATCATACCAGCCTATATTTGTCCCCTGCTAAACATAGGCCTCCCCAAAAAAAAACCCGCGTCCTGTCGTTACCATGGCTGCTACCGTGGCCAGGACGAACAGGACCGTCGGGGACCAGGAGCCTGGTTTTATTCTTTTTTCATACTCACAACACTTGGCAGGCGGGTTAGCGAGCACAGTTTTTGATCCTACGATCAAAAACTGTGCTCGCTAACCCTACGATTGTTAAGGGAACCCTGCTGCCCATTCCTTTGTTTCTCTTAGTCGCCTTGTATGACACCCGATGGGATGAGATGGGTTGGTCCTATTATAAGCCTGGAACCACACGGCGTAAGTGGAATCCTTAGTTACTCCGCAATCTCAGACCATATTGATCACCGTGTAACAGCTTATTCTCATTAAAGTGGTTAAGCAATTGATTGAGTAGGATCTTTTCATAAATTTTACTCAAGGCCGGCAAGATGGAAATCGGTCTAAAATTGGAAGGCTCGCTTTTTATCCCTGATTTAAAAATCGGTACAACTTTACTAAGTTTCATTAAGTCGGGGAACCTACCCTTCTCTACACATTTATTAAATATCGTCGCCAGCGCAGGTGCTATAGCCATTACTATGCTATCTAGTATTTTTAATGATATACCCCAGAAGTCGACAGTGTTTTTAATGTTTAACGACTTAAAGGTTAAGATTATGTCTGTCGGGGTCACATATTTAAATTCAAACAAGACATTGCATTCTTTTACACTGATTTTTAATATTAGTTCAGCTTTTCGGGAAGAGGAGTTCAAAGAGCCAGTAGTATGAACTGGAATTTCACTAAAAAATTTATTAAAAGCCTGCGCAATATCGAAATCATCTGTTAAGATGTTATCATTAATTACAAGTTCAATATGATCATCGCGTGGTTGAGTTCTCCCAGATACACTGTTAATTATACCCCATGTGGTCTTGATCTTATTTGATGACCTTTTGATCATATTGCTATAATATAAAGACTTTGCTGCAGTACACACCTTCCTAAAAGTCTTCGAGTAGTTTTTAACATATTCCAAGAAAGCTGGGTTTTGATTATATGTTTTCGTATCATACAGTTCATACATCTTAGCTCTACTTTTATGAATTCCTACAGTAGCCCAATCACTAAACTTTGCTTTCTTGGCCGTTGAAAATGATTTTATTTTAAATATATTATCGAATTCTGATTTCATGGTATCAAAAAGGTTTTGATATAGGTAATTGGGATCATTATGTAACCAATCCATATTAGATATGCGATTGTAAACTTTATCCCTAAAACAGTTTATACGTCGATCTGATATCGGCCTACAAGTAACTTTACATAACTTAGGTATAAGGTGGCTGGGTACTGACACCAACAAACCACTATGATCTGAGGGCAAAGCGTTTATAATTAATTTATCAAACACTTCACAGTCGCAAAACACATTATCTAAACAGGTAGCAGACGTAGCAGTGATTCTAGTCGGTTCATTAAACAAGCATACTAGATTAAAAGATTTAAAAAGAGTAATTAGTCTACAGCTAATGGATGACTGCATAAAAAGATAGTTGAATAGTACTCCAGTGGCATACATACCTCGATATCATTGCACTTTAATTTCCCGTAGACGATGAAACGCGCCACGTTTGGTTAGGACTCCGAACGTACTAATAAATTATTTTCAAAAATATACTCTTAACAGTATCTGGAAACCAGTAAACTATTTATTTCTATCAATGTATTTACCTCTTCGGTCTTATCGTTTCGACGGCAGACATGTCAAATCTATATAGAGGCGGCATAGAACACGGCCACCTCGACCGCATTGTTGGTAGCATTCATCAAATCCTGCCGCGTGCAGGTGTTGGGGCATGCAGAGCACGATGTAAGGTGGGCCATCGTTTGCGTAACACCGCACAAACACTTAAGATTGGTACTGTCTGTGAGTCTCCACCTGAACATGTTTTCCTTACTACGGCCGACCAGAGTTCGAAGTCTATTTAAAGACTTCCAGACCGGCCATGGTAATTTATGTCCAGGTGGAAGACTCTCAGCAGGGGGTAGAAAAGGATTTGGAAGGGGCACTCTATCTATATGTATTTTCCTAACTTTAAACAGATTACGTGATATCAGAATTCACCGTGAAGCTTCTAGTTCCGAAAACGCTACAGTTGTTGTGGACGTGAGTTATATTCCAAAATGTTCCTACAAATTTCAACTACTTATCGGGAATGTATTAATAGCATATTTTTAACCACAGATCTTGTCACTCTCCGCAATCTCAGACTCCGGAGTGATACTGGAAATGTTTCTATCGAAATATTACATTTTGTCCGACCTAGGATTCAACCCAATACCTCATGATCGCTAAGTGCATTATTCAACCAGGACGGCGAGGCAATAAAATAAAAAAAAATAGTACTTACTTATCACATTTATTGTTATTTTAGAGGCGTAGCCCTGTGTACTGCAGGGTTCTTATCAAGGTTAAGGATCTTGCAGCTCAATCTGTCTGAGATTGATGACTGTTTGTTAGCATATGCTCGAGCGTCTCTGTCCTTCGAAAGACATGTTTTACCGTTAGTCAAGCTTGCCACTCATTGTAGTTGTCATTGAGCTGAGTGGAATGCTTTATAGGCGGCTGGCTAAGTTCCAACAGCAGGTGGCCATAAGGCCATAAACCTGCCTCCACAAATCTGCACTGGGTCTGCATGTTATAATCTGACCTAATCTCTTTCAGCTCAGTTTTTGAGAGAAGGCCTTTGCCCAGCCGTGAGACAGAATAGAGCTGATTTATTATATCACTTTTGCAAACAAAATTAATAATTTAACTTTGTATTCAAACGAAACCCCTTTATACATAAAAACTTAGGCATTGCTTCGAAAATAACATGTTTCAAAGTTTCCCAAATTTAATATTTATAACATCTTGTCTGCAAACTTTCCAGAAAATGATATTCATATTATTTCTTAGAAAATTTTCAAACAGCTACCAAGATGACTCGATGCAAGTTAGTATTACACCCATAAATTAAAAAGTTAAGTGGTCTATAAAGACCCCAAAGGAAACGACCATTAAATCATTTTACTGCCCAACTTACCCCATTACTTGGAAGTAGGTTGGGGTGACAGAAAAAAAGAATGTTTACCGACCTTGCCTGGAATGTTGCTTCATTAAGTTAACACTGTAAACAATTGCAAACTGGTAGATCTTTAATGGAAGCAAGAATGTTGGAGGAAAGAATGACAAAACAGATATAAAATGAGGAAATGGAAGAATATAAATACCGAGGAAGACCTGGACTATTTTGGCATGATCAAATGGACCACGATTTTTTTTCCTGGACTCGAATATTTTAGTATATTTGTGTACCATTATATTATTTGGTTTATCATGAAAGTAACAAAATCTATCACCACTTCGGAATTTTATTCCTGTGGAGAAAAAGGCAAAAATCTCCGCGGTTAGTATTTTAAAAATTTACGGGTTTCTTAACTGATAGGCAAGTCAAGTCTTCATAGACAGCGAGCGTATGTGAGACGAAAAATAATGGGAATTGGGAGCAAAAACTCCGCTAAGACAAAATCTATTGAAATTTTTTACTCTTTGCCTACCCCCACAAGGTTTAGTATACATAGACAGATAACTAGACAAAAAATTTTTTTAGCTTCATAAATGCCCTTAATTTCACGGATAATTATGGTTATTACCGACGAATGGTAATGGCAGTTCGACAAAAACTAATTGGATCAAGCTCATTACCATATGAAAATCATTTGAGCACGGTACTAATGTGATGCTGGAATGATGTTAATTTGGTTTATTAGTAAATTAATAACTGGTAATATTCAAAGTGTGTAATATTAAAATTTGATGTGGAAGTGACGAATCAGGTATAAACCTACATAATTTTAAACGGAGAGGCCGTAGAGAGGTAAACTACCGATTAGGGTTACGATTCTTAGATTACTAACTAAGTACGCTGCAGTCAGAATGTCTAAAAAAAATACAAACTACCTATCTCTCTATAGCGTCACGCCAGATTCCTTGCAGGGTAGGCAGAGAGTACAGTGTTCCAACAGGTTCTTTCCTTACAGACCTCTCTAGCTTCCTTCACTACCATAGATCGTCTCTTACACACTCGCCGGTTAGTAAGACTCTTAATTTGCCCTTCAGATGACACGGTCTATTTGCTCATGGCAAGGTAGTCTAGGTCTTACCTGGTACCTACATCCTTCAACTTTCGCAGTGTATATCAACGACAAACTAGATATATTGTAGAAATTACAGACAATTAATTAAACTGATTTCTACTTGATGCTTGAATATAGAATGCACTTAAAACGTTACATCCGGTTCCGCTCGGATAACGCTGCATTAGCGGCTCGTGCCATTCGGTGTTATCGCTGCAGTTGCGGGGGCCAAATATGGAAAGCTGCAATCAGCTGTAGTCAGCTGCTTAAGATATGTGTTTGGTGTTGCTTACTTAACTAACTTCTCTTCCTCCTCGAGTCGTATTCCTCATGTCTGAGGATCGTGACCTCCACCTCCCTCCCTTCTCCTGTCTTCGGCGACATGCAGCGCTTTGTAGACTGTAGTCTCCAAAGTGGTGCTAATTTGGTCGACCGACGTGTCGGGCAGCGGCCATGAGGTCTTTGTCTATCGACCTTCCCAGTGACTTTAGTTTCTTCAAGTTGTCACCATTTTTCTGGCAAAGTGGCCAAATAACTCTGAGATACGCCTGAGACAGCTGTTTCAGTGTCGAGACGTTAGTTTAATGAGCAGTCGAAGGCATCCTTAATATTCTCCTCCAGTACCACATTTCTAACGCATAGATACGCCCCCGGCCTGCTGCTTTATGGGTCTATGTCTCAACTTCGTAGAGAAAGATAGAAAAGACGAGGTTCCGATTTTTGTTTTGAGGCCAATTCCTCTGTTCTTCCAAATCATTTGAAGCTGAGTCATAGCAAACTTAGCTATTCCGATGCGTCTTCGCACTTCGATTGGTGCCATTGTTGCTGATGGTGGAACCAAGGTAAACAAAATTGTCAACAGTCTGTGAGTCTAGTACACCATTAAAGTTTAGTTTATTGGTGCGGTGCACCACCATGATTTTGGTCTTCGACCTATTGATGGAGAGGCCCAAGCCATTGCTAACCACCTCCATCTTATTCTGAAGCAAGGACATTTTAGCTTTACTTCCTGCAAATAAGGTCGTGTCATCGGCGTATCGGAGGTTTGTAATCTTTACTCCACCAAACCGCACGCCTCCATACCAGTCTTCACACGCATCCCGCATTATATACTCCCCATAGGCATTGAACAGGATAGGAGATAGGATGCAACCCTGGCAAACACCTTTGCCAAAGTAGAAGGATTGGGATCAGATTTCATCAATTCTGATGACTCCTTAACTTTTTAAGTACAAGGATTGGAGCAGCGACGTTAGACTAAGCCATTAGTACGCCAAGGTTCAAAAGTACCCACGATAAAGAGTTCCAGTTGACGCAGTCGAAAGCTTTACTGTAGTCTTAAACACATAATGAATGGTACGTTATATTTACGGGCTTTCTAGACTAGCTTCCTCACATTTAAGATTTTCTCCCGCGTACCTTTGCCCTTCACAAAACCTGCCTGATCCTGTTGAATCTGGCGGTCCATTAGCATTTTTAATTGCCTATGCTTTTTGTTCAAATTGATTGGTAAGTTGGCGAACTTTCTTGAAGAGATCGGCGAGCTAGTATTTAAGATATATTCCGCCTATATACTTATTGTTATCTTCTCTACAGCATGCGACAATAGTTTTACAAAGGAGGTTGTATTTGTTTCTCACTTCTAAGTTTCCTAGGCCTAAGGCCTTTTATCTTTAAGCCTTTCCATTACTGAGTGAGAGCCCGAGTGCGATCAGAGATCCATGCTGTCTTCTTTGAAGCAGGTGTTTGAGATTTTCACGCATCCTTCAAATAGTCATTCATGAGCGTTTGAGATGGTTCCAGTAGGAATCTGCTTTGCGATGCTGTTCATAAGTTTCTTCTAAGGACAGTTAGAAAACTCTCCTTTCAGATGGACTCAGGCGTCTAGGGTACATTTTGGGTTGTTTTCTCGGTGCTCTTAGGCAAATCATGGAACTCGCAACTAGCAGGTTGTGGTCGGAATTACAATCAGCCCCGGGAAAAGTTTTCACTTTTTGCACAATCTGCAGCGAGAATTTTAAACAATGCAATTAATTTGATTTCTGTATCTATCACCTGGGGTTACCCATGTGTATAAACATTTGGGGTGATGCTAAAACATGTGTTTCAAATAGTCATTGTCCTGCTTGTGCAAAATTCAATTCGTTCCTGATACTGAGTAAATATCTCCCCACTATCTCTCGTATATAATCGTCAGCCTGACTGTTACCTACTTTTGCGTTCCAGTTGCCCAGGATCATTTACGTTTCACGCTTTGGGATAAAATTCAGTATTTCCTCTAACTTCTTGTACAACAGTTCCACCTCTACTTCAGATTTTTCGGCGGTGCTAGTAGGGGCGTATATTTTGATAATATTCAATATACTCGGCTATGTGTTTGGGGTTGCTTACTGAACTAGGTACATGTGAGATACTAAAGGTTTTGGCACGTAGCCGATGCAGTGCGACGGGAGCGCGACGGTGACTCGGCTTGGGAAGTTGTAATGTACTGAAATGTACAGGCTGTGTGGCGTCTCGGCGCGACAGCAAAAGTCACAATCCACCGCCATCGCGCTCGACGCGATTACAAACGAAGCACGGGGGGAGGAAGATGGCAATACGCGTGCAAGCGGGTTGCTAGTGTCGGGCGGCCGGTGCGGCGTCGTGCCCTAATGGCTGGTTTCAATATTCAACTGAAGGATAGATTTGCTTACTGTCAGTAGAATTTTGACAGATTTTTCAGACAAAATATGTCAAATCTCTATCCGTACTAGGCAAATCTATCCTTGATTTAAATACTAAAACCGGCTGTAAATGTGACGTGCTTAATATGAATGGGAGACGCCACACTGCGCAGCCCCGCTCGGCGCGACGCTAAACGTCCCAATCGAACGTAGCCGAGCGCTTGCGTCGCGTACCCGTCGCGATTCGTCGGCTATTTGACCAAACCTTTAGACTGTATCGTTGGTCACGAGGTAAAAAAGGTGTAACATGTACACAACGGTTGCCGAAAATATTAAGTGCCAGTGTAATATGAGGTGAACCCGTAGACATTATACCGGGTACAATTACAAGTAAATACTTAATCTTAAGCATTTACTAATCCGTGTAATGACATGTCTTTCTATCAGTCAAAATTCTATTCTATAATCAAATAAATGCTTTTGGAACTGGCAATAGTACGTCTTATAATAAGTCTCATAAAAAAGCTCAGTTGCTGAGCAAGCTATGGAAAGAGCTATGCTCAGCGTTTCTCTATGTAATCGAACCAGGAATGAGGAGATTCGTAGAAGAACCAAGATCACTGACATAGCCCAAAGCATTAGGAAGCTTAAGTGGCAATAGGCGGGCCATATAGCGTGTAGATCGGATAGGCGCTGGGGCACGATTCTAGAGTAGAGACAAGTGCAGAGTGGGACGGTCGCCTACCAGTTGAACCGATGATTTTTTGAAGATCGCAAAAAGTCGTTGGATGCAGGTGGCATCGGACCGATTGTGCTGGAAAGCGATTAGGGAGGCCTATGTTCAGCAGTGGGCAAATATAGGCTGAAATTATGATGATGAATATTACGTCTTACGTTTTGTTTAATAGTGCACAGTAACAACTGAATTATGCACCGTTACAAATAATGCTGATTGCTTAAGTAAAGAAAATGGTCATTACTACTTGGCTAAGAAAACTAACTTTTGACGTTTTTTACATTTCTCAGTTTCTCAACAATAGAATAAAAATGATGTACTAAGTCTATACTTGAGTAAGAGTCTTTACTTAGACATGTTTATAGATACGGAATGTAAGAATTTTTCAATAAAAGGTACACTTTAGTGCGACCTAGGATTCAGACCTAAGATTTTGTGATTTCTACCACCACCGATTACCAAATACTGCAAAGCATCATTTTGAAACCAACAAATGCTGTAACAAGAAAAAAGTATCTTCCTATATCATCACGCCAGATCGTTTGCGGGGTATAAATAAACTAAAAAAATAAAGATCTTTAATTCAATTTACGAGTAACTAAAGTGTACGTTGCTCTATTTGCATTTGATGCGGGTGGTGATGGCTAAGTACGTCTAGGGTTCAAATTCTTGGTCAGACAAAGTGTACGTTTTCTATAGCAAAATTCTCTGTATGGAATTTTGACGGATGGACTCAGTTCAGTGGGTAAGAGCTCGAATCGCTCCGCCCATTGTACCTGATATCATGGAAGTGGCTGCCTATTCGGCAACGCCGGGACTCTCATATACTTTTTCTTTTCTACTCCATGCTTAATAACCCCTAAGCTGCTATCTATCTACGTGAGCGTTTTGACTTCCTTGTCCCTAAGGAAAAGATCGGTCGTACTGCCACTTCTCTCCTTCTTCGTGTTCCTCTTCATTCTTCCAGTCACTATGATAGCTCTTTTACTGTTCGTGGAGTTTGTCTTTGGAACTTTCTCTGACACGCTATACGCGCAAGCCTCTCTGGATATTTTCAAGAGAAGAATTAGAGAACATTTTCTATCTGATTGTTGATAAATGTTTATAGTATAATATACCATGTGTATTTTATGTATGTTTATTTAATAAATTATATATATAGTTTTTGTATAGTGTGTATTTTATTTATATATATATGTTTATTTTATTTTATGTTTATATGTGTGATTGTAAACCTGCACCCTTATTGACAGTACTAATATCTTTAGTTAAGCTCGCCTTTGTGTATAATAATATTAGCCCTGTTAAGAAACTGTCCCACTGTTGGGCACGGGCCTCCTCTCACAAACTGAGAGGGCTTAGGCCATAGTCCACCACGCTGGCCCAGTGCGGGTTGGCGAACTTCACACACCTTCAAGAAACTCTTAGGCATGCAGGTTGCCTCATGATGTTTTCCTTCACCATTAAAGCAAGTGGTAATATTTTTTTAATATGCACATGTTTTCGAAAAGACAGAGGTGCGTGCCTGGGTTTGAATCTGATTTTGCAGTCCAACGGTCCAACGCCTTTGCCAAGTCGAACGCCTTTGTATATCCCTTGTAAAATTACTATTGCTTTTCAGAGTATACAAAAAGGATTTAAAAAAAAATGGACGATATGTATATTTAGTACATCTCTACTACGTCTGGGAAATACCAGGTATAACATAATAAACGCAAGACCTGAAAGTATTTGTTCTAAATCGATAACTGAATGGATTCCAACAATTTTTAATGCATTTTACTTTTTTTTATCTATCTATCTACTATAAAATCACGCCAGATCCCTTGCGGGGTAGGCAGAAAGTACAGAGTTCCAACAGGTTCTTTCTACTTTTTTTAATTTTCCAAAAATACTGTACTCCTTTAGTGCGCTATAACAAACTAAATTTATTGTTGATTCAAAGCAACACGGAAATTTTAAATGCATTTTCAAAATTTATGTCTGAATACGCACACAAACTCGTACAAGTTTCATAGTGCTTAAAAAAGGGGTAAACAATTTTAAATTTGGAAATTTGGTTTTCGTATTGAATTTGTGAAGTAATTATCTAATCGAGATGTCTGATCGGTCTTGCGTTATTTACGAGTACGATAAAGCTTGTATGGGCGTGATGATGTTTTAATGTCACTATACTTAATAAACCTATCACGCCTATATTCCCCCGTGAGGATGGTAGAGGTGTACTGTTCACACCCACATTTCACCGACGATGTTGATGTGCCTATTGTCATTATACCGGACATAATTCCGACTTGACTGATTTCTATCTATATATCTATCTATATCATCAGATCCCTTGTGGGGTAGGCAGAAAGTACAGAGTTCCAACATGTTCTTTTTTACATACCTCTCTGGTTTTCTTCGTCTTCCGCCACTCTCATGGTTCGTCTCATATACGCTCGCCGGTTACGGAGGCTCTTGACTTGTCCTTCAGATAAGACTCGGTCTTGTCTGAAGGACAAGTCATATCAAGTTTGACCTAGGATTGGAACCCTCTTGATTACTACCGATATTATACGAAACTAGACCAAACTTAATAACAAGGTATTCTTTTCCACGCGGTATAAGAACAAAACAAATGTTCGCAACATTTTCGAAATGGTACTCGACTAGAAATGTCACAAATCTATCAATAACAATTCTTGTGCCAACATTAAAAATACCCAAAGTCCAATCCGTACTCAACCTTACTGCTCAAAAAATGAGGATAAAAAGGACCGCATGTATGTACTTGTCGGCGAATACTGACGCCTTTTAGGACGATTTAGGTTACGTCATTTTGCGATACCATAAAATAGGAATTTGTAAAATACATTATTTCAGTGTATTTTTTTGCGGTTTGATCAACTTAGAAGGCTTCAGACTGTAGAAGACAAATGAGGACAACATATAATATGTTATTGGTTTATGCTCAAGCCGAAAATAAAGATAAGGGACGGTATTTGAACGCCATAAAAAGTTTTGGGTTCTTGTAGACAGAATTGTTTATTGTTTTTATGATAAATGATAATGACGAATATAAAAATAAATAATAATGAATTAGACTAGCGGCATTAAGTGCCTCCGGCTAGCCATACATAACGGAGTGCTTGTTCCAACGCTGTTATATGGCATCGAGAGCTGGGTATGTAAGAAGGGTAATGAAAGTAGGATAAATGCTGTAGAAATTCGGGCTCTGCGGAAGATGTGCGGTCTGAAGTTGACCGACCGTATTCGCAACAGCGTAGTAATAAAACTAGTAGGTAGGAGAGTATCTTACCATGACCAAATATACCGAGTCTTATCTAAAGTCAAGAGTCTCCGCAACCGGCAAGCGTGTATGAGACAAACTATGACAGAGGAGAAAGCAAGAGAGGTATGTAAGGAAAGAACCTGTTGGAACTCTGTACTCTCTGCCTACCCCGCAAGGGATCTGGCGTGATAATATAGATAGATATACAGAAATCAGCCTATACTGTCTTACTGCTTGATAAAAGACTTCTCTCAAGAATTAAGGGGGAACCTAACCCTTACTCCCAAAAATAGGCTCTATTTACAGAAGATTGTTGATGAATGTACTGCGTATTTGTTATAAGAAATATATATAAAAAGAAATCTATATAAAAGCTCGTGAATTAAATGTCTGGAGTCAAATTGAATGATGCGTATTCGATTTTCCAAAATATAAAAAACTGTCTTAAATATATAGTGCAAAAATACTATTCAATAGTGAATTGGATATGTATAAAAAAAGCTTAAGATATGCTCTATTTGCTTTTATTCTATCATATGTGTGTCATTTTGGGTCATCCGGGCACAATTGTCGCAGTTGTAAAGATCATCATACAACGGAAATTTTCAATCGAATGTTCTCAAGGTCATAGACATTAGTAATACCCTTAAGGTTTAAGAGAATAGATTATACTCCACTACGTAGACCCAGAGCAGTAGAGTCAGGTTTGTGGCCAGCTCCTGTTGGAACTTATAAAGCCACATAAGGCTTTCAACTTGGTTTAGCCACTGTCAAATCACATAGGGTCCGGTACCAATAGATTTACGTGCCTTCCGAAGCACGGAGACGCTTGAAAATGGAAATACCACAAACGGTTACCCATCTCGGATTGACCGAGTTGAAAGTGGCTTAACCTTGGTTATCGCTAGAACACCGCGGTTTTGCCTGCACAAATGTATACTTACAAGTAATCCAAAACTCGTTTTATAATGCTCATAAAATACTCATAAGAAAGCTCAAATGATTATTTGGTCCAGTGAATACTTAAATGATAAGCAGTACTATTTTAACCACATCTAACTTATCATTCGATTTAGAATATTAACAACACAGATATAAAATACAATTTTCATTGGTATAATTTATCTGATTAATACATTATTGGAAATTTATGTCGTCAGTGGTTAATGCAGGCCCCTTATTCGCTATGACTTATTATTTAACACGTAACGCGACGCATTATGATGGCTGCGGAATATATCGTTTATGTTACTTCCCCGAAGCAAACATAAAAAGAGGAGACGGCGTTATTATACTTCCCTATAGAATAAAGCGTGGCACTGCAGCATGGCGCGGGATGTAAAAGACGTTAATTGACATAATTTATTTCAATTAACCCAGCCCACTTCTGTATTTGTCATCTAGCTGAGGACGGCAGACTGACGTAAACCACACCCACCGTAATGACGTCAGGGCTTAGTTGGAAGACACAGTGCACAGTTGCTTAGGCTGATTTCTCTTCATATTTGCTTCGTGAGTACTCTAGTGACATACAGACAGCTAAAAACAAAAATATTGACGTTATTGTGACGCTAGCGAGTAAGCGTTCTATCACATTCATGTATATGTAGTAAATTTGTAGTATGACAAGGTTAGCATATCGATTCGCTAGCGTCACGCTAAGGTCAATCTTTTTGTACCGAGCCGCGACCATACTTCGTAGTTATCTTAACGCGTCGCGTTTTATTGTGAATAAGGGCCCTGCGTGGCGAAATAACCCTATTACGTATGCTGAAACCCAATAGAAAACAGTTTCCATTACATTGCAAAGTAGCTTACAAGCTTTAAGAGATTTCTATGCTAATGTTCGAGGGAATAAATTTAAAAACCTATCCTGTGACGACAGCTAACACTTATCGATATTGAAGGATATTTTTGTACATGTGTTTTAGAATAGTTATTTTAAAATGTAAGTGTATATTGTTTTTTTTTCAGAAATTCGCTTGGAATTATTGAATTATTCTTGCGTCATGTATGCTATGAACACGAAATTCACAAACACAAAGACAGTACGAAACACATATTTTTGGGTCACATAAAAATTTATCCCGTGCGGGGATTGAACCCGCGATCGATCGATAAAGTGGGTGGAACGGCTTTAGCTCTTAATCACTGGACTTAAGGTCTCGCCACATAGCCGACGCAGCGCGACGGGAGCGCGATGGTGGCGCGGCTTGGGGAGTTGTAATGTACTGAAATGTACGGGAAACGCCCCGCTCCGCGCGACGATAAAAGTCACAACCGAACGTAGCCGAGCACTTGCGTCGCGCTCCACTTTTTCTGGACACTTAGTACCATTTAGGTAACCAATTTACAAATCTTTCTTTCTACACGGTACGAACTCCTTTTTTATTCAAAATTTATGACTTGTCATTTTGACGTAGGCTCCACGCAAATTTATCGGTTAATATTTGTTTGTCTAGTGACTGTGTTCTCGGAGATTTTTAAGTTGTTTTTAATTAATAAAAAAATATATAAATTGAAATATTTGTGAAACATGGTGCCACACAACGAAAATACCCCGATTACATTAGAACGCAAATCTTATTGGTCTAGAAAAGCAGATAAAGCTAAATTATGTAGGTAGTGGTAGGTGACAGTATATAAAGAATAGTAAGTATTTTCTCAAAAAGATATAACTAGTTTGAAGATGCATAATAACTACACCAGATTGACTGTTTTCCTTGAGCATATATGATTAGATTTAGATTGAATCTTAATAATCGTATTCCCTAAGAAATTAGTCATGATGATGGGAAAATGTACATCGACATCGATATCATTTTCGAAAATTGGTTATTATATAATTGTTAACGCGTGTTTTTTTTGTTTTAGTATGCCCACAGATATTGCAGCCTAAATGAATAGTGTTTTTATGCAATGTTAAGAGCACATTAGAGTTTAACTCAGTATAGTTGCATCTTTTCAAAACATTTTTCAAAAGAATGCTTCGATGTTGGACTCAAATAGCGAAGATTACAACCAGTAGCAGTTTCAATGTAAAATTAACTTCAAATTGTTTTCTATTAAATTAATTAAATTTTTGCAATAGGATCTTTCTTGAATATTTTGTTTGCGCTTATATTGAAATACATAAAACGTTACGAAAGGTTCAATTTTATTTTTACAAGCTTTTATTTAACTTACAAAGATCGTATGTCTATCTGTCTGTCTTTCTGGTTCAAATCTTGTAATCCATTCTTCAAGCACTTGTGGGTACTTGTATCTGATTAAGCTAAAATCTTGCATACGTATGTAAGTCCGATGACAATGCAATAATATGGTACGATAGAGCTGGTCTGATAATAGAGTCGGAAGGTGGGTATAGGAACATGCGAACTATACAACGTAACCCCCTTACGTTTAGGCTGTTTAAATTGGTTTTGAGAAGCTATATACCCAGACAGTGTTCAGGATCTGATGATGAAGCCGAAAGGTGGCCAATGGAAGCACATAAGTACTCAATATAACCCTGCCATGTTTGGGCTCGTTGGATTTATCTTGACGAGTTCTGTAGACCCGGATGGTGTCCAGGGTCTCATGATGGAGGCGAAGGGTGACCAACACAACTACTCAACATAACCCTGACGTGTTGGGGCTCGTTACATTTGTCTTGACAAATACCATAGTACTTGTCTGTCTCCGTTGTGTTTTTGCTATAAAAGCTTGTATTAAAAGATATTTTTAAATTAAAATATATAGTGAATATCAAGATTTTTTAGACTGTTAAAGCTAGATAGAATTACTATTACGGATTTCTACAAAACTTAAGTAAGGAACACATTTATAATAGGCATTATGAGACACAGCGATAGTTTGTATAGTAAAAATTATTTAATTTTCGGCTTATATACAAATTTGCCAACGAGCAATGGAGCGTAGCTTTCTTGGAGTAAAGCTTACACAATGTGTCAGAAACTCGATTCTGCGCTCCAAAACACAAATCACTGACGTAGGCCACTCAGCTGCAAGACTGAAATGGAACTGGGCCGGACATATCTGCCGCATGTCGGATGCGTTTGGGCTAAAACAACCACACAGTGGGTGCCACCAGGCGGCAAACGACAGCGCGGCAGGCCCAGAAAGAGGTGGCGAGACGAGCTGGATTTCTACGACAAGGACTGGCATCAGCTTGCACTGGACCGGGACAAGTGGAATAAGTAGGCTAATAATAATAATATTAATAAGCAGGGCAGCTTGTGGCGAGCTGTTGGTGAGTAACGACACCACGGACCCGAGTGCTTCAGAGAGTCGGTCAGGGCCCCCAATTCGGCGTCTTCGTCGGTCGAGTGGAAACCGAGGGGTGCCCGCAGGACTCTCGGCTCTGGCTAGCCTTAATTGCCCGTCCAGAGAGGAGCCGTGAGAGCTATATCGACGTAGGAAGATAATGCGTTCCTACGTCGATGTACTCCAGGGGTGGAAGTGTTAAAGGGCATAACGCCGCGAGTAACTTAGGAGAAAGCGCAGCACACCTCTCTACACCCCTGAGCCGCTCACACCGGTGTTGCCCTCAGTTGTCCTAGGACGACCGTTTGAGGGCCCATCTAGTAAGCGGCGAGTCACCGCCGGCCACGGGTAATTAGGTATCACTAATTATGGCCGGTGCATATGCATTTGCATAGCCCTTGTTTTCTTTCCATAATTTACAATAGTCCTTGCACCTGCCGGGGTCAGTTCGCTGGTTATGTTTCTTCATTTACAGCAAGTGATCTCAGCAGGTGGCTTACATAACATTAACTTCTCGCAAAGGGCCTCTACGTGTTGGACCCATGTCCCCATGCAAGCCTTTCAAAGGTCCGGGTAAAGCCCGTGAATCTACACGGGCTAGCGAGATACATATATAATATTAATAATAATATTAATATACAAAACGATTTCATCGATAAAGCTTTCACAGTTATATAGGAAAGTACTAATACTACATCTACGGGAAAACACAAGTATGGTCTATCATCATCATCATCTCAGCCTATACTTGTCCACTGCTGAACATAGGCCTCCCCAATCGCTTTCCAGCGTAACCGGTCCGATGCCACCTGCATCCAACGACTTCCTGCGATTTTCACAAGATCGTCGGTCCATCTGGCAGGTGGTCGTCCCACGCTGCGCTTGCCAATACGTGGTCTCTACTCTAGAATCTTTCTGCCCCAACACCCGTCCGATCTTCGCGCTATGTGGCCCGCCCATTGCCACTTCAGCTTGCTAATCTTAAGGGCTATGTCGGTGACCTTGGTTCTTCTACGAATCTCCTCATTCCTGATTCGATCACGTAGAGAAACGCCTAGCATAGCTCTCTCCATAGCTTGCTGAGCAACTCTGAGCTTTTTTATGAGACCTATAGTAAGAGACCACGTCTCTGATCCATATATCATCACTGGTAACACACATTGACTAAAAACTTTAGTCTTTAGGCACTGAGGTATTTTGGATGAGAAGATGTTGCGCAGTTTCCCGAACGCTGCCCAGCCGAGTTGGATTCGTCGATTGACCTCTCTCTCAAAGTTGGACCTACCTAACCGGACTACCTGTCCCAGGTAAATGTATTCGTCGACAACTTCAAGAGTAGAGTTCCCAACGGTGAGTGCGGTGGGTACGACATGGACGTTACACATTATTTTCGTTTTGTCCATGTTCATTTTAAGACCCACTTGTTGAGATACTCTGTTGAGGTCGCCGAGCATTCGTCCTAGATCTTCCAGCGACTCCGCCATGACCACAATGTCGTCGGCAAATCGAAGGTGAGTGATGTATTCGCCATTGATGTTGATGCCAAGTCCTCGCCATTCCAAGAGCTTGAAGGCGTCCTCTATGGTGGTCGTAAACAGTTTCGGAGAAATGACGTCTCCCTGTCTTACTCCTCTTTTTATGGAGATCGCCTTCGTGCACTGCCCTTGTACTCGGACTGACATGGTGGCGTTATTATACAAGCACTTCAACACTTCGATGTACCGATAGTCAATGCGGCATCGCTGGAGAGATCTAAGAACCGCCCAAGTCTCGATCGAATCGAAGGCTTTCTCATAGTCCACAAACGCCAAGCATAGTGGCCGATTATACTCCTCGGTCTTCTGTATAATCTGCCGCAGCGTATGTATGTGGTCTATGGTACTAAAGCCTTTCCGGAAACCGGCTTGTTCGGGAGGCTGGAAGTCATCAAGCCTGCGTTCGAGACGATTCGTGATGACTCTCGAAAACAACTTATAAACATGGCTCAGCAGTGTGATGGGCCTATAATTCTTCAGTAAAGTGTTATCACCTTTCTTGAAAAACAGTACCACCACTCCCCTGTTCCATGCTTCCGGCGTTTTCTCTTCGAGCAAGACGGAATTAAACAGCCTCTGAAGGACTTTAAGTACCGGCGTTCCGCCCGCTTTCAGAAGCTCTGCGGTAATTCCGTCTTCGCCTGGTGCTTTGTTATTTTTGAGTTGTTTGAGAGCCATCGTAATCTCGTACAGGCTGATGTCCGGGATATCTTCAGTGTAGTGTCGGGTTAGCTTGGCTCTTGGGTCTTTTACCAAGTCAACAACAGGTTTAGCTACTGAGGTATACAACTGCCCATAGAACCTCTCTATCTCGCTGAGCACCTCTGACCTATTCGACGTTACGTTTCCGTCCTCCGTCTTCAGCTTCGTCAACTGGCTTTGCCCAATAGACGCGTCTCTTGCGAACACTTTGGAGCCCTTGTTCTGTGCTATGGTCTCCTCAATACGTCTTGTATTGAAGGACCGTAAATCGTGTCGCAAGGACTTCAATATCTGTCCATTGAGCTGCCTATAGGACTTAGCATCATCGGAGGTTTGGAGTGTCATGGTACGTCGCTCAGCCATAAGGTTTCGGGTGTAGTCAGATAGCTTTTGAGGCCTATTTTTACGGTGAGGCTTAAAATGCTTAGACCCGACCGCATGGACAGTGTCTACCAACCTATTGTTGATTTCGTCCACTGATGCGCTGCTGTCTAGCAATTCGAAGCGGTTTGACAATTCGAGTTGAAATTTCTCGGGGTTTTGGATATGTGTATTAGAAGGTCGGAGCGTAGACTTCATCAGACGCGATCTTTCCATTTTGACATTAATATTTAATGTGCCTCTGACCATTCGGTGATCACTGCCGGTTTTTACCCTGTGAATCACGGAGACATCATTAAATATTTGTCGCTTGGTGCTCATGATGAAGTCTATCTCATTTTTTGTGAAACCATCAGGGCTCATCCAGGTCCATTTCCTATGAGACGGCTTCTGGAAGAAAGAGTTCATCATAAAGAGTCCCTCCTTCTCCAGAAATTCGGCCAGCCTCTGACCCCTGGGGTTGCGCTGCCCATATCCAAATTGCCCCACTCTCAACTCATCATCGCCCCGTTTGCCCAGTCGCGCATTGAAGTCACCCATAACTACTGTAAAGTGTGCTTTGGAAGTATGTAGGGCTCTACTAATGTCCTCATACATAACTTCGACCTCATCATCTGAGTATGCCGAGGTCGGTGCGTAGACCTGTATGACCTTCAGCGAATATCTTTTAGATATTCTGAGTATCAGGTACGCTACCCTGCTCGACACACTAGTGATGGACACAACGTTGTTTATGAGTGACTTGTGGACGATAAATCCGACACCACCTTGGGACTGCTGTTCGCCCTCCCGGTAGTAAAACAAGTTGCCGGATTTTAAGGTTATCGTGTCCTCGCCCTCTCTTCGGACCTCTGATAAACCAACAATACTCCACCGCAACTTGTTTAACTCTTCTTCCAGCTCAACTAGCTTCTCATCTGTCCTCAATGTGCGTGCGTTGTATGTCACCAGGGCCAATTTTCGGTTTTGGTGGTAGCCGAATCTCTGCCGGAGATTCTTAGCACCCCTTGTCCTGTCGTTACCATGGCTGCTACCGTGGCCAGGACGAACAGGACCGCCGGGGACTAGGGGCCTGGTTTTCTTGCTTTCTTCCATATTGGTTGGGGGTGTTTGCCATACTCGCCACGCTTGGCAGGCGGGTTGGCGAGCGCAGTTTTTGGTTGTAGAAGTGTTAAGGGAACGCTGCTGCCCATTCCCTAGTTTTCCCTTAGTCGCCTTGTACGACACCCGATGGGATGAGATGGGTTGGTCCTATTCTAAGCCGGGAACCACGCGACAAATGTCATTAATTAAAAAAAATGTACAAGTGCGTAACTGGTAATGATGGATTCGTCCCCTTTCTTATCACTGACATGACATAAGTGTAAGCAGTGCAACTCTTTAATCTTGTAAATGCTCTCTCTATGCTTCTAGTACCTCTATGATTTGAATAAACAAGGACCAAATCTTAGTCTTTTCTTCGTTTTTGATACGAATTTGACGTTGATACGCATTGCGAAATAAAATTCACACCGGGCAAATGTGGTTGTATGTGTCTGAATACAGTGTTCATGACATTTTTTGACACGTCTTTCATGTTGCAAATAAGTCACGATTCTTTTGACCATTTTAGCCATTCATTTTGCCATAAAAACTGCGTAAATATGTTAAAACTCGTAAGAAAATGTATTCATATTGGATACAACAAAAAACACCTAACCTAACCCTAGGAATTATTCCTGTGTCTTGGGTGCATTTACAAAGGTAAAATTCAAATACCTACCTCGCAAAGGTTCTGGCGTGATGATATTTGATATATGAATTTCCGTGTTTTTCTTTTTGTTAAATACCACGTAATTGGCCGAGGAGCTTTTACAGGTTTACCAAATAAGAAAGTAAGCGTTTGCTGTGTGTTACTTAAAATAACTGCGGAAAAAAATGGCCTGAGAAAGAAGATTAAAAACATATAAAAGAGGATGATATCTAGTCTGAATAAGATTATAAAAAAAACCTATCAGACAAATATTGTCTTCGCAAACATAACGGAGGTTCAACACACAGAGCACTTTATAGCTCAAGTAATGATACGCAGGCATATTGACTGGATTTTGTCCAATTTCGCTAGAGCAAGTTTATTACAAGGTTCAAAGAGGAAGCAGCCATAATCGAAGTGACTACGGATAATAGCATTATACAAAATCCTTCGAGTCATAGCATGAGAGCCCCAACGAACACCAGAAAGCGCCCTCATGACATTAACACTAGCTTCACATTTTTTAATCACATGGTTTAAATGGTGTAAACCAGATAACTTGGAGTCTAAGATCATACCTTAAAATTTCACCTGGTCCTGTACTACTATTGGCTCACCATTTACAGACAAATCTAGAGAAGGGATATTGCGCTTGCGAGAGAAGACCACAGCACTACACTTTTCCACCGAAAGACTCAACTCATGATCCGTTAACCAAAGGTCAAGATAGCGTAAAGCAGAATTCAGCCGAGAAGAAGCATCCACAAAAGAGGGTGATTTACATTAAGAGCAATATTGTAAAATACAACAAAAGGAATTGACACATAAATCCAAATCAGAAGTGTAAATATTGTACAGAATAGGACTTAAAACCGAACCCTGAGGAAGACCTCTCCAAACCAGTCGAGAGGGGAGGAGACTATTTTGATGACGAACTAAAATAAAGCGCATCATAAGGAGGTTGCAAATGACATTTATCAACCTCACTGGGATACTTAGCCGAAACAATTTTTCTCTGAGAACAGGAAGAAGAACATTATCATATGCGGAAGACACATTCAAGAAAACACCTACCACATTATTATTGTCAGAGAAAGCTAACCGTATTTCAGAGACGAGGATACTAAGACTGTCTAGAGTACCAACACCCCTTCTCAAGCCAAACTGGCGTTTGGGTAATAAGCCCTTCTATCTATCTATCTATAACCTCACGCCAGATCCCTTGCGGGGTAGGCAGAGAGTACAGAGTTCCAACAGGTTCTTTCCTTACATACCTCTCTGGCTTTCTCGACTCTCATAGTTTGTCTCATACACGCTCGCCGGTTACGGAGACTCTTGACTTTTCCATCAGATAAGACTCGGTTTATTTGGTCGTGGTAAGATAGTCTAGGTCTTCCCCGGTACCTGCATCCTTCCACTTTCACATTGTATATCTGTTTTGTCATTCTTTCCTCTGGCATTCTTTCTATATGCCCGAACCAACGGAGCATGCCCTTTCTCATCTTTACACCGATACTATCTTTCATACCTACTCGCTGTCTTACTATGCTGTTGCTAATACGGTCGGTCAGCTTCACTCCGCACATCTTCCGCAGAGCTCGCATTTCTACCGCATTTATCCTACTTTCATTCTCCTTCTTACATACCCAGCTCTCGCTACCATATAACAGCGTTGGGACAAGAACTCCGTTATGTATGGCCAGCTGCGCCTTATGGCTTAAGTGCCGGCTCCCGAGTAGCTTTCCCATCGCACCATTTACTCTGTTCCCTGCACTCACTCTTCTCTCTATGTCAGCGGTGTATTTCCCATCCTTACTGAAGGCGCATCCAAGATATACAAACTCATTCACTTGCTCCAGCACATCGTTACCAACCACAATCCTTACATTCGTTCTGGTTTCTTCCCTTTCAAAAACCATAATCTTGGTTTTCTTCACATTCAAGTGTAAGCCATTGATCATGCAGTCGTCTTTCATAACTGTGACTAGTGTTTGCAGATCAGGGGCTGTTGGCGCTATTAAAACCGCGTCATCTGCATAAAGTAGATGGTTTACCACTAAGTCACCCATTTGTACACCTTCATTCATCGCTTTCAGTCTTTGGAGACTTTTGTCCAGATATATTATAAACAGTCTAGCGGACAACACGCAACCCTGCTTGACGCCGATTTTAACGTCAAACCAGGGTGACCTGTTACCACCCACCCGTACGCATGCCTTGCAGTCCACATAAGTGGACTGGACGGCTCGCAACAGAGTGCCATCTATACCATACTCTGGCAAAATGTCCCAAAGTCTCTTTCGCACAACTCTGTCAAATGCCTTCTCCAGATCTACAAAACCGCAGAAAACCTTCCGGCCCACTGCCAGATGCTTCTCTACGATGTTGCGGAGTGAGAAGACTTGATCCGAACATCCTCTTCCAGACCTGAAACCCCCTTGTGCCTCGCACAACATTCCATCGGACTTCACGCGCATTCTCCGTTCAATAATTTTACCGTACACCTTGGCTGCCAAGCTGATCAAACTGATGGCTCTGTAATTGGCGCAGTCATATTGTGAACCCTTGCCTTTATACAAGGGTACTATGACTGCGCGGTGCCAATCTGAAGGGACTCTACCGGTCCTCCAGCAAAGGTTTGCAAGGGCCCGGAAAGCGTCCCGGACGCAAGTTCCACCATATTTGATCATCTCGGTAGATATCATGTCTATTCCCGCAGCTTTACCGTTTTTCATACTTTCTATCGCCCATTCAACTTCTTCCATAGTGATGTCCTCCGTTGATTCTGGTGCCGCAATCTCGCCTTTAGGCACGTCTGCGGCATTAGCATCCGGGTCATCTCCATACATTTCTCCAAAATATTCACTCCACCGGTTTAGCACAGCTTAATAAACCCTTATTCTCCAAAATCCATTCCAGACGGTTTTTTATAAGAGTTTCCATAATTTTAGCTAAAACCGAGGATAAAGCAATTGGCCTATAAGAAGACGCCACCTTTGGATCTTTTCCAGGTTTCAAAATTGGAAGAAGAATGGGATTTCCACGCATCCGGAATCCGGGCGGAATCAAGAATAGAATTAAATATACTTAGGAGGAAAAACTGGCTTGAACGCGAAGACTTTGAGATAAATGAGTAAGGAATACCATCGATGCCAGGGGTAGAATCCCGTAGATGATCGAGGGCACAATGAAGTTCAGAAAAAGAAAACAGATCATTAATGGGATCGTTTGAAGAGGCGGTGGAAGAGGAGTCCAAGGATGGAAAGCAATCAAAGAAAGGAACAAATGGAGGGACTAACTTGTTCATAAAGATGTCCAGCCAAGGGCTGGGATCATTAGAGGAAGCGTTAGAATTCACATATGAACGGCGATACATCTTTATCTTCTTCCATATAAGAGAAGGAGGAGATCGAGGAGACAGATAATCGCAAAATTGATGCCAACCTGAACGTTTTTTCCCCGCAAGAAGCCTTTTAGTTCGAGCAGAAGTTCAGCTTCAAGTTTAAATAATTTTCAGCGCTTAAATTAGCAGCAAACCTTCGCTCTGCTTCTTTAAGCAGACGAACACTTTGAGAGCAATCCGCATCCCACCAGGGAGAAGAGGAAACCTGATTCCTAACAGAGTTTTTAACAGGAATAGTCTGATCGGCGGCGCGAAGAACACATAACATAAATTGTTCATACTGCCAAATAAAATCCGAGTTGCCAGGAGGAATAGCTTTAATTTCCTGATCCAAAACCAAAGAATATTTGTCCCAGTCTGCTTGAGATAACCGGTATTTCAGAAGAGGATTCGCAGCGGGTACGGAGTAGAATTGGAAAACCTAATTAAAATAGGGAAGTGATCACTACCATGAGTACAAGACAGAACAGACCAAGATAAGATAGGAACTAGAGAAGGGGAGACTAATGACAGGTCAGGAGCGCTTGCATTCTGAGAAGGTGAAACTCTACGAGTAGGAGAACCATCATTCAGTACACACAGATTTTTATCATCCAATATATCTAACAAGAAAGAAGAACAAGGGTCGTTAGAATGCGATCCCCACAAAGAATGGCGACAATTAAAATCACCAAGTACTATTACAGAACCAGCAATAGAACCTAAGATAGATCTAAACTCTCTGAGAATAGATTGATTAAGGTGAGGAATGTAAACAGAAATAAAAGAAAAGCCTAAGGCCTTAACAGCTACAATATGTAAGCCAGGATCATAGGAATAAAAATTTGAGAATATATAATTAAACGACTTACTAGTAAAGCACATGCCGCCCTGCCGTCATTCCCGTCATCCCGCAGGCAAGAGAAGCCAGACACCCTAAAGCGAGAGCCCGGTCTGAGCCAAGTCTCCGAGATAGCAAAAACCACAGGATTTAGGCGATTTATTAAATATAAAATCTCATATTTTTTTTGCCGGATACTCCTACAGTTCCATTGCAGGATTGCTCGAGCCATTTTTGTCAATCAACGATTGAAGGAGCTGTTTAACTAATATCACAACATTTTTCGGTAGATCATCCGAAGAATTGGACAGGAGCTTAATTAAGCTATACGCCAATAATTCGACTATATCAGATGGAGAAGAAGGAGAGAGGACAACATTCTCACGAACCACGCAGCCATTGGGCTGGGCAGATTTAGGTGACTTAGTAATAGATTGGTGAGCCACTAAGTCATACGACTTACCAGGCTGCGGTCGAGGTTTTGGGGAGAGGAAAACAGTCTTTCTATAAGAGCTAGTAAGTGGTAAGGAAGGAGAGTCTGGCAACGAAGAAGGGGATAAACATTGCGAGCTTTGGAGTGAACTTGACTGGCTGTGGTTGGCGACAGCATCCGAATAGGATACTCTACGAATAGAAGGGAATCTAGCTGATGCTTCCCTGTAACTAACGTTTTCCTGGGACATTACAATTTTAATAGATTTTTGCCTGGAATGCTCTGGACATTTAGAATCCGTAGCCTTGTGGCTACCACCCCGGCATAGCAAACAGGTGACATCTGCATCCGACACGGAACAGCTGTCACCTGGATGCGGCTGAGCACACCGAAAACAACGTGGTTGAGATCAACATTGGGCTTTAGTGTGGCCAAATCAGCAACAGTTATAGCAAATGATGGTAGGCAAATGATAAACGGAAACAGGTAAAGATGTGTTATAGCAATAGACCCTCTCAGGGAGGGTCTGTCCAGTGAACGTCAACATCACTGTGCTTGATGGAATACATTGTACTGAATCACCTTTCTTTGATTTTATGTTAAGGCGCCTCCCTTTAACTACCTTGCCACAATTAGCAGGCATCACAATCCCAGCTACCAGATTCAGTCGGGATGTCCCGAATCACGCCCATACGGGATATTAAAAATTTTGGTATGTAGGCTGAGAACCCTCATAAACACCACTGGATACAAATTCGTTGGCAGATTCAGCACAACTAAATTCAATCGATATTTTATTTCTGCCAACCGATTTGATGCCGCCCTCCAAAATACCAGATACTTTATTCTTGTGCAGGAATTGGGCAAATTTTAATAATTTTAGGGGAGAACCAGTGGAGGGATCACTCTCCGAGCGAGAGACAAACTACGGATGGACCCTTATCCCAATCATTGTACCGCTGGATAGAGCCGTTCTCGAAGCCTGGTTTTATGTAGACGGACTGGATAGATTCTGCTGGGGATCTAGATTTTTTGCCTTTCTTTTAATGGAAACCTCAGGACCAGCTGAGCGCTTTAAAGAGGGTCTAGTACTAGTAGTTACGTCCGGAGAAGAACCTCCGCCCCCATCAGGGGGTTCATCTACACTCATTCCCCTAAGGGGTAGAGAGGTTAAAATAGAAAGATTCGACCTACCTCGACGAAATACCTCGTCTAATCCTTGAGAAACACAATATCAAAAATTTAAAGCCACAAGTTAAAATGGAAAAAAAATAAATTGAATTTGGCACACGTCAAAAAAACAACCGTTAGCAACCCTTGTCAATGACAGCATCTTTAATTTTGTCATAATAATTTACGCATAACACAATTGTCATGTCAATGTCAAGCTTCAAAATATGTCAGCCTGACGTACCATGCGTGCCTATACGTGCGTTCAATTTTAGTTCTATTTGTCTTAGAAACTTGACATTGAAAACCGATATTTTGAATTTGTTTTTTTTTTTACTTTGGTGTTTTTTTCTTTATAACGCTATAGGCCCACTCTGTTTTACTTATATAAAACAGAGTGGGCCTTTTACTTTTAAGATTTTTTTTTATTATTATTATTATTCTCACAAGACATACTGTAAATGTTAGCTGGCGGGTGACGTGGCTATGTTAGTGCTACTGTTAGCGAGTTTAATTTAGTTTTTTTATTTTTACTATAATTATTTACTTCTATTTATTTTATTTTTTATGATATCAGATAATAATTCGTTTTATTCTGTTAACGATTTTACCGTTTCTTCATGCAATTTAAGTTTTTTTTCTGTGGACGACAACCTCCATGATAAATTTGACCAACAATCCGGCCATCTGCTGAATGCATGCCACATAAATGCACAGAGTATACCAAGTCATTATAATGAATTGTATGACATATTTAGGAACATCAACGTTCACCCTATCCTGACTTCTGAGAGCTGACTCAAACCTCACCTTCCTTCAACCTCTTATGCCCTTCCTGGTTTTATTCTTATTCGGAATGACCGCGTTGGTATGGGTGGCGGTGGAGTGGCTATATACCTCTGTAGTGACTTACCTTTTAGAATTGTAGCCACATCTCCTGATGACTCCAATTTCACTGAGTTTCTTTTCCTTGAGGTTTGGGTCAAAGGAGTCAAAAACATAATAGGAGTCATATATTGCCCTCCCACTACTGACTATTTCACCGAATTCGAATCGGTTTTGGAATCCTTGGGGTCCGACTACGATCATCATATCACCATGGGCGATTTCAACACTAATCTCTTAGCCCAAAATACCCCCCGGTCCCGTAAACTCCTTCAAGTCGTGGGGTCAGCCAGTTTGCACATTCTGCCTCTTAACGCAACAAAACATAATATCATAAGCAATGACACCTGGCTCCACCTCATACTAACCTCTAATCCCTCTCTCGTTTCCTCTCATGGCCAGCATGATGCTTCCGGTTTTTCCCATCATGACCTTATATTCCTTTCCTACATCCTGAAACCTTAGGAGGTTTCTGGGTTAGGACCCAGATCCTAAGGTTCTGCACAGGCGTTGTTTTGCCCGTATGGATATCGGTAGATTAACTGAGGATACATCCAAACTCGACTGGAACCCTCTCATGATATCACTTAACGTTTTTTTTCCTTAAATTTGTGAAATTTTGCACCTACCACACATGTCTCACTCCACATTATCTTTCAATAAAAATTACACTTCTGTGCGACCTAGGATCGGACCCAAGACTTCGTGATTTCAATAACGGACCCAAGACTTCGTGATTTCAATAACCCAACCGATTAAATACTGCAAGCATCATTTTAGCACCAACAAACGCTGTAAAATAAATTAATTTACCGTCACGCCTATATTCCCCAGAGGGGGTAGCAGAGGTGTACTGAGTACACCCACGTTTCGCCGACGATGTTAGATCCCATGTAATAGGGGGCGAGCCTATTGCCATATACCGGGCACAATGCCAGACTCCGGACTCGTACTGGGAATTTTTCGTTAGAAAAACTACAATTATCCGACCTAGGATTTGAACCCAGGACCTCGTGATCACAAAGCGATGCGCTTTGCTACCAGACCAATGAGGCAGTCTAATTATATATAAATATTAAAAAAAAAAAAAAAAATTATCTATCTATATCATCACGCCAGATCGTTTGCGGGGTAAGAATGAACTGAACAAATAAGTCTCTAATTCAATTCACGAGTTACTGAACTGGACGTTGTTCTAGCGGCATGAGCTGGGGGTGACGATGGTTAGGTATGTCTGGGTTCGAATTCTAGTTCAGACAAGGTGTACATTTTCTACAGCAAAAAACTCTAACTGGAATTTTGACGGACGCCTTAGTTTAGTGGTCAAGAGCTCGAGTCGCTCCGCCCATTGGTACCTGATATCATGGACGATATGAATACTTAGTGCATATCTACCACGTCTGAACAATACAAGGTGTAACATAATAAACGCAAGACCTGAAAGTAGTTTGTTTTAAAGAAAATTGAAACAATATTACTTAGATGCATAATGTGAGCTATGCGATAAGCAATTTAAAATTTAATGTAAATATGTCATCAAATATAAAAGTATCAAGTGTGCGACTCGCCGGCGCCCAGATAAACCCTCAGAGGTTTACGTGGTGCCGCATTTTATTCATTGTAACGATAGATATGTGTTTTGGAAAAAAAAAAAAATCGATAACTAAATTGATTGCAACTATTTTTATATTGCGCTATAATAAACTAAATTTATTCTTGATTCAAAGGAATACAGAAATATTAAATGCATTTAAAAACTTAATTCTCAATTTTTCAAATACACATAGTCATACAAATTTCATCGTTAATTGGGGAATAAAAGTTCTGAAAAAAGGGGTACAAAATTTTAAATTTGGAAATTTGGTTTGTGAAGTTTGTGAAGCAATTATCTAATCGGGGTGTCTGAGGTCTTGCGTTATTTACGATACATCTTGTATAGGCGTGATGATTTTTTAATGTTACTAAACTTAAAAACCTATCACAGCTATATTCCCTGAGTGAGGGTGGCAGTGGTGTTCTGTGCACACGCATATTTCGCCGACGATATTGATGTGCCTATTGGTATTATACTGGTCATAATTCCGACTGATAGACGATTTTTCAATAGAAAATCGAACTTGGACCGATCTAAGATTCGAACCCTCGTGATTGCTACCATCATACGAAATTAGACCAAACTTTATAACTAGTTATTCCGTTCCACGCGACATGAGAACGAAACAAATGTTCGCAAGATTTTCGAAATGGTACTCGATGAGAAATGTCACAAATCTGTCAATGACAACTCTTGTGCCAACATTAAAAATACCGAAATTCCAATCCGTAATCAACCTTACTGCTCAAAAAATAAGGTTAAAAAGACCGCATGTATTTACTTGTCGGCGAATAATGACGCCTTTTAGGGCGATTTGGGTTACGTCATTTTGCGGTACCATAAAATGAGAATTTTTAAAAAACATTTTTCAGTGTTTTTTTTCCGGTTCGATCAATTTATAAGGCTTCTGACGGTAGAAGGGACCGATGAGGACAACATATGATCTTGTGGACAGAATTGTTTGTTGTTTTTGTTTTGTTTGTACATTTTCTTACACTAACGCCCAGTACGGATACAGAAATAAATAAAAATAAATTAGACTAGCGGCACTTAAGCTAAAAGGCGCAACTGGCCATACTTAACGGATTGCTTGCCTCAACGCTCTTATATGGCAGCGAGAACTGGTTATGTAAGAAGATAAATGAAAGTTAGATCAATGTATTCGAAATGCGAGCCCTGCGGAAGATGTGCGTAGTGAAGCTGACCGACCATATTCTTAACTGCGTAGTAAGAAAGCGAGTAGGTATGAAAGACAGTATCGGTGTAAAGATGAGAAAGGGTACTCCGTTAGTTAGGGCATATAGAAAGAATGTCTGAAGAAAGAATGACGAAACAGATATGCAAAGCGTAAGTGGAAGGATGTAGATACCGGGGAAGACATAGACTATATTACCATGACCAAATTGACCGAGTCTTATCTGAAGGATACGTCAAGACTCTCCGTATCCAGCGGGCGTGTATGAGACGAACTATGATAGAGGAGGAAGCCAGAGAGGTATGTAAGGAAAGAACCTGTTGGAACTCTGTAGTCTCTGTTTACCGTGCAAGGGGTCTGGCGTGATGATATAGTTAGATAGATAAAAATCAGCTTATACTGTCTTATTGCTTGATAAAAGACATCTCTCAAGAGTTAAGAGGCAACCTAACCCAACTCCTAAACATAGGCTAGAGCCTTTACAGAAAATTGTTGATGAATGTACTGCGCATTTGCTATAAGATATATATAAGATAGATAGAAACGATAAAGATTAATGTCGTAAAATTTATGTCTGGAGGTCGTACAATTAATGTCTGGAGTCAAATAAGGGATGATCTATATTAGAAGAACATAGATGTTGGCTTCAATGTTAACATTGATTCGAAAATATCGAAAGGAAAAAAGAAAATGTTTTGGTGTGTGTGTGTGTGTGTCTGTGGGTGTGTGGGTGTGTGTGTGTGTGTGTGTGTGTGTGTGGGTGTGTGTGTGTGTGTGTGTGTATGTGTGTGTGTGTGTGTGTGTTGACCTTAAAGATTGCATTGTTCAGTGACATCTAGTATGGATTGAGTGAATTATTAATTTCAAAATTTTGTCAGCAAATTCTAGTGTAGGCTGAGTAACTAACGTATTTAATTGGTTTTTCTGACGTAGCATCTTAGAGTATACCAAAATAATATTCAATGAACTAGTTTAGTAAGGAAATATTGATGTTCCAATAGTATACTCGTACCATCGATGTGTCGATATTTTACAGACCTTAACATTGATGTAAAACATCGATTTAAGAACATCGATGTATATAAAACCTTAAGTAAAATTTAATTATGCGTATTTAATTATCCATAATATAAAAAATCTGTCTTGAATATATATTGCAAATCTTCAATTCAATAGTAGATTGGATATGTATAAAATATATATCTATCTATCTATATCATATCCCTTACGGGGTAGGCAAAGAGTACAGAGTTCCAAGAGGTTCTTTCCTTGCATACATCTCTGGCTTTCTTTACTCTCATAGTTCGTCTCATACACGCTCGCCGGTTACGGAGACTCCTGACTGTATAAAATATGAATGCAAAAAAGCTTTAGATATGCTCTGTTTGATTTTATTCTATCAAGGATATTTTTTTTCAATTTAATTAAAATATGTGTGATATTTTGAGTCCTCCGGGCATACTTGTCACAGTTGTTAACATCATCATACAAGGGAAATTTTCAAACGAAAATTCTCAAGATCATTGACTTTAGTAATACCCTTAAGATTAACGAGTGTAGATTATACTTCATTACACGGACCCAAAGCAGTAGAGTCAGATTTGTGGCCACCTCCTGTTGGAACTTATAAAGCCACATAAGGCTTCCAACTTGGTTTAGTTACTATCAAATCACGTAGCAACCGATTATCACCGGCACCAACAGATTTATGTGCCTTCTGAAGCATGCAGTCGCTTCAAAATGGAAATGCCACAAACAGTCACCCATATCGAATTGACCGAGTGGAACGTTGTTAAACCTTGGTGATCGCCAGAACACCGCGGTTTTGCCAGCGCTAATGTAGTATATAATGTAGTGTACACAAGTAATCCAAAACTCATTTCATAATGCTCATAAAATACTCAATAAGGGAGTTCAAGTGATTATTTTGTCCAGTATGTACTTCAACGATAAGCAGTACTTTTTTAACCACATCCAACTTGTCATTCAATTTAGAATATTAATAGGACAGAAATAAAATACAATTTCCAATGGTATAATTTATGTGATTAATACATTATTGGAAATCTGAGTCTTCAGTATTGAAAGTACGTATTCAATGCAGGATTCTTATTCGTATGACCTATTATTTAACACGTAACACGCCGCGTTATGATAATGTGAAATGATCGTTTAATGGTATCCCACTGGCATACAGAAGGCTTAGCACGAAGAGATTGACGGATGCTAGCGAGTAAGCGTGCTGCCACATTCAAGTGTATTTAGTAAAGGACATTGTCAAAAATTGCCCCAGAACCAACAAACATTTGACCCATGCCATCATTATTAATCTATTTTATTAAAATAATGGCAAATATCCCTATCTAACGGACAATTTGCAATCTAAAACGAATATTTCACAGTATAACCTCAAACGTATTAATGGCTACTGAATTATAACTTCAAAATACCGTCGTACCAACTGTGAGGGTCACACGTTTATTTGTATAGTCCGTTTAAAAGTAGGAAAAAAGTTTTATTAGTGCTAGTGAACAGTTGTTTTATAGTGTATTGTGTTTTATAAAGGCAGTGTGCTTTATGCCATAATAATTTTCTAAATTATACCCCAATAACATTACTAAAACAGGGAATAATATAATCAAGTTAATTTTTTCCTTGATGCTTGTAACTAACGCGTAAGCGACGCGTATTACTCGGCGCTTATGACCTTTTGGGCGCGGCGTCGTATATTCCGTGTTTTATTTCTGATGCGACTGCACTTCTATTGAGAGGACGACACAAATACATTACCTGCATCTACCCGCTAGAAGTTAACTAAATTATAACAACAAAATCCTGATAGATTTAGTTGAGGATTATATACGTTTTAAAAATGAAGTGCTTAGCTTGTCCTAATCGAGTTGCAGTTGACGAGCTTATTGCATGTGTACTCTGCAAAGGTACATACCACTACAAGTGTTTAAATATGACGGCAGCTATTTTTTTGGGGAATAAAGATGTTCTAAAGCACAATTGGAAGTGCCCTCCCTGCCGAACTAACATCAATTCTCAGCGCCGTGGGAAAACTGATGAAACACCCACTAAGGGAATTTTTCAATGCTCTCCACCCACTGCTACCATCAACTCTGAGGAGATGTCTTTTGAGGAGGATACTGCAAATGTAACAGCTTCATCTAGCGCTCATACTGAGCCTAGTCCGTTAATAGGTTTGGAACAATTCGCGGCTTTATTGGATACAAGACTCGACTCTAAGCTACATACGATCAGGTCAACTCTTACCCATGAAATCAAGCGCGAAATTAAAGATGCTATTGATGCGCTCAAGAATGAGTTAAGTGCTGGCACGTCACAATTATGCATGCAACTATCTAAAATGAAGCAAGAATTGGAAACTATGAGTAATACTGTTAAATTACTTCAAGAGGAAAACTCCCAATTACGCTCTGAGATAAACATGCTCAAGACTGAAGGAATGCCAGGGAATTCGATCCTAGCAGACACAGTTGCTCAACTTAGAGCTGAACTCAACGACCGTGACCAAGGGGCTTTACTTAATGACGTTGAGATTAACAACATTCCGGAGTCACAAAGCGAGTCAGCTATTCATATCGTTCTTAATGTTGCAGTCAAGCTGGGATTGTCTCTGGAGGAACGCGACATAGTCAGCGCTACCCGCGTCGGCCCTAAGAACCCCAGGGTAACAGGTTCAAAGGATAATGAGTCGCGGGTGCGTCCTCGCCCGCTTGTTGTGCGCTTCACACGACGTTCTGTCCACGATCAGCTGCTGCAAAGCGCACGGGTGCGGCGTGGCGCCACTACCGCTGACCTTGGCCTTGCAGCTGATGAGAACCGCCGCTTCTACGTGAACCAGAGGCTCACCAAAATAAATCGGGTCATATTTGGAAAGGCTCGTGCTGCCGGCCGAAATCATAATTGGAGTTTTGTTTGGATCAAGGAGGGACGCATTTACGCAAAGCGCACGGACTCCCCTAATTCCCCTGTCCATCTGCTGCGAACCGAAAAAGATGTTGAACAGGTTTTTGGATGAAATATCATGTCATCATACTATTACTTTCAGAACGCATTTCCATATTTTTCTATACTCGTGTTTGTGTTAGTTTCAAAATACATACATTTGGTTTCTGTAAATTATCTAATATGTATACTACATTACCTTACGTACACTTGCTCTGGGATTTGCTCGCGGCAGTGAAAAAAGCTTTGAAGTGTATCATAATAATATCAATAATTAACTATCTATACATTTATACTGATACCCACCACACACGATTTCACGATAAAACAATAAATATTTACAAAAATGAATTTATATGTGAACATTCATCAGGCGCAAATACTATAACATACTCGTATTTTTCTATTTTCTTGTCAATCGATCCTCTTAAATATCTTTCTATGCATAATGACAGATATAAATACTATATTTTGCATAAACTATCGCGTGGCTTTTTATTTTATAAGGACATATATATTATACTGGTGATATATTTTATCTTTATGTTCAAATTACCGTTCCACTCACATGTCTGCTTACACACTTACAGAAACAAGCTCAGATTCATTTATACCCATACTAAATGACTCCTAAAAGTAAGCTTTTTCAAGTCGGACTTTATAATGCGGGGTCTTTAAATACTTGTAGGAACGAATTCATATTGGCCGTGGAGCATCACGCCCCAGATCTCTTAGCAATAAATGAAACCTGGTTAAGAGAAGGGTGCGAAGCACTTGCTCCTGTAATTCCTGGTTACCGTTTCCGTATGAAACCGCGCCCTATTGAGTTACGTGGGGGCAGAGGTGGGGGTGTAGCATTCTACATTCGCGATGGCTTAAGAGCTGTTACTATAACGCATCCGCAGTCATTGATTGAACAATTATGGGTAAAGATAAATTTAAATGGAGTAAGGTTGGCTATTGGCACTGCATATCGACCACCTTGGCAATGTGCTTCAGTGTTTCTTGACGCTATCACTGACACCATCTCCAGCTTCGCATATATAGACAGGATTGTGTTGCTGGGTGACTTTAATATTGACCAATTTGATACAACCAACTGTAAATACAAGCAGTTTTCGGACTTTCTTCAGTGTTCTGGGCTCAAACAAGTGATCACAGAGCATACTCACTTTACTGATAGCAGTGCAACCCTCATAGATCTAGTCTGCACTGATGTTACAGTAAATAGTGTCAATCTTTCAAATATCTCAGGAATACATGGTCATGCTATGGTCAACGTTACTCTGAGTATAAAAAAAGATAAAACAAATTCACGCTTCATAACATTTAGGCCTATTAAGGATATTAATATAAATAATTTTAATTTAGATTTAGAATGCATTGAATGGAACAAAATTATTGAGCTTGATTCTGTAGATGATATGGTTTTAACATACAACAATTCTATACAAAGGTTATTTGATAATCATGCTCCTATTAAAACTAGTCTCATACGAGACAAACCCACACCATGGATGACTCCTAATCTTAGACTTATGATAACATTACGTGATAAAGCTCTCAAACGCTATCGATCAACAAAGCTTAATGCACATAAGATATACTATAAATCCTTTAAAAAACTGGTCGAAGAAGCGATATATAATGAACAACGTGCTTTCTATAACCAAACTATAAACAACCGCATTAATGACTCGAGAAGTCTTTGGAAAAACTTAAAACAAACCGTTTTGACTAATGATAATAAGGACTATAGTTGCCTGCCTGATAAATTTAGTAATCCTGATGAAATAAATAATCATTTTTTAACATTGCCCAGTTCAAACAAAATTTCAATATCAACACTAACTTACTACGAATTTAATAATTTACCTCATTTGTCATTTAAATTAAAAACTGTTAATGAAAGTGACGTATCAAATGCAATTCTGTCTATTAAATCAAATTCTCAAGGTGCGGATGGTAATAGTATGGAGATGATATTACTAACGATGCCCCAGACTTTAACAGCCATAACGTCAATCATAAATAAGTCTATCGATACTTCAACTTTCCCTACCTCTTGGAAAACAGCTCTCGTCACTCCTGTACCCAAAGTAGCAAATCCAACTAAATTTACAGAACTAAGACCGATAAGCATTTTGCCCTACCTCTCAAAGGTCCTTGAAAGAATCGTGTACCTACAAATGTATAATTTCTTGGAGAAAAATAACATTTTACCGTCAGTACAATCGGGATTTAGGAAAAATGTTGGTACTGCAACGGCTCTTCTGGACGTTGTCGACAATATATTAGCAGCTCAAGACACTGGTCAATGCACATTACTAGTTCTACTAGATTTCTCACGCGCATTCGATTGCATAAGCATACCTTTACTCCTTTCAAAAATGGCATATTATGGTTTTGATCATTCAACTATAAAATGGTTCAGTAGTTATTTAAGTGGTAGATCGCAAAGCGTCAAAGTGCAGAAAAGTGATGGTGCCTACGTTTTTTCTGCACCCAGGGACGTATATAGAGGTGTCCCACAGGGCTCAATCCTAGGCCCTCTCCTTTTTATTTTATATACATCTGATATGATTGCACATATTAAGTATTCCAAATTTCATATTTATGCCGATGACGTACAAATTTACTTATCTTTCAATCCCAAAGACGATGTCACTTCTGTTATTAATAAAATTAATTCTGACTTGGACAGCATAGCAGACTGGTCCATCCAAAACTCTCTATCACTAAATCCAAACAAGTCCAAATATATGGTTTTAGGATCAAAAAAACAAATTGAAACTGCATTATTGCTTGATCTTCCTGTTTCTATACATGGAACTGCTGTTGAGTATGTTGTGGAGACCAGAAATCTCGGAGTGCTTATGGATAACAGATTGCGTTTTGAGAACCATGTGCTAACCGTCGTAAGGAGCTGCTTTTTTCGGCTAAAAGTATTATATAAAATCAGACATTTACTAAGTGAAAACATTAGACTACAATTGTGTGAATCATTAGTCTTGTCAAAATTAAATTATGCTGACGTAGTTATAGGACCGTGTCTTCTTTCGCGTAGCAAGCGTATAATTCAAAGGGTACAAAATGCGTGTATTAGATTTTGCTATAAAGTGCCACCGCGGAGTCATATCACACCTTACTTAAACAAAGCTGGCTTACTTAATATGGAATCCAGGAGAAATCTTCATTTTGCCGGACTGTTATGTAATATTATACGGAAGCAGAAACCCAAATATTTATACAACAAACTTGAGTGGTATACCTTCCATAAATCGTACAATTCTAGGCGCGCTGATTGTTTTATTCTTACCACTCCATTTCATAAAACTAGAGCGTTTGAGGGCAGCTTTCGCTATCAGGCTACTAAATGTTGGAATAATCTTCCGCCACCACTGACGAAACCGATGTCTAAAAGTACTTTTAAATCTCTGTATAAGACATGTCTGATAGCGAAACAAGCTGTTCTTTAGCCCTGGACTTGATTTGGTTTTTACTTACCTCACTCCTGGTCTGATATACATTGTAGTATTATATTGTATTAATTATATTGATATATTGTTTTTAATTAAATTATGTTATATATAATTATCTTGTGTAGCAAACTCCATATTGTGTTTATTTACTTGCAGCAACATTATCTATATCTTCTCCATATACTTTTAAACTGTGTCTCTCACCCTACTACCTCGTATTATAACGGGTGCAACAGAAAATCAGCGCCAAGCTGTTTCAAGCGAGGCATCTATGCTGAGTTGTAGCCTTTTCACTGCCGCAGCAAACATATCAATATAACCTGTAATTGTATACACTGTGCCTTATTTGTGGTAGTGAATAAATTATTTTCTTTCTTTCTTTCTTTCAAAAATGTATTACTTTTTGTGCAATATTGCAATTCCCCCGATTGTCCGGTTATGGGTAATTTGAAATCATACAAGAATTTTTTATTGTTGTTGATTCTGGGGCAAATCATATATGGGCGCAGAACAAAGTCCTTTGTAGTGCGATGTGGATGGCAAATCAATTCGTAAGCGTCACGCTTAGGCCAATCTTTTTGTGCCTCGGAATACCATTACACGACCATTCCATGTAATTATGTTAACGCGTCGCGTTTTATTGTTAATAAGAGCCCTGCGTGACGTAATAACCCTATTACGTATGCTGAAACCCAATAGACATCGGTTTCCATTACATTGTAAAGTAGCTTACAAGCTTTAAGAGATTTCTATGCTAATTTTTGAGGGAATAAATTTAGAAAACCTATCCAGTGACGACAGCTAACACTTATCGATATTGAACGGTATTTTTGCACGCGTGTTTTAAGAATAGATATTTTAAAATGTAAATGTATTTTAAGCTTGAAATTATTCTTGTATCATGTGTGTTATGAACACGAAATTCACATACATTAACCGAAACACGAATTTATGGGTAACACAAAAATTTATCCCGTGCGGGGATCGAACCCGCGACCGATCGATAAAGTGGGTGGAACGGCTTAAGCTCTTAATCACTGGACTTAAGGTCTCGCCACATAGCCGACGCAGCGCGACGGGAGCGCGACGGGAGCGCGACGGTGGCGCGACGGTGGCGCGGCTTGGGAAGTTGTAATGTACTGTAATGTAAGCGAGACGCCACCCAGCGCAGCCCCGCTCAGTGCGACGGCAAACGTCACAACCGAAGGTAGCCGTGCTAAACCGAGCGCTTGCGTCGCGCTCCGTCGGCTATTTGACTAAACCTTAAGCCTTTCTTCGTGTTTGATGTGAATTTGACGTGGTCTAGTGCGAATTTGATCCGTGCAAATATGTTGTGCATTGCGAAATAAAATTTACACCGGGCCGTTTTATGTGTGTAAACACAGTGTTCATGACATCTTTAGACACGTCTTTTATGTTGCAAATAAGTCACGATTCTTTTGTACATTTTAGACATGCATCATGACAGAAAAACTGCGTAAATATGACAAAACTCCCAAAAAAATGTGTTTACATTGTATGTGGCATACAAATGTTTGTTTCGGACTGAAAGTTTTAGTATTTGAATTTCTATCCATCTATCTATATTATCACGCCAAATCCCTTGAAAGAGGAAAGAGCTATGCTTTCTGCAGCGTTTCTCTATATGATCGAATCAGGAATGAGGAGATTCGTAGAAGAAGGTCACCGACATCGCGCTCAACATTAGCAAGCTGAAGTGGCAATGGACGGGCTACATAGCGCGAAGATCGGACGGGCGTTGGGGCAGAAAGATTCTAAAGTGAAGACCACGTACTGGCAAGCGTAGCGTAGGACGACCGCCTGCCAGATGGACCGACGATCTTGTGAAAATCCTTCCAAGTCTAAGTATCTAAGATACATAGACTGCTAAAAATATAACCCTTTTAGCTTTATCGTAGTCGGGTAAACAGTCTCCACACAAGGATCAAAACCGCTATTCCCAGTCGTAAATTATTTGTAGTCTGAACTCTACACTAGTCTGATGATAGTGATAAGCATATGCAAATGTGATAGGCGCACCTTCAAGAGTTATGTAACCCATTACTCTATGCCATTCGAGTTGGCAAACACTGAAGATGTTACATTAAAATATTTATATTTATTGTTGGATATGATTTATGGATTGCCTCGTTGGTCTTGCGGGCAATAAAGTGCGCAGTGATCACGAGGTACTGATTTCGAACACGGGCAAATTTTTCAATAAAAAATTTCTTGTGTCGTGTCTTATGTAAAAGGTAAGTTAAGGGTCTTTGTAACCGGCGAGCGTGTATGAGATGAACTATGAGAGTGGAGGAAGCCAGAGAGGTCTGTGGGGAAATAATCTATTGGAACTCTGAACTCTCTGATGATATAGATAGATAGATGAAGAAAAATGTCTTCGATAGCAACCCCGAGTATAGTTTTAGTTAGTTACTTTTTACGTTATTCTACTCATTACTCTACAATTAAAACTGGCTAGTATAACCGTCAGATAGGGCTACTCAGTGATGATTAAACTCATACATAGACTTACTTGCAACTTTAATTGTTGATAAGTCTACTTCAGACTTTACTCGAGGTTAGTGAAAGGGGCCTTTAGAGTTAGTCTATGCAAATTGCACACACACTATGCACATATATAAACAATGGCCAAGGGACACGGGTCGTCCGCGACGGCTATCTGAATTGGAAATTTGTTTTGGTGTGTGTCAGCTGACTAATACGCAAAATTCACGGGCTGTATAATCAATCCATCCATTTTTGCTTTTAGAAAAAGGGGTGATTGATGTTAGTGATGGTGTAGGACAAATAAAACAAGGAAATCCTACTGCCTACTAATATTATAAATGTGAAAGTTTGTACGTAATCTTATTTTGGAAACAACTTAACCTAATATACATTCTTATAGTAGCTAGTCAAATATAAAGACCGGCGTGACTTTATAAAAATATATTTATTTTACAAATATAAATTTATTACAGATATTCAAAATATTACGCAGTCAATAATATAACTTAGAGTTTGTGCAAACGGCAAGAGAGTTAAGATGATATTGAGGTACTTTGTCTGGTGATGGCTATTTATAGGCATCGCCAAACAAACACGTTTACGCAGCGCCACCTACGCAGAGTGCGTCGTATTAATTCATATTTGCTTATTAATCAAAACAGTTAGTGGAACTAAACGGAGACTAAACATGTAACCTGATATGTGTTAACATGATAAATACGCAGCTGAGGCAAGTTAAGCCGAATCATTAAAATAGTTGTTAGAATTAATTTGTATGAGCAATACTTTGTTTTTATTGCATCATCTTCTAAAGTACTTGCACTGAACTGTGTACTGGTCGGGTATACATAACTAGCTAGTGACAATATATTATTGTTGGTTAAAAGTTCTGTAATGTAGGTGTTCTTTTATTAATTGGTTAAGTTCGCGACAGCGAATTTAACAGCCACACCCCGTACTAGTTATATACTGTGTGACGGCGTTTGTATGTTTGAATATATGTTCCTCAATTACGTAAAAACGGCTAACGGTTTGCATGAAATTTGGCACACATATAGTCTATTACCTGGATACTTTTTATCCCAGAAAAATGTTCAGTTCCTGTGTAAAGTCAACGCGGACGCAGTCGCGGGCAGAATCTAGTATTTAATAAAAATAGTAAAGAGAGGTGATAAGAATAAATCTTTTTTCTTAAAAAAAAGCGTAGTCCCACACTACGAATTATTCCTGTGTCGTGAATGCGTTTATAAACATGAAATTCACATGCAAAAACAAACACCCAGCCAAAACAAATATTTGTGGGTCACATAAAAATTTGTCCCGTGCGGGAATGGAACCGGCGACTACTCAATCAAGTAGGCGGAGCGTCAGTCAGATCTAATAGATCACAATTATTAACACCCCGAAGCGATGAAATTTTATTTCAATTTAGAGTGACTAATCTAAGAAACAATGCGTAAGAAATGCGTTTCCCTGGTACGCCGTGTGCGGGCCAGCCCCAATAGCATCCTAAGATGTATAGCGAGCAGACTAGACTGCTTGAATGTGAACCGCAGCTGCTGGCTTTCAACATCTAGGATTAGGGGTGGTTCACATACCATATATGTACATAGATAATAAGAATACTAACATAATTTATAAGTGAAATATTACTAACAAATATGAGTCCATGAACTTGAAAGATAAATAAATTATTATTATTATAAGCGCAGTGTAAGACGATTACCTGCCAGATGGACCGACGATCTTGTCAAGAATGCATGAAGTCTTTGGATGCAAGTGGTATCGGACAGGTTACGTTGGAAAGGGATTGGGGAGGCCTATGTTCAGCAATAGACAAATATAGGCTGAGTTGATGATGTTTATAATAAACTTAAATTAAAAAACGCACCGTCATGCCTATATTCCCCAAGTTGAGGTAGCAGAGTTGTACTGGGTGCAACGACATTTTTGAACTCAGGAATTCTTGATCGATGATTGCAAAATCCCCAATTGAAACAACGAGGTAACATTAAAATTGACTCAAGTAGTGGTGTAATTTTAATTACAGTTAGTTGGGTTTAAATAAGCAAAATGAATTTAAACGCATTCAAAATGACACTCGAAATATGACTGAAAAATTTAGCAATAAGGTTTAAATTATCTGTGAAATTTTCATTAATTTATTTTAACCCAATATATGAACCCGCATATTGTACCTAAATTATAAATATATACTCTCTGGCTTTCACGTGATCATATAGATATATCAAACATAACACGAAACCTATATACCAAACTATAAAAATAACATCATCCTGTTTTCATTAATTTCCAACATTTAACAAGTTATTAACAACTATAAATCACTGTTAAAATACCCCCATAATGAAGAATAATTTTAATTGTTCGCTGTCGTAACAAAAAATTATTTGCTAAATGTTGCTTGCTTTGCTTTTTTTTTGCTTTTTTTAAAAACGTAGCCTCACACTAGGATTTACTCCTGTGTTGTGGGTGCGTTTACAAACATGTATATTCACATACACAAATACCCAGACCGGAACCAATAATTGTGGATCACACAAAGATTTGTCCCGTTCGGGAGTCGAACCCGCGACTATTAGACACAGTGGGCGGAGCGGCTTAAGCTCTTAATCACTGCGCTAAATCGTCCGTCAAATGTATGAGAAAGATGCATAGATATACTTACGTAAGCGACGACGACAGTTTTAGTTGCACCTTACTAAACATTTTTTTGTGAAATTGTTATTTTATATCATCAAATAAATAAATAAAAATAGGTTACTAATTGACACGTTATTGCTCATCTGTATCCAGTTATAGAGCTTGATTTCTTAAGTCAAGAGTCTCCGCAACCGATGAGCGTGTGTGTATGAATGATCTGCGCTGTTGGCCGCGGGGCCCTTACAGCTCCACCGGATACGCAACCGACGAGCGTGTATTAGACGAACTATGAAAAGGAAACCGGAGGGATATGTAAGGAAATAACCTGTTGGAACTCTATACTCTTTGTCTACCCCGCAAGGAATCTGGAGTTATGATATAGGTAGACGGATAGTTAGATATCTTAAAGTACAATAGAGGATGAGATCAGATTATGGCACACGAAATAAATCTTTGTGAGACTTATAAATATGTGATACAGTCGAAGTGTTTTTGTATGTGAATTTCCTGTTTATAAACACACTCACAATAACGGAATGTTTTTTGTCTTCTTTATGAAGTAATTTTGTTTTGTCTGTTATCTTATTACATATAATAAACTTATTTTCTTCGTTTTTATGCATGTCAAAATAAAAGCTTCTAACAAACATGACAACAGGAAAATATTATTGTTTACTACAAACCGGGAAATACGCCGTTATAACTCTAATTGGTTGATTTTCCACGATCTAATAATGCATAGTATAGCTTGAGGTCTTGGCTTCCAATTCTAGGTCGAATAGGGTTCAGCCCATACTCGTCCACTGCTGAACATAGGCCTCCCCAATCGCTCTCCACCGCAACCGGTCCGATGCTAACTGCGTTTAACGATCTCCCACGATCTTCATAAGATCATCGCTCCGTCTGGCAGGTGGTGGTCACACGCTGCGCTTGCCAATTGGGATTTCGCTATCGAAAAAATCTTAGTCGCAGTATAGAGTTTGGAATTGAGCCGGTATAATAGCAAAGGCCCGGCTCTTACCTTGAGAGCTAATATCTCGCCATATTTTCCATGGTCCTTCGAGCCGGATCGGAGCAATGACAGCCACGGCAAAGCACTGCGTCATTGTCCTGCTTTCCCGTCCCGCGTCCCGCAGCCTCTCCGCCGCATAATGATGTTCCGACACGGTCCGAATAAGAATAACGTACACAAACGCGCGCTTTAGGCAGCTTCTCAGCTTTCGACGAAAAGTACAATACCTATATTTTAATTTTGAATATAGTTACTTTAGTTATTGTAAAGACGCCAGTTCCTTAATTCGCTAGGTAATAGCAAACGCGGCACGTAACGATAATTTTGTAAAGTGATCGAGTATTTTGTATGCCACAGGAGCACCATTATTTAATTTGGTTAACGTTACGCGGTGCGTTGTATGTTTAATTAGTGTTAGCGAAAAGCTTAGGGTAGTTTTCAGCGGATAAATACAAACCTGCCAAGAAACTGCGTAAAGCGCGCGTCTGTGTGCGTGATTTTTATTCGGGCCACTAGAACTAAGGTCCTCTACTATTTAAAACATAGTTCTTCTAAATAATTGTCCAAAGTATAGGAGTGACTGTGCACACAGTAATGCATTTAGATAAATTATGTAGTGACAGCCTGTTTACCGATCTGGGCCTTTATTTTATTTTTATTTTATTAGGTTTACCAACAGTTATTACATTAATACAAGGTATCAAATACAAATATTGTTCTTCTTGGGTCTAATGCACAACTAATTACAGGTAAACACAGCTTGCAATGTAAGCGTCGTATTGATAATAATAAACTGCATATATACATATATCTAGTGTAAATAACAAAAAACAAAAAGAAAAAAGAGACATCGTTGTTGTTCCTGGCCAGTTTAACAAACTATCGACCATCTATCGACAGTCGATTATGGATAACAATATTATGTTGTATACTATCTGCCAACCTCCAACACACAATTTTGAAAACTGGTCAGGGATTAAGCGAAAATATCCAGATTAGGGTTGTCGTTAAGAAGCCTGCACAAGCGAGGTATTGGCGAATTAGAACCAGAGGCAGTTCTACGAAATGGTGGCGCAAGTATTCTAGTGTGGTATCGGGGACTTCTACGAGGCCCATTTAAAGGGATCTTTTGCAATAGCTCAGGGCAGTCTATTTTGTTTCTTAATAGTTTGTATAGGAATTGTAGATCGAGCAAATCCCTTCGTTTCGAAAGTGAGTTTATTTTTAAATAACAGAGCCGCCCATTATAAGAAAGGTGCCGGATGGCTTGTCCTGAAAGTCGTGCCAGGTTCCACAGAAACCGTTTCTGTACCCTTTCTAATCTAAGGTTATGCGTAGCAAAGTGGGGGCGCCGTACTCTAAAGTGCTGCGCACAAGTGTGCAGTAAAGCAATATTTTCGTTTTGGTTTGGCGAAATACTTTACCGTTTCTGATTATGAAACCGATCATTCTAGAGGATTTTTTATAGTGGACTCCAAATAAGGCACGAAAGAAAGTTTCCTTTCAAATAAGACCCCTAAATCTTTAATGCAATCTACTTCCTCAACACGTTCCCCAGGAATATAATACGAAGAGAGTAAGAATTTGTGTTTGCGAGTGAATTTGACATGGGAACATTTTTTAGGATTCAGGATCATATAATTATTGTAACACCATTTAATTAATCTGTGTATATCATCCTGAAGTAGTATAGAATCTTCAACAGAGTCAATGCGTCTCAAAAATTTAAGGTCGTCAGCATAGAGGAGTGGAGTAGAGTTTTTAAAACACGTTTGCACATCATTAATGAAGACATTAAAGAGAACTGGACCCAAATACGATCCCTGAGGTACGCCTGACATTATCTTTTGTTGTGTGGATCTGTAGCCATTGATCACAACATAAAAAGAGCGCTGGCGTAGGTACGATTCCACCCACTTCAACATAGAACCAGTATATCCATAAGAAGACAGCTTATTAATTAGAATTGTATGGGAAACTCGGTCGAAGGCCTTACTGAAGTCCGTATAGATGACATCTACTTGTTTTTGGCTATCAATTGCTTCTACAAGAACTTCAGCAAAAGACACTAGATTGGTTGCCGTTGATCGGTTGGCGACAAAACCATGTTGGAGAAGACTGACCGTCTGTTTAAAATGATGCTGTATGAATGGAACAACCAAGGTCTCGAAGACTTTAGCAAGGCAGGACAGAATAGATATGGGCTTGTAGTTACTAATTAAAGACTCGTCTCCGTCCTTGTGGATTGGGGCAACTTTCGCCAGTTTCTATTCATTAGGGAATACGCCAGACCCGAGAGAGTGGTTGAATATGATGAAAAGAGGAGTAGCCAGTCTTAAAGCACATCTTTTAATAAAGAGTGCCGGAATACCGTCAGGTCCCGTGCCTTTATTCACGTCTAGGGATTTTAACTTATTCTCTATGACTTTTTGATCTAGCTCAATTGAAGCCAAACAGTGACCTGCCATAACTGTGTTCTTTGTAGCATTAGGTTCCTTGTCAGTATCTTGACAATACACCGATGAAAAATATGTGGCATATAGATTACATATGTATGTGCCATAAGTGGCGGTTTTCTATTCCGTCTGTAGCTGAAGCAGGAAAAGTGCTATTGCCACCGCGTTTTTGTTTGATGTAAGACCAGAAGCATATTGGATTGTTATTAATCGAAGCTTAAATCCTCTTGATATAGGTGTTATAGCATGCAGTGGCTAGCTTATCACATCTTTTTCTTAGCAATTTAAAAGATATTTCATCTAGTGGATTTTTATATTTCTTATATCGTGACCTAAATTTATGTTTCTCCTTCAATAGTTTAATCAAGTCACGATTAAACCAAATAGGATATCGATTATGTTTTTTAATGGATAAGGGCACAAACTTAAAAATACTTTCGTTGATAATCTATCTATCTATCTATCTATCTATAACCTCTTTCGTTGATAACTCTGTAGAAAATGGTAAACATTTCATTTACATCGTCACATTCCGAAAATAATTCTTGCCAATTTTGAATGTCCAGAAGTTTATTGATAAAATTGTAATCTGCCTTACGGAAATTGGGAATTGGACTGATATTAATTTTAAGATTACGTTTGTCAGTTATGGCCTTTATGGGTAAATTTATTATAATAGGTGGATGCATTAGGTCTACTTTACTAAGCGAGCTTTGAGTGGGAGAAACAACGCAACTTGGAATATCGGTCAGGACGAGATCTAGTATCTTTTTTCGATTGTTGAGAACAGAGTTGTATTGTAAGAAATTGTTTAAATTTGAGAAATCAATCAACACTTGCGCTAGTACCGAAGGGTTGCGTGCGTATGACGGGTCGTTAACGAGAGTCCAATCAATACAACTAAGATTGAAATCACCAATAATACAAATGGGTAAGTCGCATTTCTCGCGAACAGCATTGGAATTGGCAATAAATTGGTTCAACACAGTTTTGTTTATTGGAGGTGGCAGATGAACAGCACACAGAGCGAGTCCGCGACAGGCATCCCCAATGGAAACATCGAGAGTTACCCAGACGTCTTTACAGTTACTGTTCCAGCTGCGCATTTCCTTCGATACGATTTTTTTAGACACTGCAATTAAGACTCCTCCCCCTTCCTTTCCACTGTGAAAACCTTTCGCCTCCCGATCTCTTCTATACACTACATATCTGTTATCAAATAATTCATTACTTGAGATTCCTTGGTTTAACCATGTTTCAGTTAATACAAGTACGTCGTGATTAGAGCAACAAAGGTTCCGGTAGAAATCATGGGTTTTAGTCCTTAGATCGCGTACGTTCTGATAGGAAACATTTAAGGATGAGAATCTTAAGAATGTATTGAAAACCATTACATACAAATAGAATTTTAAAAAGATAAGAAAAAAAGAAAAAATGCATTATTACAATATATTGTTCTATTTTAGTTGTTAGGTTTTGATTTTTGGAGCGCAAATCCCGATTCTCCCTTTCCAGGTTTTTTACTGCATCCAGTGTGTTCTTCTGTCCATTTATTACCTCTTCATATTTGTCGTTCATGAAAGTCATTGAGTCCTGTATGTTCTGTATTTCTGCATTGATGGATTTTAGCTCACTTGTAAGCATGTTTTTAAGTTGTTCTCCAAGTTGTGAGAAAAGAGTATCCATTTCCGACTTGAGTACTTCCTGGACTACATCCCGTACATCATCTCGGGAAGCAGCGACTACAGAACTCATTTCTGGAGAAGTAACAGCTGCTCTTTTGTGTGCTCTCGTAGAGACGTTGGTGTTAGTGCGCACAGGTGTATTCTCATTGTTGCCTTTCTTAGGTATATTGGAGGTGCAAAGAGGGCATTTCCAATTTTTAGAAAGTTGTTAACCGGTGTATAGTTTTGTGCAGAAGTAAAAGAAATGCAGTCAAGATGAAACCCCATTTCGCATTTTCTACACAAAACATAATCCTGATCTTCTAAATGCAGGTTACAGCACCCCCAAGTTAGGTTCTTTGTCTTTAGTTCTGTCATGGTTTCCTTTACCTGCGCTTATTTTATTTTTACCGTGTGTTTGGTAAACTCAGATGAGCTGGTAACCCTGAGTGGCTAATCTATTTCACAATTTCAATGTCACTTCCATCAAGCGTCACTTGTCACTGTCAAAAGATCTGTCATTTGATCTTGACATTCAAATATCTGCGTATTGGCAGATGATTTGCAGGTAGTTACGGAGAAGTATTTTGATAAACGTCACTTTAAAGTAATAGAGGGTATAAAAATATAGTACTTGCGACAGTGTTTTCTCCTCAAAACGGCGGTTTTCTTTGCTTACTTTAACAATTGCTGAGCCTCTTGCGATATTCTTTAGTGCTTCTATGAAAAATCAAAGGGCTACTGTGAGATTTTTACCACTTATTATGAAAATTATATTGTAGACTGAACGTGTACGACGCTGGGGTTGCTAACAGGTGTTGTTGTGTCTTTATTCGCTATGACCAAACCCCTAATGGAGTACCATTATAAGATCTCTTCACGAAGTTATCGTAACGCAGCGCGTTACGTGTTTAATTGGTCATATCGAATAAAAATCTAGGGTATTAGCGGGTAACCAACTTGCCAAAAAATTGCGTAAAACGAGCGTGAATCTTAAGGTTTGAACGGAACGCGACGGCGGCGCTGCGTTAGCATTCAGCTGGCGTTCGGTTGGCGTTTGGGTGGCGCTGGGCTGGCGCTCGGCTGGCGCTTGGCTGGCGCTCAGATGAGGCTCGACTGCGCTCGGCCAGTGATCGGTAACACGGTGCGCACGTTCTACAGAGGGCTTGACAGCTGCCTCGGCCGTATTGGACTCTCGCTCTCACCGTGCTTTGGTTGTAATCGCGTTGAGCGCATCAACGGTGGGTCGTGTCGTTTGCCATCGCGCCGAGCGTGGCGAAGCTATATGACATCTTCGTATATTTCAGTATATTACAACTCTCCAGTACGTACCACCGCCGTCACACTGCGGCTATGTGGCGAAACTTTTAATCAGACTGCTAGAAATGTAATGGTCTACTGTTTAATATGTAAATGTACACAGTTCTTCTACATAGATTCCCGAAATAAAGGCGTGACTGTGCAAGCGAGTGTATGGATAACAGTTTTCCAACAGCAATGCATATAGAGATATTACGTAGTGGCAGCCTGTTTGCCGATCTGGCGCTGAGCCAGCCTGAACTACATATATTGGGTACGAACACGTGTATTAACATTATGTAACATGCAGTCTTTTGGCAAAATGTGGCGGCGTGGATGGATTGAGTTTTGAATCGCTTTTTTTATGTTTGTTATTTTGTTATTATTAATCAAACCTGACTACTCTAGCAGGGCGACGTTTCTCGGTTGAATGTGTACTGGTAAATAAAAGATTAATAGCTTCACAGGACTATATTGCTAACATATACAACAATTTGTATTCTGCATTTTTTAATAGTCGCGAAAAAAAGTATCAGCTGTTTCATAGAAAAAACTTATTGACAGTCGACAAAGAGTACAAAAAATCTATTTCTCTGTTTTACATCACGCTAGTTCCCTTAAGGGGTAGGCAGAGAGTACATAATTCCAACATGTTCTTTTCTTGCAGACCTCTCTGGCTTAAGTATGGAAAATCAATATTTTTTTTAGTTTACTAGAAAATTATTGAATACTATATATTTCTTTTTTTTTTGTTTTTTTTTTTAAAAACGTAGCCCCACACTAGGATTTATTCCTGTGTCGTGGGTGCGTTTACAAACATGAAAATTCACATACACAAATACCCAGACCGGAACAAATAAGTGTGGATCACACAAAGATTTGTCCCGTGCGGGAATCGAACCCACGACTGTTAGACACAGTGGGCGGAGCGGCTTAAGCTCTTAACCACTGCGCTAAATCGTCCGTCCGTGTACCTATTTTACATAGGATTAGAAAAACTCAAAGTAAATTGAACCTTAGACCTCGTAAATACAAGGCAAGCGCTGCCACTGATTTGTTTTAAACTTAATTAATAAAAAGTTTTTGTTCTGTGGACGACAACCTTGAGGACTTCCTCCATGATAAATTTGACCAACGATCAGGCGATTTGCTGAATGTATGCCAAATAAATGCACAGAGTATACCAAGTCATTATAATGAATTGTATGACACATTCAGGAACATCAACGTTCACGCTATCCTGATTTCTGAGAGCTGGCTCAAACCTCACCTTCCTTCAACCACTTATGCCCTTCCTGGTTTTATTCTTATTCGGAATGACCGGGTTGGTAGGGGTGGCGGTGGAGTGGCAATATATCTCCGTAGTGATTTACCTTTTAGAATTGTAGCCACATCTCCTGATGACTTCAATTCCACTGAGTTTCTTTTCCTTGAGATTTGGGTCAAAGGACTCAAAACCATAATAGGAGTCGTGTATTGCCCTCCCACTACTGACTATTTCACCGAATTCGAATCGGTTTTGGAATCCTTGGGGTCTGACTACGAGCATCACATCATCATGGGCGATTTCAACACTAATCTCTTAGCCCAAAATTCCCCCTGTTCCCGTAAACTCCTTCAAGTCGTAGGGTCAGCCAGTTTGCACATTCTGCCTCTTAACGCCACACACCATAATATCATGAGCGATTACACCTGGCTCGACCTCATACTCACCTCTAATCCTTCTCTCGCTTCCTCTCATGGCCAGCATGATGCTGCCGGCTTTTCCCATCATGACCTTATATTCCTCTCCTACATCCTGAAACCTCCCAAGCCACATCCTAAGGTTCTGCATAGGCGTTGTTTTGCCTGTATGGATATCGGTAAATTAACTGAGGATGCATCCAAACTCGACTAAAATCCCCTCATGGGAGCCAACACCATCGACGAAAAAATTTGCATTTTCAATCAAATCCTAATTCAGCTTTATGATATCCATGCTCCTGTTAAAAAGGTGCGGCTGAAGCGACCACCTGCTTTGTGGATGACAAGGGGAATTCGGATGACTATGAGGCGCAGAAATCGTGCGTTCCGAAAGTTTAAAAAAGACCGCGCGGAAGACAACTGGGCCTATTTTAAAATTGCTAGGAATCGGTGTAATAAGATGATACGTGACGCCAAACACCGCTATATTCTAGATAATATTACATCCTCTTCTTCTGCCGATATTTGGAAATTTCTTGGTACTTTAGGTATTGGTAAGGCTCGACGTCATGAACTACCAAGTATAATAAGTTTAGACGATCTTAATAGCCATTTCTCCACTGTTCCTCCTTTTGATCGTCTTACTGTACATTAAACTATTTCTTTCTTGGGTGGTCTTAGACGTCCGAACATTAATCCTTTTTATTTTTCTCCAGTCGACTCACATGAGGTTAAGAAGATCATTTTGGCCATCAAATCCAAGGCTGTGGGTTGTGACAAAATAAGCAGATGCATGATCATAACAGTACTTGACTATCTCCTACCGGTGATCACCCACCTTATCAATTTTTCTTTAGAGTCCGGCGTATTCCCATCTCTCTGGAGAAAAGCATTTGTCCGCCCCTTGCCTAAAATTTCCAATCCCTCCCTTCCCAGCCACTTTCGTCCAATATCCATTCTTTCTTTTCTTTCAAAAGTGCTCAAGGCCTGTGTTCATAAGCAATTCTCCCATTTCATATATACCAACAACTTAATTAACCCTTTTCAATCTGGGTTCAGGCCTGGCCATAGTACCGTTTCTGCCCTTCTCAAAGTGACTGGTGATATTCGAACAGGCATGGAAGATACCAAAGTAACCGTCCTTGTGTTGGTCGATTTCAGTAATGCCTTCAATACTGTTAGTCACGATATCCTTCTTTCTATTCTCTCCTACCTTTTGTGCTCTCAAGAGTCGCTGGATTGGTTTTCTTCTTATCTTCGAGAACGTCAGCAGTCAGTTTTGTGTGATGAAGCATCATCAGCATGGTGCTGCCTCGACACTGGCGTTCCCCAAGGTGGTATTCTCTCTCCTCTTTTATTTTCCATTTTCATTGATTTAATAACTCAAGAACTTCAGTGCACGTATCATCTGTACGCTGATGACTTGCAATTATACTCGCAAGGTAGTGTGGATAACATTGCTGGTATTGTCGTCAAACTAAATCGTGACCTAGAGGCTATTAAGAATTGGTTCGACAGGTTTGGTGTCACGGTGAATCCTACAAAGTGCCAAGCGATTCTAGTTGGAAGCTCTAGGCTTATAAGCAGGGTAGATGTTGGTTCTTTGCCTCCACTTAAATTCTCTTCTCTTTCTCTTTTTTAAAAAACGTAGCCCCACACTAGGATTTATTCCTGTGTCGTGGGTGCGTTTACAAACATGAAAATTCACAAACAAATACCCAGACCGGAACAAATAATTGTGGATCACACAAAGATTTGTCCCGTGCGGGAATCGAACCCGCGACTATTCGACACAGTGGGCGGAGCAGCTCAAGCTCTTAACCACTGCGCTAAATCGTCCGTCGACTGCGCTAAATTCAACGGGCTAGTTATCCCCCTGGGCTCCAGCGTTAAGAATCTCGGTTTGCATATTGACACAACACTTAGCTAGCAAACACAAGTCACGGCTGTCGGTCAAAAGGTTACCGGAACGTTACGATACCTGTATCGATTAAAAAACTTGCTTCCCAGCAACACGAAAGCAATGCTTGTGCAGTCCCTAATATTTCCTATCTTCGACTATGCTGATGTGTGCTACTTCGACCTGAATGCAGATCACCTCAATAAACTAGACCGCCTACTTAATAACTGCATTCGATTCGTCTTCAATTTGCGTAAATATGATCATGTGTCGGAGCATCGATCACTATTAAAGTGGTTGCCTATTCGGAAGCGTAGAACTCTGGGGGCACTGACAACTTTATTTTCTATCCTTTATTCTCCAGTCTCGCCCGCTTATCTTACTTCTCAATTTCAGTATTTATGCTCTAATCACAATAAACATCTTCGCTCTTCTGATAATCGTCTTCTTCAGTGCCCCCCTCATACTACTGATTTCATTCACTCTTCCTTCTTCGTCAATTCTATCCTTCTTTGGAATGCTTTGCCTTTGAAACTCCGAATGGCAACCAATCGTCCGTCTTTTAAAAAAAGGCTGCAGGACTATTTGCATAAAAGGCTGGATTCTCCTCAATGTTAGTTGTTCCATGTCGTTATGTCGCACAGTTCTAGTTCATGTATATATTGTATAATTATATATGTATGTATATATTTGTGGTATATATAAATATATATTGTGTATATGTATCGTTATATATAATATATATTTACTAAGTGGTATAAATAGGTAATTAGTTGTTGGTAATGTAACTTTTTCCCACTTGTATAATCTCGCACCTACCACACTTGTCTCACACCACCCGAAGGTAGACTGGCAGGAAATGCCGTAGGCATTAAGGTCGCCTATGTTCATTAGTGCATTAAGTATAAATAATATAGATACCCTATACTTTCTAAGCGGGACTGACAGATAAGTACCAGGCAGATTTCCTAATATTTCAGACGAATATTGAAAAAATCAGCAGACGGACTGCAATTGAGATTTTTCGATAAAAAATACCAGTAACATTTTCTGTAACCAAAAATTCCAATCTATGACCTCGGCCAAATCGTCGCATAGCATAGGCATTAGCCATACCGTCATTTATTTGGAAGGAATCTGTAGGAAATAATGCCTTTCGTGACTACGAGTGCTATCTCGCCCTAACACCGTCACGCCTATATTCCCCAAGCGTGGGTGGCAGAGGTGTACTGAGTACATCCACGTTTCGCCGACGATGTTAGGTCCCATGTAATAGGGGGCGAGGCTATTGACATATACCGGGCACAATTCCAGACTCCGGACTCATACTGGGAAGTTTTTTCGTTAGAAAAAACTTCATTTGTCCGACCTAGGATTTGAACCCAGGACCTCGTGATCACCAAGCGATGCGCTTTGCCACTAGATCAACGAGGCAGTATCTCGTCCTCTCTATATTAATAGCTGCACTCGGCCAATTGTAGGCGGTCCCCACAAGCTTTCATTGTTTTTCTTCCGGACAAAAAGTCAAAGGCACGCATGAAGTAACGTCAAGCTGTGTACCCACATGCGAGAGTATGTCAATTTCGAAGAGAAGACTTTTTATGTTTTTGTGTAGAGAAAATAGAGCTGTAGAAAGTCACTGATATATTTATATATATATTATATTTATAACATTTTAGTTTTTAAATTTGCAAAATATTCTTTTACTCCCACAGTGCGCATTAAATTTATGCTTGATTCAAAGCAAAACCGAGATTTCGAATGCATTTATAAAACGTATTATTCGATATGGACTTACACACGTACAAGTTTCATAGTTAATTGGGGTATAAACGTGCTTAAAAAAGAAAGAATGCAAGAATTGTGGCTGGTAACGATGTGCTGGAGCAAGTGAATGAGTTTGTATATCTTGGATGCGCATTCAGTAAGGAACAGGGAACAGAGTGAATGATGCGATGGGAAAGCTACTTAGGAGCCGGTACTTAAGCCAAAAGGCGCCGCTGGCCATACATAACGGAGTGCATTTTTTTTTCTCGCAGGGAAAACCCTATATGGGTGCCCATCCGTGTTCGGGGGACACGGAGGGGTTATGTCGGAGTCCTTGGTGCATCGACGGTCGGAGTGACCTGGCTGTTGATGCACCAAGTATACCGACTAAAAACCCTGCGGTGACACCACCATGGCCGCATAATTATCCGCATCGTATCTATTAAGTAAAGTCCTATTCAAGTGCCCCCGCATAAATGCTAAAAAGACAAACTTGCTTCAGCCAACTACGGCCAAAACTAATTATTTTGCAAATACATTTATTCGTCGTTCGTGTAAGTACAATAATATAAGGTTCTCCGACATAGATTTATTTTCTTTACCAATTACATCAGTTAATAGCTCTCTTATAAAATCTTTAAAATCTCAACTCTTATGCTAACCTATGACTTGTTGACTTTCTTCTATTAAATATAAATATGTATTAGTGGAAACTTGATTGGATTGTGAACTCTTTAATAGTTATTTTAACATTTAATACTATTGTTCTGTGTGTTTCCCAAATATACCTAAAATTAAAATAAAAAATTAAATAATGTCGGGGCTACGGGGACGAACAATCTTCACGCGGCCCCAACGCGGGCTGCCTTTTCAGCCCCCTTTTGGAAGCGTACACGCTCCCTCTCCCTCTATTAGACGCCGCGTTGGTGTCACCCAGCGCGGCGTCTAGTAGAGGGAGAGGGAGCGTGTACGTTTCCAAAAGGGGCCTGAAAAGGCAGCCCGCGTTGGTGTCATCCAACGCGGCGTCTCCCTCTCGAGCTGGGAGGCAGACTCCCCCGAGTCTGCCACCCAGGTGATTCGGTAGAGACACCTATGTACCCGGACCTTGGCATCCGAGGCCATGGGTATCTCCACACCCCCCTCTGGTGCCATGCAGCAGCAGCCGGTCGGCCCGGCTCGACTGAGCTAGGGACCCGACGGCGCCCCACCGCCTAGCAGGTGGTCGGGAGATTACGCAAACCCACACCGATCACCGTACCACCGAGCTGATCAGCGCCACACCCCTAGGGGCGAGCGCCCGATCGGCTCCCTAACAGGTGCGGTGCCACTTGCTGCACCCAACTCTCTCTCCGAAGGGAGAGTGAGGGGGCAACCAGGCGCCACATCCACACCCTTGCGCCTCAAAGACGCGTGAGCTTCCAAGCCACCGCAGCGCCGCCGCTCTGGCAGCAAGCAGCGGCAACCGGGCGGCCCAGCACGGCCGGGCTAGGGACCCTAAAGGGCCCCACCGCCCAGCCGGTGGTCGGAATATCCTTCCCTCTGCAAAAATGCACGGCGCACAACAGCGCCGCGCTGACCTCGACCAACCACCCAAACGACAGGCGCAGCCATATGCTCCGCTGATTCGGGCATATAGAAACAATGTCATAAGAAAGAATGACAAAACAGATATACATTGCGAAAGTGGAAGGATGTAGGGACCCTAAGGCGGGGAAGACTTAAACTATCTTACCATGACCAAAAAATATACCGAGTCTTATCTGCAGGTCAAGTCACGAGTCTCCGTAACCGGCAAGCGTGTATGAGACTTACTATGAGAGTGGAGGAAGCCAGAGAGGTATGTAAGGTATGTAAGAACCTGTTGAAACTCTGTACTTTCTGCATACCCTGCAAGGATCTGGCGTGATGATATATATAGATAGAGAGATAAAAAAAAGGGTAAAAATCTTGAAATTATTTTTCTTATTGAATTTGTGAAGCAATTATCTAACCGGGATATCTGAGGTCTTGCGTTTTTAACGATACACCTTGTAGACTGAATAAAATTACAGAGGTATATTTGTCTAAAATGTTAAATTTAAAGGGACAGGATTCCTCAAAAATGCCCTACAAACGATGAATAAAGAACACTGAATGCTCTGAAAGTTTGTATCATGACTTGACGGTTTTGATTTTAACACTTTTGACTTAGCTTTTCGCAGGGATCAGTTTAAGTGAAGTTTAATTAGTATTGGTTCGTACCTACTTTTAGACAAAAAAAATTTGTTAATATCATGATAATTGAATTTTATTACATAAAACAAGTCATCGATTTCGAATTTTCTAATAGTTCAATTCAACGATTTCATTTTTTTAAGTTATGTAGGACCTTACGTGGTGATACTTAGAGCCTTATTTTACTGTGAAAATGTTAAATGTCAAAGTGACCAATCCGTACATAGTGAGTACTAACCTCAACGCAAAAGGACGTATCTTAATTAGGGTTGTCATAAAAAGACTATGACCCAAACTGAGGTGTAATAAAGTCAGGTAATTACTCCAGCCCTATCCCTTTTGCCTGCGGGAACTCACAAGTTGTGTGTACATTTAATTAAAGGGCAGTTTCTTGTGTAGCTATTTGGGGTTATTTTGTTGAATATAAGCATTTGAAATCCGTTGTACCTTTGGGTAGCCCTGCGGGGGTATAGAATAGACCACTTACCCCTACGCTTTAAAATTAGGCGAAGTTTTCACTAGCTCAGTTCTGTCAGTTCATGAATGCCATGAGCCTTTAACTGATCGAGTTAATTTAGACACTAGATCGAGTAGTCGCAGGTTCAACCCCATACGTAATAAATTTTTGTGAGACCCACAAATATTTGTTATGATCTGAATATTTGGTATGATAATTTCATGTTTGTTAATGTACTCACGATACAGAAAAATTCGTGTTGTAGCTACGGTTTTTTTTTTAATTTAACCTCATTTTCGGGGTGTTCGTATAGAGCAAGGCTAGTGCCTTATATAACTTCTTCGTATGCACTAGACTAGTATAATATTAGCCCTGTTAAGAAACTGTCCCACCGTTGAGCACGGGTCTCCTCTCAAACTGAGAGGGTTTAGGCCATAGTCCACCACGCTGGCCCAGTTCGGGTTGGCCAACTTCATACACCATCGAGAAACTCTCATGCATGCAGGTTTCCTCACGATGTTTTCCTTCACCGTTAAAGCAAATGATAATTATTTTTAATACGCACATGCTTTCGAAAAGACAGAGGCCTGGGTTTGAACCCGAGACCTCTGACTTTGCAGTCCAACGGTCTAACCTCTAGGCTATCACGGCTTGCACTAGACGTATATTGAAATGCATTTCCCGCAAAATTTTAGCAATTCTAAGGAGATTTTTTGCACCGCCCGGTTTCCTGTTGACTTCTCTACTCACTGCTGTGGATTGCCAGAATGTAAGCCAGGGGTTAGAGTTGGCAACAGCAAGCAATTAAGGATAAAACGGTTTATACAAAATAAATTTACTTGCATCAGAGTTATTTCATCAAGTACCTTACTATCTTTCTTCGTTTCGTTTCAATAGCTTATATTTGTCCCGCTAAGTGAGTGTCTAGCTCGCACTGTCCGTGGCCGCGCTCAGCTCTTCCCGTGTACATTTGGTGGGGCACAAGGGGCAGACCAGCAACGAAATAATCTGTGAAATCGCACCACAATTAATGGATGTTAAATTTGGATCTCTGAACCGCCATGTGCACATGTTTTGCCTGCCTCCTACCTCAGTGCGGAGTCGATTTAATTATGAACTTTTCAAAGTGCTATGGTGTCGCGGAGTTCTTAGCGGTCATCAACTTTAAATAGCGATTTGCTTGGTCAGTTAAAGACGGATGATCATTTGTGGCATTTCCCTATTCAAAGATTCCGTAATTTAAAAGTAACATTTATCTGCTAGCCTTGATTACCACTAAATATTTTTAGGCTAGGTTAGAAGCCGTGGCTTGAAAATTTCCTTTACCCCACATTGATAGCGCATCTTCACGGATGACCTATTCTCTCTCTCTTACCTCAATTTGGCGTGAGGCCTTTGCCCAAAATCTGAACAGTATAGGTTGATTTATTGCATAACTATGGATATGACTTAATCAATTTACATATACACGGCTCGTATGTACCTTGTCATGGCGATACTAAACCAACGATATATTATCTGTACTAGAATAGTCGCGTTTGTGTGTGAGTGATGTACGCTGTTGGCCGCGAGGCCTTTACAGCTTCACCGGACTTAAGGGCGAGCGTGTAACCACTACGCTCGAGCCAGAAGGGCAAGATATCGCGACATACTCGAGGTCGCCTTGAAGAGGCGCCCTCGGTTGGGACAGTCGCTGTGGGGGGACGGGGTGCACTACTAAGTGCACCGGTCAACCGCCGGCTATGGGAGGGGATCTACGACTACGTCGTCGTCGCCCGTATTCTGAGCGGAAAGAATGGATGACAAAGCAATGGGGGGGATCAGAGAGAACATGTCGTGGCCGGCGGTGGCGGCAGGGGTCGGGGGGGGGGGATCGTAGTCGGCGGCGGCTACGATTAACGGATTCGCATGGGTAGATGCGTTCGCGAAGTGTCGTGTTGTCGCCTTTTTAATATAGGCGCGAATAGGTTCGAGACCTAGATCGACATTGCGTACCAACCAGGGGGCTCCTACGGCTTTACGGAGTAAGCGGTTTTGAACCACTTGGAGTTTATCGATGTGAGAGGGGGCCAAATGCCCGAACACAACACACGCATAAGTTATGATGGGTCGAACGCAAGTTTTGTAAAGCGTCACCTTAATTCTAAGGGACATTTTACTCCGCTTGATAGTCGCATAAAACATTAATTGATTCAAGAAGCTGTAGTTCAGGAACCTTAAACTTTACAGTTAGCACTGATAATTATAATACCTGCTGCTAAAATGTGTCTTTTGTGGAGAACATGCTTAAAACTAAGACGACTACCCGACATCACAATTACTTTCAACTAATTAGTATCGTCTGCGTTAACTGCGTTGACTTTTTCTAATCCAGGTAATATTGAGTGCCGAATTCCATCCAAATCCGTTCTGCCGTTTTTTGCATTATGAGCAAAAAACATCCAAACACATGTAGCGACCCCTATCAGAAGGTTGCGTGTTCAAATCACGTCGGGGTCACCAATGTGGCAGGATTGTTGTGGCAGGATATGTCAAAGGGAAGATCTTCCAGCCAGACGGGTGGTGTGTCTGGCGGGGCCTGCCACTCTCCCCGAGAGTTGTTGTCGGGGGCTTGTATAAATGTTACACGTCGTATGCACTCTAATATCGCGTTCTAGGCATGTATGGCGAATCGTCAGCATCATCTATTGGTACGTAGTCGCAACTATGTAGCAATGTATAGGGGTCGCTACACACACAAACTTACACATTTATAATATTAGTTGGTAATAGAAAGTAGGATTGTTTCTGTGTAGCGGCTGCATTTACAACCATGAATTTGACATGCCGAAACACCCAGACCATCTGAAATTCTTGTTGGTCACATAAAGATTTTTCCTGAACGGGGATCCAACGTGCGAGATGGAAATAATGTAATACTTTTTCCTTGTAAATGCTTTCTCATTAGCCTATACAAATAAATGATTTTGTACTTTGACTTTTAATAACTTGGTCCATCGAGCTGGGTGATCAACGTTTAGACCAAATCGTTGTCCATGTCCCGCTTGCCCGATCTAGTAGTCAGTACATGGATACTACAGGTCCCAATAGGACTGAATAATTAGGGCCAGGTCAATCGAGGTTTATCGGACGCCAGACAATGGCCGATGCCTGACACTTGACGACACCGCTATTGTTATACTGGAGAGATGATAAGCTTTGGGACGTAGAGTTATGTGGGTCCTATGTAAAGGACAGGTAACTCAAAAATATGACTACTCAATCGATGTGTTGATTTAGTAATTTAATACAGTGATTCCATCCAGGGATCTTATCCAGTGATTTGATCCAGAGGCTTGATTCAGTGAGTCATACCAGTGACTCGATCCAGTGAGTAGATCTAGTTAGTGAAGGTGGAGGTTGGATAGTTAGATAGAGGAGTTGGACTACGAGCATAAAATAGAAAAATGTCAAACCTTCGACTATACCCTTTAGGCTAATCTAGTAGCTACACAGATATTACAGGTCCCAATAGGACTGAATAACTAGGGGCAGGTCAATCGAGGTTTATTGGACGCCAGACAATGGCCGATGCCTGGAACTTGACGACAACGCCATTGTTATACGACACTAGAGAGATAAGCTTTGGGACGTATAAGGAAGTTATGTGGGCGCTATTATGTTGTGTAAAAGACAGGTGCGCAAAACCTCAAATAAGACTACTCGATCGAATGACACTATTCAGTGACTCAGCCCAGGGACTTGATTCAGTGAGTAGATCTAGTTAGTGAAGGTGGAGGTTGGATAGTTAGATAGAGGAGTTGGACTACGAGCATAAAATAGAAAAATGTCAAACCTTCGACTATACCCTTTAGGCTAATCTAGTAGCTACACAGATATTACAGGTCCCAATAGGACTGAATAACTAGGGGCAGGTCAATCGAGGTTTATTGGACGCCAGACAATGGCCGATGTCTGGAACTTGACGACAACGCCATTGTTATACGACACTAGAGAGATAAGCTTTGGGACGTATAAGGAAGTTATGTGGGCGCTATTATGTTGTGTAAAAGACAGGTGCGCAAAACCTAAAATAAGACTACTCGATCGAATGACACTATTCAGTGACTCAGCCCAGGGACTTGATTCAGTGACTTGACCCAGTGACTCGATCAAGTGTTCACTCACTTGATCGAGTCACTGGGTGGAGGCTTTTGATTTTTGTCGTAATGGTGTTCCAGTGACTCGAATCAGTCCCTCGAACGAGTGACTCAATCGAGTTATGTTCGAACCAATAGACCAATCATCTTCAGGCTCCACTTTTTATATTGAATTGAATCAAATTTAAATATCTCATTATAGTTTGTTAATATGTACATTTAATAGTATACTAGTATCTACAAACTAGCGAGGATTACATTGAAAATGTATTTATATAAGCCGCCAAAGCTTTTGGTTGAACTTAATTAGGGTTATCAGCTACATTAATTAAATATACATATTTTTGCAAGAAGAATGAGTGGTATCATATGAGTGGTAAAGCTAAAATTTTAGCAGTTTAAACAATGCTTATGATTATTAGACCGAGTCTTGTCTGAAGGGCAAGTCAAGGGTCTCCGCAATCGGCGAGCATGTATGAGACGAACTATGAGAATGGAAGAAGCCAGAAAGGTCTGTAAGGAATGAACCTGTTGGAACTCTGTGCTCTCTGCCTACCCCCCAAGAGATCTGGCGTGGTGATATAGATAGATAGATAACAATAATGTAATTTATAATATAGGTATACGTATTGTAGATGATAATACTGTGTTTTATTTTTTATTTAATCGTAAAATAAAAAAATAGACGCCCTCAAGCGGGGGTGGCAGAGGTGTATTGTGTACATCAACTTGTACAAACGATGTTCGGTCCCATGTAATAGCTAGCCTATTGCCATAAATCGTGTGTCTATACCACTCCAGGTCCTATGCGGTGTAGAGAAATTTTCCGATTTATGAAGTACATGCCAAGGAAACGCAATTTTATACAAGGTGTATCGTAAATAACGCAAAACCTCAGACACCCCGATTATGATTGCTTTATGAATTCAAGACGAAAACCAACTTTCCAAATTTAAAGTATTTTACCCTTTTAATAGGCACTTTTATAACCCAATTAACAATGAAAATTGTACGTGCATGTGTGCGTATTGAGAAATGCGTTTTAGATATCCATTTGAAATCCCCTTAAAATTAATTTAGTTTTTTATACTGAAGAAGTAACAAAATCTTTAGCAAATTAAAAAAAATGAAGATACATTGAAAATTATTGGAATCAATTCAGTTACCGATTTAGAACATACTACTTTCAGGTCTTGCGGTAATTATATTACAGCTTGTATATAAAATCAAGCAGTTAAAAAATAAATCATTGTAGTTTATTTGGCTTAGTATTGTAACTTTTTATATAATCTCTATCTCTCTATCTATAACATCACGCCAGATCTCTTGCGGGGTAGGCAGAGAGTACAGAGTTCCAACAGATTCTTTCCTTACATACCTCTCTGGCTTCCTCGACTCAAATTTTATATAAAATAACCAAAATCAACAAAAGAATTATCCCTTTTGTTACGATATATTATTGTGTAAAAGAGGTGATTGTTTGAGCACTCTCATGGGCCAGCCCTGGAGATAATGCACGTGGTCGGGCGTGAAATTAGGTGAGAGCCGATGTTAATAGTTTGGTTTATTACCAACTCTAACATTTAATGTATTTTCTCGTAGTATAATGTTTGTTGCTCTGTAGGAGAAAAGCACCTCTTGTTGCTGATGAATTATTTCTTTGTTATTCATTTATTACTAGCGACCGCCCTAGCTTTGCACGGGTAAATTACATAAACCTTTCTCTTGAATCAATCCGTCCATTGGCGAAAACCGTATGAAAATTCGTTCGGTAGTTATTGAGTTCATCGCAAACAGACAGACAGACGCGGCGGGTGGACTTTTTTTTATAAGATGTAGTGATGATGTCTGCTCTCGATAACGCAGTTAATGTGGCCGCATTATGGGCCGCGTCGTTATAATATATAATCATAATTATAGTATATTTGCCATTGAAACACCAAGAAGATTATTAAGAAATTGATTGCGTTACATTCTTTTCAAACCTATCTCGTAAGAATAATAATCATTGACACACCAGACGCGTCAAGCGTCATAGAAGTTGTCAGTACTCGGAGATTGAGTCGCTCCGCCCACTGGATTGAATAGTCGTAGGTTCGAACTCGCACGGGACAAATCTTTGTGTAACAAATATATGTTTTGGTCTGGGTGTATAAACCATGTGAATTTCATGTTTATAAACGCGCCCACGACTCAGCAATAATTTCTAGTGTGGAGGTGCGTTTAAAAAATCCATACAGTTCGAATATTCAAAGATTTGACACGCCTTGCGTGGCATTCATCATATAAGTGCTTTTTTATAGCACACTTGGCGTGCTATTTGTTCATCAGTTGAGGCTATCAAGCCAAATGTTACATGGAACATTATAAAAGGCACCAAAGTCATTGGTGAAAAGTTAATTAAAAAAAATGTCTCAAACGTTTTAGACAGCAAATTTTAAGGTTTGTTTTTCATGAAAGTTACCTAATATTTTTCTTCAAAATTCAGCTAAAATGCCATTAAATAAAACGCATCGAACCTTTGAGAGGCCGACAAGCTGGCAGCTTTTTGTACAAGCTAATGAGCTTGGCAATTCGAACGGGGAATGCTGCCAAACTTCTGACTACATAATCGTTTGGCTTTTGAATTGTTTAATTGAATTATAAGTTAATTGAACTGTTGTTTTTGAGGTTAAAAATTAATAATGACAACTACCACTAAACTCGTGCAGGCTACTACTAACTTGCGTAGAAGATTCATATTTCTTTGATGAAACTCAAATTCGAGAATGATATTTGACTAGGAGTATCGACCTCAGGCAAAGGGAATTTGTCTGTTTCGACGCTGTTTTGGAGAAGATCAGCTGACTACATTCTGGAGTTTAAAAACAAGCTAACTACATACCTTTCTTTGTCCTAGATTTTTGTTGCATTTCATGTTGTTCTTAACTACGTAAGATAATTATTGTGTACCATAATAAAGCTTATAACTATTACTATCTCACATGCGCTATTAAAATTTGATTGTCTTTAAATCACAGTTTCCTTATACATTTCAAAAAACTCAAAATATTTAATCCAGGTCTCAAAACCTCATCTTTTTCAAAGAGAAATGGCAACCAATTTAGCTGTAAAAGGAAGAACTGAGCGTTTAACCCTCAATTTTCTTTTAACACAATATCAACAACAAAGCACAACTAAAACCTCTTGAAAACTTGAATTTATATGACGTGCAATTTTTGCAGTGAGAGCTTTGTCTACATCATATAAAGAACGGTCTTCCACTGACTGACATAAAGTCTAAATTTCCTTGTCACCGTCAAAAGATTTCCTAGATGTGACAATACAAATTGTAACTAGCAAAATGTTGGTTTTAGTTAGAACATTGTATCTGTGGAAATCTTTCAAGGAAATTTGAACATTGAATTATGAAATATAAAGCTTAGTTTTGGGTGTGGTTGTGGATGTTTTCATTTTTTCTCAGTAGTAGGGAATTGCATCACTTGAAGGAAAAATATGAGGAAATGTTCTTGAATGAGCTAGTTTGTCTACTGAAAGAATCCACAGTTATTGTCTAGCTTTATTTCAAATCAACTAGAAACTGTTCCCATGATATGTATGTATTATAAGTCAGAGGATTTTTATTATAATAACTCTCTCTTACTTGTCTCGTTGTTGTTGAATGTTGAGCAATTGAAAGGTTTCAAATTCAATTTAGATTCATATTTTTAGCTCTAGCTCGACTTTTATCTAGCTTCGCTTTAGTAAGGTTTTATATTCAAGCGCCTCCGTGCTTTAGAAGGCACATTAAGCCGGAAGTCATGGTGACCACTTGAGGTAGTCGTTAAGCCAAGCGGGAAGCCTTATAGGCTTAATAAGTTCCAACAGCAGGTGCCACAAACGTGGCTCCTACAATCCGCACTGAGTCCGCGTTGAGGAGTTCGACCTAATCTATTTTACCTCCATTTAAGAGAGAAGACCTTTGCTTATCATGTATCACATTTTAATTCGTATGTACGTATACAAGGTGTATCGTAAATACTGCAAGACCTCAGACACCCCAATTAGATAATTGCTTTACAAATTAAAAGCATAAACGAAATTTCCAAATGAAAAGGTTTTACATTTTTTAAAGCAGTTTTATACCCCAATTAACCATGAAACTTACAATTAGTAAGTATTGAGAAATACGTTTTAGAAATGCATTTGAAATATCCGTGTTGCTTTGAATCAAGAATAAATTTAGTTTGCCCACTGAAGGCGTAATAGCATTTTTTTCATATTTATTTACCTAAAGATACATTTAAAATAATTGGAATTAATTCAGTTACCGATTTAGAATAAATTACTTTCAGATCTTGCGTTAATTATGTTACACCTTGTATAGTACTGCTTTTTGAATTTCTTAGAGTAAAAAGGCCACAAAATAGTTATTTTCCAATATTCTACAAACGGTATATTTTTCTCGAAATATCTCTAATCTATTCTCGTCACGTAATAAAACTTAAGTAAACAAACCGTAAATTCTGAACATTTATTACATCCTTATCAGGTAGCAACACTGACTCGGCAAATTGTTTCGTTCAGAAATGATTTTAGGGACATTGCGTTGCGTTGCAAAATTTTCTACTTACAATTATTATTCTTACATTTGCAGGGTTTTGTTATTGTGTATAATTTTTGTGACTAGGAGTATGTTCATGCGTACCTCGTAGTCGATGTCAAAAAAACTTTTGCTACAGAAAAAGATAATATTCACCAATCGTTTGTTATTTTTTTATCTTTTGCATCTTTCCTTCTGTTCAAATGCAAGGTAAACCCCCTAAAGAAGGAAAGACTTTCACGCGTATTTAAAGAAATCATACTCCAACAAGTGTAACCGATGTGGATTTTTGGAGGCAGCTGTTGGCACTTAGCAAACCGCTCAAGGCTGCCAAATTGGTTTAATGACCTACCACAAAGAAACGGTGCCTTCTGACGCTCAAAGATGCTTAATTCATGGTGTTGAAACTGGAAATACCATAGTTAGTTAACTATCTCCAAGTAGCAGAGGCAGCTTAGTTTTAGCTGTTGCAAAGAACATTGTGATACAACAGCACTACGAGAATTTCGCTAGATAGTAATGCTGTCACAAAAAAAAACAATCCAACTTTAATTAACTTTTAAAAACAGGGAATTTAGTTCTAAAAACCAAACATTTTTTTGAAGTCGGTGACCGGACCTTCTGATCAGTGCTATAGGTTATGTGGCACGGACTTCAAAAAAATATTTTTATAGTATATAAGTCAAGAAAAACTCAAAGTTGACTAGACCGATTTGAATATTTTTACGTTTAGATGAAACCCAAAGGAATATTCGAAAAATCGAAAATATCCGAGGTCATTTTGTATTTTGATAATCGCTTATTAATGCAAACAAATCAATTTTAGGTGATACGAACGTCACCGGGTCATCTAGGATTTGATATATATTGACGAATTGAGAACCACATTCGTTCTTGCGAACTCGGTTAAAAAGCAAACATAAAACTCAGACTTAAAGTTTATTACTTAAATCTCGTAAGGTAAAAACACTGATTCGGCAAATTGTTTCATCAAGGTATATCACGAAGGTGTCTTAAAACGTCCACTTGATCTGCAGACTACGGTATGGCAAATTGGATTTATAGAGGACGACGTAAAACAACGTTATAGTTGGTATAAAAGATTGATTTATTGGCCAATAAATGGGCATTGACTATTTCATTTTTCTTAAGTATATTAGTAGATAAATGTTCAAGTGGATTTATTTTGTTTCAGATTGAATTATGGTGTAAAATTGATTATATTTTTGTGTAATATGTAATTTTTGACAAGAAAAATTCCGGGGTGAATTTTCGAGATTTTTTTATTCTACTTTATTATTATTTACAGAGCGAAGCACGGGGCGGCGTCTCGCTCCCCCGTGCTTCGTTTGTAAGCACGTCGGGCGCGACGGTGGTGGCGGGTCATGACGTTTGCCGTCACGCCGAGCGTGGCTGTGCTGTGTGGAGTCTCCCATACATTTCAGTACATTACAATTCCCCAGGTAGACCCACCGTCGCGCACCCGTCGCGCTGCATTGGCTATGTGGCGAAACCTTTCTTATTCAGCAAAACACGTCCACTGCAGTACAAAGGCTTCCCCTTAAAGACCTTCACAACGACCGGTTTTGTGCTATACGCATCCAATTTCTACCCAATTACTACTTCTATATACAACTAATTAATGCCATTCTCATGCAGTCAATGTTTACCAAAACCAACCAAATCTAGCAACAAATTCCTCCGCAAACAATAATATAATAATATCAGCCTATACTGCCCACTGCTGGGCAAAGGCCTTCTCTCACAAATCGAGGTGAGAGAGATTAGGTCATACTCCACCACGCAGACCCAGTGCGAATTGATGGAGGCAGGTTTGTGGCCACCTGCTGTTGGAACTTATCAAGCCGCCTTTAAGGTTTCCAACTCGGCTTAACGACTACCACATTAAGTGGTAGCCAGGACCAACGGCTTAACGTGCCTTCCGAAGCACGGAGACGCTCTAATATGAAAATGCCACAAACAGTCACCCATCTCGGGCCAACCGAGTCAAACGCTGTTTTACCTTGGTAATCGGTAAGAAAACCGCGGTCGCACAGCGCTACGAGCGCCGCAAACAATCCCAGGACGATAATATTAATGAACCAATTTTCCAACCGTTTAATTCTCCTCTAACAAACAGAACGTGAATTTGAAACTGTAAATCTGAAGCAGCCATTATCAACGATTTTAATCCTTCAAAACGAGCCAAATTGATGTATCCAAATCCCTTATGCGAATATTCCTTTTGTGTAGGGTTACTGTGAATTATGTGTTATTGAGATGCGATTAATTTCTTATGTATATTAGCTTATAATTTTCACGTGTTTATTGAACATCTGCCTTTGTTTCTGCATGAACCTCGTATATATCTTGACATTTCAAGAGCATTTGCAAGCATTTGATCAAAAATGTTGGCCGTTGGGGCTGGTGAACCCAAATTATTTTGAAAACCAAAAACTATGAGTGAGATGTGATGTTAGCTAATTTGGACTATATAACTTTGAAAGTTAAACTGCTATGCTATTAGGGTGAAAAGGTATTCAAGTGGCGACCATGTACCAGTATAATCAGGTTATCAATCCATTTTGTAGGGACTGTGCTCACTCTATGCCTTCTGGTAACTAGAAAATAGATGAGAAGAAACCAGACGAGAGAAAAATAAATATTTGTTAAGGATAAGCTTAAGATCGATTTTTATTCCCGATCTCTATAATTGAAGACCTAAAAACTAAACGCACGCAGTGTTAAGCCGGTCGCCATAGTCATCTAAAGTATAAGCTTAACAATAAATCATTATGACTTTGATTTGGACTTTCTAAACGTTAATTTAAACCTATTTTTAAGCTTAACAAATCATAGTCACCGTACAAAAGCTCTGCATAGCTCCGACGAAGCTTTCACGAATAATCTCCCCTTCACGTTTCTAGGCGTGAGAGTGCACATTTTTCATCCGTTTATCTATTTTAATAATTCAATAGCGGCCGATAAGCCGTCGGCGACTATTTGCTGTGAAATATGACTCGAGATGATGTTGCGAATACTTTTGATAAAGTTTTTTTCTTGTAAATAATATTGAGTTCAGATGGAAATTGAAAAAGTGTTAGGGTTTTTATCGAAATTACCACGTAATGTATGTTTAAGATTTCTAGAGGGTGAAAAATTTTTGGAGCTTGTATTCTCTTCTATTCCCATTACTTCTAAGGATGCCGGAAAGCTCGCGAAGTGGGTTACTCTAGCAGCTTCTGGCAGTATTTTGATTGTTCCTACCTTCCTTTTTTGGATACGATTGAAATGGTACATGGAAAAGCTAAAATTGGCTTTACTTATCAATAACATCACGCCTGATCTCTTAGGGGGTATGGTTGCCCTGTAGACATCTCTCGCCTTTTTCACTCTGAATATTTCACAAAGTACCTATTGAGCATAAATTATAATGACACTGAGTCTCATTTCATAATTCTTTTGATTTTAAGTATTGTAGCTACTTCTGCAAAGCAAAATGACACATATTCACGCACACATACAAACTTTATACATTTACTTAGAAACACACATCCACGCGGACATATAAACACATTCTACACTTATACATGCTCCATTACACACACACACACACACACACACACACACACACACACACACACACACACACACACACACACACACACATAGCCCATATACAATTAGACCGAGTCTTATCTGAAGGACAAGTCAAGAGACTCCGTAACGAACTATGAGAGTGGAGAAAGCCAAAGATGTAAGTAAGGAAAGAACCTGTTGGAACTCTGTACTCTCTGCCTTCCCCGTAAGGGATCAGGCGTGATGATGTAGACAGATAGATAAAATATTAGCTTTAACTGTCCTACTGCCACGTAAAGGCCTTCTAACAAATCCAGGTGGGAGAGATAAGGTCATACTCCACTACTTCTAGTGCGCTGGTGGAGGCAGGTTTGCAACCAGCTATTGCAACTTCAAGCTGCCTATAAGGGCTCCAATTTCATTAAACGAGTACCATATTAAGTGATACCCCGGACAAAAGGCTTAGCGTCTCTTCAGAAGTACAGAGGTGCTTAAATATGAAAATATCACTAACGGTCACCCATCCCACACCGATCGTGCCGAACGTTGCTTAACCTTGGTAATAGCTAAGAATATCCGCGGTCGCACAACACTTATAACGCCTCAAAGGATTATCTCTCATAATTTCATTTATTTTTAATCAAAAGGGGCTGATTTCGCGTTGACGAGGATTTGGGGTGAAAAATGGTTTTTAAAGGTTGCGTCATGAGCGCGAAAATGTGACGCCCACGTGATAATACGATTTCCCTTGAAGATAACATTAATGTCACTGTCTTTATAAGTAGGTACGACGTTATTCAAGTTCTATTTTAAGTCTTATTTAAAGGGCAAGCCAAGAGTTTTCGTATCCGGCGAGGATGTATGACACGATTCTCAGGTCTAGTCAGTTTTTTTAGGACTTGAACTAGTCAGCGATCAGAAGCACTCGTAGCGCTGTGCTACCGCGGTGTTCTTAGCGATCAGCAACCTTAAGCAGCGTTCGACTCGGTCGGCCTGAGATGGGTGGTGGTTTGTGGCATTTTCATATTGTCTCCATGTTTCGGAAGGCACGCTAAGTCGTTGGTTTCGGCTACCACGTAATGTGGTAGTCATTAAGCCAAGTGGGAAGCCTCACAGGCTTGATAAGTTCCAACAGCAGCAGCAACCTCCGACAATCCGCACTTGGTGCGCGTGGTGGAGTATGACCTCATCTCTCTCACCTCTATTTGTGAGAGAAGGGCTTCGCCCAGCAGTGGACTAGTATAGACTGATATTATATACTAATCGGCTATTGACCTTTATCTTATCTGATGGAAAGCGACAATGAGGCCGAAGATCAGACTCAGCAACTCAGTAATAGCCTATTCATTTGGAAATAAACACGTTCCGAAACGGTGTGATCGGGCTTAACCCGTCTCCTCGTATCTGTGAAAGCGGGGAAGGCGCAGAAGGTCTGAAAAGGAAGAACCTTTTGGAATTTTGTTCTCTCTGCCTACCCCGCAAGGGATCTGGCGTGATATAGACGGATGTGTAATCTCAGACTTCGGACAGCTACTGTCAATTTCGTTAAAAACCCTCTTGAACTCAAAATTTTGTCTGACCTATAATTCGAACTAAGTATTGAGCATTTTTCAATTGTAGGATCAATCATTTGCAATTAAATTAATCCCCTTAAGGACTCCGAAATAATAATGACTTTTGGACGTTAAACACCTCAGTCTCTTCCGTAACCAAGGGTGCTGTAGAGCACTAGAAACCTCGGGCACTTTAAAACCACAAATTAGAAGCGATAAAATTTGAAATGTTTTAATTGCAACCTATTTTTTTCACAATTATTTTTTTCCCCACTCCCGAATTTAGTACATAATATAAAAATAATATTACAGTGGTGCTTTTAATACTGAAGTTGCTGCCTTCTCTATATATCTATTAATATCATCACGCTAGCAAAGTTCTTTCCTTACATACCTCTCTGGTTTCCTCCACTCTCATAGTTCGTCTCATACTACCTCATGCATCATATCTTCCAAACCACCCCTTATTGCTGCCTGCCGTACCCAATAATTAATTAATTCTAATATAAAAGGTTATTTACCTGTAAATGATGTCTATATAGTTGCCATTACTTTATCACCAAGTGAAGGCAAATATTATGGAATTAACATGGACAGCGATAGCATAATTTGATTAATAAATGTACCTACTGTGAATACAATGAGCGACAAAAAATTTTCACATTATACTCTCTGTCTCTTTGGAAATTATTATTCCCATCTGGTGGGGTCTGCCTTCCTAATTTTCCTCTTCCACTTAGCTTTGTCGGACGTGTCGTGTTCGAAGACTTTGCAAATAAATGTTCTTCTTGACCACATCTGCCCATCTTGTTTTCGGCCGCCCTCTGAGTCTGGTTATACTATATATACCTGTTTACTTTAAAAAAAGTAAAATAATGTCACTCTATAATCTCTAAGCCGGGGACAGAGAGAGACATATACGATAAGTTCCAATGTAAAAGGATGAGAGCCTGGGCAACGGTGTGTGTGTGAAATTCATATTCGTAACCCCATGATACTGGAATAATTTCTATTTTTTTTTCAATCATAAAAAAGAAGCCTCATTGGTCTAGTGACGAATAATTCACGTTGCGATCACGAGGTCCTAGGATCAAACCCTGGGTAGGACAAATGTAGTTTTTCTATCAACAAATTCCTAGTACTAATCCGGAGTCTGGAATTATGCCCGTTATATGTCAATAAACCCGCCTCCTATTACATGGGACCCAAAATCGTCGGCAAAAAGTGGGTGTTTATAGTACCTCTCTGCCACTCTCACTTGCGGACTATAGGCTGCGGACGATAGGGTGTTAATTAATTTTTATTTAAAAAAACTAATTTTTAATAATAGGTGGAACTCATATAACACACCGTGCCATAACGTAAAACTTACGGTACCTACAACTACTCTACCAATTGAAATCCGCTGAGCAGACCATGGAAACAGCTTTCATCGGAGTTTCTCTAATGGATCCGGAATGAGGTGATCTGACAGAAAACAAGAGTTATCAACATAGCCAACAGTACTAGCAAGATGAAGTAGCAGTGAGCTGGTCATATTTGCCGAAAGACCGATAACCGAATAAAGACCGCACCTTAAAACTGGCTGGCAGCGGTTGAAAGGGAAGGGTCAAAAATCGGGTCAGTAGCGTGCCTTGATAGAGGCCTATGTCCAGCTGTGTAGAAGCCAATATTTTGACTTCCAAAAAATACTTTTGTCAAACAATTTTGTTTTCGACTGTACGCCCATTACTAAATTAACCGGAGACTTTTACAAATATTATCCTTATGTCGCACTGCGTGTGTCACATTCGCGGCCATGACGTCACGCGGCACGACCGACATGACATTATACAGACAGTTATTTTGATTCCCCGCGGAATATAAAAGAGCAGCTGGATTGCTTATAATTAACACATATTTTTAAAACATTCCCTATCTCTATCTTTATAGTATATTACAAAGTCAAATCCATTGGCTACCCAGTCAGAGAGTATAGAGTTGGCAGTTTACAACAGGCTCTTTCCTCATAGACTTCTCTGGCTTCTTCCACAATCATGACGGTTACGGAGAATTTTGACTTGCCCTTCATATAAGACACGGTTTTGAAATAAGATACCAAAAATTGTTAGTTCATTTTATTAGTATATAAATCAAAAATAAAATGTCTTGTGGAGTTGCCTTGCTTTTTTATAGGTACGGCCAGAATACCAGCGCTGCACTATGATCCAAACTTATGGTGCAGCAATATGCTGAGGCAGTATCCTGTTCAAGCCCACACAACCTCTGGTGTTTGTAAATGTTTAGTTTTTTGTTATTATACTCGTATTTAGTATCTCGATGTCTATGTATGTGTGGTTGAGTAATTGACTTTTTTTTCTTTCTTCTTCTTTCTTGCCTAGCGTATGTGGTGGCCATCTGACTACCTACCGCGTGCCTTACGCAATCTTCAGTTCAACTAAGGATTGCGAGCTGTGTGTTATCACAAGAATAGTTCAGAATGTTAAAACAACCTTTATCCTGTCGAGCGTCACGTCCCCGTTCCGCCCCGTCAGATATGTGCTTATGCCTTAAGTGATGTAAAATTATTCTCGTCGATTATGTATAAAAAACACAACTTGTATATCCCAGGACAATTTTGGCAAAAAGTTTGTTCTTGATTACTCGTATTCTTGTATTATTGAGTGATAAAGCTCTATAATATGTCGGGAGCTTGGTTATTTCTATTATTCTTGTTTATTTGTGATACTAACTTTTATGTAGCGGTGAATATTAAATTAGGTAGTATAAATAATATTTTTCCCTGTTAAGAAACTGTAACCGTTGGACTGCAAAGTCAGAGGTCTCGGGTTCAAACCCAGGCACGCACCTCTGTCTTTTTAGAAAGCATGTGCGTATTAAATAATAATAATCACTTTCTTTAACGGTGAAGGAAAATATCTTGAGGAAACCTGCATGCCTAAGAGTATCTCGAAGGTGTGTGAAGTTCGCCAACCCGGACTGGGCCGGCGTGGTGAACTATGGCCTAAACCCTCTCAGTTTGAAAGGACTGGCCAACTTCACACACCTTCGAGAAACTCTTAGGCATGCGGGTTTTCTCACGATGTTTTCCTTCATCGTTAAAGCAAACGATAGTTGTTTTTGTAATGTGCACATGCTTTCGAAAAGACAGACGTGCGTGCCTGGGTTTAAATCCGAGACCTCTGACTTTCCAGTCCAACGGTCTAACCACTAGGCTATTACTACCCAGATTAGGTAGCAACAGAACTTTATTTTAGTATATCTTTCCAGCTATAAAGGAACGAAATATAACATACATTTACATACCTTTCATGTGTATAAAGTACACCCCCATTTCGCCGACCTTTTTTGGTTCCCACTGGTCACATTTGCACCAAAAAGGAGGGTGTACCTATCAAAATTCTTTAGACATTTAATTTTATATAATTTACTAAATTTGAATAGGTTCTTTTAAACATGAAGGTTTCTTCACGTTTTTTCCCTTCAGCATCACGAAGATTTTATCTATCTTTTTTTTTGGGACCACCCCACATTCCCACTATTGTAACTCCTGTGATTTGAATGCCAATATTTGAACCTTGGAGTGACCTGGGAAGCGTTTTAATTGTCTTGGAACTCTCAACAAATTTAATTAAAAAGAAAAACAGGAGGAGTAGGAAAAATAAAATTCCACTTCTCCGTTGTAAAGCGAGAGACACAAAAAAATATCTATCTATCTATATCATCACGCCAGATACCTTTCAGGATAGGCAGAGAGGTTTTAAACGAAGATTTTAAAAGCCAAATATGTGAGAATTTGTATCCGAGTCCTAATTGAGTAAAAATCATTTAACAGAAGCTTGCCATGGCTCACTTGATTGAGATGCGTTTTGATTGGAGATCCCAGACAAAGCAGGAGGGCTATGTTTGCAATAGTTTATGTATCTTGGCATGTACACTGTACATATCTTACACCGTAAAATATAAAATACTCATCTGGTTTTGATGGATGAGATGTCAATCCCAATAAAGAAAAAAAAGAAGAGAAAAATCGGTTCGTTATAATGGTTCGAGTGGTATAGGCGACAATTTAGATGAATAAAATTATTATATTACACCGATTGGAAGGGAAGAGCCAAGAGGTCTTTATCCAGATCCCATCCCATCCTTAGGGTATCTGACTATTATTTCCAGAATAAAGGTCATGGTAATATTCTATGAACGTATTTTTATGATAAAACAAATATAAACAAGCAAATATTTCTCAGCTTCAAAAACAAGGCAATTCACCTTTCTCCGACACCACAGATTATTTTTCTACGCGTACAAAAACACTACAGGCTTATAACCACATTTCATGTTCGCATATCTTTCATTTTTTCGACAAAAAAGGGCAAATCGTTCTTGCAAAAAAGGCGAAAGTATCGATAATAATTTGTTGTGAAAATTTTCCTCTTTTATGATAGAGTTCATATATTGCGTGGGACAGAGATATAAGATACTTGACTACTAGATATGACAAATCCAACTACAACAAATACCGCTGGAGCTAAATCAAATTCAAATTCATTTATTTCTGTTTATGATACACAGGTATACAAGGTGTAACATAATTAACGCAATACCTGAAAGTAGTTTGTTCTAAATCAGCAACTGAAACGATTCCAACTATACATTTTTTTTTTTTAAATTATCAACCTGCGCAAGTATGACACGCAAAATCGTGAAGCGTTCCACATTTTGGAGAATGCGCGTGAAGTCCGATGGAATGTTGTGCGAGGCACAAGGGGGTTTCAGGTCTGGAAGAGGATGTTCGGATCAAGTTTTTCTTCTCACTCCGCAACATCGTAGAGAAGCATCTGGCAGTGGGGCGGAAGGTTTTACTGCGGTTTTGTAGATCTGGAGAAGGCATTTGACAGAGTTGTGCGAAAGAGACTTTGGGACATTTTGCCAGAGTATGGTATAGATGGCACTCTGTTGCGAGCCGTCCATTCCACTTATCTGGACTGCAAGGCATGCGTACGGGTGGGTGGTAACAGGTCACCCTGGTTTGACGTTAAAATCGGCGTCAACCAGGGTTGCGTGTTGTCCGCTAGACTGTTTATAATATATCTGGACAAAAGTCTTCAAAGACTGAAAGCGATGAATGAAGGTGTACAAATGGGTGACTTAGTGGTAAACCATCTACTTTATGCAGATGACGCGGTTTTAATAGCGCCAACAGCCACTGATCTGCAAACACTAGTCACAGTTATGAAAGACGACTGCATGATCAATGGCCTACACTTGAATGTGAAGAAAACCAAGATTATGGTTTTTGAAAGGGAAGAAACCAGAACGAATGTAAGGATTGTGGTTAGTAACGATGTGCTGGAGCAAGTGAATGAGTTTGTATATCTTGGATGCGCCTTCAGTAAGGATGGGAAATACACCGCTGACATAGAGAGAAGAGTGAGTGCAGGGAACAAAGTGAATGGTGCGAAGGGAAAGCTACTCGGGAGCCGGCACTTAAGCCATAAGGCGCAGCTGGCCATACATAACGGAGTTCTTGTCCCAACGCTGTTATATGGTAGCGAGAGCTGGGTATGTAAGAAAGAGAATAAAAGTAGGATAAATGCGGTAGAAATGCGAGCTCTGCGGAAGATGTGCGGAGTGAAGCTGACCGACCGCATTAGCAACAGCATAGTAAGACAGCGAGTAGGTATGAAAGATAGTATCGGTCTAAAGATGAGAAAGGGCATGCTCCGTTGGTTCGGGCATATAGAAAGAATGCCAGAAGAAAGAATGACAAAACAGATATACAATGTGAAAGTGGAAGGATGCAGGTACCGGGGAAGACCTAGACTATCTTACCACGACCAAATAAACCGAGTCTTATCTGATAGAAAAGTCAAGAGTCTCCGTAACCGGCGCGCGTGTATGAGACAAACTATGAGAGTCGAGGAAGCCAGAGAGGTATGTAAGGAAAGAACCTGTTGGAACTCTGTACTCTCTGCCTACCCCGCAAGGGATCTGGCGTGAGGTTATAGATAGATAGATAGATATATAGAAATTATCAAAAGTTGCTGTTATTCGTTAACATACACATATATAACACAGTAAGCTATATTAAACAAAATTTAACCATTATTCAAAGCAATACGGCTACTTAAAAACATTCCTATTACACACATCAATATGCACACAAAAGTTAATTATTTATAAAATTTCGTGCTTAATTTGGGTACCAAAGAGCTTAAACAAATAATAGAAAACTCTTAAATCTTCGAATATGACAGTTAAGTCATATTGAATTCGTAAAGCAATAATCTAGTTGTGGTGTCTAAGTTCTTGCGTTATATGTGTTACACCTTGTATAATAAAATAGTTGTTATTTAGTACATAAGAACAACTGGTAACTTGGATATACCATGCAAAAATTGGTAAATAAACCTGTTTATGTCAGTTAAAATTTTCAATACGTTAAAAATTTAATTTAGACCAGTTATTTTGAATTATGGTTTTCTAATGTAAGGTATCTTATTAGGCTACAAATTCCATATAATGTTATGTTTAAGCCGATATCTAGAATTATTGTATTGTACATAGAGAAGACAGTTTTTCCGAATAAATACTTCTATCTCTATATCATCACACCAGATCAGTTACAGTTACTCAAGCAGAGAGTACAGAGTTCCAACAGGTTCTTTCCTTATATCCTCTCTTGCTTCCTCCACTCTAATCGTTCTCTCTTGGCTCTCTCTTCTCTCTTGGGTAATATTTGTAGTTGCTGAGTTTTTCGCCAGTTCTTCTTAGTGGATGCTACGTACCGTACCGGTGCCTTACGGTCAAGATACGAGAATCACTTTAAGAGTGAGACTTTCACTTAAAGAGTAAAAGTCTAATAGGTCACTTACTGTGGTCCACAGTTAGTGACAGTGACAGTGTATTCTATATAGGAAAAATAAAGATTTTGAATTGACGACAGCCTGGTCCAGTGGTTATACGGCTAAGCCGCTCCGCCCATTGAATCGAATAGTCGCGGCTTTGGTCCTGATACGAGACATCTCTTTATTTGACTCACAAATACTTGTTTAGGTTTGAAGGTCTCGCCACATAGCCAACGCAGCGCGACGGGAGCGCGATGGTGGCGCGGCTTAGGGAGTTGTAATGTACTGAAATGTACGGCAGACGCCACACAACGCAGCACCCTCGGTACGACGGCAAACGTGACAACCGAACGTAGCCGAGCTCTTCTGTCGCGCTCCCGTCGCGTTCCGTCGGCAGTCTGACCAAATCTTAAGTGTTCGAGCATGTGAAATTTATGTTTATAATCGTAGCGACGATACAGAAATAGTTTCTAATGTGAGACTACTTTTTTAACAAATAATCAATTTTACAACAAAAAAATAAACAAAAAAATTGATGTTTACTTAATTAGACGTTTTATGGCTTTGGCTTAGCCCATCTAGTGCACGGTATATCACAGTTGCGAGGTTTTCACAACTAAGGAAAGGATTCAGAATCCTTTTCAATAACGATGCGTGAGCCGTTCGGTTCCCGTATTCGATTTTCTAACTTGATACATCGAATTGCATCGCATATGTACATTCTTTATAGCTGTGTTGAATTTTTGAACGCTGGGTATGCATTTTAAGATATGTCGATATTTATGAACGGAAATACGATGGACTTTGTATAAGATGGATTTTGTATATCGCAACCAGGAAATGGCTTTATTAGATTTTCCTATACAATCAAGCGTATCACTGCACGGAATGGCGCGGGATGAAGAATACACCCCACCCACTTTTGTATTTTCCGTCTAGCTAATAATGATAAACTGACTTAAACCCCACCCATTGCAATGATTTTAGAAGACATAGTGCACAGTTGCTTAGGCCGACTATACCTTATATTTGCTTTGCAATCCAACCTCTACTCAAATAGTGTCAACTCAACAACAAAAACTTCTTATATTTAATATTTACACATGGCTTTTGGCACGTTTTGCGCCTGTGGTTTTCGTAGCGATCACCAAGCTTAAGCAGCGTTGAACTCGGATTGAGATGGGTGACAGTGATCATTGTAGACGGAATTTTAAAGGTAAATTAAGGTTAAAAGTAAACGTAGCTTTTTAAGTAGAATGTGTACCATGTGCTAAACTGTTTATTTTTTGATATAATACCAGATACGTTACAAAAATTAAAAAAAGCAGTGTGATTAATTCATACATTTGCTATCCCATCGTTATTCTGTTCAGCTCCGCTGATAGTAGAGATAACACACTTGGATAGCTGCTGCTCCAGCTCTTTTGGAATATAGGTAACTTAGTCAGCCAACGAGTACATTAGTTATCTTTTCTTTATCTTCTATTAATTTATTTGAAGAACGTATTGATATTTCTTTAGTAAATGAAACCTGTACAGCCACATTTTCATACTTAAAGTCTCTATGCTTCCGCCCTAGTTTCCATTTAATGTGGAACTCGTTTAGTTGAGTTGGAAGCCTTTTAGGCGGCTTAGGGGGCAGTAAGGGGTACTCCGATTTGTATTAAGTACACCCACATTTCGGCGAGATTTATTTGGTCACACTGATCACATTTGGACCAAAAAGGGGGATAACTTTGGGTACTTATTTTTTAATATTATTGGGTATATTGGGTTTTATAGGATTCCTGGGGGTCTGTCCAAGAGCGTGCTCGTCGCGACCCCTGCCAGCCGCTACGGCTGCAATCTTGGTCCGAGCAAGTACCGCAGTGCGGGCTAGGGCGTCCCCCCGAGGCGACGCGTACCGGGCCGCCCCCGTCGGTACGAACATAGGCAGAAGCGGCGATGGGGGCCGCCACCCATCACGCCGGGCCCGAACTGGCGAGTCGTGGGGTGCAGAGTGCCGAATAGGCACCTGGAATGTAAGAGGTGGTATGGAAGATAAGATGCATGAGGTGATTGATGTAATGAAAGAAAGACGCCTGGATCCTCTGTGTGTAACAGATACTAAGCGAAGGGGCAGTGAAGCCTGTGATCTCCCTGACGGCATGATGGCTCTGTGGTCTGGAGTGCCACAGAGCGATCGTGCCAGCATGGGGGTGGGTATCTTGTTGTCCCGTCGCCTGGCCTCTGGAGTGAGAGATTATGGCCTGCACGATGCGAGACTTCTCTGGGTCCGCTTGAAATGAAACTGGGTGTCACTAGAGTGTTTTTGGTTGGAACCTACGCTCCTGTAAGCTCGTCGACACCCCCGGACCTGGAGAAGTTTTGGGATAATGTCAGGGAAGTTCTGGATCTGGCTGATGCGAATGAAAAGGTGATTTTGTGTGGCGACCTGAACGGATGGGTGGGAACCAGGCGGCAAACTTGCGACGCTGCTCTGGGTCTTTATGGTGATAAGAGAGTGAATGATGCAGGTAAGCTTATTGTAGATGTGTGTTTGGAAAGAGATCTCCTTGTGTCCAATACAATATTCCAACACAAGGAAATTCATATGTATACGTGGAGAAGAAATGAACAGAAAAGCATGATAGATTTGATTCTGGTAGATAACCGTCTCCGAAGTAAACTTCAAGACACCCGTGCGTATCGAGGCCCCACTCTTGAATCGGACCACTATCTCGTAATTGCGCGGTTAAGTGGTTTGTTCAGGAAGTGGAGGCACTGGCGAGAGCGTATCCCCTTCGGAGGCCTTGAAAGAATCAAGGTTGAAAGGTTGCAAGGTGAGAGCGTGAGGAGAACGTATGAAGACAGAGTACGGGACAAGCTTTTGACAGCTGGTTCTTCGGACTCAAACATAGATGAATGCTGGAATTGTCTGAAAGAGAGTTTGGTAGAATCAGCGAAAGAAGTATGTGGCTGCTCAAAGAAGCATAGCACAGCAAAAGGGGATGCATGGTGGGACACAGAGTTAAAAAGCTCTGTAGAAAGTAAGAAGAAAGCGTGGCAGGACTATGTCTCTTCTTTGAATCTAAATGACAGTATGACGGAGAAGAAGAAAGAAATATACCGGCAATGCAAGAAAGCCACCAAAACCTTAGTGAAAGAAAAGCGTGAAAGAGCTAGTGTGATTGAGGAGGAGAGGCTGACGAAGAACTTCGAGAATAACACCAAACTCTTTTGGAGCAAGGTGAGAAAGGCTCGAGGTGATTCGTCAGGCTCCAGAATGGAAAAGATAAAATCTAAGGATGGTAACATTCTTGCAGACACACAAGCTGTGCTAAACCGGTGGAGTGAATACTTTGGAGAAATGTATGAGAATGCCCCGGATGCTGGTGCCACAGACGAGCCGAGCGAGTTTGCGGCACCAGAATCCACAGAGGACATCACTATGGAAGAAGTTGAATGGGCGATACGAAGTATGAAAAATGGTAAAGCTGCGGGAATAGACATGATATCTGCCGAGATGATTAAATATGATGGAACTTGCGTCCGGGACGCTTTTTGGGTCCTCGCAAATCTTTGCTGGAAGACCGGTAGAGTCCCTACAGATTGGCGCCGCGCAGTCATAGTACCCTTGTATAAAGGCAAGGGCTCACAATATGACTGCGCCAATTACAGGGCCATCAGTTTGATCAGCTTGGCAGCTAAGATGTATGGTAAAATTATTGAACGGAGAATGCGTGAGAAGTCCGATAGAGTGTTGTGTGAGGCACAGGGAGGTTTCAGATCTGGAAAAGGATGTTCGGATCAAGTTTTCTCCCTCCGCAACATCGTAGAAAAGCATCTGGCAGTAGGCCGGAAGGTTTTCTGCGGTTTTGTGGACCTGGAGAAGGCGTTTGATAGAGTCGTGCGAAAGAGACTTTGGGACATTTTGCCAGAGTATGGTATAAACGGCACCGTGTTGCGAGCCGTCCAGTCCACCTACGTGGACAGCAAGGCATGCGTACGGGTGGGTGGTAACATGTCACCTTGATTTGACGTTAAAATCGGCGTCAAGCAGGGTTGCGTGTTGTCCGCTAGACTGTTTATAGTGTATCTGGATAAAAGTCTTCAAAGACTGAATGCGATGACTGAAGGGGTAAAAATGGGTGATCTAGTGATAAACTACCTATTGTATGCAGATGACGCGGTTTTGATAGCGCCAACAGCCACTGATCTGCAAACACTAGTCACAGTTATGAGAGACGACTGCAGTCGTCGTGAACAATTTCTTACATTTGAATGTGAATAAAACCAAAATTATGGTTTTTGAACGGGAAGAAACCAGAACGAATGCAAGGATTGTGGTTGGTAACGATATGCTGGAGCAAGTGAATGAGTTTGTATATCTTGGATGCGCCTTCAGTAAGGATGGGAAATACACCGCTGATATAGAGAGAAGAGTGAATGCAGGTAATAGAGTGAATGGTGCGATGGGAAGGCTGCTTGGGAGCCGGCACTTAAGCCAAAAGGCGCAGCTGGCCATGCATAACAGAGTGCTTGTCCCAACGCTGTTATATGGCAGTGAGAGTTGGGTATGTAAGAAGGAGAACGAAAGCAGGATAAATGCGGTCGAAATGCGATCTCTGCGGAAGATGTGCGGAGTCACGCTGACCGACCGTATTCGCAACAGCGTAGTAAGAAAGCGAGTAGGTATGAAAGATAGTATCGGTGTAAAGATGAGAAAGGGTATGCTCCGTTGGTTCGGGCATATAGAAAGAATGCCAGAAGAAAGAATGACAAAACAGATATACAATGCGAAAGTGGAAGGATGTAGGGGCCGGGGAAGACCTAGACTATCTTACCATGACCAAATAGACCGTGTCTTAGCTGAAGGGCAAGTCAAGAGTCTCCGTAACCGGCGAGTGTGTATGAGACGAACTATGAGAGTGGAGGAAGCCAGAGAGGTATGTAAGGAAAGAACCTGTTGGAACTCTGTACTCTCAGCCTACCCCGCGAGGGAGCTGGCGTGATGATATAGATAGATAGATAGATAGATAGGATTCCTCATGTTTTTTCTTCACTAGCACGAAGATTTTAAAACCATAATATGGGAAAATGTGTATTTGTATGGGCTGGTCACATCTGTAGAAGGACCGACGGCCGATGGAGCAAGCGTGTCTTAGAGTGTAGACCGCGACTTGGTAAGCGTAAGGTAGGACGGCCCCCAGCTAGATGGATCGACGACCTCAAAAAGGTCGCTGGGACAGACTGGATGCGGAAGGCGGAGGACCGTGTGCAATGGCGCGTGTTAGGAGAGGCCTATGTCCAGCAGTGGACTGCGATAGGCTGATTGATTGATTGTATCCGAGACCTTATTATTGAGTAAAAATCATTTAACAGCAATCTAGAAGCTTGCCATGGCAATAGGCAAACTTCCTATTCACTGATGCGTTTCGCTTGGAGATTTTTTTACCCAACTACGACAAAGCAGGAGGGCTCCGTTTGCAATAGTTTATTTATCTTTGTCTGTAGAATTTACATAGCTCCACCCTTGAACATAAAATACTCATTCGGTTTTTATGAATGAAGTGTCAATCCTAATAAAGAAAAAAAAGAAGAGCAAGAATCGATTTGTTATAATGGTCCGGGTGGCATAGGCGACATTTTTAACCGACTTCAAAAAGGAGGAGGTTCTATGTTCGGTTGTATATATGCTTTTTTATGTATGTTCAGCGATATTTCCGTCAATTGTATAGCTCCGGTTCAGTATAGCTCCAAGGTGGTCTCATTTTAATTTCATTGGCATTGAACCTTGGACTTAGAAGATACACCAGGGAACTCCTTAAGGATTATGGGTACGTATGACGCAATAGGATATTATGGGTATTACGTCAATCCTATAGGTGCCCCACTATAGAACTAAGCAGTATATTAGCCGACTACAAAAAAGGAGGAGGTTCATAATTCGTCCTCTTTTTATAACTGCTCTGCTTATGAACCGATTTTGATGATACTTTTTGTATTGGGTTCAGTATAGTTTTGAGGTGGTCTTATTTTAATGTTATTGGTATTGGATCTTGGACTTTGAAGATACACCAGGGAACTCCTAAACGGCGAACAACACGAATATATAGATTCCGTTATTATAGTTAATATATTATTCCTGTAGGTACCTTACTGTACAACTCAGCAAAATAATATAATATCGGTATTTAAATATTAGTAAATAATTCACTCGTCACTTAAAATTGTAAAATAAAAAACTTTTAAAAATAAGGTAAACCGACTTCAAAAAGCAAAAAATAAATATTTGAAGTCGGTGCCAAGTAACCGACTGCGCCAACCAGCACCGACTTCAAATATTATTTTTTTGCATTTTGAAGTCGTTTTACCTTTTTTTAAAAGATTTTTAATGAACAAAATTAATATGACGGATATTACACCGATTGGAAGGAAACAGCCAAGAGGTCATTATCCAGATCCCATCCCATCCTTAGGATATCTGATTATCATTTCCAGAATAAAGGTCATAGTAATATTATATGAACTTATTTTTATGATAAAAAATTTATAAACAAGCATATATTTCTCTGCTTCAAAAACAAGGCATTTCACCTTTCTCCGAAAGAACAGAGATTATTTTTTTACTCATACAAAAACAAAACAGTCTTATAATCACATTTCTTGTTCGCAAACCTCCCATATTTTCGACAAAAAGGGTAAATCGTTCTCGCAAAAAAGGCGAAGGTATCGATAATAATTTGTTGAAAAATGTTTCCTCTTTATGATAGAGTTCATACATTCACGCAATGTATGAAGACAGAGATATAAGATATCTATCTACTAGATAGGACAAATCCAAGTACAACAAATACAACTTAGAGCTCAATCAAATTCAAATTAATTTATTTCTGTTTATAATACGCAGGTATATCTTATCTTATCTTGTTGTTGGCTTATCGGACCGAAGAAACCTAAAGCGCACTTCGACCCGATGGGGTATTTTGTGATGTCCTTGCCCTGATGCTCTTACGTACCTGAAGAACCAAATACTCCCTGTACCAGGCCGTAGATTCCAGCAGGGGGAAGAGTCGAAGTTCCTCTGGATTTAGATAGGCCACTCCCAGTAGCTTCATTCGCCGCGCCGCCAAAGCTTCGCAGTTGCAGAGGACGTGCTTGATGGTTTCAGTCTGTGTACCACAGTTCCTGCATACCACGTCGCTGCAGAGGTTCATCTTATGTAGATGTTCTTTTGTGCCATAGTGGCCTGTATATGCTCCGATTAGTTGTCTTAGTTGCAGATATATAATAAAATAGTTAATATTTAGTATATGAGGCCAACTGTGATCTACCACACAAAGATTGGTTTGTAAAATTGTTTTTGTCAGTTAAAAGAGTCAACACGTTACACTTTAGATTAAACCAGGTATTTTATGATATAGTTTTCTTATGTAACGTACTACGACTACAAATTCCACATAATCTAATGTTTGTGCCGATATCTAGGATTATTGTATTGTACACAGAGAAGACAGTTTGTTCTAACAAATACTTTTATCTCGATATCATCACGCTAGATTCCTTACCGGGTAGGCAGAGAGTACAGAGTTTCAACAGGTTCTTTACTTACATCGGAAAAAAACATTGTCGGCGGTAGATGGCTGTACAGTACACCTCTGCCGCCCCCCATTGGAGATGTAGACGTGGCAATATTTATGTATTTTATTTTTTATTTTATAATTGCAGTGTTGGTGTGGCGTGTCTAGACTGAAAAATAACAGCGCATCGAAAATATTTTCTCTGTTATTCCTCGTACCATAATAGACCTTATAAACTAACACGATGTGCACACTAATTTAACGTTCTCCGAGTTACCGCGAGGGTCGAGAATCCTTTATTAAAAATATTTCAATGAATTCTTAACGTTATTGCGGTTATTATAAAAATGTCTCATTTAATATTATCGAATAAATTATTGTGCGATAAAATTGCAAGAATATTGCGCTGCGCTTCGCGGTTGTAAAGTTGTTGGTAAATGAACGACTAATCTAGTGTGAATATTGCGATTTATTTGTCGTGCGAATATAGCAATTCTTGAGTTTGGTTACAGTTAATTATGTGTTTATTCTTTTTGATTTGTTAATTTACAATTAATACACACAATAAGTCAGTTATACATATGTCGTAGTTGAAAAAAAATCCTATTAATAAGAGGAATCCGTTAGATATCTGGTGTGATGACATACATACATATACATGAGAGAGATATTAAAAGAATTCATCATCTCAGCCTATACTTGTCCACTGCTGAACATCCTTCCTAATCGCTTTCCAGCGTAACCGGTCCGATGCCACCTACATCTAACGACTTTTTGCGACATATCTACAAGATCGTCGGTCTATCTAGAAGACGGCCGTCCCACGCTGCGCTTGCCAATATGTGGTCTCCACTCTAGAATCTTTCTGCCCCAAAACCCGGCCAATCTTCGCGCTATGTGGCGCATTGCCACTTCAACTTATTAATCCTATCATCAAAAAAAGTAGTTTTTAACAACTTAATAATATACATTAGTGATTAAAGTTTGGCTATGTATACTACACTTAAACTTATTCAAATCCCTGCTATTTTTTTACTGCTGAATCTTTTAATGCGCTAAAAAAGTTACAATTAATTTAAGAAAATTCGATATTTTCTTCTTTGATATACGTTTCGAAGAGGGCACACGTGTATAATATTTAATATTACGATAAAAGTTAATTTTGTATAAAACATCTGTGCTCAATTCTCTGGAGATGCCATCGATCATGACAAGGCAATATTATTTTGTGTTCATATTTATTAGTTTTTATGTTTATTTTTTATCATGTTTCGAAATATACATCATCATGCTTATATACACCAAGTAGGGGTGGTAGAGGGGTACGGTGTACACCTACATATTGCCGACGATGTAATTTTAAGGTATTTTCATGACACTAGACGATATCTAATCGCAGAATCGTACGTTCCGAAAGTTTAAAAAAGACCGCGCGGAAGACAACTGGGCCTATTTTAAAATTGCTAGGAATCGGTGTAATAAGATGATACGTGACGCCAAACGCCGCTATATTCTAGATAATATTACATTCTCTTCTCCTGCCGATATTTGGAAATTTTTTGGTACTTTAGGTATTGGTAAGGCTCGACGTCATGAACTACCAAGTACAAAAAGTTTAGACGATCTTAATAGTCATTTCTCCACTGTTCCTCCTTTTGATCGTCTAACTGTACATCAAACTATTTCTTTCTTGGGTGGTCTTAGACGTCCGAACATTAATCCTTTTTATTTTTCTCCAGTCGACTCACATGAGGTTAAGAAGATCATTTTGGCCATCAAATCCAAGGCTGTGGGTTGTGACAAAATAAGGAGATGCATGATCATAACAGTACTTGACTATCTCCTACCGGTGATCACGCACCTTATCAATTTTTCTTTAGAGTCCGGCGTATTTCCATCTCTCTGGAGAAAAGCATTTGTCCGCCCCCTGCCTAAAATTCCCAATCCCTCCCTTCCCAGCCACTTTCGTCCAATATCCATTCTTCCTTTTCTTTCAAAAGTGCTCGAGGCCTGTGTTCATAAGCAATTCTCCCATTTCACATATACCAACAACTTAATTAACCCTCTTCAATCTGGGTTCAGGCCTGGCCATAGTACCGTTTCTGCCCTTCTCAAAGTGACTGGTGATATTCGAACAGGCATGGAAGATACCAAAGTAACCGTCCTTGTGTTGGTCGATTTCACTAATGCCTTCAATACTGTTAGTCACGATATCCTTCTTTCTATTCTCTCCTACCTTCTGTGCTCTCAAGAGTCGCTGGATTGGTTTTCTTCTTATCTTCGACGTCAGCAGTCAGTTTTGTGTGATGAATTATCATCAGCATGGTGCTGCCTCGACACTGTCGTTCCCCTAGGCGGTATTCTCTCTCCTCTTTTATTTTCCATTTTCATTGATTTAATAACTCAAGAACTTCAGTGCACGTATCATCTGTACGCTGATGACTTGCAATTATACTCGCAAGGTAGTGTGGATAACATTGCTGGTATTGTCGTCAAACTAAATCGTGACCTAGAGGCTATTTAGAATTGGTCTGACAGGTTTGGTGTTACGGTGAATCCTACAAAGTGCCAAGCGATTCTAGTTGGAAGCTCTAGGCTTATAAGCAGGGTCGATGTTGATTCTTTGCATCCACTTAAATTCAACGGGGTAGTTATCCCCCTGGGCTCCAGCGTTAAGAATCTCGGCTTGCATATTGATAAAACACCTAGCTGGCAAACACAAGTCACGGCTGTCGATCAAAAGGTTACCGGAACGTTACGATACCTGAATCGATTAAAAAACTTGCTTCCCAGCAACACGAAAGCAATGCTTGTGCAGCCCCTGATATTTCCTATCTTCGACTATGCTGATGTGTGCTACTTCGACCTGAATGCAGATCTCCTCAATAAACTAGACCGCCTACTTAATAACTGCATTCGATTCGTCTTCAATTTGCGTAAATATGATCATGTGTCGGAGCATCGATCACTATTAAAGTGGTTGCCTATTCGGAAGCGTAGAACTCTGAGGGCACTGACAACTTTATTTTCTATCCTTTATTCTCCAGTCTCGCTCGCTTATCTTACTTCTCAATTTCAGTATTTATGCTCTAATCACAATAAACATCTTCGCTCTTCTGATAATCGTCTTCTTCAGTGCCCCCCTCATACTACTGATTTCATTCACTCTTCCTTCTTCGTCCAGTCTATCCTTCTTTGGAATGCTTTGCCTTTGGAACTCCGAATGGCAACCAATCGTCCCTCTTTTAAAAAAAGGCTGCAGGACTATTTGCATAAAAGGCCGGATTCTCCTCAATGTTCGTTGTTCCATCTCGTTATCTCGCACAGTTCTAGTTCATGTATATATTGTATAATTATATATGTATGTATATATTTGTGGTATATATAAATATATATTATTTATATTTATTAATGTAACTTTTTCCACCACTTGTCTCACACCACCCGAAGGTAGACTGGCAGAAAATGCCGTAGGCATTAAGTCCGCCTATGTACATTAGTGCATTAAGTATAAATAAAAATAAATATAAAATAAATCTAACTCTTCTGATATGTAAGATACCTATAGGTGGCGGTATTTAATTCATGGCAACACGAAATAGTTTTACCTCGCTCATATGATTTACCCACGTAAAGGGTTTACTTGCAAAATATTTTATGTCAATGAAAACCACGATGGCGAATCGATTTTTCGTAATAAATTTCCATGCATAAATCGTATACTAAAATCATAACTTTATATTTGAGAAATATAAAACTAACTACTAAATATATAACTTTTTAAAAACTTATAGTAGGTTTAAGTTTTTAAAAAGTTATATATTTAGTACTTTACTGAAAAAAATGAGGCACAATATTCGTGAATGAGGTAAATATTGAATGCTGGTTCAGAGTTTATCACTGAGCTACATTATGTAGTCAGGATAAGGAAGTGTTGATTGCTTCGGACAAGTGGTTTGAATACGCGCGGTAATGACGAACTCATTTAATAGTCACGCGAGAATATAGTCCTTGGACAAACTCAAGACACCATAATCTTCATACCGATATTATTTTCATCTTACTTTGTATTCAGAAAGAGAAAGAACTATAAACTGCATATTTTCTCATGAGAAAATATACGTATACTAAATGATGTTTTTAAAAGGCTATATTTTTCGTTCCACGTGGGTACTATAAATTGAGCAAAATTTTAGAAATTGGAAATAATAGAGAATCATAATGAATTACTAGAAATAATTATTAATTATTTTTAGTAATCCAAATTTTCGTAAATCTAAATTTTACATCTAGATTGACAGACGGCTTGGTCCAGTGGTTTTAGAGTTTAAACCGCTCCGCCCACTGGATCAGGGATTCGAACCGCGGGCGGGATAAATCTTTGTGTGGCCTATAAATCTTTGTTTCGGTCTTGGTGTTTGTGTATAAAAATTCTGTAATTGTAAGCCCTACAATACAGGAATAATTATTACTAGGTATGGGGCAATATTTTTAAAATCTAAAAAAAATAACGAAATACGTGATATTTTGTTTTAAGAATTTTAGAATTTGATGGATCCCTTTACTTACAAAATAATATTTTCCTTACGTTTATCACTTTATTTTTTTCAATATTACATTTATTTTTATTAAATTAAACTTTCAAATTAACGAACGTACGAGTAAACTCCATAAAAATAAATCGAAGCGAATTTAAATCGCAACGCACAACTCCAGTCGCGCAGTGTTCGCCCGACCTAAGTATGCGCATATCGCGAGTACTTACCCACAACGCGCTGTAGCACCAGTCCCGCGTAGTCGTTGCTACAAGATCTACGCCCCGTTAGCTACGAACCGCTCGATCGTGTAATTGTATCAAATCCCGTGTAAATATTGTACTGTGTTTGTGTGTATTCGTAAATTAATTTACAATTTACTGTGTAGTGTTTTAGGTGACTGTAGCATTATTAATATTCCATATTCAAATTTGTGTGGCTTCGTGAAGTTCCAGAAAGGTTTGTACCTTGTTTTAAATTGGATTAATACTTATTTTTGTTCGGTGTACGTTTTATAAATGGAACGTGTATTATTTTACGTGTATTTTCGTGTATGTATTTAGTACTATTATTTGTTGAGTTTTAATTTTATGAGTTTTATTGATATCATTTTAAAAATAATGAACAATATTTTAAACCTTTTTTTAATTTAAGTGATACTTTTTCTATGGTGATTATTTTTTTTCTTTATTTTTGAGCTATTATGCAATGATTTTTTACAATTTAATATTTGACTATTTAATATTTTAATATATTTCAATTATTATTTTCTTTAAATAAAATACACGTTAAAGTCATTTCAATCTTATGCAACTCAAATAGAAGGGAAAAATATTAAAAATAATACTTTTCTATACAAAAGAAAACCATTTCGGAGCTAAAATAAGACTACTCAGTTCGATATGTCTTAGCGTGGGCGTCCCTAGACGTTCGACTAAATGGCTTTAGCTTTAACAATCATTAAACTGATGATTTAGCTTTAGCTTTAACAATCATTAAATGATTCTTTTTGCATTAGGTTCAGTACAGCTCCAAGGTGGTCCCATTTTAATGAAATCGGTATTTTACTTTGGACTTTGAAGATACACCAGGGGACTCCTTAACGGGGAAAGCACGTACTAAACAGTTATTATGGGTATTATATCAATCCTGTACCTTACTGTAGAACTAAGCAGAATAATATAATATAGGTATATAAGTATCAATAATTATGTTACTCAACACTTAACTTTAAATAAGGGAAACTGACTTTAAAAACCAAAAAATAAATATTTGTAGTTGGTGTTAAGTAACCGACTACACTAACCGTCACCGACTTCAAATATTTATGTTTTCCTGCTTGAAGTCGGTTTCCCTTTGTTTAAAGTAGTTTATAGTCCATTAATATATACCAAATGGTATTTAAACGCATGTTAACTTAATGGGTTCAACGGGTTCAAATCCTAGGCCGGACAAATGTAGTTTTTCTAAAGAAAACTTCCCAGTACGAGTCCAGAGTCTGGAATTAGGCCCGGTATTTGGCAATAGGCTCGCCGCTTATTACATGGGACCTAACATCGTTGGCGAAACATGGGTGTACTCAGTACACCTTTGCCACTCCCGCTTGGGAAATATAAGCGTGACGGTGTGTTAACTTAATATGTCATTCATTCTCCTCCTTGTATATTACAATTTAATTAACTATCTACTGAGGCGTTCGTAGCGTTGTGTAATCGCGGTTTTTTACCGATCACCAAGGATAAGCAGCGTTCGACTCGGTCGGCTTGAGATGGGTGACTGTTTTTTCGAGCGTTTCCGTGCTTCGGAAGGCACGCTAAGACGTTGATTCCACTTAATGTGGTAGTCGTTAAGCCGAGTTGGAAGCCTTAAAGGCGATTTGATAAGTTCAAACAGCAGGTGGCCACAAACATGCCTCCGCCAATCCGGGGTCCGCGTGGTGGATTATGTCCTAATCTCTCTCACCTCGATTTGTGTGAGAAGGCCTTCACCCAGCAGTGAAACTGTATAGGTTGATATAATAACTATCTACTGTATTAAATACAACTGCTTACACATGTTTTGCTCCATTATTCTGCGGCTATGACCATTAATTAATATTATTTCAAAAATGCTATCTACCTATATTCACGTATCCCCTAATTATAGACAAAACACATACCTCGTGCGAGCAAGCAGGTATTTCAATAAGTTAACAACCAATTCAAGTTAGATTTATTCTCCACAAGCATAACATGTGCAATACGGCAGCCTTGATTGAGAGAAACTATTTTTCGGATTTTATCGCGGTTTATTTTCGATTTTTAAGTTCCCGACGACAATAATAAACCGCGATAAAATCCGAAAAATAGTTTTATTTGATGTGTAATATTCGCGTAAATTTTAAAACTCAGTATTAGCCTTGATTTCTTTAAATGAAATTACTATAACAGATTATATAGGAAATTACTATAACCTACCCTGTACCTGTTTAATGTTTTCACATTGTATTACTTTTTCTTTTTGTATAACTTCTTACTCATATATCTATCTATCTATATCATCACTCCAGATCCCTTGCGGGGTAGGCAGAGAGTACAGAGTTCCAACAGGTTCTTTCCTTGCGTACCTCTCTGACTTCCTCCACTCTCATAGTTCGTCTCATACACGCTCGCCGGTTACGGAGACACTTGACTTGTCCTTCAGATAAGACTCGAAATATTTGGTCTTGGTAAGATAGTCTAGGTCTTCCCTGGTATCTGCATCCTTCCACTTTCGTATTCTATATCTGTTTTGTCATTCTTTCTTCAGACATTCTTTCTATATGCCCGAACCAACGGAGCATACCCTTTCTCATCTTCAGACCGATACTATCTTTCATACCTTCTCGCTTTTTTACTACGCTGTTGCGAATACGGTCGGTCAGCTTCACTCTGCACATCTTCCGCAGAGCTCGCATTTCCACCGCATTTATCCTACTTTCATTCTCCTTCTTAAATACCCAGCTCTCGCTGCCATATAACAGCGTTGGGACAAGCACTCCATTATGTATGGCCAGCTGCGCCTTTCGGCTTAAGTGCCGGCTTTTCTAACTCATATAGCTTACGAAATACCATTTTCATAATCCACGACTATCCGTGAAGAACTGTAATTGGCTTTCCGTAATTATTTTAGGTTTTATATTACTTTATTAGCTGTAGGCCTTCCACCAAATAAATAAGTATCATCACGCCAATTTCTTGCAGAGTATGCAGAAAGTTCAAATTCTAACAGACCTAGTAAGTCATCCTATACTAGTATTATTATTATTACTGAATCGTGGGTGCATTTACAAACATTTTTGTGGGTACTGCAGAAAGATTTGTTCCATGCAAGGATAGAACCCGTATCTACTGTCCATCCAGTCCAGAATCCAGTAAGCGGAGCGGTCTACTTTGTGACCATTTGAGCAAGCCGTTGCCTTAATTTATACCATCAGTTTAAGAACATAAGTTCTTATAAACATGACTTTAGTATGATGAAGTAGTAAAATTATAATATTAGCCCTATTAAGAAACTATCCCACTGTTGGGCACGGGCCTCCTCTCAAACTGAGAGGGTTTAGGCCATAATCCACCACGCTGGCCCAGTGCGGGTTGGCGAACTTCACACACCTTCGAGAAACTCTTAAGCATGCAGGTTTCCTCACGATATTTCCCTTCGCTGTTAAAGCAAGTGACAATTAATTTCTAATACGCTCATGCCTTTGAAAAGACAAAGGTGCGTGCCTGGGTTTGAACCCGAGACTTCTGACTTTGCGGTCCAACGGTCTAACCACTAGGCTGTCACTGCTTTATACATAATAGATTATACATAAATAATGTACAAAAGATGAAGCACTCACAATTTAATGCTACTTATTAATTTAGAACAATTTTTTCTTCATCAAAGCGAAGTAAATCCATCCTTAATAGGGTCTGCGCTAATTGGTACGTAAGGCAATAAACGTTCCGTGTTCAATTTAGCGGCCCCTAATTCCTATTAGTTTCATAGCCTGTTAGGCTACACGGTACTTGGGCGTTTCTCTTCATTAACACTTTAGAACTGTATAGGGAGTTGTAGCTGAAATATAAAAAAATATATTTAAAAAGACCTCTTTAACTGGCTCGTTGGTCTAGTGGCAAAGCGCTTCGCTTAATGATCACGGGGTCCTGGACAAATGAAGTTTTTCTAACGAAAACTTCCCAGTATGAGTCCGGACTCAGCAATTGTGCCCGGTATATAGCAATAGGCTCACCCCTATATGGCAATAGGCTTGAAAAATATATTACAAGATTGGAACCGGAAAGGCAGACAGACCATTGCAGGTTTCAAATAAAAATCTGACTTGGGATTCGAAATTCGTGATCGCCCGTCACACCATTATTTATGTCTTGAGTCACGCCATACGTGTGTAGACTAATGAAACTAACCGTCATGCATAACTAGATATTTGAACCAAGAAATATAAAGATGTCGTTACATTAGCGTGCGTATCGTTACATTACCGTACGTCACATTATCGGTTAAGCCGCTCCGCTCACTGGATCGAGCACTCGCGGGTTCGATCCCCGCATGGGACAAATCTTTGTGAGGCCCACAAATATTTGTTTCGGTCCGGATGTTTGTGTATGTGAATTTCGTGTTTGTAAAGTCATGATACAGGAATAATTCCTATTGTGGGGGTACGGTTTTTTTTCGACTAGCATGTACTGATAGAACTGTGGTGCATGGTAAGCTGCATTATTGGTCGAGAAACGTATAACATTGCTGGCAATCACGAGGAGAATCATACAGACGAATATAGAACCTCCTTTTTTTCGAAGTCAGATAACGGTATACTCTATATTTTCTATCAAAAAAATTTCAGCCTGGAGGCTGAAATCGTGACCGGTAAAATGAAAATACACTTGCTCTCTGTTACATTGGGACCTGACGTCATCGGCGAAAAGTTGCCTTACACAGTGTACTATTAAAAAAACACCATCACGCCTTTATTCCCTTCAAGCCGGGGACGCAGAGGTGGATCGTGTACACCCAATTTATGCCAAAGATGTTCCAGGCTCCGGACTGATTCTGGGAAAATTTAGACATAAAAACTACAATTGTCCGACCTCAGATTTGAACCCAGGAGATCGTGATCGCAAAGTGTATATTTTTTTTAATATTTTTCATTTGCCACTAGACCAACGATAAAGTCCTGTACTGATAAAAAATAACATATATTAAAATGTAGGTACTGGGGAAGACCTGGACTATCTTACCATGACCAAATATAACGTGTTTTATTTGAAGGGCAACTCGAGAATCTCCGTAACTGGCGAGCGTGTATGAGATGAACTATGAGAGTGGAGGAAGCAAGAGAGGTCTGTTAGGAAAGAACCTTTGGAGCTCTGTACTCTCTACCTAAGAGATCTGGCGTAATTATATAGATAGATAGACAGAAAATTGTGGAAATCGATTCAGTTCCCGGTTTAAAACCAACTAATTTCAGGCCTTGTTAATTACATGACGTATAGCTTGACACTGTACATAAATAAAATGAATGGCTTGAAAATAGGAGATCTGGTGTTTAACTGTCTATTATATGCAGATAACGCGGTTTAAGTAGCGCCAACGGCCACTAATCTGCAAACACTAGTCACATTTATGAAAGACGATTGCATGAACAATGGCTTGAATGTAAAGAAAACCAAGATTGAGGTATTTGAACAGGAAGAATCCATAACGAATGCAATGATTTTGCTTGGTGACGGATTACTGGAGCAAGATAAAGAATGTGCCTCTACTCCTCTCCCCGCTGTTTATCGTTACATTTTCTCAACAAACTAATTTCCGTAAACGAAACTATAAGGTCAAGGAGATATGTATCCATATTTTGTATTCTTGGCTCCCCTTCAAACAATATCTGACTGTCAGTGTTGTGTTTGCCAAAATGTTAACCCTTCTCGTAACGAACACGAATTTTTCGTATCGTTACTATATTGAAATAGCATGCTATTTCACTCATGCTAAAACTTTGTCAGATAAGGAAGATAGAAACAGCATTTAATTTGTAGATGGCAAAACGTTAGGGAATTATTCGTGTTAGCAAATTTTTTATGACAAATTGATTTCCTAAAATACTTAATTCTTGCGGCGGCAGAAAAAATGGTTGGTAAAGTAAATAGTAATTTTCTTACAACTTATTGTTTGATGTATAAAATAAAGATTGCTATTTTGTTGTTGCCAGCTAAATATTATCTGCATAGTGGATGTTTACAAACAAATTATATAAGCTATCTCGCTCTAAGACTGGTGTAAAAAATATCTAAAGTAGACTTTGAACGAATAAAAAAAAATGTTACACCAAAAAATGTCCCATAGTGAGTTTAGGTTAACTAGAATATTACATGAAATAAAACTATTTTACGGATTTTATCGCGGTTTATTTTTTTATTTTTAGTTCCCGACGTTCAGTCCCTCCCGTGACCATGGGTGCTGCAAAGTACTCGAAACGTCGGGAACTAAAAATAAAAAAATAAACCGCGATAAAATCCGTAAAATAGTTTTATTTCATGTGTAATATTCGCGTAAATCTAAGAACTCAATATGTGAACCAGTACGGACTGGAAATTGCTAATAAAATACGCCGGTTAGAAGATCTCAAGACTAAGCGCGCAAGATTTACAACATCCTTAAATTTCTTGAAGAGATGCAGAGACCACAATCTCATTCCTACGTGTGTCAAGATATCCACCAAGAAAGGCATACGAGGAAGCGCTAAGATCCTAAACCAGGCAAGTAAAAAGTTGTTACGGACGGTGATTCATCAAACCCGTTCCGATCTACACCACCTCAGCAGAAATATAGAAATTTCATCCAATGAACTAAAGACAGTGTTAACTACATTTGATTTTAATAAATGCATTGATATCTTAAATAAGCGTGAAACATCTAAATATAATGAATGCAAAAATAAACACATAATAAAATATAATAAATTAACAACTAAATCAAATGTCAAGAACAAATCATTACGGTGTAACGAAACGCAACCGTGCACCATAGACAACGAATCACGCGCAGTCATCAATCTGTCAAAACAAACATTGGATGAAAACATCGTAAAGGTCCTATCTAAAGGTTTAAATTATGCTATAACACCTCGAAGGATACCGTATGAGGAAATTATCAGCGCCGTTGAAGACGTCCTATCCAAAAATAGCATAGGAAGGGAAGATTCGGAGGCAATACGTCAGGATGTCTCATCCATGTTACGTCGAAGTTCAGTGCCCAAACTAAATCTTCCTAAAAATCAATATTTAGCGTTGAAAACCTTACGCAATAGAAAGGATATTACTGTTCTCCGCGCGGATAAAGGAAATGCTACGGTCATTATGGATACGTCAGATTACAATGTCAAAATACAAGAACTTTTATCGGATGAAAATACATACAAAAAGGTCAAGACAGACCCAACCACCAATATATTAAAACAAACGAGTGATTTAATAAAGAAGTACTCCAAAACATTGAATCTGGACGTCAAATCGCTAATACCTTCGTGCGCAAAACCGCCACAGTTGTATGGGCTCCCAAAAATACATAAACTGAATGCTCCCCTACGTCCAATCGTTAGCCAAATTGACACACCAACCTACAAATTGGCTCAGCACGTAGCGAAAGTGCTCTCGGCACTCAAAGGACACACCAGAGCACATGTTAAGGATTCATACCATTTTGTTAGTGAGATCAAAAATCTTCATCTTACTGACAATGAAACTATGGTCAGTTTCGATGTCCAGTCACTATTCACATGCCTACCTGTACGAGACTGTGTCGAAATTGTAGAAAGGAAACTAGCGGAGAACAACATGCCAGCGGAATACTTAGAACTATTGAGACACTGCCTTACATCTGGCTACTTATTGTGGAAGGAGCAGTTCTACAAGCAAGTAGATGGCGTGGCGATGGGCTCCCCTGTATCTCCCATTGTTGCCGATATATTCATGGAAGACTTTGAGGAGACAGCCCTTCGTACCTCACCTGTAAAGCCAAGTTTCTACAAGCGGTACGTAGATGATACTTTCACAATATTACCATCTGACAAAATTCATGTATTCCTAAATCATCTTAACTCCATTAACCCTAAAATTCAGTTTACAATGGAGTTGGAGGCAAATAATTCCCTAGCTTTCCTAGATGTGTTAGTAATCCGTAACCCCAACAACACCTTAAGCCATACGGTTTATCGTAAAAAGACCCATACTGATAGGTACTTAAACGGTGAATCTCACCACCATCCAACACAGTTAGCTACCGTGGGTAAATCTTTGTTTCAGAGAGCACAAGGGATCTGTGACAAGAAACATCTGGCTGCCGAGCTTCAACATGTCAAGCAAGTCCTGCACGACAATAAGCTTCGAGTCCCACGCCAACGTCACAGTGACCGAGTGAAACCAGCCACAGTTGAGCGTCTCCCTGCTGTACTACCTTACATAAGAGGAGTCACGGACAAGATTGGCTACATCTTGAAGCGTGCTTCGATTAAAACATTTTATAAGCCGCCGAAGAAGATCAGTCAATTTTTACCACCTGTCAAGTGTCAGATCCCTCTACAAGATGCAGGAGTTTACAAGCTTGATTGTGAATGTGGTCTCTCTTATATAGGACAAACAAAAAGACCGGTAAAAACTCGGGTTAAAGAACACATAGCTGACCTAAAACACCGTCGCTCAAAGAAGTCTGCAGTCTGTGAACATGTCCTTGACCGCACCCGCCATAACATCAGATTTGATAGACCACAAATCCTCGTGAAAGAACACCGATTCCTACCAAGGATGGTTCGCGAGGCTATTGAAATTAAAAAACATCCTAATTTCAATAGACAAGATGGCTGGGTGCTTCCATCATCTTGGGATCCGGTAATTAATATAATCAAATCCAAAACCAAGCATAACACTGCAAGACCTCAAGACACCGTGAGCTCATTCTGCGTAGATCGGACCAACAACAAAAAAAATAATTAAGAAGTTTGAGGGTACCCCGGAACAACTATGCCTATTGGACGTCTAACACCTCAGTCCCTCCCGTGACCATGGGTGCTGCAAAGTACTCGAAACGTCGGGAACTAAAAATAAAAAAATAAACCGCGATAAAATCCGTAAAATAGTTTTATTTCATGTGTAATATTCGCGTAAATCTAAGAACTCAATAGAATATTACACATGTAATGAGATGATTGATTTTCCAGTTTTCATCAAGTTATTCCTTACAGTCCTCTCTCGTTTCCTCCACTCTCATAGTTCGTCTCATACACGCTCGCCAGTTACGGAGACTCTTGACTTGCTTTTCAGATAGGACATATTTTATTTGGTATTCTTATCTCATTATAATCGTTTGTCCGATCCTCGCAGAATAAACTCACGGTGTCTAAATATCTGTAAGAACAATGTTTGTTTCTGGAGTTATGTCAATCTTAGGGTCTTAATCCAATGAACTAAACTCCGTGAAATTACAGTATAAAAATAAACCGCCATAAAAAAATTAAGGTGCTGATTCCCCCCCGGATCATAGGTGCCGCAAAGCACTCAAAATGTCGAGAACTTAAAAACCAGAAATAGATCACGATAAAATCCTAAAAATTATTTTATATCATATGTAATATTCGCGTAAATGTAACTCGATTAAAAAACTAGCTTTATGTCAAGAATGCCATTCTTAACCTCAATTACATCAAATCAACAAACGTCTTAAACTCTATTTAACAAAGAGCTGATAATACCACTGTGACAATACTCCTCAAATCGGTCAGTGCTCGTTATGTCACTTAGCCATTCCAATTAGGAAATCTAGGGTATTGGTGTTAAGATAGGCAATTAGCTTAGCCATAAGACGCCCGGGAAAATATTCGCTGTAACCAAACGTGCCACGTTACGATAACTTTGTGAAATGATCGAGTAAAGGCATTATAGCACAGTAAAATATATCGTTTATTACTAACATAAAAAATTATTGACAAAATACAAGAGTATTGAACATAGTTATAGGTACAGTAAGGCGCCCTTATCGCTTAAAGCAATTTCTCCAAGCAACTCTTAGGAGGACAGAGATAGTTACGATAAAAATGGGCAGAGAGCAACGATTTCATAGAATTTTACTAAATAAATAATAATAATAACAAACAATTGAATGGGTATTCATGAAAAGCCAATTTTACCTATTTATTATACACATGTATAAGAGTTAAAAAGAAGCTAACGAAAAACAAGCGATGTAAGCTCTTTCAAGCAAAAACTGCTGAATGAATTTTGATCATAGGTTGATCCTGGGTCGGACAAATGTAGTTTTTCTAATGAAAAATTCCCAGTTTCAGTCCCGAGTCAGGAATTATTCCCGGTATATGGTAATAGGCTCGGCCCCTAAATTTTAAAGGTTATTTGTTACAAAAATACAAATCTTTCCTTTTTATAAGATTAGTGTAGATTACGAGACCATTTCACGAAGCTATCGTAACCTACCGCGTTACGAGTTTTATTGGTCACGAGTCTAGACTACCCCGTTGGCCGTTAACTTGGCAATTAACTTGGGATGTGTTTGAGTAATTACATGCGCTGTGGGACCTCTAAATTATTTATTTGATGGTTTCTCGCGAAGTTATAGCTTCGTAAGTACGCTCGCCTTGTATTCACGAGGTTCAGGGTTAAAATTCTGACTTGCGCCTTCAGGTTTTCCATAGCGACATTTGGACGCCTATGAAAAGCAATGTACTGACTCGTTGGTCTAGTGGTGAGTGATGCACTTTGTGATCTCAAGGTCCTGGGTTAAAATCACTAGTCAAACATACGTAGTTTTTCTACCAAAAAAAAATCCTGCATTAATCCGGGGCTTGGAATTGTGCTCGGTATATGGCGATAGGCTCACCCCCTATCACCTAAGAACGTCAGCGAAAAGTCGGTGTATGTAGTACACCTCTGCCACCCCTGCTTGAGGAATATAGTCATGACGGTGTGTGTGCGAAAAGGAATGGTCGGAAATAACCAAATATCGTGCTAAGTAGAGTCATGGGAGAAACTTTTACCCAAAGGTGGGGCGTAATGTTTTATTAAAAAAATTAAACTTGGTTCTTGGTGAGAAAGAACTTGACGACTATAACTAACGGTGAAGAGATAAGTAGTGAGAAATCTCCAAGAGAATCTAAAAAAGTCAAGAGATATACGAAAGGATTTGCCCAAAGTTTGGGAGATAGGTTTGTTCCCTGATACCCATCAAGGATCAAACCAAAAATAAAAGAGTTCTGCGGGTTTTCTTATCTAAAAAATTGTCAGTAGTATCTGAAGCCTAAAAATATGCTGACCGGTATAACGGCCATCGAGCTGCCTTTCATCAGATCACCTAATTCTTTAAACGTCAGTTTTAGAATGAAATGAGTTCTTTTGGCGTAATATATTCACCTATTATCTGCGACATTGAATGTATGATTAAAGGGGTACGTAAATAAGTGTTGTTACATCTATAAACATAACAGTAAGTAGCTTCTACAATACGGGTTGCAGGTTTGATCGCCGTACGGAAGAAATATTTGCATTATTTATATTTGTATATGTGAAAGGACATTGTTCTGCGCCCATACATGATTTGCCCTAGAACCAACAGCAAAGAAAAAATACTATTATGATTTCAATTCTCCCATAAATTTTCGTAACTCATTTATTATTAAACGGACAAGCGGGGGAAACGTAATACTGCACAAAAGTATTAGATTTTGAGGTTATAATTTAGTAGCTAATCATACATATGAGGTTATATTTTGTAGTCAAAAATATATTAAGTGGATTTAAGGATTAATTATATTTTTTAGATAGCAGTTGTTCCATATGGCTCAAGAAAGAAGCACATACGTAGAGCTGACGGCCAACCTCCAGTAATGGAGAGGCATTTGAAGAAGAAGAATAGATACCTATCGACACGCTAAGAAACTATCTATATAAGTATTTAGTTTAACAAGACAAGCAATCCAGATAGCTAATAGGTACGCCTACTACTTTTTACAGAGTCAATTCGATATAAGTACTTAAAACACTTTGAAATATTCGTTATAGATTGCCAATTCTCCGTTAGATACGGATATTAGCTATTATTTTAATAAAATAGATTAATAATGATGGTATGGGTCAAATGTTTGTTAGTTCTGGGGCAATTTTCGACAATGTCCTTTGTATCAAGATGTATCTTCTCCGCGCACATTATTGCATTATTGCACCGCAACCATAGTTACAATTTTTCCAAGTATTTGTTTCCAGGTTGTAAAAAGTGTCAAACAGTATTCGTTGGAACGTACTTAGGCAACAATTAACGTACTTAACCTAGACCTACAACAAATGAACTTCCAGTTGGCATGTAAGCTTTGTTAAAGCTCCAACGTACCTACTGCCTGAATTCTCACAGCCAAATGTTCATTGCTTACAAATGCAATATGGATTAACGGCTATAAAGTATAACCTCTTTAGTTTGGGTATTTATTGCTGGATAAATTTCCTATTTATTCTTCGGAGAACGAAACTACCTAACTTACTAATTTAAAAAAATAAAAACACAACAAAAAATTTCAACATTGAACACCAAACTGTGACATAACACGAGCATATTCGCAAGAGTAGAAGCTACATATGGGACCTTCGGAAAATTTTATGAATTCACACCCTATTACCATAAACATAGAGCCTTGACCCCTAAAGCAATCCCTTGACAGCATTTCAGCCACTACAGTACAATGTAAATTTAATATAATTAACAGCAAGTCTCGAGGTCATGTTTTTAATTAAAATTATTTTGATGGCAATAATAATATGGCGTGAACTAGTCGCGTGACCGCAAGTAATATGTGCTATTTTAAAAATATTTGCAAATAGACTTGGTTATTTTGTGTTGTGCGAAGAATTGCACTTTGAATATAAATGTACTGCCGGTTTTAGGTACGCCAAAATTGTACAAAAAATAAAAAAAAATAAACACCGTCAAGCCGTATATTCCCCAAGCGGGGGCGGCAGAGGTGTACTGTGTACACCCACTTTTCGCCGACGATGTTAGGTCCCATGTAATAGGGGGTGAGCCTATTGCCATATATCGTGCTCATACTGGAAAGTTTTCATTAGAAAAACTTCATTTGTCCGCCCTAGGATTTTAACCCAGGACCTCGTGATCACCAAGCGATGTACTTTATCACAAGACCAACGAGGCAGGCAGTAAAATTTGTATTTAGTGAAATTTTCTGGCGGACCGATAGACTGTTTCAAGCGTTAAAAAGCTGTTTTAGGGTTGAGAAAACCTGATCATTGGTCGGAAAAGTCCGCGATAACGGTGGTTATTTTAATATGGCTTCTATTTTATGTGGTTGAAGTCTTTGATAAGGGTAATAGCAGCTCTAGTAGTCATAAATGTGGACGAGTTCCACTGACTGGGACCGGTCCATCCATGATTCACCTGACAGCTTTGATGTAGAGTTCGACGAAGCATAGAATTGTTCTTATCGTGTACATGATTTTTTCGGATTTTATGGTGGTGTTTTTTTTTCTTTTATTCCTGTATCGTAGTTGCGCTTACAATCATGAAATTCACACACACGAACACCCAGACCGAAACAAATATTTATGAGTTACATAAAGACTTGTTTTGTGCGGGATCGAACTCGAGACTACTCAATCTAGTGGGTGGAGCTGCTTAAGCTATATTTTTACGGAAGATTTCTCCAGTGACCGTGAATGCTGAAAAATACTCAAAACTTCAGGAACTTAAACATCAATAATAAACCGCGATAAAATCCTAAAAATAGTTTTATTTTATATGTACTATTTATCATCCATACAAGAACATACGTAGAACACAACCGTTCTTCAATACACGTATCTTTACCATGAATATTCAAAACACCACCCCTTTTTGACCTTACCGAGGGTTCGACAGTGGGCGTCGCGACAGCGCCATGGCCTCGAACGCCACTGCATTCCTTCGAGGTCTGCGAATGCGTGGGGTGAAAAGGAACGTGATGCTTTTGCAAATACTAGCTTGAATGTCAGGCCACGTCATTGCCGGAACGTGGATGTGGGTAGCGGAATTTTATTAGCTGTTTTCTTTGAGTGATGGTTTTGATTACGAATGCCAGTTGTGCTAGGGTATAGGGTATAGGTGATATTGGCATCGTTTGCCTGAAGAATAGGATTCAGAATTGCATTGTTATGTATTTGTGGAATAGGGAAGTGAGTAAATTTTCAAGCTTTTACCTATAGATGGAGATGTGAAAATTATCAAACTCATTCTTTCACGGAAATATTGTTTTAAGCATTTCGTGAAATTGATTAATTTTATTGATATTTATAAGTTTATTCCACCTCCCGGCAATGGATCCGTGTGGTACAGGTATGAGCTATTCTTTCTAGATTTATAAGGTGCCTATTTCCAGCAGTGCAATAGAATAGGCTTATTTATTATTATTATATAATAAGTTTCTCCTTTTTACCTGTATAATAGGTAATAAACTACATAAAAAAGTAAAAAGGAGAAGCTACTAAAGTATTTAATTTACTTTAGATAATTCATGGTGAACTTAGGGGAGGTCATCTTTGTAGGGCATATCCTGAAATAGACCTATTTTGGTGGAAAACAAAGAAGAATAATTAATTTTGTTATTTTATCCTTTTCATTTTAATTATCTTATAAACTTCTGGTGTTTGTATGTGCGCAATTCTTCTCCTAAACGACCAGACCGATTTTAATGATTGTTTTATGCTTTGGGCTTACTTGGATGGTTCTTAGCTATAATTAGACCGGGTAGGTGATGTTGTTGTCAAACGGTGGTGAAGTCGCGGAGAACTTCTAGTTTACCTTAAAATAATAGATAAATTACTCATTGACCGCGTGTCGGCAAACGTAGTGTAGGACGCCCTGTGGCTAACTGGGGCGACGATATTCGTAAGGCAGGGATTGGAAGAGGAGAGCCGAAGATCGAGCTTAGTGGCGTGCCATGGGAGAGGCCTACGTCCAGCAGATGACTGACAAGGGCTGATGATGATGATGGTGATACTCATTATTAACTTACTAGTTTATTTCAAAATATAATCTTTTCCATTTCAAATGACAATTAATTATCTTTGAATTGACGGACTGTTTAGCGCAGTGGTTAACAGCTTAAGCCGCTCCACCCACTGCATATAATAGTCGCGGGTTCGATTCCCGCACGGGACAAATCTTACAAATGTGTGACCCACAATTATTTGTTTCAGTCTGGGTATTTGTGTATGTGAATTTTCATGTTTGTTAACGAACCAACGACGCAGGAATAAATCCGAGTGTGGGGTTACGTTTTTTAAAAACAAAAAAAAATGTGTATAATTCACCCTAATCGCTAATAAAAGATAAATTACTCGTCATTGTTAAGTAACTAGTTTATTTCAAAATTATAATGACTACCATTTCAAATGACAACAAATTTCTTTGAATTTAAAAGTTACCTTAAACCACTGAACTATAAATTACTTTCAAAACCCGACGGCAGTCCGACAATCTCGTTACAACTTTCCCTATAATAATAATTGAATTAGTTTGATTACAACTCAACAGAAATCTTACTGGAACATCATTGTAGGGGGTTTTATTTAAATTTTACTCCCAAAGGAATCCTTAAATGTTTTGTTATTTGTACTTTGAGGTTATCTTGTTAATTCGCTTTTGGAATCCGGAATGAGGTAAAGAAAAAGCTGTTTATGCAGAACAAAGACTTGAATTAAAGATGACGTGTTCTGGATTAGAATTATCTTTGAGTTATATTTTATTGGTGTACACAAATACTTTCTTCTTTTTTGATGATCTTAATTGGCTGAAATTGAGCCATTTTGCCTAAATCCAATGGAATAAGAAGAAAATGAGAAACATTTTAATTTTAAGGGATGTCGCGTTCGTGAAAAGCCAGTACAAAGATCGGTAGATGACGTAATTAAGTGCATAGATAGGACCTGGCGAAGATTAACTCAGGATAGAAATATGTAGCGAAAGTGGGAAAAGGCTTATGTCCTCCAATGGGCGGAATAAGCTGAAAGTCATAATGTTGATTGTAATTTTTTATTTGTTTTTAATTGTATTTTGTGTTATGAGTAACTTTTATGTAATGATTGAAATGAATCAACATGTACTGGTGGTTGGTAGTAGTATGTAGATATAAATACGAAGTCATCTTTGGTTGTGGCTTATGTTTGCCTGGTCAACCACAATTGTTTGTATACATTAGGAAATCAGATTAAAGATGGTATGCTAAGTGAATGATATGCTAGAATACTAAGAATACCTCCCTACCTATTTGGAGGGCGTATACTAGGTGTCTCGTCGTGGTACTCTGCACCGGCCGGCGGGCAAGGGATTTTTCGACCTCGCCGGCGAGGTCGGTGTCTGATTCTGTGTGCGGTACCTTCACCCGAAAGAAGGGATGTAAGAGAATCGGGAGGTTCGGTGAGAACATGCCGCGGACAGCGGTAGCGGCTGATAGGAGGGGAGATAGGTTCGTAGTTGGCGGCGGCTACGATTAGCGGATTTCTATGATTAGACGCGTTCGCGAAATATCGGTTGGCCGCCTTTTTAATAAAGGCGCGAATGGGTTCGAGACTGATATCGGAATAGTGTCCTACTGCTAAGCAAAGGCCTTCTCCCACAAATCGAAGTAAGACTGATAAGGTACTCCGGATCTATCACATAAAGTATCACCCGTGCTTTTCACAGCACGGAGACGCTCGAATATAAAAATGATACAAACGGTCACCCATCTCAGACCGACCAAGCCTAACGCTTTTTAACCTTGGTGATCGATAAAAGCACGTCGATCGCACAGCGCAACAAGCGCCAATGATTGAAAAATCCCTTAATGGAACTAACGAACCATGTTCCAATATTACTTGCTTGCTCCAAGTTGGCAGCTTAACCGTACTTCAATAAACGTGCAGACAAGTTTTAACGAGTTATTAGCTATCGTTCCGCCATCCGAACCGGTGTAATGGAAAAACGTCGACATAGCGTAATACGCCAGTTCCACTTAAACATTAATTGTTTGTGCAATACCAATCTCGATGAACCTTTCAGCTTAGGTTTATGCACAAATAGTATTATAAATAAATAATAAATAAACCACATACAGACTATAATGGCAATTCAGTAAAACAGTATTTAAATATAAAATATTCTGGCCGCGGGTCGCTAGCGCCTGAAGTAAGTAAAAAGAACCTGTAAAACAGGTTACCAGGTCCTTAAAATAATAACATGTCACGAATTTAACATTAATATGTTACTGGTGTAGAAAGAACTTAAAGGTCTAAAATGAGACAAATTATATTTGTTTCATGCTACCAAAAACTACATTAGGAAATATTTCTATAATCTTATTGGGAGATGATATACCTCAATAAAATTTGGGTTTAATGTACAAGTATGCTTACAAGATTACTTAATATTTTAAGATACTTATAACACTCGTATCTCTATAGATACGAGTGTTATTATGTTCTTATTATGTTCGAATGTCTATACATTTAATTTCTTAGTCTTAATTCTTAAGACTAACTTTAAAATTAACTTTTGACTACTACTCTGGCACTCTGTTGCGAGCCGTCCAGTCAACCTATGTGGACAGCAAGGCATGCGTACGTGGTAACATGTCACCCTGGTTTGACGTTGAAATCGGTGTCAAGCGGGTTGCGTGTAGTCCGCTAGACTGTTAAAACGGAGACGGATAAAAGTCTTCAAAGACTGAAAGCGATGAATGAATGTGTACATATGGGTGACCTAGTGGTAAACCATCTACTATATGCATGTGACGCGGTTTTAATAGCGCCAACAGTCACTGATCTGCAAACCCTAGTCACAGTTATAACAGACGACTGCATGAACAATGGCTTACATTTGAATGTAAACAAAACCAAGATTATGATTTTTGAACGGGAAGAAACCAGAACGAATGCAAGGATTATAGTTCGTAACAATGTGCTGGAGCAAGTAAATTAATTCGTATATCTTGAATGCGCCATCAGTAAGGATAGGAAATACACCACTGATATAGAGAGAAGAGTCAATGCAGGGAATTGAGTGAATGGTGCGAAGGGAAAGCTACTCGGCAGCCAGCACTTCAGCCAAAAGGGGAGCTGGCCATGCATAAGGGAGTGCTTGTCCCAACGCCGTTATATGGCAGTGAAAGTTGGGTATGTAAGAAGGAGTATGAAAGCAGGATAAATGCGGTCGAAATGCGAGATCTGCGGAAGATGTGCGGAGTCAAGCTGATTGGCCGTATTCGCAACAGCGTAGTAAGAAAGCGTGTAGGTATGAAATACAGTATCGGTGTAAAGATGAGAAAGGGTATGCTGCGTTGGTTCGGGCATGGAGAAAGAATGTCAGAAGAAAGAATGACAAAACAGGTATACAGTGCGAAAGTGGAAGGATGTGGGTACCGGGGAAGACCTAGGCTATCTTACCATGACCAAATAGTCTTATGTAAAGGGCAAGTCAAGGGTCTCCGTAACCGGCGAGCGTGTATGAGACAAACTATGACAGTGGAGGAAGCCAGAGAGGTATGAAAGGGAAAGAATCTGTTGGAACTCTGTACTTTCTGCATACCCTGCAAGGGAATTGGGATTGAATTTACTTAGCCGAGTAATGTGATGTGTTTAAAATTTTACACAAACCTAACTTTTGACATTTCCTACTTTTGACCAATTCTCAACTATAGAATAAAAATGAAGTGCTAAGTAAATACTTTAGTGAAAGAAACTGCAATAAGACACCAAATTACTTACTCCTAAGAATTTACTTAGCCACGTAAAGTCATGTGCTTAGATTTCTATTATACGAAATCCTTCTATAGTCAACTAATGGACATTTCTTACTTGAGCAAAAGTAAGTATGACTCAGTAATTCGGAATCTTTTGGAACTAGCCTCTAATATTACGTCTTATGTTTTGTTTATAAAAAGTAGAAAAGTTGCACACGTACTACAAAATTATGCACCGTTAAAAGTAAATCCCATTGTTTAAGTGAAGAAAATGGTGTCTAATACCTGGCAAATAATTTTTGAGATTATTTACATTTGACAGTTTTTCAACTTCAGAACAAAAATGGAGAACTAAGTAATTACTTTTACTCAAGTTATTACTAGGACTGTCTTATAGATACAGCTGTGAGTTATTTTTATAGATACGGGTGAAATTTTCGTTCATTTCATGGTATTAATAAGCCGTATCGTCTCACCTCGATATGTAAAAGTCTTTGCCCAGCAGTAAAACAGAATAGGCTGATTAGTTATACTAGTAGATGTTACCCGCGGCTCTGAACACGCATGCACAGGAAGAAGACTACTCGTAACATGTTTCGTTACTAGACACTGAAAATAAGTTTAGAAATGTGATTTTTTAATAAGACCCACACACCCACTGAGTGCAATTACATGTCATAAGATGGATACGGTGACCCACAGTAGATACAGATTCGGGTTCCAGTTTTATATTACATACATATATACTCCCACGCCTTAATCCCACTAGAGTAGGCAGAGACAACAGTTTGTCACATATAGATAATAAAAAAAAAATTAAAAAAAAATCACAAATTGTTTATTTCTATAAATGTGTTACAAACATATTAACAGAATATGGGTTCTTCTAGTAAGTAATGTGACACTTCTTTCGCACTTCGCATTTTTATTATACTTATAGATTACTTCTACTAGAGCTTCTGCTCGCGACTTCGTCCCCGATGATTCTAAACAGAAATATATTTATTTTTCTGAAATTAAAAGTATCCTGTATGTTAATCCAGGTAATAAACTGAAATTTTATCGGTTCAGCTGTTTTTGCGTGATTGAGTAAAAAACATCTAAACATACAAACTTTCACATTTATAATATTAGTAGGCCTAGTTCCTGCCCGCGACTTTGTCTGCGTTAACTTTAGACAGGAACTTAACACTTTTCCGGGATTCAAAATATTCTAAGCGTTATTCCAGGTAATAAACTGTCTCGTGTGCCAAATTTAACCCAAATTTTTTTCATCACCCCGTTTTTGCGTGATTGAGTAACAACCATAAAAACTTTCACATTTATGATATTAGTAGGAAGTAGGATACATCATCATCATCATCATCTCAGCCTATACTTGTCCACTGCTGAACATAGGCCTCCTCAACCGCTTTCCAGCGTAACCGCTCCGATGCCACCTGCATCCAACGACTTCCTGCGATTTTCACAAGGCTAAAAGGTTTGTCGTCCTAGGCTGCGCTTGCAAATACGCATACAGGATACATAATATTATGTATAAACAGATGAGACTACAGTTAGATACTACGATACTGACACTTCTTTCGCACTTCGTATTTTTATTACACTTATAAATTATTATGAACTATGGTCCGATCTTGCTTGAAGTTACTAACAACGTTATTCTTACAGCTAGTTATGGTACAGATAAGTTTTAATGAGTTATTAGTCGTCGTTTCACGATTCAACCCAATGCAATGGAAAAATGTCGACACAGCGTAAATGTCGTAATATCGTTGTTATCAAACCAGTATCTTTTATGTACTGAAAGTATAACTTTGGGATATTGAATAAAAACATTCTCCTGTTAGAAGGTGATTTTTGAAGCATATTCATTAGCAACCACAATTCACCGCGTAATGCTTAGAGTCACATAATAGTCCTTTTATACGAAAATTTGGTTAGTATCTATGTATCTATATCATCACGCAAGCTCCCTTTCGGGGTAGGCAGAAAGTACAAAGTTCCAACAGGTTCTTTCCTTACAGACCTCTCTGGCTTCCTCCACTCTCATAGTTTGTCTCATACACGCTCGCTGGTTACGGAGAATCTTGAATCTTCAGATAAGACGCGATCTATTTGGTCATGGTAAGATAGTCTAGGTCTTCCCCGGTACCTACATCCTGCCACTTTCGCATTGGATATCTGTTTTGTCATTATTTCTTCTGGCATTCTTACAAAGGACAGGAAATTCAGACGAAATTTTAAGATATCAGACTTTCCTTGTCACAAGGTCGTATGACTAAAAATACGATTTTACAGGAGAGCTATTTTTATAATCATTATTGTTTTAATTTTAACTATAATCTAGTTTAAATTATCTCATATAATATAGTTTAAATTATCTTATCTCGGCTAGTGAAAGTTTTTTCACCAGCGGTAGAAAAGAATACGATAATTATTATAATGAACCATTTACCGATCTTCCTACTTGCTTCTAGTTTAACAATGTCATTCTTGCAGCTATAGTCTTTTTCGCCAGACATGGGTAGGCATTGAGCATTTCTAGAAATCTAGTACCTAATGATAAAATTGAATGAAATGGAATCAAATTATAAATCGTATCCAGATAATTTTTAATGGAGAACAAATCAAAAACAAAGATAATAAATAATTAAGGAACAAGAAAAAAACAAGATACAAAATTTCATTAATTATTTACGAAACAAGCGACTCGTCAGAAAAAAAAATCTGTCAAAAAGCTTAATACATCGTGCACGTGAATCATTATTTAAAAAATCTATGAAACTATCTATTTCCGTATGTCAAGATGGCGCATTCACATATTTTATATTAATTTCTTGACATGAGCATATCATGTATTTTAATCGGATACAAAGCAATCGATTTTGTACAATTTCAAAACCAATCGATTATAACGATTTCACTGTGTCAGTCTCTAAAACACGCACCATTCCAATTTACTTAATTAAGAAATAGTTATATTACGTTTTTAATTAATTACGCAAATTTATAAACAGTTTTTGTTTTAAATGGAAATTCAAATAGACTTTTGGTTTATCTTTATATTCGTGTTTATTTTCTGCATTTTATAATATTCTACAATAAACAATGCGTGAAACGGAGTTTGATGAAACGTCCTCATACCCATGTTTCATGAAAGAGACTATAGTTATATATAAAGATAAATGTTAACGAGTTATTAGTTGTCGTTTCGCGATTCAACGCAGTGCAATGGAAAACTAAGCGTAATATGCCAGTATTCCACTGGAAAATTGATTGTTTGCGGAACACTGACCTCAATACGGATGGCTTTTTTACTGGTTATTGACTGGTTTGTGATATACTGACTCTTTTGTAGTGCATTAATAGGTATATGTTCATGAATTGATTTCATGGAATTGATACACCAGTGTGTGTGTGAGTGATGTACGCTGTTGGCCGCGAGGCCTTTACAGCTTCAACGGACTTAATATTGTCTCAACTATCACTTGCTTTAACGGTGAAGGAAAACATCATATATATATATATATTATTTTAGAACACCCAGTTTCCATTGCCCTAATAAAAAAAAACATTGTCCGATTTCTTACTTACCCATTGTTATAATTCAACAGATTGTCTTAGAAGCTCGGGGATGCTTATAAGCGGTACATTGCACCTTGTCATAAAATTCTGAGCTCTGTTAAAGCCCAGATACTTTATGCTGTTCGCGTAAATTATAAGGCTTTACTAGACTTTCGGTATTTTTTATCTCTGTTTGAGAAGAGGCCCGTGCCCAATGGTGAGACAGCTTCTTAACAGGGCTAATATTATTATATTAACGATCCATATTCTGATCTTTCTACTTTTTAGGTATACCTCGTTATTTCTTCTCTCATTTAAAATAAAAAATATGTAACCTTTTACTTGATTCAAGTTACTAACAACGTCATTATTTTAGTTAGATATAGAATATAAAGTTTGTAATAAAAAAAGACAAGAAAAAGAGAAAATTAAATAAAAAAGACGAGTGAGTTTTTCGCCGGATGTTCTCTGTGGAAACCACCTTTCCATCCGGTGTGTCCCATTAGTGTCAGAATAGATAAAAAATAAAAATTTCTAATTTTTAAGTGCCCCTGCAGGGTTTATGGAATAAATTATTTTAGTTCGAGTTAGGTTGACTCGTAAAATGACAAGGTTTCATGATTCAACCAACCTAGTGCAATGGAAAAAACACAGCGTAATATAAATATAGTACGCCAGTATTTCACTAGCAAATTGATTATTTGTGCAACACTGACCTCGATACCTGAGGCTGTTATACTGGTTATTGACTCTTTTGTAGCGCATTCATATATGTTCCTGTTATACTGTAAAGGCCGTTTGGAAATTTATGGAAATAAAGATTGGGTTGTTTAGTTTTTTGGTATTGTCTTAAGAAACTATCGTTCTGTTTCTTTTTGAATACAAGGAAAATATAAATAAATAAATATAAAAATATCACGATCTTATAATCAATGAGCAAGATCATACTAAAAAAAATTTGGTTATCCGTAATAACTTTTCTTGTGAAATTGGTAATATAGTCTTGAGTGCAAAACCGGATAAAGATTTATTGGGGTTTTGCTTTCGTACAATAAAAAAAATAGTAGGAATCCTTGAAATGTACCCGATAAAATAGCTATAGGCTTGTCCTTTTTCAGAATCAGAATATTTCTTATTCAAACCATTACAGTATTAATGAATCGTCAGAATAGCAACAAAGGAAATCAACACAAAGCAACACTTCGTAATGACATTCCGTTTATATTGGAATCTAAAATCCTCGTTGAAATGCACACATTATACCTTTGCTACCCCTGCTTTTGGGATGCAGGCGTGACTGTGTAAACGTTCCATGCCTTCCCACCACTGTCATTCCTGTAAGCCAGAACCCACAATTGTCTACATTGTCGACTTCATACTAACAATGTCCTTCCCGTGACCATGGGTGCTGCAAAGCACTCGAAACGTCGGGAACTTAAAAATCAAAATAAACCGCGATAAAATCCGAAAAAATAGTTTTATTTCATGTGTAATATTCGCGTAAATCTAAGAACTCAGTAAATGTCCTATTTGCTCCCGATCCCTATATTATTTAAAGATAGCTAATTTAATTTCGTTTCATTCAGAATCAGCCCGAACATCGGTCATATCGAACGATTACCAACATAATCTATCACTGGCTAAATGTAATAATGACACAATTCAAAATATGATTATTTAAGTTAGCACTCTAACTCCAATGCTATAGAACTTAATATTTTATGTTCTTGTTAGGTTCTAGTTATACTTTAGCTAGTGATATGGTCTCCGTAGAAAGAAAATAATTTTAGCACATACATGTAGTGTTATCAGATGGAGGTCATAACAGTCAATGAAAAGTAAAAACGTCTTCTTCTTTGTTTGATTAGTTTCTTAAATACTTATTCTTTAAATAAAACCTGTACAACGTCTTCAATAGTCTTTGTTCAGCTTTTCAAAGCGTTCTTCCATCACCTTAGTAACCGTCTTTCTGACATCATTTCTGGCCATACATATCATTGCTTCTGACCACCTTCTGACACTCTTAATTTAAAAAAATAATAATAATCAGCTAGCATAAAGTATTTACCTAAGCGTTTGGTCGCCGACAGCGCGACGGGAGCGCGACGGAAGCGCTCGGCTTCATTTGGTCATGACCTTTGCCGTCGCGCTAAGCGGGGCTGTGCTGTGTGGCGTCTCGCGTACATTTCAGTACATTACAATTCTCCAAGCCGCGCCACCGTCGCGCTCCCGTTGCGCTGCGTCGACTTTGTGGCGAAACCTTAAATCCTATCAAAAAGTCCACATATCCCACACACATACATGTATGTACAGTCATGAGCAATAATACATAAGCATTTTAGTACTTTTACATATCACGTTTTCTTTCAATCTCATGGACACATGGCCTTAAGAATATTCAATCTACACCGCAGATTGATTCCGAAGTCGGGCGATACAATTTATGTTTATGCGAAAGTAAAAATATTCTAGGTTATTTATGGACAGTTTGAGTGTATTTGAATGAGTTATTTATTACTTTTCACTACCTCGTTAGTGTAGTGGAGAATAATGCACTTAACGATAACGAGGTCCTGGGTCGAAATCCTAGTTCGGAAAAAATGTTTTTTCGATTGAAAATTTTCCAGTATCAGTCTGAAGTCTAACAGCGGCTGGTATAATAGGCTCAATAGGCTCGCCCCCTATTACATGGAAAGTAACAGCGTGGGCGAAAATGAGTATTCAAATTACCTCTACCATGAGGTATATTCTAAAGTGGAGACTACGTATTGGCAAGCGCAGCGTAGGACGACCGCCTGCCAGATGGACCGACGATCTTGTGAAAATCGCAGGAAGTCGTTAGATGCAGGTGGTATCGGACCGGTTACGTTGGAAAGCTATTGGGGAGGCCTATGTTCAACAGTGGACAAGTATAGGCGATGATGATAATGATGAGGAATATAGGCGTGACGGTGTTAATTATTTTATTTCTGTATATGTTTGAATAGGGTTGCACGCTCGCCCTCTTTTCCGGTGAATCTGTTATGACCTTTCGGCCAGCAGTGAAGTCATTTACACACAAGACGGTCCCCTTAGCCCTATTCCGTATTGTTTCCAAGGACAAGCAGCGTTCAGTTTGGTCGGTCTTAAATAGGTAACCGAACACGAAGACCTGGGCGTAAGTCCTAGGCTAGACAAAATGTTAGGTTATTGGAAAATTCTCAGTAGCAGGCCGAAGTATTAAATTATGCCGGGTTTAATAGTAATAGTCTCACTTACTATTAGATTAAGAACTTTTTAATCTCAATCCATCTTTTCAGCCTGAAGACTTCAGGAAATATAGCTTCAGTAGTTTTTAAATTAAACAATCAATAAACCATACCGTCATAACATTTTGAGCCAGATCCCTCTGTAACCAACTCCTGATAACCAATTTCCGACAATTTGGCACCAGTTTCGGCAAACCTTATTTATCAACGTTTATAAGGTCCGTCCGAGTCGCTTCCTCTCCCTCGAGATAACCGTCCAATATTGACTTTATTTATATCGTGAGGGAATAAAAAAGCCAATATCCATATGAGATGAAAGGAAAAAAAGGGTTCGAATTGAACTTTCGACTTCGCGGCTCAGTGGGCAGTTTATATTTACTGTAAATAATAATATATTGTTCCACTGCTAAGCAAAGGCTTTCTGTCATCAATAATGTTGAGAGGCAATAGGTCTTACTTCGCCACACCCGACTCAGTGCGGATTGGTGGAGGCAGTTCTGTGGCCACCTACTGTTAGAATTTATTAAGTTGCAAGACTCCCAACTTAGCCTTACGAATACCAACTTAAGTGATAACCGTGACAAACAGCTTTATAATTTTATAGACTAATGTATCCGTGTCCTATCTGAAGGGCAAGTCAAGAGTCTCCGTAACTGGCGAGCGTGTATAAGACGAACTATGAGAGTGGAGGAAGTCAGGGAGGTAAAGAAAGAACCTGTTGGAACTCTGTACTCAAACTCAAATTTACATAGACCCTGCGGGGGTGCTTACAAAGTGTCATATTTACATTTCTTTTCTTTTAACTTACTAATCTACCACCGGATTGGAACGCGGCCTCCACTGAGAAGATCCGGCGAGAAACTCAGCGGGCTTGTCTTTTTTGTTTAATTCTCCATTCATATTTTTTCATCATTTTTTTATAGATACATATATTTTTATATTATACAAATTCATTAATGCGAACCAGCTCCAGTGTGATGCCTTACAACTGATATAGAAGACTATTATTAAATATATGCTATAATTAAAGGCTAGAGGATTCTGGGTGGACCAGTCTCCACAAGCAGCACCCGTTCACGAGTACGACTACTTGAGCTTCCATCACCTCCCTCGACCATATTATAGGGAAGGAAGTGACCCGCACCAAATAGACACTGCAAGCATAGACTTTTAAGTGAGCATGACCAATCCCAGACCCCAGAGTGCAGTCAGAAAAAGTCTACGAAAGGAGCAGTACTTCGAGCTCGTTTGGCACGACACGCTATATGATACTCTCTGCCTACCCCCCAAGGGAACTATATAGGGATAGATAGATAGACTAATGTATCCTAAGCACTCGCATCAGCGTCATACAATCCCCGGTCCGCGGCCAAATTCGGAACTAACGCCGTCATCAAGTGTAATGTGACGACATGCCAGTCGCAGAGTTCCCGTTTGCTATGAAATTTACCCAAGTTCGTTTTTATATTAGTAGGAATGTCTTATAAGGTATTTTTTTCTTGTTTTATTATTCAATTTGATTTCAGAGTCCACATGGTGCAGCTTGATTCATTTCGTTGAGCAAGTGTGTCAACTCTTTCGATTTACACTGTGCGAACCCACCTGTTGAAATATCCCTGGACGTAACAAAATTTTACTAAATGTTAACCCTAATTTGACTCCAACGCCTGTCAGTGTCATCCATAAGTAAAAAAAATCTTGTAGCACTATACGTTATTGCATGCTAAGAGCATAAACCATTTGACGTTATAGTAACGTTGTCAAGAAAGCGTGATGTCACGCTGATCTTTATTTATATAATAATATATAATATCAGCCTATACTGCCCACTGCTGGAAAAAGGCCTCCTCACACAAATCGAGGTGAGAGAGATTAGATCATACTCCACCACGCGGGCCCAGTGCGGATTGATGGAGGCAGGTTTGTGGCCACCTGCTGTTGGAACTTATCAAGCCGCCTTTAAGGCTTCCAACTCGGCTTAACGACTGTGCCGTCCGTGCCTTCCAAAGCACGGAGACGTTTGAATATGAAAATGCCACAAACGGTCACCCATCTCGGGCCGACCGAGTCGAACGCTACTTAACCTTGGTTATCGGTAAGAACACCGCGGTCGCACAGCGCTACGAGCGCCTCGAAATTTCTAGATCTTTATTTACCCAATTTAAAATATGAAAAGGATGATGATGTCAATTCGATAGGGTTATACGGTTGAGCTAACAGCAATCTATTCATGCTAAGCCCTCTGGATTTGCGCGTTTATATATGGGAGCGTTTATACGATGCAACTAACTCACGCAAGTGCCTCAACCCGTACCAGTTACTTGTGACACAGAAAATCGCTATTTAAGCGCTCACATGACTCAAATATATCGGTATAAGAGGACTGGTAATGCCGATAAACTATCATAAGCACTCGCATCTGTGCCATACATTATTGCACTCTGAGGATAAATCACAAACCATTTGACGTTATGATAACGTTATCGAGAAATTGTGCTGTCACCTTTAACTTTATTTATCAAGTTTTTAGAATTAAAAGAATGGCATATCCACTCGATAGCATTATGCTGACGCCTATATGTGCGTAATACATCAGAGGACTCGCACACTTATTTACACACACACACCGCCACGCCTATATTTCCCAAGCAGGGGTGGCAGAGGTACACTGAGCATACCCACGTTTCGCCGACGATGTTAGGTCCCATGTAACAGGGGGCGAGCCTATTGCCATATACCGGGCACAATTCCAGACTCCGGACTCATACTGGGAATTTTTTGCTAGAAAAACTACACTTGTCCGACCTGGGATTTGAACCCAGGACCTTGTGATTACAAAGCGATGCGCTTTGCCACCAGACCAACGAGGCAGTCACACTTATTTACGCGAGAGTTTAAGCGATACAATTAACTCGCACAAGTTCCTCAACTCGTGCCAATTGCTATTTAAGTGCTTATCTGCTATATGACAGAAATATAGCGGTATAGACGGACTGGCGTTACCGATTAGCTATCATAAGCACGTGCATCTGTGTTATACGTACGTTATTGCATGCTAATTAGCATCCAGTTACATGGATGGTCTTTATGGGTGTAGTAGGATACAACGAACGACGACGTGTCCTCTAAAATCTTTGATTACGATTTTAAATGGTTGAGGTACTGTCATCTAGCTACTTTTTGCTAGACTTACCTAGAAGAAATGATATGTGTTTTGAGTGTATGTGTGTCTATTTCTTTGGCTCGTTCTTTACAATGAATTTTAAAATTACGATATACTAGTTTGTACCCGCGACTAAGTCCGCGTTGACTTTAGACAGGAACCTAACATTTTTCCGGGATACAAAATATCTTGTGTATTAAACTATCCAGGTAATAAACTATCTGTAAGCCAAATTTCATTCATATTCGTTCAACTGTTTTTGGGTGATTGAGTATCAAACATTCAAATATCCAAACATACAAAATTTTCATATTTATAATATTAGTAGGAAATAGGATTATTAGATTCACCTTAAATTAAGCAAACATGAACTATACATCATAATGTTCAAATCCATCGATGTGACTCTAATGTGATACAAATAATAATATCTACTAATGGCATTTGCGAATAAAAAAAGAAAGGTTATCTGAACAAAAAAATAATGCATGTATCAAATAAAAGACCATTTTGACAAAAACTATAATTTCTTTTTCGTTTTAAACGAATTAATTATATTTGACGTACTCGTTTTTTTGTGTTCATACAATAATTTGTTCTTATTATTTCTAGTATTAACATTGACTTGGCATCGCTTTATACTTAATTGCGAACGCGTTTTCTCGGGAGGCCATAAAAGAAGCGAGCGAGTAAACAGAGTGGCGACGGCAAGGAACTTGCTCTGCATTGCGGCACACAAGTTGTTTTGCGATTCTTTGATTAAATAAAATGAAAACCTAAGGGGATTGACTGAAATTTTTCTCGAAAAACAACAATATTGCATCGGATTTTGTGGGTTATTTATTCCGATACTCATAGCAGTGCGAACGCGATCATCAAGCGTTCAGTTCGGTCAGTCTGAGATGGGACGCAGTTTGTGGCATTTTTATATTCGAGTGTCTCCGTACCTCGCAAGGTACGTTAGACTCAGTTACCAAGGCTCACTTAGCACTTCATGGTAGTCTTTAAGTTAAGATGGAAGCCTTATAGGCGGCTTGACAAGTTCCAACATCAGGTGGCCATGAACCTGTCTTTGAAATTCCGCTTTTTGTCAGAGTGGTGGAGTTTGACGAATTCTTTCTACGATATTTTTGCCCAGAGAAGGCGTTTGCCCAGCTGTGGGACAGTATAGGCTAAAATATTGTATTTATTCCCGAAGTAATTTCTTAGAAATAAATTGGTCGGTCCATTGTGGCTTCCAAACACTTGCGTATATTGGCATTCAGTTTTATAATGTATCTTAATGTTTTATGAAAATAGACTGAGTGAATTCATAAATTTATATCACTGAAATAAATGGTGCACGAAATTGTTCGGCATATTACAGACATTCTGAACGCCCACGTTTAAGAAAATAATCTTGAGAATAGAAGGTCAGTTTCTTACTAAGATGGCGTCATGCTATGTGCATACTATGATGTCGTCGTGATATTCTGTGTCGTCTCGTCTTTTGCCAAAGACTGATACCTATTATCTATACTAATATTATATGGAGGAAAGATTTGTATTTTTGTATGTTTGTATGTTTGTAACGAATAATCTCAAAAACTACTGGTCCGATTTTAAAAAATTCTGTCACCATTAGAAAGATTTCTTATCCAAAAGTAACATAGGATATATAACATAGACCCGGTAGCGCTGTTATCGACCGGGTATGAAGTCGCGGGAAACTGCTAGTTGTATAAAAGATGGATTCTAGTTATGCCACTGTATTAGCTAAAAGAATAGGACACAGGCTTCCCCCATGGGTACATATAATATATCAATGTCCGAACCCAAAGATCGCCACAACAACGGGTTATGGGCTTTTTGCATCCATGTTTTCGGCAACCGCTATGTACCTATTACAAAAATTAAAACAAACTTTTTCATCACTTTTTTCAGAAAGTAACGCAATGACATTAAAACACTTACTACGATGGAGATATCTTTTTATTAGAGGAGTTCCTATGGCTTCTTTCCGGCTCCATCATCAGACCCAGAATACCATCCCGGTCTAAAGCACTCGTCAAGTTAAATTCAACAAGCCTAAACACGACGGAATTATATTAAGTAGTTAGGTGGTTCCATTGGCCACATTTCGGCTTCATCGGATATAATAGTGTTCAGAACCTGAATACTATTTGGTTGTATAGTACTGGTCAATACCAATCTAACATGTTCCTATGGCCACCTTCCGGTTCGTTTATCAGATAAGCTCTATAATACCATATTATTGCATTGTCACCGATCTTACATACGTATGCCAAATTTCAACTCAATCGAATACCCTCAGGTGTTTAAGAAGGGATCACATTATTTGAACCGGAAAGACAGACAGACATACGAACATTGCAAATTAAATCAAAGCTTGTAAAAAGGATTCATTCCACTTTGCTCACCTGGGTCATTACAGGCGACTTATTGGTGCCGAGAGACCACTGGCTACATGTAATACAAATGTTAAAGCTAACTTTTGCATCCCTTTTTCTCAGAAAGTCATAGAACAACTACTGAATGAGTAATCAAACGCAATGACATAAAGAAACTTATTCTGCATTGCAGTACACGAGTTGTTCTGCAATTCTTTGATTAAATAAAACCAAGTACCGGCAAGCGACTGAAAAGTTCTCGGAAAACAAATATTGCACCAAATTTTAATGGCTTATTTAATTTGATTCCCGGAGTAATTTGTTGGACATCCACTTACATTTATAGCGGGATTTTGCTTAAATGAGTTGTTTTTTTTTAATGTATGTATTTTGTAGTTATTAACGACCGCTTGGTCTAACGGTCTGCGCAACATTAAAGGTTGCGCCACATAGGCTATTTGATCAAAACTTTATGGGTCTTGCTACTAAGAATTGAATTAAAATTACTTCTACCTTATGACATATACTATAATATATAGATAATGATATAAATAAATAAACTTTAGCAAACTGTTTTTATCCTAATAAATAGATTTTAGATCCTAATAAACTTTTGCATCACTTTTTCTCAGAAAGTCGTAGAACAATGAATGAGTAAGCAAACGCAGTGACATCAAAAAACTTATCCTGCAATGCAGTACTCGAGTTGTTCTGCGATCCTTTGATTAAATAAAATAAAGTACCGACGAGTGACTGAAAAGTTCTCGGAAAGCAAATATTGCATCGGATTTTTATGGCTTATTTAATTTTATTCCCGCAGTAATTTGTTGGAGATAATGGACATCCACTTACATTTATAGCGGGTTTTGCTTAAATAAAGTATTGTCTTTCTTTTTAAAGGAAAGTATGTATTTTTTATCTATCTCTCTATATCATCAGGCCAGCTCCCTCGCGGGGTAGGCAGAGAGTACCGAGTTCCACCAGGTTCTTTCCTTACAGACCTTTTTGGCTTCCACCACCCTCATAGTTCGTCTCATACACAAGCGTGTTATGGAGACTCTTATTTTTATTTTATTTTATTTATTTAGGATCACCAACATGACATACAATAATAACATTCGAAAACTTAATTAAATAAAAACTTAAACTAATTGTTGTCATATTTATAGGCAACCACGGCATGCAAATAGTGAGAACTTAAATGATTATTTAATACATTATCGTATACAAACAGAAAATGAACAAAGAATGAGAACAAAAAGTAATAAAAAGGGTTGCATGTATATATATATATATATATATTTACATGCAACCCTTCAAGAAATTCTATATTTTATTATTTTTTGTATATATATATAGGTACATGTAATTTTTTAATATAGTCGATAAGGTAAACAGGACGTGTGATACTTTTTAATCTTTTCTTTAAATTTTGCAAGACTGTTGGAAAAAATATCAACATCAATTGTTTTATGTAAACTATTATATTGCTTCGATAATCTATTGATTGGGGAGTATAACCCTAAATTGGTTTTTGAACTGTTTGTATGGAACGGAACAAATCGATTAGGTCTTGGTAAATTGCGAGGTATATTAAGCATAAATTTAGACAGTAAATCAGCACAATCAATTTTAGCATTAATAACTTTGTGCAGGAATAACATGTCCAATTGAATCCTACGGTCAGATAAAGAATGTAACTTAAAATATTTAAGGCGAGAAGAATAACTGGGAAGTTGTTTGGTTAGTTTACAACTGTACACAAGGTGCCACAGAAACCTTTTTTGAATACGTTCAATATTTTTGAATTGCCCTTCAGATAAGACACGGTCTATTTGGTCATGGTAAGATAGTCTAGGTCTTCCCCGGTACCTACATCCTTCCACTTTCGCGTTGTATATCTGCTTTGACATTCTTTCTATATGCCTGAACCAACGGAGCATACCCTTTCTCATCTTTACACCGATACTATCTTTCATACCTGCTCGCTCTCTTACTACACTCTTGACTTGCCCTTCAGATAAGACACGGTCTGTATTTTGTAGTCATTAACGACCGCTTGACCTAATGGTCTACACAAAATATGTAGTTTTCGCTACTAACGATCAATCTTTTCTATTACTTTTTCTCAGAAAATTAAGATAATTAATTTCACAATAAGATAAAATGGGCATTCACATGCGTTGATAGCGAGATTTTGCTTAAATAAACTTAATGTAAGTTTTTTTGGATTTTTTTTTTCACAGTTATTCAAGTTCGCTTAGTCTAGCCTGTATCTGTGGTTTATACTACAAATAATACTTTATTTGTCTGAAACCAAAAGATCGTCAAAATTAAAGAATTTACCAGTGAAGGAAACATGCTATCTCATTTATTTTTATTTGAACCTAGGAATTCGAAATCCACAGTTGCTAGACAAACGAGGTAGTCAGATGCAAAGTACAAATTATAAAGGAGATTCGAATAACCATATTCCGCCCAAGGGTGTCTTAAATAATTCCTTCAGTTACACCGTCACGCCTATATTCCCTGGTGAAAAGTGGGTACTGAGTACACCCACTTTTCGCCAACGATGTTAGGCCCTATGTAATAGGGGGCGAGCGTATTGTTATATACCGGGCACAATTCTAGACTTCGGACTCATACATGGAAGTTTTCGTTAGAGAAACTACATTTGTCCGACCTAGGATTTAAACCCAGGACCTCGTGATTACAGTGACGAACGAGGCAATTCTTCTGACACGTTCCATAATATTCGACAGTAAGTGCAATTTTCGTGTGGAAGGCATTTTCGTAATTAGTATAAGCCCTGTATTATCTTTTCTCCGAAATATAATTTGGTTTTAAGTTTCAACGGGACGTATTATTCCAGGGGAAGTAATATTTATCGAGTTTTTTTTTAAGATCAGAATTACGTAAGGGATCTTTTTCATCGTCAGAATTTCATGTAATATTTTCAGCTTGATATTTTCAGTGGTGTGGGGTAAGTTTTTTGTTGTAATAATTATGTTGAAAGATTAGCTGTACCCTGCGACATCGCCTGCGTGCTTTTTCTAAAAGAAAAGTACCCTAAGTTACCCCTTATAACATCAGCTATCTGCCAGTGAAAGTCCAGACAGAATAGGTATCAGAGATTAGCCGAAACAAACAGACAGACAAAAATTTTAAATATTGTGTTTTCGTTATAAGTACCGTATATACTTACATATGCATTTAGTAAAAAGCTGTTATTTTGACATTAAAAATAGACAATTAAATTTTATTAGTTTATAATAAAGACGATTGTAAAAGTTTTCACGACATTTTTCACAAGCTTACATCTAGGGATATAGTTAAACATTACTTTTTACACAGGCAAAGACTTAAAAGGAACCATAATTTTTGTAATAAAATTGAATTTTGTTTATAGGGAATCTTAAAGTGTTTGACTGCTTTGTTGTCTTCTAGCCTATTGTGCAGTTTTTTACCCACTTTTATTCAGTAGCCGAAAGACGTCTACCGCAGAAAAAAGATCCCTTCTATTACACCACATCATCACAAAATATTTTTTTTTACAGAAACACCATTTACACACAGGAAATCGTCACTTTACTTCAAAAAATGTCGAAATCTAGTAAAGCCTTATGATTTAGGCGAACAGCGTGAAGTATGCCGGCTTTATCCTGACAAATAGAGCTCAGAATTTTATGACAAGGTTCAATGTATCACTCCCGCGTCTCCGAGCTTCTAAGACAATCTGTTGAATTATAACAACGGGTTGTAAGAAAGAAATTGGATAATGTTTTTTTTTGTTGGGGACAATGGGAAATGGGGATTCTGAAATAATAATCTAATAATAGTAGCCCTGTTAAGAAACTGTCCCAGCGTTGGGCACGGAGCTCCTCTCAAACTGAGAGGGTTTAGGCCATAGTCCACAACACTGGCCCAGTGCGGGTTGGCGAACTTCACACACCTTCGAGAAACTCTTAGGCATGCAGGTTTTATCACGGTGTTTTCCTTCACCGTTAAAGTCACACACAAACACACACACACGTACCGTCACGCCTATATTCCCCAAGCAAGCTTAGCAGAGGTGTACTAAGTACACCCACGTTTCGCCGACGATGTTAGGTCCTATGTAATAGGGAGCGAGCCTATTGCCATATATTGGACACAATTCCAGACTCCGGACTCGTACTGGGAAGTTTTCGTTACAAAAACTACACTTGTCCGACCTAGGATTTAAACCCAGGACCTTGTGATCACAAAGCGATGTGCTTTGCCACCTGACCAACGAGGCAGGCTATTATACTTAAGAATAAACATAACTATCAACAACCCAAGGCTGTTAGAATATCCGGAATGAATTTACGCTCAAATTTATACCATTACATAGTCCATACGATCCCATATATATATCTATATCATTACGCCAGATCCCTTGTAGGGTAGAAAAGGATTATATAGTTCCAACAGGTTCGTCCCTACATACCTCTCCGGCTTTCTCCACTATCATCGTTCGTCAAATACACGCTTGTCGGTTACGGAGACTCTTGACTTGTCCTTCAGATAAGATCAAGATCTATTTGGTCATGATAAGATAGTCTAGGTCTTCCCCGGTACCTACATCCTTCCACTTTCGCATTGTATATCGGTTTTGTCATTCTTTCTCCTGGCATTCTTTCTATATGCCCGAACCAACGGAGCATACCCTTTCTCATCTTTACACCGATACTATCTCCAATATACTGTACGTGGACTTAATTACAATGTTGTCTACTTCAGAACTTCTTGTGGGGACGAAGTAAGAATAGCGATGATTTCCGTTCGAATAACCGACTTGCAGTTGAGAGAGAAATTACCGAAGATGCAACAGATGTCACCCATCTCAGACTGATCAAGCAGAGAGCTACTGAACCTTGGTTAAAGCTAAAAACACCGCACTCATGGTTACGAACACCTTCGCTATGCTTATAACGCTAGCCGAATGTAAGAACGGCACAACTCAAAAATATGATAATTAGATTTAGAACTTTAATTTCATATCTTAAAGTGTAATTTCACATGTTCTTGATTTCTTACTTAACCCGCTCTTTATATTTAATACGAAGTATACAAATGTTATGACGTAAGCAATTTAAAGTTATGACATTTTCATTACGACTTTTGTTAAATGCGGTTACCGCATGAGGTTTACAATTTACGACAACTGTTTCCGGTTTTAAATGATATTGTTTGGGAAATACATGCGGAATAATGTACTATATAAATGGAGATAACCCCCAATGCCTAAAAACGAAAGTTTTTAATCAGTGCGTCCTACCTGTAACGACATACGGAGCCGAAACGTGGCCACTCGCTGTGCGGCTTGCCCACCAGTTCAAGGTCGCTCAGTGAGCTATGGAAAGAGCTATGCTCGGAGTTTCTCTTAGGGATCGAATCCGGAACGAAGTTATTCGTCAGAGAATCAAGGTTACCGACATAGCTCAGCGAATTAGCAAGCTGAAGTGGCAGTGGGCAGGTCACATATGCCGCAGAACCGATGGCCGTTGGGGCATACTGGTTCTTGAGTGGAGACCGCGTGTCGGCAAGCGTAGTGTAGGGCGCCCTGTAGCTAGATGGGGCGACGATATTCGTAAGGCAGCGGGCAGGGATTGGAGAAGGAGAGCTGAAGATCGAGCTCAGTGGCGTGCCATGGGAGAGGCCTACGTCCAGCAGTGGCAGTCCACTGGGCTGATGATAATGATAAATGGAGATTTAACGGGTATAGTTAAACTACAAAGATAAGTCACTTTGGCACTTTAGCAGTTTTCTGATTGTTGTAGTCTTTTGGCATGCCATTCGTGCGCCTAGTTACTTTAGGAAAATCAAAATCAGAAGTTTATTTGTTAAGAAGTATATTATATTATACACAAGTTGTTAGTTAGGTAAGTATACAAGGTGTATCGTAAATAACTCACGACCTCAGACACCCGATGAGGTAATTGCTTCACAAATTCAAAACGAAAAACAAAATTCAATATTTAAAGTTTTTCCCCTTTTTAAGTACTTTTATACCCCAATTAATAATGAAACTTGTATGTAAATGTCTGTGTATTGACAAATACGTTTTAGAAATTATTTGAAATCTTTGTATTGCTTTGAATCAAGAATAAAATTAGTTTGTTATAGCGCACTGAAGGAGTAACAGCATTTTGAACAAGTTAAAAAAAAAGTAAGATGCATTAAAATTGTTGGAATCAATTCAGCTACCGATTTAGAACATACTGATTTTAGGTCTTGCGTTATTTATGTTACACCTTGTATATGACTCAGTATGTTTTGCTCAGGTTCATACAAATATAGTCAAAGCAGCGTTGGGCAGTATTTAACCATTTTTTTAATTGTAAGATCAATCAATTGAAATTTCCATTGCAATTAAATGAACCCTCCTTAGGTTCTCCTGAATAACAATGACTTTTGGACAGCAAACGCCTCATTCCCACTCGTGACCTTGGGTGCTGTAGAGCACTCGAAACGCTGCTAACTTTTCCGAACTTTAAAATCAATAATAAACATCAATAAGTCCGAAATATTTCATTTCTTATTTTTTCACAATATTTTTTTTTGTATTACTTCACAATTAATTTCATAAATCTGAAACAAGATCGAGTGTGCGCTTAATAAAAGATTAATTTAAATTTTTTGTCGCTATTATCAATTTTAATGTCATGCGCTCAGTTTCAGAGTACCTTAAATTTCGTAGAGAAGCATCTGGCAGTGGGTCGGAAGGTTTTCTGCGGTTTTGAAGACCTGGAAAAGGCGTTTGACAGAGTTGTGCGAAAGAGACTTTGGGACATTTTGCCAGAGTATGGTATAGTTGGCACTCTGTTGCGAGCCGTCCAGTCCACTTATGTGGACTGCAAGGCATGCGTGCGGGTAGGTGGTAACAGGTCACCCTGGCTTGACATTGAAGTCGGCGTCAAGCAGGGTTGCGTGTTGTCCGCTAGACTGTTTATAATATATATGGATAAAAGTCTTCAAAGACTAATAGCGATGAATGAAGGTGTACAAATGGGTGACCTAGTGGTAAACCATCTACTTTATGCAGATGACGCGGTTTTAATAGCGCCAACAGCCACTGATCTGCAAACACTAGTCACAGTTATGAAAGACGACTGCATGAACAATGGCTTACACTTGAATGTAAAGAAAACCAAGATTATGGTTTTTGAAAGGGAAGAACCCAGAACGAATATAAGGATTGTGGTTGGTAACGATGTGCTGGAGCAAGTGAATGTGTTTGTATATCTTGGATGCGCCTTCAGTAAGGATGGGAAATACACCGCTGACATAGAGAGAAGAGTGAGTGCAGGGAACAAGGTGAATGGTGCGATGGAAAAGCTACTTGGGAGCCGGCACTTAAGTCATAAGGCGCAGTTGGACATACATAACGGAGTTCTTGTCCCAAACCTTGTTATATGGTAGCGGATAAATGCGGTAGAAATGCGATCTCCGCGGAAGATGTGTGGTATGAAGCTGACCGACCGCATTAGCAACAGCGTAGCTTACTACGCTGCGTTTCTTAAAACCGAGTAGGTATGAAAGATAGTATCGGTGTAAAGATGAGAAAGGGCATGCTCCGTTGGTTCGGGCATATAGAAAGAATGCCAGATGACACACAGATATAAAATATGAAAGTGGAAGGATGCAGGTACTGGGGAAGACCTAGACTATCTTACCACGACCAAATAAACTGAGTCTTATCTGAATGAAAAGACAAAAGTCTCCGTAATCGGCGAGCGTGTATGAGACAAACTATGAGAGTGGAGGAAGCCAGAGAGATATGTAAGGAAAGATCCTGTTGGAACTCTGTACTCTCTGACTACCCCGCAAGGGATCTTTCGTGATGATATAGATAGATAGACTTTATTCTTTCTTTAAATTTTACTTAGTATTTATGAACCGCACATGAGGCATCTGTGACGTCACTTTTTCAAAGGTGCTGCCAGAATACCAGCGCTTCTCTAAATTTTTTATGGTGCAGCAACAGTCTAAGGCAGCAACCAGTCTAGCCCCACATAATCTTTGACATTCTAAACCTGTTGGAACTCTGTACTCTGTACTGCGAACCAAGGAAATATCCTTACCCCTCTCGCTTCATTCACTCTCATAGTTCGTTTCATACACGCTCGCCAGTTACGGAGACTCTCCACTTGTCCTTCAGATAAGACACAATCTATTTGGTCATGGTAAGATAGTCTAAGTCCTTCCCAGCAAAATTCGAAAGCATGTGCGTATTAAAAATTAAAACTAAACTAAACTAAAAATTAAACGGTGAAGGAAAACATCGTGAGGAAACCTGCATGCCTAAGAGTTTGTCGAAGGTGTGCGAAGTTCGCCAACCCACACTGGGCCAGCGTGGTGGACTATGACCTAAGCCCTCTCAGTTTGAGAGGAGGCCCGTGCCCAACAGTGGGATAGTTTCTTAACAGGGCTAATATTATTGATTATTATTTATTTAATACAATAATTGAAGGACGATTCAACGCAGTGGTAAAGAGCTTAAGCAGGTCCGCCCACTTTGACAAATAGTCGCGGGTTCGATCCCATCGGGACAAATATTTGTGTGACCCACAATTATTTGTTTCGGCCTGATATTTATGCATGTGGATTATTATTTCAAAACGAACACACACACACACAGGAACAAATCCTAGTGTGGAGCTACGGTTTTTAAAACAAAGAAATGAAAAAGGAGAATAAAGGTATAATTATAGTCAATCAATCAAATCAGCCTATTGCAGTCCACTGCTGGACATAGGCCTCTCCCAATTTGCGCCACAATACACGGTCCTCCGCCTTCCGCATCCAATCCCTCCCTGCGACCTTCTTCAGGTCGTCGGTCCACCTAGCTGGGGGGCGCCCTACCTGACGTTTGCCGAGTCGCGGTCTCCACTCTAGAACTCGTCTGCTCCATCGGCCATCGGTTCTTCGACAGACATGGCCAGCCCACTGCCACTTTAGCGAGCTAACTCTGCGAGCTATGTCAACTACTTTGGTTCTTTGACGGATAACTTCATTTCGGAGTTTATCCCTCAAAGCGACTCCGAGCATAGCCCGCTCCATAGCTCGCTGCGCGACTTTGAGCCTATGGACTAGTCTATATTCACGCCCCGTCCCGCCCAGTTCAGCGTCTTCAAGCGCGTTGGTGAAAAGCTTAGGGGATATTACATCCCCCTGTCTCACCCCTCTGCGCAGCTCAATGGGGTTGCTCTTTTGTTCCTGGAGCTGTACGGTGATAGTGGCGGTATCATACAAACATCTCAGTACTTCGATATAACGCCAGTCAATACGACATCGTTGCAGAGCATCCAAAACTGCCCAGGTTTCGATGGAGTCGACGGCTTTTTCGTAGTCCACGAAAGCCACACACAGCGGCTGATTGTACTCTTCAGTTTGATAATTAATTTTATAATAATTATAGTAATTACAATAAAATAAACGATAAGATGAAATTAATCGCTAATCCATCTTTATTTATATCTATATTAATCTGATAATGGGGTAAGATTTGTAATCGAAGAGCTCTGAAACTACGGAACCAATTTTAATAATTTCTATCTATCTATAACATCACGCCAGATCCCTTGCGGGGTAGGCAGAGAGTACAAAGTTCCACCTATTTTTCGATAATGTAGCTTTATAATTTCACCATTATATAGCTACATTATCCAGAACTAACAGCGACTTGGTAGATGGCGCTGTTATCGAGCGGGTGTCAAGCCGCCGTAAAACTTCTAGAAATTTATGATTTGAGGATAGATTAGTAATAAATGCCATATTTCAAATTTAAAGGAAAATCTCTGTAAATAGGCGATGGTTAAAAAATACACAAAAAAATATACTTCAAAATTTTAAAAGTATTTTGTTTCATCTCCTCAAATTATTAATAGACTATTACTGAGCCAGAAAACTATATCTTCGACCTCATCGTCACTATCCATCAGGTGAGATAAGGATTCACCGCTGATCAATCATTAAGAAAAAAATACATACCTATTTGAAAATACCGATGTACCATAAAAGACCGTAAAGAAAGAACCTGTAGGAACTCTGTACTCTCTGCCTACCCCGCAAAGGATCTGGCGTGATGATATATAAGCTGAATCGTAAATAACGAAGACCTCAGACACCCCGATTCGATAATTGCTTCACCAATTCAACAAGAAAGCCAAATTTCCAAATTTAATTTTGTTACCCCTTTTTAAGAACTTTTATACTCTAATTAACAATGAAACTTGTACGAGTATGTGTGCGTATTGAGAAATACGTTTTAGAAATGCATTTGAAATCTCCGTATTGCTTTGAATCAAGAATAAATTTAGTTTATTACAGCGCACTAAAGGAGTAACAGCATATTTGCATAAAATAAAGGAAAAAGTAAATACAAATTGTTGGAATCAATTCTTTTATCGATTAACGGACGACTTCAATGTTAATTTTAAAACGCATTACACAGCGTTCAACATTCGACTAAAGGATAGATTTGCCTACTACGGATAGAATTTACACATATTTTGTATGGAAAATCTGTCGAAATTTACTAACTTTGCATATTGCAAATCTAACCTTGAGCTGAATATTTAAACTGGCCATTAAAATAATCTACTTTCAGGTCTTGCGCTTATTATGTTACACCTTGTAGATGGCTAGATACATGTACTAAAATATCCATACCGGTACAATGAGTTCTTGCAAGTTTATCGTATATTTATCATTCGTACATCCCCAGGGCTCTTCCTCGTTTCGCCGCCCCATAAGGGAATAAAAAATGATCAATAAATCGCTACATGCGTGTCGTAAAAGAAGAAAGAAGCTTATTTTGGCACTTGTATTCATTCTATTTGTACCTGTTAAAATGTTTATTTGGTATTGAATGCTTTATGAGAGTATTTGGGGTGAACAGAACATGGAACACTGAGATATATGTTGGAAATACTTTATGTTGAAAGAGAGGGATTTTGATATCAAGTAACGGTTTGTTTCTTGTCTAGTATTTTACTTGTCACGAGCAGTATATAAGGACTTTAAAAGTATATGGTTGATCATATTTATAATATAAAATGTTTCTACAACAAAGCATTAAAAGATCCTTATTAATAATATATAATACGAAAGTTTGTATGTTTGGATATTTGTTACAAAATCACACAAAAACGGCTGAACGGATTTGGATGAAATGGCACAGATAGTTTATAACCTGGAATAGTACATTTGATTTTTTATCCCGGAAACATATAAAGTTTCTGTCTACGCGGACCAAGTCGAGGGCAGAAACAAGTTCAAAAATAAAATAAAGACCGTCACACCTACATTTCTTAAGTGAAAGGCGGAATAAGGGCGTGTTATGTGCATCAATATATTGCCGACAATATTAGGTTGCTATGGGCAAAATGTAATCAGATTAATATCATAAACCACCCCCGCTTGGGGAATGTAGGCGTGACGGTGTATTAATATTTTTTTAATAGGCTATTCTGTATCCCACTGCTGGGCAAAGGCCTCCCCTTTACATCTCCACACAATTCGATCCTGGGCCTGTAATATCCATGTCTTTCCCGCATAAGTGCCCAAGTCGTCACGCCATCTTCGTCTCGGCTGACCACGGCGTCTGTGACCGTCCTCAGGCGTCCATACCGTGACAATGTTTGCCCACCTTTGCGGGTCCATACGCACAACATGTCCTGCCTAATCCCACTTCAGACTTGCATTAATGATTAACGATTACAATTAAATATTGTAATCTTCAACGGTTACGATTACACTTTTCATCTTAAATCATGATTGAAAATTACAAAATGCAGTTGTAATCATTAATCTGATTACATTATGCCCATTTCTGGCTATGAGAGTGTAGGAGGCTAGAGAGGTCTGTAAGGAAAAGTTCCGTGGGAACTTTGTACTATCTGCTTACCCTGCAACGGATCTAGCGTTTTGATATAGATAGAAAGATTAGGTTTTAATGTAATAGGTGGCGATCCTAAGGGACGATTTTAGACTCTGAAAACTGTAAAAATCTCAACAGAAAAGTTCAAAAACACATATTGGCGATCTAGGATTCGAACTTGATCCTTATGATCACACAATATTCCATACCTAACTAAATAGTATAACCACTACAGTATCAGAGTTTTGCATGAGATGATTATACAGATCACTAAACCATAACATCCGGCATATTTTATTCATTATAAAATTATAATATATTCTCACGAAACGATCGAAAAGTTATTACGAAGGCACGGGGAGTCTATACATCTGAGAACCCTTAGAAGTTTGGAGTTCCTTAGGGAGTGGCCAGCGAATAGCTAATATTTTATTCAAGACCTATTTTTACCAAAGGCTGACCTTACATGAAACCCTTACGCGTTCGGAATGTTCTATCCCTACCTATCAACTAACCGCTTTTGACTGCCTTGTTAGTCTAGTAGTTAATGGTGCGGCGAGGTTTATCTTAGGTTGGTCAATAGCCTTGGATATATTAGGGGACATTTTGTCACCCAACAGGACGCGCAACACCCAATCTACGTGATGCTGCAACATTGCCCAGAACAGCGGGCCTGCACTGCACTGCAACATGATTGCCACGCACATTATGTGCCACTAGACAAATGAGGCAGTTTATTCAAATTTGTCTATCTATCATCACGCCAGATCCCTTGCGGAGTAGGCAGAGAGTACATCGTCCCAACAGGTTCTTTCCTTACACACCTCTCTGGCTTCCTCCAGTTTCATAGTTCGTCTCATACACGCTCGTCGCTTGCGGAGACCTTTGACTTGCCATTCAGATAAGACACGGTCTGTTTGGTCATAGTCAAATATATATTAGTTCAATGTATGTTCGCTAGAAAAATATACCTACTTATTAATAGTGTCCGACCGAAGGTCGATTTTTAGCCGAAGCAGAAGCTTATTAATAGGTTATCGTCAAAATCGTCTGCCAAAACCAAAGGTACACCCCAGGCGCCCATACATAATTTGCCCCATAACCAACAGCAATGAAAATATTCTTGTATGATTTCAAATCACTCATAAATTCTTTTAAGGTATTTATTATTAAACGGACAAGCGGGGGAATCGCAATATTGAACAAAAAGTATTAGAATTTGAGGTTGTGAATGTGCGCGGTATCTGTATTCGAAAAGGGAGAAGTAAGGGCATCGTGACGGACGGTATGAATATGCCGCAGGTGGCGGCAGCGGCTGATAAGAAGGCCGTCAAGTGCGTAGTCGGCGGCAGCTACGGTTAGGGGGTTCCGATGGTTGGACGCGTTCGCGAAGTAGCGAGTCACATTTTTAATAAAGGCGCGAATAGGTTCGAGACCGAGATCGGAATGGAGGAGCAGTACTTAGTCTGGCGAGATCCCGGTATTTGAAAGAAACTCAGCCATCATTATCATCATTACCAGCCGAAAGACGTTCACTGCTGAACAAAGGCCACCCCCAAATATCGCCACAACGACCGGATTCGTGCTGTACGCATCCAGCTTCAACCTGCCGCCTGCACCAGGATACTCAGTATTTGTGAAAAATGAAGACCCAGAACTCAAATTCAAATTCAAAATTGATTTATTTTGCGAACAAAATTTTGCACATAGCTATACTATTTCTACTGTCTTATTACTATGATTTCTATAATTCAAACCCTTGACTACAATGGCTGAGAATGTCTTAACTATCACAAATGATTCTATCGATAACAAATCCAAGTAACGACCGATTTACTAATCGGCTTATATTGCCGTCAATTTATCACTGAACCAATAAAAATATTATCGGCTAGTTGGCCATAACGTTGCTTGATGACTATTTCATTCGCCTAATATATTTTATTGCCACCCGATAAGGAATTGGCAAAGTCACAACATTATGAATCTTGGGCTAAATTTGTCTGTTTATGTGTATGTGTAGCTACCTAGTATCAGAGTTATTTTGAATAAGTTTCCTTAATTGCTTTGAGTCTTATCCGGTCTGAGTGGAAAAAAATAGTGGGAGAATTCGGACGTCTCCTACGGTTAAACCACCATAACCAACCTCTCCAGTGTAGCACGGAGCTTCAAAGAGCAATGGCTGGTGTGCATATATACATACATAAACTCACGCCTTTATCCCACTGGGGTATGCAAAGACTACAGTTTGCCGCATACTACGATTCTGACATACCTCTTTCGATTCACTTACGTTCATACATATCTTCATACATTTCCGTTGATTAACAGTGCTACGCCCACGACCATTTTCCGAGAGACTATTAATTTGGTCATGATAGGTTTTTCTTGGGCGACTTCTTGCGACACTTCCACTCACATTTGCTCGATATATTCCTTTCGTTAGCCGCTTGTCACACATCCTCTCCACATGCCCAAACCAATTCAACATACCTGTTGCAATCCTCGTCAGTTGAAGGATGATCCAACTTACATCGGTTTCTAATCACACTATTCTTCATTCGGTCAGCAAGGGTGACTCCACATATACTCCGTAAAGCTGGCGTGGTCTTTTATAAACCGTTTAGGATAAATTAGGACCGGAGTCAGATGGTGCAATTATCATCTGCACAAGTGAAGCATCATTAAGTTTTCTTGTTGTGACTGAGAAGACTCAGTGGAGGCTATCTAGCACATTCTGGAGGACTGCCACCGACACTAAACAATGACTCCTGTATATATTTTTACAATCAAAATTTTATGGAGTTATGAGTTTTTGGAATAGTTGTGGTTTGAAATATACTGCTTTGTTGGTCTAGCGGTTCAAGGTGAGATCTAGGATTGAAATCCTGGATTGGAATAAGGGTGTTTTTTCTATCGAAAAATCATTCATAGCAGTTCCGAATCTGGAATAGTGGCCTGTATAATGGGGGATTGCCCCTATTATATTGGGATGTAACATCGTCAATGACATATGAGAGTATAGCTACTGTACATTTATACCACCTCTGCTTAATATAGGCGTGACTGTCTTTATAAATAATGTGGGAGATTAGGTTTATGAGATAACACGTTTTAATGCTGGTAACGGTGTTAGATCGGTTTATCTTCATTTTCATAGTCGTCCGCGGGGTAGTCAAGCATGAAGGAAATCTTGAAATATCGCTAGGTTCTTGTCCAGTACACTGATCTTACTTAATACCCTAACTTTGATAGCAAAACATCAGAGGATGCTTATAATAATAGTAGATTAATATGTAGTGATGCCGCTCCTCGATACGTCCGACCGTTTACCCCGTTGCCAATCGAATGACAACCTACAGCCGTAGAGCTGTCCACCATCTTACATCGACTATCTGTCATCGGTCATTCGCCATCTAACGGCTGTCATCTGTCATCGCTTCACAACTAAATCATAATTAAATTTGCTTGAAACACACTTAAGCATTGCAGGAAATCTTATACTTTAAGGACTCAAGCAATTATTAAAGGCATAGAGTATGTCTATAGAAAAGTTAATAAAATGATAACATCTGCTTAACATTTCATAAACTGTGATCAAATAAAACGATGTACTGTCCCACATCTGAACAAAGGTCTTTTCATACCAATCTTGTTGAGGCACAGGTGGGACTTCTAGATGAGAGAGGTCACTTATAAATATACAAAATATTCAAACTGAGAAAACTGTATTCATAAGAAAAATAAATAAACACGTCACGCTTACATTCTCCAAGCGAGGGTGGCAAAGACGTTCTATGTACACACATTTTTCGCCGACGGTGTTAGGTCCGATGTAACAAGGGCCTTTCGGATACAGATACCGTACACAGGATAACCACGGCGAGACACCTAGTATATGCCCTCCCCTATAGTGACTGCCCAAGCCAAAACCGTGCCTCTTTGAGGCGCCTTTGAGCTAGTTGCCCCCTTGCCCTTCTAGCTCGAGCGTATTGATTGCAGGCTCAAGGCTCCTTGGCCAACATCGTAGATCATTAACACACACACACACACACACAAAGTAATAGGGGTGACCCCTTTGCCATTCTACCGAGCACAATGCCAGACTTCGGACTGATACTAAATTTTTTCCAAAAATCACATTTTGTCCGATAAAGGTTTTGAATCCAGGATTTCGTGATTCGGTGATCGGCAGTCAGGTATCCTACTAATATTATACATGTTAATTCGTATGTTTAGGTGTTTGGATGTTTCTTACTCAATCACGCAAAAACGGCTGAACCGAATTGAACGGAAAGAAGAAAGAAAAGATATTTATTCAACCACACTCATGTAGACATTGAGATACTGAAAATAATAACAAAAAACAGGTAGTTTATTATTACCTGGTTTAACACAAAGGATACTTTTTATCCCGAAAAAAATTTTAGTTCCCTTCTAAAGTTAACGCGGACAAGGTCGTGGGTAGAAACTAGGTAAAAATATATTTTACCTTAGTTTCGATTATCACGAATCAGAACGAACGAACGTACGTAGCCGAAAGATTGATTAAATTGGACTCCACTGATTAAAGGTCGAATCGCTTTGATCTGATTGTGGTCGGTTTATTTGTGTTTATATACCTTGTTAGTTCGTTTACCTTTGGTTTTGGTGAAATATCAGAGTGAGATAGCACAGGCGTGCGTGCCATTACGCGTATATTCCCTGATCAGGGATAGCAAGAGTGTATTTATACCATCATGCCCATATTCCCCAGGTTGGCAGAGGTATACTCTATGACCCCTTTTCATCATCACAAGGTCCCGCGTTCAAATCCTGGGTCGGTCAAACTGTAGTTTTCCTATCGAAAAATTTCCGGTATTAGTACTTTTTCTATTGAAATATCCGGAGTCTGGAATTGTGCCTGATATGCTCACATCCATACATGCATGCAATAGGCCTGCTCCGCGACCTAACATCGTCTGCAAAAACTGGGTGTAGACAGTACCTCTGCCACCCCCGCTTGGGGAATATAGGCGTGACGGTTTTTTAATCTAAGAAAACAATATTGTTACAACATTTTTTAAACTTATATAAGTACTTAAGCTAGTTACATACAGTGGCATCGAGATCAAACATTTTTTGCGATTCTAATGCTACTTATATTTTGAGGCGAAGACAGATTTGATAGTTGAGTGGCAGACTGCGACATCGAATGTAATAAATTAATTCCAACAAGGTTTTCAAAATTTTTGAAGTAAAAATTATGTCTATAATACGAACCAAACATGATTCAATGAAGATATATATTCTATTAGAAAATCCAATAATAGGATAATACTCTCATTCGATATTCAAGATAAAATGCTACATTTTCAGGATTTTTTATTCTATATATTTTACACCTTTGGCAATAGGATTAGGGCTTATTTTCGTATGAGGGATGTGTCGCCGTAAACGAATTGCAAAAGCAAGTATAGGGGTTGTAAATTGGTGTTGACAATCAAGTTCACGTTTCATTACTTGATCTAAACTGATTTTGAGGTTCGTGTTATGGAAGAAAGCTTTTGTTACGTTTAAGGCTGATTTTGAATTGAAATTGAATCTATATCTACATCATCACGCAAGCTCCCTCGCGGGGTAGGCAGAGAATACAGAGTTCCAACAGGTTCTTTCCTTATATACCTCTCTGGCTTCCTCCACTCTCATAGTTCGTCTCATACACACTCGCCGGTTACGGAGACTCTTGACTTGCCCTTCAGATAAGACACGGTCTATTTGGTCATGGTAAGATAGTCTAGGTCTTCCCCGGTACCTACATCCTTCCACTTTCGCATTGTGTATCTGTTTTGTCATTCTTTCTTCTGACATTCTTTCTATACGCCCGAACCAACGGAGCATACCCTTTCTCATCTTTACACCGATACTATCTTTCATACCTACTTGCTTTCTTACTACGTTGTTGCGAATACGGTCGGTCAGCGTGACTCCGCATATCTTCCGCAGAGATCGCATTTCGACCGCATTTATCCTGCTTTTATTCTCCTTCTTACATACCCAATTCTAAATCAAATCAAATCAGTTTGTTTGCGAAAATGGGTTACAGTGGATGTTAAAATTACAATGGTCGTACGCCATATTCTGCCTTTAGGCATGCAAATATCATTAGGAATAGTCCAAGAACTTAAAGTACCTAACAATTAATAAATCATAATAATTGTATCGGACATTTATAAATTATTTAATTAAAAGTTAAATATATAATAAGTATGTACAAATGAATTAATACCAAGTGTCTGTTTTAATTATTATATATATACTGTATTAATGTCAATTATCGTAATTTTAATTATAATAGTGACAGTTAAAATAATATCAGGACTGATGCATAAAATTTAGATAAGTTGCGTAAAAACATCATAATATATTGTCAACAAGGTATTCGTGAACACTATAGTAAGCCCTTTCTACTAAGAGTCGTTTTAGTCTACATCTAAAAATACTAATATCAGTTACTTCTAGAATATACTTCGGCAGATGGTTGTATATGCGAGGTCCCATACAAAACATGCTTTTATTAAACATTGCTGTTTTATGAGTTGGGCAGCTGATATTGTATGCATGTCGTGTACTCCTATAGTGTTCAAATAAGCTAATATTTTTCTTTATAAACATTACCACTTCATGTATGTACAGACAGGGCATAGTCAAGATTTTTAAATTTTTAAACAAAGGTCTGCAACTATCTGTTCGTTGTAGACTGCAAATAGCACGTAAGCATTTTTTTTGGCATAGAAATACACGCTCGTTATAAGTAGAATATCCCCAGAATATAATACCATATCTCAACAAAGAACCTACATTGCTATGATATGCAGTTACCACTGCTGATCGATCAACAACCTTGGAAAGCCTATAAAGTGCATACGATTGTTGACTTAGTTTTAGACAAACTCTCAACATGCAATTTCCAATTTAGTACGTCGTCAATATGTAGTCCCAGAAATTTAGTCGATTGAACTTCTTGAATTGATGTTCCCATATAGGTAATATTGAGGTTATATTGATGTGAAATTCTATTTTTAAATGTCATAATGTAAGTTTTATCCAAATTAATTTTTAGGTTCATTGAAGAAAGCCATTCAATAATTAGAGAGAGAGTATCATTTATGTTTTTCTCAAGAGCTACTTTATTTGTACCAGTTATAACTATAGTGCTATCATCTGCAAATAAAAATGTTGGCCGTTTTATCACGTTTGGAAAATCATTGATGTAGATATTAAAGAGAAATGACCCAAGTACGCTTCCTTGAGGAACACCAAACCTAACTACTCTGTAGGTAGATATATAATGTTTTTCTTTTTTTGAAACAGGACATATTCTCGTTATTTGAGTACATTGTTTCCTATTATAAAGATAAAATTCAATTAAATTCAAAACGTTTCCTCTCACCCCATACGCATGTAATATCTGAAGTAGCTTAGAATGATCTACACAATCAAATGCTTTGGTGAGATCCATGTAAATCCCGCACACTGATATTTTACTTTCCACGTTTTCCATTACTGTTTTCAAGAAGTTATAGATTGCTAAATTTATTAATTTATTTTTCCGAAACCCGAGTTCATTGTCTTAAAATAATTGTATATTTTATCATAAACGACCCTTTCAAAAATTTTAGAAATAACAGGGATTAAAGCAATGTGCCTATAGCAAGAAATACATTTTTTGTCATTTTTCTTAAATAATGGTTTAATTATGGTCAACTTAAGTTTATCTGGATTTATTCCATGAATTATACATAAATTTATAATATGACTTAATATTGGAGATATCTTTAATGATACGCGTTTTAAAATCATCACAGATATATGATCGTATCCTGTACTGTTTGTGTTTCTTAGGTCAGTAATAATTCTATTTATTTCATCAGGAGTGGTAGGGGTCATGTACAGTGAGTTTAAAACGCTAACAGGCTTACGAATATTTATATTAGAATTTAAATTATTAATATGGTCATTAAAAAAAATATTAAACGAGGTAGCAATAGTAAATGGGTCTTCTGTCGTTAAACTGTTGCCTATATTAATGTCATGAATTTCGTCTTTAGGCTCATTATATTTTGAATTATTAATTATTTTCCGTTCATTAGTGGCTTTATTTTTGTTGATGGCTGATTTTATAAGATAGTTATTTTGATATTTTTGTGTAAGTTCAATTATACTATTTAGTCTTGTTGAAATATATTTAAATGCCATTTTATTTTATTGTGTTCTTTTTGATCGAAATAGCCATAAAAGATGACGCCTACGCTTGCAACACATCTTTATGCCTTTTGTTATCCATCTTGGTCGTTTTTTCATATTTATTCTCATATAAGTAGCAGGGAAGCATAAATTGTAAAAAAGAACAAAGGTTTCATAGAAGCCATTAAAAGCCCTAACGGGATCATCACATTTAAATTCTTCGAAAAACGTTAAAGAGTTTATACAATCAACAAATTTACTAATATTGTCAAGGTTTAAGTCTCGCTTATTAATGAACCAGTATTTATTTACAGGACTCTTTTTTGCTGGACATGACGCAAGCTGAGCTGTGTGATCTGATAAAGCCAATTCTAATTACTTAAATTTACACCCACGTACATTATGTAAAATATTGTCTATGCATGTCCCACTTGTTCGACGTGTAGGCTCTTGGAAAGCCCATTTAAGATTATAACATGACAGCAGTTGTAGAAATTCAGTAGACGTTTTTGTTTTGCTCATTAAATTAATGCTAAAGTCACCACATATTATAACTTGTTTCTCACCATGGCAATATTTACAAAGTAGTTAATCATTTTTTTTCAAAAAATGTATTTAATTCTTCTTGGCTTACTTTAGGTGGTCTGTATATACAGAAAACCAAGATTTTCTGATCAACAAGCTCTATTCCAGAACATTCAATAGTACCTTCAGTACAGTAGCTATTTATTTTATTAATTACTTTAAATTTATGTGAATTACGTACAAGAATACAAAAACCGCCATGACGCGTGTTACGAGTAAAAAATGACCACAGTGTAAAATTGCTAATGTTGAGTAGTTTACAGTCACTTATCAGCATATTGTGTTCCGATAGGCATCAAATATCAATTGTATTATTTTCACTCTTAAGCCTTTCCAAAGACAGTGTCAATAAGTCTGACTTGCTTAAAAGACCGGCAATATTTGGATGTAATATTTTTATTTTGTTAGACACGAAAAAGCTCTTTTTTGCTTGCTCGGTAATTAAATCCTAGATTGGTTTGCGTAGATTTATCCGAACAAACTGGAGAGCAAATTCTAAGTTTACTGGTGGTATAGGCATCGTACTTGGTTTTATAGTCTATGTGTGGGATTTCTTTCCGTATTAATGGACATTTTTACTGAAGGCAGTTTTACTGAAAGGAGAATAAATGGAGTAATTGAGGTCCAGGAACATAGTATTCATATTATTTGTCGAACAAGCAAATCTTAATTCACGATTTAACTTTGCTTCGTTTAAAAACCTATTATACGGTACTTCACACATAATTATGTTGGTATGTTTAACACTATTAATAATTTTTTTTACTTGAAATAATAATTCAATAGGGTTCGAGTCATTTATACCTCCCATGACTATCGCAAAATCGTTTACATTAAGTTTGCTTATTTCTAATTTTTCTGACATTAGGACTTCACACATCGTTGCGCCAGGCTTCCAAAAACAGCTAACTATGAAGTCTTGGCCTACAACATTTTGTAAAGTTTTTTGTAAAGGCCCCCTTGTTGATCAGCAATCACTATTATTTTCTTTTTATTTGTTACCTGTTTTGGAATTAGATCCCTCATATTTCATTACAACAGCATTGTCACTATCATCCGTCATCCTGATTTGTGTGGTATCTGTTTGATCCAGTGCAATATTTAAAATTCCATTTGCTTCATTATGACATTTTGTATTCAAAGTAGGCGTATTATCAGTGGTGCATATAGGTGGAGAGAGCGTTTGCAACTTTTGTTTTGTTGGCAATGAAGTTTATTCGGTTTTGGTTTATTTTTTTTTTGTTTACGCACTGAACGAGGTGACATATTATAATGAAGCGTGTCAGTAGCACCTATTTTTCGAAAGCTTTCTATGTTTTTCTGACACTTTTACACTTTCGTTTAAATTTTTAAGATGTTCAATTTTAAGGTGTGCACTTTTTAATTCATTTGACAGATTCATTAATTTTTCATTTAAATCAGCTAACGATTGGGTATTTGGAAACGAATTTAGTGGATTCATCATAGTTTCCTCAAATAGGCTTGAATCATCAGAACTATGACTACATGATGGACTAGGTGGACGTGGTCGACGAAATGTTATATTTTCCGATTCCATTTTAACCAAGCAACTATTTATTAGGTGGTGTGGTCTGAACTCTCAGTGTTTTAACCACAAATGTCCTTAAAATTGCACACTGCAAAAAGTCCAGTATAGGTGGGACTCGATCGCTAGACCCAGATAGTGTCAACTATGTTCCCTAAGCGATGCGCTATAATAACTTAACAAGGTTGAGTAGAAATTAGAACTGTTTTGTTATGAGGCTGACACTGTTTCGGATATGTACGGTTCGGGTCGATGGTTATTTTTTCACTTTACCGACATTTTAGTCACTCATTATTATTTGTTATACAAGATATTATTGCTAATATTGTTATATTGGATATATCTCACTGCCATATAACAATTTGAATTGGTAGATAAAGTTATTCCTTATATAAAATATAATACGTACAACTGCCTCGTTTGTCTAGTGGCAATGCGCGTCGCTTTGTAATCACGAGATTCTGGCAAATCTTAGGTCCGACAAATGTAGTTTTTCTATCGAAAATTCCCAATATGAGTCCGGAGTCTGGAATTCTGCCCTGCGGGATTCCAGAATTCTGCGGTATATCCTCTTTCCCTATTACACGGAATCTAAGATCATCGGCGAAAAGTGGGTGTACTCAGTACACCTCTGCACCCCTGCTTGGGAAATATAGACGTGACGGAGTTTTTTTTAATTATCCCTGCATCCGCAGAGAAGATCCGGCGCAAAACTCAACGGCATATCTTTTTTGTAATTTTCTCTCTATATTTCATCATGTTGTGGATAGATATAATGATAAAATAAGCAAAAAACTATATAATGTGTGTTTTTATGTATGCTATTTGCTGGAGTTATACAAGCTGTAACATAATAAACGCAAGACCGGAAAGTAGTTTGTTCTAAATCGGTAACTGAATTGATTCCAATAATTTCAATGCATATTATTTTTTTTTATAATTTGCAAAAAAATGCTGTTACTCCTTTAGCGCGCTATGATAAAGTAAATTTATTCTTGATTCAAAGCAATACGGCGATTTCAAATGCATTTCTAAAACGTATTTCTCAATTCGCACACATACACGTACAAGTTTCATTGTTAATTGCTGTATAAAAGTGCTTAAAAGAGGGGTAAAAAATGTTAAATTTGGAAAACTGGTTTTCGTATTGCATTTGTTAAGCAATTATGTTTGAGGTCTTGCTTTATTTACGATACACCTGACCATAAATTTCTGTTCGCAACTTTGCCCGCGTTGACTTTAGTTGGGAACCTTACATTTTTTCACACAACAACAACACAACACACCGTCACGCCTATATTCCCCAAGCGGGGGTGGCAGAGGTGTACTGAGTACACCCACGTTTCGCCGACGATGTTAGGTCCCATGTAATAGGGGGCGAGCCTATTGCCATATACCGGGCACAATTCCAGACTCCGGACTCGTACTGGGAAGCTTTCGTTAGAAAAACTACAATTGTCCGACCTAGGATTTGAACCCAGGACTTCCTGATCACAAAGCGATACGCTTTGCTACTAGACCAACGAGGCAGTAAGTATCTGCAGAAAGTATCATATGTGTTAATCCAGGTAATGAACTACCTATGTGCCAAATTTCATCCAAATCTGTTTAGCGGTTTTTGCGTGATTAAATAACAAACATCCAATTATCCGAAAATCTAAACATACAAAGTTTCACATTTATAATATTAGTAAGATTCATTCACTTCGAATAATGTAAATTCCATATTCCGCGACGTGATATTTTCTAAAGAAACTATTTCTTTAGAGGTAACAGACATTTTTGCGACCATAATAGCAGAACTTCTAGAAAACACCGCACTGTCTGTCTGTACGACCTATTTCCAAAAATAGCTCACATCTGCCTACCCACGTGTTCAAAACTTGGTACTATGTGAATGTAGGTCGCCGGGAACGATTGCCAGAATCGATATTGTACATTAAACTCGATTAAGATATTATTGTTGATGTGACATCGAGAAATCGAAATGTTGACAACAAGCAAAAAAAGGAATCTTTGCTTGCTATTAATTATCTATGTCATCATACCAGATCCCTTCTGGGGTACGCAGGAATACTACATAACTCCTTCTGAAGGAAGCCAGATACATCTGTAAGGATAAAACTCTCTACTCTCCGCTATTAAAAATAATGAAACATGAAGGTTTAGTTAAACAGGTGCTATTCTCTGGATTTATCAAGTAAAACACATAACACCAAAAAAATGCAGACTTCCTATGCTATTAATAAATAAGGTACCTACTTCTGTACCAGGGCTAATCTTTGGATTTCTTCTTCTTCTTCAGCCGAAAAACGTCCACTGCAGGACAAAGGCCTCCCCTAAAGACCGCCACAACGACCGGCTTTGTGCTGTACGCATCCAACTTCTACCCGCGACCTTCACCAAGTCATTGGTCCCTCTTGTACGTGATCGCCACTGGAGAACCTTTTTACCCAAACAGCCGTCAGTTCTACGAGCGATGTGCCCCGCCCACAGCCACTTAATTTTAGCAATTCTGAGTGCTATGTCAGTGACTTTGGTCCTCCTGCAGATCTCCTCGCTTCTGATTGGATCCCGCAGGGTAACTCCGAGCATATTTCTCTCCATCGCTCTTTGGGTGACCTTGAGCCTTCTTATGAGGCCCATCGTAAGCGACCATGTCTCAGTGCCGTAAGTCATCACTGGCAACACACACTGGTCAAAAACTTTTGTCTCAAGACACTGCGGAATTTTGGACGAGAAGATGTCGTGATGACGTGATCTTTGGATTTATCAATTAATATTAACAATCCAAGGATTGATCCATACTAATTAACTAGGTAAACCTCGATGTAGGTAAACCTAGTTAATTAGTATGGTTTAAGGATTTCTAAAGAATGACAAAACAGATATATAATGCGATAGTAGGAGGTTGTAGGTACCGGGGAAGACCTAGACTATCTTACTATGACCAAATAGATCAAGTCTTATATGAAGAACAAGTCAAGAGCCTCCGTAACCGACGAGCGTGTATGAGACGAACTATGAGAGTGGAGGAAGCCAGAGAGGCATGTAAGGAAAAACCTGTTGGAACTCTATACCCCGCAAGGGATCTGGCGTCATGATACAAATAGATAGATATATAAACACTGCACTTACCCTAGTTTCTCAATATCCCAATGCAAGACCAATGCGTGGTAGGTACAGAGTTCCAACACGCTCTTTAAATCGATAAATAAATGAATTTCAAGGACCCTATGTAATATTAAAATATTCAATTAAATCACTAGTAACAAGTAATAAACGGGCCCTGAGTGTAAATTGTTTATAGCAATAAGTTTGACTTTGATCGGTACTAACGAAGCACAACAGATGTTATTAGTTTTGAATTGATTATTCACGGTTATTAGACACAATCTGGAGACTTATTGGGTTAAAATGAAACATTTATTATACAATTTATCAGTATGTAGTGTCGTACTTTAGTAGCCCATACCGTGACGATGTTTATTCACACTTGTAGGTTCATATGCACGACGTATCCCACCTAATTCCACTTCAGCTTTGCTAACTTTAAGCCTACATCCAAGTTGAGGTGAGAGTGCTAAGACACACAAGTATTTAGTGCGCATTGGCGGAGGCAGTGATAGCTGCTTCTCAAGTCATACCCGTGAACGGGTGCTGCTGGGGGGGACTGGCCGTCTTCTATCCCTTGACTGATTAAACATGTACCGTAGTACTGTTGAATTTCTAAAAATTTAGTTTAATTTCTAAAAATTTAGTTTAATTTTCTGTTAAAAATTTAGTTTAATTAGACCAACCGCAGTTTCGTCTGTCAAAAATTCACACGTCTTTCATGGGGCACTGTGTTAGATTTTATAACAAAATTCCCATTGACGTCACTAAACTTAGTGAAAATAAGTTCAAAGCTTGTGTAAAACGAACACTTTGTAAGCAAGCTTATTATTCAATAGAAGATTATTTAAAAGATAAAAATGCTTGGATAGATGCTATTCCAGCTCCACTTGAGTCATAACAACCTATTCAACTGTTGTTAGTTAACATTACCTCTCTTCCTTCTATTAATTTAACACAATATGTACTTTTTTTGTAAATGAGGGAACTATGTAGCCATTCTCATAAATAGTATTATTCGCTTTTTTAACTTAGACTCACCTGATGACCAACCTACATTGTTCTCCCATACCTCACAACAGAATGTAGATGAAAAAGTTTGTAATTTCTTATTTTAAAAGATTAACCGTGGAGTTTCTTGCCCTTCTTCTCCACAGGAATGACATTCCGAAGTGGCGGTAGAGTCTTTGTTACTTTTCTGACGATTCATAAATACTGTAATGGTTTACATGAATAAAAAATATTCTGATTCTGATTTCGCCGCGTTCGACATCACACTGGAGCTATAAACAAATATTTTGTACGCACTCTTCACATATTTTATAGTAACTTTTTTTTTCTCTTACTATTATTATAATACTTTTTATTATATACCTTTACAATTTCTCTATTTTGTAAATGAGAGGACTGACACTGACTGATACCATGAATTTAAGTAACCTTATGTTTAATCTATATATTTTAGCACATCTATTGAGCTTGTTCTGCACTGTTTTCCGATTCTCCATGAATGCAATATATACAAAAAGAATTGTAAAAGTCTAATTTTTTAAAAGAGTTACCGTGGAGTTTCTTGGCCTTTTTCTCCACTGGAATGACTTCCCGAACGGGTGGTAGAGTCTTAAGTAATCAATAATTTTCTCTTTTTGACTATCATAAGTGCCTCTTATAACATTAGCCCTGTTAAGAAGCTGTCAAACCGTTGGGCACGGGCCTCCTCTTAAACTGTAAGTGTCTGCTGGTCTACATGAACTAAAAACTCTTGATTTTGGATTATCTCTACTCTCCGCCATACGCATTCAGTGCGAATTGTTGGAGGCAGGTTTGTGGCTGACTGCTGTCGGAACTTGTCCAACCAGGAGACCAGGTGGAGACCAGGATCAAAGGCTTAGCGTGCCTTCATGAGCAAGGAGTCGCTTAAATATAAAAATGCCACAAACCGAACCGAACCTCGATGATCGCTAAGAATACCACAGCCAACTTCCCCTATCAAATTCCAAACAGACCTTGCAACAACACGAATTTCAGTTAGCATACAGGCTTTATCTACATCAGACACAAAAATACAAAAAAATACTTCACAACTCTCCAAGCAAAAATAATCCTTGACGACAGCAACAACGAAAATAATTCCGCGTAAAATTGAGTATAACTCTCTCATAAATCAACCGAAATACACGCGTTTCCCTGAAACAGCGACGCCTACGAAACAATGATTTGTGGTCAACAAAGACTATTATTGTAAGTATATTTGAAGTCGTATTAGCTTCCTTATTTACTGCCGGTGTGATATGTAACATACGGGTATGATACTGAGAATATCTGGATGAGTAGCCGCTATTATGTGCTTTTATTTCGAGCCTAGTTTAAGAGAGGATACGGGGTTTTATTTTAGGATAAGGGGTTACATTTGTTTGATGTGTGATTGTATTCATAGAATCGCATTGCTAATGTCAGTTCCGGCGGTTGTCATGGCGATCTTTGGGGAGGTCTTTCTCCTGCATTGGACGTCTTTCGGCTGTAGAAAAATACGTATCTCACTAATATTAGCAATGTGAAAGATTGTATGTTTAGATGCTTGTTACTTAATCACGTAAAAACGGATCAACGGATTTGGATAAAATTTGGCACGCATATAGTTTATTACCTAGATTAACACATAGAATACCTGGATTATCACTTTGTATCCCGTAAAAATGTAAGCCTGCCTGCAGTCAACGCGGATAAAGTCGCAGGCAGAAACTAGTACTACATATAAATACTACAAATACATAATGGTTACAAATAAACTACAAATAAATAATGGTTACAAAGTACACTGGCGTCTAGTCCCGGCTGTGCATGGGTTGCTTGGATGTTTGTCGGGGTTTATCATCAACATTATTTTTTTTTATTTTAAACACGTAGTCCCACACTAGGATTTATTCCTGTGTCGTGGGTGCATTTACAAACATGAAAATTCACAAACACAAATACCCAGACCGTAACAAATAATTGTGGATCACACAAAGATTTGTCCCGTGCGGGAATCGAACCCGCGACTATTAGACACAGTGGGCGGAGCAGCTCAAGCTCTTAACCACTGCGCTCAATCGTCCGTCTACCATCATTATCATCGTCATCATCATCATCAGACAAAAGACGTCTACTGGAGGACGAAGGCCTCTCCGAGAGATCGCCACGACGCGATCGGAGACCGGCGATTTTGCGACTGCATCGATACTGTATCGCGTTTTAGCGACTTGCTGCAGTCAAGGTATCAAAGTCAGGGTAGCGTAGCGTTCAGCCGCTGTATGAAGCATCCAAAAAACGAAATGATCACTGCAACTGGAGTTTGTATCTGTGCGGATGGAAAAGTTCAGACGGGGCATTGAAGTTCCGATAAGCAACTGAATCGCCAGTCGCCGATGCTTAGCAAGTCTGCTTAAGAACATCTGCAAGCCCTCTCATCAGCCGCTACCGCCATCCGCAGTATATTCTCACTAACCCTCCCGATGCCCTTACATCCCCTCTTTCGGATACAGATACCACCCATCTGATCAGACACCGACCTCGCCGGCGAGGTCGACGAATCCCTTGCCCACCGGCCGGTACAGAACACCACGGCGAGACACGCTCTGGCTCGAGCGTAGTGGTTGCATGCTTGCCCTCTTGTCAGGTGAAGCTGTAAAGGCCCCGCGGCCAACAGCGTAGCTCATTCACACACACACAACATCTGCAACTCCCAAAAAAGCTAACCCAATAATACTTTTATTCAAAGTTGAGCTAAAGATGGACATCAATGATGGATCTAAAGAAAAAAACTAGTATTCACTGAATATTTTATAATTTAGGAATTTATTCAACACCTAAATCGCCTATATAGAAAATCTAGATATTTATCCACAATACCTAGAATCTCATCGGCGTATAAATTGAGAACGAGGGTTACCAAAAGATCTTATTTTTCTAGAACATATTTTTATACACGATAAAGTATTATTTTCATACCAACGTGACGTTACAAATTTCTTTATTAAAAAATATAATAACTTCTGCCCGTTGGAATCCCTTATGAGAAAAAAACGTTATGTAAAACGTTAAACCGAGAAAAAAATCTTAATAATAAGACGTTACACTTGGACAAGATGAAAATCATGTCAAACATCCATGTCGTATCCACTCCTGTGAAGGTTAGAGACTCTAAACTTGAATTTGTAGACCATTATGTATACCTGGAATAAACAGTCCAATTAGGCAGGCCCAACTTGGAGAAAGTGGTCAATCGTCGAATCTAACTCGGCTGGGCAGCGTTAGCTACGTAATATCTTCTCATCCCAAATACCATAGTCTTTGACCAGTGTGTGTTGCCAGTGATGATTTAGGGTACCGAGACATGGTCACTCACCTAAAGGGCAATGGAAAGAGCCATGCTTGGAGTTTCGGAGGCCGGAGGAGATCCGCAGGAGAACCAAAGTCACCGATATAGCTCTCAGAATTGCCAAACTTAAGTGGCAGTGGGCGGGGCACATCGCTCGTAGAACTGACGGCCGTTGGGGCTAAAAGTTTCTTGAGAGGCGACCTCGTACCGGAAGACGTGGTACCTTCACCAGGTCATCGCTCCACCTTGTGAAGCGATGACCTGGTTAAGGTCGCAGGTAGAAACTGGATGTGTACAGCACAAAGCCAGTCACCGTGGCGATCTTTGGAGGAGGCTTTTGTCCTGCAGTAGTCGTCTTTTAGCTGATGATGAAGACGCTACAAGTCGTATAGCTGCGTAAACTAGACCGTTGGACTGCAAAGTCAGGGGTCTCAAGTTCAAAGCACGGTAGGCACGCACCTCTGTCATTTTGAAAGCATAATGTTCGTATAAAAAATCACTATCACTTGCTTCAACGGTGAAGGAAAACTTCGTGAGGTAACCTGCATGCCTAAGAGTTTCTCGAAGGTGTGTGAAGTTCGCCAGCCCGCACTGGGCCAGCGTGGTGGACTATTACCTAAGCCCCCTTAGTTAAAGAGAAGGCCCTGGCTAACGTATATACTTAAGTACTGCGTGAACTAATTTAATAGTAGCTAAAGTTGGTATTTGCAGCATATCCAACTGTGGGAAGTTTACTAAAAGTTGTTATTGTATTCACTAAAGTATTACAATTCATCAGAAAGTATTTTTATCCATCTGCGACTATTTGTTTAAACTGCCTGTATGTAAAAGCGACGACATCACTTTTGAATAAAATCGTGCTTTATTTCACTTCACTGTTTATTATAACGATTTCTGTAATAAATACTAACAAAAAACGGTGCCAGAAACGGCTTAAGCACGGCGATTGCCAAGAACACTATATTTCGACAGGGCCATAAGTAACTCCTATAATAAATTAGCATTCCCTTCTGATGGAGAAAAACTAAGACTTAGCAAACAAATGGAGGTAAAATATATAGACCTCTCTGGCTTGCGCCGCTATCATAGCTTGTCTCATATACGCTCGCCGGTTACGAAGACTCTTGACTTGTCCTTTAGATTAGACACGGTCTATTTAGCCATGCTAAGATAGTAGGTCTACTCCGATACCTACATCTTTCCACATTCGCGTTGTATAAATCCGTTTTGTCCGCTATTCTTTCTGTATACCCGAACCACCGGAGCACACCCTTTCTCATCTTTACACCGATGCTATCTTTCATAACTACACGCTTTCTTACTACGCTATTGTGAACGGTCATGAGATCATCCAATATGAAAACTCGGGAGTCCTGTTTTGGTCCATCATAGTTTGTCACCTCAGCTCCAAGGCGTCTGCGGCGGCAGCCAGTAATGGGTTTCCTATATACTTCACTGCAATTCCGTCAGAATTAAACCCATTTCGCGATATAAATAAAACTTTTACAACATCCGGTTGGAAAGCGTTCGCTTTACGGTCATCGTTATTTTTAATTAATTTATTTATAGCATTCGGTTTTTTGTATGCACAATGTTTGTGCCTTTATTTCATGGAGGCCAGTCAAATGTGCCTATTCGAATTAAAAATAAATAAAAACAGTCACGCCTGTATTTCCCAAGCGGGGATGGTAGATGTGTACTGTGAACACTCACTTTTTGCTGATGATGTTAGATCCTAATTTAGGAGGGGGGCGAGGCTAAGTGCCATTATACTGGGCACAATGCCAGACTCAAGACTAATACACTTTGTTTGATTTGAGATTCGAACCCAGAGCCTTCTGAGTGCTACGTGCACCGACGACACTAGACTAACGAGACAGTCTAATTTACTCCTGTACTATTCGAATTATTTTATAAAAATGAGTAATTTGGCAAACACATAAATTTCAGTAAAACGATGCGATTCTCCGTGACTATATTTCCTGATAAAGTCACAGATATTTAGAATGGTCCATGTATTCAAATCATTTAATAGAAATCTTGGCATTTGGAGTATACACAAATTTCGCTAAAATTCTAGGTGTTCAGTCGTTGCATTGAACATCGGTACCTATTAGCGAAGCAATATTGACTATGTGGAGGCCGTCTGTTATATGCGAAGGCTGTGTTCTATATGCGATGCGCCCTCCCACTGACACTTAAGACTGGCAATCTTCATTGCTTTATCAGTCGCTTTGGTTCTCCTACAGATCTTTGTCTCTTATTCAATCTTGCATGGAAAATCCGAGCTTAACTCTTTCCCTTCGAGTAATCTTAAGCCTTCGGTTGAGGGCCAGGCATTACAACCATTTCTTGTTAAGTCTACTCTTTCGTCTCACTGCTAAGCAGAAGTTGCTCCCATTACCTCTCCTCTTTAAATAATCCTTGACCATTTCAGATTATCTTTATATAAATCACCACCGAATGACTACCAAATAGATATTAAAACCGCGGTATACCGAGAAAAAGATGACGCCAGGTGCCTTTGAGAAGGAACCTAACTAAAAGAGGTTTAAAAAATGCTAATGAAAATCCCATTGGGCACACAACTAGTCCTAAATAAAGGTTTGAATGACAAGAGTTCACATAATATAGTTGAGAGCTCCAAACAACAACTATTTGCCCTGTGTCTCAATGCGCTGCTATTTGATATACAACATCTCCGAAAATGGACTCCGTCGTACGGATTAAACTAAATTTCGGTTGTTTACGAGTTCTGTGCAAATATTAGGTGAAACGCGAACACTATTATGTTGTTTGCGCATATAAAAGGCCGTTTTGTTGATTTAGAATATGGACTGTGTTATGGAAGGTTTATTTTTTATTGGGAGGAAAAGTGGATGATGAGGGAATATATGATTTGAATGTCAGAATTTTTCATCATTGCCATCATCATCAGTCTATAACAGTCCACAGCTGGACAATTGCACCCCTCTGAGTACTATCCTTGACTACTTTCATCCAATTTCTGCCAGCCACTCTACGAAGATCATCGCTCCACCGAGCCTTAATAACTGCTGTTACCAAATTTACAATTACGGTTACAGACCGGAATCTAGAATCGTACTCGGCTTAATGACTCTGGACTAATTGACCACCGGTAACTACCAGTTATGTGAAAAAATATTGGGCTGTACGAATTATACACCCAAACCCTCGGTATAAATCGTTATCATCAGCCGAAAGACATCCGACAAATAGGACACAAAGAACAGGCTTACCTATTCAAATCAAATTTATTTGTACATGAACAAAATTTAGAATCATAAATACTGGTGGTTCCCAAATTAGGCAATTGTCTGCATCTTGGGAGTCAGTGAGAAACATTAGTATATTAAATTAAAATCTAACATCATTGGCAAAATAAGGAAAGCTGGGCATCCACTACAAAAGGGTAATGAATGACAAATAGTCAAGCGGAATAGAGTACAGCTAGGTAAAATAAAGTAAAGATTTAACCTTTCATGAAGAAAGAGTTTTCACTAATTTAAATACTTGCCTTCCACTGCAAAAGAGAAATGACATAAAGAAATGAGCGAAAGATTCTACACGGAAAATAACAAATAGATCTAACTTCCATTGAAAGTGAGTTGCAAAGTCGCGGCAGCCGACAGGAGGCGCGGAAGCGGTACGGGCGGGCGAGGCATGCAGCGGAATCCGTTACAGACTCGTCGACGACATCGTGCCACAGCGAATTCGTTTTAACCAATTTTACTCGTTTGGTCTGTTCTGCTTTACTCCTTGATGGTGGAAGCACCTCTATGAAATTTACCGTAACGAGTAAGCGGAGTCTGGACGCAGACCGTTAAATTTGCTAAAACGAGCGAGTTCATTTTTAACTATTTTTATTCGCGCAGTATTTTCTGCTTAACGCCTTCTTAGTGCAAGCGTTTCTATGGAATTTACTGTTGCGAGTTAAACGGACTCCGTAAATGAGTCCAACCCGCACGCAGTGAAAGCCCGACATCAATCTTTACAACGGCCCTTAGAAAATATAAGTGTGATGGTATCCTTTCATTTCATTTTTTCACGAAAAACATTTTTTCTCTTTCCAGATAAATCTGTCATCATCAACATGAGTGCATAGAATCACTACTTGATATAAACCCTGTGACTTAGCAATGGCGTGTCCCTTCGGTCGTGCGTCTTCACTTCTCCAGTTTGCGAATGGAGGCAGTTCCAGTGGGAGGAAACCAGGATTCCGCTCCCGACAATCGTCAGTCCAGTTGCCGGGTCCTGAGGAAGAGGATGGCGAGAGAAACACGTTGACTTTGAAGAATTTAAGTGAGGCTCTCCAACTGCTGACTGCGCCTTCGGTAAGAATATTTTGAATTCTATTTTTATTATCGACCTGAGACTCTTTGGTTTAGTGGCGCGTGGTGGGTTCAAATTCTTCTTCGTACAAAGTTTGACGCCTGTAATAAGTCGGGGTAGTAAAGATGCCCTGTAAATGCATACTTTGTCAACAAAACACCGAGGGCGGGCCTATTGCTATTATATCCCTATTGCTATAATTTCAAATTCCAGACAAGGCAGACAGAAAAGTCTTAATAATATTTTGTCCTACGTAAGATTTGAGTCCAAAATTTCGTGATCCTGCGCTACTAGACTAAAGAGGCAGTCCTATAATTTCATAAAAAAAAAATAACACCGTCACGCCTATATTTCTCAAGTAGGAGTGGTAGAAGTGTACTGTGTACACCCAATTTTCGCTGACGATATTAGGCCCCATGTAATAAGGGGCGAGCCTATTGCCATATACCGGGCACAATACCAGACTCGGACTGATACTGGAAAATTTCTATAGAAAAAACTACATTTGTCCGACCTAGAATTAGAACCCAGGACCCCGTGATCGCAAAGAGCATTATTCGCCACTAGACCAACCAGGCAATCATATAATTTCACATAGGTGATAAAATATTATATGATCCGCAGAAAGAAGTACCATTATTCCATTACTAGATAAAAGCCACGTAACCCATCTTATGCTGAACCTACAGATATTGCTAAATTTCTAAATTAACGCTAACTGAGTTACCGCCTATCGAAGATATCTTCCAGACCTAGATATCTAGACTGCAAGTCACTGTAAAGCGTTTTTACTTAAGTACTTAAGATAATCGTTGCAGCTGCTAACTACACACCACATCTCATTTTGAACTCTACCACTATCTTAATAGGATCTGAATTAGGGAACTGCGTGATTAAGACGGCTTGGTGAACTTAAACAATTAATATTAGAACGTATAGGTAAGTAACTTCAGACTGTAGATTGTTTAATATAAGGTAGACTGAGACCAGTACGTTGTATATACTTGTTGATTCTACTAAGAAGTTTTGAAAGGAAAACATCAGCCTTTGACAAAGGATAAGCTCTGCCCAGCTAAAAAGCTTTTGCAACTTACAGCCTAAGTTTGAACAACACTTAAAAACTAACTTACTTGTATGAAACTTATGTTCTGCGTCCATACATGATTTGCCCCAGAACCAACAGCAATGAAAAAAATGCGTGTATAATTTCAAATTACTTGCAAATTATCTTCATGCATAAACGGACAAGCGGGTGAATTGAATTATTGCAAAAAAGTATAAGATTTTGAGGTTATAATTTAGTAGTCAACAATACATTTGTAAAATCATTATGTAAAATACATTAGCAATAATCAAATCGATCATTATTGAATGTAATTGATTGAATATAACCGATTGTTAGGATTGAAACCTCCAACCGTAATTTGATAACAACGTTGGCATTTAGAAAAGATGTCGACGACTTCGATTTAAGTACTTACAATACGAGTATATAGAAATATTCATTTTGGATTGCAAATTGTCCGTTAGATACGGATATTTGCCAATACCAGAATCATATAGATGAATAATTATGGTATGGTCACATGTTTGTTGGTTCTGGGACCATTTTCGACGATGTCCTTTTGTAGGTATTTTTAGGCCATTAAATGGTTTATAAAGATAATTATTTAGTCACATAGATCTACTTCTAAGAAAGCGTAAAATAATTTAAAGTATGATATCGCTTGCACCAGCAGTGAACAACATAGATTAACAAAAAATTATATCACTCTATCTATCTATATCATCACGCCAGCTCCCTCGCGGGGTAGCCAGAGAGTACTGAGTTCCAACAGGTTCTTCCCTTACAGACCTCTCTGGCTTCCTCCACTCTCATGATATCACTCAAGTTACGATAAGGTCTGTTTAATACAAACGATTCTTAAAGACAATTTTCTTTACTTTCCCATTACTGGGCATAGCATTTTATCATAAATTGAAGCAAGAGTGCTTGATAGAGGCAGGTTTTTTGCTTGTTGAAAATTATCTTCTTCTATATCTTAGTCTCCACGAAAATTAATGTTTGTGTATATAAGGTATCAAACTTGACTTAACGACTATTGCATTAATTAGCAGCCGGAACCAAAGATTTAACGTGTCTTCCACAGCACAGGAATGCTTGCAAATTGAATTGCTACAACCGGTCACCCATTTCAGACTGACCGAGTCGAATGCTGTTTAACCTTGTTCTAACTATCTATCTATCTATCTATCTATATCATCACGCCAGCTCCCTCGCGGGGTAGACAGAGAGTACAGAGTTCCAACAGGATCTTTCCTTACATACCTCTCTGGCTTCCTCCACTCTCATAGTTCGTTCGGTTAACCTTGTTAATTCTTTATATAGGTTTGGACTCAATTAGGTTCCTGTTTATTTATTTCTTAAGAGGATTATTGGCCTAGAGAATTTTTATTTGAGCCCCAACGACGATATAATTCTATCTTTAGATTCTTGCGGGGTAGGCAGAGAGTACAGAGTTTCAACAGGTTCTTTCCTTACATACCTCTCTGGCTTCCTCCACTCTTATAGTTCATCTCATACACGCTCGCCTGATACGAAGAGTCTTGATTTGGCCTTCAGAGACGCGGTCTATTTGGTTACGGAAAGATAGTCTAGGTCTTATATAATACAATTAATGGCGCATATCTTTATCTTCCTTTAAGTATATATTTTATATATATCCATTCACCGGTTTGGTAGAAAATTTACATTTTGCAATCAAAAAAGGGCCTAATAATATTCTTTTTTGAAAATTTGAACACACAAACACCGTCACGCCTATGTTCCCCAAAGATGGCAACACATTAAATTTAATTTCGTTCATTACATTGTGTTTAGAATATTTTCATATATATTTCTTATACTGTCACGCCTATATTCTCCAAGAGGAGGTGGCAGAGGTGTACTGAGGACACCCACTTTTTGCCGACGATGTTAGGTCCCATGCAATAGGGAGCGAGCCTATTGCGTGATCACAAAGCGATACGCTTTGCCACTAGACCAACGAGGCCGTCAATATACAATATATACTTCTTAAATTAAATAAACAGTAGATTCTCCAATAAATCTTCTGCGAATCGGGCGGATTTTTCGGATTTAACCGTTGTTACAGCTTAGAATGGATGTGGGACCAGGATATACCATTTTACGCTACTCATTGTGTGTGAACGCGTCAGTCATGTCATACCATTGTTCGCAATGAATTAACAGCACGCAAAATCAATACCGATGGCTGTGTATGGCGTCGTAAACTTAAAGAAGCGTGCAGATTGAATTTTAAATGCTCGATAAAATTTGATGGGTATGTTATGGCGGTCGTTTTGAATTATATTTCGCTAATGGTCGCCATACGTTTTGATGTATCGTAAATAAATAATTATTTTTAGATTGTTTGTGTGTTTTGCAGGCATAAATAGATCGTAAGATAGTATTTGGTAGACCTAATATCTTCGGTAAAAAAGACGCATGATTTAGCGCAGTGGTTAGAAGCTTAAGTCGCTCCGCTCACTGTGTCTAATAGCCGCGGGTTCGATTCCCGCACGGGATAAATCATTGTGTGACCCACAATTATTTGTTTCGGTCTGGGTATTTGTGTATGTGAATTTTCATGTTTGTAAACGCACCCACGACACAGGAATAGATACTAGTGTGGGGCTATGTTTTAAAAAAAAAAGAAAGAAAAGTGGTTGTACACTTCCGCCCCGTTTAGGGAATAAATGCGTGACGGTTTTTTTTTAATGACATAATGTAATTTTATATTTCATATAATGTACAGAACAGCCTACTTTCCGATTGTAGGTATATTCTAATTAAACTTTTTTCACTCAAATTAAAGCATCGATTTCGTGCTGACAGCAGTTTCATTAAATAAATCAAGAAATACTGTCGCCCTCATATTAGTCTTGTTATAGATTGCACCTACAACTAAAACATTTAAGAATGGTGACGGTTTGTTGACAAAGTTTTATTGGAATAGACTAAAAATAATGTATGATCATATATTTTTAATATGGATGTCTTATATTTTAATTTCTCCGTATTCCAATTTAAGGAACAACGAAAAATTACTTACTTTCGGAAACCTTTATACGTAATTCACCCAATATTATGGTAGCTCGTGTAATCTCGATTCGACTCACGCATTTGTACAGTCTGCGTTATAAATATGTAAAATACTGCAGTACTGGTATTGCCTCCGTTCTTGTGTTGTTTTATTTGTGCCGAACGCGCGTAATTTATATACTGCCGGGGGATTTGCTTGTAATAAGTTTCTCTAAATGGTATTTTTGTATCTCGTTTTTGGGTAGTGGGTGTGTTATATTATATTACTGTTTAATTGCAAATAAGTAGGTTATACTAAAATATAAAAACTATCGCACTATATTCCCCAAGCGTGAGCACCAGAGATGTACTGTGTACACCTGTTACTAGAAATTGAGTCATATAGGAATTTTGCTATACTAAAAACACACACGGTACACAAGACTATTCCATCAAATCAACTCAGACCTCTGCGACCTGTTTTTAATCGTTACTGGGTGTTCTTAATACCACAGTTCACATTTTCTTAAAATGGTGTCTATCTCTATATCATCACGCCAGATCCCTTACGGGGTAGGCAGAGAGTACAGAGTTCCAACAGGCTCTTTCCTTACATACCTCTCTGGCTTCCTCTACTCTCATAATTCGTCTCATACACGCTCGCCGGTTACGGAGACTCCTGACTTGTCCTTCAGATAAGACCCGGTCTATTTGGTCATGGTAAGATAGTCTAGGTCTTCCCCGGTACCTACATCCTTCCACTTTCGCGTTGTATATCAGTTTTGTCATTCTTTCTTCGGACATTCTTTCTATATGCCCGAACCAACGGAGCATACCCTTTCTCATCTTTACACCGATATTCTCTTTCATACCTATTTGCTTTCTTACTACGCTGTTGCGAATACGGTCGGTCAGCTTTACTCCGCACATCTTCCGCAGAGCTCGCATTTCCACCGCATTTATCCTACTTTCATTCTCCTTCTTACATACCCAGCTCTCGCTGCCATATAACAGCGTTGGGACAAGCACTCCATTATGTATGGCCAGCTGCGCTTTTCGGCTTAAGTGCCGGCTCCCAAGTAGCTTTCCCATCGCGCCATTCACTCTGTTCCCTGCACTCACTCTTCTCTCTATGTCAGCGGTGTATTTTCCATCCTTACTGAATGCGCATCCAAGATATACAAACTCATTCACTTGCTCCAGCACATCGTTCCCAACCACAATCCTTGCATTCGTTCTGGTTTCTTCCCGTTCAAAAACCATAATTTTGGTTTTCTTCACATTCAAATGTAAGCCATTTTTTCATGCAGTCGTCTTTCATAACTGTGACTAGTGATTGCAGATCAGTGGCTGTTGGCGCTATCAAAACCGCGTCATCTGCATATAGTAGATGATTTACCACTAGATCACTCATTTGTACACCTTCATTCATCGCTTTCAGTCTTTGAAGACTTTTATCCAAATATATTATAAACAGTCTAGCGGACAACACGCAACCCTGCTTGACGCCGATTTCAACGTCAAACCAGGGTGACATGTTACCACCCACCCGTACGCATGCCTTGCAGTCCACATAGGTGGACTGGACGGCCCGCAGCAGAGTGCCATTTATACCATACTCAGGCAAAATGTCCCAAAGTCTCTTTCGCACAACTCTATCAAACGCCTTCTCCAGATCCACAAAACCGCAGAAAACCTTCCGGCCCACTGCCAGATGCTTCTCTACGATGTTGCGAAGGGAGAAAACTTGATCCGAACATCCTCTTCCGGACCTGAAACCCCCTTGTGCCTCGCACAACATTCCATCGGACTTCTCGCGCATTCTCCTCTCAACAATTTTACCATACACCTTGGCTGCCAAGCTGATCAAACTAATGGCTCTGTAATTGGCGCAGTCATATTGTGAACCCTTGCCTTTGTACAAGGGTACAATGACTGCGCGGCGCCAATCTGTAGGGACCCTACCGGTCCTCCAGCAAAGATTTGCAAGGACCCGAAAGGCGTCCCGGACGCAAGTTCCACCATATTTGATCATCTCGGCAGATATCATGTCTATTCCCGCAGCTTTACCATTTTTCATACTTCCTATCGCCCATTCAACTTCTTCCATAGTGATGCCCTCTGTTGATTCCGGTGCCACAAACTCGTCTCTGGGCTCGTCTGTGGCACCAGTATCCGGGGCATCTCCATACATTTCTCCAAAATATTCACTCCACCGGGTTAATACAGCTTGTGTATCTGCAAGAATGTCACCATCCTTAGACTTTATCCTTTCCATTCTGGAACCTGACGAATCACCTCGAGACTTTCTCACTTTGCTCCAAAAGAGTTTAGTGTTGTTCTCGAAGTTCTTCGCCAGCCTCTCCTCCTCAATCGCACTGGCTCTTTCACGCTTTTCTTTCACTAAGGTTTTGGTGGCACTCTTGCATTGCCGGTATATTTCTTTCTTCATCTCTGTCATACTGGCATTCAGGTTCAAAGAAGAAACATAGTCCTGCCATGCTTTCTTCTTACTTTCTACGGAGCTTTGCAACTCCGCGTCCCACCATGCATCACCTTTTGCTGTAATATGCTTCTTTGAGCAACCACATACTTCTTTCGCGGAATCTACTAAACTCTCTTTCAGGCTATTCCAGCATTCATCTACATTTGAGTCCGAAGAACCTACTGCCAAAAGCTTGTCCCGGACTCTGTCTTCATACATTCTTCTCACGCTCTCATCTTGCAACTTTTCAACCTTTATTCTTTCAAGGTCTCCGAAGGAGATACGCTCTCGCCAGTGCCTCCACTTCCTGAAGAGACCACTAAACCGCGCAACTACGAGATAGTGGTCTGATTCAAGAGTGGGGCCTCTATACGTACGTGTATCTTGGAGTTTGCTTCGGAGACGGTTATCTACCAGGATCAAATCTATCATGCTTTTTTGTTCATTCCTTCTCCACGTGTACATGTGTATATCCTTATGTTGGAATATTGTATTAGACACAAGAAGGCCCCTTTCCAAACATACATCCACAATGAGCTTACCTGCATCATTCACTCTCTTATCACCATAAGGACCCAGAGCAGCGTCGCAAGTTTGCCGCCTGGTTCCCACCCATCCGTTCAGATCGCCACACAAAATCACCTTTTCATTAGCCTCAGCCAGATCCAGAACTTCTCTGACATTATCCCAAAACTTCTCAAGGTCCTGGGGTGTCGACGAGCTTACGGGAGCATATGCTGCCACCAAAAATACTTTAGTGACACCCAGTTTTAAACGGACCCAGAGAAGTCTTGCATCGTATAGGCCATAATCTCTCACTCCAGAGGCCAGGCGATGAGACAGCAAGATACCCACTCCCATGCTGGCATGACTGCCCTGCGGTACCCCGGACCACAGAGCCATCATGCCATCAGGAAGATCACAGGTTTCACTGCCCCTTCGCTTAGTCTCTGTTAAACACAGAGCATCCAGGCGTCTCTCTTTCATTACATCAATCACCTCATGCATCTTATCTTCCATACCACCCCTTACATTCCAAGTGCCTATTCGGCACTCTGCACCCCACGGCTCGCCAGTTCGGGCCCGGCGTGATGGGTGGCGGCCCCCATCGCCGCTTCCACCTATATTCGTACCGACGGGGGCGGGCCGGTACGCGTCGCCTCGGGGGGACGCCCTAGCCCGCACTGCGGTACGTCTTCGGTCCAAGATTGCAGCCATAATGACTGGCAGGGGTCGCGACGAGCACGCTCTTGGACAGACCCCCAAAAATGGTGTAATAGGAGAAAATTAGAAGGTAGAGATATTCTGTTATGTACAAGTCACCACATAGTTAATATACAGTTACGTTAGTTCCTGATAATTGGCAACGATGTGGTATACTAGGGTTCAATATCGCAACGCTGCTCAGGGCCCTGATTCAATCTAAAATATAGAAGATATTAAGAAGGTAAATACTCTTTAATGACCATTTCACCGTCTAGTTCTTATACAGCCACGGTGTTTCCCGCGAATTGGCCACGATGCGGTTTGCTAGGGGTGCAATATCGCAATGCTGCTCTGAGCGCTAATTGAGACTGAAAGGTAGAAGGAAATAAGAAGGTAGATATTCCTTAATAAACAGTTCAACGTCTAGCTTTTATCCAGATACAGTATTTCCTGTAAATTGGCAACAATGCGGTTTACTAGGAGTGCAATATCGCAATGTTGCTCTGAGCGCTGATTGAGACTGAAATATAGAAGAAAATAGGAACGTAGATATTCCTTAATAAACAGTTTACCGTCTAGGTTTTATACAGTTATGGTATTTCCCGTAAATCGGTAACGATGCGATACACTGTTGGTGCAATATCGCAACGCTGCTGTGAACATTGCATTTGATGTATGGTCATTCCCTGCGGATGAGTCAGTTATTAATGTTTATGACTTCACCCATTTCACAGCAACTTTAGTGTAGTTACTTTTAAAATTGTTGAAGCCAAAATATGAAAGTTATAAACACACAAATATACAGACCACCGTTCTATTATTTTTTCTTCTGTAAAAGAAATATAGTGGCACCTCATGACTTTAGGAACTATTTACGTTTTGTTGTTTTCATATCGGTCACCCATCTCAGACCAACCGAGTCGAACTCTGCTTAACCTTGATAATCGGTAAGAACACCGCGGTCGCACAGCGCTACGAGCGCCTCATCACATTGTAATCCTTTGCAAATATATTAATATGCATACAATTTTGGCAGGAACATTGTGACAGGATTTGACAAAGGGAAGATCTTCCAGCCAGACGGGTGTTGTGTCTGGCGGGACCTGTCACTCTACACAAGAGTTGTTCTTGGGGGCTTGTATATATATTACACGTCGTGCGTACTCTAATATCGCGTTCTAGACATGTATCGCGGATCGTCAGCACCATCTATTGGTAGGAAGTCGCTATGTATAGGGTTTCATTCCACCAAAAGAACACGCACGCCCGTGCCATATACTGACACAGGAATAACTCCCAGTGTGGGGTTATGATTTTTTAAATGTGTACCTTACTTAAAGTTGTAAGTAAGTGTGGAGCCTTAAAATATGGTTACACTTAAAAGCACACTAATAAGAACATTTATATGCTAATAAATTCTTATGATTGCTTAAAACTATGAACTATAACTTTTTATTGCTGTCAAGTCACGTATTCAGAGTCCATTTAGAGTACAAGTTATTAAAGTCCAATTTAGCAATTATGATAAAAGATAAGACACGATCAACAGTAGGACGTAGCTATTTTTGATAAGTTTATTCTATTCAATTTGTTCTCTCTGCCCAGCCTGCAAGGGATCTGCCATAATAAAATACACATAAAGATATTTTATTCACAACCAGTAATTTATTTATTTCTAAAAAACGTTGATTAGCAACGGTTTTTTAGATCATGGTCCTTCCGCGATGACAATGGTGACACAATACGTTACAATGATACAAATATTAACAATAACAGTTTGTTATAGTATTTTTCACATAGGATGGATAGTAACAGTTCTAATTGCCAAAAGAAATTATACTTTATTCAGTGGCAATAAGAGGCATGCCCCGTTTCTTCTATACTATACTATACTTATGGTTTTATGCCTTAACACCATTGAATTAAATACTTGTAGTGGTTAGAGCGCAGGCGGTTTCATTTATAGAACCGTCGCTAGTCTGATTTTTGTATGGGATACATTTTTGTGTGATCTACAAATTTTAGTTGATTGTGTATATATTTATATAAATACTAAGCATGATGTTGGACTTATTTATAGTGTCGTCGTTTTTTTTAAGTATTTACGTAGTTTAAAACCTAGTTACGTTTAAAAGTGTACTAATAAGAACACTTGTATACTAATAAATTTAGTTCCCGCTGCAGACTCACCAACTTTTGATTGCTGCCAACTCATCCCAAACAACTACCTAACATTCATAGAGTTAGTCCTCTCCGCGCAAACTACTTTGCCACAGGCAAAGTTGTGTCGTATGGTTGCATGATTTTTATGTAACATAATTATTAAACTGTTAGATATATTGTCGTACATTTAATTCCAAGTTATTAAGCTCTTAGATAGGTTTTCATGCATTTAATATCTAGTTGTCAAGCTGTTAGATAGATTTTCGTACATTTTATTTCAAGTTATTTAGCTGTTAGAAAGGTTTTCGTACATTAAGTGCCAAGTTACTAAGCTGTAAGATAGGTTTTCGTACATTTTATTCCAAGTTATTAAGCTCTGAGATAGGTTTCATGCATATCTAGTTGTCAAGATGTTAGATAAATTTTCGTACATTTAATTTCAAGTTATTAAGCTGTTAGATATATTTTCGTACATTGAATTTTAAATTATTACTACAAAGTGTTATCCATCTATCCTTATACGCACCTATGCTTTTATACCGGCCTCAATTTCAGTCACCAAACTACTACTGAGAATTTTAACATAGAAACACCTTAATACTTCATCCGACTTAGGACCTCAAACTATAAGTTTTTTATTTTACTAATCTTTTGTTATTGATTGGGTTGTTGCTTTATTTTTAGATATACGCAAGCCTTCATTTACTGAGAAGTGAAAAAACACAACTTTTTTGTTACAAACGATTATTAGTGATTTTATGAGGGATCAATTATCATTATAGTCATAGTCGTAAATTGCTTATTTGTATAGGTAGATAAAGCCACTCACAAACATCAAAATTAACGAATTCTGGTCATCATACGGTGCTTAAAAACATTGTACCTAATAGATCAAGTAAATTATCCTAATGGCATGACATCTAAAAACATTTTAGTAGATGAAGCAGCTTATTCTTATTACATACATAAGCCTTCGGCTGGGGAAAGGTACATGTTTTCTTGATATGCGGGCAACCGAAATACTTAGTGCATTTGAAAGTCCGTCACCATAACACTTCTCTTAAATGTAATCATAGAGCCAATTACGCTTCTAAATTCAATGAAACCTTACAAGTCAAGCACTCACGAGAAAATATAAAATCATATCCGCCCGAATACAAAACGCGTGTATTTCATACATCTCAATTTAAAAGGTGACATTTTCCCATATAAAAGCGTGATCCAACCCGTTCGCTGCCAACGTACAGCAAATACCGCCCGATATGAATTTTTCCAAGCTGCCATCTTTTGTGTCGGAGCGATTGAGTTGCATTTACACGGCCGAGATGTGAGCAATGGGTTTGTATAACTTCTTACAGCTTGGTCATTTCATATTTGTGAAAAGGATATTACATTTGAGAAGTATATTGCCGTTTAAAATTTTGCTACCCTTTGGTTTGATGATATTTTTATCTCTATAGTTAATTCCAATCAAACTTACTTTCACTCAACATAAAAACGTAGATTTCTCGCTAACAGCATTTTCATTATAGTGTCTTCGGAAACACATCATTGCAATCACAACTAAAACATCTAAAGATAGTAATGGTTTGTTTATACAAGTTAGTTTATACAAATCCGTACTGTGTCCGCTTGGTAGTACTGGTATATGACTCATTGCCCTCTCCTCGATTTGTTAGAGAAAACTTTTCCAAGTATTGACTGTAAGAATAAAAAATATTTTTTTTTGTTTAAAGAAGACTGAACATTAGTTATTCCGTAACATTTTCGATGAGAACCAAACTCGACATAAAATACAGACTTTAGTCCAAGCCAATATATAGACTTGGTTTTGCCTTGTACTGTACATGCCTATTTATTGTTTCTGGATTTCATCTGAAAAATATTAAAATAAACAAAGCAAATTAAGTTTATGAGACATAATAGTGATATAATTGTATATAAATGACATGTAAGTGTAAATTTATCACACTATATTTTTTTTCTTAAGTTCTTCTATATCGAGTTCTTAGATTTACGCGAATATTACACATGAAATAAAACCACTCTACGGATTTTATCGCGGTTTATTTTTAGTTCCCGACGTTTCGAGTGCTTTGCAGCACCCATAGTCACGGGAGGGACTGAGGTGTTAGACGTCCAATAGGCATAGTTGTTCCGGGGTACCCTCAAACTTCTTAATTATTTTTGTTGTTATTGGTCAGATCTACGCAGAATGAGCTCACGGTGTCTTGAGGTCTTGCAGTGTTATGCTTGGTTTTGGATTTGATTATATTAATTACCGGATCCCAAGACGATGGAAGCACCCAGCCATCTTCTCTATTGAAATTAGGATGTTTTTTAATTTCAATAGCCTCGCGAACCATCCTTGGTAGGAATCGGTGTTCTTTCACGAGGATTTGTGGTCTATCAAATCTGATGTTATGGCGGGTGCGGTCAAGGACATGTTCACAGACTGCAGACTTCTTTGAGCACTCGAAACGTCGGGAACTAAAAATAAAAAATAAAAAAATTAAATCCGTAGAGTGGTTTTATTTCATGTTCTTCTATATCGTTAAAATACGGCTAAATATTTAATATAATAATTAGTAAGATTTTTCTTATAAAAATAATATTCATCAGCGAATAAAAGAAAGGCCTTATAATCGGTTTCAAATAAAGCCATTTTATGAAGAAATCTTTGAGTGATCCACTCACTTGAATGCGCTTCCTTTGCTGAGGGTTTTGAGATTAAAGAGTTTTTGAAGCGTTATTCTATTTTAAGAGATTAATTAAGATTATTCAGTGGCCGTGCCATTTAATTTCGGTTGAGTTTGTGTCACCCGGCAGTCGTTGGGTTAGATGGGCTTACCGTATTTTAAAACTTAGTTATCCTGTGACGTATTAAGTGACGATTCAATTGTTACAAATAGTTAATTTTTTTTTTGTTTTTTACGTTTTGGAATGGACTATCCCAATTACTTTGTGGCGTAAGGTTTGCCTGGCAAATGTGTTTGGAACTTAGTTCAGCAAAGTGTGGTTTTTCTATTGTTGAATTCTTGGTAGCAGGCAAGAGTCTGGAATTTTGACTATTATAATAAATTACCATTATATTCGGACTTAATACTGTCAACGAAATGTGAGTATACCTTTATTACTTCTGTTCGGAAAATGTAATCTTATAATAGTCGCCCTGTCAAAAACTGTCCCACCGTTGGGCACGGGCTTCCTCTCAAACTATAATAATAATAATTTATTCATTTAAGATCACATGTTACAATCTTATTCGAACTTATATTTAAGTAGGTATATTTACAGGTTTTAAGATACGTAAACTGAGAGGATTCACGCCATAGTCCACCCGGCTGGCCCAGTGCGGCTTGGCGTACTTGACACACCTTCGAGAATCTCTTAGGTATTCAGGTTTTCCTGCACCCTTAAAGAAAGTATTTAATTTTAATACGCACACGCTTTCGGAAAGACAGACGCGCGTGCCTGGGTTTGGACCCGAGCCCTCTGATTTGCAGACCAACGGTCTAACCACTGGGCTTTTACTGTAATAATGTAAACTGTGTAATGTAATCATGATAGAGTATATTTTGGATTTTTGCACTCTGCGATGATTTTTCTTAACTTTTTAATCAGTGTACTTCTGCTCTACACCGTCACCCCTATATTCCCCGAGCGGGGGTGGCAGAGGTGTACTGCGTACACCACCGTTTCGCCGATGATGTTAGATCCCATTTAATAGGGGGCGAGCCTATTGCCATATACCGGGCACAATTCCAGGCTCCGGACTCGCACTGGGAGGTTTTCGTTAGAAAAACTACACTTGTCCGACCTAGGATTTGAACCCAGGACCTCGTGATCCCAAAGCGTTGCGCTTTCTGTTCTAGCATATTTTTTTATTATCTGTTTTATTATTTGTTTATTATCCTAATTAATATGTATAAGTGTCGTAACTATGTTACTAATTATAGCTAATTCTTGCTATAATGAACACTGAAAAAAACGAACAATAGAACAATTACAGATCCTACAATACCTGATTATTAGAAAAATGCCTATTGTAATTTTCATTGTATCATATTAAATACCAACCGACCATGTGACCGATTTTCATGTCTTTGAATTTAGAGCATAAATTGCTATGTTAACTTGAAATTGCGGAACAACTTGAAGGTTTTCATTCTCTCTCATTAGTCTGGGGAGACATAACGCGTCTGGCGATTATGAGGTCTTAAGTACAAATCCTTAGTCGAATCAACTGTTAAAGGTTTTATTTATCAACATTTTTTCAGTAACAAGGCTCGTTCTGTACTATAATGGGGCCGTTTTTTACCTGGGTAGATACTGGATAGGACTTTTGCGAGCGTTGGAGAAAGCTCCTATCCACTACAAACCCCAGGTTTCCTGATATGAATACTTTGAAGAGAATACTTTGGAATCTCCGTATAGCACGCACCGGTGCAATACTGCATTGGGCCTAGGATCGTCAATGATGTGTATTATGTGTGAGTGCGTATGTGGATGCGAGCGTGCGTACTTATGCATCTGGATAAGTATTTTATTGACCAAGAGATCTTTACAGCTTCACTGCAAATGTCTTATCTGGCCTATCTCTGAATCTAACAAATTAGTAATTCTTTCATGGGGCATGGTATACGCTTCTATAACAAATTACCCAGAGATATCCCAAACATCTTTATCAATAAGTTTAAAAGGCAAATCAAAACTAGACTCTGTCAGAAAATGTATTACATAATTTCGGATTATCTTGACGAAGAAACAGATTGGGTTTGAGCAGCTCCTCAATCAGCATCATGAATCAATGATGTACAATACAATTTTGAAAAAGAAAAAAAATGCGCTGAGTTCCTTGCCGGATCTTCTCAGTGGAGGCTGCGTTCTGATCCGGCGGTAGATGTTTAAAAAAGTAATAATGAAATAAAACTATTTTTGTGTATGAAATAAAACATGTGTAATATTCGGGTAAATCTAAGTAAGTCAGTCGCTTAAATCAGTAAAATGTAACAATTTTGACATCTGTGAGTGCTATTGTATTGGTAATAAATAAATGATTTTTGACTGACTTTATTAAGGGTCGTAGCCATTCTTCCTTGCGACTCACAACTCAATCGAACATTCGAATTAGGAATCTAACCATCTCATAATCCTCTCAGATTATACTCGCCCACTGCTAAACATAGGCCTTCCCAATCGCTCTCCAGCACAACCGGTCCGATGCCACCTGCATCCAACCACTTCCTGCGATCTTCACAAGATCGTAGGAATTACCTCCATATCGATAAATTTATTTCCTACCTAGATTCGTAAGAAAAGGTCTATGTATAAAGATCGATTAATTATTATTATTTTAAGAACTGTCAGGTATTATTGTGCAAGCAAGGGTGGCAGAGATGAGTACACAATAGTGTGCACTCGCATTCTGGCGACGACATTTGGCCCCAATGAAATAGGGGGTGAGCCCTTAGCTATAATATCAGGGTCGATACCAGACTGCACTAAAAAGATTTTTCCAAATAATCTACCTCGATTTTTGAGAGAGTCTTCCCAGCAGTGTAGGTGGATTTATTAATTTCAATTAACAGTAGGTACAATGTTACAATGAAACATGGGATTGCTTACTAATTGTACGTACTAAAGACGTGAATAGATCGTCTATAGCATGACCACACGTCACCTAATTGAATACAATGTGAACACAAACAATGAGCTATTAGTACCATTATAGACGTCCATAAAACGCGTTATAACGTCGCGCGACCCACGGCAATTGTATCGAATGGCTAACGTGGGAATCGTAGGTTAATAGTGATCATTAAATTATTAAAAAATAAACGTATTACCACGCATCTATTTATTTCAAAGTATACATGAAATACAAAAGATATTCTGGATTCTAGGTTAAAGCAGTAATAGCCTAGAGGTCAGACCGTTGGACTGCAAAGTCAAATGTCTTGGGTTCAAACCCAGGCTCGCACCTCTGTCTTTTCAAAAGCATGTGCGTATTAAAAATTAACTATCACTTGCTTTAACGGTGAAGGAAAACGTCGTGAGGAAACGTGCAATTCCTAAGAGTTTCTCGAAGGTGTGTGAAGTTCGCCAACCCGCACTGGGCCATCGTGGTGGACTATGGCCTAAACCCTCTTAGTTTGAGAGAGGAAGAGGAAGAGTTAGGAAGCCCGTGCCCAACGGTGGGACAGCTTCATGACAGGGCTATTATTATATAGGTTAGATAAAATGTTATTGAGGTTTTTATATCGAATGATAATTCTCAGTCGCAGCAATATGAAGTTATTATACTTGGTATAATGGCAGTAAACTTTTACATTACCCAGGTACATCTCTGCTCAGCTTTGCTTTGAGAATATTGTCGTGACAGTGTTTACTTTTTTTCATTATCGCGCATGGATATCATTTGCTTTAATTGGTTGAATTCGCGCTACGCTTAGCGGTATTGTGCGTGTCAGTCTTAAAATTTAGAACAAAGTTCTTTGTATGAATATGTTGTACCAAAATAATCTCAATAGAGTATACTTTATAAAAAAGTAAAAGAACACGCTTTAATAGCAAAGCCGAACTAAAAAGGAGAAAATAATTACAAAATAATTAATTTTATTGTGAAAAAGCGTGGGGTGCGAGACATAAAAGATTTTAAATAGTTAATTGGTAGCAATTTATAAAAAAAAGGTATTTTAAATATAACTAAAAACACACATCTTTTGTCTAAGAACTGCGTTCCTACTGGTAGCCTTTGCGCAATATCCTAAGTACATCTCCCTAATATTTATTTCAATCTTAACCTTACTTCAAGCTCATAAAGTCCACAATACACACCTATACCTACTTTTACTTACATTATTATAAGATTTCGTCACGCCTTATAATACACGCCCTGTTAAGAAACTGTCCCACCGTTGGGCACGGGCCGCCCTCAACCGGAGAGGGTTTAGGCCATAGTCCACTGGCCCAGTGCGGGTTGGCGAACTTCACACACCTTAGAGAAACTCTTAGACATGCAGGTTTTCTCACGATGTTTTCCTTTACCGTTAAAGCAAGTGATAGTTATTTTTGGATACGCACATGCTTTCGAAAAGACAGAGGCGCGTGCCTGTCACGCCTTAATGACGACTAAAATGAAACCGCGAATTTAAACAGAAACCTGCCCATTTAAGACTTTGTCGACTACTGTCTGATCGATACTGCTTCATCCGTTGGCATGAACGTATAAAAAAGGCGTATGGAATCTCGCTAAACAAAGAGTGAAGCCCAATAATAAGTCAGGTCGCGTGTAGACGTTTTTCATGCATTTTATTTTCTCACTATGAAAACTGCCTCGTTGGTCGAGTGGCGAATAAGACGCGTTACGATCACAAGGTCATGAGTTCGAATCCGAGGTCGGACAAATTAAGTGCTTTTATCAAAAAAAAAAACAGTTTTTTTTAAACGTAGCCCCACAATATGTTTTATTTCTGTGTCGTATGTGCGTTTACAAACATGAAAATTCACATACACTAATACCCAGACCGCAACAAATACTTGTGGATCACACGAAGATTTGTACCGTGCGGGAATCGAACCCGCGACTATTACACATAGCGGCTTAAGCTCTTAACCACTGCGCTAAATCATCCGTCTAATTAGTCCGGAGTCTGGAATTGTGCCCGGTATATGGCAATAGGCTCGCCCCTAATTACATGGGACCTAACATCGTCGGCGATAAGTGGGTGTACACAGTATACCTCTGCCTCCCCCACTTGGCAAATATAGGCGTGACGGTGCAAACGATTTGAACCAAGGCTTATGTAAGCATCAACTGTATATTAACGTCGAGTTCATTTTAATTGGATAAATTTGTAGGTTGAAAAGGCTATCATATCAAGTCTATCGTTACGCTACCGTCAATATGTTCGTACTCGGTCCTATCTGGTATATTATACCTTCAGTGTTCCGGATTGTCACTCTTGCTATGATATTCGGATATGCCAGTAGGTAGGTGTGACTTACTGAAGACTTTTTTTCTGTTTTTCACCAGTGAGCAGAAGGATTTCGCGCCAGAACGATTAGAATTACATCGTGTATAGTAATTAAATAGAAATCGGTATAGCTTTTCATGTTAATAAGCTGCTTTTATATTCTATACAATAAATATAACGGCGCTAAGGTTTTCTGGATAGCCGTTTCAATGCCGGAAGCGGTGAAAGGTGGATTTATCTTCGTTTTCATAGTCGTCCGCATGGTGGCCGAACATAAAGGAAATCTTGAAATAACACTGGGGTCTTATCCGGCGATTAAGACTCATGGAATGCAGTGAGGTTAGCTACTCCGCGATACGTCCGAGCAGTTGCCCCGTTGCTGATAGACTGCGTTGTCCGCCATCTTACATCGCCGCCATCTTACATCGACTATCTGTCATCGGTGATTCGTCATCTGACAGATGTCATTTGCCATCGCTACACAACTAAAAACATTCGAGCAATCAATAGTAACAGAGGTTGTCTATGACAAGATTACAAGGTTACCAAAAATTTAAAATAACTGCTCGCCATTCCATTAACTGATTTTCAAATAATAGGATACGACGTTTCTCAACAATATCTACTCCCTACTCTCCTTATTTATTACTAGTTGCTGCCCGCGATTTCGTCCGCGTTGACTTTAGACAAGAACCTGAAACTTTTCGGAATAAAAAGTATTCTTTGTGTTAATCCAAGTAATAAACTCTCTGGGTGCCAAATTTCATCCAAATCCGTTCTGCAGTTTTGCGTGACTAAGTAACAAACATACAAACACATTTATAATATTAGTTGGATTTTTAGTGCACCCAACCTTTTTCATTTTGAAATTTTTTAATACTTTTAATTCGTTTTAAAAATGCTGTAAATTACAATTAGTGTTTGAGCACACTATAAAAACAACAAAGAGAATTTAATGAAAACTTAAACAATAGATTACATAGCAAGTAGGAGCTGGCCGATGGAACAAGCGTGTCCTAGAGTGGAGACCGCGACTTGGTAAGCGTAAGGTAGGACGGCCCCCAGCTAGATGGACCGACGACCGCAAAAAGGTCGCTGGAACAGACTGGATGCGGAAGGCGGACGACCGTGTGCAATGGCGCGTGTTAGAAGAGGCCTATGTCCAGCAGTGGACTGCGATAGGCTGATTGATTGATTTATTAATTGAGGAGCTTAAAGAAAACTGACAGTTCAATTAGCGTAACGGTCTAGTAGTTAAATTGAAATGCGCTACTGTAACCAAGGAATACAAACTGTAACAAAATAAATAATCGTTGGTCTAGTGGCAAAGTGCATCGCTTTATGATTATGAAGTGCTTGGTTCAAATGCTAGGTCAGACAAATGTAGTTTTTCTAAAGAAACTTCCGAGTATGAGGCCGGAGTCTGGAATTGGCTTGCCCCCTATTACATAGGCCCTAAGATGGTCGGCAAAAAGTGGGTGTACTCAGTACACCTCTGCCACCCCGGCTTGGGGAATACAGGCGTGACTGCGTTCATTATTTGTTTTAAGGAATTTATAGAAATTACTACGAGATAAAAGTTAACATATTTTCGTAACTATAATTATTAGAGACTCCAACTTTAGCCCATAAGGAGATAATTATAGGTATTAATAACAATTTTCAGAATTTATTTTAATTCTTAAGGAATACGAAAAAATATCATGTATTTCGATAGATACGCGGGTACTTTAACACCTGCCCATTTTAAAACAAAATAAACGAAGTCGCGGGCGACAGCTAGTTTTATACAATCTCAAGGCCATTTAGTCATCACTTCATGCAAGAGCTACTTGAAACAATACATGGCCGTACTTGGATGGTAGATATGTACGCCTATTCACCAGAAATACCATTAATCACGAAATCAATGGAGGCAACATGACATTGAACTATTTGTCATTGCGGACGCTTGGACTATTCCTGAAATTAAAGCTTGTGGTACGTTTATTAAGATATACACACGATCTTAGATATACAAAGTTTAATCTAGTGGAGATTAAACTTTCATATTTATTTATTTTTATTTATTTATTTTAGGAAATCTTACAGCTACTGTAGTAAGATTTTTTATAATTAAAATACTTCTATCTATTTATCTATATTATCACGCCAGATCCCTTACGAGGTATGCAGAGAGTACAGAGTTCCAACAGGCTCTTTCCTTACATACCTCTCTGGCTTCCTCTACTCTCATAGTTCGTCTCATACACGCTCGCCGGTTACGGAGACTCCTGACTTATCCTCCAGATAAGACCCGGTCTATTTGGTCATGGTAAGAGAGTCTAGGTCTTCCCCGGTACCGACATCCTTCCACTTTCGCATTGTCATTTGTGTCATTCTTTCTTCGGACATTCTTTCTATATGCCCGAACCAACAGAGCATACACTTTCTCATCTTTACACCGATACTCTCTTTAAATCTTATTAAAATACTTAATGGGGGTTAAAGTATTTTAAGAGAAAAAATTAAAAAATTTATAGTAAATTAATGTTACATAGAAAAAGAAGGCCATTTAAAAGTATCCACAGATAGCACAACTAATAAGCATAAAAAAGTAAGCCAGTAGAAATGAAGACAGCACCGAAATCAAATAAAAAATACTCAAAGTCACACAAACCAACACTTATCAAAAAGTAAATGAGCAATACAACTTTTTATTCAGCTTGCGCTTAAGCTGAGGAACGCTGGTATGAAATAGGTCTATGTCTGTTTGGTTTAGGATTGTATTGAAGAGCCTAAATGACCTTATCCAAAATCTATTTTGCCTGTATTTTGTCCTTCCCGCTGGAACATAGAGAAAGCTAGGTTTGCGGAGATTAGTGCGGTGCGTACGTAGTCCGATCTTACTCAAAAGCGGGCAGTCATTCTCACTATACGCTATTTTGAAGAGGTAAGTCAGGTCTGCTATATTTCTATGCTCATAATGTGGAAGAATATGAAAATATTTACACTGTACGATGTAGTATAGTATATAAGGATAGTTTATAAGGATATACACGGTGTAGTTTTAGTCGTCTTGAAGCGTAAGCCAAGGAAATGTCTACTATTTACTGCTACTTAAGAAAGGAAAAAGGGCACTCTTTAATAAGTGCATTAAAATCCAACTTTAAAACTTTATCAAGCGCAAAATGACATTGAGGGGTAGCTCGGCTCGTCAGCTGGCCAGTAGATACCCTTCGGCTTTCGGATTATTGAAAAAAACGTAGGCATACACTCGGATTTATTCCTGTGTTGTGGGTGCGTTTACAAACATGAAGATTCACATACACAAATACCCAGACAAAAACAAATAATTGTGGGTCACACAAAGATTTTTCCTGTGCGGGAATCGAACCCGCGACTATTGGATACTGGGTTTAAGCTCTTAACCACTGCGCTAAATCGTCCGTCACCCTAGCTAGGATATTCGGGTAGGTGAGCAGGTAGATGTTACTTACTGAAGTGTTCTTTTTATAATTGTTTTATTCCAAATGGACAGTAGGCATTGGATACATCACCTGGGCCTTTACCCTAGGACTTCTAAAATAACACCGCGTATATACTCTGCCTACCCCGCAAGGGATCTGGCGTAATGATATACATATAAAGACCTACTTTTTTGCCTTGTTGATCAAATGGCACATAGTTTGACTGGCGATCACAACGGCCTAGTTTTAATCCTCGGTCGGACAGATTGGTGTTTCAATCGCAATTTTCTCATATAGCAATCGGAAATTGCGTTTGTTAACTGCGACTGACTCGCCCCGCTCGGACTCAGACGGTTCTAAAATCCCGTAAAATTTCTTCGATAGAAAAAACAAACTTCGTCCAATTTCCGAACCGAACCTAATATCTCCTGATCACCAGCCCGTGGACCATTAGACCAACGATACAGTCAAATATTATTGCATGTTTCCAATACAAATATTGCTCTCGTTTCGTTTGAATTACAAAGCTTTTTTCTCGCACAAAGAACCCAGGAAAGTAATGATAAATTAAACAAATTCGCAAATAAAGGAACCAATCACTCAACAGATGATTCAAACAAGGTACTGGCTCTGTGCAATTTGTCAATGTGGCGGCATTTCGATCAGTCATCTGGTTCGGCTCCTTTGCCAATACAAGGCGAGTTATGATTGTTCGACTTATTTGTGGGTAGGTTAGAGATCATCTCTATAACCATACAAAACTGCCTCCGGGAATCATGTCTCTAGCATAGATGCTTAAAGGCATAATTTATCCACCCAGGGCATCGATTAAATATAGGTAGATACACGCTCGCCGCACGAAAAGTGGCACCGCTTGAACGCAGATAAAAGTAGACGCTTGTCTACCGCGCGACGAACATACCGAACTGAGCAATTAAAAACTTTAAGATTTACTCGTATACAAAAAAGCAACAAATAATTATAGGATGTTTTATTTAAGGAACTATCAATTCACATTAATGATATTCTATACTATGTTGTCTTTATTCGCATTAAAATGATGTATTTTTCAATTATTTTGTCCATTCATAACATCGTATGCAGTTTGCAACTGTTTCTTTCTATTTTGGGTGCGGACCACTCTACCGGCAAGCTTCGGTCGTAAAATTCTATTGCTTTTTGTTCATTGCTATGCAAATACAACTTTAAGTCATACAAGTAAGACACAATATGCACTAATTTATGTTTATATCATAACTATAACTACTCACGTCGATTCGGGACGTTTTTAGTGTAACCTTTTAGCGGGACTGTGTATCTTGTTATAATATATCGATGACCCAGGGTACTCAGGGGATAAATTATTGTACGCTCACACACGCACACATTGACAGCGTTTGAACAAATTTTCAAATATCGAACACTGGCTTCACGCACAAATAGTGCGTAGTGAGACCGCTTTTAGGCGCCATTTTAGCCGTCTATACGAGTTTTAGTTTAAGCATAACGCTTAGAAACATCTTTAATCTTTAATTCTTTATTGTACATACACAAATTGTTACAAACGATTGAAAATACAAAGTAAATTAATGTACAAAGGCGAGCTTAACTGGAAGTCGAGTTCTCTATCAGCAAACCTTTGAGTGATAGAGAAACAAATGATCAAAATGAGGATAGGAATAAGTGTACAACGCAAAAAAAAGGAAAGAAAAGATATTTATAGATAGAAAAGGTATGAACTACAGATATATATCTACAAATATACGACATGCTATACATTACTATAAAATTGACTACATGAATATATACAAACATTCAAATTTCTTACATGGACAGGAAGTGTACTCTAATTCTTTTCTTGAAAATCTGTCAAGTAGGGCAAGTGTGGGAGAGAATTCCATAGGCGCACAGCACGCACAGTAAATGAACCATCATATGAACTTGAGCTATGTCGAGATGCACTAAGAAGAATAGAAGAAACACTACTAGACTAGATACTCAAAGCGTTCAGCAAGGTATACTGGGGAATTAGGATTATGAAGAACAGAGTAAAGCAAACAGAGAATATGCCTATCCCGACGCAGTGCATATTGAGAAATACGTTTTAGAAATGCATTTAAAATCTACGTACTGTTTTAAATTAAGAATAAATTTAGTTGATTATAGCGTGCTAAAGCAATAACAGCATTTTTTGCAACATTTAAAAAAATACATTAAAGATTGTTGGAATCAATTCAGTTACCGATTTAGAACAAACTGCCTTCAGGTCTTGCATATATTATGTTATTCAGTTACTAAACCTTGTATATCTCTAAGTTTTAGAGTCAACTATACCTACCTATCGTTGGTCGATTGCATATTATAACTATGGCAATAGGTTCCTTATTAAATTGTGACTGTTAAGTAGTCAGTGAAATGTTCTTCTGCTAGCCCCGCTAGGAGAATATATGTGTGTAGGTAAATTTATCTCTTCTTATTAATCTTGATAATAACAATAACAGCCCAATATCCGCTCACTTACATCATTAACCTATATTCACTTGACTCTACGTAACTTCGATATATATCGCAAAGTTCTGCAAATCTACGGACAAAGTTAGTCTTTAAATAAACAAAAGCCATTACTCCTTAGGGGGGGGGGGAGAAGCGAATGGAAGACAAGTTTACAGCTAATATAAAAAGACCTTGTTATGAAAGTTATAAGTAGTTTTGAATGAAATCTCATATCGCAAGCGGAGACGTTCAAAAAGCGCGGAAAAAATTATTGAACTTGTACGGAGGGCTTGGAAATTAGCGATTTATAACTTTGTTTGATCTTTTATGTTTATAATGTCGCTTAGTGATCACGAAGTCCTAGTTTCAAATCCAAGGCCAAGCAAAATGTTATATTTCAATAAAAAAAATCAGTAGTAGTCCATAGCACATTTTGATAACAAAATTTTGCAAATGAATTACTACAAGTATAGTATTTATTATTTATAGTTGTAATGACAGAAACGCGACAAGTATATCTAGTATATCTATGACATACGGAAAGAGACGTGGTCTCTAACAATAGGTCTCATAAAAAAGCTCAGAGTCTCTGCGAGCAATAGAAAGAGCTACGTAAGGCGTTTCTCTACGTGGTCGAATCAGGAATGAAGCAATTCGTTGAAATCAAAAGTCACCGACCTACCTCAGCTTATCCTATGGGCTATCCCATAGGATTAGTAAGCTGAGGTAGCAATAGGCAGGATATGCTGATGATCTTGTAAGTTATAAAATTCACTTAACTTTAGAAATATTCTGATTCTACAAATCGCTCGTTTCAAAGCCCATTCCCAAAGCATTTCCTTCGTAACGACATTTGAATATTAACAACTTGCTTATATTTTTCAATCCCAGTTTGTTTTCTTTGCGCACTTTAAATTTGCAGCAAAAGCTCAAGTTTGTCCTCGAGGGTCGCCGGCTCGGGCGTTTTATTGAAAATTAAAATATTAGTTGTGTATTCATAGATGGCGCTGGCGTTTCAAAATGAATTAAAATTGTAGTCTAAGGGCCTGTTTCACTATTTTCGAGTAATGTGCTGGTTAGTTACTTCTCCAATAGCGATACTTGGCAATTAGAACTTGGCATCCGACGGTTAGGCTAACCGCCTAACCGTCGGATATGGATACTCCAAGATGGTGTAATTCGTATATACATTTACTTGTAACTTTAATTGTCAATTAGTCTACTTAAGACTTTACTATAGGATGGAGAAAGAGGCACTAAAAGACATTGTTCTGCGTCCATACATGATTTGCCCCTAAACCAACAGCAATGTAAAAATGCGTGTAAGTTACCTGTAAATTATCTTCATGCATTTATTATGAAACGGACACTGAATTGCATTATTGCAAAAAAAATTTTAGATTTTGAGGTTATAAGTTAGTAGCTAACAATACATTTGTAAAATCGTTATGTTAAAATACACTAGCAATAATAATCAATTTGATCATTATTAATTGTAGTCGATTGAATACAACCGATTAATAGGATTGACATCTCCAACCGTAATTTGTTAACAACTTTGACATTCGGAAAAGACGTTGGCGACTGATTGAAGTACTTACAGTTCTTTGAAATATTCATTTTGGATTGCAAATTGTCCGTTAGATATGGAAGTTTGCAACTACCATAATAAAACAGATAAATAATTACGGTATAGGTCACATGTTTGTTGTTTCTGGGGCCATTTTCAACGATGTCCTTTATCAGTTTGAATACGGAAAAACGTTTGCTCTGTAAATACTTACACAATGGATTAGTTGCGGAGTGTGCTGTTATATTAGAATTCCAACTAACATGTGTCTCCTTAGAAACGGATGGACACTGTCAATGTTTCTTTTAAAAATATTCATCATCATCATGCCTAAAGCAGTCCACTACTGGACATAGGAATCTCCAACTGGACGTCACTGAGTACCATCCTCGGCAACTTTCATTCTTCTTCTGCCAGCGGTCCTGCGAAGATCATTGCTCCACCTAGCATGAGGACGTCCTGCATTACGTTTGTCAGTCCGTAGTCTCCACTTAATATTACTTTAAAAAATATTATGTCCTTTCTATTCAATGTGTATTACTTCCAGTTTATGGACATAATTAATATTAAAAAAATTGCGTGACTCAACTAGGAATCAGTAAAAATTGAAAAAACAGTTTTACACACCGGCATGCCTATATTCCCCAAGCGGGGATGGCAGAGACAGTACACCTCTGCCACCCACTGTACACCCTCTTTTCGCCGACGATATTAGATCCCATGTGATAGGGGGCGAGCCTATTGCCATAAACCGGGCATAATTCCAGGCTCTGTCAGTTTTAATAGAGTTTTATAAAGGTTAATTTATTTCGGACACATTTTATAAATTAGGGCATTATGATGAATTTTACTTATGTGTATAAAGTGCGTCCACCTCATAAGGTGGACCGATGACCTGTTTCAGGTACCGGTTAAAACCCTGCACAGAATCGGTCGTCAAGACGATCTTTGAAAAAAGTTTTTATTCTGCAGTTGGGGTCTTTTGGCTGAAATTGTGTTTTAACTCTACTTAAAATATAGGCTCGCCCCCTATTACATGCGACCTAACAACATCGGAGAAAAGTGGGTGTACTAAGTACACATCTGCCACGCCCGCTTGGGGAATATAGGCATGACAGTGAAATAGCTTTCCACTACAATGTTAGGCTTTTTGGCAGGGAGGCCGGAATAGAACAAACTATGAGAGTCGAAAAAGCCAGAGAAGTCTGTAGGGATCCTTTAGAGTTCTTTACTCTCTGTCAAAGGGTTCTGACATGATGATATATCTATATCATTTATAATATCAAAATCTAATTATCTAGATAGATTGGTAGAAACATGTGCATATCCGATATAATTTATCTCTATCTTCACGCCAGGTTCCTTGCAGGGTAGGCAGAGATTACAGAGTTCCAATAGGTTCATTACAGACCTCTCTGGTTTCGTCTCATATACGTCGACATTATAAATACGACAAGCCAAGTAAGCAAATTTAACCATTATTCTAATGCTACTTAAATTCAGAATACAAATGCAATGCAGCGAACAATAACGAAAATGCAAATAATATTATTCTCATTTGTAAATATTCTCGTAAGGTCACGGAAGTTATGCATGCACATGAAGAGAAAGTCGGGCATCGTATGAAGTTACCATTTGGGCCAAGGTTACAATCCCCCTTGCTCCAAGGGGAGACCCAGGGTCAATATTGCAAAAGACATAATGAAGACTGCCAACTGGTACAAGGCTTCGTAGCCTTAATGCCTTTGTGTTAATGACTATGGTCGTGTTCACAAATCCACCGTAAGTTGACATTTATAGTTTAGTCAGGATTTCGTACTTTTTAAATACTCACGTACCACAATTTATTTTTTGTTGATATAATAGAAATAAAGCAGTGAAAGCCAAGTGGTTAGACCGTTGGACTGCAAAGTCAGAGGCCCGTGCCCGACGGTGGGACAGTTTCTAAACAGGGCTACTATTATTATTATTATAATAGAAATAAAAAAATTATAATAGAAGACAAATGTAAATAAATTATCGATATTTTTTTATTCATCATTTTTAATAATTAATAAAAAAAAAACGCCGTCACGCCTATATTCCCCAAAGGGGGTGGCAGAGTACACCCATGTTTCGCCGACGATGTTAAGTCCCATGTAATAGGGGGCGAGCCTATTGCCATATATCGGGCACAATTCCAGACTCCGGACTCATACTGGGTATTTTTCGTTAGAAAAACTACATTTGCCCGACCTAGGATTTGAACCCAGGACCTCGTGATCACAAAGCGATGCCCTTTGCCACCAGACCAACGAGGCAGTCATAATTAATAAATATTAAGTAAAGTTCGGTATTAATGTCCAAAATTAATTCATTTACTACACTATTTATTGTTTAAATACATACTGAGTAATATTCATCAATAATATTTTTACATATGATTGAATGTTGAGTTGATTGAATATAACCGATTGATAGGATTGACATCTTCAACCGTAATTCGATAGCAATGTTCACATTCGGAAAAGACGTTGGCAACTTCGATTTAGGTATTTACCGTACTTTGAAATATTTCTTTTGGATTGTAAATTGTTCGTTAGATACGGATGTTTGTTTGTTAGAACAAAACAGATAAACAATTATGGTACAGGTGACATGTTTATTGGTTCTGGGGCCATTTTCGATGATATCCTTAATAGCTATTACAGTAGATACTTTTGTTGAAATACCAATGTCTTTTAACAAAAGTATCTACTGTATTAGATTGTAAAAAGAATATCTTACATGGATAAGATATTCTTTTTACAGTCTCGTTACCGGTAAAAACAAAGGTATAATATCGTACCTCATCAATCGTATTTGCAGAAATCTCACATAAGCAACATACAGTTAATTGCCGTCCATTCAGTTCTTACATTTCCTTCTAATATCGATATTAATCAGGAAATAGCAGACTATTTCCTAATTAATACTGATATTAGAAGGGAATGTAATATCGTAAGTAATGAATCCCTCGCAACACCATTCATGCTTTCCAATTTTACCTAACAAAATCCTACTGATAACTTCTGATACATCGATATATCGTTCACACAAGATTACGGATCTCGAACAAAATGGCAGCCAATAATAATGTATAGTAAAAAAGCAATTTTTAAAACAAGGTTTTATATTAATAATTCTTTATTGATGTTCTCCACTATAGATACAAATTGAAATGCACACATAAGACAAGTTCACATACATTTTGGATAGAGTATGCTGCCGAGTAATGGTGTAATTTAAAACGGCCAATTAAAATTAAATGTGTGTTCAAAATTTCGTATCTATGGTGTTGGTCGTAAGTGTAGCAGTGTAATACTAGATGTAGAACCAAGTCAATCCTACCATAGAAGTACATTATCATCTGAAAGCCCAGCAGTGGACAGTATAGTACAGCTTGTTTTTAATCGACTTTAGAAAAAGTAAGAGCTTCTCAATTCGATTGTTTTTTAACAATAATAATAATAAACTTTTTTGCCCACAATAATAATAAAAGAGACCAAAGGAAATAAAAGTATTGTCCATAGTTGTTAGTACAGTACGGCGGCCTTATCGCTTGAAGCGATGTCTTCCAGGCAACCTTTAAGTAAAGGACAGCTATGTTTACGATGGTAAAAAAATATAAGAATTAAGAAGTAACGAATGAAAAACGAGCGAACTCAAAATTGAAGAGGGAATCTGGTATTAATTTTGAAGGAATGTTGCTTCAATTTTACGCTTAAATATTTCAACGGACTTAGCGCGTCTTATAGACTCGGGTAAGGAGTTCCAGAGATGGACACTTTGAACTGTGAAAGAATTAGTAAAGAAGTTGAATGAATGGGAAGGAATTGTAACGCGAAGTATATCAGAGGAATGAAGATCACGAGACTGAGTGGAAGCGAGAAAGGAGGAACTTTGCTTGAGATACATAGGAGTGCGTGGGTTAAATAGGACAGAGAAAAATAGTGCAAGGACATGTACGTGTCTACGACGATGGATATGAAGCCACTTAAGTTGGAAACGTAATTCGGATACATGGTCATACTTGCGTAAGCCGAAAATAAAATGAATACAGAAATTTGAAGCCGTTCCAATTATTAAGAAGATCCACGGGAAAGTAGAGTTAACAAGAATCAGCATCGTCAAGAATGGGCAACAGAAGGGATTGAGCAAGCGCAATTTTAGCACGAATATGTAAAAAAATATCGCAGGCGTCTAAGAGAGGCTCCTGAAGCAAAATTCCTTCTACTAACCCCAGCAACCTGTGGTCTCCACGACAAAGTGTTTTTGTTTGTGTTTTTTGTTGTTTGTTACCTCAGAACTCCGTAATTTATTAATCTATTCGGAAAATTCTTTTTTTTTTGGGTAGGTAGACTTCCTGTTTGGTCCCTAAAATTAATAATTAATTTACCCATCACTTAAAAGTTGTTAAAAAAATACTTTACAAAAAAGGGTAACCGACTTTAGAAACTAAAAAGCAAAAAATAAATACTTGAAGTCGGTGCCAAGTAACTGACTGACTGGCCGACTGGTACCGACTGCAAATATTGATTTTTTGCTTTTTAGTTGATATGACTGTTATATCTTAGTATTCTATTCATATCACTTTCGCTCCAAGAGTTAGTAAAATGGTTCAAGAGTTAATAGAAAGAAAACACCTATAGTTGTGTTCATGTTCTTCTAGTACAAATACATTATTTTGATATGATAAATTGAAGAACAGTAAACAATACCCGTGTCCTACTTACGTACATATGTATATGTGACTTATAAGCTTGTACTATGGGAGCAAGTCATGGTTTTTTGTTTACGATTAATAGGGATGAGATTACAGATAGGGATAATTTATCTTAGTATTATGTACAGAATCGGCATGGTAATGCTGACGCAGGATTGGCCTAGTGAGGAAGTTAACAAAAATAATATCAATATTAGATGAAGATAAAAAAATGGCAAAAAAATCTATACGGTCACGTCTATATTCCCCAAGCAGAAGTGGTAAAAGACCACTAAGATTATATAGACCATTATCAACAAAGTTAATTTGTTTATATTGTACATGTACACTTGATCAAGAAGTCGTAAGTTAGATGCACCCCGTACGGAACAAGACAAATTTTTCCGTAACCCACAAAATGTTGGCTTCTGAATGTTGATGTATGTAGATTCTTACGGTTAAAATTAAACAGCTTGCTTCAAATAAATAGTTCATTCTTCGTTTCTTCAATCTCTTTTCTTATTATCTCATTTGAAACCTCGTCCGTCGTTTTGCACAATCCTCTCTACTCTCCTTCTTTTTTCCATTTATTCCTTCCATATCTCACTCAGTCATTCCTTCCTTCATTCTCAGTGTTCGGATACATATAATAATCATCTTCTTCTTCTTCTTTAAGTTATGGCTTCACACAAATTTTAAGTGTATTTTGCCAGTGTCCAGCGAAATATTTAATCGTGTTTGTTTAAATTAATTCAACTCCCCGATGAACTTGATGACAACGATGATAATAAAATTAATGAAGTACCCCACCCTGGATAGTAAAGCGGTAGATACTTTACATACCAATTGCGACGGCCGTTTTGAGGGAAGTAAAAAAGGCACGTTTTACTTTGTTACAATTACCTTCACTCATGCACATATAAGAACACATAATGGTTAATATTCCACCAACATTACACATTATTAGTCGTAAGAACACAAGTTTTGGAAATTAAAACAAACTAACAAGAGCAGTCTTCGACGTCCCGCCAAAAAAAAACTAATCATCTTTCAAACCTCAATAATTCGTTCAAATATTCGGATACACTTACAATACCAAATGTATGTGAATTTCATGTTTATAAACGCACCCATAGCGCAAAAACTTTTCTGCTCACTGCTACAGTTTATATACCCACTTCCATCAACCAGGGATAAATAATGAAATATTCTTTTTTACACATTTCTACGCTCCAAACCCCAATATTTCTAACCCCCATATCGTTATATCCATCCGAGACACCCCCACAATTGATTACCCCATTAATATCACACAGGTGTACCCAATAATTAGTTAGATTAATGCGTCGCCCGCGGGTTGGAAGTACAGTAGGATGGCACCAACTTTTCCCATCCCGTGCGGAATGCCCCGATTGAAATAGTTACGAGTTCTGGATTCCAAGTGTAGTACCTTTTGAGGTTGAACCTTTTGAGCTTGTTCCAGGCTCCGAAAACTTATATTTGTAATATTGAGTTTCTTGTACGCTGGGCTTGTGAGAATGGTCATAAGTTTTATAGTTTTTGGAGGTAGTCCTCCACTAGGACTAGATTTAGATCTAGACTAAGAACAGTGAGGCGCTTACAACTACTAAATTCACATAGATTGTAACACATATTTGTTGGTCACATTCCATCGAACCTGCGACTACTCCATTCAGTGAATGGAGCGGCTTAAGTTCTTAGCCACTGAATTTAGCTATTCGTCGAAAGCTATTAGATATAGAATTAATAGAAATATTCATAAAGTCTACCTATTGTACTGCTAACGCAACATCATAGAAAAAAACCGATGTATTAAAAATTTTGATAATAAGTATAATGACAAAATATTCTCCAAAGTAAAACTTAAACTCTGAGCTACAAGGTTATTATTCCCTCAGCCATTTGTTTGTTATGTGGCTTTTAAAAGTTAAAGTGTAAGCTTGTAATTAAACGGTAGGCAATTTTCAGCATTACAGAACTATTCCAAGCTCGTCGCCTTCTAACAAGTGCTAGTGCTGGAGTCTAATTCACAAGCGCATAGCGAGTCGATACGATTAATTAAATAAAAAATAACACTGTCACGCCTATATTCCCCAAGCAGGGGTGACAGAGGGGTCAAAAGCGCAGATTATTCACACAAGTGTACTGAGTACACCCATTTTTCACCGACGATGCTACTTATTGCCATATGGCAATAAGTAGGATCGATTCCAGACTCCGGACTCACACTGGAAATTTTTCGTCAGCAAATCTACATACAGGCTCGTTTGTGTTCGCTGTTTGTTGGGGTGTCTTCGTCGTTGACGTATCCCCGTTGTAGTTGTGTTATCATAGATAGTAAATGATTAACACCAAACCACGTATAAGTTTAAAAGTTTATTGATAACTTAAAGTTTCTGTCTACGGCTATGTTCGGTAATCTGAGTCGCGCTGTATTTGTTATTGATTATTGGGTACACATTAGCGCGTGAGGGAAGTTAAGTTACGACTGCACTTATTGAGTACATATGTTTAAAAGCGAATTCGCTGTACGAGCATAATTGGCTCGTACACTGTTGGAACTAATAAAGTAGCATATAAGGCTTCCAACTTGGCATAGCATCTAACACCACATTCTTGAATTGTTATTTAAACGACTCCGTTCATTAAACATAAACTTAGCTGCTTATAATACCTCTTATAACTCTTAAAACTAGTTACTGGCAAAAAGTCGTATTTCAAAAAAGTTTCCTAGTGTGTCTATTATTTTAATCAGTCTTATTATAGTTACACTCTGGTGCGTTTTGCATACTTATACTCGAATTGAAATGAGCATAAGTACGGTCAGCAACATAAGTCGATTAACATTCTCAGTTTTTCAAATCGCTTGTACACTTTTATTTCGCATCAAATTCATTTTTTTTTTTGGTTTATATAAATATATTTTAATATGTTGCTTTTAATTTCGTTTCGACAATGTTTACCTATGTTGGTGGTTACCAACATAGGCAAACACAAGGTTTTGTACCTATGTTGGTAAAATGAAGAGTATTACCGATTTGAAAAGCTGAAATTATAAAGCGACTAACGTTACTGATTGTACATTACACAAAATAAATATTTTGAATCTATATCTAAATCCAACTTCTAGCCGCAACCTTCACAAGATCATCGGTTCATCTTCGTCTTTTGCCTGCCCACTCTTCGTCTTCGAGTACGTATTCGCCACTTAATAACTTTGATATCGTTGTGGCGCTCTTTAGGAGAGGTGGTCTTTAGCCTTTGCTGTGGACGTCTTTCCGCTGATGTACTATCCTACTAATATTATAAAACTGAAAGTTTGTATATTTAGATGTTTGTTACTCAATCACGCAAAAATGTCTGAACGGATTTAGATTAAATTTGACACACAGGTAGTTAATTACCTAGATAACACATGGGATACTGACCCGGACAAATGTAAGGTTCCTGTCTAAGATCAGCGCGGAGGAAATCGCGGACAGAACCTAGTCTATTATATTTTAAGTAGGTCGACACTAGAGTTCATTCTAAATAATATGCATCATCTAGAGGGGTATTTGAATCCATCTCTCTGCTTATAAATCGCACCAAAATTTTGGTTTGTCCCGAGAACTCTTGTGAATTCCACAAAGCAATTATTAAAGTAGAATTATTATTGCGGATATAAGATTATGCAATAACTTAGAAATTAAATGCGATAATGGGACGAGAAACAGATGTCCTAACTGAAACAATTTCTTGCAAATTATCGATATTATTGGAACCACTTGTAATTAAGTAATGTTTTTTCTCCTGTACATCTTAAATAGTTGAGACCTGTGCCTGAAACATCCGGTTTGATATAGGTAACGCAAGCTCTGGTTCGCAAAACTGGGCCTAATACATCTATTTAATTAAATTTTAACAGATCTAACAGATAACGCACGGCCTTATTCCGTGAGGCTAGAAGTCTGAAATTTTGCACAAAGTTTCTTATGTAATTTAGGCGAACTACAAGAATGTATTTTTGAAAATATATTACCTTAATGGAGTTTAGTAGCTGTTGATAATATTCAGAAATGCTTCATTTACTTTATTTTTTGATAAAAACCTTTGCCGTCAACTAGTAGATATATATATTTAATAATTACATTAATAGTCTGAAATAATATAATGACGATAGGTTCCTGCAGCCTAATGATAAATCTTAATGCAATTCCCTTTAAGCCAAGTATTTTATTCACCTGAACTTGAAAAAATTTTCTTTCCACTTAAACTAAAAACGACAGGTTATGTAAAACGGTAGTCATATTTTTTTTGCCTTTAAATCAGAGCCTATTGTCATGCTAAGCTAACAATTAGGCGCGTCTCCTGGACCGGTTAAGGACTGCCCATCATTTGGTATTATTGCTTTTCTTTTGACAAAATTTCTTTTATCTCATGCCTTTTCAAATTTTGTTTCCAAATCTATTTAGATAGCAACTACATTTAAATCTTCTGTAAGTTTGTAAAAGAATCCTAAGAATGTGCATTGAAAAGAGATGAATGGAGAACGATGTTATCAGCTATAAATTTTAAAAGATGAAGGCAGTCTGATTTAAAGTGTCTCCTGTCAGTCCCTTCTTAATGTAAAAGCTAGAGTTAACAAAGCCATTTCTATGCATAAATTCTCAAAAATATAATTGTAAAGGTACGATGCAACACACAATCAGAGTATTTTTCTATATATATATATCTCTTCATCGCCAGATCCCTTGCGGGGTAGGCAGAGAGAACATAGTATTTTTTATTTATGTAAACCATTATAATGTTTAGGAATCGTCAAAAAAGTAACAAAGACTTTACCACCACTTTGGAATGTCATTCCTGTTGAGAAGAAGAGCAAGAAACTCCACGGTTACTCTTTTGAAATAAAAAACTCACCATTTTATTACATCTATGCCATAAACGCACTCAATATTAAAAATATATATATGTCGTCAGATGGCCAAACCAACTAGCACAAGAGCTCAATCTTTAGACTTAGAAATGCGCGAGGTTATAGTTTCCAAACAGCTAAACACAATAATTGCCCATCAGTTATTTAATCACATAACTTTGGATAAGTTATGAAACACAATATCAACCATTTAATTATCAAAAGGGCAGGATGACCATTTTGACATGTCGTCATCGCATCGTTCTCCATGTTCTGTTCATCTTCCTAATTCAAAATCCTGTTGACTCTCGCGTTCCGTCAGCACGCGGCCGTAGCGCTGACTAGCGGACGACCCGCGCACTATTTGCCACAGATAATAACCACGCCGACATATATTATAAATATATATATAAATATTCAGGCAAAGTGATAATCTAGTTGGTAGAACAGTTTTCTTGTAAACACAAGGTTCATGGTTTAAATACTGGCCCATCACACACTACTGGATACTTCGTATGTCGCGATTTCCGGTTACAAATGTTATTGAATTGTAAAAGTATTTTATCTGACTTTTAATTGTTAAAGAAAATAAATAGTTCATTTAATTTGTTAATTTAACGTAAGCGCTGATTATAATGGTATCTGATTTGACTCAACTAAAAGTATGAATTGATCAGGTCGGCCAATTTTAAGTTAGTTCGATTCGGGCGCTCGAACGGAGCAGATGTAGTAAACGAGTGACCAAGAATTGTTAAAAAGTATATCGTGTACCCACGCTGAATTAATGTTCGAGATTAAAAGTATGATAACTTTATATTTAACGTGTTTTATTCGCTTCTTTACACGTAAGCAATGTGCCATTATTATGTACTAGCGTTAAAGCAAAATGAGGATATTCGAGAAACACCTGAAATCCAATAGGTACATTTGAATTTATGTGCCAAGACAACAGACTCGCTTTGGGTTGGACATTGGGTGGGATTTAAAATATTTCCTGTTGTACAATATCTATCTGGGGCCATAGACTTTTTGAAAGGAAGAAGGGAAGATGTTTGTCTAGCAGTGGGATATAATTAATTTAGAAATAAGTTTAGGTTCCATGTATCTATGTATAACCTCTGCTGGGTGAGCAGAGGTTATAATCAACTGAAGTGTATGTTATTTCGTCTCGTGTGACATCTTTACCATTTAGCGTAATGCAATTTGACCTAACCAAACATGTCCTAAAAAGATATCATTAGTAAATTTAAAACTTTACTTTTATATTTGGGATGAAATGTTTTCACCTATAAGTAGAAAATAACCTATAAGTATAAAATTGCGATTGACAAAATTATGTTAAGTATCTTTTATATCTACCTCTGATCCTGAATTAAAATTGCATTACATTATTTAAAGTGTTGCTTGAAATTAAATAATCAAACAAGCAGTTCTATCTATATCATCATGCCAGATCCCTTATGAGGTAGGCAGAGAGTACAGAGTTCCAACAGGCTCTTTCCTTACATACCTCTCTGGCTTCCTCTACTCTCATAGTTCGTCTCATACACGCTCGCCGGTAACGGAGACTCCTGACTTGTCCTTCAGATAAGACTCTGTCTATTTGGTCATGGTAAGATAGTCTAGGTCTTCCCCGGTACCTACTGTCCTTCCACTTTCGCATTGTATATCAGTTTTGTCATTCTTTCTCGGACATTCTTTCTATGTGCACTCCATTATGCACTCCATTATGCACTCCATTATGCACTCCATTATGTATGGCCAGCTGCGCCTTTCGGCTTAAGGGCCGGCTCCCAAGTAGCTTTCCCATCGCGCCATTCACTCTGTTCCCTGCTCTCACTCTTCTCTCTATGTCAGCGGTGTATTTTCCATCCTTACTGAATGCGCATCCAAGATATACAAACTCATTCACTTGCTCCAGCAAATCGTTTCCAACCACAATCCTTGCATTCGTTCTGGTTTCTTCCCGTTCAAAAACCATAATTTTGGTTTTCTACACATTCAAATGTAAGCCATCTTTCATGCAGTCGTCTTTCATAACTGTGACTAGTGATTACAGATCAGTGGCTGTTGGCGCTATCAAAACCGCGTCATCTGCATATAGTAGATGATTTACCACTAGACCACTCATTTGTACACCTTCATTCATCGCTTTCAGTCTTTAAAGACTTTTATCCAAATATATTATAAACAGTCTAGCGGACAACACGCAACCCTGCTTGACGCGGATTTCAACGTCAAACCAGGGTGACATGTTACTACCCACTCGTATGCATTCCTTGCAGTCCACATAGGTGGACTGGACGGCCCGCAGCAGAGAGCCATTTATACCATACTCAGGCAAAATGCCCCAAAGTCTCTTTCGCACAACTCTATCAAACGCCTTCTCCAGATCCAGAAAACCGCAGAAATCCTTTCGGCCCACTGCCAGATGCTTCTCTACGATGTTGTTATGGGTTATATTTTAATGTCTAAAGTACTTGATTACCTACTTTGTTAAAGAAATTATACCTACTTAAGTTACTTGAAATTTAATTCAATGAACAACTCATATACCTAATGGATTTAATTTTCCACATTCTATAATTTTTATTACACATACGTATTTTTTTTTATTTGGTACGTTTAGTTAACATTCTGAAATCTATATTATCATGCCAGATCGCTTGTACGGTTGTTGTTGCTACAGAAAGAAACGTGAATGATATCGATTTATAAAACACTACATAGTAAATGGGTTGTCTACTACACGTCATGAGTGAAATCCAAACAAACTTGGCACTCTATCCATTAGACATCCGATACGAGGCGGCGTTTTTACGCCATTTTTCGCCCTTCGTCTAATGCTCCTGCCGCAACGGCCTCTCGGGACCATCACTTAAGGTGTCCCATTACCGTCAATCTGTGGTACAAATCGACTTATTGAGCGATGACAAAATAAAAAAAAAACGAACTTCAAAAATAAAGGGTCTTGTCGTATGCTTTTGGTCACCACGGTGGTTTTTTATAGATCAGTTGCTATTAATTTGTATTTCATTAAAATTTAAGAACAATAGAATGATTCTCATAAAGCATTTAGTAGATTTAGAAAACAACTAATATTTTTTCGTAATACACCTTGTTTCATAGAAATATTTGTTAGAATTTTAATTAACGAAATCAAAGGTGAGCTTTGGGTATCATAATATAAGTACTGTAGTGGGCGTGTGTGGTTCTTCAATTACTAACCTCGTTTGTATTTCAAACAATAATATGTTAAAATGTGCATGGTACGGTTTGGTATACTTTTAAATATATTTTTTTAAACGTAGTACAATTAAGTTACCTTTGGATTTATTCCTGTATCGTAGATGCGTTTACAAACAGGAAAATTCACATACACAAATACCCAGACAGAAACTAATAATTGTGAATCACACAAATATTTGTCCCGTGCGGGAATCGAACCCGCGACTATTAGACACAGTGGGCGGAGTGGCTAAAGCTCTGCGCTAAGCCACTGCGGTAAATCGTCCTTCGTATTACAATTAAGTTACCTGTATATGTTATACAATTATATGTTTTCCGAATATAATAAGATTAATTAAAAATGAAAATACTTGAAATCGCTTAACTTTCCTAAAATGTACCACGCAATAAAGCTTACCCCATCTTGTTTACCGTCCTTCATTTTAATTATGGAGACAGCCCTTTTGGGTGTTTATGAATAGACAATTTAAACTGACGCCTGCAATCCGCCAATTCCATAGACTCTCTCATCTATTTCAAATTTTGACAGATTTATTACATTGGTCTGGCTTTGCGCTCACGAGGTCCTGGGTTCATATGCTAGGTCAGACAAATGTAGTCTTTGTAATGAAAAATCCCAGTATCAGTTTGGAATCTGGAAATCTATCTATCTATCTCTATATCATCACGCCAGCTCCCTCGCGGGGTAGGCAGAGAGTACAGAGTTCCAACAGGATCTTTCCTTACATACCTCTCTGGCTTCCTCCACTCTCATAGTTCGTCTCATACACACTCGCCGGTTACGGAGACTCTTGACTTGCCCTTCAGCTAAGACACGGTCTATTTGGTCATTGTAAGATAGTCTAGGTCTTCCCCGGCACCTACATCCTTCCACTTTCGCATTGTATATCTGTTTTGTCATTCTTTCTTCTGGCATTCTTTCTATATGCCCGAACCAACGGAGCATACCCTTTCTCATCTTTACACCGATACCATCTTTCATACCTACTCGCTTTCTTACTACGCTGTTGCGAATAAAATATTGTTTGGGGAATATTCCCCAAGCGGGCGCCTATATAGGTGTGACGGTGTTTTTTATTTATTATTTATCATAATTTGTAGTAGGGTCATAGGAAAAATTAAGTCTGTAACGACATAATTTTATATAAGTATTATCATTACACATGTGTAACGATATAACTGAGTATTGAGTTCCACCAGAATTGTATACGAGGTGTAACATAATAAACGCAAGACCTGAAAGTAGTTCGTTCTAAATCGGTAACTGAATTGATTCCAACTATTTTTGTTGTATCTTACATGCATATCTCTTCAACAAACTCAGGAAAATGTTGTTGCCCATTTCCTGTTTCCACTGACGACTTCTTTGTCCAGACGTTAAGAGCGGTAGGCCGCTCCGGTTACTAGAGTGAATAGTCCCGGGTTCGATTCCTATATAGTACAAATCTTTGTGTGACTCACACATTTTGTTTAGGTCTGGGTATTTGTTTGTGTGATTTTCATGTTTGTAAACGTACCCACGACATTGAATAATTACCTGTGAGGGGCTTTTTTAAGAAAAAAGGGGAGTACAAGTCTTGGTTAATTCCCCAATTGCTTTCTACGATACGCGTGAGAACAAATGGGGTGGAGCTGTTCTTTACCGGATCCAGTAGGCAATTATGTAATAAAGAATTATGTACAATGTTCGCTTTGAGCAAATAGCTTATTTATTTTTATAATTCGCACAAAATGGTGTTATTCCTTTAGTGCGCTGTAATAAACTAAATTTAGTCTTGATTCAAAGCAATACGGAGATTTTAAATGCATTTCTAAAACGTATTTCTCAATACGCACACATACACGTATAAGTTTCATCGTTAAATGGGGTATAAAAGTGCTTAAAAAAGGGGTGAAAAATAAATAAATTTGGTTTTAGTATTAAATTTGTAATGCAATTTGGAATTTCTAAGGGCTTGTGTTATTTACGACAGAGCTTGTATGTATTGTAAAAAATTGGTGTATAAAGATTTTATGCTTCATGATTATTTTACTACGAATAGAGGCAGTGACTGCGTTTATAATTCACTAAAAGTAATCTATCAGTCTATATCATCACGCCAGATCCCTTGCGGGGCAGGCAGAGAGTACAGAGTTCCAACAGGTTCTTTCCTTACATACCTCTGGCTTCCTCCACTCTCATTGTAGTTGTATATAAAACAATCATTTATATTTATCAATCAAAAAAGATATAAAACTTTATAAATGTACTGACAGTGAATAATAAAATAAAGATTAAGGTATAACTATTCATTGAATTACCACATTCAATTTGTCAAGACACCACAACACAGGGTTTCCGAGCTAATATATGTAGTGTCCTTTGAAAGAGCAGTCCTTTGAAAGAGCAGTGTAGTGACTACCTCTCTAGGTAAGGAAAGAAAAGGAAAAGAAAGGAAAGAAAGAGTGGAGGAAGCTAGAGAGCTTCCTCCACTCTTTTAGTTCGTCTCTTAAAAGTAGTATTAGTAGAATATTTCATTTATCCTTTGGAGCACAATTATTCGGCATAACTACACACCGCCACGCCTATATTCCCCAAGTGACGACGGCAGAGGTGTACTGAGTACACCCACTTTTCGCTGACGATGTTAGGTCCCATGTAATAGGGAGCGAGCCTATTGCTATATATCGGGCACGACTCCAGACTCCGGACTCATACTGGGAAGTTTTCGTTAGAAAAACTACATTTTTCCGACCTAGGAATTGAACCCAGAACCTCGTGATCTCAAAGCAATGTGCTTTGCCATTAGACCCACGAGACAGTTATAATCATAATAGTGCAATAAGAATTTTTTCTCTCCCGTGATAATATTATATTTAACAGCTGATTCATTAACACTTTTAATTTGCTTAGTGAGCAATCAGAAGATAGGAAGGAACGTCGCGGATTAAATAGTCTCCTTATTCGCTATAACAACTAAAACGGTGACGCGGCGCGTTACGATAACTTCGTGAAATAATCGTGCCATACAAAATACCACTACATGATCATACGCCGCGTTTGGTCATAGCGACGGCTAACTATCAGCCTGTACTGCCCACTGTTGGGGAAAGGCCTTCTCTCACAAATCGAGGTTAGAGAGATAAGGTTATACTCTATCACGTGGACCCAGTGCGGATTGGTAGTGTCAGGTTTGTGGCCACCTACTTTTGGAACTTATCAAGCTGACTATAAGGCTTTCAACTCGGCTTAACGACTACCACATTAAGTGGTAACTGGGACCAACGGCTAAACGTGCCTTCCGAAACACGGAGACGCTTGATTATGAAAATGCTACAACGGTCACCCATCTCAGGCCAACCGAGTCGAACGCTGCTTAACCTTGGTGATCGGTAAGAACACCGCGGTCTCACAGCGCTACGAGCTCCTCAATAATAGCTTAGTCTATATAAATTGACGGATGGAACCTGTCACTATTATTCATATCATTTTATTATTCATCATTATCCAGCCTATACTTGTCCACTGCTGAACATAGGCCTCCCCAATCGCTCTCCAGCGCAACCGGTCTGATGCCACCTGCATCCAACGACTTCCTGCGATCGTCACAAGATTGTCGGACCATCTGGTAGGCGGCCGTCCCACGCTGCGCTTGCCAATACATTGCCATTTGATTATTAAAAAGCGAAATTGGGAAATAGTTTGAACACCCCTGCCTATCCCTGCCACGATAGCGAAAGGCGTGATGCTATTGCCTATTTCTATACCACATACTATCAACTGTATTTAACTAAAATTATACCAATAATCTAGTACAATTTCTATCCTACTTAGTCGCGTCCACAGACAACTAATTGTAGACTCCGCATTTACGCACATCTGCATACTTCGTCCATATTATACTTGTCATAGAAATATGTTAATATTTGAACCAGTCAAAAAACCCTTCATACAAACGCTTGATTTGTATCCTCGTTGTATTATACGAATATCTATCTATATATCTATCTATCTATATCATCACGCCAGATCCCTTGCGGGGTAGGCAGTGAGTACAGAGTTCCAACAGGTTCTTCTCTTACATGCCTCTCTGGCTTCCTTCACTCCCATAGTTCGTATCATACACGCTCGCCTGTTACGGAGACTCTTGACTTGTCCTTCAGATAAGACTCGATCTATTTGGTCGTGGAAAGATAGTCTAGGTCTTCCTTCCTACATACTTCCACTTTCGCATTGTATATCCTGTTTTGTCAATCTTTTTTCTAAAATTCTTTCAATATGTCCAAGCCAATGGAGCATACCCTTTCTCATCTTTACATCAATACTATCTTTCATGACTATTCGCTTTCTTATTACGCTGTTGCGAATACAGCCGGTCAGCTTCACTCCGCACATCTTCCGCAGAGCTCGCATTTCCACTCCTACTTTCATTCTTCTTCTTACATACCCAGCTCTTGCTACTATATACCAGCTTTGGGTCAAAAACTCCGTTATGTATGGCCAGCTGCGCCTTTTGGCTTAAGTGCCGTCAGCGGTGTATTTTTTACCGTTACTGAAGGAGCATCCAAGATATAGAAACTCATTCTCTTGCTCCAGCACATCCTTACCAACCACAATCTTTGCATTCGTTCTGGTTTCTTCCCGTTCAAAAACTATTATCTTTGTTTTCCTTACATTGATATGTAATCTATTGTTCATGCAGTCGTCTTTCATAACTGGGACTAGTGTTTGCAAATTAATGGCTATTGGCGCTATTAAAACAGCGTCATCTGCATATAGTAGATGATTTACCACTAGGTCACCCAGTTACACGAATATATGAACAAAAAATTGAATACTAAAATTAGTTATTGAAAAAAATATATAAACACCATCACGCCTATGTTCCTTAAGCAGGGACAGCAGAAGTGTACTGTGTACACCTACTTTTGCTCACGATGTTAGGTCCTATGTAATAGGAGGCGAATTTATGTCCATTGTATTAAGCTAATATTTGTGGGTCACATAAATTTGTCCTGTACACGGATCGAACCCGGGCCCACTGAATTCTGTGTTCTAACCATTAAACAAGTCAAATATGGCCACTTCTTTCCCACTTCGGCAATTTGTAACAATTGCCTTTTTTAGCAATATAATTCTACAATGCGGTGTCTTTAAGTGTAATAGTCTGTGAGTACTAAGCTTGGCCTACACGGTCGCAGTTGCATTTCCACGGCTTCCTGTCCTCACAGTGGGCGGCTTACAGAGCTCTCAGAATATCCGGTTAACACCTGAACTAATTCCAACTAGGAACGGATGTTTAGATAAGAACAGAAAGTTTATGTGTCCATACTCGTATTCGCTGGTAGGATTGGTTCGTGTTTCAATTGAGTATGGTATATAGTCGATGAAAATGTAAGTGCTAGAGTGTTACTTAACGTACTGTGTCTAGTGCCAGGGCCCAGATTTTCCAGGTGACTGTGAAAATCGTTAATTTCTTAGACTAGTAAAACCCTTTTGACAGCACCTGAGGACTTAAAAGTGACCTCGTTTGATATCTATAGCAATGGAGATTACTATAGCTATTCTAGACTATTCTAGAAGTTTGCCCACCTATCAATTTAGCAGCGTATTTTAGCACGCCTAAGAAGTTGCATACACCTCAGCCTGCATATCAAGTTTATTGGTTTTTATTTTTATTGTTAAACTATGTGTGCGTGAATGATCTACGCTGTTGACCGCGGGGCCTTTACAGCTTCACCGGACAAGAGGGCGAGCGTGCAACCACTTAGCTTGAGCCAGAAGGGCAAGGGGGCAACTAGCTCAAGGGCGCCTCAAGGAGAAACTATGGGGGAATCATATACTAGGTGTCTCGCCGCATTTCAATTTCATCGGAATTGGACCCTGTACTTTGAAGATACACCAGAGAACTCCTTAACGGCAAACAGCCCGAATGTATAGATTCCGTTATTATGGATATTATATCAATCCTGTACGTAACTTACTGTAGAATTAAGCAGAATATTATAATATAGGTATATAAATATTAAAATTGTAAAATAAATATCTTAAAAAAAGGGAAACCGACCTCAAAAGGCAAAAAATAAATATTTGAAATCGGTGCCAAGTAACCGACTGCACTAACCGGCACCGACTTCAAATATTTATTTCTTGCTTCAAAATTCGGTTTGCCTTTTTTTTAAAGTTAGTTATAATATTAGTTTAGATTGTATATATATCTATATCATCACGCCAGATCCCTTGCGGGGTAGACAGAGAGTACAGAGTTCCAACAGGTTTTTCCTTACATACCTCTCTGGCTTCCTCCACTCTCATAGTAGTTGTATATAGAACAATAATTTATATTTATCAATCAAAAAAGATATAAACCTTTTTAAATGTACTGACAGTGAATAATAAAATAAAGATTAAGGTATAACTATTCATTGAATAACCACATTCAATTTGTCAAGACACCACAACACAGGGTTTCCGAGCTAATATATGTAGTGGGAAAAGGTAAAATATACGGTGAACCGCAGTCCTTTGAAAGAGCAGTGTACTGACTAATGTTAGATTTCTGATTATTAAATTCCATCCGCCTTGTGGTTCCTGGCTTAGAATTGGATCTCATACCACTGGGTGTCGTACAAGGCCACTAAGGGACAACTAGGGAATGGGCAGCAGCGTTCTCTTAGATACTTCCACGACCATTTAACTGCGCTCGCCAACCCGCCTGCCAAGCGTGGCGAGTAAGGCAAATCCACCAATTATCATGAAAGAAAAGTATATAACCAGGCCCCTAGTTCCCGGTGGTCCTGTTCGTTTTGGCCACGGTAGCAGCCATGGTAACGACAGGACATGGGGTGCAAAGAATCTCCGGCAGAGATTCGGCTAGCATTAAAAACGAAAATTGGCCCTGATGACATACAATGCACGCACGTTGAGAACAGATGAGAAGCTAGTCGAGCTGGAAGAAGAGATAAACAAGTTGCGGTGAAGTACTGTTGGTTAATCGGAGGTCCGAAGAGAGGGCGAGGACACGATAACCTTGAAATCCGGCAACTTGTTTTACTACCGGGAGGGCGAAAAGCAGTCTCAAGGTGGTGTAAGATTTATCATCCACAAGTCACTTATAAACAACGTTGTGTCCATCAATAGTGTGTCGAGCAGGGTAGAGTACTTGATACTCGGAATATCCAAAAAATATTCGTTGAAGGTCATACAGGTATACGCACCGACCTCGGCATACGCAGATGATGAGGTCGAAGTTATGTATGAGGACATTAGTAGAGCCATACATACTTCCAAAGCACACTTCACGGTGGTTATGGGTGACTTCGGCACGGCTGGGCAAACGGGGCGATGGTGAGTTGAGAGTGGGGCAATTTGGATATGGGCAGCGCAACCCCAGGGGTCAGAAGCTGGCCGAATTTCTGGAGAAAGAGGAAATCTATATTATGAACTCTTTCTTCGAGAAGCCGCCTCATAGGAAATGGACCTGGATGAGCCCTGATGGTTCAATAAAAAGTGAGATAGACTTCATCATGAGCACCGAGCGACAAATATTTAATAATGTCTCGGTGATTCACAGGGTTTTCACACACACACACACGCCGTGGACGTTTTGGCTTAAAGTAGTGATGCCGATGATTTTGTAGGTTAATGTGTTTTTTTATGCGTGTAGTAAATATTGATAGTATCAAGTTCGATTTTTATTGACAATTCCATTAAACTTTAAGCTGCTTTTAAATGGTTCCCCTTAAATTTTACGTCTTCTACTGAGTTGATGTATAATTTTAGCGCCTTAAAGACATAACCCCAGGTCATCAGATATAGGTGACATGATTTTCTATCCTATTGTTTTAAAACGTAGATTGTCTCTTTCTATCTATATCATCACGCCAGACCCCTTGCGGGGGCTTCCTCCACTCTCATAGTTTATCTCATACACGTTCACCGGTTACGGAGATTCTTGACTTGCCCTTCAGATAAGACACGGTCTATTTAGTCATGGTTAGATAGTATAGGTCTTACCTACATCCTTCCACTTTCGCATGGTGTATCTGTGTTGTCATTCTTTCTTTCGACGTCTTTCTATATGCCCAAACCAATGGGTGCGTAGTTTTTCATTTATATAATTAAAAACTGCGTTCGTATTAAACATTAACATAATCTCTTATAGTCTTTTTTATTAGTTTTATTTATTAGTATTTTTTTTAAGTAGCAGCCACCATTCCTAAATCACTGTTGAGGCTCCTTGCTAACGTTGTTTTTCCTTTGCCCACAGAATGAATGCCTTCATGCAGCAGTATCAGCTCTAACGAAGAACCAAGCTGAACACTACGATAAATATAACTGTTTGTGAGTATCTACAATATTTGTTCATCAGCTTTTAGTCTCATGGATACAGTAAAAACAAATACAGTAGTAAAAGTGTTAAGTATTAATCAATTAGTCCCATTGCGTGAGGTTTTGGAGATCAGGACGTGAACCACAATATTTTTAACAGATTAATTTAATTGTCGTAAGAAAGAGACCCGGATGTATCGTAAATAACGCAAGACCTCAGACACCCTGATAAGATAATTGCTTCACAAACTCAAAACAAAAATCAAACTTCCAAATTAAAAAAAATACCCCTTTTATAAGCACTTTTATACCCCAATTAACAATGAAACTTGTACGTGTATGTGAGCGTATTGGGAAATTTGTTATAGAAATGCATTTGACATTTCCGTACTGCTTTGAATCAAGAATAAATTTAGTGTGTTATAGCGCACTGAAGGCGTAACATAATATTTTGCATATACAAAAAAGTGTAAAATACTTTAAAAATTGTTGGAATCAATTCAGTTACCTATTTAGAATAAACTACCTTCAGGTCTTGCGTTAATTATGTTACAGCTTGTATATGTATCTTTTCTTCACGGCAAGTAAGTAATAAGTCAAGTATAATTTAAATGGATAACTTTATTCAAGAATAGCAATTTGATGTAGATTCCTATATTGATGGTAGAAAAGTAATTAAATCTGTAAAGGAGACGGGGGCGCTCGTAGCGCTGTGCGACCGCGGTGTTCTTACTGATTGCCAAAGTTAAATAGCCCGAGATAGGTGACCGTTTGTGGCATTTTCTTATTCGACCATCTCCGTGTTTCGGAAGGCTCGTTAAGCCGTAGGTCCTGGCTACCATTTAATGTGGTAGTCGTTAATACGAGTTGGAAGCTTTAAATGTGGCTTAGTAAGTTCCAACAGCAGGTGGCCACAAACCTGCCTCCACCAATCCGCACTGGTTCTGCGTGGTGTAGTATGTCCTAATCTCTCTCATGATCTCTAATTTATGAGAGAAGGCCTTTGCCCAGCAGTGGACATTATATATTATATGACGTTGAACATCGTGCCCGTTTCCAATATATTAGTTTATTTTTTTCATAGTCAATTATACATAGGGTTCTTTATTTAACTTGTATAAATAAATCTTGATATGGATTCCAATAGAAAACGAGATATAACAGCTTTTTTGGAAAAAATAAACCTATTCAGACATTCCTCTAAAGTTTCTCTCCAAAATGACGTTTTACCAGTTACGATACTATATGCATTTCCGATTATTTCATTCAATCCTCAGCAAACTTGACAACTAAAACAACAATGTATTAAATTGGATGTAAAGCCATAAATATGTACTTGGCTCATTAGCTCCGAACAAGGATCAGCGCTAATTAACTTTCTCGGGTTATATTTAATTACTGAGACATCTTAAATTGGTCGTTTGGTTGGCTTAGAGGATGTAGCGGGTATAACATGTAACTGTTTGTCGGTTTACTGTTTATTATGAATCTTATTTTCAATTTTGTTCGTACGTTAATAGATTGTTATTTTAATTATGCAAAATGTGATTTCTTGAAATTGGTGCGAGAGTCTTTTTTCGTTAATGGGCTCGGAAATTGTAATTACAAATTCTGTTTGTAGATGCGATCCCAGTTACAGAATACCGTAATGTTCAGAAAAGCAATCTGATGTATATGGATTTATTTATAGGAGAGTTCTTTCTATAGAATTTGCTGATGATATTATATCATAATCAGACTTAAAGACTGAATATTCAATTGACAGTTAGCAGCCATCGTTGGTGTAGTGGAGAACAATGTGCTTTGCGATTAGGGTTCAAATCCTAGGTGAGTGTACGCAGTGCACCTCTGCCACCCCGATTAGGTATTATAGGCGTGACGGTGTATTTATTTAGTACGCAGTCAATAAAATATTTAGTTGGTTTCCACCATCTGATTGCCAATCACCTCAAGTGACACCATCTTCATGTTACAAAGTCGATTAAGTTAACGTATATTGACGGTTTGGTTTCAATTGTGTATTTTGCTGATTAGTACTTTTTCTACCTCCCTACGGATGTTAGCACAATTACTTACACCTAACCTATAATTTCTTTATCTTCTGTCTCCACAATCACTACTGCAACTTTCATATCCCTTTTTAACTGCACCCATTCATTTCTTTTGCACCATTCCACTCTTTCTAACAACTATTAGTACCTAACTTGAGGTTTTTGTTTTTTCCACAATTTATTTTATCTTAGATGCTACAAATGTCTCCTAATATCTTTCTACATTACCGTCGGAAAGTCACCGACCGCCAAAATTTGGCGCTCGCTTAGCATAATAACAACTTTAACAAAATTCAAGACTAACATAAAACTAGGCCTAGAAATTCTTATGTTGATAAAATAAAAGAGAAAAGCATGTTTTTCTTCTTCTAAATGAAGCTGTAGATATAAAAGATGAACTATTTGTTCGCAGACGAAGACTGCCAGACGATGTAAAAACCTGTAGGAATTACGCGTATTTACAAGAAATTTACGACGCGGTGCGAGCGACAGACAGTAAGTATCCATCAATCACTGCACTTTTATGTTAATGGTTATATTAGTTGGTTTATTACAATAACACGCACGATGAGATAATGTTATTATATTTACTCCGCAATAGATGTTTACGGTACAGAGAAAAAAGTCTTTACAACTTTTTGTTGAAGAGTTTCCGCGAACTATTATGTTCTCGCGTATTGTGAGTGAATTTATGGACGCAATTTTCACGTGCGTATATATCCAGACTATGGATATAAGATTACACTAATATTATGTGGGTAGTAGCTCAAAAACTTCTTCGCCACTTAGCTATGTCTTTCCTTAATAATTTATTTTACATATTTTTATGCATTCACATGGCGCTTTGGGGCGATCAATAGTTGAGCATTAGTTCAACCTTACTACTATCAACCCATAATATTAAGTAATTCTTCTATCTATCTTTTTTTAAACCATTGTCCCACCGTAGGATTTATTCCTGTGTCGTGGGGTGCATTTACAAGCATGATAATTCAGATACACAAATACCCAGACCGGAACAAATAATTGTGGATCACACAAATATTTGTTCCGTGCGGAAATCGAACACGACTATTAGTGGCTTAAGCTCTGAACCACTGCGCTAAACCGTCCGTATATCTATCTATCTTATCACGCCAGATCCCTTGCGGGGTAGGCAAAGAGTACAGAGCTCCACATGTTCTTTCCTTTCATGTCAATCATATAGGCTTGTAATTCTTGTTTGATAATAACATTTTTAATTAAAGTATTTTGAGCTACAGATAAAGGATTCAAATTAATTTAGTATTAACTTATGTGTTTTCTATTTTGGAATACACGTAACTTTGTCAATTGTCACTAGACCATTTTGTATTAAAAATCAGATAATTTTATGAAGATTATTATTTTTGAAAACGTTTCCACTTATTTGCTACCGCTTGAATAATGGATAAAATATTCAGTTTAGCGTTAACCCTCTTTTGTAGTCTATCACTTTGAAAGCAAAACCTTGAACTTTTAACGCAATTTTCCTCTTTTCTTTATAATGCACTTTTAAAAGGGTTGTCAAAACCCTTTTAAAATCGTTCCGATCCACTTTAAGCTCGTTGAGTACAACTTGATTAAGCACTTTTTTAACTTTGATTGGTAATAAAATACGGACTGATTACGTTTTTTTACGTACTTCAACCATTACTAGTAAAAGTATTATAATAATTGTCATTAGGATTACAAGTTAAAACAAAATAAAAATAGGTATAAATATAAATGAATGGGACTTTATGTGTGTGTGTGTGTGAATGATTTACGCTGTTGGCTGCGGGGCTTTTACAGCTTTACCATTAATTTGTTTTTTATTGTATTTTGTCTTATGAGTAACTTTTATGTAATGATTGAATCAGCATGTACTGTCCCACTGCTGTGTCCGTATGTGTGTGTGGCCGCGGGGCCTTTACAGCTTCACCGGACAAGAGGCCGAGCATGTAACCACTACGCTCGAACCAGAAGGGCAAGGGGGCAACTAGCTCAAAGGAACGGCCTCGGCTTGGGCAGTCGCTAGGGGGAGGGCGTATACTAGGTGTCTCGCCGTGGTGCTCTGCACCGGCCGGCGGGCAAGGCATTCTTCGAGCTCGCCGGCGAGGTCGGTGTCCGATCCTGTGTGCGGTATCTGTATCTGAAAGAAGGGCATCGGGAGGGAATGAATGGGACCATACTACTCTTGTAATTCGTTTTGTTGAAAATTATGTTTTCAGAATCGGAATATTATTTATTCATGTTATCATTTACACTTCTTATGAATCGTAAACGCCTTATTCGCTATGAGCAAAAGTGATGCGTTACAATAACTTCATTAAATGATGTATGCCACTGGAATACCATTAAACGGTCACTAACTGAAGTTATCGTTATGTGTCGTGTCATGGATTTAATTGAAAATGGCAAATTGTTGCCGGTATGACCATCAAAGTGTTGAAGCTACTAATTCGAATTGTTTGTTTCAGGTGTTAACACTAAGGATTTTATGGCAAAGTTAGGGGAATATTTAATTTTAACGGCTTTCTCACACAACTGTCGACTTGAGAGAGCATTTAAATGTTTAGGCACTAATTTGACTGAATTTTTGACAACGTTAGACAGTGTACACGATGTTCTACATGATCAGGTGAGAATTTTAATATAATTAGAAATAATTAAGCCACATTTAAGAAGGGTAATTTATATTTGATAATTTTGCAGTATAGTGCAATGTCTTCTAATTAGTTATACCAGGTGTAACATAATAAACGCAAGACCTGAAAGTAGTTTGTTCTAAATCGGTAACTAAATTCATTCCAACTATTTTTAATGTATTGTATATTTTTTTCAAAAGTTGCTAAAAATGCTGTTACTCCTTCAGTGCGCAAACTTAATTTATTATTAATTCAAAACAATATGGAGATTTCAAATGCATTTCTTAAATGTATTTCTCAATATGCACACATACACGTATAAGTTTCATTGTTAATTGGGATATAAAAGTGCTTAAAAAGGGGTAAACACTTTAAATTTGGAAATATGGTTGTCGTATTGAATTCATGAAGCAATTATCTAATCGGGCTATCTGAGGTCTTGTGTTAAGATACACCTTGTATATCAAATATTTAATAGCATAGAAATATATAACTACCACTTCTTTCGAGTTTCAAATGTCGAGGTTTTTAAATCCTAGGTCGGATAAAGTTTAATCAGGGGTCTCTATAAAAATACACATAACAGTCTGGAAATATGCCTGGTTTGCCCCCAATCGTCGGAATGTGGGTGTAAGCAGTATTACTGTTACCCGCGTATGGGAGATGACAACATGATATATTTTTTATGAATTATATATTTATTTGAAACTAGTTAGGTGTATAGTAGTAGTAAATTAATTTTCTCATCGTGCATATTGTACGAATTTTATGAGTCTCTCATTCAGTATTAAATATAGACTGCGCCCCAACAATTGTTTTATAATTAATTAGTTTACCAGTTAAACATACCACTATTTGCAAAATGAGTTCAAGACTTGTTAATGTAGCGTCTTAATATCAAAACTTGAAGAGTACTAAGTTTAATCTTTAAGAACTTTCATAGGTCGAGGTAAGTAAAAGCAGAAGATATGAAGTGTACATTACCGAAATTACAGGTTTTGAATTAATTTACTAATGTATCTCTTTCATACATCGGATGCTTTTATATCGTAGTTTTAAAACTTGAGTATTAATATTAGTCATGTTTTGGTGGGTATAAAAGTAATATTTTTGATAACATATGACTGCCAAAAACCTGCCGAATCCAGAGGCCAACTTGTGGCTGTTATTTTATTATCATTAGACAATTTTGATATAAATCGGACTTAAAATTATAACCTTCATTTTAATTCTCTATTATATTTTTAATCATGACATGTAATTTAAATTATATCGACGCCATTACTGCAGTTTCCCCCTATTATATATTGTATAACATTCACATGCTTTAATCAGGCCGAATAGATAATAAATTAGCCTGATATAAGTCTACCTATGAATGTAACACCTTACCTTCTCTATTTAGCGTAAATATATAAATGAATTGAATTGAATGTATTACGGTCATATAAATAGTTGTATACACAACACATCGTTATCATCGACAAAAATACGTCTCTTGCAGGATATAGAGCTTCCGTAAATATTGTCATATCTCGACTGGCTTTGTACTGTATGCACAAAAAATATATGCGATGATGATTTAAAATAATATATATTCAAATTTTAACCAGCCCACAAATTAGAAACACAATGAATTGAACAATCAGACAAGAACATTCCATATTATTTCCAAAAATAAAAGTATTAATGAGGATGATTCTGAAAAATATATTCCCAAGATCTAATCAGCATAATAATTAAACACATGCCTAACACAATCCTATAAAGTACTTATCTGTGCTCACAGGATGATGTCCTCAAAGATGAAACCATGGAATATGAAGCAAATTTCGTATGCACAACATCTCAAGAAGGCAAGATACAACTACACCTGACAACTGAGAGTGAACCCGTGGCGTATCTTTTGGTTGGCAGCTTAAAAGCAATAGCAAAGCTGTTATATGACACACAGACCGATATAAGACTGACGAGTTATACTAACGACCCTAGGAGATTTAAGTAAGTACAAATACCATTTGTCCTTCAGATAAGACCCGGTCTATTTGATCATGGTAAGATAGTCTAGGTCTTCCCCTGTGGAGCCGTTCGGCCGCTCGCCCCTAAGGGTGTGGCGCAGATCGGCTCGGTGGTACAGTGGCCGACTGGCTGCTGCTGCATGCCGCCAGAGAGGTGGCGCGGTGGTGGCTGGGCAGCTCACGCGCCTGTGGCGCGATGGGGGCGTGGAGATACTCATGGCCTCGGATATCAAAATACGGTACATGGGTGTCTCTACAGAAATATCTGGGTGGCAGACTCGGGGAAGCCGGCAGACTCCTGCTGGGAGGCATCCCAGCTCGAGAGGGAGACGCCGCGTTGGGGTTACCCGCGTTGGGGTTAACCGCATCATTTGCTACTAGATTATCAAGCAATCAAATATTCTATACATCCATAGGATATTAGATGTTATAAAGATATATTTAATTCCTTACAAAGATCTCTAGACGTTATTTATTACCTACAAGTTGGTATATGGTCCAAAATTGCAAATCCAGTCACGTCTATATTCCCCAAGCGGGTGTGGCAAAGGAATACTGAGTACACCCACTTTTCGCCGACGATGTTAGGTCCTATGTAAAAGGGGGCACAATTCTAGACTCCAGACTTATACTGGGAAGTTTTGGTGTTAACCAACGCGGCGTCTACGTAGAGGGAGGACGTACGCCTGGCTGTACGCCAGGGAGCGATAGACTCCCAAGATGTCCCGACTCCGACATAACCCCTCCGCGTCCCCCGAACGAGGTGGAAAGATAAAAAACAAAAAATATCGTCTTCCCCGGTACATACATCTTTTCACTTTAGCATTGCGTGTTTTAAAAATTTTTGGGATGGAATTTTGGACCTCCCACGTTTGACTGCCTCGTTAGTCTACTGGCAAAATGCATCGCTTGGTGATCACGAGGTCCTGGGTTCATTTCCTAGGTCAGACAAATGAAGTTTTTCTGACGAAAACTTCCCAGTATAAGTCTGGAGTCTAGAATTGTGCCCCCTTTTACATAGGACCTAACATCGTCGGCGAAAAGTGGGTGTACTCAGTATTCCTTTGCCACTCCCGCTTGGGGAATATAGACGTGACGGGATTTGCAATTTTGGACCATATACCAACTTGTAGGTAATAAATAACGTCTAGAGATCTTTGTAAGGAATTAAATATATCTTTATAACATCTAATATCCTATGGATGTATAGAATATTTGATTGCTTGATAATCTAGTAGTAAATGATGCGGTTAACAATCACGATGTCCGTGGTTCAAATGCTAATTTAGACAGTATTAGTGGAGTTTTTCTAAACGATATTTCTAAGTAACAGTCCAAATTTTGGAATTGTCGCACAGTATGTTGGGATCTAACATCGCTGACCAAATACACAGTACAATAATAGGTACATATAAAATGAAAACATATACCGTACTTGATAGTACCCTCTTATGTGCTTAGGGGATATAGGCGTAACGGTGTTTTCTTGATTTTTATTTATATTTACAATATACAAGATGTATCGTAAATAACGCAAGACCTCAAATAACCCAATTAGATAATTGCTTTACAAATTTAATGGAAAAACCAGCTTTCCAAATTTAAAGTTTTTTACCCATTTCTTATATTATTCTTTATTGTACACATATATACACAATGAATCATTACATAGGATATTTTATGTACAAAGGTGTGCTTAACTCAAAATTGAGTTTTCTTACAGCTAACCTGAGCGATAGAGAGATGAAAAGTAGAGAGGACAGTAACAAGTGTACAATGGAATAAAAGTATACATAAATACACAACACATTACATACACATATAAGTCAACAAAATAATATAAATTAATATACCTATTTATCCCTACATAATATATATAAATAATTATATATGATAGTATATACATACATATATAAATATATGATTCATGATGAAAGGAAATGCTCTTTAATTTTCCCCTTGAATACGTCCAGTGAGACGCTATCGCGTATAGAGTGTGGAAGTGAAAGAACCATTATAAAGGCTAGAAGTGTGACGGGGAGTACGGAGAAGAAGAGAAGAAGATGTGCGGCAGGGCTTGCCCCTGGGGACTAAATATTCAAAGCGTTCCCTTAGATAAGATGGTGAATTAGGATTGTGAAGAAGAGAATAGAGTAGTGAAAGAATATGAGTATCTCGACGACGTCGAATAGGCAACCACTTCATCTGCGCCCGAAATTCAGAGACATGATCGTACTTTCGGAGCCCGAAAATAAAGCGGATGCACAAATTCTGAAGCCGTTCGAGTTTATTGAGAAGCTCCTCCGTTGCGTCCAAGAAACAGACATCAGCATAGTCCAGAAGGGGAAGGACAAGAGATTGAGCAAGAGTTATTTTAGTATGAAAGGGCAGGAACTTTTGGAGTAGCTTGAGAGACTGGAAGGACCAATAAATCCTTCTGCTTACTTCTGCAATGTGGACATTCCACGAAAGATGGCAGTCGATATAGACACCTAGATATTTAGCACTTGTGGAATAGGCTATAGGAACTGAGTCGTAGAGTACCAGTGGAAGAGAATTTTGATCTAAGAGATTGAAGTAGTATCTGCTACCAATAATGAGAGCTTGTGACTTTGTGGGATTTACTAGCAGGCCAAAAGATTTAGCCCACTCGTTAATTTTTATAAGATCATTATTGATAGCATCAACAGCTTCGGGAAGCTCATCTATTTTAAAATGACGATAAAGTTGCAAGTCGTCTGCGTAAAGATGATAGTATGAAGATAAAATTTTAGTGATAGCGTTAATAAAAACCGAGAAAAGAAGAGGGGAAAGGACACCACCTTGGGGTACGCCCGCAGTCAGACCTCATCGTAACGGACTGACTGCGACCGACCCCGAAGATAAGAATCAAACCATTTGATCACAGAAGAAGATAGATTAAGAGAGGATAAGATCCCTAGGAGGATGTCAAAATCAACTGAGTTAAAAGCACTGCTGAAGTCCAGTAGTACCAAAATTGTGAGGAGCTTGTTTTCCATGGCCAAACGGATATCATCTGTAATTTTAACAAGAGCCGTTACAGTACTATGGCCAGGACGGAAACCAGATTGATATGGACTTAGCAGGCAGTTAGAAGAGAGATAACAGGATAGTTGACTATGGACCACACTCTCAAGGACCTTAGATAGGATTGGCAAAATGGAAATTGGACGGAATTGGGATACAGACGTGGGATTTGCAACTTTAGGTAGGGGTAGGACATGAACCTTCTTCCAAGCCGAGGGAAAGGAGCTTGTAACAAGGGAATAGTTTACAATGTGAGCTATGACAGGAACAAGTGTATTTAAAATGGGGAGAAGCATCTGAATGTGCAGACCATCATCACCCACTGCTTTAGTGGAAATGGATAGGATACTTTTCTTTATATCTCCTTCTGTAATTTGGTGAAAAGAGACAGAAGTACATTTTGGCATAGAAATATCGGAGAGACTGTTCAAGGTAGAAGATTTCGTGTTGTCATCCAGGGTAAATGGTGATTTAGAGAAATGCATATTTATCGCAGTAAGATCCAAATCGAGTGTACTCTCGCTATGGGACTTACCGATGCCAAGAGACTAGATAAATACCCATACTTGTGTTGTATTTAAAATGCGTATAGAGTTGTGAATGTGGCGTCTTTTAGCATCTCTACACAAACGATTGCAACGATTGCGGAGAGCTTTATAAAAGGACCAGTTCTCTTCCGTCGGAAACTTTTTATACCGCCTTTTAGCTTTGTCCCTTATTGACATCACTTTTTTGATGGCATCAGATAGCCAGGGAGCGGGAAGATGCTTTACTCTCACCTTTTTTATGGGTGCGTGTCTATTGTAAAGTTCTAAAATTAGGTTAGTAAAAGCCATTACTTTCATATCTAAGTCATTGCAGTTGTAAACAGGAGACCAGTCAATGTTGTCCACATCAGCTCTCAAATGATCCATATCAATGTTCTTGAAACTGCGAAGAAAAAGAAATTTGGATTTGCGTTTAGAAGAGCGAATTTTGTAGGATAGGTATGGTATATAAGATCGTGGTAGGAAAAGCAGGCGGGTAGTTGACCATGGGTGGCCACTTTACTAGGGTTGGAAACTAGTATTAAATCTAAGAAAGAAGGAGTACAGTGGGGAGCACGATGTGTAGCATTAAGCTGAAGGATATGCATATTGACAGAAGAGACAAGAGATCGGAGTTTGCGGCTACGTACATCGTTTAAGCAAGCAGGTGTTAAAATCTCCGAGGATAATTGTATGGTCATATAAAGGAGAGAGATATTCTAACTTAGACTCAAAAGATGAGAAATAATCAATATGGCAGGAGGGACTGTAAAAAACGCCAAGAAGAAGTTTACAATGATTAATAATAATTTCAATAAATAAATGTTCACTAAATTTTGAATACTCACTCGGAGATTGATCAATTACCCTGTAAACGATATCTCCTCGCAGATATATGGCAACCCCCCCTTTTCCCTTGCCAGTCCTGTCATTACGCACAAGCTCAAAGACAAGGATAGCATGAATAAGGTCAGAATCGAAAGATGACAATAAATCACTATAATGTGCGGGAATGCTTTGAGCATTTATATGGACCAAATTGAAAAATTGCTGAAACCAAAAAATTCAGAAGAGAGTTGGTCTCGCAGAAGAACAGAATTATCACTGAACGCGCTAGCAAAGCTTTTGTCAGATTCACAAGACGATGAACAAGAAGCAAAACTATCTTCAGAATCATGATCAAACATACCTAATAAACTAAAATAATAATAAATAAATAAGAATAACAATATATAATGTTACAACAAAATAAATAACAATACTAATAAATAACTATTGCATACCTTGTCATCCTCGATGCACTCGTCGGTTAATATAAAATATTTTGGGTTAAAACACTCGTGTCCAATGCTCGATAAATAATACAATCTGACATTTCACGTTTTTGAACGAATGTTTTCACCTCAAAATGAAAGGTACAAAGGACTTTTTGGCGGGAAATCGAAGACTGATGTTGACAATTTATTTTAATTTCCAAAACTTGTGTTATTTCGACTAATAATGTGTAATGTTGGTGGAATATTAACCATTATCTGTTCTTATATGTGCATGAGTGAAGGTAATTGTAACAAAGTGGTAAAACGTGCCTTTTCGACTTCCATCAAAACGGCCGTTGCAATTGGTATGTAAAGTATCCACTGCTTTACGATCCAGGGTGGGGTATTTCATTAATTTCATTATCATCGTTGTCATCAAATTCATCGGGGAGTTGAATTAATTTAAACAAACACGATTATATATCTCACTGGACACTGGCAAAATACACTTATAATTAGTGTGAAGCCATAACTTAAAGAAGAAGAAGAAGAAGAAGAAAGGTACAAAAATAATCACAAAAAAAAAAACAAAAATAAACTGACCGTCACATAAAAAAAAAGCAAAACAAAGTAAATAATTGAGTGTTAGTATGCAAACATCACTTTTTCCGGGATTTCTTTTCTGCGGTCAAGGTAGATGGCTTATCTCTGAGCTGCGATGGTCCTGCTTTGGAGTCTTCACCGGACGCAACATTTCTTGCCGGGAACCGAGCGAGAAGTGGCCGCAGTTCAGCTACAGACTCGATCTTACGGCGCGATTTATCAGGAAGCAGTATATTAATTTTGCCCTCTGATGTCCAAAAATGACTCACACCGAAGTGTTCATGTATGAAAACAGTCTGATTTAGTCTTCTAAGTTCAGTGTTTTGTTTTCAAAAGCTAACAAAGTTAATTAAAAAAATACCAAAGTGTCCAAAGAACGGATACCATATATTTCAGAAGCAATTTTTTGTAATCATTTAGTTTTGAGTTTATATATATTATAAGTAAAGAACGAAGCAGATATATATTATAAGTTATAAAATATATGCATCGAATTAGGTACTCCACCTATTAATATCATAAATTCGAAAGTTATTCTTTTTGACTGACTGTGTGTGTTACTTTTTCAAGCCCAAACCGCTGAATAGGGTGTGGCCAGATTTGGCAAAGAAATACATTTTACCCAGGCAAAGGACACAGGCTACCTTTTGTCTCAAAAAAATTAGCTTAGTGATGTGAAATACACGCCTGAAAATAACGCAAATGAACTTGCAGGTATGTAAGCATAGTATTATGAAATACTGCAAGAATACAATTATACAGCATGTATATTCAACGATTTATATCTAGGATACTTTATACGCATTAGATAGTACGTTTTGAGTTACCTTGATAAACATTAGTCAAAACAAAGGATACCACGCTCTATTCATGTAGATAGTATTGTGTATCCTTCACTTGGCCCAGGAACGGGCTACCAGAATGCATGATTTTTTTTAAAAATTTATATGTAATATAATAAATTGAATTATTTAAACTTCTTTTTATATTAACATTAGTAGTCCTAACTGCTAATAAAAACAGCTAGTCTTGTAAATTCTGCGCAAGTACAATTCAACAACTTGTAAAAATAGACCTTTTTGTTCACAATAAATCGTTCATTGAAAAAACAAATTGTCATTATTCCCAATTCAATTGCATAAGCCCATTTTGTGAATATCAAAGTGAATGGGACGTGGGTTCATATCTCGAAAAGTAATTCAATATTCGAGAGTAATTTGTATTTCATCATATTGTTATATCGTCGATTATGAATACGGGAGAAATGCGCGTATTGCCCTGGTTACCAGTTGCTGTATTATCAGTAACAACCTTAATAGTAACAATGTAACTATAGGTCATAGAACAAACTAAAAAAATTTAGTTACTTAATAAAATTATTTAATTATTTATTCTTGTTATTATTGCATAAGTAATATATACACGTGTATAGACCTGGCAACAAATTATGCATTAAGGAATTATATTCTCAATCAACAACAATATTATTCATAACTACTGGATCCTCAAGTGTAATCTTTAATTTTCTCTAGTGTTAGCATGGTTCCAATTGGATTGTCTTTCATTGTTTACACATCTGGACCGTCTGGTTTATTTCTGTAGGCAATGTAAAAGTCAATCTATTTTTGCAGAACTCCATATAACGGGTCGCTTGCATCACGAAATTCATATGTCGGGATTTTGGAATCTTTAGACTTAACGCGCAATATTGCGATACTGGACTCGAATTTTAGACTGTGTCTATATACTGTATGCATACCAGTAAATACGATTGAAATACATTCAGCAGTTTGGTTGAAAATATAAAGGAAAAATTGGGGAAGATTGTGTTGGTCTGAAATATTGTGTTATTACTTAACGTTACTGCGTCACCAAAATTTGTACAAGCTATAGTTTGTCAGTGCCGCAAGACTAAAGTTTTAGTCAATGTGTGTTGCCAGTGATGACATACGGATAAGAGATGTGGTCTCTTACAATAGGTCTCATAAAAAATCTCAGAGTTGCTCAGCGAGTTATGGAAAGAGCTATGCTCGGCGTTTCTCTACGTGATCGAATCAGGAATGAGGAGATTCGTAGAAGAACCAAGATCACCGACATATCCCTCAGGATTAGCAAGCTGAAGTGGCAATAGGCGGGCCACATAGCGCGAAGATCGGACAGGCGTTGGGGCAGAAAGATTCTAAAGTGGAGACCACGTATTGGCAAGCGCAGCGTAGGATGGTTGCCTGCCAGGTGGACCGACGATCTTGTGAAAATCGCATGAAGTCGTTGGATGCAGGTGGCATCGTACCGGTTACGCTGAAAAGCGTTTGGGGCGGCCTATGCTCAGCAGTGGATAAGTATAGGCTGAGATGATGATGATAGTTTGGTCGGACGGTGGAAATATGTGGAAAGAATTTCAGAAGTAAGCATCGTTCAGAAGTAAAAATAGAAGACATGACACAGTTTGATCATTTGTGTTGTGTCTGAAGGGGAAATTAGTCTCTACAAATAGTTTCTGATCATCAAGTCCATGTTGATAAACATATTGATCAAGTCTTTAACAAGTTTTTATTTTCCGTTATTAAATTGGCTTTATTTTCAGGTACGAAATAAACGCAGTACCACTTTATCAAAAGTCGAGAGACGACAGTTCCGAGGTCTCGGCGACCTCTTCAATCGCCACCTCAACCAAAGTCACGGACCTGAGGATCGGCGTCGCTGGTTTTTGCAAAGCGTTTCCTTGGCACTTTGTCACTGATAAACGTTTGGAACTCGTCCAGTTAGGTAAGTTATTGGAGCCAAAATGCTACCTTGCAGAATACCGATAACTATGCATGTTTGAAGAAATAGAACGTGGTTGTTTAAGTTCTTTTTTGTTTTCATTTGTAATGCTTCTCCTATTTGTATTTTTTTTGAGCTTCTTGATGCATTATTTTTTTCTAATTTTGTCTAGAAAAAAAACAAAATTTTAGTTGAAACAAAATTAGATAAGATCTTGGCTTAGTATTTACACTGGAAATTAGTTTTCTATTTGTATCATTTTAATATAGCATACGATTTTTATGACCATAATGTCAAGAAAAATATGTCAAAAATTTCGTAAAATAAATAGAGACATATTACAGATGAGTAGAAAAAACTTATACATACTTTCACTTAATTTATCTTGCAGTATTTGCACTGTTTGTTAGTTGCTTGCTAAGTGATCACTTAACGAAAAGCTGTATAATGTTATGAATATCTTAAACGAAAATCAAGAAATTTCCTCACAAAGAGCCGTTCCATTATTTTATATAAATTGTGAGTATTCTGCTAAGTAATTGAAGTTTTCTGTCTCATTATTGTCTAATATCAGATTCTCAGAAAGCCAGAACTACTTTAGTGCTTCACTGGAATTACTTGGACTAAACGAAATGACGACAGATATTAGGGAGACGATAAAAGTAATAATGTGGCAATAATTCTGTCTGTCTAATCAGTACATGCTTAGACTTATATATTAGGTTTTTGAGGTTCTTAGACTCAGTCTACTTGGGAATGTCTTTATTACGTTTTTGCATTAATGTTTGCAGCTGTTAATTCCAGACTGATTACTTCACTTACTGGTTATTTATAAGCAATTAGAGAAAACCTAAATGATTTTTTTTAGAAAGTAGCTATCTAATAATCGATGATGATTTACGAGTACTCATACATTTTGGTATTAATAGTAACTAGGAATGTTAGTAATAATGTGATAGTTGGATAATCCATGAGATGAGCTCTAAGATTCATAAGTAGTCACTTACTATAGAATTCGTGAGATTTAAATATCAACACATCAGATCCCTATAGTTATAAATTGAATTAATCTTACATAAAAACGATTTTTGTCTTCCGGTAAAGTTTGCATGACTGATTTTAAGTCTTAATTCTTTAAAGTTTTTAAGTCAGTCTGCAATCGACAGGTTTACATTGCAGTCTTTAACATCACGACTACACTGGACAGGCTATTGACTCATCACCTGAAAATGTGTGTTCGGTGTGGCCTCGAGGCCTTGCATTATCCGACCAATAAGACCACATTGATAATCATCACTCACATGGACATTGACGAAAATGCTAGTTCAGGACCGCAAAAGAAGGTTATGAGTGTTAGACAGACTGTGGGAACCTTACTTAAAAATCTGTATTCGATATGACCTTAAGGTCTCGCACTGACTAACCAATAAACCTGAGCCCTTATTCGTAATGGCCAATTAAACACGTAACGCGGCTCGTTACGAGGTCTTCGTGACATGATCATTTAATGGAACTTCCATAGAGGTAGGACGCACGTTCGGTCGTAGTAAATCAGTGTTCTGTATTGATAATAACCATACACTGGCCAGTGCCTATTACAAAAACACCAGCTAAAGACCATAAAAATGACGATTCAGAATTAGAATATTTTTTTATTCATGTCAACCATTACAGTATTTATGAATCGTCAGAAAAGTAACAAAAGATCTACCACCGTCCAACTGATCGATTTATTGACAGGCCAATATCCGATGGAAAACTGTTAGTCTGTGAAAGCTACAAAGAACTGCCACCATACTATTGAACTATCTTCAAATAGGACGATTATCGTAAAAGTCTATAGGCGGAACTGATGAAATTACGTTTGTATCTCACATCGTACAATCACATAAAGTTTTATTGGTATCCTTGCATCTTTGGAGCAGAGCTGTAGTTTTCGATTGAGGCCATCGGTTTGGATGACATGATTCTGATATTTATTTATATTGGATGAAGATTGGGTTTGAGGCAATAACAGATTTTCTTTCACAAATTGAAGCAAATGCTAAGATAAAAATCGCTTTAAGTGGGTGTTTGGGTATTACGCGGGTATTTGTAATAATGATGTTGGAAGCACATGACTTTTCTTAAAAAATAGTTTCAGGTGTCGTGTACTTACAAAAATGAAGTTCAAAAACTAAAAACTTAGACTGAAATAACTGTTTGTAAGTCACACAAAAATTTATCTTGTGTGAAAAATAAACCCCCGACTACACAGTACATTTGCGGAGCAAACGCTCTAAATACTAAACCAATTCATCTTTAAATATTTGCATTAAGTGAAAATAACAATTATAATGCACTGTATTTTTTTCTGTAAAAATTGGGACTATTTGCAGTGATCATTCTTTTCTATTTCATCTACTTAAAATATTTCGATATTAACTAATAATAATTCACACCTACCAGGATCATGTTGTCTATGTCTAGTTAAATCAATAAATAAATAAACTTACTTACACCGTCACGCCTATATTACAAAAGCGGGGGTGGCAGAGGTGTACTAAGTACACCTAAGTTTCAATGTTACGTTCTATGTAATAAGGGGCAAGCCTATTGCCATATACCGGGCACAACTCCTGACTCCGGACTCATACTGGGAAGTTTTCGTTAGTAAAACTACATTTGACCGACTTGGGATTTGAACCTAGGACCTCGTAATCACAAAGCGATGTGCTTTGCCACTAGACCAACGAGGCAGTCTATAAATAAATAAAATCATTTATATTTGTGCGAACAGTGATAGCCTGGTGGTTAGACCGTTAAACTGCAAAGTCAGAGGTCTTGGATTTACACCCAGGTCTCTTCGAAAGCATGTATCGTATTAAAAATTAATTATACTTGCTTTAACGGTGAAGGAAAACATCGTGAAGAAACCTCCATGTCTAAGAGTTTCTCGAAGGTGTGTGAAGTTCGCCAACCCTTATTGGGCCAGCGTCGTGGACTACTGCCTAAGCCCTCTCAATTTGAAAGAAAGCCCATGCCCTACGGTGGCGACATATTCTTAACAGGGCTAATATTATTATATTACTATATTTATATCACTTTCTTAATTTTCTTCCTTCTTTATTCCTTAGGGGTTTTCATTATTTCTATCCAAGTGCCCTACTGCAAGATTTTCCTTCCTTTTTTAGTTAGTGCAAGGCTGCACCGTTCACATAAAAATTAACAGTATTATTTTTCCTATCAAATCTATTCTTTGTTCCTAAAATCCAACGAAATATATTAAAAACAAAAAAAAAATCCAATGTATTTGAATCGTCCAATATCTCTATATTGGCTGTTTTAATTTAATTAAAAACCTCGCAACGCTTATGAATTAATTGGTTTTTCCAATGGGTACTTTCCCTTACTCCGATATTAATTTTATTAATTGAAATTATACAAAGGACATGGACCAGATAACAGACAATTATGGAGATTCATGTATTACAAACGTAATGTGCGTTTGGCCACATTATATGGGACATAAATGTTATTACACAAATTAGTCTCACATGAGTTAAATAAATTAGAACACAATTTATTATTACCAGACATAATTTAGTCTCTTAACAAGAAATAAACAAACCCTCATAGTATATATTTGATTGAATAAATAGCATTTAGAACAAAATATTATGTGTAAGACAATGTTGGAAGTTAGTTTATTACATCATTGAGATAATTTTTCATTAAAATATTTCACTTTGAGATAACTTACATCGCTATGTTTTAATTTTAGGAATGAAAAAAACTGAATATAATATATAACATGTCATATTTTTTGTAAATGGTCTCATATTTTAGACCTTGAGTATCAGACTATTACTTGTTAGTTTATTTTTGTTTTCTTCTTATCAAATACGGCTTGTGCGTTGGGTAAGTAAGACAACATAATTATGAGTATAAAAAAGCGTGTCAAAGACCGATTTGTTGGTGTAGTGGCGCGTCTTGGGTTGATAGTTGAAGTTAACTCATAGATAATTCTAAGCGGCAGTTTGCAGTAGAATAGCTCGCATCCTATTACACTGGTTGTTCTTTTTTTCAAAATCACACCACACCGCCCATATTTTCTTTGTAAAAATGTTTCCCTAAATTATTCTTCGAAATACCACCGGGGATATACACGGTGAGGAGCTGAAGATCGAGCTCAGTGGCGTGCCATGGGAGAGGCCTACGTCCAGCAGTGGACTGACACGGGCTGATGATGATGATGATACACACGGTACACCTACGTTTAACCATGTTATTTCAGTACCAAAATAAAAGAGCGTAAGCCAGTCGCATTAATAAAAAAAGGAAACAGAATGTGCCATAATTAAGGGCATTCAGTGTAACATGTTTCTAAGAATTAGCCAAAACATTCGTTGTGGTTACGTTAAAATAAATTTCGGGTCATTAGCAAAAGTACTATACATGAAGTCACGAAAATAAAGTAAGGGTGTGGTTAGACTGGCGAGCTATTAACTAGTGGATAGTGTGCCAGAAAATTATTAGCAAATGGCGGCCATACTCATTGCTTTGCTACTTATTAGTAAATAGTGAGCTAGCAATCTAGTATTTACGATTGAAGGATTTAACTAGAACTAATAATGTTGTAAAAAAAAACACCGTCACCCCTACATTCCCCAGAGGGGGTGGCAAAGGTGTACTGAGTACACCCACGTTTCGCCGACGATGTTAGGTCCCATGTAATAGGGGGCGAGCCTATTGCTATATACCGGGCACAATTCCAGACTCCGGACTTGTACTGGGAATTTTTCGTTAGAAAAACTACATTTGTCCGACCTAGGATTTGAACCCTGGACCTCGAGATCACAAAGCGATGCGCTTTGCCACTAGACCAACGAGGCAGCCCGATTGAGGCATGATTGAGTAATACAAAAAACCGTTTTTTGTAAACACACGAGACAGGAATGATTTTATTCCTAGTTTGGAGCAATACTTTATAAAACTTGCTTTTTTTTTTTGATGTTTCTGCTTCTTGGCAATCTGTTTTCTAACAATAAGCCACTTCTTTGGTTGATCTCTCAGTTTATGTTTTCCTCGAAAGCCATACTTGTATGAAAATTCATTTCACACGACTCTCTTGATGTCAAGTGGTAAATCTTTTATGTAGGCTCGGTATGTCACTTCTTTTTAGCCGGGTATGCTGAAGAGCGCCTTCTCCACTCAGAGCGTGTGCCAGTTTGTTGGACGTTTAGTTTCTCCTGGTATTTCAGGCTGTTTTGAGCTATTTCCTGCCGAACTGTTTTTAGGCCGAGGTCGAGGTATATGTATCTATTACTTATACAGTGAGGTGTGATGTGTGACAAATTATTGTGATTGGCGTCCCAATAACCAGTTCAGTGACCGCAGTTTTCCATCTAGTTGTTTACGCTTTGTCCAAATATGTTTTTGCTATGTAAGTTTCCTGTCTAGGTGCATGCCCAAGTATTTTGCGTTATTATCCTGAGGGATAACTTTGCAGTTTAGCGTTACCGGGGGACATGTTTCTCTCCTAAGTGTAAATGTTACATGTACCGATTTGCTCTCATTGGCTTTTATTCTCCAACGCTTCAGCCACATCTCAACTTCTGTCAGGTGAGTCGAACCGACAGTAGCGCCGTGTCATCAGCGTATGTCGCAGTCGTGGTGTAGTCAGTTGTTGGGATATCTGTTGTAAAAACTAGGTATAGTACAGGGCCTAATATACTGCCTTGAGGGACACCTGATTTTATTTCGTATACATCTGAGAGATCATCGCTGTACTTCACTTGGTAACATCTTTTATCTAAGTAGGATTTAAGTATTCGAAATAGACAATGCGGGAGATGCTTTTTTAGCTTGAACAGGAGGCCGTCATGCCATACCTTATCAAACGCTTGGCTGATATCCAAAAAGACTGCAGAGCAATATAATTTGTTTTCAAGGCATCTGCTAATGGTGTCTATTATACGGTGTACCTGTTCGATTGTCCCGTGATTTTCCCGGAATCCAAATTGGTGGTTTGGTAATACTGTGCTTAGATGTTCTTTCATCCTGTTAAGCAATATCCTCTCAAACAGTTTGCCAATAACTGGTAGCAGGCTGATAGGTCTGTATGAAGTAGCTTCCTGTGGGGGTTTACCGGGTTTCGGTACCACGACTATATGTGCAATTTTCCATTGCCCAGGGAAATGTTCAAGTCTTAAGCTGGCATTAAAGATGTTAACTAATTTCATTACACCTTTATAAGGCAGGTTTTTAAGTAATGTGGCATCAATAAGGTCATAGCCGGGTGCTTTACCTTCCTTGAGGTTCCTTATTTCTTTCAAAATTTCTTTTGGGCTGGTACTTTTTAGTAGAAGACACATTTGATTCGCTGATTCAAGGTATTCCTTGATTTCCCTAGTATGTTCGGGATTGTTTTCAGGGAGTGGTTGGAAAACTGTTTTCAGATGCTCCGCAAAGAATGTTGCCTTTTCTTTATCTGATCTAGCCCATCCACCTTTTTCATCATTGATAGGTGATATGTGGATTTTCGGGCGCCTTAGATTCTTAGTAGCCTTCCACAGCGAGTAGTTTGTGTCTCTCGTTGGATCTAGATTTGAGAGATAGTGTTGAATATTATTATTTTCTAGGGTGCTGATAAGGGCTTTGAGTTCATTTAAGGAACTATTGAATGCAGGTTTATCACTTGGATATCCTGTAGTATGCCAGCTTTTTCTCAGACGACGGCGTTCTTGTATTTTCTCTTGAATATCCTTTGGATATGAGTTATGTTTCAGAGGTTGTCCTTTACCTGTCCTTTTTGGGGTTGCAGAATTGGCAGCGTTGTGGATAGTCATATTAGTTTGTTCCAGTTGTCTTTCAAGTTCTTCTATTGTATTAATGTTGGTCTTTAGTTCTGTTTCTGTCGTGATTATATTTTTATAGATTGTCCAGTCTGTGGTTTTCAAGTTGTATATTCTTAGGGGCGATGCTACCAGATTAACTGTTATAGTAACATTCAGTATAACTGGTGTGTGGTCAGATGTGAGATCTATTCGTGGTTCTATGTTTAAGTAGTTACTATCTATGTTTTTTAACAATAAAAAAGTCCAATAAGTCTGGGATTCTTTGTCTGTCGGTAGGCCAATAGGTAGGTTCTCTGCCGGAATGACATTCTAACTTCATCACTTCTGTGGCTTTACAAAGTTGTCTTCCTCTAGTATTGGTCAGCCTAGATCCCCAATTTAAATGTATAGAATTCCAGTCGCCAGCACATATGAATCTGTTACCCAGTGTAAAAAAATATTTTTCGAAGTCGTTGGCAGATATAGTATGTTTTGGAGGACAATACACAGCGGAGAATACAGTTTCTAGTTTGCTGTCTACAAGTTTAATAGATGTTGCTTGTATTTTTCAGTGCGGTATTCCTCTATAGGGTAGTGTTTAATGTTGCTTTTAATAATTACTGCTGTTCCTCCATGGCTGTTCCTAGTTAGGTGATTGGTTGTGTACACTGTATAATTATTAAAGTTTATGTGTGTCTTCGGTGTGAATCTTGTTTCAGAGATTAGTGCTATATCAATCATCTCTGTTCTGGGGAAAGTTTCTAATTCTTGACGTCGTTCCGTCAAGCCGTTGGCGTTCCAAGTAACTACTTGGAGGTTTCGGGTCATTTTTTTACCAGGCTGCTGACTAGCTGGACCATGCGGTCCATCATTTTGTCCATAATTTTTTCCATCATCGTCAACATTGAATGTTGTAGTTTTTCAAACATTATGTCCATTAGGTCAGTAAGTTCGGCTAAGTTGTTCTTTGTATCTTTTTGAGTATATTGTTCTTTGGTTTTCGTTACTTCTGCATAGGTTTTAATTTTAATTAAGTTTTGATTATCTGTGCGGTTAGACTTGGAACCCGGGTGGGGATCCGGGTTTTTGATGTCTATATTGTTAGGCATTGGTTTTTCTTTTGACTTCTAGAGTCTAATTTAAGAATTCTTTCTCTATACTGTTTGTACACTTTGCATCCTTTGTAGCTAGCGGGGTGTTTTTCGTCACAGTTTGCGCAAGTAGCCTCAGTGTCTGGTTTTTTAGTACATGTTGTTGTAGGGTGAGTGCTACCGCATTTAACACAGCGATAGGGCCTAAAACATTGATTTTTGGAATGCCTTAATCTCTCACATCTCTTGCATTGAATAACTTCCTTTTTCTTATATCATCATCATCATCATCATCTCAGCCTATACTTGTCCACTGCTGAACATAGGCCTCCCCAATCGCTTTCCAGCGTAACCGGTCCGATGCCACCTGCATCCAACGACTTCCTGCGATTTTCACAAGATTTTTTGTTTTTTCTTATATGGGGCTTCAAAAGTAATCTTCATGTTATTTAAGTATTTCACATCGAAAATGGCTTTGTTGTTTGGCTTTGGTTCTAAATCGACATAAAATACAGGCAACGGTTCCTTTGTAGCTCGATGTCTGATATTGACTATTTGTCTCACTTCATGTCCAATTTCATACAATTCTTTTGAAATTTCTGTTGTATTTTCTGATGCATGGAGTCCGCGTAGTACTACTCTGTATGCTCTCTCGCTTTTAAGCTGATAAGTATAGTGTGAAATATTATTGGCAATGAAGTTCTCTCGAATCGTTTTGTATGTCTGGATGTCATTAGGAATAATTTTTATAATATTTACGTGTCCAGATCTAAGCGTGGTCATGAGGTAAAGGTCGCATTTTACAAATTTGTTTAGTATATCCTTAAGAGAATTTACATTAATGACGCCAGTAACAAATATGGGTTCTGGCTTTGGTACATATACTTTATCTGTATTGTTGGCTTTATCCGTAGGCTCCATATCAAGTAATTCAAAACTATTGCGTGTAGGGATCACAAAGTCTGGGGAATTTTTCTGTTTTTTATTCCCGTCGTTGTGAATTGGACTTGTTTCTTTCCTTTTCTTTCTTCTGGTGGGAATTTCATCCCTTTGCCATACTTAATGGTCTGAGGTTATGTTGTCACTGGCAGATTGGGTCTCGGTCTGTGAATCCAGATTGTCTTTCTCCTTGTTGGGTGGTGTTATGGTCATTAAGCTTTGTTGGCAGAGACGACGTCGAGTTGCTTCTGTTCCGAGTAAACATGCTTTCATGCAAAGTTTGTTGGATCATGCTGTTAGGGATGGTCGGTTTTTTAGAGTTTGGTAGAGTTTGTTGATTATTTGTATTTAATTGGTTCATTTTATTCCCACGAGTAAGGCCAATATAACAGGTCGCTAGGAAGGTGACGCCTATTCTCCCTAGAAGGCTAATACAACGACGTTTGCCAGGTCCGTCGATGTGGATCGTTTGCGACTGGTCTCCCACCAGCCACGCAGTCCCTTGGCACGAATCTCACTGTAGACTTAGGGTGATTTTTTATAGAAGTTGTCTTCTTCATAGTGCGGGCAATTAAGCCAAGACTACCGATCCTGCAGGCAGCGTTCACAGGTTTGCGGTTTGTGGGAGTCATTTCCTACTCTCACTATTAGACCAAGCTGGTTAGGCTGGTTTGGTCGGGTTGATTAGCCGCCGCCCGAGACTCGGCGTTGTTATTTATTTGGCACCACCCGGAGGGCACGTGTAGGGTAGTGGTTAGGTAGTTCCTACGGACACGAATAACTCTACCCCCCTACACTTTATAAAACTAAGGAAGAGCCGAGAAGTTACATTTTTATATCATCTATTCCCATATCAACATTTTTTCGCGTACAGATAAAATCTAAAAATATCTCTCTAGAAATATCCACGTTTGACCTAGACCAGAAAATATTATTTATGTTTAAAAGATTTATTACCCGCGGATGTAGCGATCATGTTATGCAAATGTTTGTGATACAAACGTACTGAGCATAAATCATTTGATATATTTAAATTAATTTGGACGGAAGCTGATTGGTGGAAACTTGATTTATGTATCCGGTCGTGTGTTTCCCAGTCGAATTGCCAGCGTATGTAAAAAAACTTTTTTTTTTATTCTTTTTTTTTACCTGGGGAATATTCTGCATAGGACTTCCGCGAGCCTCGGGGGAAGGGGCGTGTCGGATTCCTACCGACTAAAAACCCCAGGGTGGCCGACACCAGCACTTTGGAGGAGTTCCGGGATCTCCGTATGGAACGCACCGGTGCTCCTCTTGTGCCACGCTCTGAAGAGCCCGCCTTCGGGGGGAGACTTAATAACACGCTCCCCCCGCACCAACGCGGTGCTCCCGGCAACGTGGGCCACACCACGCCGCCGTCCTCCTCGGGGTCGTTCGTGAAGAACGCTCAAGGCCCCCGCCCCTTGCGTCCGCGACCCCGAAGGCCCCCCTGCTGATGTTGGTGCAGGGGGGGTCCCCCGCCAGATATTACGGCGCAGGATCGGCCCTCTCCCGATCCCGCTCAGCCTCCTCCTTCTGGGACATTACAGTCTCGCAGAAGGAGGATACGGCCCCCCACGCCGATTCCCCTGCCAGCAAAGCCGCTACTATTGCCGGCAGGGAGAGGTCCGGTCCAATCTGGTCGACCAGGATCCGCCGCTCGGAGGCCCACGCTGGGCACTCTTCGAGCGTATGCTGGGCGGAATCCTAGTCCCCACCGCAGTGGTGACAGGTCGTCGTCGCCTCGCGTCCGATCTTCCTCAGATAATCACCGAAGCAACCGTGACCAGTGATTATCTGAGTAAGTCTATAGGTGACTCGCCCTCTCCTCCGCTGGTGCCAGGCTTCGAAAGACTGCAGAATAGCTTGGCTTCAACGACACGCTTGCGCGCGATGTGCTCTTAACTGAGCCTCGCGCGCCACTCCTCCAGGTATGTAGAATACCTAGCGTAACCCTAGCGAGTTGATATGCCATCCTTTTCACACTACAAAGTTACTTAATAAGAATGAATGAGACAACGCGTTTTGCCAACTACGTCATCCTAAGGTCAACCTGTTTGTGCTCAGCCCGCTAATCAATTACCTTATATCTAGACGTCTTTTCAGAAAGTCGTTAAATAATCAAACGATAACAACTTGAAGAAACTTCCAATGTCTAAGACTGAATGTAAGAAAAAATCATGCGAAATAATATACCCAAAGAATAACTAGAATAGATAAGTATAGTAATAAGAAGAATAAGTAAATCGCACCCTGTCACAATGGGTGTACTACATACATACCTCATATATGCCTCTCTGTTTGAGTAAAAAGTGTAATACTTATTTTATTTTGATATTCATTTACTTATTCCAAATAAATCACACTATAAAATAAACTGTAAAACTGGGTTTCCATCGCGCAAATTAGAAAAACTCGAAAAATAGTTAAAAATTCGGACCATATGCAAACTTTGGAAACAAATTCGGAACCGGACTCATTTCGGACTCGAATACTTCTTTTGGTGAGCACGTTTAAGTTGTTTTGAAGCTCTAATGAAATATCATTTCTCGACAATTAAAGATAGATATTTCAACACCTAAGTACCTAAACCTAGTAAAGAAATACTCCTGGCGATGATAAACCTCGTCGTCTTCATGAGCCAGATGTCCACTATAAGACAAAGGCCTCTCGCAAAGATATCAATTAAAGGCGTGAAAGAAAAGGAAGTTTCTTAAACTTCCTTTTCTTTCACGCCTCGTTACTGCGGACATTAACAATCCTCTGAGGATCGGAGATTTGCTTTAACATTACCGTTAATTATTATTGTCCCTAAGGATATTCACTCGCACAGCCAGAGTAAATTGTCTCTATGCCTTCCGCTTGGGAATCTAGACGATTTTGATTCTTTTTGGGGAGAGACGATGGAATATTAGATTAATAGTTACAAAAAAGACAGTGACGCCCATGTTCCCCAAGCGGGGGTGGCTGAGGAGTTCTGGCCAAAGGATATAAGCTGACGATATAATATAATATCAGCCTATACTGCCCACTGCTGGGCAAAGGCCTTCTCTCACAAATCGAGGTGAGAGAGATTAGGTCATACTCCACCACGCGGACCCAGTGCGGATTGGTGGAGGCAGGTTTGTGGTCACCTGCTGTTGGAACTTATCAAGCCGCCTTTAAAGCTTCCAACTCAGCTTAACGACGATTGCCGACGATGACAGGTCAAAATGTAATAGGGGTCGAGTGGCATCATGCTGAACACAATTTTTAGACTGCATCTGTGATTTTTTCGATGGTTATACGCATAGCCATATTTACTATTTGAAGGACCACATGATCGCCTTTCACACGATGCAAAACTAGACTAAAGAACTATTCAAACAATGACAGGTATATAGAAAAATAGATTCTAAAAAGTAAATAAATTTAAATACCCACAAGGGATCTGGCATTGATGATATAGATCGATTAATGAAAGACTACCTCGTTGATACAGTGATATATATTAAGTTCGAATCTTAAAATTGCCATAGCAGTTTTTTTTTCAAATACACATTCGGAATCTGGAAATAAGTCCAGGAAAAAAATACATTAGGTTCGTCCCTATATATAGGGAGCAACCGTCTGCAGTGAAATGTGTCTATAGTACCTAATATACTACTTTTACCCCGTCAAAGGGACAGTAGTGGTGACAGTGTTTTTATTTCTAACAATTATTGACCTAATGAATACGAGACTAGCGTCGCTTTTAATTTTCAATAACTCTATATCGTTTCTAAATAATATGTTTATCCTCGGTCCCTAAACTTATCCAACCATCTTGAAATAAGGTCGTTAAATTTACGCCAAAGGTAGCCGATTATCGGGTGTCGATTCCCTTAGTCCCTTTTTCTGATGGTGCCCATAAATTCTTAATAGGTTTGGGGGGCTTTTTTGCGAAGGCATGTGCAGAATAAATTTGAGGAAAAAATTCACTGTTTTATTCCCTGTTTTCTTTGTTGTAAGTTATTAAGTAATCGTTGGTCATTGCTTCTGGATTCGAATCTTAGATCAGACAAAGTGTAATTCCGACAAATTCGCAGTATCAGTCCAGACTTTGTTATTATATATTATTTAATTTTATGCGAGCTCTGCGGAAGATGTGCGGTGTGAAGCTGACCGACCGCATTAGCAACAGCGTAGTAAGAAAGCGAGTAGGTATGAAATATAGTATCGGTGTAAAGATGAGAAAGGGCATGCTCCGTTGGTTCGGGCATATAGAAAGAATGCCAGAGGAAAGAATGACAAAACAGATACACAATGTGAAAGTGGAAGGATGCAGGTACCGGGGAAGTCCTAGAACATCTTACCACGACCAAATAAAGCGAGTCTTATCTGAAGGAAAAGTCAAGAGTCTCCGTAACCGGCGAACGTGTATGAGACGAACTATGAGAGTCGAGGAAGCCAGAGAGGTATGTAAGGAACAGGTTCCGTTGGAATTCTGTACTCACTGCCTACCCCGCAAGGGATCTGGCGTGAGGTTATAGATAGATAGATTATTATATAGTATTTTTAATATTAAACTCGCAGACCACGTCGAGCACACTACACTACGTTCTATGATGCAAATTGCCGACGTAATTGAAAAAGCCACACAGCTTAAATAGGACGGAGCTGGCCATCTCTGCCGCATGGTAAATTACTAACGGGTCAAAATAATAACTGACTGGGTCCCACGAAATAAAAAAAAGACATCGCGGTAGACCCAGGCGGAGATGGTGGGATGAACTGTACACCTTTTTAAAAGACTGGCCTAATATCGCAACGAACAGAGAGGAGGGGAAAAAGTGGAGGGAGGCCTTTGCCCAGCAGTGGAACAACAATGGCTCTTAATAATTATGCCAGTATATTCACCCTGTATTAGGATCTAACATCGTCGCCGATATGTGGTTATACAAAGTACACCATTGCCAACCCCGTTTGGGGAATGTCATCCCTATGCCAATTTTTAAAAGAAAGGATACCGATTTATATAACGATTTAGTCCGGTGAAGCTGTAAAGGCCTCGCGGCCAACAGCGTATATCACTCAAACATACATACTTTGTAACGATATTATTTTTATACCTGACATGCTATAGTTTATATTTTTATATTATATTGTTTATTATTATTATACCTTACATGCTAAAGAGATCCCGTTAAGTGTTTAGCGAATAAGAATAATTCAGTAAACCTAACTATAAACCTTCCTAACCCTTTGTTTGTCTTAGCTACTAGGCTAAAAATTTCTGACCATACAGCTGTGAACTTCAAACGGTCGGAAAACAGAAGTTAACCTTCATATTTATTATTGTCTCCTTAAACTTTATATGAAAGAATAACAATGTTAGGAAGAAGTTATTCGTTCCGAAAATACATTGTATTAAAAGTACATTAGGCTAAAATCAGACAGCGCGATTGTTGGACCCGCCCACTGCGATTACAAGACGGCTACATAGATTTTAAAGCTCCTGTAGCTAAGTTAACACTAATACAAAAGGGAAAAATATACGAGAATGATATTTTGCAACGAAGTCACAATGTCAAACTCAGCGTCTCATCCGCGCTAACCGGTTACGGTCGACTTATAATATATGTAAGATTCGTTTTATCAGTTATTCAATGACTGCCTCGTTGGTCTAGTGCGCATCGCTTCGTGATCACAAGCTTCTGGGTTCAAATTCTAGGTCGGTAAAATGAAGTTTTCTTACGAAAAACTTCCCAATATGAGTCCGGAGGCTGGAATTGTGCCCGGTACATGGCAATAGGCTCGCCCTCTATTACATGAGACCTAATAGTTAGCCAAAAGTGGGTGTACTCAGTACACCTCTTTCACCCCCGCTTGGGGAAAATAGGCGTGACGGTGTGTTATAGCCGTGACGTGATAAAATAACGCAAAAGCCACTATATCAGTTATTGTTAATCATACAAAGTACGACCGTAACTACTACACACACCCTCCTCATTACCATGATTTCCTGTAAACTGTAAAATTTGTAATTATTTTGTTGGACAAGCCGCCATTATTGGCCTGAAAACTGCTTAAACCGGCAACGTGTTGGTAACTTCAAGAACCGCGGCAATCGCGGGCGATAACCGCACAATATGCTTACAACCTTAGACTTCAAAAGTAGATATACCAAAAGCCTTCCAATACCTATTGTATTGAAAGCCTTTTGCATTATTTATAGGTTCGATATACAAAGGCTTGCTTTCTTACTGAGATTAGATTGAAGTTGTAAATAAGTTTTGCTGCTTATACTCGCGCACGGATCAAATGAAAAGATTGAGTCGTTGTGTTGTCGGTAGTCTGTTCTCGCCTACGCTTGGGAATTCTCTAAACAGATGATTACATATTTTATCTCCATATATGAGAAAAAATATTGTAGCTTTGGACCAGTGTAAGTATTATGGGATTCAAGACAAGGATATGTAAGGAAAGAACCTGTTGGAACTCTGTACTCTCTGCCTACCCCGCAAGGGATCTGGCGTGAGGTTATAGATAGATAGATAGAAGACAAGGATTTTTACTTCATGTCTGTCTTCTTTAAAAAAAACTGCGCCCCACACTAGGTGTTATTCCTGTGTCGTGGGTGCGTTTACAAAAATGAAATTTCACACAGAAATACCCAGACTGAAACGAATAATTGCGGGTCACACAAAGATTTGTCCCGTGCGGGAATCGAATCCGCGCCTATTTGACCGAGTGGTCAAAGCGGATTAAGCTTTTAACCACTGCGCCAAATTGTATTTCAGACTTCTGTGGATATTATGTGCAAAAAGCTACTATTTTTAGGTAGTCCCATGTTTTCTAAAATATCAAAATATTGAAAATTCTGTACTGTATGTTTGTCCATAATCACCTTGAATATGCTTCTTAAACTTGGAATCCTATTAACGACGTCTACATTGATCACCTAGAAGGTATACAAAAGAAATTTCTAAGTCATTAACAGTATCGTTGCCGTACGATCATGCCTAATAACATGTCTCGGTGTATAAAATTTCACATTTTGCCTCTAATATCAGCCTATACTGCCCACTGCTAGGCCTTCTCTCACAAACCGAGGTGAGAGAGATTAGGTCTTACTCCACCCCGCGGACCCAGTGCGGATTGGTGGAGGCAGGTTGGTGGCCACCTGCTGTTGGAACTTATCAAGCCGCCTTTAAGGCTTCCAACTCAGCTTAACGACTACCACATTAAGTGGTAACTGGGACCAACGGCTTAACATGCCTTCCGAAGCACGGAGACGCTCGAATATGAAAATGCCACAAACGGTCACCCATCTCAGGCCAACCGAGTCGAACGCGGCTTACCTTGGTGATCGGTAAGAACACCGCGGTCGCATAGCGCTACGAGCGCCTCATTTTGCCGCTACACGAACGAAGAAAAATCGCTGATCTTTTGTTCTTACAGAAAATAATGAATTGCTCGTTAGATGTCCAGAATTGGTAGGCTCAACTGCATATCTACGGAAAATATTCCTCTTAGATATTTCCTTTTCCAGAAGCATTTATAGGCAAAATTCGTCCTTCATACAAGTATGTGTAAAAAGTTTTAAGGCCTTACTTACTCTGTATAATCATTTTACTTATATGACATTTTACTTATATATATGACGGACGATTTAGCGCAGTGGTTGAGAGCTTAGCCCGCCTCGCCCGCTGTGTCTAATAGTCGCGGATTCGATTCCCGCACGGGACAAATCTTTGTGTGCTCCACAATTATTTGTCCCGGTCTGGGTATTTGTGTATGTGAATTTTCATGTTTATAAACGCACCCACGACACAGGAATTAATCTTAGTGTGGGGCAAAGTTTAAAAGAAAAAAAAATTAACATTTATATAGCTGTAAGTTTTCCAAAGAAAGGAATAAATAAAAGAACAAATGCGTTTTCAGTCTGTTGCTTATTAAGTAGGCTATTCTTTTTAAGGAACCTTTTAAATACCCTAAAATAAAAATTAAAACAGGAAATACAAAGTGTACATTGTACACTCAGATTTGGTCGTTTGACAGAACTATTTAATTCACCCTTATAAAATATAAAATAATAATATCAGCCTATACTGTCCACTGCTGGGCAAAGGCCTTCTCTCACAAATCGAGGTGAGAGAGATTAGGTCATACTCCACCACGCGGACCCACTGCGGATTGGTGGAGGCAGGTTTGTGGCCACCTGCTGTTGGAACTTATCAAGCGGCCTTTAAGGCTTCCAACTCGGCTTAACGACTACCACATTAAGTTGGAACCGGGACCAACGGCTTAACGTGCCTTCCGAAGCACGGAGACGCTCGAATATGAAAATGCCACAAACGGTCACCCATCTCAGGCCGACCGAGTCGAACGCTGCTTAACCTTGGTGATCGGTAAAAACACCGCGGTCGCACAGCGCTACGAGCGCCGATTTTGCGTATAGAGCAATAAGGATATATTCGAAATTGGAACTCCGTTATCAAGTAAAAGACCACTTCGTGACAGTTCGCCGAGTTGTCGTGTTCTATGAAATTTACCCTAGTTCTTTTTTTAATAGGTAGGAATGTTGTAAAAGACATTTTCTTTTCCTATTCTATAATTTAATTTGGTTTATTTCGTCCACATGGTGCAGCTTGATTAAATTCGTTGAGCTAGTATTCAAAGTTGCTCGAGTTAGGTACACCGTGCGGACTCGCCTGTTGAAATATTTCCCTGGAAGTAAGAACATTTAACTAAATGGCAACCTTAATCTCACACCAACCCTGACAATGTCATCCAAGTGCCAAAAGATCCTTGTCGCATTATATTGTACATTTTATGACGAAGCGGCAATCTATCAATATTATAGGCTCCAGTGCTTCATAAAATTATACATCTTCTAAATAAAGTAGTACAATTGTAATTTACCTAAAGTACGTACTCTTGAACTTAACCTCCAATTCAACATTTTCATCGCTTGAAACAATAGAACTATTAGTTTTTGCTTTAACCCATTTTCACTCAGCAGAAACTCGTTTCTTACACAAAATCTTTGTTATTAATATACAGAGGTGTAAATTGTACACCCACATTTCCACAAGATATTTTACGGAAGGGCGAGTCTGTCCCTATTTTTCGAGCACACAATTTTACATTTTAGTTTTCCTTCCCCGTTAGCAAGTGGCAATAGGGCATAATTTTCAGAAACCCAAAGGAGCGAGCCAGTATTTTAATCCTAGATCACGTCAGCGAGCAAGAACAAGGCGAAATTTTTACGAATTGGGCTGTCACTGCTTTGGTGCGAGCCGGAATTGAAACTCTGAACCTCGTAAATACAAGGCGACCGTCCTTATTAAACTATAACTGCGCGAGAAACCATCAAATAAATAATTTAGAGGCCCCACAACACATGTTATTACTCAAACACATCCCAAGTTAACGGCCAACGGGTTAGTCTAGACTCGTCTCATCTCTAGGGTCCTTATTTGCGATGACCAATCAAAATCGTAACGCGGTACGTTCCGCTAGCTTCGTGAAATGGTCTCGTAATGGTCATTATTATCATCAGCCGAAAGACGTCCACTGCAGGACAAAGGCCTCCTTCATAGATCGCCACAACGACCGGCTTTGTGCTGTACGCATCCAGCTTCTACCCGCGACCTTCACCAGGTCATCGCTCCACCTTGTGGCGGGCCTGCCCTCACCACGTCTTCCGGTACGAAGGCGCCACTCGAGAACCTTTCTGCCCCAACGGCCGTAATGGCATATATACTTCAATATTACCCGCGGCTGGGCACGTATTAAGTTTGTAATATCTTTATATATTACTAGCGACCCGCCCCGGCTTCGTACGAATTAATTATACACATAAACCTTCCTCTTGAATCACTCCGTTCATTGGTGAAAACCATATGAAAATCCGTTCGGTAGTTATTGAGTTTATCGCATTCAAACAGACTGACAGATGTGGTGAGGGACCTTGTTTTATAATATGTAGTAATACTTCTTCAAAAATCTTACTATCGTCATTTATCTAAATAAACTCCTTCACTTAACCTCCAATTCATCATATTCATCGCTCCCAACATTAGAACCGTTCGAGTTTTTGCCGCAACCCATTTTTGCTCAACAAAAACTACTCGTTTCTTACACAAAGCCTTCGTTATTAACCCAATTTGACTTTGGCCTAGACGATATTAAAATTAATGTCTCTTTCGACGGCAACTTTACCCCGAACCTAAATTTAAATTGAGTCTACAAAAAGTATTTGTTAGTAAAATTTTTGTCGCATTAAAGTGTCTCTTCACTATAAAATATGAGATGCGAAAAGCCTTACATTATTGACAAACTTCTGTTTCTGTAGTCTGTATTAAATTTGTTTCACTTTGAAGCTAATGTTTACCCGCGTAAGATCGCAAATTAGATTTTTAAAAGTTCAGCACACACACAAATACAAACTAAGAAAAAACAGACGAATTTCCCAGATTTCCCAGAGTTTAATGACATACTTAACTATATTCCAATAAAGTCTATAGAAAGCGAGAGAGCTTGGTAAGGACCTGTTAGATGTTCTAACCCTGCAAGGGATATCCCTATTTATATCATCAACAAATCTGCCTGAATCATATAAAAAGAAAATCTATATATTTCTTCTTCTTTTGTCACCCAGTGATGAGTTCCCGTAGCTTTTGGACACATACCTGGCATACACAGCACGTTTCTGGACTACTCCTTCTGAAAAATGCACGTAACCACGCCATGATAAAGTTTTAACTTCTTGATACTCTCCTTACCAGGTGGTGGCTTCATGCGTCTTTTTGGTACACACCTCGCAACCCACGGCTCATCCCTGGGCACTTACTTCAGGCTACTGCGTCCAAGAGGAGTACCGCTCGACTTCCGTGAGATTCTGAAGAGGGTTAACACACCATTCATGTTTTGCCTTAAAATACCAGGATCATCGTTGGCTGAGGTAAGTGGTAATAATTAAATAACATATTATATAATTACAAACACAATATCAACTTAGAAGTATGGTAGGTTAAAGAGTGCAGAAATATATAACTGTAAGTATCTGAGGCAGCATGAATACATTTACGAAAACGTGACAGTTTTGCGTTGATGTGCCATCTTTTTCACACCACAATCAGAATCAGAATATTTTTTATTACAGTATGTAATAAAAAATATTCTGATTCTGATGTAAACCATTACAGTATTTATGAATCGTCAAAATAGTAACAAAGACTCTACCACAACTTCGGAATGTCATTCCTGTGGAGAAGAAGGGCAGGAAACTCCACGGTTACTCTTTTACAATATTATTTTTAAAAATTTTCCATCTACTTTTTTCGTGGGGTATGGGAGAACAATGTAGTATCAGGTGAGTCTAAATTAAATTAACCAAGTTAAACTATTCATGTGAAGGGCTACATGGTTCTCTCATTTCCAGATAAAAGAATGAGGAAGAATAATGATCAATTTTATTTAACTACTAGAAGGAAGAGAGTTCCTCCACATTCTTTCGTTTCATTCTTCGTTTCTCCACATTCTGGTGGAGCTGGAACAGCATAATCCAAGCATAACAAATTAACTTAATACAGATAAAAGTAACGATGCTGAGCCCTGTGATCCATATTTTACCACAATGATCTGATAGAAGCTAGGTGATAGAGAGTTATCTTATTGCTATAAGAAAGTCATTGACCGTTGTTACTGTACAACGATAAAATAAACTTAAAAAATGAATATTTTTATTTTTTAAGTTTAGCTTTTGGCCACGACCCAGACACTACATAGCTACCTTATTTAGTTGAGGAATTTTGCTATCCTCCTTCCGGCTCTATCATCAGGGTAGTTATTTTATTTTCATCGAAGTTACAAAAATGTAACAAATTTAACTTTAGCGGATGTTAGTACTTGAAAAAGAGACAGAAAAAATATTTTCAGAAAAGGTAAAGCGACTTCAAAAAGCAATAAATAAATATTTGAACTCGGTGCCGGTTAGTGCAGTCGGTTACTTTGCACCGACTTCAAATATATATTTTTTGCTTTTTTTTAATAAGATTTTTATTTTACATATTGAAGTGACCAGTGAATTATTTACTAATATTTATGTACCGATATTATATTATTTTGCTGAGTTGTACAGTAAGGTACCTACAGGATTGATGTAATAACCATAATAACGGAATCTATACATTCGTGTTGTTCGCCGTTAAGAAGTTCCCTAGTGTATCTTCAAAGACCAAGGTCCAATACCAAAAAAATTTAAATAGGACCACCTCAGAGCTATACTGAACTCAATGCAAAAAGAATCATCAAAATCATAATTTATATAAAAACAGACAAATTAAGAACTTCTTCCATTTTTAAGTCGGCTAACATACTGCCTAGTTCTATAGTAGGGTACCTACAGGATTGACGTAATACCAATAATCATCATCATCATCATCTCAGCCTATACTTGTCCACTGCTGAACATAGGCCTCCCCAATCGCTTTCCAGCGTAACCGGTCCGATGCCACCTGCATCCAACGACTTCCTGCGATTTTCACAAGATCGTCGGTCCATCTGGCAGGCGGTCGTCCCACGCTGCGCTTGCCAATACCAATAATATCTCAATTTATATATTCCTATTCTTTGTTGTTGAGGAGGTCCCTGGTGTATCTTCTAAGCCCAAGGTCCAATACCAATGAAATTAAAATTGGACCACTTTGGAGCTATACTGAACTCAATGCAAAAATAATCACCAAAATCGGTCCACAATTGACGGAAAAAAGCATACATACAGACGAATATAGAACCTCGTCCTTTTTAAAGTCGGTTAAAAATACCCGAATTTAAATTCCATAGAGGTTTTCTTGCGATGTTCTTCATCAGATTCAGAATATTTTTTATTAATGTCATCGATCAAATATAGATTACACGCTCGCCGCACGAAAAATGGCGGCATGCAAAAGAGGACGTCACTAAAAAGAATTAACAGGCTTCCGCTTTTGCAAATACAACTTTAAGTGATACGAGTAAGGTACAATATGCCTTAATTTATGTAATGTAACTTATAAATGGAACAGTGTATCTTGTTAAGATATATCGATGATGAATGTAAACCATTATCACCATTATGGAATGCATATGGAATGCGTATAGCACAAAACTGTTTGTGGCAATCTTTGGCCTGTGGCCTTTGTCCTGCAGTAGACATGTTTTGGCTGATGACGTCAAAACCATTATAGTATCTATGAAAGAAACAATATTCACCTTTATGGCAAGCATATAAGCAAGCAAGCAAGCATATGACCTACGGGGCCGAGACGTGGACACTCACAGTGGGACTGGTCTACAAATTTAAAGTCGCACAACGGCTATGGAGCGAGCTATGCTCGGCGTCTCTTTAAAGGATAAAATTCGTAACGAGGTAATCCGACAAAGAACCAAAGTTACCGACATAGCTCGCAAACTCAGTAAGCTAAAGTGGCAATGGGCTGGTCACATCTGCAGAAGGACCGACGACCGATGGAGCAAACGTGTCCTAGAGTGGAGACCGCGACTTGGTAAGCGTAAGGTAGGACGGCCCCCAGCTAGATGGACCGACGACCTCAAAAAGGTCGCTGGGACAGACTGGATGCGGAAGGCGGAGGACCGTGTGCAATGGCGCGTGTTAGGAGAGGCCTATGTCCAGCAGTGGACTGCGATAGGCTGATTGATTGATTGATTGATTGATATAAGCAAGCCGAGATATGAAGCTACACTTTGTGTTCTAGCATTCTACCATTAAGCTATCACTGTTTAATAAATAATAAAGTTAACCGAATTAGTACAGTTATTGTAATATTTCACGGCAGTTGGAGCATATAATTTCTATTTAAGTGGTCCTATTCAAACATCTCGCCTGGTGGTGTTTAACAGCTCTATTTATCTTCTTCGTGTTGGAGTTTCATAATTATATTAAAACCTCTATCGTTTGCCACACGGTTTAATTTTCTGCTTGGTTTTAACATGGCGTGTAGGCTTAGTAATTTGTTTAATCTAGGTCCCTAACGGATATAGATAGTACTAGTTTAGAGTTTGTGTAATGTCTGAAGCTAAGTCCAAAAGTGAAAGATAATAATGAAAACCGTTAAATGCTCATTTCTATATTCTCAAAATAAAGATTTCAAATGTGTATTGTGTACACCTATATTTTGCCGATAATGTTAGATCCAATTTACTAGGGACCGTGTCAGTTGCCCTTATTTCAGCCCCACTTCAAAAACCTGGACTACTACTACAAATTTTTCGATAGAAAAACTTAATAAAACCTCTTTCGACCTAATATTTAAACTAGACAACGTGGTCGTTAGCAACACCATATGCTATTAGATGAAACAGGTAGATTATTACTCCTTTACTTGCTTATTACTAACATGCGAAGGAAAAAAGAGATCTGTTATTCTAACAATACACAACACAAGTGTTTGTAACCCAAATAATCTTAAGCCATTATTAAGTTCAATCACGAATCTGTAGCACATTGCGTGTTCTCACCTTAGCCAAACACCACAACTATTGTATCAAGACAACATCGTTTACAAAGCTCACCATCCATTACTCGAACAATACAAAAGCAAACACGAACTGTACTGTGTGGAACTGTGTTTATCCCATTCCTTTGTTCGCCCTCGGTCGCCTTCAAAACACTTTCATTTGAAGAGCTTGCCCCTTTGGCCGTATTCCGAAGGATGACTGAAAGCAAAGCAGTAGCGGTGGCGAGAAGATACGAATATAATACGTGTCAAATGCCTTTGCAGATAAGTTAGCTTCAAAAAGAGTTTAGCGCAGGTACGATGCAACCAAACGTGTCGGAAAGATAAGCAGTGCATAAATGACGCTGATGTCCTTTCCTAAATATTTCAGAGCCATGTGGATCTGAAATTGTAGAAATAATAATGTATCGCAGCTAAATTCAGGAACGCATAGATACTTAGAGCATTATATCAAAGCTACACAACAGAAAAATTACTTGGCACATGATATCGAAGCTATCTTCTGAGCTACTAGCAACTTAACATAATCTATCGCAGATAACTTCAGAGCCAAAAAGTTACCCAGGCCAATTTATTCTAGCTAACTACAAAGGCGAAAAGTTACCTGGCCCAATATATTGTAGCTAACTTCAGAGCAGCAAATTTACTTGGCGCAATCTATTGCAGCTAACCTAGGAGCCACAAAATTACCTAGCGTAATGTATCTCAGCCACGCTGAGCTTAATTCAGAGCCGCAACTGACTTCAGAGTATTGAGTAACTTTAAGTCCGGTACTAACTCCGAAACTGCAAAGATACTTATCGCTATATTCTTTAATAGTATAGAAAAATAGCTAAAGGCTGTTGTTAGATGGCGGAACAGGTATACGCGGAATTTTGTTAGAAGAGTTGGCCCACGTTCTTTCCGATTCGCTTCTCGCCCCGCTACCGCTTACATATCGCTCCCCGCTGTCATTGAGACTGTGGCTTATATACTGATATACTTTGCCCAAACACACAATACTCGGATTGAATGGTCGCGTTGGAATTATTTGATCTGACCAAATTTGTTTAGGTAGGATGGCAATGTAAATAAACTTAGTAAGATCGTGATTAGGTCTTGTTTCGAAGTTGTTTGTAAAGGATTGTGTATTGTGGAAATAAAAGGATCATTTCAGCTTAGGGTTTTAGAAACAAGCTTGAATAAGTAGCGGCATGTTTATAGCTATACATTTTGATTTATACTGATAAAAATGTTAGAAGTAAAACAAAGAAATTTTCGAGAAAATTTTTCTCGTGAAACATTTTCTCGTTTTCTTGTGAAAATGTATTATTAGAGTTTTCAAAAAAGTAGTACTTAACTAGAAAATGAATGCGGCTCCTGTTAATCGTTCAAGATATTAAAAAATCCATGGAATAGCGTAATAAATAACCTAATAGTACGAAAAATATAAACTAATATTTTGAGAGGAAGGCGCGTTCCGATCCAGTGGTAGATGTAAAAATGTTGTCATTTTTACGTTTCTATTTTTATATAATAAAGGCAAAAATATATAGGCAACTAGGGAAAAGAGTACTAATGTTGGCGCCCTCCACTTATGAGCACTTTGAACTTTAACCGCATTTTTTAAGGATTTACGGCTTATAACTAGTCGACCAGTGGCTTTAAAAAATCCACTATACCTTAATTAACAAAATTCAATTAATAAAAAATATATTTGCTAACTGGAAATATTGAAAAAAAATCCTTTTTGTCAAGCGGGAGCGATGAGGAATTGCTATTAATTCTTACAAAAAGTTGCTAAAAGTGGGTAAGTTTCTTGCTGTATTTCTTACTTAAATCATGTTATAGTAGAGAAATATTTATGTTTTTTGAATAAATATGGGTTGAGGTGTTCTTATAATATGGTGTTCTACTCTTTTACATACCTTCAAACAACATTTTGTGGGGGCCAATCATTGTACCATAAGGCTTGAATGAAAGTACTATCAATTGGACGATTTAGCGCAGTGGTTAAGGGCTTAGCCTGCCCCGCCCCGTGTCTCTAATAGTCGCGGGTTCGATTCCCGCACGGGACAAATCTTTGTGTGATCCACAATTATTTGTTCCGGTCTGGGTATTTGTGTATGTGAATTTTCATGTTTGTAAACGCACCCACAACACAGGAATTAATCCTAGTGTGGAGCAACGTTTTAAAAAAAGAAAAAATTGTTTTGTATTTTTTACCCTGTTGGCACTGCCAATCATTGTACTCAGTGATGTGCCAATCACTGTCTCGTGTTCGATTTGACATACTCGTACTAGTGATGTCTAGATTTCGAACCAACTTCGGCGAGCTTAAAGTGTAATAATGTTTTATTGAATGAAATTAAAATTAGTTGCCTATTTGCCATATACATATTGCCCATTATCATCGCCAGTGTGATTATGAGGGTTCTTATTCATGAATAATGTAAAGAATAATTAAAATAATATTTTATAATTGGTGAAAACAACATTATTTAATAGTATTTCTAACTTAGCGGGGGTACCTATAAGCATAGTTTTTGTAACAGCAGTAAACTCTCAAAGACATACGAAAATAAAGTTCTTCGCAGAATACATATTCAGGACATTCACAACTATTCTAAATTTCAACATTCTAAGTCGTGATATTTTCGGAATATTAGGCATAACATGTTATTTTTGCAGGATTTACTTCTGTACTGGAGCACTATTATAGAATATGTAAATGTTTTTGCCTAATATATTGTCTTATTCTTTAATTTCCCATCACTATTACTCAATGGTGTACACTCATGGGCACCACTTGCGTGTAGTGATTGGCACTGCCAATCATTATACTTTTTTTGTGTCAATCATTGTGCTTTTGGGAGTTCTTCTTTATTTTGTGAGCGCAAATACTTATTAAATTAATATACGCATTTAAAAGCTTAAACTCGAAAGAATCCTTAAAGTGCCAATCATTGTACTCTTTCTCCTACTGAGGCATTTTCTATAGAAAAACCCCAACATAAGTATGTACCACTTTGAATTTCAAGCAAAAGCTTTGTGATCTCCAGTTATATCATACGCAACTATACCATAAAACAGACACTTCTCGACAATAATAAAACAAATGCGGCAACCACTTTTTATTTAGAACAAAATCAATGAGGTGATTATTTTTCGAATGAATGGACTGAAATCAATAAAGCAGTTACTTTGAGCGAGAGCAAATTAAAAATAGAGGCAAAGATGGGCAAGACACATATGTCAGAGATCAGACAGCAGATGGGGGAAAAGGTGTTCGAGAGGAGACCGCAAATTGGTCTTCCGATTGGAGGAAGTCAGTCCACAAGGTGGCCGGAAAGGATCGAATGCAAAGAACGCAAGATCAAAGGGAATAGAGTGCCATAGAAGAGACCTATACTCAGCTTTTTTATAAGGTAGCCCCAAACTAGAATTTATTACTGTTTTGTGGGTGCATTTCAAACATGAAATTCGAACGAATACTTGTGATTCACACAAGGATTTGTCCCGTCCGGGGATCGAACCCGTGACTGCTCGATCTAATGGACTCTTTACTACTGGACCAAGTCATGGATGGCTATGGGTTGAAAATGACAAGAGTCTCCGTAACCGGCGAGCGTGTACGAGACGAACTGTGACAGTGGAGGAAGCGTCTGTAAGGAAATAACCTGTTGGAACTGTGTACTCTCTGCCTACTCCTCAAGAGATATGACATGATTATATAGACAAATTAAAAATCCAATGCTTAATTCTCAGCTAGAACATAAATAAACTGGTATTTCATAATTAAACCCTCTTATAATATTGACTGTCTGGTGGTATTAAAATAATTATAAAGACTGATGGCGGATTACCAAGTGATTGAGCCGTCGGATTCTAAATCAAAGGGATTTTCCCTTTGAACTTAATAAATTGGGTTTGTAAAAATAGAGGTGCTTCAATTTAAATGAGAAATGTAAACTTGGACGTTTTATAAAGTTGATTTTGCTTAAGGATTTTAGGACTTATGAAATTTTCTTAAACAATTTTTTTGCAGTAAAATAACGTAAATACGTATCTGTATTTCCCAAAGGGAGGGTGAAGGGGGTAAAGGAGAACTATATACACCCAGATTTCAATTATGATGTTTGATCAAAATATAATAGCTGGCGAGTCTAATGTAATACCGGGTACAGTGCCAGACTATAAGTTATTACTAAGCATTTTTCTAGGAAACAAATCCTAGTTTCCTGTCGGACCTATGATTCGAAATCACGGCATTGTTGCGCCAATCGCTTTTTGTGTGTGCGTGTGAGTGAGTGATCGACGCTGTTGGCCACAGGGTCTTTACAGCTTCACCGGACAAGAGGGCGAGTGTGCAACCACAGCGTTCGAGCCAGAAGGGTAAGGGGGCTACTAGTTCAAGGGCGCCTCGAGAAGGAACAACCTCTGCTATGGCAGTCGGTATGGGGCATTTACTCGGTGTCTCACGGTGGTGCTTCAACGAGGAGTTCACCAATCTGATGTGACTCTTTTTTATGTCATAGGGTACAGAATCGACTTACCCATCCCGAACTATCAGCCGCTACCGCCGTCCGCGGCATGTTCTGACCGATCCTCCCGATGCCCTTACATCCCTTCTTTCGGATACAGATACCGCACATAGGGTCAGACACTGACCTGGTCGGTGAGGTCGAAGAATCCCTTGCCCACCGGCCGGTGCAGAGCACCACGGCGAGACACCTAATCTACGCCCTCCCCCTAGCCTAAGCCGCGGCCGTTCCTCCTTGAGGTGCTCTCCAGCTAGTTGCTCCCTTGCCCTTGTGGCTCGAGCGTAGTGGTTGCACGTTCGCCCTCCTGTGCGGTGAAGCTGTAAAGGCCCCGTGGCTAGCAGCGTAGATCATTCACACACACAGAAGACTCACCCACTTAAATCAGATATAAGAACTACACTAGACTAGGTTAAAACCTCCAAATTAAAATAAATCCTTGGAATTTAAATATGTAACCCCTACTTTTCACGCCCGGCCTGCTTTGATAACGTATCAACAAAAGAAAAGACGGACAATGCCCGTGACAATAGTTTTCAACTGACCTACCTTAGAACTGTGTCACATAAGAATGGGTGTCTACGGTTACTGGTTGATCCAATTTCGCGTAGACTCAGTTTCTGAGTAATGCCATTGTTTCGCCACCTTCCCAGGTTTAGATAATTATATTATAACAAAACTAATATACAGGTTATTCTTTTGTATTTCCGCGGAATTTATGGTATACATGATAGCCAGCGTACTTCACAATTCTACACTACTTCAAACTGGTTACGTTTGTTTTTGGTCCATTATTGTTCCTTATTTGACATTAAATCAGAATAATCACAGTTAAAGTGAAGAATACGCTACCACGTAGTAAATATGTAGGTATATAAAATTGTCAAGAGTCTCCGTAACCGGCGAGCGTGTATGAGACGATCTATGAGAGTGGAGGAAGCTAGAGAGGTATGTAAGGAAAGAACTTGTGGGAACTCTGTATTCTCTGCCTACCCCGCAAGGGATCTGACGTGATATAGAAAATTGTATGCTTTCTTTGGTCCAACCGCACTGGCTAGTCAGCAGGTTAGCAAGAAGGTATTCTTTTTAATTTACAAATCATAAAGAAGAAATATTTTTGGTAATGTCTCGTTTTTTATTATTTGTGTTTAGTATCACCAATACACCTCTGTAAGTTCTGCGAGTATATAAAACAACAGTAGAAACTGCTCCATATCTGAGCACAGACTTTCTATTACAAATTCAGAGGAGAAAGAATAGGTCATACTCCAAACAGACCCAGGGTGTGTTGGTGGAGAAAGGTTTGTGGCCAGTTGTAGCAAGGCGCACGTAGCGCTGTGCGACTGCGGTGTTCTTACCGATCAACAAGGTTAAGCAGCGTTCGACTCGGTCGGCCTGAGATGGGTGACCGTTTGTGGCACTTTCATATTCGAACGTCTCCGTGCTTCGGAAGGCACATTAAGCCGTTCGTCCCGGGTACCACTTAATGTGGTAGTCGTTAAGCCGAGTTGGAAGCCTTAAAGGCGGCTTGATAAGTTCCAACAGCAGGTGGCCACAAAACTGCCTCCACCAATCCGCACTGGGTCCGCGTGGTGGAGTATGACCTAATCTCTTTCACCTCGATTTGTGAGAGAAGGCCTTTGCCCAGCAGTGGGCAGTATAGGCTGATATTATATATATATATATATATATATATATATATATATATATATATATATATATATATATATTATTATCACCAGTAGCTACCTCGGTAAGTACTGCGAGTATATAAAACAGCAGTAGATACTGCTCCATATCTGAGCACAGACCTTCTGTTACAAATTGAGAGGAGAAAGAATAGGTCATACTCCAAGCGGATCCAGGGTGTATTGGTGGAGAAAGGTTTGTGGCCAGTTGCTGTAAGGTGTACTCGTCTTAACGGCTACCACATTAAGTGGTCGCCGTTAACGGCTTACCGTGGGAAACACGAAGATGTTCTAAAACGGTCACCTATCTCAGACCGATCGAGCCGAGCGCTGTGTAACCTGGTCTAGACCACCGCAGTCTCGCAAGACTATGAAATCCTCGATACAAAATTATATACCACCGCAAAACACTTCTTTCTTTCTATTAACTCTAAATTTTATCCAAATTCATAAAGTCTACAGAAGAAACTTAATTAACAACCATTTTCATTACATAATTACCTCTTTAAAAGTTTTGAATATAATTAAAGACTAATGTTTACTAGAACGGGATCAGAATATCTTTTCTATATAGGTATACATATATCTATCTATCTATATCATCACGCCAGCTCCCTCGCGGGGTAGGCAGAGAGTACAGAGTTCCAACAGGTTCTTTCCTTACATACCTCTCTGGCTTCCTCCACTCTCATAGTTCGTCTCATACACACTCGCTGGTTACGGATACATATATATTTTCTATATATTATTTTTTTGGTTGTTAACGTAGCTCCACACTTGTATTTATTCTTGTGTCGTGGGTGCTTTTACAAACATGCAAATTCACATATGCAAATACCCAGATCGAAACCAATTATTGTGGGTCACACAAAGATTTGTCCCGTGCGGAAATCGAACCTGCGACTATTAGACACAGTGGGCGGAGCGGCTTAAGCTCTTTCTCACTGCGCTAAATCGTCTGTCAAATCGTATATGTTGTCTATATGGATTCTGCCCCACCTAGGTTTGCACTACTGGTAACGTCAAAATGTGTTGTAAGCAACGCGCTAAAAAAGAACGGGATACCGCATATAACGCATTTAAGAGTGGCTTAATCAACGTAATGTCTTTATTAAGCGTCCAGAAGTATATGACGTGTACGTTATTCAGGAACTGCCTTCAAATAAAATATACGATACAATATTTTTGACAGCAAAAAATCATTAAGTTTCATTTTCAGGTCCATAAAATCTCTGTATTTCATTCATTCCACAGAACACGTAGTGCAATTTAAATAAAACACCGCCGAACTTTATTCAAATATTTGCACAAACCCAACACTGTTTTAGTTGTTAGTCGAAAAATATATCGACTATTCGGTCAGACGACTCTGTCAATCAAATGAAACTAATGGTTTTATATACGACTATCCACAACTTATATGTCTTTATTCAGTGTATCTATCAACTTTGTAAACTTTTTGATCAAATTATGTGATTGTAAATTATAGATTAGATACGCAAAGGACTGGAAAAAATTAGCGTGTTTATAGGCCCTGCTCTATCACGCCATTTTTTCCTACTCTCAGCAGTTGATAAATACACGCTGACTGATGATGACTTATATGTTGCATTAATGCTCTAATCGAAATGAAATATTGAAGTTGAATTACAGCATAAAGTCGCCTATTCCCATGCCTTTTTCCTCAGGTTTTTGGTGAATTAAGCCGAATTAGATGCCTTATAGGCAAGGCCACAAACCTGCCACCTAGTTCCGCGTGGTAGAATGTCAACTAATTTTTCTCACCTCGATTTGTGTGAGAAGGCCTCAGTGTTAAGACAATATAGAATAATTTATTGTATGGTGGTATCCACAACATCTCTACCAACACCAAAAGCAACTTAGTCCGAGCATTGGTGTTCTCCATATTTATGTACGGCGCCGAGACATGAACCCTAAAGAAGGCTGACCGCGACCGCATTGATGCCTTTGAGATGTGGTGCTGGAGAAGGATGCTAGGTATACCATGGATAGCACACCGCACTAATGTGTCAATTCTAGCTGAACTCAAGATCCAAACTCGACTATCAACTACTTGCCTGCGCAGGGTTCTAGAGTATTTTGGTCATATTCCTAGGAAAGACAGTGACAACCTCGAGAAACTGATGGTCACCGGTAAAATTGAAGGCAAGCGACCACGAGGAAGGAGCCCAACACGCTGGATTGATCAGATTCGCAAAGCTCTTGATACCACGGTTCACGATGCTCTTCATTCGGCTGCAGATAGGAGTGGATGGCGACTCATCATCCGCAGAAAACTGCTCTCTATGATATGACCACTACCCTCAGTAATGAGGAAACCGACGCAAGGAGGAGGAGAGGAGGTATCCACAAGTGGTATATCTTTGTTCAGTTATTTATGTCATATTAGGCTCCTTTGATTAAATGTAGATACACAAAAATAATAGAATAGACTAGCATAGGACCGGAACGAATGATGATAGATGACAGGCCTACACTCAGCAGTGGGTAAAAACTGGCTGATTGATGATCATGATCCTGACATACGTGTTGAATAAATGAAATTCAACCTTAATCTAAATGAAATATACTTGCATTTCGATTACGGTTTATCACTTATATTTTGTCGCTTTGGTGAATCGAGTGCCTTATAAGCAGCTTGATAAGTTGTGAGCAAAAGATTCCCATAAACTTGCCTCTACCAGTCCGCATAAATTCCGCACTGTTTTCTCTGAAATAAATGTGCGTGAGGTCTTTGCCTAACAGTGGGGCATTGCAGTATTCATTAAATTTATTTCGTGAAACACCAGAAATCTCACTAATACTACAATTATCAGGCAGATAAAGCTTCATGTAAAACGTAGTGGAAAATAAATCTCCAATCGAACTGGGCATGTTGCCTCAGATTTATTAGGTAATGTAAATAGTCGAGTCGTCTGTTTGCTCGTTCCTTAACTATGTTTGGTTAAGGAATTGAGCTGGTAACCGAAAAGGTTTGCTCAAAGATTGCGTTTCCCTGAATGTGCCATTAAATCGAGAAAAACATTTTTAGGGTCGTATTTACGGTCGATATTTGGGTAACGTGGTGAGTGAGGATTAGGTAATCATTGGCAAGGTCCTTTTGAAGAATAGTGTGTCCTGTATTTGAAAGTTCGAAAATAAAATATTTTACAATTTTAGGATCGATATCTTTTAGTATTAGTCAGGATTCTAAAATCTTGTCCAGTATAACGGTAAGAAACCCACTATCTATTACATTTTTACCTTATATCGTCAATTAAATGTGAGTGTTAACAGTATACTTCTGCCAAGCAATTGTAGGTCAAATTCTTCGAAATGATGATGATTTGCTTTCTGCGAATTTCGATACCGCAATTAGCGGACATCGCAATTCGTAAACGTTCAAACTTCTAAAACAAACCCTCATCGCCTCTTTACAAAAACAATAACTAGAACTTTGAGAATGCTTATTTTGATTTCTCAGTTCAGAATCCAGGCTTAATTAGTCTTCACACCCTGTTCTGTGTAGTAATGATTTGTTAAAAAACCCTTTCGGTACGTTGTCATAATCTTTTGAAGTGGTTTGTTCAAATAAACAAAGCAAGTGTCCGAACATCTGTTCCATACTGTTTAGATTTTCTTTGTTCATTTGAGAATGTGGTAATCTATCCAGGATATTAAAAACGCATAAACGATTAGTGACGGTTGGAATTAAAAAATGAAATTAAAAGTGTGGTTCAGCCTAAAGTAAATAAAAATATTTTTATAATCATCATCATCATCAGCCCGTGTCAGTCCACTGCTGGACGTAGGCCTCTCCCATGGCACGCCACTGAGCTCGATCTTCAGCTCTGCTTCTCCAATCCCTGCCCGCTGCCTTACGAATATCGTCGCCCCACCTAGCTACAGGGCGCCCTATACTACGTTTGCCGACACACGGTCTCCACTCAAGAACCAGTCTGCCCAAACGGCCAGAAATTAATAAATTAATTTTTATAATATTATTGTGTAAATTACTAGAAGCCCTCGTAGCACTATGCAACCGCAATGTTCTTACCAATACCTAGGTTTAGCAGCGTTCGACTCGATGGGTGACCGTTTGTAGCATTTTCATATTCAAGCGTCTCCGTGTTAAGGAAGGCACGTTAATCCGTTGGTCCCGGCTACCCCTTAATGTGGTAGTCGTTAAGCCTTAAAGGCGGCTTGATAAGTGCCAACAGTAGGTGCCCACCAACCTGCCTCCACCAATCCGCACTGGGTTCGCGTGGTGGAGTATGTTAATCTTTCTCACCTCAATTTGTGAGAGTAGGTTTTTGCCCAGCAGGGCAATATAGGCTGATATTATTTCTGTGTAAATTATACTTATGTGATATCGTATTGTATTTGGTGTGGCCGCGTAGTTCTATTGCTTCGTCCGATTTATCAGACACCGTGATTTTGTTTCTAATTGGTTTGAATTATCGGACGAAGAGGAATCACGGATTTTATAGAAGGTGTAACATAGTAAACGATAGTAAACGCAAGACCTGAAAGGAGTTTGTTCTAAATAGATAACTGAATTGATACCAACAATTTTTAATGTTTTCTCTATTTCTTTTTTTAAATTTGAAAAAAAATGCTGTTGCTTCTTTAGTGCGCTATAATAAACTAGAGAGAGACGCGTCGCAAGAGACGCGTCTATTGGGCAAAGCCAGTTGACGAAGCTGAAGATGGAGGACGGAAACGTAACGTCGAATAGGTCGGAGGTGCTCAGGGAGATAGAGAGGTTCTATGGGCAGTTGTATACCTCAGTAGCTGAACCTGTTGTTGACTTGGTAAAAGACCCAAGAGCCAAGCTAACCCGACACTACACTGAAGATATCCCGGACATCAGCCTGTACGAGATTAGGATGGCTCTCAAACAACTCAAAAATAACAAAGCGCCGGGCGAAGACGGAATTACCGTAGAGCTTCTGAAAGCGGGCGGAACGCCAGTACTTAAAGTCCTTCAGAGGCTGTTTAATTCCGTCTTGCTCGAAGAGAAAACGCCGGAAGCATGGAACAGGGGTGTGGTGGTACTGTTTTTCAAGAAAGGTGATAACACTTTACTGAAGAATTATAGGCCCATCACACTGCTGAGCCATGTTTATAAGTTGTTTTCGAGAGTCATTACGAATCGTCTCGAACGCAGGTTTGATGACTTCCAGCCTCCCGAACAAGCCGGTTTCCGGAAAGGCTTTAGTACCATAGACCACATACATACGCTGCGGCAGATTATACAGAAGACCGAGGAGTATAATCGGCCACTATGCTTGGCGTTTGTGGACTATGAGAAAGCCTTCGATTCGATCGAGACTTGGGCGGTTCTTAGATCTCTCCAGCGATGCCGCATTGACTATCGGTACATCGAAGTGTTGAAGTGCTTGTATAATAACGCCACCATGTCAGTCCGAGTACAGGGGCAGTGCACGAAGGCAGTCCCCATAAAAAGAGGAGTAAGACAGGGAGACGTCATTTCTCCGAAACTGTTTACGGCCACCTTAGAGGACGCCTTCAAGCTCTTGGAATGGCAAGGACTTGGCATCAACATCAATGGCGAATACATCACTCACCTTCGATTTGCCGACGACATTGTGGTCATGGCGGAGTCGCTGGAAGATCTAGGACGAATGCTCGGTGACCTCAACAGAGTATCTCAACAAGTGGGTCTTAAAATGAACATGGACAAAACCAAAATAATGTCTAACGTCCATGTCGTACCCACCGCACTTACCGTTGGGAACTCTACTCTTGAAGTTGTCGACGAATACATTTACCTGGGACAGGTAGTCCGGTTAGGTAGGTCCAACTTTGAGAGAGAGGTCAATCGACGAATCCAACTCGGCTGGGCAGCGTTCGGGAAACTGCGCAATATCTTCACATCCAAAATACCTCAGTGCCTTAAGACTAAAGTTTTCAGTCAATGTGTGTTACCAGTGATATATGGATCAGAGACGTGGTCTCTTACAATAGGTCTCATAAAAAAGCTCAGAGTTGCTCAGCGAGCTATGGAGAGAGCTATGCTCGGCGTTTCTCTACGTGATCGAATCAGGAATGAGGAGATTCGTAGAAGAACCAAGGTTACCGACATAGCCCTTAAGATTAGCAAGCTGAAGTGGCAATGGGCGGGCCACATAGCGCGTAGATCGGACGGGCGTTGGGGCAGAAAGATTCTAGAGTGGCGACCACGTATTGGCAAGCGCAGCGTGGGACGACCGCCTGCCAGATGGACCGACGATCTTGTGAAAATCGCAGGAAGTCGTTGGATGCAGGTGGCATCGGACCGGTTACGCTGGAAAGCGATTGGGGAGGCCTATGTTCAACAGTGGACAAGTATGGGCTGAGATGATGATGATGATGAATAAACTAAATTTATTCTTGATTCTAATCAATACGGAGATTTCTAATGCATTTCTAAAACGTAGTTCTCAATACACGAACAAGTTTCATTGATAATTGGGGTATAAAAGTGCTTAAATAAGGGTTAAAAAGTTTGGAATTTGGATAATTGGTTTTCGTATTGAATTTGTGAAGAAATTATCTAATCGGGGTGTCTGAGGTCTTAGGTTATTTACGATACACCCTGTATATCCTATTCATCAAACTCCTGAGAAATATGGGTATTTATAGTTCGACTCATTGGACCACGAGAATAATGTAAGTATATAGTGTCCGACCAAGTCGTTTTAATTTCTGAAAATCATTGCAATCAAGGTGTTAAAATTTAGTGACGTATTTTATTTCTTCCTCCCCTATAGATATCCATGTCAAGTCGGTCCAAGCATGAGACAAATCCTCGTACGACCAAGAAATATTCAATATATTTAAAATTTTGTTTTCGTCGGAGCGTATGTGCGTGTGAAATTTATGCCTGTAAAATTCGTGCCTTAATCGTAATGGGGGGTAATTTTTTTCCATTCTTTATGCTATTCTGTCCTGTGTGTATTAAGGAGACCTAGGTATGCAGTATTGACGGGTAGTTTGACGGACGATTTGGCGCAGTGGTTAAGAGCTGAAGCTGCTCCGCTCACTAGGTCTAATGTCGCGAGTTCGATTCCTGCACGGAAAAAATATTTATGTGACTCACAATTATTTGTTTCGGTCTGGGTATTTGTGTACTTGAATTTTCATGTTTGTAAACACACCCACAACGCAGGTATAAATTTTAGTGTGGGGCCACGGTTTAAAAAACCGCTTAATGATAGTACAATAACATAATTGTTTCGTCATGTGTAGGTCTTAAGTATTTAAAGTAAAGTATTTAATAATTTTTATTAAAAAAGCCTTTTTAAAAACAATCTCATATAGCAAGAACATAACGAAGATATCTTGCTTAGTTGAGGGCCGAAAAGAAGGCATAGGAAGGCTTCCTTCCGGCTCCATTATCAGACCTTGGCCACCATCCGGGTCTAAAGTACTCGTCAAGACAAATCCAACGAGCCTAAACACGGCGGGGTTATATTGAGTAGTTTGGTGGTTCCAGTGGCCATCGTTCGGCTTCATCATCAGACCCTGGATACTATCTAGTTGTACAGTGCTTGTCAATACCAATCTTACAAGCCTAAACACGAAAGGGTTACGTTTTATGGTTCACAAGTTCCTATGGCCACCTTCCGACTCCACCATCAGACCAGCTGCATGAAACAATATTATTCCATTGTTATGGACTTTACTAATCATCATCATCATCATCATTTCAGCCTATACTTGTCCACTGCTGAACATAGGCCTCCCCAATCGCTTTCCAGCGTAACCGGTCCGATGCCACCTGCATCCAACGATTTCCTGCGATTTTCACAAGATCGTCGGTCCATCTGGCAGGCGGTCGTCCTACGCTTTTCCTACTTTCTTCCATAATTGGGGGTGTTTGCCATACTTTACTAATAATTATGCTAAATTTCAGCTCAATCAGATACCTGCCAGTGCTTGAAAAATGGATCACAGATTTGAACCAGAAAGACAGACAGACATACAAACATTGCAAGTTAAATAAAAGCTTGTAAAAGCCATTGTCTTCTACGACTATAGAGTCACCTCCTATTGCATATACTGTTTTTAATAAGTTTAGTGTAATCTAGAAGCTTGTTAGTTCGTTAACTTTTGGTCCTAAATTTAAATATTCATCATCAAGACCTGTTATTAAAAAAATTTATAAAAGCTGCGGAATTTAGGCCAATAAAATTATAAAAAGTAATATTTCCTGAGGCATCTGTTTCGTTTTTCAAGATATTTGAAACATCTGCGTAATTCTTGCCGAACTCAAATGCCGGCTAAAAATTTGATTGTAGTCTTTTTCGCGAGTCATGGGTACGGTGACGTTTGAGGTTTGACGTTTCTAGAAATGTGGTGATGATAAAATTGACTAGATTAAATAAAGTATTGAGATAATTTATTACGGAGAATGGATTGATTTTAATAACAATGATTAAGGAACAATAAGTTAACAAACACAATATATTATAATATTTCTTCACAGATCAAGCGACTGGTCAGAAAAATCATCTGTCAAATTGGTTTGATTAAGCGCGCAAAAAAATATTATTTAAAAATCTATGAAATATATTTTGATGTGTCAAGATGGCGCAGTCACTTTTTTATTATTAGTTTCTTAACCGTGAGCATACTATGTCTTTCAACCGGATACATAGAATAACATTCGTAAAGAAATCGGCAATTGATTTTGTATAATTTTAAAAACAGTCAATCGATTATAACGATTTCATTGTGTCAGTCTTGATTGAAATGCAAATTAAATTAGAGTTTTGATTTATATTTACATGCTTGTTTATTTTATTGATTTCTATTTTAAATACAATATGCGTGAGATGGAATTTGATCAAACGTCACCGTACTCATTGCTCGTGAAAAAGACTATATTCAAACAAAATTACTCTACGCACCTTGCGCCAAAAACAGACAATTTTAATTTCACACTTTGTTAAGCAAATTTTCTTCGCTTTGTTGTTTCTCTTAATAATTTTGTATTCTATTTTTTCCTAAAGTTGAATTGACAGACGCCTTTATCCAGTCGCTGCGCCCACTGAATCGAGTAGTCGCGGGTTTGTTTCCAGCACGAGATAAATCTTTGTGTAACCCAGAAATATTTGCATATGAATTTCATGTTTGTAAACGCACCCACGACATAAGAATAATTCCTAGTGTGCTCGAATTATGCCCCTTAAACATTTACCGACCGCAAAGATGAATATAATAGAAGGTCGAAATCATGAGAATTATTTAGTGTTTTATGAAAGTTACATACAGAGAAAAAAATAGATCCAAATTAAGTACCTCCTTTTAATCCACTGCTGGGCAAATGTTTTCTCTCACACATTAAAGTGACAGAGATAAGCCCATACTCCACAGCGCAGACTCAGTGCGAATCAGTGGTTTGTGGCCACCTGCTGTTGGAACTTATCAAATCGCTTATTAAGTTTCCAATTTGGCTTAACGACTACCACATCGAGTGGTTACAGGGACCAACGGCTTAACGTGCCTACGAAGACTCTCAAATATTGAAAATACTATAAAAACTCACCCATCTCAGACCAGCGATGCAGAACGCTGCTTAATCTTAGTGATCGCTAAGAACAACGCAATCACACAGCGCTAGGAACGCCTCTCAAAAATTACCTATTCTTTAGGGCCTTTTACACGACCCCCTAGTAAAGTCACCGATATAGATCTCAGAATATACCTCCCAAACTTAAGTGGTGGCGGGGCAGAAAGGTTCTCGAGTGGCGACCTCGTACCGGAAGACGGGGAGTGGGCAGGCCTCCCACAAGGTGGAGCGATGACCTGGTGAAGGTCGCAGGTAGAAGCTCGTACAGCACAAAGCCGGTCATTGTGGCGATCTTTGGGGAGGCCTTCCTGCAGTGGACGTCTTTCGGTTGATGATGAGTGATGATGATGAGTAAAGTGTTGGTTAGTTATTTCTTGATTAGCATTACTTGGCAATGAAAAATGGCTAGTAAGTAAGTAAGAATGGAAAATGCACCGCTGACAGAGAGAAGAGTGAGTACAGGGAACAGAGTGAATGGTGCGATGGGAAAGCTACTTGAGAGCCGGCACTTACGCCACAAGGCGCAGCTGACCATACATAACGGAGTGCTTGTCCCAACGCTGTTATATGGCAGCAAGTGCTGGGTACATATAAGAAGGAGAATGAAAGTAGGATAAATGCGGTGAAAACTATAGAAAGAATTTCTGACGAAAGAATGACAAAACAGATATACAATGCGAAAGTGGAACGATGTAGGTACCGGGGATGAGCTGGACTATCTTACCATGACCAAATAGACAGTCTTGTCTGAAAAACAAGTCAAGAGTCTTCGTAACCGGCGAGCATGTATGAGACGAACTATGAGAGTGGAGGAAGCCAGAGAGGTATGTAAGGAAAGAACCTGTTCGAACTCTGTGCTCTCTGCCTACCCTGCAAGGGATCTGGCGTGATTATATAGATAGATAGAAAAATGACTAGTTGAACTGTCGGATAATTGAAAATGCGTATACTTGTAACTTTAATTGTCGATTATTCTACTTCAGACTTTGCTCGGGAAAATAACGGGTTAACTCTTTAAGCGGAGGACATTTAATGTAAGTGAGAATGTCCATGCATTTGCTTGGGAATTGTTTAATGTGACCCCAAGGGACGCTGTGTTTGTTCTATTATATGCTCAGGCCGAGCTTGTTGCCTGAACAAACATTTAACTAAGTCACTACTAGTGGCGCGACACGTAAAGTTTACATAATATCGTGATGGTGGAAGTAAAAGGTATAAGTGGTGTGGTAAGTTACATAAGTTCATTCGATATCACCTAGGTGATCATATGCGACTAGTGTAAAAAAATCACGGAGCACAAGATCACCTAGGTGATTATTTCGAGCTATAAAATATGAAGTTCGACGCTTGAAAGGCAATCATAACCGACTAACCGACATAAATCCGTAAAATGAGTTATATATATTCGAACCGCCAGATTTTTCTGCGTCGTTTGGTCTCATAGTTCTACGGCGAGTTTTATTGGCGCTTAGATATTGCGTGATTTCGGTCAAATCTACATTTCGTGCTTACTAAACGACCGAAAAAAAAAAGTGATTTTAAGAATATCCAGCAGTAACGACATTCTAACAATTAGGAATACGAACTTAGTCGGTTTTTCATGTATTTACTTTTTCATTTATTTGCATTACCGTATTTTTACTTGTTATGAAATTTTTCTTTGAAACCACTTAGAAGATTTTACCTACACAAAGCAATTGTAATGTATGTGGTTATTTATTTTAACTTCTTATTATATTTTGTGACAGTGTCATTTGTATAAGTTAACCTGAAATAAAGTGGAAGAATATTAGAGCTTAGATAGTTTTACTTGTAGAACATAATATTTCTTTTTTATACTTAGATATTTTAATTGATAACGGTTAATATTAATGATGTCGGTTAGATAGTCTTACTTGATTTGCTAAATGGCTAAGTATGGCGGGTAGATAAATTTACCGTAAAGGAACTGCACGAGTTTAAAAAACGTCGTGTTGTGTGCACAAGTTTAAAAAAAGGTATGCGCGACATATCGGGACACGTGACGTGACTCGTCTATACGGGTTCTCATTCAGGCACCCGCCGTCGCTTACGGAGGACGTACTTCACATTTTGGCGCACATGAGTTATGATCTAAACACAGTAAGTACCCACTTTTTTATAATTTCTTTGAGTACCTATTTATTTATCTTGTAGGTTCACTTAATAAAAATACACAGCATAAATCTGACTACATCGAATTGATTTTTTTGCAGTCTGCGGCTTGGTCAACTAATAGCAATACAGAGCAGTTGAACAAAACATTAGAGCCAACTTCTATCAGCATTAACGCTTCGAAAGATTTAGCTTTTCCGTTTCTTATCGATAGCTTATATACCACAACAGATCACACTGAAACGACTGCATTGGTTACTGCTGCATGTATATCAGTTGATCACAAATTTATTATCACTTTAACTGCTGAACCAGACATTGAAGAACCGACTTTGAATGATCACTAAGCTGAGAAAAACACACATTATACATCACTTACGTCAGATCATGATGTACCGTCTACATCGACAGGACCAAGTAAATAATCTGTCGTAACAAATTCAATTAATAGTAAAGTTGGTAAAAGAAAATCCAAGCAAGATATTAAATATATTGATTATATGTCAGATCAAGAAGACTTTTCTACATTTTATGGTGATATAGCTGATTCAGATAATTGGCCAGAAGGACAAGAAGGAATAACATCAGAAGATGATTTGCTATCAGAGGAATAAAAAGGTGAAAGAAATAAAAGGTACACTAAAAAGGGGTCAAAAGTCAAAAACAGCGATGCCAATACCGAAAATAATGTAGTCGGAGAATCTGCGACGAGAATAAAAATATCCAATTCAAGAATATAACGGACGGACGAACGGAAGAAGAGAAAGCTTATTTAATTTTTTTTGGGATCTTGACAAAACACGTCTCCATGATTGGTTAGTATACCTGTCTCAAAAAGAAAATATTAAACGGAAACGCACCGATTCTAATAAGCGCAACTACACTATCAAATATTTTATCAACGAAGAAGGTAGAAGATTTGTTTGCCAACAATTGTAAATAGCCACTCTGAACATTTCTGATAAAACAATTTCTAGTATTGTAAAAAATGCTTCTTGGGGATGTACACGAGAAGATATGAGAGGGAAATGTGAGCCACCAAATAAGACTAAAGAATCCACTATCGATGCCGTTAACAGGTTCATCAATATTTTACTAGCTGTACCTTCGCAATACTTACGTTAAGACTCAAACAAAGAATACAAAAAAGTCACCACCATGTATAAAATTTATAAGCAGCATTATGTGGATCAGGGTGTGGACGTAGTAAGTGATAGAATTTTTCATTAATTATATCAAGATAATTTTATACATTGGATACACTTAAGACACTATTGAAGACAATTAAGGCACTTATTTTTTTAGGTACAAGGATACCTAAAAATGATAAGTTCCTTAAGTGTCTTCAATACAAAAATAATATTAATCCCGAAAAGCTAAAGGAAAAGAAAAAACATGAAATAGAAAAAGAAGAAAGTTATGCCCGTTTTAAAGTTCACAAAAATATTCATAAGGATGATCCCTCAACTCTTTGTGCTAGTTTTGATTTCGAAAAAGTACTTAACACACCCTATGCACAATCTATGCTTTTGTACTACTGAAGAAAACTACCTGTGTACAATTTGAGTGTTTATGAAAATGGAACTCGTAAAGTTTTCTGCTACTACTGGGATGAGAGCAATGGTAAGCGTGGCGCTAACGGGATTGCATCTAAATTGCAAAAATAAATTCAATCGGTAGATGCCAGAGGAAACGCCACTCGATTACTTCTATATTGTGACTGTTATCCGGGCCAAAACCGCAACCGTACTATGTTGGCAATGTTGCATTCATCATTACAGGAGCGTAAAAATATCCACACTATTCAAATAAATTTTCTCTTGACTGGACACACTTACATGCCCGTAGATATAGTGCATGCTATTATTGAAAACAGATTGAAAAATATAACTGTTTACGCACCATCACAATAGTTTACAGTTTTTGCAACTGCTAGACCAGCGCCTTTCGAGGTAGAAAGACTGAGTTATGAAGATTTTTATAGATGGGATAGTAGATATAAGTGACAAATATTATAAAGGCTGAGAACTTTCAACTCGAATTGTCAAACCATTTCGAATTGCTAGACAGCAGTACATCAGTGGACGATATCAACAACAGGTTGAGATACTGTCCATACGGTCAGGTCTAAGTATTTCAAGCCCCACCGTAAAAATAGGCCCCAAAAATTTTCCGACTACACCCGGGACCTTATGGCTGAGAGACATTCCATGATGCTCTTAACTTCGTATGATGCTAAGTCCTATAGGCAGGTCAATGGACAGATATTGAAGTCCTTGCGACACGATATACGGTATTTCAATACGAGACGTATTGAGGAGACTATAGAGCATAACAAGGGCTCCAAAGTGTTCGAAAGAGACGCATCTATTGGGCGAAGCCAGTTGGAGGATGAAAACATAACGTCGAATAGGTCAGAGGTGCTCAAGGAGATAGAGAGGTTATATGGGCAGTTATATACCTCGGTAGCTGAACCTATTGTTGACTTGCCAAAAGACTCAAGAGCCAAGCTAACCCGACACTATACTGAAGATATCCCGGACATCAGCCTGTACGAGATTAGGATGGCTTTCAAACAACTCAAAAACAACAAGGTGCCGGGCAAAGACGGGATTATCGCGGAGCTTCTGAAAGCGGGCGGAACGCCGGTACTTAAAGTCCTTCAGAGTCTGTTTAATTCCGTCTTGCTCGCCGCGCAAGAGAAAACGCCGGAAGCATGGAATAGGGGTGTGGTGGTACTGTTTTTAAAGAAAGGTGATAACACCTCTTTGGAAAACTATAGGCCCATCACAATGCTGAGCCATGTTTATAAGTTGTTTTCGAGAGTCATCACGAATCGTCTCGAACGCGGGCTTGATGAGTTCCAGCGTCCCGAACAAGCCGGTTTTCGAAAAGGTTTTAGTACCTTATACCACATACATACGCTGCGGCAGATTATACAGAAGACTGGTGAGTATAATCAGCCACTATGCTTGGCGTTTGTTGACTATGAAATAGCCTTCGATTCGATCGAGACTTGGGCGGTTCTTAGATCTCTTCAGCGATGCCGCATTGACTATCGGTACATCGAAGTGTTGAAATGCTTGTATAATAACGCCACCATGTCAATACGAGTACAGGGGCAGTGCAGGAAGGCGATCCCCATAAAAAGAGGAGTATGACAGGGAGACGTAATTTCTCCGAAACTGTTTACGGCCACCTTGGAGGACGCCTTCAAGCTCTTGAAATGGCGAGGGCTTGTCATCAATATCAATGGCGAATCAATAACTCACCTTCGATTTGTTGACGACATTGTTGTCATGGCGGAATCGCTGGAAGATCTAGAACAAATGCTCGGTGACCTCAATAGAGTATCCCAACAAGTGGGTCTTAAAATGAAAATAATGTCTATATCGTACCCACCGCACTCATCGTTGGGAACTCTACTCTTGAAGTTGTCGACCAATACATTTACCTGGGACAAGCAGTCCGGTTAGGTAGGTCCAACTTTGAGAGAGGTCATTCGAAGAATCCAACTCTGCGGGGCAGCGTTCGGGAAACTGCGCAATGTCATCTCATCCAAGATACCTCAGAGCCTCAAGACTAAAGTTTTCAGTCAATGTTGTTGCCAGTGATGACATACGGATCAGAGACGTGTTCTCTTACAATATGTCCCATAAAAAAGCTCAGCTCAGCTCAGCGAGCTATGAAAAGAGCTATGCTCGGCGTTTCCGTACATGATCGAATCAGAAATGAGGAGGTTCGTAGAAGAACCAAGGTCACCGCCTTAGCCCATAGGATTAATAAGCTTAAGTGGCAATGGGCGGGCCACATAGCGCAAAGATCGGACAGGCATTGGGGCAGAACGATTCTAGGGTACCACGTATTGGCAAGCGCAGCGTGGGACGGCCACCTACCAGATGGACAGACGATCTTGTGCGGATTGCAGGAAGGCGTTGGATGCAGGTGGCATCGGACCGGCTGCGCTGGAGAACGATGGCCTATGGCCTATGTTCAGCAGTGGACAAATATAGGCTGATATGATGATTATAAAGGCAAATTAACTGGAAAGATAAGCAAGATCCGTATTATGACTTTCAGAAAAGATAAGCAAAGCGTTAAATATAAAACATCTATGAATCCTACTGCGGCGTCCTTTGATGTTGAAGTTCAGTCTAAAACCAAAGTATCGCAGCTTCCCATATAATTTCTAATTGCTTCAAACATGAATTTGTGAACATTCCACGCGCAACAAATGCTAAAGATTGTCTACCCAAATCAGACATTGAAGATTGTGATATTAACATTTAGATTAGGTAACTAAAAAGTAATCTCACGTTGCAATTCGTACTAAAGATTTATTTTGTAAGGGTAAGGATTTTTTTATATTGCTATATTTTTGATGAAAAATATCTTAGTTGTTTCTAGAGACAGATTATGTTGTGTAAATAATATAAGTGTTGTTATTATAGTAATTACAGCGATATGTAATAATAATTGTGTCATAAATTTTCACACTTTGCACTTAGGTTAGTTTTGCTGTTATTTTGTTAGAATGTTATTTTGTTTGTTTACTATGTTAAATAGTTTATTAATAATTCATTTACTGACAATTGTGAGTTATATTTTTTTAGAAAGTGAGTGATGAAGATAATAGTGTAATTTATAATTACGAGAGCAATAATAATTAATTAATTTAAAAAAATATTGATCTCAGACTGAATGTTATGGTTAATTAGTTTAAATAATAATTTTGTATGGTCGGCACTACGTAGCGTATTTGTTTAATTTTCAATAATGACTTTTATTTAATAATAATTGATTTCATTTGTTTTCAAACCTGATAATAATTACCTATACAGTTCTTGGTTAAATGTCAGTTACGAAGGGAGGTTTGGGGCAATTTTAAAAACTAAGACAATTTTCACAATCACAAAAATCATTAAATAATGCTTAGGTAAATTTACTTGATTTATTTTAAACTATCAGATCTTTTTAGATCAATCTTTCTGTATCAAAATTCTAAACTAAGTAAGTTTATCTACTTTTTCATGTTACTGCACACACTACAGTGATGATTTAGGTAATTTAAGCTGTTTATCAAACCAGGTAAATTTTATCTAACGTACACAAACCGGTGTTTATAAATGGGTCAGGTATCTCATTTTGACAATATGGATAGCTATAAAAAATTGATTTCTATAAATGTTAACATCATTTTAATCGAACAATTAGGTGAATTTTTGTAATTTTTTTGAAATATTTGAGCTTTAAATCACTCTCCTGTAAAGTTTACTCAATGTCGCTTAGTGAGGGTTGCCTTTCAAGCGCCCAGCTGTTTAGTTCGGTTTAGTTTTTATATTTTTTACTATGCGAATAGTGTGTAAGACCAATATTTCATAATTATCTATTACTTCGAGTTAATTGCATTATTGGGCTCTAATTGTATATATTGAGTGAAACGGCCTTGAAGTCCGGGACTCAAAATTGAGGTTTTTCTATGAGAATATATCTCAGTAGCAGTCTGGAGGCTGGAACTGGCTCCGATAACTTAATGGTATTCAAAAGTTAAAATTTTTAGGACGTGTGTTTATCTCCTGGTTATTTTTAAAAAGTACTTTATTCTAGACCTTATTTTGCTGGATCATCGATATTGCTGGATATATATTTTTAAACTTAATACCTTAATGCCCTTTTGAATATATATACCAATATTTGACGTCAGGGTTTTATAGTATTAAATATTGCTTTAAATTATATTTACATAGTATTCACATATAAATTTCAAAAACTAAAATATGAGAGTTAAGTTGAGAATCTCGTACTTTATACTTTCAAAACGAGTAATGTAATGTAATGTAATGAGTCGTAATGATAATATAAAACATTAATTAAAAGCTAATGTTATATTCCTAACCTAACCCTAACTATAAGCAAACTGACTGCTTATCCCCAAGGAATCAAAATCAATATCACACATTACTGTTAATATACTCCTTAGGGCCTTAGAGACGCTTTTAGGCTTGTGACATTGCTATGTTCTGAACAATCTTCAAGGTCAAGCAGTGTTTGGCTAGGTCGAAATGAAAGAGGTTACTTTTTTGGAATTTTCTTTTTTGGCCGCCTTCGTGCTTTGGAACGCACGTTGAGCAGTTGGTCGCGGTTACCACTTAATGAGGTAATACTAAATTTAATTTGGAGGCCTTGAAGGTGGCTTGATAAGTTCAAACAGAAGGTGGCCACAAACCTGCCTCCATCAATCCGCAACGAGTCTGTGTCACTACACCAACTCATTGCAGATGACTCATCGGAAAAGAATAGGTCACTCCATCGAGTATAACTATTCTTTTTACAAGCTTTAATTTAACTAAAAATGTTAATATGTCTGTCTCTCTTTCCGGTTAAAATATTGTGATTTATTTTCCAAGCACTTGCGGGTATCCAATTGAACTGGAATTTGGCAGATCTTCATTATATACATGTGAATTTGGTGACATGCATATGGTACCACGGAGCTAGTCTGATGATGGAGTCGGAAGGTAGCCATAAGAACAAGTGAAATATACTACGTACCCCCCCGTCTTTAGGCTTGTTAGTTTGGTATTGACAAGTACTATACAAGTAGATAGTGTTCAGGGTCTATGAAACCGAAAGGTGCCAATGGAATCACCCAATCAATATAAAATACTGAAATCATTGGCATAATTTATACTCTGCCAAATTTATACATATTTAAACTGTTCCTACCTGCTTAATTATTAATTATTTATAGTTCCTAATTCTAGCAACTTCTACCTGTGTTTCTGTTGATTTGTGAGTGCTGTACATGCCTGTTACAGGTATACATATAAGATCTGTACTATTATGTTTTATCTACCTCATACAATGTTGTATATGTATACTGTTGGCTTGTCTCTGATAAATAAATAATTCCACCGTGTTTGGGCTCGTTGGATTTGTCTTGAAAAGTGTTTAAGACCCGGATGGTGTCTACGCACTCATGATGGAGCTGGAAAGAAGTACACATACTCCTCAACTAAGTACGATATGTTCATCATATTCTTTTATATACAACTTATTTTTAGATAGGCGTTTTTTTATGAAATTTATTTCCTTCAATCTCTAAAAGAAAGCTTTTGCTCGGCAACGGGAACGTATAGACTGTTACATTATTAAAGTCTTAGAAGACTTTATTGTTAATACTGAAGTATCAATACAGCCCCTTGGCTAATGAAATAGATAGAGAAGATATTTTGTGAATAACTAACTACAAGAATGTCGTTAATATAACTCTGTAGTCTTCTCATCTGTACTCTTCTGTGGGCACAGTTTGAGAATAAATAAGAGAAAATGTAAACGTTGTGTAGTGAGTTCACGGTGGCGGAATTTGATATCCTCGCGTCCAAAATCATATCTTTAACTTCATTCTAGCCAGCAAGTATATTAAATGTAAACGTTCTCTAGTATCTCGTTGTAGCCAGTACACCAGTTTGGTGAAAACACTACATCTCTCGTCTCCTCCTCGTAGTTTACCTTTGGTAAATACCTTATGATCCGTATTATTGACGTAGTAAATAACTGTACTGACCCGGAAACTTGGTTATCACCTCGATTTGTATGTAAATGATGCTTTGTTTCTGTGACAATTTTTTCAAATAGCGCTGTAGTAGTAGTTAGATTTAGTATAAATTGAATAAGGAACACAATAGTTACCTTAATTTGTAATATATCGCGAATCAAAAGAAACACAAGCACTCTTAAGTTTTCGCCACAAAGCTGACGCAGCGCGACGGAAGCGCGACGGTGGCGTGGCTTGGGGAGTTGTAATGTACTGAAGTGTACGGAAGACGCCACACAGCGCAGCCCCACTCGGCGTAACAGCAAACGTAACAATCGAGCGTACCCGATCGCTTGCATCGCGCTCCCATCACGCTCTGTCGTCTATTAGACCAAATCTTTATATTCTCTAAGAGAAGGTGCCGGAATAGCACTGCTTAAATCCTACTTTTGTCCCAATGTAATAGGGAGAGAAAGTATTGCTATTAAACCAGACTATTGCTATCGAGAATTCTACTAGGCTACTGAGGATTTGCAGAAAATCCGCAAATTGTTCGGCACTCTTACGTAAAAAATAAAATAAAAACTAAGCACTGTCTGGCCTATATATCTCAAGCGGGGGTGGCAGGGGTATACTGTGTACATTCATTCAAGTGTACACACATTACATACCCATTCATACATTTTTCACCGACGATTCCCATATAATAGGGGGCGAGTCTATTACCATTTTACCAGGCACAATAACAGACTGCGAACTTAAAAAGACCGACAGGAAAACTACATTTGTCCGACTTAGGATTTGAACCCAGGACTTCGTAATCGCAGCATCGCACATTCTTCACCACTAAACCTTCGAGGCCGTTATTATTATGGTACAGGCACTATATTGCTAAGTAGATCAATCGTTACTGCCCGATCAATAGCTTTATTGCATCGAGGCATCAGCAGAAATGCAGGCCTGAACATCTGCTTCGCACTTAAGCCGCAACTCTCTTAAAACTTTCCTCCACACACCATTTCAGAACTTCAAGCTATCAAAATAACTTGCCCTAGAAACAAAGAGCTTTAAAACACGGTATTTTTACTAGAGTTTTTTGTATGTCTAACTTTACTGTTACGGTAACCGCATTTCGTGCAATGTACCGCCAAATTGCTCGTTTCGTTCATCACAAGTTTTGAATGGAGTTGAGTTTTGAAGGTTTACGCCTAAACGCGGTTGAAACCGTAAATGTTTTACACTTTCCATGTAATGTTTTGCTGGATAATGTAGTTTTATGAAGCTGTTGTAACGTACTCTCATAAAGTTGGTTCTTTGAAACTTTAAGTGCTTTTACGTGAAACATTTTTGTAGAAGTTTTTGGTCAGTATGACGAAGAGGGTAGATATACATAGCTATGTCAATTCTAGTATTCATATAACGGTATTGATATCATTGAACATTCTAGCCGTTAATACTGAAGACATATACATATTTTTATAACCTTTGTTCCACAAAAGATATGCATATTGAATGAGGTCCCTAATAATCTTAATAAACATATTCTAAACAAAATCAAAAAGATTGAGTATTCTGTATTATCTCATTCTTTCTTTTATATTTTCTTCTTATTTCGCTTAGTTCCAAGAGACTTTGCTATAACTTTATTAAAATCTATCCCTAGTGCCGTATTTACTAAGCAGGCAGGACGCTGTACCAGCCTTATACCAAGAAATATAGTTTCAACCGGGACCGAAGTTAAATCAAATCTTCTAACTTTGGAGCTCAGGACAAATTAATATGCAAGTGATTAGATTAACTTTCAAATATCTTGCATTCAAATGTCAATATTTTAGGAACAATTTAAGCAAAGTAATGATTAAAATTAATACACGTAATGATGGTGGGGCTTATATCGAGAATAAAGCCACCATTTTTCACGAATAATTTAAAAACAATTATAGTCAAAATTTAGAGGTTACTTATGAGAGAATGACTTTGGCTTTTTGAGGTCATTTTGACCATGAAATACATGCAAAATATGTCAAGGAGCTTTGACGATCAATTACAACTAAAGTTTATTTTACAGGGGCTAGAAATCAAAGGACAGATGGTATTCTGCTCAGAATCTGATTCTCTCCTCTTCGTGGGATCTCCGTTCCTAGACGGCCTCGAAGGATTGACTGGAAGAGGACTTTTTATTTCGGATATACCGCTTCATGACGCCACGAGAGATGTCATCTTGGTCGGAGAACAGGCTAGAGCTCAGGTAAAACGATAAGTTAAAGTTCTGGATTGGTATGTTTAGATACCATTAAGTTGGCATATAGGTACGTTTGTCAGTTAATATAGAAAGTATTAGACGTTGCTAAAAGATGAGAACCTTTATCATTATTATTGTGAAAATAAAACTGTTTAACATCGTATTTGCTGTTTAGTGATTTCAAAAGTTATAGCAATAATTAAATATATATCTAAACCCTAGACTACTCTTGAGTTCGACCCAGATTGATCTTATAAAAAACTAAGCAATTGCACGTTTAGTTACAATATGTGATGTAATCTATACTAATATTATAAAGAGGAAAGATTTGTAGTTTTGTATGTATGTAACGAATAAACTCAAAAACTACTGGGCCGATTTCACAAATTCTTTCACAATTAGAATGCTACATTATCCCTGAGTAACATATGCCATGTTTAAAAAATAAATATCCACCCGTGCGAAACCGGGACGGGCCGCTAGTCAATAAGATAACGAGTTCCTATTCAGGAGTATCTTAAATTACTTAATATGTCAAGAGTATTATATATAACTAATCAACTCTAGAGGCGCCCGTAGCGCTGTGTGACCGCGGTGTTCTTACTGTTGACTAAGTTTAAGCAGTGTTCGACTTGTCCGTCTACCTGCTTTGGAAGGCACGTTAAGTCGTTGGTCCCGGTTACTACTGAAAGTGGTAGACGTTAAGCCAAGTGGAAAGCCTTATAAGCGGCTTGATAAGTTCCAACAGCAGGTGGCCACAAATCTGACTCCACCAATGCGCATTGGGTCCGCGTTGTGGAGTATGACCTAATCTCTTTCACCTCGATTTGGAAAAGAAGGCCTTTGGCCAGTAGTGGGACAGTGGAATATTATTATATAATAAATTCTAGTTTAATACCAATAAATTCTTCTAGTTTTAAACAGAAATTGTCTAAAACATTTTCTAAAATATCATCCACATCCGATTTCTTGTAAAAGTAGTTAAGGCAAGCTGTTGGTCGCAGCAGTTCTGAAGTAGTTTTTAAAGCACCTCTTTCAAGTTCTACTTGTTGATCGGGTTCCAGTTGCGTCCAATTTCTATGAAACAGTTCTTGGAACTTGCTTTGTAGAGATAGAAGCTTTTGTGTAATCAAACGATGTAAATCTAGTACGCGATCCACTTATAGTAGTTTTATCGGTAGTTTTTTTAATGCATGCAATAAATAGCCGGATTTATTAATAAACAAAATTAGAATTCTTTTTGAATCATCAGCTTCCTATAGCCATCTTTTGGTGTTGATCTCGGGGAGGAGATATTATTTTTGAAAGTCCTCTGCTAGTCTACCTAAAGTTTTGCTTCCAACTCCAAAATATACCAATTGAGCGACTACCCTGTTCATTTGTTTGTTACCAGCTCAATTGTTTGTTACCAGTTCCGAGTCTCCATTTCATCAGTATCATGCTTTATCTATTATCATTCCTCCTCATTGCATGCTTTGCCCACCGCCTCTTTAATGATGTAATGTGTTTGACAATGTCTCAGACGTCGTGCGACATGGTTGTATAGCAACTTTTTAAAGCCTTGATTAACATAGAGCTCCATGGATCTTTTATTATTCTTTGATATGTGATCTAAATTCTCAAATAATACTGTCCCAAAAAATGTTGACCCAAAATTTACTTCAGAATTATAAGTTTATATTTATTTGTTTCTTTTAAAAATGTTTCTCTCTCCCAGGATGGTCTTCGAAGACGTATGGACAAACTCAAGAATTCGATAGAAGAGGCCAGTAAAGCGGTAGATAAGGAACGACAGAAGAATGTCAGCCTACTTCATTTAATATTCCCACCCCACATCGCCAAGAGACTCTGGTTAGGTAAGTTTGTAAGTCAATTAACTGATCCTGTACTTTGAAATTGGTTTATGTTAGGCGTACGGTAGAACTTGCTTGTTTTCGTGTGCCACGATTTACAAATTAAAATAGTATGGATAAATATAATATAATATAAGCAGTGATAGCCTAGTGGTTAGACCGTTGGACTGCAAAGTCAGAGGTCTCGGGTTCAAACCCAGGCACGCACCTCTGTCTTTTCGAAAGCATGTGCGTATTTAAAATTAATTATCACTTGCTTTAACGGTGAAGGAAAACATCGTGAGGAAACCTGCATGCCTAAGAGTTTCTCGAAGGTGTGTGAAGTTCGCCAACCCGCACTGGGCCAGCGTGGTGGACTATGGCCTAAACCCTCTCAGTTGGAGAGGAGGCCCGTGCCCAGCAGTGGGACAGTTTCTTAACAGGGCTAATATTATTATAAATATGCAATGAGTGTTAGCAGAGGGATAATTTGTACATCTAAAACACAAAGCCTATTTAGAAATTTCGTCTTTTTGTGCTATTAGACCGCAATATTTGAATATAAAATAGTCACTATACTTTTTTTAGTTACTGTACCGATTGCTATCAAAATTATTATCTGAGGGTAAAGTTTCTGTTATTGCTTAGATTGTTTTCAAATTTTATATCTGGGGGCTACTATGGTTCCTCAATATGTATCTACTATTACAATTCAGAAAAAAGGCCATCATTTTGAACTTTTTAGTTACTGATAAGTACACTTCCCGTTGACTGGCATCTTGAAATTTGGAAAGAAGCTAGCTTTTATCGTAAAATTAGCTACAAAGTAGTATTTTGTTACCAGATTATTTAGATATAATAATATTTAGAAAATTTCAGGCTTTGGTGACAGCAAACTTACCGAAGATTTCATTATGTTCATAAATAACTTTTTTGATATATTTAACAGTCGAAAACTTAGTCAAAACGTATTTGCCCATCCACTATGCCAAGTCATCCTGTATGCATATGCACTAAAATAATGTTAAAAATGTGTACATGATTAAGGCATGAATTGATGGTTACATAATTTTCAATTTATAGATTGTGCATATATTACCGCAGGCAACTGTACGTCAAAAATCGATTAAATCACACATAATATCTAAGTGTAATAACTTAATATAATTCAAAATTGTATAAAAAAATCCTTATGGAATCCCCAAAATACGTACAACATGGTAGGTAACCATGGTAACCATGCCGATTCTCGACGCAATTGTTGTTAGCAATGGCGTGTCTAGAAAAATATTAATCTATGTTCGAATCAGCATAATTGTAGAAGGTTTTAAGGTAAACTGTTGAGATAATTCATAGCAATATTTGATTTTTGGCATGTCATAAGACTATACCAAGCAATTTCTAAATAGGAGCTAATATCATCGCTTCTACTGATGTCAGTATAGTACAAACATTTTCTTTTATTTTTACTAAAAAACTTTTATAAGCTAAGTAAATACTACCTATGCGTCAGTTTCTTAACACATTGATAAACATAATATTATTACGTTTAACAATTTGAAAAATATTTTCAAACTTTATTGATCTTAATAATAATACCAAAACGCCTACAGTGGGCCATTTAAAAGCTACCAAAATAATTACAGGTAATCCAAAGTAATCTAAAGGTTAAACAGATGTAGATTTTAACACATTCACCAAGCCCAAGGATTTAAACTAATTTATACCTACGGTTACCTCTAAACGGCAATTTGCCCGAACTCTACAATAGTAATAGAGTGTAAACTATTATAGCCGAACCTACGATTGCGGTCTCACACTTAATTACTTTGTAACAGTAAGAGTAGTATATTTGGTCACTAGTATTTCAAATATAGCAATCAATCTTTTGATTTAGTTCACGTGATTCCTCTATTTCGTTCACGTGATGTTTCATGCAACCTATGAATTAAAACAAAAATCAAATTAAGATCCTATCTGTATTATAGTAAATTATTGTGTATCAGATACCACGACCCATACTGTATAGTTTAGGTCGTGGTATATGATATTACTAAAATAACAAATACAATACGTATCTGATTATTTGTAAAATTGGATGCGTAAAGAACAAAGCCAGTCATTGTGACGATCTTTGGGGAAGGCTATTGTCCTGCATTAGATGTCTTTCGGCTGATCAAGATGACTATTCATATTAGTAAGGATTTAACTATAAAAACATAACATTATTTAATTTTGCTTAAAAAGCAACATTATAGTACCTTAAATGGACAAAAACTATCCGTCGTAGGTGATATGTCACAAATCACGTGAGCGCTACAAAAATCACATGAACGCCTAAGAAAGAGATCATGTAGAGACACGATCAATAAATTTCCGATTTTCATACCTTATCTTTGTACTTTACGTGTGGACTTAACATGAATGTAACGTTGTTGAGAAAGCAACATGTCTCGTTCATTTTCTTAACAAAAGTTTAGTGTGAAATATCGCGTAACAACTCGATAGCGTTACGCTAACGCTAATCTGGTTGTACTAAGCTCTTTGAGAGCCTAGCATGAACAGACTTAACGCTATCGAGTTGACGTGCCATCCTTTTCCGACTGAAAGTTCACAAAATATAGATGAACGTGGCAGCACACTTTCTCGACAACGTCACTCTAACGTCATCTGTTCGTGCTAAGACGTCTGTACTAACTTTAATCGCGTACAGACCGCAAGTGTGTGCTCCGCCTTACCGAGGCGACGCAGGTGCGGCTCAAACTTTTATAATTCCATTAAGTTTACAACGTGGTCGCGCACATAATTAAAGCAGATTAATTCTGTACCAACGTTATGATTATAGCACCCATAATAGCGTGAGATATGCGTAATTAAGAATAAAAAACCGAATTAATTACTTGGCTGATTGCTATAATTAATCAAGTTAGGGTAAAACATTAACTGAGTCTTAAGAAAATCTCGAAAAGAGTTCTCTTTTTTTAAGATTTAATAAAATATATATCGCTGTATAACATTATTTATGATATAAGTAGATTTCAAAAACGATGAAATACATAACCAATATGAACATATATCATCAACATATGTTTTATGGGCTAGCGAGTAACGTTACGTGAATTTGGAAATATGGAAACGGCATGACGGTGTTTATATTTTGTATCATACCTACATTCCCCGAGCGATGTGGCAAGGGTGTACTGTGCATATTTTTCAGATGATTTCAATGTCCTAATATAATAAGGGGTGAGCCTTTAGGCATAATACCGGGCACAATTCCAAGACCGGATGGCTACTGAAAATGTCTGGATAGAATATCTACAATAGCACTCTGTCTGACTTAGAACTTCATCATTAGCAGCATCATGCGTAACTTGCCTGGATTTTGTAGTTTAAAAAGCTTTTATTTCACTTGCAATGTCCCTATGTCTGTCTTTCCGATTCAGATTGTGTTTGTATCCGTATGAGCTGAAATTTGACATACGTATGTAAGTTGGGTGACAATGCAATAATATGGTAACATGGAGCTGGTCTGATTATGGAGGTAGAAGATGGCTATAGGAACATATAGGATATACAAAGCTTTTGGCATGTTTGAGTGATATTTACAAGTACTATATAACGAGATTGTGTTCAGAGTCTATTGATGAAGCCGAAAGGTGGCCAATGAAAACATCCAACTACTCAGTGTAACCCTGCTGTGTTTGGGCACGTTGGATTTTTCTTGATGAGTACTTTAGACCCGCATGGTGACTAGGGCCTGATTATGGGGCCGGAAAGAAGCCATACGAGCTCCCCAACTAAGCAACATATCTTCGTGGTGTGTTTGCTATAAAAGTTTGTTTTTAAAAGTATTTCTATATTAAATTTTTTCTGCCGTGCCGCGTGGTTCCCGGCTTAGAATAGGACCAACCCATCTCATCCCATCGGGTGTCGTACAAGGCGACTAAGGGAAAACTAGGGAATGGGCAGCAGCGTTCCCTTAACACTTTTACAACCAAAAACTGCGCTCGCCAACCCGCCTGCCAAGCGTGGCGAGTATGGCAAACACCCCCAACCAATATGGAAGAAAGCAAGAAAACCAGGCCCCTAGTCCCCGGCGGTCCTGTTCGTCCTGGCCACGGTAGCAGCCATGGTAACGACAGGACAAGGGGTGCTAAGAATCTCCGGCAGAGATTCGGCTACCACCAAAACCGAAAATTGGCCCTGGTGACATACAACGCACGCACATTGAGGACAGATGAGAAGCTAGTTGAGCTGGAAGAAGAGTTAAACAAGTTGCGGTGGAGTATTGTTGGTTTATCGGAGGTCCGAAGAGAGGGCGAGGACACGATAACCTTAAAATCCGGCAACTTGTTTTACTACCGGGAGGGCGAACAGCAGTCCCAAGGTGGTGTCGGATTTATCGTCCACAAGTCACTCATAAACAACGTTGTGTCCATCACTAGTGTGTCGAGCAGGGTAGCGTACCTGATACTCAGAATATCCAAAAGATATTCGCTGAAGGTCATACAGGTCTACGCACCGACCTCGGCATACTCAGATGATGAGGTCGAAGTTATGTATGAGGACATTAGTAGAGCCATACATACTTCCAAAGCACACTTTACAGTAATTATGGGTGACTTCAATGCGCGACTGGGCAAACGGGGCGATGATGAGTTGAGAGTGGGGCAATTTGGATATGGGCAGCGCAACCCCAGGGGTCAGAGGCTGGCCGAATTTCTGGAGAAGGAGGGACTCTTTATGATGAACTCTTTCTTCCAGAAGCCGTCTCATAGGAAATGGACCTGGATGAGCCCTAATGGATTCACAAAAAATGAGATAGACTTCATCAGGAGCACCAAGCGACAAATATTTAATGATGTCTCCGTGATTCACAGGGTAAAAACCGGCAGTGATCACCGAATGGTCAGAGGCACATTAAATATTAATGTCAAAATGGAAAGATCGCGTCTGATGAAGTCTACGCTCCGACCTTCTAATACACATATCCAAAACCCCGAGAACTTTCAACTCGAATTGTCAAACCGCTTCGAATTGCTAGACAGCAGCGCATCAGTGGACGAAATCAACAATAGGTTGGTAGAGACTGTCCATACGGTCGGGTCTAAGCATTTTAAGCCCCACCGTAAAAATAGGCCTCAAAAGCTATCCGACTACACCCGAAACCTTATGGCTGAGCGACGTACCATGAGACTCCAAACCTCCGATGATGCTAAGTCCTATAGGCAGCTCAATGGACAGATATTGAAGTCCTTGCGACACGATCTACGGTCCTTCAACACAAGACGTATTGAGGAGACCATAAAGCAGAACAAGGGCTCTAAAGTGTTCGCAAGAGCCGCGTCGATTGGGCAAAGCCAGTTGACGAAGCTGAAGACGGAGGACGGAAACGTAACGTCGAATAGGTCAGAGGTGCTCAGGGAGATAGAGAGGTTCTATGGACAGTTGTATACCTCAGTAGCTGAACCTATTGTTGACTTGGTAAAAGACCCAAGAGCCAAGCTAACCCGACACTACACTGAAGATATCCCGGACATCAGCCTGTACGAGATTAGGATGGCTCTCAACCAACTTAAAAACAACAAAGCGCCGGGTGAAGACGGAATTACTGCAGAGCTTCTGAAAGCGGGCGGATCGCCGGTACTTAAAGTCCTTCAGAGGCTGTTTAATTCCGTCTTGCTCGAAGGAAAAGCGCCGGAAGCATGGAACAGGGGTGTGGTGGTACTCTTTTTCAAGAAAGGTGATAACACTTTATTAAAGAACTATAGGCCCATCACACTGCTGAGCCATGTTTACAAGTTGTTTTCGAGAGTCATCACGAATCGTCTCCAACGCAGGCTTGATGATTTCCAGCCTCCCGAACAAGCCGGTTTCCGGAAAGGCTTTAGTACCATAGACCACATACATACGCTGCGGCAGATTATACAGAAGACCGAGGAGTATAATCGGCCACTATGCTTGGCGTTTGTGGACTATGAGAAAGCCTTCGATTCGATCGAGACTTGGGCGGTTCTTAGATCTCTCCAGCGATGCCGCATTGACTATCGGTACATCGAAGTGTTGAAGTGCTTGTATAATAACGCCACCATGTCAGTCCGAGTACAAGGGCAGTGCACGAATGCGATCTCCATAAAAAGAGGAGTAAGACAGGGAGACGTCATTTCTCCGAAACTGTTTACGACCACCATAGAGGACGCCTTCAAGCTCTTGGAATGGCGAGGACTTGGCATCAACATCAATGGCGAATACATCACTCACCTTCGATTTGCCGACGACATTGTGGTCATGGCGGAGTCGCTGGAAGATCTAGGACGAATGCTCGGCGACCTCAACAGAGTATCTCAACAAGTGGGTCTTAAAATGAACATGGACAAAACGAAAATAATGTGTAACGTCCATGTCGTACCCACCGCACTCACCGTTGGGAACTCTACTCTTGAAGTTGTCGACGAATACATTTACCTGGGACAGGTAGTCCGGTTAGGTAGGTCCAACTTTGAGAGAGAGGTCAATCGACGAATCCAACTCGGCTGGGCAGCGTTCGGGAAACTGCGCAACATCTTCTCATCCAAAATACCTCAGTGCCTAAAGACTAAAGTTTTTAGTCAATGTGTGTTACCAGTGATGATATATGGATCAGAGACGTGGTCTCTTACAATAGGTCTCATAAAAAAGCTCAGAGTTGCTCAGCGAGCTATGGAGAGAGCTATGCTCGGCGTTTCTCTACGTGATCGAATCAGGAATGAAGAGATTCGTAGAAGAACCAAGGTCACCGACATAGCCGTTAAGATTAGCAAGCTGAAGTGGCAATGGGCGGGCCACATAGCGCGAAGATCGGACGGGCGTTGGGGCAGAAAGATTCTAGAGTGGAGACCACGTATTGGCAAGCGCAGCGTGGGACGACCACCTGCCAGATGGACCGACGATCTTGTGAAAATCGCAGGAAGTCGTTGGATGCAGGTGGCATCGGACCGGTTACGCTGGAAAGCGATTGGGGAGGCCTATGTTCAGCAGTGGACAAGTATAGGCTGAGATGATGATGATGATGAAATTTTTTCTAAGCTGATTTGACACTGATGGCCATCAGAGCTTCGGCAGCCGTGAGTATATCGGTATTTTTCCTAATGCAAACTTGAGCGTTTATCAATTTCTAAAGTCTATTTAGCTTAAGAACAATGCGAGAGGAATTCTTTGTCTTTGAAATATTAAGCTCTGGAACAAAAGGCAGCCATTAGCTCAGTGTTATTTTATAGGTATTTGCACCTGTTCCTACTGTCTATTCATCTTTATGAATTAGCAATTTGAGAGCGTTAACGAAATGTGAGTGTCTATTGTTATTTATTATTATAATTATTAATTAGCCTTCAGTGTTCCACTGCTGGGCATAGGCCCCCTCCATCTCCTCCACTCTACTCTATTTAGGGCTATTGAGCGCTAATCGTTTTAAAGGCATCCAGTTCACCCGCCATCTCCTCCTGGGGCTGCCGCTATTGTAATAGGCTATAAAAAAAATTACATAAATATATCGCTGTATTGTAGTAACACACCGTCACGCCTATATTCCCTAAGCGGGGATGGCAGAGACTTACTGAGTACACCCACTTTTCATCGAGCCTATTGCCATATACCGGGCGCAATTCCAGTCTCGGGACTCATACTGGGAATTTTTCGTTCGAAAAACTACATTTGTCCGACCTAGGGTTTGAACCCAGGACCTCGTGATCTCAAAGCGATGCGCTTTGCCACTAGACCAACGAGGCAGTAGACCAATGACACAACTCAAAAAATGTCTTATTTGAATTGACATATTATTTATACCAGATTTAAGATTACACGAAAATCTTATCCAATATCCGCATAACGGTCCGAAAATTAAAAGCATAAATATTGTTCTGGTATAATTTCGAATTAGTTCGATCCAACCATATTCAACGCGAGGACGCGTTTAAATACTACATTTTACTGAAACACACCGTCACGCCTATATTCCACAAGTAGGAGTGGCAGAGGTGTACTGTGTACACCTTTTACCGACGATGTTAGGTCTCATGTGATTGGGGATGAGCCTATTGCCATCGTATATCATTAACATGTTTTATTAGTTTAGTTTACTAAGACTAACATACTAAAGCGATCTGAGTTTATTAATAAAATTTAAAAGTATTTTTTACAGTCTTTTGCCACATGTAGGTAAAGATGTGTAAGTGTATCCAAAACGCAGTCGTTTTTTTTATTAAAAACAGAGGAATTATTCCTGTATCGTGGGGGCGTTTACAAACATGAAATTTACAGGCACAAGTACCCAGACCGAAACAAATATTTGTGGGTCACATTTGGCCCGTGCGGGAATCGAAACTGCGACTTCACGAGCGGAGCGACTCAAGCTCTTTACTTAATCACGTCTTGCGTCGTTTTTAGCCGTCATTTTGTTCTTGATCCATAATAATAAAATAATATTAGCCCTGTTAAAAAACTGTCCCACCGTTGGGCACGGGCCTACTCTCAAAATGAGAAGGTTTAGGTTAGTACACCACGCTGGCCCAGTGCGGTTTGGCAACCTTCCCACACCTTTGAGAAACTCTTAGGCATGCAGGTTTCCTCACGATATTTTCCTTCACCGTTATAGTAAGTGATAGATCATTTTTAATACGCACATGCTTTCCAAAAGACAGAGGTGCGTGCACGAGACCTCTAACTACGCAGTCCAACGGTCTAACCACTAGGCTATCACTGCTTAAGATACATAATTTAATGTAAATAATAGATGCCTGTAAAGCTAAGATACTTACAGCTGTTTCTCTTTCTCAAGGTGAGAAAATCGAAGCCAAAAGCCACGATGATGTGACCATGCTATTCAGCGATATAGTCGGCTTCACATCGATCTGCGCCACCGCCACACCAATGATGGTGATCGCCATGCTGGAAGACTTATACAGCGTCTTCGATATATTCTGCGAAGAGCTGGACGTTTACAAGGTAAGTTTACAGAATCCAGAAACTTTTTAAAAATCAAAACCAAAGTGCTTAGCACGAAAAAATTGACGTAAACATGTGTATACTGCGCTGCACTACGTAATTGCACCTACTTAGTCCACTACACTGGATGTGTTAACTCACTTCTTCAAAATTCGAAAGGTATTGAGTTGCCCGTAGAATGCATGGAAATGTGTTATGTTCGCTTCGTTGCTCACTCGACGCTTTCCATTATCTTGCGCCATGGCGCAATTTTGAGTTAACGCAATGAGCCGGCGTAGTAAATTGCGCCTGAGTTACTACTCAGCTTGCGCTGTGTGCTAACACAATTTTAAAAAGTGAGATAACACATCCTGCGCGGTAAGCTGAGTTTAAACGGAAGGAATTTGGCGGAATTACCCATGTCGACGTTAGCGTGTCGCTAGCGAGTTGATGTGTTACTAATAGATTAAAGTTACATGCGTTACGTTATACATGCTTGAGCCTCTGAGGGATAAGTCATATAGATTAATACTAGCTTGATGATATGAAGTTGATATGCCATCCTTTTCACACTACAAATTTTCTGAATTAAGATGAAAGTGACAGCATACTTTATTGATAACGTTACAATAACGTCAAAAGGTTTGTGCTTAGCTCTGAGAGAGCCTACACGGGCAAATTAACATTATCATACGGCTGTCGAGAGGCACGGTCATCTTTATTTAGTGAATTTCTTACTAGATCTCACTTGGATGATTTAGCGCAGTGGTAAAGAGGTTAAGCTGCTCCGCCCACTGTGTCTAATAGTCGCGGGTTCGATTCCCGCACGAGACAAATCTTTGTGTCCATTATTTGTTCCAGTCTGGGTATTTGTGTATGTGAATTTTCATGTTTGTAAACGCACCCACGACACAGGAATAAATTCTAGTGTGGGGCTACGTTTTTTTTTTAAACAAACAATAAACAAAACAAAGATATACACAAAATAAAGATGAATGTGACACGGTCTAACTTATGACACTTCATAAGTTAGACCGTGTCTCATCTGAAGGGCAAATCAAGAGTCTACGCAACCGGTGCGCGTGTATGAGACTAACTATGGAGGAAGCCAAAAAAGTCTGTTAGGAAAGAACCTGTTAGAATCCTGTACTCTCTGCTTACTACGCCAGGGATCTGTCGTGTTGATATAGAATAAGTTAGCTTCAACACAGCCCGGTAATGGTACAATTAAAAAGGGCAATCAAAATTGAAAGTGTATACAGGCTTCGTGTCTAAGTTGTAGGCCGTTAAGGAAATGATTGAGATTTGTATTGAAATGCGCAGGTAACGAGAGAGCCGGGTTTTGCCTACCCCGCAAGGGACGTGGTATAATCATAGAGGTAGATAGACTATGTGAAGCAATAATTTATTTGATGTGTTTATTGCGTTATTGTGATCCGGCGTTGTTTATATTACACATTATAAAATCTGTATCGTAAATAACGTAAACTTCAGACATCCCAATTTGCTTTACGAATTCAATACGACATTCAAATTTCCAATTTTAAGGAATTTACTGCCACTTTTTTAAGTTCTTTGGTACCCAAATTAACTATACAATGCAATAATTAATTGGCATTTGTATGCATATGGAGGTGAGTATAATAGAAATGAATTAAAAATACCTATACTGGTTTGAATAATCATTAAATTTTGTTGAATACAGTGAAATTAATAAGTAGCGACATTTTTGATAATTAAAAAAAAAATTAACATACTTTAAAAATAGTTGGGATTGATTCGGTTGCCCGTTTAGAACGAACTACTTTCTGGTCTTGCGGTAATTATGTTACATATTGTATACATCTTTACCCAATAATAGATAGGCATGCATTTAATATAACATTCTAAAGATATAGCTTTCATTCCGCACACCTAGTTTTTTTTCGTTTTTAATTTGTAAAGCAATATTTCAAATAGAATAGTCAAAGATCTTGCGTTATTTGTGTAACATGTTGCTACGTATTTATTTGAAATTTCTAATCAAAAGGCCGTGGAGCAGCCACTTAATTTCCATTCTAAAACTAAAATAGCTTCCATTCCTTTACCTGTGCCATCAAAACAAGTAAGTCCCTAAACAGTATTTAATTACCTCACAATATCACGAGGTAATTATTACCTTTCCTTTCATTCATTACACGAGTACACGGTAATTATACTTAATTGAGTGCTCCTGTTACATATTAACATGCTAATTAGGTAAAGTTAATTTGAATGTCAAAAGAGATATTTTCATCGTATGTAGAAATCTTAAAACACGTGCGTGACAGAGTTAGTATTAAAAACTTTTGTATGAATAGTTCTAGAATCTATGAAGACGCAACTTCTCTCTTAATTCTTAACAGTATGTACGGGCTACCGACGGCTTAGCACGAAAACTTTGACGTCACCGATTAATAGCAGTTAATCGTGCTATCTTGTTCTTGGTAGTTTGGTAAATTTGTAGTGTGAAAAGGAAAGCATATTAACTCATTAGCGTCATGCTGACCTTAATATTTTCGTGATATGCTCTTTATTTTTAATGTTAATAATAAAAACAGTTCTTTTTTAATCTACTTTTTGATTAACATTTCTTTTTTGCCAATGCGTCAACAAACTTCAACTGAACGGTCAGGGGCGAAGGGCAAGCAGTGTTATACTAAGATTTTATAAAGGAGATTTAGAAAAACCAAGGTTTCTTCCAAGGGGAAGAAACCAAAATGAATGCAAGGATTGTGGTTGGTAACGATGTGCTAGAGCAAGTCAATTAGTTTGTATATCTTGGATGCGCCGTCAGTAAGGATAGAAAAACTCCGCTGACATAGAGAGATGAGTGAGTGCATGTAACAGAGTAAATGGTGCGATGGGAAAGCTACTTAGGAGCCGGCACTTAAGCCAAAAGGCGCAGCTAGCCATACATAATGGAGTTCTTGTCCCAACGCTGTTATATGGCAGCGAGAGCTGGTATGTAACAAGGAGAATGAAAGTAGGATAAATGCGGTGGAAATGCGAGCTCTGCGGAAGATGTGCGGAGTGAAGCTGACCGAACGTATTCGCAACAGCGTAATAAGAAAGCGAGTAGGTATAAAAGATAGTATCGGTGTAAAAATGAGAAAGGGTATGCTCCGGTTGGTTGTTATATGGTTCGGGCATATAGAAAGAAATCAAAACAGATATACAATGTGAAAGTAGAAGGATGTAGCTACCGGAAAGACCTAGACTATCGTATCACGACCAAATAGACCGAGTCTTATCTGAAGGACAAGTCAAGAGTCTCCGTAACCGGCGAGCGTGTATGAGACGAACTATGAGAGTGGAGGAAGCCATATAGGTATGAAAGGAAAGAACCTATTGGAACTCTGTACTCTCTGCCTACCCTGCAAGGGATATAGCGTGATGATATAGATAGGTAGATTTATCAAAGAGCAAGGTCCCTCGTCATGTTCCAATTTTTCCGTTTTAGTCTGTAAGTTGCGAAGATACTCGAAATCGCCTCAAAACGTTGTAACAAATCGGCCGAGAAGTTAATGCATTAGGCATTTTCTACCATTCAACTCTAAGGTGGACGCATCATCTAGTAATTTTCACTATATCAAGTGTACCAGGTGTAAAAATCACACGAAGCAAGGAAGTAAAATGGAAGTGACGAATATACATAATTTGTCTGCAAGCCGTCTTTTATACCTGAATTTCTTCTTGGCCCAGGTGGAAACTATAGGCGATGCGTACTGCGTCGCCAGCGGTCTTCACCGTAAGATCGACACGCATGCACCACAGATTGCGTGGATGGCACTGCGCATGGTCGAGACCTGCGCACAACACCTCACGCACGAAGGAAACCCTATTAAGGTATGTCGGTCATGTCTACCACCATCTTCTTCTTGTCAGTCTCGGTCATAACGAATAAGATCGCTGTGACCAAGAGTGGCGCGTTATAATAACTTCGAGATATGATCGTGTAATGGTATTCTGTATACCACTAAAATACCATTTAAACCAGGGATTCCCAAACTATTTCCGGCAAGAGATCCCTTTTCAAAAATGAACTGATATATCAGACCCCCATAGCCAAATTACTTTAAAAATCCTATCTCTAGTTTTTTTTGCTATTGATACAAAATGCTTATCAATTTAAAAAGTTTGCGGTTGGTTAAATGAATAAACTTGACATCATTTTCTCATCAAAATTTAACAAAATAAGTAGACATAAAATTCAGTAAATAGTAAGTGTAATTAATAATTATTAATACAAATGGCGTAAAAATACTAAAGTAGATATTTTTTTTAAGCCTTTACAAATACCAAGTAAAGACAAAAAAAACAATGTGATGGATGAAGCTCGTGACTTTCTACAAATCTAACTAAATCGGGTGCAATATTGTTGAGTTGTAGCCTTAAATCTCCGCGTTCGTTTATTTTCAAACGGTTTCTATGTTTTGTCAAAATGTTTGTAACACCACTGAAGCCTTTTTCGAGTAGGTATAATGATAGAAAACCGATAAAGTATTTTTCAGCAATGTTTCACAATGCAGAATACTGTGTTTCAATGTTGCGTTGCAACCAGAACTTCTAATTACCTTGGTTGAACTTCTGCTTAAGCTCTTCTTCTATGCTGATGGTAATCAACTCTTCTTGCATTTTCACATTAATAGGGGTCAATTATTAGACCTCGTCGACCCCCAAAATCAGTTTTTGTTTATTTCGACCCCTAGGAAACCGATATTGACCCCAAGGGGTCGATCTCGACCACTTTGAGAATCCCTGATTTAACCCATGAGGCTTTAACTTCATGATTTAAATCATTTCACCAAGTTATCGTAACGTGCTGTGTTACATGTTTGATTGGTCATAGCATTGGAATAAGCATCCGGGGATGTAATGTGGTAATAACACACAAGCAAAGACTTTACGCTTATCCCATGTTTATTGCGAGAATTGAGATGCGTGAGCGAAAAACGCACAGGTATACACAATAAATTTCTGCGTTTTAAACTCGAGTAATGGTGTCCTGATGATGTTTATTCAAACTTAACTTTTTTTTATCTGTTTACAAAACGTAACAACTCTAGGATTTATTCCTGTGTCTTGGGTATCACACAAAGATTTGTCTCATGCGGGAATGAAACCCGTGACTATTAGACACAGTGGGTGGATTGGTTTAAGCTCTTAACCACTGCGCTAAATTGTCGGTCAGAACTTTTCCTATTTATCCCAGAATAAGACATTACAAATTGTTATACAAATAAGTTTGTTTTCTTTTTCATCTAGATGCGTATAGGTCTTCATACGGGCACAGTTTTAGCTGGTGTCGTTGGCAAGACAATGCTGAAGTACTGTTTGTTTGGCCACAACGTCACGCTCGCCAACAAGTTTGAATCCGGATCCGAACCCTTGAAAATCAACGTCAGTCCCACCACTTACGAGTAAGTTTTTTTTTATATCAGCAATAATTCTGAAATCTTAAATAGATTTTAGCGTGTTTAGCGTTCCTGTAAATACTTTTTTATTAGCTTTATAAATACATAATAATTATTTTTGTTTATACTTGACGTTATTTATGTTGAATAATTAATTTAATTGTTCGATGAAAATTATAATATTGAAATTAAAAACTAATTACGATTAGCTTTCCGGGTAAGTTTCATCATTTTGTTACAAACACCATTACCGCACATGTCGATAATATAACTGTTGTTTATGTGTTACCAAAATTCCACATTAAAATTCAACACATCACATATTTTGGGAATTATAAGAAAATAAAATTGGTAACATCACGCCTAAATAGCCTACATCTTAAAACACATTTTGCTTAAAAAACAAAACACAAATAACATTAATAGCTCCCTGAATCCTAAAAATGGTAATTTTAATTTTATATCAACCCGGACTGAGTACGATACCGTGTAAATGCTAAAATTTAAAGCATCGTCAGAAAGGGTTCTTAGACTATAAAAATTCAGAGTGGACTTTGTGTTATGATCCATTAGTTCTCAGTCATGGAAAGGGTTTAGATTTTACGACCCTTCGGGACTTACATTTTTAAGTAGGCTTACATACACTTCTGACAAAATTTATGACTTCTGACGGGTAGGAATTCATTTGGTCCCAGCAGATGTCCCACATCTTTTATATTAAAATCCAGAATTCAATGTTAAAGTGCACATCGAAGATAAAGTGGTACATTACTAAACTGAAATGAAACTACATGTATATTTTATGACAGCTTTCACTTGAGAACATTATAAATCTTTTGCGGCTATAGATTTATAGCTTCCAGCATCTAGCTGAGATAATTTAAATATGAGGATTTACAATCAATTTTTCTTCAACCTCTTTTATCGGGCGAGATAAAAACGCATATAACATATTATAACGCATATCTTTCTACCTACCCCGCAATGGATCTGGCGTGATATAGATGGATACAAGTCAAAATACTAACATTTCCCTATAAACGCTCTCAGACAACAGACACAAAAACACACCATAAATATTAACCTGTACGTTAGGTACTCTCTACAACGCCCTTTCTATATTTAAATACTCTGTAACAACTAGTTTGTCCAAGTTAAAACCTAGAACTAATTCCCGCAAATAATTCCCAGTGTTCCCGAAAGAATTTACAAAGTAACTACTAACTGAATAGCCAGAATTCATCGTGTAGAAACCCAACCGCGGGACACTGAATCACTTAGCGGAAGGGACAGACATTTTCTCTAACAAAAGTAACTTTTGCGGGCAGGTGGCTAATAAAATTCCCGGGATTCGAGATGGAGCCTCGAGACCGTTCCTGTCTTCCGAACTCATTCCCGAAAGATATAACGGGGACATGTTATTTCCTTCACAAGTATGTACATCCAGGGACTGACCCAGAAGCTTCCCAGGTGAGTTTATGATATTGAAGTTTGGATGGATAGTCTTATGCTAATGGTCAATTAAGAGCTAAGCTTTGAAGAAACTAAGTTAAGATGTGACCTAACTAAGCAAAACTACGCAGCTAAGATGTAATGAAACCAAACTACGCTATAAGACAAGCTGAAGATAAAGTGAACTACTCTGTAACTAAAATAATCTATGTCGAGGCTCCGATAAACTTTGCCACAACTAGATATGTTAGTATGTAAAATAACTAAACTAACCTTAGTTAGCTCAGCGTCTGGTCGACAACAAACTTTATTACTTTACGTGGCTGCAAAAAATATCTCAAAAGATTTCATTAAAATAACGGAGCATGAATTTTAGCCCGAAGTTAGTAAAAATTTTCTTGGCAACAATATAATGATTTAAAATGTAGCCTGCTAAAATTAAATTAGTTTGCATTATTTCTCAATAATATCAAGTTCGTTGCGACGAATATATAGCTAATACACCTATAGATGTATTTTATAATAAAACCAGCCAGCTCATATAATATTTCATAGCGTCTGTTCTACTACCTAAAATCGTATACATTCTTACAGTTTTTGACCGTAATGATATTACATTACTTATTCTACTTTTACTTCAAAGATTTTGCCCAATGCTCCTTAAATATTAAATAATACTTTAAAGCCAATTTAATTTCCAGAACCACTTATAGTTTGTCGAGAAGATTAGGGGTAGTAATTGCGATCTTGGCTTTAGGGAACTTAACACTGTAGACGCAAAAAGTGATTCAAGCTAAATTAACACTTATGAACTACGTAGGTAATGAGATCTTCAAAGCTATGAATCAAGCTATCAAGAAGTCCAATGAAGTGATATTTGTATGCAGTCAGGTATATGGCACACTTCTTATTAAAAAAAATATTTCCTTAAATGCCCAAAATGAATAGAGGTATTGTGTAAACGGTAAAAAGATGTTCAGCAGTGGGTAAGTATACGCTGAGATGATGATGTTGATTGTGTAAACATTCTCAAAATACAAATGCACTCACTGAGCCAACACAGAAAGTTTGCCGGTTCGTCGACAATGTACCGCAAACTCCTATTCCCAATAGATATTGAATAAAGTTTATTATTTTCCATGAATGTTCGATAGCTCAGAAACCCATGGGGAGTTTTGTACATCAGGAAAGTTGGTAATAAAATTTTTGTTTCAACACATCGGGAATTCCTGTGGAGAGGAAAAGTTGGGTAATATGATTTTCTTTGACAGGTAAAGCATATACAGGACGCGTTGAAAGACTTCGGCATTGGCCAAGCGAAACCTGATGAGGAACCAACCGAGCCAACTTAGTGGATGTAACGTTGGCCAAATGATTGTAATCCAACTATTGTAATTGTAAATACTTACATCTTAATTGCTTTACAAAATTGATTAGTCAACTTTTTTCGTTAACGTATTTATATACAAGGTGAAACGTTAATGACGCAGGACCTCTGACATCCCAATTCAATTATTGTGACATTCAATGTGAAAACCGAACTTCCAAAATTTATTTGATTTATCACTTTTTAGAGCACTTTTATACCCCGATTAACTAAAAAAAATGTATATACGTACAATTTCCGTAGTTAAACGGGGTGTGCAACTAAATCAAGAATTAAGTTGATATAGCAGACTGGAGGAATGAACAGTATATTTTACAAATTGAAAAAAGAACGTAAGAGACATCAAAATAATTTGAATCAATTTAGTTGATAATAATAATAAATTCTTTATTTCGACCAATCACGTGTTAGTAAAACATTTAGTCTTAATATTAGGGTTAGTAAAGAAACATTCACAACAACAAAACGCAATAAGACACACAAATCAAGTCTGTACATGAAGCATACAGCAATGATTCATGTACTGAGTCGAGTCTATCAGCCATGACCCTTAGGATGCTGTTGGAACTGCCCCGAACCCTCCGCACCAGGGATGCGCACCGTTTCCTCATACCAATTTAGTACAAACTAGTTTCAGGTCTTGCGGTAATTATGTTACACCTTGTATATAATTTGTTTTGATATTTAAAAACTCAAAAGTGTTGTTTCTTTGATATTCTTTTAGGTGTTTAAATATGTGGCTTTCGTGACTGTTTTAAAGATTTGTTTTCGATAGATGTTTAAATTGTCATTAAAATTAAGTACCATAGGTATTTGTAGTTTTTGTGTCATGACAGATAGACTACTAAAGCTATCTCTCTATGTTAATGTGTCAAGTTTAACAATATGTTCTGGTTCATGCCATGACAATATCAATCTTAACATAATAGAATTAAGAATAAAAATTTCAGTTCATAATGACGCAACATACGACACTATTAATTTGATCCAGCACAATTAAGTCGTCATACGTATCTTGGATCTAGGATGAGATTTGAAGGAACTGTTACTACTAAAAAGTACTTACTATATAATAAAAATTATTTGTTTTGTTTGATGATATTTTATTTTTATTCGTATTTGCAAATTATATGGAATAATCATTCAGAGAGAGAAAATTACCACTTCAGTTTAGGTTATATAGTGGGCTCTATTATCACTCGAATGGAGAAATAAGTTTTTCTTTAAGGGGGATTAATAAGGGGAATTAAGTGATGAGTCGTCCAGATCCCTAAAGGATGCAACAAACATAAATTCATTTACTGAGTTCTTAGATTTACGCGAATATTACACATGAAATACAACTATTTTTACGGATTTTATCGCGGTTTATTTTGATTTTTCCACCATTTTAGATCGAACCAACAAAAACAAAAATAATTAAGAAGTTTGAGGGTACCCCGGAACAACTATGCCTTTTGGACGTCTAACACCTCAGTCCTCCCCGTGACCATGGGTGCTGCAAAGCACTCGAAACGTCGGGAACTTAAAAATCAAAATAAACCGCGATAAAATCCGAAAAAATAGTTTTATTTCATAAATTTATTTCTCTAATGCCCAGTGTGTGGGTGTACCAAGGTTCTCAAAGAGCTATACTGCTCTTAAGAGCTTGCAAGCAAATAAAGAACGAACACTTAAAATGTATTGCCATCACTTATTCTTCATAGCAAAGACTAGTATAAATGAATAGAGTAACAATGCCCGGAAAAATACCGGGACCTGTTTTCTCCTCCTCTTTTCTGTTAGTAAATGTTGTGGGCAAATTAAGTAAATTAAATGTGGTAGTAAGCTTTTCCGAAAAAGTAATTCAAACTACTTGGTTTCAATGGCTGTTACAAAGTTCTATACTTAAGTATTATGCTAGATCAAATGACTGCCTTCTAGTGATTCAAATCCTAGTTCGGACAAATAAAGTTTTCCTAACGAAAACTTCCTAGTACGAGTCCGAAGTCTGGAAGTGTGCCCGGTATATGGCAATAGGCTCGCCCCTTATTACATGCGACTAAACATCGTCGGCGAAATGTGGGACTACTCAGTACACCTCTGCCATCCCTGCTTTGGGAATATAGGCGTGACGGTGTTTTTTTTTTATTTTTAAATTGGCGTAGTGAGTTTATTTGAAAAAGTAATTCAAACTACTTGATTTCAATGGCTGTTACCAAGTTTTCTATCTACAAGTCAGCGCCATCTATGCATTACCAAGATTTATGGGTCACGATTTGTTTTATGGTTATTGTCAGTCTATAAATTTTAGCGGGTCTGTGCTCATAGATATCTAGTTTTATTCTGATATAGTAGATGGTGTAACTATCCTATCATGTCTAATCTAAAATACACTTTTTCATAAATATAGATGTAATATTTAGAGTGATCTGTGTGAAGCTTTACTAATATTAATATAAGGATTATGTATATAAAGTTGAATCTGGGATAATTACGACTTACATAGATATTAATGCGATGCTGTAGATAAAAAAATTATATAAGGCACGCACTGTATTTGCTTTTAGAAAGGTCATAGAGAGCTTTTTTTCTTTATTTTAAAAACGTAGCCCCACACTAAAATTCAATAGCCATACAATAAAAATACATATTAAAATATAATAGCCAAACACTATGATTTATTCCTGTGTCGTGGGTGCGTTTACAAATATGAAAATTCACAAACACAAATTCCCAGACTGAAACAAATAATTGTGGATCACACAAAGATTTGTCCCGTGCGGGAATCGAACCCGCGACTTTTAGAGACAGTGGGCGGAGCGGCTTAAGATCTTAGCCACTGCGCTAAATCGTCCAAAGCTTAGCACGAAAGATTGATGTTAGCGTTATTTAGCGAATAAACATGAAAGTGACAGCACGATTACCAGCAAGTGTCAAGTTAACGTCATATTTTTTTTGCAATTCTGTTGGATTAAGAAAAAAGAATTTAGTAGTTCCTTTATCTTTAATAAAAATAACTATACCATTCATTGTGATATGTTCAAATAATTTAAAACAGAAATCAGATTCAAAATAAAGTGAAAAATAAATAAATTGGAAAGAAAATAAAAAAACTTTCTAAAAAGCAAATTACAGTGACAATTTTTTCTCTAATAGGTATAGTATATTTAATATTATACATTTGGCTTATAATAATGCTTTGCGAAATTTTTGAATTAAATATTATTTTGATAAAATTATGCTCTTTCAACCGTCAAAATTGTTTTATATTTTTCAGGTAATTGTGAAAATTGTTTTATATGATGTATGCAATAAAATAAAAATAAAATTCGTTTTATTTTAGTTAAAAACTCAAAGTAACCTTTTTACAACTTATTTGTATGTTTTTTGTATTTATTATAGACGTAAGTTTTACTTGTAAGGTTTCTGATATATAAAACTTACAAAAAGCGTATGTTCTAAAATAGTTAATGTGCTTACTGCGATACCTTGGATACTATTAGATAATGTAATTTTACATTTTAAAATAGACAATTGACTTACCTCTGACCAAATACCGTTCTTTATGTAAATTTTAAGATATTTCCCTTTTCCTCCATTTTCATTAGCAAGATATTCAAAATTGGAATTCAGGTAACCGCTGGCGCGGTGAATTTATATTCATTTTTTACTTTTAAAATCTGTTCCTTTTTTAGTTGAAAATTTATTTATTTCCTCAGCACAGGAACATTTGTATTTTTTTATTTTATATAGGTTGATATTCAATAATAAGATATTTTTATTTTTATACATATGATATATTTATTGTTGTTTGTTTTTTAATTATTGCCATATTTTCACTGTTAGTTTTATCGGACGGACTATGACTTGATAATATATTGTGACGTTATCTAAAACAGCTATGCAGCGTTTCATTGCTGAATTTTACGTTATGCTGAGAGGAGAGGATATACACAGTACTGGACCTGTATATAAATTTAATATGCACCTTGATTTTGGCATTTTTTTTGTCTCCTCATCCACACGTTTGTACAGAGACCGAATAAACCGTTTTTTCCTTTCTTTGTAAAACGTATACGACATAAAGCCTCCTATTATACGACCATTTTCAGCCTCAATACATTTTTAAAAGTAACATCGTAAACATCGCACGTTAAATTGCCTTTTCCAAATCTCATTTATTTTATGCGTAAATTTTGACGACGAACTGTGTTGAATAAAAAATAAACAAAGCCACGCTTTTATTCCCTAAATGAGAGTGGCACAGGTGTTCTGTGTACACCCACAAAATCAACCCCAAACAACATTGCCACCCTCTTTATATTGACCCGACAATGTCTGTATTATGAGCTTTTCCGAAACACATTTTACTAAATTTTCACCAACCCGATCAGTTATTTTAGCATAATTACAAATATACAGACTTTTACTTTTTGCCATAATATTAATAAAAATTTCATAACTTCGTAATTATCTGAATATGTTACGTCAAACCTATTTCCTGACATTTCGGACATTCCACATGTAAAACTATTTAAATTTGCAGTGTTGTGATTTAGCGTAGAGTAACTAATTTTAAACGGTATGTTTATTAGAATTAAATTCATAATGCTATGCTTTAAGCGTTCACATCACATATCGCATAGATAACTTTTGACATGTTCATCTAGTCACTAATATTAAGTACAGAATCCATTCGATTGTTAAATACATCTCTGCAATTTTCTTTCTAACTCTGCAATACCATAACGAGTTATCATGATGATGATAATATATATGATATGTTTAATTCTAGTCATTTAAATAATTTAATTCAGCTACCTATACCGCTTATGAATAATTGAATATATTTCTCCACAGTTTCGTACTTTAATATATTATTGTATTATCTCTAACGTTGCAGAGTGGTAATAATAATACTGTCCTGATATAGAAAAATACCGTTAAGTACGAACGTAAATTTTGAGAAAAAAAAACGTCTGTACCACATTTCGGAGACGTATGTTCTGAACATTTTTAAAAAGATATAAAAAAAACTCCACATTAGACAGGTAGCAAATTGTCTGCAAAATTCTCTGGTAGCATAAACAAAAATGTTAAAAGTTACTTAGGGGCGTTTTCTCATATCAGGGCAGATTAAGACTTTTGATCTAGTCATTTCATCATAGCATTTAGTACTTAATTAAAAATAGTAATATGTAATTATTCTAATAGACAATAAAGTGTACACTATTGAGATTCGACGCCATCTATGAACTGTGTAGATATAGTCTGCAGTGCTGTATCTAGGTGAAATATTAATACAATTTATAGAAATAGATCGACTTTGTGTATTGTTTCTCGAATATTCCATCTCTTCATTTGCACCATTTAAAACAATGTACTATGATAGTTCATAATAATCCACTTTAATGTGAAAATATTACTACGTAGTATATTATAATTCCATTGCAAAATAAAACCATTGATATTTCATATTTAAACTTCAGAGCATATGCAGATAAAACATTCGAATGTTCTGCGCTACCTTTCCACATAACTATACAAGCACCTTAAAAAAAGTCACAGACCATGAAACGCAGAATTCGGAACAAAGATAGTGGAACACAGAACGCTTGGAAGCTCTATGTGCGATGCTCATCAAATGTATATAGGTATATATTCATATTCATATTACTTTAAATAATATAAGTGGATATTAGTTAACGTGAATATAAAATTTTATGCTGTCCTTAAAATTTATGTAAATCGATGTATGTAGGATCTAATATTCTCTGCATGAATAAGTCAAATGCGTACTTTGTTGTTTTTATAATTATATTATAAACGCCTAAGACCACGGCCTTCTAACTAGTAATAGTCACGAATCTTTAAGTCTAATAAATTTAGATAATTATTATATTTCACTATCAATGTAAGCTATTTGTATTTCACGCTGTTTCGAAGATGTGTTTACTTTATGTTTAGTTAACAATTTTTAAAATAGTTTCTTGCCCTAAGAAACTTTAACTGTGAATGCACTGTTAGTGGAAAACTATAAAAAAATAAAATGTTTCTTTCATAAATTGTAATTTTATTTAAAATGTCCAATTTTTCCCTTCATTTCACAGAGGTTTGAATCTTTGAGTGGTGTTATAAAATATGGGTTTTAAACAGAAATTTAGAAATAAATGCTCTATGTTAATTGCGGAAACGGTTTTCAGAGAATCCACAAAATTAATAGTATTTTTAATACACAAAATTTTTGACAGACAGTGAAGAATACTAAGAGTCCCTACCACTATTTAATAGTTATCTGTAAACTCCCCACAACTTTGATATCTAATCGACTGCTGATCTTTCTGCCATTTTCAAGTTGGAATACACTAGATAATACCGAACCGGCAAAGTGTTTTAGTTATGCATTATACCTGTACTATAAAACTAATTTACTACACAGACTTTTCTACACTTTCCATTAATTCGTTTATTCAAGGTTACGGTACAATCGTGCCTTATCTAAAGGAACCTATCCGTGAAATATGACTACAGGCTTCCGAGTCCCGGATTAGATATTTTGCTGAGTAGTCCCATCCTTATCAACTTTTACCACCCGATATTTTGTCAGGTAATGTTTTTGTTTACGTTTGTGTTGACATTTCTTTTGAGCTCAGCAGATAGAAGAGTTTGCAGAGATTGGGAAATAGTCTGACATAATTTTATATTTATTTTATTTTCAAAGATCGGAGTCCCGGACCAAATATTTGCCTACATAGTTTCATACCTATCTACTTTTACTAAGAATTTTTTGTCACGTAATGTTTTATAAATATTAGTGTTGACGTTTCTCTTGCGCTCATTAGATTGTCTTAGTTTGCAGATATTGCAAAACAGACCTAGTTAATTTTATGTTGATATTATTTTAAAAGATTGTCACGCATTATACTGGCGAAGGAAAAAGAATGTATAAATAAATATTTAGAACTTATTATCCATGCATATTTTCCTTTTTATTTAAAAAATAATATCTATTTCGTTGATTTATCGGCGATCACTAGATCTCGGGTTCGGACGGAAAATATAGGTATGACAGTGTTTAAATATTTTTTTTTGTTTTTTAGTCTATCTTTGGGAGAGGCCATTGTTTTACTTGGATGTCTAACAGCTGATAATGACGATGACGTGTTTATTTTATCGATACGATAATGTTATAGTGCGACTAGGATCTTTTGGCTCATGGATAACATTGACAGGGGGGCGTCGGTGTAAAATCAGGGTTAACATTTAGTTACTTACAGGGAGTTATTTCAACATGTGGGTCTGCATGATGTAACTAACTCGAGAGAGTTGACGCACCTGCCCAGCGAATTTATTCACAGCTGCACGTTGTGGAGACAATACACTAAATTGAATTATAGACCTAAAAGAAAATGTATATGTTTTAAGGTATTCCTACTAATTAATAACGAACTTGGGGCAATTCCTTGATGGCAGCGTTAGTTCCAACTTTGATCACGGGCTAAAAGATCTTTGTCGGGCTGTATAAGTGTGATGCTAACATTAGCGGAATACTACACTTCCACTGTACGAGATTATTTAGGAAAAATGGTGAGCCCATCTTCGCGATCTATAAGATGTGGTGTACATAGAACACCGCCTACACCTTCGAAGTATAACGAGTATGAGAAATAACTTACTGTCTTAAAAGTTGTTGATTTGATTGCTAATTTTACGAATACGATGTCTGAATAGAAATCACATTTTCACAAACTTCTAATGATTAGAGAGGTCGTTTATACAAAATGAATTTGTACCAAACTTAATGAATTTAAATCGGCTTATTATCTGATCGTGTTTCTACTTCAAACTACGCACCTACTTATCTATAATCAAAAAAGGTGAAATAGAACATTACGGGGGTGAAAGCACTCATTTTTAACTTTTAATAAAGGCCAAACTCTGAATGTAATTACATTAAAATTTATAGCTTAATCATTTTGGAGCCGTTTGAAAAATGAAAGAAGAGCTCAACTTTTTTGCAATTAGAATATCAAAAGAATAATATTATAGGCATAAGTCTGATTTGGAGGGCAAGTCAAGTGTCTACGTAACTGGCAAACGTGTATGTAAAGCATTAAGAGGGTGGAGAGAGAAAGAACCTGTTACAAATGTGTACTTTGCATACCCCTAAGAAATTTCTCATGATGATATACTCGTAGATAACCATAAGTACATTGCTGAATTTACATTACTAAAAATTACAGTTACAAATATTGGTATGTCATTAATTAAAACATCCAAAACTGATATTAGCAGGGGCCTTAGTACGAAAAAATTTATGTTATACTAACGACGAGAAAGCGAGCTATTACAGTCATCTCTATTTAGAAAAATTGTAGAGTAAAAAGGATGACATATCAAATCAATAGCATTACGCTAATATTTATCTTCTGTTTGTGCGAAGCTCTTCGAATTCTTCTCGTCCTACTTAAGTAGTTAAATTCGTGGCAGGTATAATAATTAAATTAACGCTTTTATGCAATAATAATACATTTAGTAGATGAGGTACTCGTAGCGCTGAAGTACTTCGGTGTTTCTAACGATCACCCAAGCTAAGCAGCGTCTAAATCGGTCGGTCTGAGATCGTCGGCGTATTTCGGAAGGCATATTGTGCTGATGGACTTGGTTACCATTTCATGAGCTAGTCGATACGCCAAGTTGGAAGCTTTAAGGGTGGCTTAATGTGTTCCGACAGCAAGTGGTTTCAAATCTGCCTCCATCAATCCGAGCTGGGTCTGCGTGGTGGAAAATGACCCATTCTCTGTTACCTCGATTTATAAGAGACAGATATTATCTATATATTCACGCCAGATCCCTTGCGGGGATCCAGATCCCTTAAACCATTTTATTGTTATTGGGTTCCATTTATTAGTAGTTAAGGCATATTTTTTCAAAATACCAAATACCAAAGATTATTGCATAAGAGCGCTTAAGGGCCTATAGCAATCTACCATTTATCGACTGGGATTGACAGTGATACAATTACTTTACAAAAAAAAATATAAGGGATGGATATGTTGAGGACGCGCTCGGAAATAAATCGCATATGTGCAAAAACAAAATTTATAGTTTTCTAAAAAAAACTACACTGTCACAACTTTGCTACAGTTACTTTTTATGTTATTAAGCAAATTCTATTGATTAATTCGTAAGCTATTTCGCATTGGAATTGGAAAATGTAAAGCAATAGGGATGACTTTATATATTTTTCTATCAAGAATTTTTTTATGTTTATTTGTGTATTTCCTTTACCAGATTTTAAAATACCATATTTATAAATATTAAGTCTCTAATCCATATACTTATTTAAGTGCATGGAGTACTAAAACACGTTTTTTTCACGGTTGCTCATTAAATATGATTCCTAAAAGCGAGTAGGTAATTTGGTACCAATGTTATTTAATGATACAGCATAGACCTCATTTTACAACTGTCACGTCCCCCATTTTCATTTGTAGAAAGCGATAGTCTCTTGTCTATCAATCATTGTCGCGGCGTGGTGTCATGTCATCAATCAATTTACGTGGTGTCGAGTCCACGGTCCATTTTTAAAATGACATCATATGGTCTTGTTTATTTTTTAACCGCCGACACAAAAAGAAGTGTGTTGTAAGTTTGACGTGTATATCTGTGTGTCTGTCTGTGGCATCGTAGCTCCTTAACGGATGAAACGAGTTTGATACAGTTTTTTTTGTCTTTGAAATGTGGCTTGACTGAGAGTATTTTTAGCTATAACTCAAAAATATTTGTTCAGCCATTTGGAGATCATCAGCTCTTTTTTTTGAAGGGATGTGAGCAACTTCTACTGATCTGATCGATACGAATTAAGTATCCTGTAACTTCAATGATATTACAATCAGTTACACTGAACTGATGCTGCAGCATCATCTGGAATCAGCAGGATACCAAACTCCTTACCAACTTAGGTTAGAGATATCGCATTTGAGCTCATTGGAATGGTCATAACAAATAGGTTTAAGATGGATAAATGGTGATCAGGCTCTGATGGTGAGTTTTACATTATTAACAACTTTCACGAAACTCCGTACCGAGGTTGTAAAAATAGTGTTCTAAACTCTCAGATGTGTGTAAGATAAATTATGATAGTTAAAGAAACAAAGTTTTGAGAGAAAAGTATTCTATTGCTCTATTTTGTCTTGATAAGGATCTGACGTAAATGTTATATTCACATGATGAATATTAATGATACATCTTTTCCTTATTGCACGAGTATGTATGTAATGTTCAACTAAACACAGAAAGGAAATAGTTCTAGACTTACACAATTGATAAAATACGCACCTACTGACAAAACAATAACATAAAAATGGATAAAGTAAAAATATAGTAATTGCATGAGATTGCAACTAGCCTCCGTCTTAGATAATGTTTCAGTAATTCTCAAGGTTATTATATAATTTTATTATTACTAGTGGTCGCCCATAGGTCGATATTCGACCTACTCTTTCATTGTTTGCTGGTTATGTTTGACATTCAGTAAGACTATAGACAAATAATATTCAAGACAAACATCAATTTGACGTGTATTGTGTCAAATACATGGTAGTGTGTGTAATGTTTTTTCATTGATTAAATGTATGTTTTATGCATAATTTAAAAAAAAAATGTTACCATTCTGCACTCCTTCTCTATATAAACGATAAGTGTGGGAAATTTCATACTCCTCCATCCGCGCAATTTTCGTAAAAAGATGTACAAAGTTTTTGCTTCACGTATTAATATATTATAATATTCTCTTGCTGGATAACCATCGCCACAGCATGGTGGAGTGAGAAAATTAAGTAACAACTTTAATATTCTCTTATATTTACAAGTAAAAAAACTTAAAAACATTATTGGCCTTAAGACTCGATTCGACTGAGCACGAATGCGTTAACACGTTACGCGTGTCTACGTAATCAATAGTATATTCAATTGTGCTCAAAACGCTTGTCGTACCGACAAACTCTGCAAACTTTTAAAACTCTGCATTTTAAATCCAATTTTGTAGAGCATTGATGCGGCTACATATCGCACAAACCTGGCAGAAGACAAATTTTGAAAGCATAACAAAGATTCGTACTCTACGCAAAGGCCTTCTCTAACGAATTAAGATGAAAGAGAAAAGATTAAACTCCATCAAGCGGACCTAGTGCGCTTTGTTGGAGGCAGGTTTCTCGCCACCCGAAGTTAGAACTTATCAAGCCGCCTATAAGGTGTTCAACTTGGCTTAACGACCACTACTGCATCAAATGATAGCCAACGCCAACCGCTTAATGTGTCTTTTAAAGCAAGAAGCCGCTTGGAAATGAAATTATCACAAATGGTGATCCAAATTTACCGAGCCAAATGCTGCCCAACCTTGGTGATCGCTGAGAACACCGCAGTCGCACAGTGTTATGAGCGCCTCCTCTATCTCATTACAAAACAGCAATATAATAGACAGCAGTTTACAATAACATTATTAATCAATAACATAACTGTTATCATAGACTTATAGCCGTTATTGCCACTACCAATTAAACGCTTGACGTACCGACCAAAATGCGGTTCCCACTCCGTATAAATTTAGAAGGCATACAGCGCCTAATAAAGACGCATCTTTATTATGGTATAACCATCTGCAAAAAGATGTAATCGGCTATTACCCCTGTTCTTCGTACAAGCTTATAACACTATAATCCAACTTTACTTCCCATTTCGAACATGGCGTATTAGTATTCAGGCGGAACCGTTTAATAATACCTAAACGAGGTATAGTATCGTAAACCCGATGCGTATAAGCACTTAACGGGTTATACAAAACGCAAGCTTTACGACTCATTTGGTTTAATGTGGTGGCATTATTGGTTTCAAACTGTACTGCAATTGAACATAAACCGTTGGGATCTCGGGGATTTTATTTAATAACATATTTCTATCTATCCTTTTTTTATCTGGGTAAAATCCTGCATAGAACTTCCGCGAGCCTCGGGGTATGTCGGATCCCTACCGATTAAGACCCCAGGGTGGCTGACATCAGCACTTTGGAGGGGCTTCGGCACAAGAGGGGCACCGGTGCACCCTTGTGCCGCACTCCAAAGAACCAGCCATCGGGGGAGACTTGATAACACGCTGCTCCCTGCACCGATGCGGTGGTCACGGCAAGGCAACGTTGGCCACACCACGACGCCATCCTCCTCGGGGTCACTCGTGAAGGACGCTCAGGGCCTCCACCCCTTGCGTCCGCGACCCCGAAGCCCCCCCCCTGAATCAGAATCACATTTTTTTAATTCATGTAAACCATTATAGTATTTATTAATCATCAGAAAAGTAACAAAGACTCTACCACCACTTCGTAATGTCATCCCTGTGGAGAAGACGGGCAAGAAACACGGTAACTCTCTTAAAATAAAGAAATCACAAAATTTTTCATCTACATTTTGTTGTGGGTTATGGGAGAACAATGTAGGTTGGTTATCAGGTGGGTCTAAGTTACATAAAGCAAATTATACAATTTATGACGGTGTTATTTTTGTTTCAAATAACCTTCGCCTGTTTGAGCCTATAGCATTATTATATTACAAAAATGTTTCTTTTTGGCAATGTAGTTGCCTAATTGGATCTAGCTTCGGGCGAAACTTAATTGCGTTTCGCCATTAACTATAAACGAAAATGGTATTTTCCCTGGAGAAGAAAAGGGAAAGTTTAGTATTGAACATTACAGTTAGCGAAAATATGTCAACGTTCTATAGATTTGCGTCTGAATTCTATAGATATTTAAATAAAACTCAATTTCGACTGGATTTTTTCTATGATTAATAGTAATGTTTGTGTCCCGTAGGTCTAGATATCCAGTTCTAGGTATCCATTAAAGTAATGATAGAGAAAGAGACCGGTTAATCATCTTTTTAATATTTCTTAGGTAAAGCACGTACAAGAAAATTCTCAAAATAACGGACTTCGTCAATATACAACGCAGTTTATTTTTTCTCTCCCTTACATACGTTACTTCATATCTTAATACCTTTGAGGGCTTAGTAAGAAAAGATTGAGGTTAGCGTATAAGTGTGGTGTCACGTGCATGTTTATTTAATAAATTGTAGTATGACAAGGATGGCTTATCAACTCGCTATCGTCACGCTAACATTTTTGTGCTAAGCCCTCTGGTACGGTGATGAAAATCATTAGAGGGAGACAAAAAAAAACAAGGTGCCGTGTACTCCACGTAATACCAAAGTGGCGAACTGACCTATATTTGTGGTTTTTCTATAATTTACTCAGAATTAATATTTGAGAAAATAATTTATTATCGTACAAATGTAAATTAATTAAACATCAGTCTTTGAAAGTCATAGTACGTTTTTTTTTTTAAATAACGTATTTGTACTTCATTCATTGCCTACAGATTCCAACAAGTATCTTTTACGTATTATGATATCTTAGTAAAGATTTCTGTGAAATGAAACAAAAAATGGCACGTTTTCTTAGCTAAAATATTTGGATTTAATGTAGGTACTTGAAATTGTATAGTCAGACACTGTACAGTCATCAACATAAGTCGCTTAATATTCTCAGATTTTCGACGTTACCAAGTTGCTGAAGAATATAACCACACTGAAGTCCATCCTAGACGAAGTTCAAATCAGGTTAGAGGCTTCGGAAACTACCATCCGCGAACTACGCGAAGAGGTGGCGTCATTGGGTGGCGCCAGCCCGGAGAGTAGGTCGCACGAGGCCTGCAATGTGAACGTACGTCGCGGGGCGCAAAATGCATCCATCGGCAGTTTCGCGTTGGCCGATGCGTCGCCAGCTGTTGCTACGGCCCCGCGCGATGCACCGCGCCCTGCCACCCGCAGCACACCGCCCCCTGCCACCCGCAACACACCGCGCCCCGCTTTCAGATCCACAGCTTTGCCGGTGACGTCTAACGTAAACACGACTTCTCCTCGTCGTAATTACGCCGCCGTCGCTGCCACCCGCGCACCGCAGAGGATAACTGGGAAGGCACGTAAGGTGCCTTGGGCCACTGCAAAGGGTCAAGTTGATAAGAAAGGCTTCATCATGGTGGTGGAGAAGAAGAAGAAGCCCCCTCGAAAAAAACCGGTGTGGGACTGCGCCGGTTTACGAAGGCACACTCCTGCGTTCAGCACTATCTACGATGCTGCTGTACGTGCTACGCTACACTACCAAAGCCGATGGCATTGTGGAGTATGCCCGCAAGTAGGTAGTCCTTATGACCTTATATACTCTGAGGGTCGAGAAGCTTAACTCCCAAAACAATGCGGCTTTTAATTTCTATGTTGTGCGAGTTCCCACAGCCAATCTGGAGACGTTCATGAGCGAGGACTTCTGGCCGAGGGGGGTCGTATTCAGAAGATTTCGTGTAAGACTGCGAGACACACCTGCACAGCCCCCCCAACCCCTGCCGCCACCGCCGGCCGCGACATGTTCTCACCGACCCCCCCGATGCTTTGTCATCCCTTCTTTCCGCTCAGAATACGGGCGACGACGACGACGTAGTAGTAGATCCCCTCCCATAGCCGGCGGTTGACCGGTGCACTTAGTAGTGCACCCGTCCCCCTACAGCGACTGTCCCAACCAAGGGCGCGTCCGGTGAAGCTGTAAAGGCCTCGCGGCCAACAGCGTACATCATTCACACACACACACACCTGCACAGCACAACATGTCGCTAGCAACACATGTTACTAAATAACACACAAAATAAAAACTTATAAACAACACATGTTTATAAATTTTTATATAATATATGTATGTTATTCTGTAAGGTATATATTCTATGGTAAATATGGTATGGTATGGCGACTAACGGGAAGTTGCACAAAACTTTTTGTAAAATTTCAGTTGTCTGAATAACACGACTTATTATTATTATTAAATCAGTAATACACTTTATATTGCAAATTATTAGAAACGTATTCAAAATTTATTTAGATCAACAAATATAATAGATTCCATACAAAACAAACGTGTGCAAGCGATTTAAAAAACTGAGAATGTAAAGCGACTTATGTCGCTGACCATACAGTGCTCGTAGAACTGATGACCGTTGGGACAAAAAGGTTCGCCAGTTGCGTGCCGAAAGACGCGGAGTCGGCAAGCCCCCCACAGGGTAGACCCCATGACCCCATGACCTGGTGAAGCTGGCAGGTCAAAGCTGGATGGGGACAGCACAAAGCCGGACGTCATAGCTGTCACTGATGATGAATGTACATAAATAACAGATGGACAATTTCGCTAACATGCCTTTCGAAGTACGGAGACGCTTGAATATGGATATGCCACAAACGGTCACCCCTCCCAGACTAACCGAGCCGAACGCTGCTTAACCTTGCTGATCGCTAAGAATACTTCGGTCGCTTATATACTTACTTTCATCAAAGAGAAAACAAAAGAAATCATTTAAGAAATTCAAATAGCATTTTAATAGCAAAATTACTTTAACTAACGACGGTACTTATTAGATCGAGCAAAACAAAAACATTTGCAGAAGATTTGTCTCGTGCAGGGATCGAACCAGACTGTTCGACCCAGTGGGTGAAACAGCTTAAGCTCTTAATCACTGGAGAAAGCCTCCAGCATCGGCAAAATTGATGGGCTCTTTGAAAATGGTCCAGTGCGTAGCATTTCTAAATGCATGAGGAGATAATGTACGTATATGAAGCGAAAGTGATATTTCGGTCGTAGATGTGTCGAACTGGAGTCTTGCCTATCCTAGTGGAATTAAATTATAAATGTATATATGTATGTGACACACAATAGAAAAATTGGGTTGGAATAATTTTTCTCCACTGCATTTTTGTCTGCGATTTTACAATAGGAATAGCGAAACGCAGTCTCTCAAAGCAGGCGTTCCAGCTAAGGCTTTTATGGACCTTTCGGGAATACGAGATAGGTTTCTTTTAATTCAACCACCGACTCGTTAAAGCAATGTACTCGGAAATAGGTATAATTTTGTTAGTAGATAATGAGTTTAGTTGCCGATTTATAAATTGAGTGTTTCATGATAAGGGTCGATTAAAAAACTGCTTGATTATGAGTTTAGAGCCGGTTATAAATGGGGTTTTTGGAGATCGTTTTTAAATGTAGCTTTAAATTCATATTTAAAAAAACATAAATTCCACCATTTGATTTGGCTATGAATCTATCCGGTAACGCTTTAATGGACCTTCCGGAAATACCAGATAAGTTTCTTTTAATTCGGCCACTGACTCGTTAAATAAATGAACGCGGAGAAAGGAATATTTTTGTTAGTGGATCAAAAGTTTTATGGCCGATTATTGAATTGAGTTTTATGCGATAAGGATCGATTTTATTTATGTTTATATGTGGTGCCCGTTAAAGATGAGGTTTTTGTATTTGAACTATTTCTAGATGTAGCTTAAAGTTGAAATATTTTTTTAAATAAATTATCTATCGGTTGTCACTGAATTTCGATATTTATTTTATTAAAAGTTGGCTCACCCTATGAACTATATGTAACTATATATAACCACTAAATGTAGTGAAGAGAGATTTTTGCTGTATGCTATTTCTATTGTACAATGCAAAGTCTATTGGCCGTATTACCATGAATCTATTCGGCAACGGTTTATGGACCTTCCGGGAATACGAGATAAGTTTCTTTTAATCCGGCCACCGACTCGTTAAATAAATGGACTCGGAAATGATAGTTATGTAAGTAAATTGTGAGTTTTATGGCTGATTATTGAATTGAATATTTTAGGATAAGGATCAATTTAAAGGGCGCGTGGTCAAGTGGATCGATCGGACTAAGCGGTAGGATCACCCGTTCAAAGGGCATATATGCACCTATAATATTATACATATCATATAGGATGGGTCACAGTTCTAAATGCCAAACGAAATTAATATTTAATTCAATGGTGTTAAGTCATAAAACCATAAGTATAGAAACGGGTAATGCTTCTTATTGCCATTGAATTTGAGTGCCTCGTTGGTCTGGTGGCAAAGCGCATCGCTTTGTGATCACGAGGTCCTGGGTTCAAATCCTAGGTCGGACAAATGTAGTTTTTCTAACGAAAAATTCCCAGTATGAGTCCGGAGTCTGGAATTGTGCCCGGTATATGGCAATAGGCTCGCCCCCTATTACATGGGACCTAACATCGTCGGCGAAACGTGGGTGTACTCAGTACACCTCTGCCTACCCCTCTGGGGAATATAGGCGTAACGGTGTTGCCATTGAATAAAGTGTTTTCTTTTTGACACTTACAACTGTCACTCAACTCAATTTTGATGCAGTGTTTTTTGGAGATTAGTTCTACATAATGTATGTAGCTCTAAGTTGAAATTTAGATATTAAGAATTGCCCATAAGCAAATATCTAAGGTTGCTGTGAAAGGTAAATTGTAACGAAGCAGATATTTTAGACTGTAAAATATATTTCTATATTTTATAAAGGCGATATTCTACTACAAAGCCGCCATCTTTAATCAGATTAAGCAGTTTTTATACACTTCGAAACGTAAGATCAGTGACGGCGACATGACTAAAAATCACACATTAAAATAAAAAAAACTAATTTAAATATTATTTAAGAACCGGCAAGCATGTACAAACGTACTATGAGAGTGAATTAAGCTAAAGAGGTCTATAAGAAAAGAATTTGTCAGAATGCATTTATACCTACCCTGCAAGGGATTTGGCGTAGATACGATGTAGGGATGTGTTTGGTATTCTTGAAGAATTTTTGGTAAACATAATAGACGGAGTATTTCAGAATTCTACATTACTTTAAACTCGCTATGTTTGTTTTTAATCTATATTTTTACTAATCCTCTATTGTTGCGACAGATGCCTTGTAGAAAAAGAGTACAGAATTTCAACAGGACCTTTCCTTACTCATTTCACAATAAATAAAATAAATCAGTTAAAGCGAAGGATACCGAGTATTGTATATTTTCGTCGGTTCGACTGCGTGGGCTAGTTACCACATCCGTAGAGCAACGGGACAAGGTTTTTTTGATTAATAAATCTATCTGTATCATCACGCCAGATCCCTTGCGGGGTAGTTAGAGAGTACAAAGTTCCAACAGGTTCTTTCCTTACATACCTCCCTGGCTTCCTCCACTCTTCTTTCCGCTCCGGATACGGACGACGTAGACAAAGTCGTAGATCCCCTAGCCCGCGGACCGGTGCACTAATTACACCCCCTGCCCTCGTAGCGACTGCCCAAACCAAGGCCGTTCCTCCTTGAGGCGTCCTCGAGTATGTCGCCCCTTGCCCTTCTGGCTCGAGCGTAGTGGTTGCACGCTCGCCCTTAAGTCCGGTGAAGCTGTAAAGGCCTTACGGCCAACAGCATATATCACTCAAACACACACACACCTCTACTCTCATAGTTCGTCTCATACACACTCGCCGGTTACCGAGATTCTTGACTTTAGAAATCATAACATGTAAACCAAAAGTCTCGTTTTTATGAATTTATGTTCAGTATCTACTCTGAGTACTCTGCACTCTCTGCCTACCACGCAAGGGATCTGGCATGATGATATAGATAGATAGAGATGTTCAGTATCGCCAGTTCAGCTACTCCTTCAAATTCCGCAAGGACACGAAACCAAACTTTGTATATACTATTTTAAACACACTAAAAATACCGTGATCTATGATTTATAATATCGCAAACTGTAAATACTGAATGCTATATCCGTTTAAATATTATGAGGGTTACGCACATGTGGTGGCTATCAAATCTTAAATTATAATGTAAATAAACATTAACCTAGCATCTGAGATTATGACGATGGATGATATAAACTGTTGATTTAAATGTACTTTTATGAAATGACTGGTTTTGTGTCCTCGACTTCGTTGACTAGACATAAGCAGTGATAGCCTAGTGGTTAGACCGTTGAATTGCAAAGTCAGAGGTCGGGTTCAAACCCCGGCACGCACCTCTGCCTTTTCCAAAACAAGTGCGTATTAAAAATTAATTATCACTTGCTTTAACGGTGATGGAAAACATCGTGAGGAAACCTGCATGCCTAAGAGTTTCTAAAGGTGTGTGAAGTTCGCCCACCCGCACTGGGCCAGCGTGGTGGACTATGGTCTAAACCCTCTCAGTTTGAGAGGAGGCCCGTGCCCAACGGTGGGACAGTTTCTTAACAGGGTTAATATTAGACAGGAATCTAAAATTTCTTTTTGGATACAAAGTATTCTATGTGTTATTTCAGGTTAGCTGCGGTGTGTGCTTATAAATAGCTGAGCACTTGGTATATTTAGCATATATATTTAGTATTAGTTAACTGTATTTGTGTGTTTATCATGTGTTAGTAACCCATATAAAATAAAAAAATGCAGGTATTAAACTATCTGTGTGCCAAATGTCATCTAAATCCGATCAGCTGTTTTACATGATTAGAAATAAATCTGAAGATACAAACTTCCGCATTTATAATAATATTAGTTTCTGCCCGCTACTATCCAATGGGCACATAACTAAAAATCGGCAAGCAAAATTGCCTCAGCGAGGATGGGACAGGGATATGTTAGAATAGTTGTGGAATAGTTCTTATACCTGGCACAGTTCCAGATTCCAGACTATGACTAAGAATTTTTCGAGAGTATAAGCCATATCTACCTGGCTTAGGACTCGTTACCATTCGCATTATGTGTCACTAGACAAATACGAGTACAACACAACAGGTCTGCTCTCACAAACTGAGGAAAAAAGGTTAGGTTATACTCCGCCACGTGGACTCAATTCGGATTGATGGAGGCGGATTTGTGACTGCTTAAACTTAACAAGCTACCTACTTAGACTTCCAACACGGCTCAAAAATTACCACATGTGGTAACCGGGACTGACGGCTTAAGGTGCTTCCGAAGCGCGAAGATGCTCGAAAATTTAATAATACAACTGACAATCTATCTATCTATCCCTATTTATTTATTTAATACTTTTTGCAAAATTGGAACAAAGTCGGACTTAATGCCTGAGGCATTTTCTACCAGTCTACTTTAGGGTGATGCAAAAACGATTGAAGCAGGTGCAGGATGCAAAAAGTCAGTGGAACAAATAAATATTAGATCATACAAATCAAAAATACATAGACCCTTACTACATTCATACATATATTTGACTAAATATATACATATAACAAATAAATATTTATACTTACACACATAATAAATACATATATTTGACGGACGATTTAGCGCAGTGGTTAAGAGCTTGAGCTGCTCGGCCCACTGTGTCGAATAGTCGCGGGTTCGATTCCCGCACGGGACAATTCTTTGTGTGATCCACAATTATTTGTTCCGGTCTGGGTATGTCTTTGTGAATTTTCATGTTTGTAAACGCACCCACGACACAGGAATAAATCCTAGTGTGGGGCTACGTTTCTAACAACAATATATATAGTTAATCCTCCGTCTCCACGTAGTTTTGAGGCTAGTTCATTTTAATGTTTTATAGTCGTTTCTGATAGGCAATGCTGTATTTAGTTGTATTACACTGAGGGCAATTTTCAATATCCCAAATGGGATATTGAAAATTGCCCTCAGTGTTTTTATTTGGAATCTTTCAAGGATCTCTATGTTGCTGTTGCTCGCTGTACCCTACAGCTGAATACCGTAGGTCCATATAGGTTTTAGGATGGCCTTGTATATGGTTAATTTGCTATTGATGCTCATTTGGGAGTGTCGTCCTAATAGCCAGTACATATTGCGTAGTTATGTATCTAACTGCTTCCACACTAATACAACATTTAACACCGCTTAAAACATGAAAGGTCATAAGATTATCAATACGCCCCCGAGGTTATCCTCTAAATATTATATTTTTACTAACGTAAAACCCCACAAGAACAATAGGCTGGTATTCCCAAAACGTCAACTATAGTTCAATAACATGATAAGCAAATGGTATATATAGAATCGGCACTAATTAAAAACCAGTGTTTCTGTACTGGTCGAACAGTGCCAAACTGCAAAAATGTTCTCGCAAGCAATTTTGTACTTTTTTCTTGTGTTCTTAAACATCGTTTTCAGAGTGTCGTGCCAAGGGGCAAGTTTAGTCTTCGTTATAGATGATACCCGTTCTATGGGAGATGATATCAATCAAATCAGAAACCAAATAGATGCAATCATGGACATTGTGGATGAAGAGCCAGACAAGATTGTCAATGTTGTACTGGTCACGTTTAATGATCCAGGTATGCGTATATACTTTATCACAGTCGAAAGTACGGTGTGGCAGGATTTGGCAAAGGAAAGATCTTCGTATTTATTGACGATTTGGTGCAGTGGCTAAGAGCTTAAGCCGCTCCGCCGACTAGGTCGAATAGTCTCGGGTTCGATTCCCGCACGAGACAAATCATTGTCACCCACAATTATATGTTTTGGTCTGGGTATTTGTGTATGTGAATTTTCATGTTTGTAAATGTACCCACGACACCGGAATAAATCATAGTGTATGGCTATTATATTTATTTTAAAAATAAAAAAATAATGGCGGGGCGTGTCACTCCCCAGTATTGTCGGGGGCTTGTATGATCATAATGATTTTCGTCGTGCGAATTTCCATGTTAAGATTTAGACATGTACGAATATGTCAAATCGTCGTCCAATGTTCTTGAACATTTTTCGTTACGCCAGCTCCATCAGCAATGACTGATGGAATAATGATAAACTTGGACTGTGAGAAGCCGCGATAGCAGTAAGTTAGATGCCTTTGAGATGTGATGTTGGCGAAGGTTGCTCCGTGTACCTTGGACTGCAATGAGAACCAACCAGTCCATACTTAAAGAACTTAAAATCACCACACAGCTCTCCACGATCTGCCGACAAAGAGCCCGCAGCTTCTTCGGACACATTATGCGGTCTTCAAAGCATTGTCTGGAGACGCAGATTATTTTAGGTAAAATGGACGGTAGACGTACTCAGGGAAGGGCACCTGCAAGATGGTCTGACGCAATAAAGAAGGCGGTGGGTGGCAGCATGCATCGGGCGGTACACTCCGCATATGACCGCACCCAATGGAGACTGTTTGTGCGTGGTCGCGATCCCAATGGAGACTGTTTGTGCGTGGTCGCGATCCTCAGCAATGAGGGAACGAGGAAGAAGAGAGTCATCATTAATTTTGGGGACGTTCCCAAAACGAATGATGACTACTAATTAGTTGTAGTAATATATCTTAACAACCTACCATATTTACCTTTTCACAACACTGCATTGTTCTTTACAAAGGCCAAGTATTAATTCAACTATTTATAATCATTGACGTTATTTTCAGATGTAAGGCTTAAAGTAGTGACCAACAATCGTTTAGTATTAAAGGAAGCTTTGTCAAATATAAGGCCTAACAACTTTTTAAACTACGATTGCCCAGAAATGGCACTGTCAGGTGTAAAGGTGGCTCTTCAATCAAGTTTACCCGGTTCCTTGATCTACGTATTCTCTGATGCTTCCGCTAAAGATTACCGGATGAGCGAAGAGATACAGCAATTGTGCCAGGAGAAACATAGTCAGGTGATTAAAAGTTTCAAAACATAAAAACTGTTTCCTGGACGCGTCGGAAGAGCTCCTCAATAAACTCGAACGACTTCAGAATTTATGCATCCGCTTTATTTTTAGGCTCCGAAAATACGATCATGTGTCGGAATTTCGGGCGCGATTGAAGTGGTTGCCTATTCGACGTCGTCGAGATACTCACATTCTTCCACTCCTTTATTCTATTCTCCATAATCCTAATTCACCAACTTATCTAAGGGAACGCTTTGAGTTTCTAGTCCCCAGGGGAAAACCCTGCTGCACATATTCTTCCCTTCTTCTCCGCACTCCCCATCACACTTCTAGCCTTTATAGTGGTTCGTTTACTGTTCGTACAGTGCAGCTTTGGAATTCACTCCCACACACTATACGCGATAGTGTCTCACTAGACGTCTTTAAAAGGAAAATTAAAGAGCATTTCCTTTCATCATGATTTATATGTAAATATGTATGTATTATTATTGATATATATGTATTTTTTATGTATCGATAAATGTGTATATATATATTATTTTGTTAGGTTTGTATGTATATGTTATATTCTGCCCCAGCGCCCGTCCGATCTTCGCGCTATGTGGTCCGCCCATTGCCACTTCAGCTTTCTAATCCTATGGACTATGTCGGTGACCTTGGTTCTTCTACGAATCTCCTCATTCCTGAGTCGAACACGTAGAGAATCGCCATGCATAGGTCTTTCTATAGCTCGCTGAGCAACTCTGAGCTTTTTTATGAGACTTATTGTACAGATACTACAGCTCGCCAAATACTATGATTCTGATACACTTCTTTTGATTTATCTACTTTCATATATCTTCTCATGTGTTTCCGTTAATTTAGAATTGACTCGTTCCAAAGAGACCAAAAATTTAGTCTATATCTTGTTTTCTCTACGTCAACGTCAAAATATGCTTCAAGACCTGACCGCGGGAAGTCTTGAAATTGAACTTTCTCAAATATACATAAAACAATTTACCTTATACTATCCTGTACCTACCAGTGGCTGGGCAACAGCCTATCACATATCACACACATGGTGAGAGAGATAAGGTCCTTTTCCACAACGCCAACCCAGTGAGAATTGGACTCCATAATATAATATGGTTTTAATTAAATGCATGACGATTCAATAATAGACAATATTGCTTAGACGTTGTTGAGAAAGTCGACAAAATTCAAATGAGATATAATCTAAAGTAAAGGATTAAAAAAAAATAAGGACGAAAATAAAATTCATTATTGTAAAAGAATTTCTTTTAGCTACTGTTAAGTCAAGTCTTCGTCTCTACTATGCCATTCGTTGTAATCCTGTGCCAGTTAAGATTTGTCAGCCAACTTAAAAGTGTTATCGCACCACCAAGCTGTTGTCAGGCGTCTAAAACTTCACCCGTACACAAATCACTATACGGCTCGGTCGATCTAAGACGGCTGGATTTGTGGCATTTTCATACTGAGGGTCTCGGTGCTTGGATAGGTTCCACAACAGGTGGCTACAAACCTGCCTACACCAATCCGCACTGGACCCCGTGGTGGAATATGAGCTGATCCCTCTCACTTCGATTTGCTCAGCACTGGAGCAGCACGGCCTGATATTATTTCATTATATTGTAACTGTTTGTGAATTATCTCAGATTTGTTTTTGATTTCAGGTCTCTTTTGTACTGACGGGCGATTGTAATCAACTTCGCAGCAAACGCTTTAAAGTATATAATGATATTGCAAGTGCTTGTTCAGGAATTGCGTTCAGGGTAGAAAAACATGAAGTTGAAACGGTAGGCAATTTTTATCTCCTAAGAAAACATAATTCATGCATATAAGGCAGACGGCTTGATCCAGTGGTTAGTCAGAGCTTTCTGGTATGGGGTTAGGTTAGGTTTCAAAAAACAACATATAGAAAAAAAGAGAAAATGCTCGAGTGGTTCGGGCATATGGAAAGAATGTCGAAAAAAATAAAGACAAAACAGATATACAATGTAAGAGTGGAAGAATCTGAGTAATGAGATAAATATAGAATAACTTATTATGACTAAGTAAGCCGTTTTTTATCAGAAGGTCAAGACAAGAGCCTTCGTATACGGCGAGCGTGTATGAGACGAACTATGAGAATGAAGGAGGCAGGTCTCTAAGGAAAGAACCTGCTGGAACTCTATACTGTTTGTCTTCATGCAAGGGATCTGGCGTGATGATATAGATAGATAGTGACTTAATAGTGCTATGTCCAAATTTTTATCCACATATAGTTTTTTATCTTGATGACTTTATGGTGAAAGAGAGCTTGCTTAATTTTGCAGAAGAGTCAACAATAAAATACCAACACCGGTCAGGTGGTAGAGGTATAATATATTGCCAATGATGTTGAGTGCAAAATGTATTAGGGGGGGGGGGGGGGGTAGGGTTAATATACTGGGATCCGAGTATCTACTCGGAGTCCAGAATGGTCCTGGAGATTTGTATCCAAAATTCATCAGTAGTTACTGAGGTTTTTGGATACAAACCTCATTTTGCCCGATTCAAACTCAGAAACTCGTGATCGCCAACTCAACTTTGCCCCATCAGATCAACGAGGCTGTTAACCATATTCCTAATTGATATTTACTATCTTTTACATGAGTAAATTTTTTAAGATCTTACATAAAGTTCAAACTGATATAAAAAAGGAAACAACTGTACCAACATCAGAGATGCCTACATCTGTTGACAATGAATAGGTAAGAACAGTAAGATCTAATTTTCATAATCATATCTTTATTTATTCATTAATATTACATGGATCTTCAACGAAAGATATACGTAATTACCTACCGCATAAAGATATTTCAGTATTCTAAGTATTCAGTGTTAACAACCAAATCACCATAACATTATTATATATACACCGTCACACAATAACAAGTCAAGAGTCTCTGTAACCGGCAAGCGTGTATGAGACGAACTATGAGAGTAGAGGAAGCCAGAGAGGTATGTAAGGAAGAACCTGTTGGAACTCTGTACTCTTTGTCTACCCCGCAAGGGATCTAGCGTGATGATATATATAGATAGATACACCGTCACGCCTATATTTTCCGAGTGGGTTTGACAGAGCAGTATGTACACCCACTTTTTGCTGACGATATTGGGTCTCAATTATATTGGGAAACTTCAGACTCCGGACTGTAACTGGGAATTTTTCTTTATTATAACAACAATTTATCCGGGCTAGGATTCGAACCGAAGACCTCGTGATTGCCACACGCATTTTGTACCTCTAGACCAACAGTCATTACATTTTGTTTTAGACTAGTTTTGCCCTTCATAACAAAAATTGCTGTAGTCATAGACAAAATTGAGACCATGTCTAAAATAATTAAGTACTTCGTGTATTATAATATAGTCCATAATTTCAGTGAAAATACTGTACCTGTATAATGGAGTGTATACTAAGGCGGGTCAATAAATCCGTGACTTTTTGAATTTCCCGCCTCTTAATTGAAATGGCAACACTGCTCCTGTCAACAGGCAACTATCAGTTGACTCCTGTCAAAATTTGAATAAGCTGCGTCATTTAGTTTGTGTTTGGCAGCCGTTGATAGCAGACTACCGCGCGTTTTGAGAAGAAAATGGAAAAAAGTGAATTTCGTGTGCTCATTAAGCATTATTTTTTGCGGAAAAAAACCATCACTCAAACCAAGGCTAAGCTTGATAAATATTATGGCGACTCTGCACCATCCATTTCCATGGTAAAGAAGTAGTTTACTGAATTTCAATGTGGCCGTACAAGCACGGTAGTTGCCGAACGTTCTGGACGCCCAGTTGAGGTCTCTACATCCGAAACCATTGAAAAAATTCACGATATGGTTTTAGCCGATCAGAGAGTGAAAGTGAGAGAGATTGCGGAAGCCATAGGCATCTCACATGGCTCAGTGGCTTCAATTTTGAATGACCATTTGGGTATGAGGAAGCTTTCCGCAAGATAGGTGCTGTTCCAAAAATGCTGCTTCATCTGCTCGACTCTCTGGTAGCGTTCCAAACGACTGAGGTTAGTGTCGACTGCCTGTGGATGCGGAACAGACATTAGTGGCCGGCCAATTAAAAGGTGAGCAGGAGTTAGGGCTGTAAAATCTAGTGGATCAGAGGACAGCGGGGTAAGTGGTCGAGAATTGAGTACTGCCTCTATTTGAGCTAAACAAGTTGCCATTTCCTCATAAGTAAAATGCGTTAACTGTAAGAGTCCTTTTAAGTGGTGTTTCGTGGAACGAACGGCCGCCTCAGCAATGCCGTTAAAATGGGGAGAATAAGGAGGAGCAAAAGAAAATTCGATTCCTTGCTGAGCGACTTCATGTGACAAATTTGAATGTTGTAGGAATCCTTGCAACTCGTTACAGGTTCCAACGAAGTTGGTACCGTTGTCCGACAGAATGCTTTTGGGCTTGCCACGACGAGCCACGAAGCGATTTAAGGCTGCCATATATCCTTCTTTAGTCAGGTCTGTAACGAGCTCGATATGGACTGCCTTGACTGCAAGGCAAACAAAAATGCATAGGATTTCAAAAGCTTACATCCTCGCCCTTTTCGGTCCGCTATAAACACTGGTCCAGCATAATCAACACTGCAGTTCAGAAAAGGAAATTCCAAACAAGTTCTAGATGTTGGGAGCTGTCCCATAATGGGTTGTATGTTTTGGCATTTATATCTGTAACATTTAATGCATTTCTTTACAATAGCCTTAGATAAATTCCTGCCTCCCAAAGGCCAGTAAGTTTGCCTAATATTAGCCAACAGCAACTGAGGTCCAGCATGTAATAAATTCAGATGCTCTTTCTCGAATAATATTTTAGTGAGATGGTACTTGCTGCACAATAAAATAGGATGTTTGACATTGTAATCATATGGGGAATTATCAAGCCTACCGCCTACACGAATGACTTGTTCAGAGTCTAAAAACGGGCTCAAAGAGGTAAGCCTATTTTTTCGAGGTAATGGTTTCCCTGATTGTAGCAGCTTATACTCATCATGAAACATCTCTTTTTGAGAGTGACGTAATATAAATTTCAATGACTTATTAAGTTCATCATTGCATAAGGAACCCAATCTTTTTTATCTTTGTTACGTAAATTGTACATAAATCTTAGTATACAAGCAGTAACTCTTTGTAAGCGATTTAAATTAGAATATTTATTTATTATAGATTTAATTATATATGATTGGGATTGATAACATGAATTTAAATTATGTAAACAATGATCCGTGGGATGTGCTAATATTACTTCAGGTAGATCCAGTACTGATAGCTACCGTCAAAGTGAGGCAAATCTATTTTAGGTAAGCGTATAAAATTTTTTAATCCACCTGCCTTGCTTTCTGTCGACCCCGCTACAGACCCGTCATCGCTAGCCCGAGCGCTGGCAAGCAGGCAGTGCGCCTGTGCACACAGCGAGTGATATCGCTCTTCGAAAGCGGCTCGTTCTACATAGGCCTCGTCAAGCTTGTCCGAAAGCACTTCGATCTTTAAATTTGCTTAAGCGACCCTCTAGATCGATACGCTGTAACGTTGATAAAGCTTTGCAGCTGGAAAGCACGCCAATAAAAGTATTGAAGTTGGTAAGCTTAGCTTTCATAGCTCCACGCTTTTTAATAAGTGTATCTAAAACAGCCATAGTTAACAAAATTAATCCCACTAGAAGAAATACAAAATAAAAATGCGTATCAAACCCACCCAACATTATTTATCGTGTATGCGGGTGACCTTGAATTCGAATCACCGGCGCGGGCGCAGGGCCGACCGTTAAACAGCTGACTTTTATTATTGCAAAACTTGCAAATACGATAAGCCGTGCGAGCGCAAAAGCATAATAGAAGACTAGATGCGTTTAGATAGTAAATAGCTGCGAATATTACTGGCACTTTGTAATAACTCAAGTTGGAGGTACTGAAAAGAGGAAAAAAAAATGATTGTGAAAGAAAAATAAGTTGCGACATATATTGGAAAGGAAAAATATTGGAACGGACTTACAGTAGTCGTTATCCTTATCCACAAGGCAAATTAAATCCTCCGTCGAAGCGGTGACGCAGTGTAATTCGACGTTAAAACCGGTCGAAAATTCGCCAAGACGTTGTTCTCCAAGACTTCGACGATGTGGACACTTTAAATTACTCGTCTTCTGCTCCGCCAATAACTTTTCACCCTGCCGTAGAAGCGATGACACCGCGAATTCGATGACCGAGTCCAAAGTTCACTAACGGTTACTTGTCACGGTAGGTGCTGCGCTAATCCTTAAAGCGCTTCTCTAGGACCATTTGTTGATGTCCTTATCCACAAGGCAAACTAAATCCTCCGTCGAAGCGGTGACGCAGTGTAATTCGACGTTAAAACCGGTCGAAAATTCACCAAGACGTCGTTCTCCAAGACTTCGACGACCGAAGGACCATTTGTATTATTATAAGCACGCGAGTGCCGCCGCTGGCGTCCGGTGCCGAATTAATCCTCCGTCGAAGCGGTGACGCAGTGTAATTCGACGTTAAAACTGGTCGAAAATTCACCATGACGTCGTTCTCCAAGACTTCGACGACCGAAGCACCATTTGTTGCGAATATTACTGGCAGTCGAAGGACCATTTGTTGGTGATCTAATGATCTATATTTTAGTATATAAATAAGATGTGGACTGTAACTTTAAATAACGTATATTATAAGTAACAATTGGTTGTAACAATGGATTATAACAATAAGCGCGTGAGTGCCGCCGATGGCGTCGGGTGCCGAATTAATCGACTGACTCGCCCGGTGTATGCGCCCCACCGCGCAGCGCCGTGCTGCCCCCGCTCCGCGCCGCTGTTGCGTTGCACGAAGCTCGAACAGGTGCCGCGTTTGCTCACAATCGACCACAAACGCAACCGTGTGACAATTTCGCAGGAATGTTTGGCGTTGTTCAACCGCAATATGGACGAGTTTTTGCACCGTTTTGTAACCGTGGACGAAACGTGGATCCACCACAACACACCGAAGACCAAATAGCAGTCAAAACAGTGGGTTTCTCGGGGTGAATCGGCGCCAAAGAAGGCAAAGGTGGGTTTGTCAACCAATAAAGTCATGGCGACCGTTTTTTGGGATGCACGCGGTATAATCCACATTGACTACCTTCAAAAGGAGAAAACAATCAATGGCGAATATTATACCAACTTATTGGGTCGATTCAATGAGGAATTGAAAAAAAACGACCACATTTGTCCAAGAAAAAAGTTCTTTTCCCAGACAATGCAAGGGTGCACACATGTGCAGTTTCCATGGCAAAAATCCATGAATTGGGCTACGAATTGCTCCCTCATCCGCCCTATTCTCCAGATTTAGCCCCGAGTGACTATTTCTTGTTCCCAAACTTGAAGAAATGGCTCGGCGGAAAGAGATTTGACTCTAACGACGAAATCATCTCACAAACAAATGCCTATTTTGATGACCTCGACAAATCATATTTTCCGGAAGGGATAAAAAAATTGGAGAAACGTTGGACTAAGTGTATAGAACTCAAAGGATACTATGTTGAAATATATTTTTGTTTTTATTTATCTAAAAACCTGTGTTACATTCAAAAAGTCACGGACTTATTGACCCGCCCTCGTATAATGTAAAATTGTTATTTTTTCTTATAGAAATATCATGTTTTTCAGATGGAAGGAGAAAAGTAAACATGTTTGTCTTTACAACACCCAAACAACTGCAGTCAATGGGCCATTATTTGTAATTAAATAAAAAAAATGAAATATTAATTCAATAAATAACTGCATTCCCTTGAAGAATTGAGTTTAATTTATTGATTCCAATTGGAGCTAGTGATAGTAATTTTTCTAATGATTGTTCATCAAAGACCGAAATCTATAGAGGTATGTAAGGAAAGAACCTGTTGGAACTTTGCACTCTCTACCGATCCTGCAAGAGGTTTGGCGTGATAATAGAGAAATAGAAATTATTTATTAATAACTATAACAATAAAAAGTTATCTTTTCTACCGCCGGTTAAGGCCTTTCACATATCGAAGTGTGAAAGAACAGTGCTCAATTGGTGAAGGCAGGTTTACGGCCTGCTGTTGGAATTTCTAATCCGGATCTAATGTCTAAGGTGCCTCCAGAAGTATAGAGACGCTAGAATGTAAAAATGCTACAAATGGTCACCCATCCAGGTCAACTGAACCGAACGCTATGAACACCTAAATCAGGAACATCCCATAACTGATAACTAGACATATTTACGATGCCCACGTTTCTACACTTTTTCTCGAAGACACGGCGTAAAAAAGCGTGTTAATAAGATATATAGTTATCTACATTGAAATAAAAAGTTTGTCTTAGACTGATCTCTCTATACCATCCATCCATCATAATTATGTCTATCTCTTAACGTATGGTGGATTTAATATGGGCACAACTCAAAACCATCATTATTCGAATTAGCACCCCAAGCTCAACATAATAAATCTAAATTCCTGTTCTTGTATTTTGTGTCGTTGTTTTATGCGGCAAACGATACCGATATCATTTCCTCTTTGAATTTTTTATGGAGTGCATCTACTTTTCTCGAACGAAACTATCGCTTAATATTTGAAATAACTGTCAGTTCAAAGTTATGTCCATTACGTCTATTTGGCCATGAATCGCTAATGCAATAGTGACACATTATTGACACAATGAAAGGCATTTCAACCTTGAGAATTTTGCCTTTGGAAATAAAAACCATTTTTACAAGCTGCAATACTTGTTTGTTCAGTTCATTAGCTAACTGAAGAACCACTTCCACTTATAGTACGGAGTTAAAATTTCACATGTTGGTTCAGTTTCGATGACAATGCATTTTTATGGTAAGCATGACCTGATTCTACACCCAAGATTGGCTCCATACAAAGGAACCGCTCAACGACTAATAGCATAGAGACGAAATTTTGATAGGTCGAAAACGGTTTTTACTATTAACTTTATTAAAAGATATTTTATTATCGTTATTATCAAAACTTAAAATGATTTACAATAAATAGTTCACTTAATCTCATTGAAAACGATTACCTCATTAACACATCTCATCACAAAACGGATAAGATTTAAGCGAATACACAAAAAATATATATTTCTGATTCACGCCAAAAGCGCATTCGAAATTAAAATATCGGATATTCGAACGCAAACAATGGCGTCTGTATCCATCAATTTGACTGTATGCGACTGAAAAAAATACATCATTTAAATATTCGGATAATTGTATTGTAATTTTGATGAAATTGCCTCTGAATTATACCGATTTGGTATTGTTATAATGATATGATTGATGGTTACTATATTAATTCTCTTACTTTTATGTTATAAAAGAGAAAATGCTATTCATTCACTGAGTCATCACAGTCTATTATAATTAGGTATTAGGCTACCCGTTCACTGAAGTGTAGTGAGCGGTCGGGCGACTAAGCGGGGCGAGCAATCGGAGCTATGAGGTGAATTCGCTCGCTCGCTTCGCTACGCTTTTTTATGCATGTTAATGAAATGATGGAATAAAACAAAATATGTCTAACATTCACCATTCTTTTAATAAACGTTTACAGCACTTCAAAAAAGCTAGTTAAATACGTTCCAAAGTGGCATAGAGAAAATTACTAGTTCGATGCAGTGTAACAGAGTGTCTCTGAAGACTCAGCACGGAATAATTGACGTCAGTGTAATGATGTTGAATAAGCGTTCTATCACTTTCATGTTTATTTAGTACATTTATAGTGTAAAAAGGATGGCATATCAACTCGGCAACGTCACGCATACGTCAACCTGTTAGAGATTAAGCTCTCCACCCACTGTGTCTATTAGTCGCGAATTCGTTCCCGCATGGGACAAATCTTTGTGTGATCCACAATTATTTGTTCCGGTCTGGGTATTTATGTATGTTAGTTTTCATATTTGTAAATGTACCCGACACAGGAATAAATCCTAGTAACCTCCTAATCCTAGTAGGAGGTACGTTAAAAAAAACAACGGTTCTTTAAAGCTATGTTATTCACAAGATGGCGCTTTTGTAGACCTGGTGACATCGTTTTATACTAGTCTTACTAATATTAAAAAATGTGAATGTTTGTTACTCAATCACACAAAAATTGCCAAACGGATTTCGATGAAATTTGACACACGGATAGAATATTACTTGGATTAACACCACTACTTATCCCCTAAAAATGTTAGATTTCTGTGTAAAGTCGCGGGTAGAAACTAGTTTATCATAAAAACGATGAAAAACTTACCATAAACGGTGGGTCACAGCATGCAAAATGGTTCAGTCTGTGTGGTAAGTAATTTGGTCCATTATAATACCAAGTTTAATAGACACAAACAAGGGATCTAAACATCGTTAGAGCAACAACTCCTTAATTTAGTTACAAACGTAATTAAAGCCATTATCGGCCCAATCCCGCGCAAATTGTCCGTGCTTAATTAATGGCCAGCTGTTTTGTTTGTGGATTTTGTGCTTAAGAAAAACTTACTAAAAAGATGGTAATATTCATTAATAAAGTGATTAGAGATTTATATTACAATATTTACGTTCAAATCCATATTATACGAGAAAAACAAACTAAGTTATCACAGAATTGGTTTTTCATTGTTGATGGCTTAGAGTTCTTTTCAGTCTATGCTCTGTTTCAATACAAAATCACCTGGCAATTTTTATTTGATGCGCTGTGATTGTATTTATATGTATGTAACGTATAAATAACTAGCAGTTTCAATCCACTTCGAACTCGTACGATAACAGCGCCACCTACCGGGTCTATGTTTTATAGCCTATGTTACTTCTGGATACTTGCTTTTTCTTTCGTCTTTATTATATTAGTGTAGATATACGCACAGAGAGCTTATCTCGAAAGGATTGAAGTTAGCGCAACTATAGCGAGTTGATATGCCATCCTTGTCACACTATCAATTTTCTAAATAAAAAAAAAGTAACAGCACGATTACTCGCTAGCGTCACGCTAACCTCATAATTTTCGTGCTAACCCCTCAGAATAGTACAATCTACGTAGTAGGTAAGTAATTTGCTTCTTATAATAAAAGTAACTTAAGCAAAAATTCCTAAGTTCAGAGATGGGCAAAATGTAATCAGATTAATAATTACAATTGCATCTGCAATATTCAATCATAATTCAAGATTAAAAGTGTAATCGTAAACTTCGAAGATTACAAAATGTAATTGTAATAGTTAATCATTAATACACCATCACGCCTATATCCCCCAAGTGGGAGTGGTAAATCATTAATCTGATTACATTTTGCTCATCTCTGATTTAGTTACAAATATAACTACATCCAGCATTATAGACCCAATCCCGCGCAAATCATCCGTGCTTAATTTATGGTCAGCTAGGCCCTTATTCCCTTATGCCAATTAAAGACGTAATGCGGCACTTTACGATAACTTCGTGGTTACGATAGAATTTGGATCCGTGGACCCTTTGGCGTTACAGGAATAACACTTCAAACCAATGGTACCATGTTAACGAATTACTATCTCTTTATTTCGTGACTATTCAAAAATATCCACTGTGTTAGCCTGAGTGGCTAAAATGATTTTGACTTTGAAAAAAACATTGACGGTTTATGTAAACCTAAGTTACATTAATTCCAAGTAGTATTTAACAATTCTTCAAATATAATACGAGTACTCAAAAAGTAAATACCTGTTATCTTGACTTGTTATTTTACAAGTCGTGCACTCTGAAATAACAGTGAAAATTTAACTGTTATTTCTAGACGGAATGAAGAGTGAGTTAATGATTGCTTTCAAAATATTTTATTATTGAGCTTTGAAATAGCAGTGATTTAAAAAAGGGTTGTTTATTATTTACCGTGGTAATTAAAATATACAGTCTCGTTAGCCTATCGAAACACGGTACGACCGGCAAATATGAGGTCTTAAATTCGATACCTGGATCGGACAAAGTCATTTTGATCTATCGATCACCTGCATAGATGGGGTAAGAAGAGGTGTACTTGTACTACGATACTTATATCTTGACGACTACGTTAGGTCTCACTGAAATGGGGGTAAGCCTATAGCCATCACTTCGGGTACAATATTTAAAGGAAAAACCTAATAGAAAATATTATTTTTGATAGAAAATGCCTAAAAATAGTAGTTGTTGGACTAGTGGTGAATGGCTACAGCGCTCACAGGATTTTCTATCATAATAATAATCTTAGCCCTGTCCCACCGTTAGGCACGGACCTCCTCTCCAATTGAGAAGGTTTAGGCCATAGTTCACCACGCTGGCCCAGTGCGGGTTGGCGAACTTCACACACCTTCGAGAAACTCTTAGGCATGCAGATTTCCTCACGATGTTTTTCTTCACCGTCAAAGCAAGTGATAGTAAATTTTTTATAGTAAACAGACGTGCGTACCGGGGTTTGAACTCGAGACCTCTGACTTTGCAGTCTAACTACTAGGAATTTTCTATCAAAAATACTATTTTCTAATAAGTTTTTCCATTAAAAATTATATACGGAGTGATGGCTACAGGCTTACCCTTATTAGATTGAGACCATACGTAGTCGTCAAGATATGGGTATTGTAGTACAACGTTCATCTCTGCCACCCCTACCTATGCGTGCAATCGATAGATCAAAATGATTTTGTGGGACCCCTGAATCGAACTCAGAACTTCATATGTACCGGTCGTACCGTGTTTCGATAGGCTAACAAGACTGTATATTTTAATAACCACGGTAAAGAATAAACAACCCTTTTTTAAATCATGGGTATTTCAAAGGAAAATAATAAAATACTTTGAGAGCAATCATTAATTTACTCTTCTGTCTGTCTAAAAATAACAGTTAAATGTTCACTGTTATTTCAGAGTGCACGGCTTGTAAAATAACAAGTCAAGATAACAGGTATTTATTTTTTGAGTACTTGTACTATATTTGAGGAATTGTTAAATACTACGTGTATGTAATTAATGTAACTTATATTCACATAAACCATTAATGTTATTTTTCAAAGTCAAAAACATTGTAGCCACTCAGGCTAACACAGTAGATACTTATGAATAGTCAAGAAAGAAAAAAAATAGATGTTAGTGTTAAGTAATGAATGAGAAGAAAGAATGTTAATTCTACCATTGATTTGAAGTGTTGTATTCCTATAAAGTCTAAGGAATAGAAATCCACGGATCCGATTTTTGTCTAAATAGAATTTTTACTCAAAATCCGTTAAAATTTCATGAATTCAACAAATAAGCCTGCAAATGATCAACTTAATTAACAAAAACATGAAATTTGTCAAAAATATTTAACCGTTACGGACGGCCAAAGAACACATCGTGAATCTTTATGTCCAAGAGGATCTAAAAAAAATGATGCTATAGAATGTTAGCCCCAGTTCTCCTTGAAGACTCCTTGAAAGAAGAAAAAATATTTAAAATGATGACTCCGAGAGAGGAGATGGACCCCCCCACTAGACATCTAGATATCGCCTCTGTCACATTGGAACCAAAAATACTTCCACAAAATATGATATGTAAATCTCTGACGAACCCTTCAGGGAAAACGGGTAATTTATATTTTTAATTACCAGCCATAATAAAATCTTGTTTTAAATGTTGATTGATGCGTAGTAGTGACACAACAGACTGTTAAATCGGTTCCGGTAAAGCGTTAACCGCGCCAAATTGACTGACATGACTATTATTTTAACAGGATTCCACTGCAGTTTGTACGTGTTTGTAAATATATCAACAAACACCGTCACGCCTATATTCCCGAAGCGGGGGTGGCAGAGATGTACTGTATTCACCTACTTTTCGCCGACGATATTAGCTCCCATGTAATAGGGGGTGAGCCTATTGCTATTGTGTCTGCTAGAATGCCAGACCCTGAACTGATACTGGAAATTTTTCAAACGTAAAATTAAACTTTATAAACCCATGCCCTCGTGATCGCTAGCACATAATTCGTCGCTAGACCATCGAGGAAGTCTAAAGTCAACGTATTTTTGTAGAAAAATATATTTGTCCAAAGAAAAGCTTTCACGCCTACATTCCTCAAGAATCTTTTGTCTCAAAACGGTACTTTAGCAAAACCACCTTTTATCAAAACGACCTTCTAGGAAGCAAATAGTCCTATAAGCAACTGGACCTAATAGCATATGGTAAAGAAGGTGGCAGAAAAGTACTGTATACGTCCACATATCACCGAGAACGTTAAGTACCATTATGATAGGGGCTATCCCGCCATTACATCCGGCATAATTTCAGACTCCGGCTTTCTATTGATGATTTTTCGAAAGACAAAATGATTACTAACGATATGTTGGAACAAGTTAGAGTTTGTTTATCTTGGATGCGCCTTCTGTAAGGATGGGAAATACACTGCTGAAATGAAAGCAGGATAAATACGGTCGAATTGCGAGCTCTACGGAAAATGTACGGAGCCAGAGCATATTCGCAACAGCGTAGTAAGGAAGGGTGTAGGTATGAAAGATAGTATCATTGTAAAGATAAGAAAGGGTATGCTCCGTTAGTTCGGCACAAAACCGGCTGTCAAAACGGTCTTTCGGAGGCCTTTGTTCTGCAGTGGACGGTTTTCGACTGGAGAAAGATAAACTTTAACCGGATATATATAGCTCTCGAAAATTGACAAAATTATCTGTCTTTATCATCACGCCAGATCACTTGCGGGGTAGGCAGAGAGTATAGAGTTTCAATAGGTTCTTTCTTGACAGACCGATTTGGCTTCCTCCACTCTCAAAGTACGTCTCGTGACCACTCGCCGGTCACAGAGACTCTTAACTTGCCCTTCACGGAGACTCTTGATTTGCCCTTCAGATAAGAGACGGTCTATTTGAACTTGAACAAATAGTGTAACCCTTTATCGTTACCTACATCCTTCTACTTTCACAATGTATATCTGTTTTGTCATTCTTTGTTTCGAAACTTTTTGTATATGCGTGTCAAAATTAGAGCCAATAAAATTCAGTACAGACCTAAAGCATTTATCCTTCAACGCTTTTAAGGACTACTAATTTAATTCTACACGCAAAAATCCAATATAAATCAATGTTGATCGCCGTTTATAGGAGTTCAACTGAGGGCTTAGCATGAATAGATTGTTTTTAATGTAACTCTATCGAGTATATATGTCATCTTTATCACACTACACATTTAGTAAATGAAGGTGAGCGGGACAGCACGCTTTCTTAACAACGTTACGACAACATGTTATGGTTATAGCCTTCCTTCAATGTTAGGTAATGTAACAAAGGCTAGTCTATTTATTGCCTTTATAATAATACAGTACCATAATACCAGACTCCGGACCGATACTAGAATTTTTTCTATAGAAAAATACATCCGCTACTAAACCAACGAGGCAGTTTTATCATATAATGTTCACCTCCGTCGAATTCCAACTAAATCCGTTTTGTCATGATTAGCCATTAGCATGGTAGCGGAAGGACGCAAAATCGCGTTACATTGCTCTGACAGCAGGCAAGTAACAACATAGTAATACTTCTGTATCCAATGTTAATAAACGTTAAATCTCGGAGCGTTCTTAGCCGACCTTTGCCCCGGGGTATGTGGATTTAATTAGCATAAACTCGCCCCAACTCCGGGTTTTGATATAAATGTTAACTGGTGGTCTTTGTGCTGAGGCTAACGAGGCCGTTAGTCAGTTGCTTTCTTTAATTGTAATATAATTTGTGTTTATTTTGGTGATGTGGTGTTGAAATGATATACGCTGTTGGCCGCGGGGCCATTACAGCTTTACCGGACAAGATGGAAAGTGTTTAACCACTAGTTTAGCCAGAAGGGCAAGTGGGCAACTAGCTCAAGGGCGCCTCAAGGAGGAACCGCCTCGGCTTGGGTCCTTGTAGCTTGCGGTTGGCTCCGTCGGTCAGAAATAGGTGACATTTTGTGGCATTTTTATATTCGGACGACTATGTTTCGGAAGCACGTTAAGCTGTAGGTCCCGGTTACTACTGAAAGTGGGAGTCTTTAAGCCAAGTTAGACGACTTATAGGCTTCATAAGTTCCAAAAGCAGATGGCTATCAAACTGCTTACATCAAGCCGCGCTGGATCTGCGTGTATGGCCTAATGACTCTCATCTCCTACAACAGATAACATAAAGATAAGGTAATGTTACATGAAAATATACAACCCATCAGGTAAAACTGTCATTATTCCAATCTCATTTCTAACCTTAGCCAACACACGTACGCAAAAGAGAGACGCACAAAGAGGGTTTTATGAGTTCGTGTGCATCTGTGTGCTTGTCTCTGACATCGCAACTTCGAAACGGGTAAACCGATTTTGATTTGGTTTATTGTTTGAAAAGTGACTTGATCGAGAGTGTTTCAGCTTTACAGCTATGATTTATTTGATTCAGAGGTTTTTTATTTTTTTTGTCAAGCTATCGACTGCCTCGTTGGTCTAGTGGCGAATAGTTCAGGCAAAAATGTAATATTTTAATAGAAAAACATTCAGTATCAATCCAGTCTGGCATTGTGCCCGGAACAATAGCTTCGCTCCCCATTACATGGGGCCAAACATCGTTGGCGACACGTGGATGAACACAGTACACCTCTGCCAATCCCGCTTGGGAAATATAGGTGAATCAGTGTTTAATTTATGTGTTTTTTTTTTATATAATAAATACCTTTAGGAAGAGCTAACATAACAGTAAAGTAACGTGGCATAAAACTATTTTACAATTTAGGTAAAACTTATTATTCCAATCCCATTTCTAACCTGAACCAGTAAGTATATGTACCCAAAAACTATTAACAGAAAGTGTTCTTTCCATTTTAAAGTACGTCGTTACGGTTTATAAAATGCTCGCCGTAATCCGGCCAATCTTGTATAATGATTATCTCTTGAGTACTCCGGACCGATATCGTTGGGACGTGACGCTTTCAGAAAACCCGAGCTGTTACAGTCCTACGCCACACTTCAGGCATAAAAGAGATCCTATCATTTTAATGCTATCGATGTAATGTTATAAATAAAAAAAACGTAGACCCATACTTGGAATTATTTATAAGAAAGGGTATTACATAATTTCGTATTATCTTGACGATAAAACAGATTAGGTTTGAGCAGCTCAAAATTGAACAATCAGCAAAATTGAACAATACTTATTAATACAATTTTGAAAAAAAAGGGTCTCAGAAAGGCCCAACAAATTAACTTAAGAGATTAGCCTAGACTAGCGTTTGTAAGTGCTTATGTATTGGCCTAAACAAATAAATAATTTTTGACTTTGACTTTTGACTTTAGTCAAAGTTTAAGTCAAAAATCATCACTGAGAAGATCCGGCGAGAAACACAGCGGGCTAGTCTTTTAATTTAATTTGCTTGGCTTTTCTGATAACCATTTTTTTTTGTTTTTCAAAATTGTATTTATTATACATCTTTGCTTAATGTTGCTGATTGAGGAGTTGCTCAAACCCAATCTGTTTTATCGTCGAGATAACCCAAAATTTTGTAATACCTTTTCTTACAGAGTCTAGTTTTAATTGCCTTTTATTATGATAGGCATGTTTCGGATATCTATGGGTAATTTGTTGTAGAAGCGTATACATTTCCCCATGAAAGACTTACTAATTCTGTGTAGACGAGTGGAATGTATAATAAGATCATCTTTGTTCCGTGTATTTACATAATGAATGACACTATATTTTTCAAAATTACTGATATTTTTTTAATATATAGAAGATTTCCATTTATAAATCGTGATGCAACAGTTAGAATATTTATAACTCTAAATTTTTCCTTAAGAGAAACTCTCGGGGCAAAATTGCAAATTGCTCGAACAGCCCCTTTCTGGAGAACAAAGATGGTATTTAGTTCTGCAGAGCATCCCAAAAGTAGTATAACCTATGATATAATACTATGAAAATAAGCGAAATAAACAAGTCTAGCTGTTTTAATATTAGTTAGTAATCTTCATTTTCTTTACTTCATATTATTTGTTTTGAAGCAATGCACAACCATTGACAGTGCACTGTTCATATTGTCATAATTAAGCAGCTGTTTTTTTAATTTTGCATAAAACTGATGTATTATCCGCGAACAGCACAATGTCCTGATAATCCCCTACATAGTAGGGTAAATCATTTATATATATATGAGGAATAGAAATGGACCGAGAATCAAACCCTGGGGCACGCCCATTGTGACGTTAGAACCGGGAGATCGCTTCCCATTAAAATCGACCTTTTGAATTCTATTACAGAGATAAGATGTCAAGAGGTCGAGAGCCCTGTTCCTAATTCCATAATGGTATAATTTCCTGAGGAGAATTTCATGATGCACCCAGAAGCCTTAGATAAGTCGCAGAATACACCTAAAGCATCCTGCGAGTTCTCCCAGGACATAAAGATATTCCTCATTAATTCAACACCTGCATCAGTAATTGAGCGATTCTTAGTGAATCCAAACTGGTTTTTGTGAAATAGTTTATGACTACTAAAGTGCCTTATCAACTGATTTATGATATTTTTTTCAAATATTTTACTAAACGTGGGTAGCACAGAAATAGGCCGAAAGTTATTTGGATCCGATGTACTACCCGATTTAAACAAAGGAATCACTCTACTAAGTTTCATTAGATCAGGAAATACACCACTAGCAACACAACCGTTAAACACAGATTCCAAGTGGGGGGCAATAATATGGATTACAGAACTAACTGTCTTTACAGACATCCCCATATATCCGCCGTGTTTTTAATATTAAAAGTATTTATTATATCTTTCCCACTGAAAACCAAAAATTAAAGGATGCGCCGCATTCTGATACACTTTGTTTAAGAAGCGACTCAGCCAAAGAACAAGACGACGTCAGAGTTTTAGTAGTTAAAAAAGGAATATAAGTAAAATATTTTGAAACTCAGACGCTACTTCCTGATCCGCTCTCACATTTTTAGCACCAATTTTCAAATTGAAGTCTCTATTTCGCACTGTTGTCCTACCGGTTTCACTATTAATAACGTTCCAAGTCATTTTGAAGACATTACCGGATTGTTTAATTATATTTCTTAAATAGATAGACATAGCACTGGGACAGACGCCTACAATCATCCACATAGGGCATATTAAAACTAAATTAATATTCGTATTATATTGTCTCCTTCTTAATCTTAAATAATTTCTCACGCGTGATTATATCCTAATTTTTATAACTTTATTCCATATTTCCGTAAGGTGAGGGCCTGGTGATCTGTAATACAGGTTAACCCCTATAATAGACACCAGCTTCTCACAAACACCTGACAAAATTGTTCACTTAAATTAGTTAAGTTTCTATTATAAGTTTTGTTTTGAGGAGAAATAAATAAATTTATTATTATTATTTTATTAAACATTCAGGCCGCTCTCTTATCTCGCACCAGATCTTGTAGCGAGAGAAGATCCGGGCCGATATCGGAACAAGATGGAGCTTTCCAATTTAGCTCACCACATTTACGTCATAGATATCTGGGCATACATTGGAACTAATTTTACGGACTTCATTGCGGTTTATTTTTTATTCTTCTTAGCGTGTTTGACGACAAACATATTTTAATAATATGACAGCAGTAATCAAGAGCCACATCCCTCTATGAGATGCAAATCAAATCATTTATTTGCGGAAATGGTTTTAAGTACATGATGATATGTTATATGCAGGGGTATTTGAATATTCCTCGATTCACAATCAAGCAAAAGCTTAATCGTGAATGTGGTCTCTCTTATATCAGGCAAACAAGACCTAAAACACTATCGGTCAACGAAGTTTGCAATCCCTGAATATGTTTTTAATCGCACGAGCCATAACATCAGGTTTGGTAGACCAAAACCGAGCATAAAACTGCAAGACCTCAAGACACCGTGAGCCATTTTGCGTCATTGTTATATGAACGAGATTAAAGGTTTAATAATACTAAAATAAATAAAATATGTATTGGTATAAGTAGAATTCGCCGGTTACGGAGACTCTTATATCTTATTACTCTTATACATTATAGAACCAATTATGTTGTCTTCCATAATTTTTTAACATTCAAACAAACCCGTATCGAACAAAATGCTTAGTAGCTTCAGAATAATTAAAAAAAAATAGTTAATAAGTATGCTAAATTAGACAAATTTCATAACCATTTTACAACGAAGATTTTTTCCTAATATAACGAAATAAAATTCTATTTCATCTCCTTTCTATCCCAAATTCCTTATTGAATTTATGCGGAATCGTAAAATACGAATAAAATATGCTTTCAAACGAGAGCTTAGCACGAAATAATTGAAATCAGCGTAACATTCTCGAGTCAGAGTGCTGTCACATTTGTCTTTATTTCATAAATTTTAAGAGTGAAAAGGACGGCATATCAACTCCATGGGCTTACGATAACGACAATCTGCTCGTGCTAAGCCCTCAGAGGTATCGAAATCTTGTGCATTTTTTTATACTGGTTGGGGGCGCGGCCATCGCTTTGGGTAAAATCAATAGAATATTTTTGGGACGTCAGGGTAGGGGTTCATTTAGACTGATCTGATATTATAGTTAATTTCTAAGGCTGTAATTGTACCTTCTATTAAAAGTCGCAGTCGCAGTCGCAGATAGTATAGGCGTCTTGATAAATTCCAACAGCAGGCGGTCGCAAACTTGGCTCCAACTATCTGAAATGTATGCATATGACTTAATCTCTGTAAAGAGATTTATGAGAGAAGGCCTTTACTCAGAATACCCTTATTTATTTTAAACGGTTATAAAATAAAAAAAATAGTATTAGCCCTGTTAAGAATCTGACCCACTGGGCACGGGCCTCCTCTTAAACTGAGAGGGTTTAGGCCATAGTCCACCACGCTGGCCTAGTGCGGTTTGGCGAACTTCACATACCTTCGAGATACTTCGGAAAACATCGTGAGGAAACCTGCATGCTTAGGCATGCAGGTTTCCTCACGATGTTTTCCGTCACCGTTAAAACAAGTAATAATTAATTTTTAATACGTTCGAAAAGACAGAGGTGCGTGCCTGGGTTTGAACCCGAGACCTCTGACTTTGCAGTCCAACGGTCTAACCACTAGGCTATCACTGCTTTTAAACGGTTAGTTTGGTTTTAATGCACTATGGTACTTGGTTTTATTATTCTAATGAAAGTTTTAATGAAATATTATTAACATTTACACTCTGCCCAGTTACGTACCCACTACACGAGTGGGTTCAATGAAAACGAGGTATAAGCCAAGCTTGGAACTCGAATAAATTTACCCCAACCACATAATAGTTTCGCTGTTTAGATACATAATGTAAATCCCAAAGCGCACATATATTAGCATATTTATATTGTGCTGAATCTCAGCCATTAGCCGGCCAAACCGACCTCAGTCAGATATTAAAATCTCAAGGGAAATCAAAACGCATTGAACACCGCAGTCAATTTATGTCTTACGAGGGATTTCTTTCATTATTATCAAGTTAATTGTCCAGTTGGTTGTAAAAGTTCCGATGCATAGTAACGTTTCTCAAATGGTGAAAATAATTTTATTATTTCTTTACTACACCCTCACGCCTATACTCCCCAAACAGGGCTGGCTATATTGTGTACACTTTTATAGCGATGAGCTTATTGTCATTATACCTGGTACAATGTCAGACTTCGGACTGATATTGCAAATCTTTCTATCGAAAAATTACTTTTTGTCCGACCTAGGATTTGAACCCAGGACCTCGTATTCGCTACGTGCATTATTCGCCACTAGATTATAGAGGTAGACCTCTTTCAAAACATTTCCTTAAGAAATCAAAATCATATCCTTTTTTATTTATGTAAACCAAAAAGTACGAATTACTTGCGTACGATGCTTATTTAAAGCGATCGGAGAGCTTAGCACGATAATATTGACGTTAGCTTGACACTAGCAAGTTGATGTACCATCCTTGTCACGCTACAAATTAACTAAATTAACATGCACGTGACAGCTCGATTACTTGCTAACGTCAAAGTTTTAGTGCTGAGTCAAACGGACGGGAAGCAACACAGAGGTATTTCCATTTTTCTTTGTATTCAGAATCACTGTTCGATGTTTAATGCAAATACATTAAACAAAACTTGAGGGTAGTTGAAGTGATAGTATCTTTGTTTCGTAGCTCTGTTTTAATTTAAATTAAAAATATATTTTACTTACATTTTATCTTCCTTATGAACTTTATTTATCTTTTATATCCTCTATAACACTCACTTTCACCATCTGCTTTTAAACTCATCTGTATTTTTTCACAAAATGGATCTTTACACTAAATTATCCAACTTCATGGAAGATCTTTCGGCTGCATTCTCTGCACGGATGGACCACTATGAAGAGGAATTAAAAGGAGCTGGCGGCATCGAGGCTTCCCATAAATCGATAGCAAATCTGTCTAAGGATTTTATGGAATTCAAATGCTTGATGTGGAAGTCAGTTACATCTTTAAAAAATCAAATGGAGCTGTTGGTGTTGGGCTTGGACCGTCACGAAATGGCTTCTCGAAGTAAGGTGCTCCTTTTCCATGGTCTTCCAGAGAAGAAGGATGAAGATTGCACTTCCTTGGTAGTCCAGACGCTAAGTACAAAATGTGGAATTGCCAGCATCACTGCCAACGACATAGTGACTTGTCACTGCTTAGGAGTGGCCGCAGGAAAGGTACGCTCCCTCCTTGTAAGGTTCCAGAGGTGCGATCTGCGTGGTGAGGTGTGGCGACAGGAAGACTGAATTGAAGAGCACTAGGCTTACGGTCTCAGAATTTTTGACCAAGCCCAGGCACGACACATTCCTGAATGCGCGTAGGCACTTTGGTGTGAGGCAGTGCTGGACGTCCGAGGGGAAGATAGTGATTCTGCTTCCAAACAAAGCCCGACGCAAAATAGAATCCGCAGCTGAACTGCGACAACTCATTGGCCAATTCCCGGTGGCGGCGTCGACGTCAGAGGTGGCTGCGGATTCCAACAATATCGCGTCTGGCTCTGGTGCATCGTGTCCGAAGCCAGTCGACAAAAGATCGCGCAAACCGGTCAAGTAGCTTTAGGTACTATTCTATTATTAGAATAATTTATCTTTTCTAATCTTCTTTACTTAAATACTAATCTTCTTTTCTTAAATAATTATGTTCAATGGTCTAATTCTTCTTTCCTAACATTAAATATTTATTTTCAATCAGTACATACTAACTAAACTTTGTTTAATTTAAAATGTCATTAACTGTGTTCGTTCGGAAATGTTGTGCCTACTGTTGTTTTGTGATCGGATAGTTTAAACTTAAGATATCTGGATAGAAGTCCTTTAATCATTTTGTAGAAAACTGGCGAGTGTATAGAGGATTCATAGTCACTCATTTATTCATAGTTTAGTACATTTATACTCGTTTATTCATATTTATCTTAATATTATATATTTTATGGTTGATTTGTCGGATGATAGTTTTATATCTTGCTCTTCCTCCTTGGCATCGGATGACAGCTACGCATCCGCATTTAATGATGATTCCGTTCACCTGGGCGATCAGCTTCTTTCCACTTTTTTCTCATGTAAAAACGTGTTCAATGTAGTTCATATAAAAAAAGCTCAAAGCATTCCTGCCCATCATCCCGATTTATTATCTTCTTTTGACCCTGAACTTATACACGCTGTCTTTGTTTCTGAAACTTTTCTCAAACCCGCTGTTCCTTCCATACAATATTCTCGTCCTGGGTACAAACTTGTGCGCAATGACAGAATGGGCAAGGGAGGTGGGGGGGTTGCGATTTATCTTCGTGGAGATATTGCCTACAAGGTGGTTGATCAGTCTCCAAGTATGTACTCAAATTTTGCAGAACACCTTTTTATAGAAATTATGTTTAACCACACGAAGACTCTTTTAGGTGTCTACTATAGTCCATCTTGTCATATTGATTACGATTTTCTTTCTTTTGAAACCATACTCGAATATTTTTCATCAATATATGACAACACTATTATCCTCGGAGACATCAACACTTGTCTGCCTAAGGGTGATATCCGCAGCCGTAAACTCAAATCTCTTGTCTCTTCTGTAAACATGCATATTCTTCCTCTTCATGCTACTCACCATTCACCCCACTGTTCTCCTTCACTTCTAGATTTAATCCTAGTATCCAACCCAAGTAAAGTAGCTCTACACGGGCAACTTCCAGCTTCCTTTTCTTATCACGATCTAGTTTTCCTCTCGTATAAAATTCGAACACCTAAACGCAAATCTAAGATCCTTTTTCTTCGTAGTTTTAAAACTATTGATCTGGATCGTTTGAGACCTTGAAAGATTAAAGGTTGAAAAGTTGCAAGATGAGAGCGTGAGGAGAATGTATGAAGACAGAGTCCGGGACAAGCTTTTGACAGCAGGCTCTTCGGACTCAAATGTAGATGAATGCTGGAATGGCCTGAAAGAGAGTTTGGTGGAATCCGCGAAAGAAGTATGTGGTTGCTCAAAGAAGCATATTACAGCAAAAGGTGATGCATGGTGGGATGCGGAGTTGCAAAGCTCCGTAGAAAGTAAGAAGAAAGCGTGGCAGGACTATGTATCTTCTTTGATCCTGAATGCCAGTATGACAGAGATGAGGAAAGAAATATACCGGCAATGCAAGAATGCCACTAAAACTTTAGTAAAAGAAAAGCGTGAAAGAGCCAGTATGATTGAGGAGGAGAGGCTGGCGAAGAACTTCGAGAACAACACCAAACTCTTTTGGAGCAAGGTGAGAAAGGCGATAGGAAGTATGAAAAACGGTAAAGCTGCGGGAGTAGACATGATATCTGCCGACATGATCAAATATGGTGGAACTTGCGTCCGGGACGCTTTCCGGGCCCTTGCAAACCTTTGCTGGAGGACCGGTAGAGTCCCTACAGATTGGCGCCGCGCAGTCATAGTACCCTTGTATAAAGGCAAGGGTTCACAATATGACTGCGCCAATTACAGAGCCATCAGTTTGATCAGCTTGGCAGCCAAGGTGTACGGTAAAATTATTGAACGGAGAATGCGCGTGAAGTCCGATGGAATGTTGTGCGAGGCACAAGGGGGTTTCAGGTCTGGAAGAGAATGTTCGGATCAAGTCTTCTCACTCCGCAACATCGTAGAGAAGCATCTGGCAGTGGGGCGGAAGGTTTTCTGCGGTTTTGTAGATCTGGAGAAGGCATTTGACAGAGTTGTGCTAAAGAGACTTTGGGACATTTTGCCAGAGTATGGTATAGATGGCACTCTGTTGCGAGCCGTCCAGTCCACTTATGAGGACTGCAAGGCATGCGTACGGGTGGGTGGTAACAGGTCACCCTGGTTTGACATTAAAATCGGCGTCAAGCAGGGTTGCGTGTTGTCCGCTAGACTGTTTATAATATATCTGGACAAAAGTCTTCAAAGACTGAAAGCGATGAATGAAGGTGTACAAATGGGTAACTTAGTGGTAAACCATCTACTTTATGCAGATGACGCGGTTTTAATAGCGCCAACAGCCACTGATCTGCACACACTAGTCACAGTTATGAAAGACGACTGCATGATCAATGGCTTACACTTGAATGTTAAGAAAACCAAGATTATGGTTTTTGAAAGGAAAGAAACCAGAACGAATGTAAGGATTGTGGCTGGTAACGATGTGCTGGAGCAAGTGAATGAGTTTGTATATCTTGGATGCGCCTTCAGTAAGGATGGGAAATACACCGCTGACATAGAGAGAACTTCGTCAGAGAACCAAGGTTACCGACATAGCTCAGCGAATTAGCAAGCTGAAGTGGCAGTGGGCAGGTCACATATGCCGCAGAACCGATGGCCGTTGGGGCAGACTGGTTCTTGAGTGGAGACCGCGTGTCGGCAAACGTAGTGTAGGGCGCCCTGTAGCTAGGTGGGGCGACGATATTCGTAAGGCAGCGGGCAGGGATTGGAGAAGGAGAGCTGAAGATCGAGCTCAGTGGCGTGCCATGGGAGAGGCCTACGTCCAGCAGTGGACTGACACGGGCTGATGATGATGATGATGATGATGATGATAGAGAGAAGAGTGAGTGCAGGGAACAGAGTGAATGGTGCGATGGGAAAGCTACTCGGGAGCCGGCACTTAAGCCATAAGGCGCAGCTGGCCATACATAACGGAGTTCTTGTCCCAACGCTGTTATATGGTAGCGAGAGCTGGGTATGTAAGAAGGAGAAAGAAAGTAGGATAAATGCGGTAGAAATGCGAGCTCTGCGGAAGATGTGCGGAGTGAAGGTGATCGACCGCATTAGCAACAGCATAGTAAGACAGCGAGTAGGTATGAAAGATAGTATCGGTATAAAGATGAGAAAGGGCATGCTCCGTTGGTTCGGGCATATAGAAAGAATGCCAGAGGAAAGAATGACAAAACAGATATACAATGCAAAAGTGGAAGGATGCAGGTACCGGGGAAGACCTAGACTATCTTACCACGCCCAAATAAACCGAGTCTTATCTGATGGAAAAGTCAAGAGTCTCCGTAACCGGCGAGCGTGTATGAGACGAACTATGAGAGTCGAGGAAGCCAGAGAGGTATGTAAGGAAAGAACCTGTTGGAACTCTGTACTCTCTGCCTACCCTGCAAGGGATCTGGCGTGAGGTTATAGATAGATAGATAGATCGTTTGAGAGAGGACGCGGGTAATATTGACTGGTCTCCTGTTTACAATAGCGAGGACTTGGACACTAAAGTGGCCGCCTTTAATAAACTACTGTTAGACCTTTTAGATGTGCATGCTCCTATAAAAAAGGTTAAAGTTAAATATTCTCCTGCACCATGGCTGTCCGACACTATCAAAACACAAATATCTAAACGGGACAAAGCTAAAAGGCGGTACATTAAGTTCCCTACGGAAGAGAACTGGTCTCTATATAAAAAACTACGAAATCGCTGCAGTCGTATGTGTAGGGATGCGAAAAGACGCCACATACACAATTCTAAATTTCAACACGGCTCAGGCATGGCAATTCCTTGAGTCTCTAGGTATCGGGAATTCTACCAACGATACCAACCTAGATATCGACCTCAACACTATTAATGTGCACTTTTCAAAATCTCCTGTCACTTTAGAAAATGACAAAAAGTTCTACTCTTCACAACCTTTCTTGCCAACCTTTGCCTGCATGTCCTCAATTTTCTTTTCGGCAAGTCACAGAGGAAGAAATAAAAAAATCTATACTATTAATTACTACAAAAGCTGTCGGTGAGGATGGCCTTCAAATTCAAATGTTGCGCCCCCTCGTGGATGAACTTATTTATGTTATTACGTTCATTATTAATTACTCACTTGGTTCTAGCTTCTTTCCTTCAGCCTGGAAGAAGGCTTATGTTATACCGTTTCCTAAGGTTTCAAACCCCTCATCTGTCTCACAATTCTGTCCAATATCCATACTTCCTATCTTGTCTAAAGTTCTTGCAGGTGTTGTCCAGAAACAACTATCTTTCTTTCTTTCCTCTAATAGCCTGCTTAGTCCTTACCAATCTGGTTTTCGTACTGGCCATAGTACAGTAACTGCACTGGTCAAGATTACTGACGATTTACGATTGGCCATGGAAAACAAACAACTTACAGTTCTGGTTCTACTGGACTTTAGCAGTGCCTTCAATACTGTCGAGTTCGACCTTCTTCTGGGAGTCCTTTCCTCACTTAACGTATCTTCCTCTGTAACTGCCTGGTTTAATTCATATCTTCGCGGTCGCTCGCAGTCGGTCCGCTCTAATGAGGCCTCTTCAGGATGGTGTGACCTTTCTGCGGGTGTACCGCAGGGTGGCGTACTCTCTCCTCTTCTCTTCTCGGTATTTATCGACGCGATCACTAAAGTTATAGCATCACAGTATCATCTCTACGCAGATGACTTGCAGCTTTATCGTCATTTTAAGGTCGAAGAACTGTCAGTGGCAATTGGGGCCATCAATAATGATCTTGAAAATATCAATCAGTGGGCTAGAAGTTTTGGACTTTTAGTCAATCCTATTAAACCGCAAGAGCTCATTATTGGTGGCAGGCATTTCTACAATCTCCTGGACCATCAGTCTCTCCCCCCAATTGTCTATGACTCTGTGCCTATACCCTGTACCACCAGTGCGAAGAATTTAGGCGTGTATTTAGACTGCAATCTATCCTGGAGCACTCACATTGCGGAAGTCAGCAGGAGAGTCATTTCTCGTTTCAATCTCTCAAACGTCTCCAAAAGTTCCTACCCTATCAAACTAGAACAATTCTTGCTCAGTCCTTACTTCTATCCCTTTTGGATTATGCCGATGTTTGTTTTCTTGACGCTACAGAGGAACTTGTCAATAAACTCGAACGCCTACAGAATTTGTGTATCCGCTTCATTTTTGGCCTGCGCAAATTTGATCATGTTTCCGAGTACCGAATGAAACTGAAGTGGCTACCTATTCGGCGACGTCGGGATTTACACATTCTCACTCTTCTTTACTCTGTTCTTCATAACCCTCACTCACCTGAATATCTTCGTGAACGTTTCGAATTCCTTATTCCCAGGGGCAAAGCTTGTCGTAAGGCTACCTCTCTCCTTCGACGTACTCCTCTTCATATTTCCAGCCTTTATGATGGCTCTTTTACTGTAAGTGCGGTGAAACTATGGAACTCCCTTCCACATTCCATACGCGAGAGCTGTTCTCTAGATGTCTTTAGAGGAAGAGTTAAAGAGCATTTCCTTTCGAGTTGATACAAATTCTATTATATTCTTTATAATATGGTTATTTATACTTGTAGGTATATATATATATATATATATATATATATATATATATATATATATATATATATATATATATATATATATATATATATATATATATATATACATGTTTTGTTTTATATTTGTAATATTAGTATTATTTTGATTTGTGTTTTCATACTCATCTCTACTTTTTTCCTTTTGGAATTATCGAATAGTTGTACAATTGCCTTCACTTACAACAAATATTCTCCATGCACTCCAAGGTTAACTGGAAGACAACTCAAATTGAGTTAAGTTCGCCTATAATAATAATAATAATAATAATAATTTATTTATCTCTAGGTCTTACATATAATGATAGTATTGTTTACTTAATAATATACATAGTTGTTAAAGCAATTGTGAGCTATAGAATTACAATATTCATGTGTACAAAGACCCTCAACAACTTTTTGAACAAGTTCTCTTTAAACTAAGTGTAAACTTGTGGATATAAAGAAGAAACTGTCTACTCGAGTTCGTTGCGTGACATGCTCCATGACTATATTATGTACAGTATATTTTCTACGTAGATGAAACACAATTGAGTAAGAGAAAATAAATTATGCTAAAGAATATAATAAAAAATATAAAAGGCCTTTACTGTGTATGTGTGTGTGTGTGTGTGTCTATGTGTGTGGTGGTGTGTGTGTGTGTGTGTGTGTGCGTGTGTAATGGTGTGTGTGTATGTATGAGTTTTTGTAAATATATGTGAGTGCGCACGTTATAATAGTGATGAATGTTTATTTTTGGCATAACTAAAATTTTACGAAGGTACATGGAGAAGATTCTCTGTTTGTGTATAGTTTAAGTCCAGTAGGAATAATTTTAATTTCTTTTTGCAGTCAATAACCGATAGATGGCTTATAGGTAGTTGTTTAATTATTTTATTATAGATATATACGCTAAGAAAGTAAGCATGCTTCCGTGCAAAAGACGTTTTAAGTGTTTTGTGTGATATTATACCTTTTCGCCTTTTTTTATTATGTGTTTCAGCGTTATAGGGGGTATTGCAATGTTGGTGTATAAATAATTGGTGTATAAAAATTTGCCGTACAGAAAGAACACTCCAATCTTTATAAATTTGAGCAGTGGGGTATCTATATGGTCGCCCATGGCCGACCTTTAGTATTGCTCGCTGTGTCTTTTCTAGGGATATAATATGGGATTTGCAAGCTCCTCCCCATGTCGTGATACAGTAGGATAGAATGGAATAGCCTAAGGCATAATAGACCGTAAGCATGTGCTTAGTGGTAGCTGCATGACGTATTTTTTTAAATATGACAATCAGTTTTCGCATTCTATTGACTAATAGATCGATGTGTGGTTTGTAAGTGAGTTGTGAGTCAATCGTTATACCCAAATATTTTATTTCTTGGCATCTTTCTAGAATAGCACAAGATGTTGTACATTTAAATGAGCTTAAGCATATTGCGGAATGTAGTGTTATATTATGTACGGTAATATCGGGCATATTTTTATGTCTCAATGCAAAAGTCATATATTTAGTTTTACTTGAATTTATTACAAGACGACTTCTAGAAAACTCTGAGGCAATTTTGTTGAAACCAATTTGGGCGTTATGGAATGTTTCCTCCCAGCTTTTCCCTTTGAACAATAATACAGTATCATCAGCGAAGCATATTATTTTGCCATTAACAATCATAGTTTCACATATATCATTGATATAAGCCAGAAAAAGTGTAGGACCGAGTATACTGCCCTGTGGTAGTCCAATAGTAACAGGAAGTTCAGAGCTAATGTAGTTTCCTATTTTAACACATTGCTTCCTGTTAATGAGGTAGTTATGAATAAGATCAAGCTGATCTCCTCGAATACCTAATTTTTCAAGTTTACCTATTAGGAGTGGTATGGGTACCGTATCAAAGGCTTTAGCCAAGTCTAGGAAAATAGCCAAACATTTTTCCCCTTGGTCTAAAGATTTTACAATATAATCATTCAGGTTGAATAAAGCATCCGAAGTCGACCTACCCCTACGAAAACCGTATTGATTGTTTGCTAATAAATTATTCTTTTCTAAGTAACTTATTAATCTATTATTGACTAGTCTTTCAAAAATTTTTGATATTGTTGGTAATATAGATATAGGTCTATAATTTGTGACTAACTTTTTATCTCCATTTTTATGTATAGGGTGTACAAGGGATTTTTTGAATGCATTTGGAACAATACCTGTTGAGAAACTGAGATTATATATATGCGTTAAAGTACCAGCAAGATAATGCCCATTTTGTTTAATTACTTCTGCAGGTATGTTATCCCAACCAGTGGAGCAATCCGATTTTAAATGATTTATAACTGTTAATACCTCTTGCTCGGTAGTTTCAAGGAGGCCAAATGAGCTAAGAGATACTGGAAGTTTGGTGTTATAGGCTAAGTTATCACATTTTATTTCCTCTGCTAATTGTTTACCTATATTTATAAAAAAGCTATTTACATTTTCTGTGGCAGCTTCTGGACTTGGGTAGTAATGTATAAGGTCTTCGGGTATAATTTTGTTAGGTTTGTAATTAGTTATTTTGCCTATCACTTTCCACATTTTCTTAGAATCATTTCCAGCATTGAGAAGTTCATTTTTTTCATAAGCGTGCTTTAGTTTGCGTAGAAGATTTGTGTTGCCTATGTACATCATATGTGTAAATGTACTTACAATTTTTGTTTTTATGTACAATAAAGAATAAATTAAATTAAAATGTAATAACACCAAGTATAAATATAAACACTGTCACGGCTATTTTCCCCAAGCGGCAGAGGGGTACTGAGTACACCCACTTTTCGCCGACATTGTTAGGTCCCATGTAAGTAGGAGGCGAGTCTATTGGCATATTCCGGGGACAATTGCAAACTCCGGACTCTTACTGGGAATTTTACGTTAGAAAAACTAAATTTGAAGTATAAGTATGTTTATAAGATTCCTAAGTTACTCTCTACCGCCATTTTGTAGCCATAATCCTATGAAAGCTTACAGAAATTTTCCATATATTTGTAAGGTACGGATACACGAACAGTAACGCTTTTCGTCTAAGCCTATTACACACACGATCGAGCCATTGTTTGTTTTTAAGATCCTGCCAATCGTTCTGTGTAAGGCTGTGTTTTAGTTATAGCGTAGCGTTGAGCGTGAATTGTTTTAGTTACTTGCTATTAGTATATCTGTATTTATTATGCAGGCCGGTATAAAATATCTGGTCACAAAAACGCTACTAAGATGGTATGGCCACGCGTGGCGTATGACCGATTGGAGATTGCCCAAATCTGTGTTTTCTTAGAACTTTCTGGTAAAGGCAACGGCACGATTACACGAGCGTCATTTAATAACACTCAAGACGGAGTCAACGTGGTGGAGGGTGACCTATTTTTCCTCCCCTCGATTTATGCGAGAAGCCCTATATGCTCAGCATTGGGTCTTATTCAAAATTGTTCTTTAAGAATCACTATCACGCTTATACTACGCAAGTGGGGTTGACAGAGCTGTACTGTGAACACACACACATCGCGGACAATTTTAGGTCCCAATGTAATCGCGGGAACTAATTGATTCTGAGAATATTTCGATATAAAAATTGCACTTTGCCAAAGAAGTCCTAGATTCGAATCTAGGATAAAAACAACGAGACAGACATTCAATAAAAAAAATTAGACATGAACCTATTGTACCTGAATAAACGCTCCGCTATCGTTCACCCAATGAAAGCACACCCCAAAATACTCAAAAAAAGAACTTTGTAAACGGAACAAGTACCATTCTCTAAAAGTTCTCGTATGTTTTTGTGAGGGTTGAGTCCTCTACCTCGCGTGGTTACTAGGTAAACAGCCCCTTTGATGTGTTTATTTGTTTCGTTGAAATCGTTTAACTTTTCGCTAAGAATCTTTTACCGAGAAGTTTTTTAGTAGTTGCGTTGCGAAAAGAAAGGATTTGGGAAAAGGATGGACAGTTGGTCATATATTTATTTTGCAATTAAGATGGTGTAGATGTACAGTGTACGAGTACATCCGTACTCCACCGATAATGTTAGGTCCCAATGTAAATACTGACAATTACAAACTTCGAACTGCTACAATTTTATAATAAAAAGTCCTAAATGCCTGCACTTCGTCCGACGTCTCAGTTTAACGACTACCACATAACGTGGTAACCGAAACCAACAGCTTAACATGCCTTTCGAAGTACGAAGACGCCTAAGAACAGAAATCCTACAACGTTCAGGTTCACTATATGACTAACCGAGCTAGACATATGCTTAAGGGCCTACCGGGATCAACCATTTATCGACCGGGCGAGTGACAGTGATGTAATTACTTTACACAAGAATAATAAGGGACGGATATATTGTGTGCGCGCTCGGAAATAAACGACGAAAGTGCAAAACCAAATTTTATCATTTTCTAAACAAACTACACTATGAAATAAATAAACTGCTTTACAAGAACTTTGCTACAATTATTCGCTATATCTTTAAGTAAATTCTATTGATAAGTTCTTAAGCATTTCGCGTTAGAATCAGAAAATGTAAAGCAAAAGAGATGACTTTAGATTATTTTTCTAAAAAAATCGCTTAATTGTATTTTTCTTCAAGATTCTAAAATGTACAGTCAAAAATCATATTTCGAAATATTAGGTATCTAATTCATATACTCATCAAAGTGCATATACTCATCAAAGTGCATAGAGTAATAAAACACGTTTTTTAGCATTAGCCCTTTAACGTTGGTGACTGCTACAAAAGGGTACAGCTACGTACTACAGCTTCAGAATTTAGTATAAGCTTCAAGGAAAAACAAAACCAATTTCGATAGATCCTAGTTATTAAAAGGAGTCCTGGAAGATAATACAAATAATCTTCTTTTTAAAGACATTTATTTTATTCCCAAAGTGGGTCGCAACTGATCGAATAATATATCATTTGAATGTTCCCATTCAAATGATATATTATTCGCTTTGAAATTTAACTAATTTGTCCGTACTGTTTGTTCCTATTGGGATCAATTGACCTTACCGGTGATTTTGTAGATACAATATTTGTATTACTCTTATTTAATTTTGTATGATTACAAAGACTCGTGTAGGAAGAAGAAAAGAAAACGTTTTGCCTTCCACGAAGTTACAAAAAAAAATTCAGTATACAGAAAACAAACTCATATTTAAAACTCCCTACGTATTTTATCTCTATGTCTTTTCGTAAGGAGTCGTAAGTGATAATACAAAGAGATATAATATATGTATTTCAAAACTACGAATAGGATCCTGTATTTAGAAGTCTGTCAACAATTTTTTGTTGTTATTTTTGATTTAGGCATCACGCAAAAAGGTTTTGCGTGACTATTTTGTATGATTTTCAAAATTGAAAAGCAAATAGACTAATTTCAGAACTGAGATATGGTTGATTTATATTGATCAAGAAGAATATTGTGTCATTCAGTACTGACCTTTGTTCAAAGTTTCAAGTATCTAGCTCATCAGGAAGTTAGGTTAAAATCGATCGCTAAATTTATTCTGAAACTTATAAACAGACAAAAAAACAAGAAGCAGCCGATACAAATAAAAAGGCTACACTTTCTTTTTTCCCACCTACTATACATATATGTTTACAAGCAGTTGCAAAAAACTAGCACACTTTCGTGCTCGGAGTCATCGCGCGAACACACACGACTATTATTATGCGGGCATGGTAGGTTAAAGTTGATAATGGTAAAGCGCTCACGGTAATACACATTACTAGTATGCATAAAGGAAAACACGAGTACACATTTCTAGCATACATAAATGAACACGTGTGCCTACTTGTAGGAAAATCTATTAAGCAATAAACAAGCCCAGTCTTTCAAATATTCACCGCGCCACCACATTTATAAGTAGTTGCAAAAAAACTAGCCCGCTTTCGTGCTCGGGATGTCACGGCACTAACAGCAAGACGCATGCTAATTATTATGCGAGGTGGGTACCTCGGTACCTCGCGTCGCACAAAGCTCTCGGAAACAACGGGCCGACTCATTAACGCCATATCTACTGTTTTGTTGGCACTCAGTGTAAAGAAATTTGCACTACGGGTAACATTATATAGAAGCTCCCGAAAATCTTGGGGAGTGGCAGTTCCCACCAAATACGACACTCGCCTACCTAGATGATCTTCTCTTTGCCAAATCCAGTCACACCGTATTTGCCACTGTAATATAGTATATATAAGCTTACCTGGATCATTAAACGTGACCAGTACAACATTGAAAATCTTGTCTGGCCTCTCTTCTACAATATCCATGATTGCATCTATTTGGATTAAGATTTGACTGATATTGTCTGCCGAGCGGGTATCAACTAAAATGAAGGTTAAGCTTGCCCCTTGGCAAGTCACTTGAAAAATGTTTAAGAACATGAGAAAAAAGTACAAAATTGCTTTCGAGATCATTTTTGCAGTTTGGCACTACAGAAACAATGATTTTCATCCATTCCATTGGCTTATCTTGTTATTGAACTATAATTGACGTTTTGGGAATACCAGTTCTATCAGTTCTTGTTATCAATCAAATCAATAAAATATTTAGAGGATAACCTACTAGGATAACCTAACATAAAAATACCTATTTATTGGGTTATTCTAACATACATTCACAGCAGCACGGACACACAAACACACCCATACTCACACACACACACACACACACACACACACACACACACACACACACACACACACACACACACAACGCACACACTTAATCCCGCGTACTGCATCACAATTATACATGATTTTAATGGTAGAATGACGCAGTCCACATGTTGTATAAATCTATTTATTTACGACTAAATAATCTTTCAGTCAAACACTGTCGCGTAAAACACAGGTTTAACTTACTTTTAGTGGCAGGGTTTGCTAATTTCTGCAGCGCTGTTTTAGATTTACTTTTCTATCTCATATATTAGTATAACTAAAATCCCTGTATTTGTTATAAGAAAATCTGTAACTTTAAGATATAAAATTTATTATTGTTAAAAAACCTCGGAAGTACATCGGTATTCTATGACCTCCCAAATTTATCACGTTTTTAAGCGGTGTTAAATGTAGTGGTACAATCGTATTTACGATCTAGATCCAGTGTGATGCCTTATGATGGAGATATGAATCTAAAGTAATGAGTGTCTAAAGGATTCCAAATGAACCAGTCCCTACAAGCAGCACCCGTTCACGAGTATGACTGCTGGAACAGTCATCACTCCCCTCGACCATACTCGAGGGAAGGGAGTGACCCGCGCCAGACAGCTACCGGAAGCAAAGACATTATAGTGAGCAAGACGAAACCAGACCAGAACTAGTCCGATGGAATACTGTACGAGGCATAAGGGGGTTTCAGTTCCGGAAGAGGATGTTCGGATCAAGTTTCTCCCTCCGCAACATCGTAAAGAAGCATCTCGTAGCAGGCCGGAAGGTTTTCTGCTGTTTTGTGGATCTGGAAAAATCGTTTGACAGAGTTGTGCGAAAGAGACTTTGGGAAATTTTACCAGAATATGGTATAGATGGCACTCTGTTGCAAGCCGTCCAGTCCACCTATGTGGACTGCAAAGCATGCGTGCGGGTGGGTGGTAACATGTCATCCTGGTTTGACGTTGACACCGGCGTCAAGCAGGGTTGCGTGTTGTCCGCTAGACTGTTTATAGTATTTCTGGATAAAAGTCTTCAGAGACTAAAAGCAATGAATGAAGGTGTACAAATGGGTAACCTAGTGGTAAACCATCTACTATATGCAGATGACGCGGTTTTAATAGCGCCTACAGCCATTGATCTGCAAACACTAGTCACAGTTATGAAAGAAGACTGCATGAACAATGGCTTACATTTATATGTAAAAAAAAACAAGATTATGGTTTTTGAACGGGAAGAAACTAGAAAGGATTGTGGTTGGTAACGATGTGCTGGAGCAAGCGAATGAGTTTGTATATCTTGGATGCGCCTTCAGTAAAGATGGAAAATACACCGCGGATGTAGAGAGAAGAGTGGGTGCAGAGAACAGAGTAAATGGTGCGATGGGAAAGCTACTTGGGAGCTGCCACTTAAGCCAAAAGACGCTGCTGGCCATACATAACGGAGTTCTTGTCCCAATAATATATAGTGTTATATAGAACAGACAGCTAGGTGTGTAAGAAGGACAATGAAAGTAAAAAAAATGCGGTGGGAATGCGAGCTCTGTGGAAGTGCGGATTGAAACTGTCCGACCGTATTCGCAACAGCGTAGTAAGAAACCGTGTAGTTATGAAAAATACTATCGGTGTAAAGCTGAAAAAGGGCATGCGCGGCTGGTTCGGGCATATAGAAAGAATGTCAGAAGAAAGAATAACAAAACCGATATACAATGCAAAAGTGGATGGATGTATGTGTCGGGGAAGACCTAGACTATCTTACTACGACTAAACAGACCGAGTCTTATCTGAAGGACAAGTCAAGAGTCTCCGTAACCGGCGAACGTGTATGAGACGAACTATGAGAGTGGAGGAAGCCAGAGAGGCATGTAAGGAAAGAACCTGTTGGAACTCTATTCTCTCTGTCTACCCCAGCAAGGGATCTGGCGTGATGATATAGAAGAAAATAGGCCAGATAAGGCCATGGTTTTTAACCCTAGCTACAGTTAAAAAGGCTATTTATGCCTTAATTACAGCTCCACGCTGATTGAGATCGCGTGAAAATGTAAATAAATTACTGTGACATTTTTTCATGTTCTGTGTTGTGTTAAATTTAAACTGAAAGTAGATTTTTAATACAAAGCCTCTCTCTCCTTTGTCTGGTTATCACGTTGGTATAATGGCGTATGCTTTTGATTGCCAAGTCCGGGGATCGAATCCTTGTACAAATTGTTATTAAAAATTTTCTTTCGATGAATTTTTAGTAGCAGTCGAGAGTCTGATGAAAAAGTCCTCGAATCTAATAGCTCGAGTGTATATTCACTCTTATTTTATTTACCAAGGAAATATCTTGGCGACACGCGACTTCTGTATTTAAATCTACTAATTTATTTGTTGGTTGTGTAAGTTTGGCTGAATACAAAAACTACTGTCACGCTTATATTTCACAAGCGAGGGTGGCAGAGGTGTACTGTGTACACTTACTTTTCTCCGACAATGTTAGGTCCCACGTAATAGGCAGCGAGTCAATGGCCATTATACTGAGCACAATGTCAGATTCCAAAGTGAAAATGGGAATTTTCCTATTTAAACATTTTTCTATTTAAAAATTTTTCTATTTAAAAATCACAGTTCGTCCGACCTAGGATTTGAACTCGTGTTTATTTATTTCCAATATTTGTTCCACTAAAAATCAACCTCTTAATAAGCATTTTAGTCTATTTCCAATATTTGTTCCACTAAAAATCAACCTCTTAATAAGCATTTTAGTCTATTTCCAATATTTGTTCCACTAAAAATCAACCTCTTAATAAGCATTTTAGTCTAGTCTAGGCATACTGCGTAGATCGGACCAACAAAAATAATTAAGAGGGTACCCGGAACAACTATGCCTTTTGGACGTCTAACACCTCAGTCCCTCCCGTGACCATGGGTGCTGCAAAGTACTCGAAACGACGAGAACTTAAAAATCAAAAATAAACCGCGATAAAATCCGAAAAATAGTTTTATTTCATGTTTTTTTTTGTATGTATGTTACGCGATCATTCCGCCATTATGAATTGATTTTGATGATTCTTTTTGCATTGAGTTCAGTATATCTCCAAGGTGGTCCCATTTTAATTTAATCGGTATTGGACCTTGGACTTGGAAGATACACCAGGGAACTCCTTAAGGACAAACAATACGAATGCGTAGATTGAGATATTATGGGTATTACGTCAATCCTATAGGTACCCTGCCATAGAAATAATCAGAATATTAACCGACTTCAAAAAAGGAGGAGGTCGACAATTCGTCTGTGTTTTTTTATAACGTCTTTATTTATGAACTGATTTTGATGATTCTTTTTGCGTTGGGTTTTGTATAGTTTAGAGGTGGTCCCATTTTAATAAAATTGGTATTGAACTTTGGACTTTGAAGGTACACCAGGGGACTCCTTAACTGCAAACAGCACGAATGTATAGATTCCGTTATAACGGTTATTCTATCAATCCTGTAGGTACCTTGCAGAACAACTCAGCAAAATTATATAATATATATATGTATGTAAATATTAGTAAATAATTCACTTTTCACTTAAACTTGAAAATAAAACTAACCGATACCGACTTTAAATATTCATTTCTTGGTTTTTAAAAGTCGGCTTTATTTTTTTTTTTCAAAGATTTTATTTTACAATTTTTACATCAACAAGCACATTTTCAATTAAATTCCCTAATAATAATCACAAAAGCACTAATTAGGTTAGCCCACTAATGCTCTATAAATAATTCAATATGCATCGACTTGTACCGTCGTTATTGGCATTGGAGACGGCATGTAAGAAACCACTAAGAGAAATTGTTTTTCAGGAAATAAATTATTAACGAGAAGGAAAATAGTTTCCCGCAGTTTAAAAGTGCTTTTACAAAGTTTCTAGATTATCTCCTTTAAAATTACAAACTAAGAATAAAGGCCTAGAAACTCCAAAAATAGAATAATCAATTTGTGGTAATTGTTTTTACGTTAAGAAAATCTAGCAAAAGTTCTAACAATATAATTTCCGCTTTTGCATCGCTCAAATATCTATTTACTACAGAATAACTCCTTCATGTAATGTTCTGGATCGTAGGTTCAATGAAACGCTGTGGTCTAGAGGTCTTGACTTTAATTATAATATACAAGTATTATAATAATTTACAAATATAATAATTGTATATCGACTTACATTATAAAATGGAGTGGTTTCGGCGCGTGTTGGCTGCTGCGAGGACATGGCACAGAAAGCAATTGTGTATGCTAAGTATCTAGGGATGTGCTTACAATTTAGTAATGCACCTAACTTCACTCAGAAAAAAACAATGAGGCAGTGTTCCACTTTTACTCTCTGGACGACCAATTAAGACAAGCCAGAGCTGAAAGTCCTGCTGGCACCCTTTTGGTTTCCCCTCGACAGTTGTAGACACGCCAAGGTGGCGTGCGTTTAACCGAATTTTGGGAGCACTTGCGTCCGTGGTGTTTCTACGCACCAATATCTCGCCACTAGTCTGCGGGCTTTATATCATTATTAAGTATATTCTATTTGTAAACACTTTGCAATCCCGCACGGGTGAATTATACACATAATCACATTTCTTTTCAAAAATCGTAGCCCGCCACTAGGATTTATTTCTGTGTCGTGGGTGCATTTACAAACATGAAAATTCACATAAACAAATACCCAGACCGGAACAAATAATTGTGGATCACACAAAGGTTTGTCCCGTGCGGGAATCGAACCCGCGACTATGAGACACAGTGGGCGGAGCGGCTTAAGCTCTTAACCACTGCGCTAAATCGTCCGTGGTGACCTTAGGGGAGGTCGTCTTTGTAGGACATATCCTGATATAGACTTATTTTGGTTGAAAACAAAGAAGAGTTATTAATTTTATTATTTTATACTTTTAATTTTAACTATCATATAAACTTTCGGTGTTTATATGTGCGTAATTCTTCTCCTCCTAAACGGCCAGGCCTATTTTAATTATTGTTCTATGCTTTGGGCTTACTTGGATGGTTCTTAGCTATTAGCCCGGGTAGGTGATTTTGTTGTCAAACGGTGGTGAAGCCGCGGAGAACTTCTAGTTTACCTTTAAATAATAGATAAATTACTCATTGACCGCGTGTCGGCAAACGTAGTGTAGGATGCCCTGTAGCTAGATGTGGTGACATATTCGTAAGGTCGCAGGCAGGGATTGGAGGAGGAGAGCTGAAGATCGAGCTCAGTGGCGTTCCATGGGAGGGGCCTACGTCCAGCAGGGGACTGACAAAGGCTGATGATGATGATGGTGATACTCATTGTTAACTTACTATCTATCTATCTATATCATCACGCCAGCTCCCTCGCGGGGTAGAGTTCCAACAGGATCTTTCCTTACATACCTCTCTGGCTTCCTCCACTCTCATAGTAGTTTATTTCAAAATATAATCTTTTCCATTTCAAATGACAATCACTTCTCTTTGAATTGACGGACGATTTAGCGCAGTGGTTAAGAGCTTAAGCCGCTCTGCCCACTGCGTCTAATAGTCGCGGGTTCGAGTCCCGCACGGGACAAATCTTTGTGTGATCCACAATTATTTGTTCCGGTCTGGGTATTTGTGTATGTGAATTTTTATGTTTGTAAACGCACCCACGACACAGGAATAAATCTTAGAGTGGGGCTACGTTTAAAAAAAAAAACTTAAATCGCTGCTACGTTACTAACTTAGCGGAAATTTATACAATAGCTCGAGTACGTACTACTTAGCAAAGTAAGGCAGGCTATAATTCGTTCTCTAATGGAGATTGCCTAATTATATCCCTCAACACTGATTGTGGTTCTGCGTATAATTAAACGGGCATGTAAATACTTTTTACCGCCCGAGGCGGGCTTTGTGTGGCAAATTATGAGGAATTATACGGATAAGTGAGCTAGAAGTGTCTTACCTAAGAAGTGAGATAAAGTTTAAATTAATATTTCGAGTAACTCCGCTTTTGTGTGCGTCTGCAGATGGTTTTGAAGACTGAAATATGAATTATGTGTGAGGAGGGCTCCTGTAATGGCTTTTACTCTCGCTAAAAAGTACAAGATTGGTAGCAAAGGGATGAGTTAAATGTATCAAGGACAAAATAAGGTGGCTTTTTCATGTAGTCCTACCAGTAGTTTGATAATATAATATAACTGTTTATAAAAATGTTAGGAGTACCGAGACACTGCTTAACTTCGGTGCTCGCTAAGAGCATTACAGTTCAGCAAAGCTAACTCCAATAATAAACCCACCTGTGCCATTCCTGGTCAAGTACTTTTTTTATTGGGCTAAGCCCGCCACATATTTCCACCACTGTAGCTCCTGGATTTGACAAATTGAGGTTTTAAAGATTAGATCATACTCCACCGCATGATCCCAATGCAGATTCGTGGCACTGGATAGCGATGGAGCCGGGAGGTGGCTAATGGAACTACTCAACCTCTCAACATTACCCTGTCATGTTTGAGCCAATTGGGCTTTTCTTGATGAGTACTGTAGACCTGGATGGTGTCTAGGTTCTGATGATAGAGCCGGCAGATGGTCATAGGAAATCCTCAACTAAACAAGATATCTCAGTTTTATTTTCATTAAAAAAAGCTTGTGCATCATAATCTTTTTAGATTAAAATGAAAAAGGAAATAGGCCAGATAAGGCCAATGCTTTTAACCCTAGCTTCTTTTATCCCCATAAGATATAAAAAGGCTATTTAGCCTTAATTATAGCTCCACGTTGATTGAGGTCGCGTGAAAATGTAAATAAATTCTGTGTGGAGTTAAATTTAAACTGAAAGTAGATTTTAATATAGTACCTTACTTTCGCTGGTCTGATTGTCACGTGGATATAATGGCGTCTGGTTTGGACTAACGAGTTCGATCCTTCTACAAAGTGTTCCTTTCCTTTGAAAAGTTTCAATGGTTTCAACAATAAAACACGAAATGTGCTAGCACTTTCAGGGTTCCCAGTAAGTCTGTCTGGCGCCTTTGAACCCCTTGAATAAGATGAAATATTTGCTTGGAGAATGCGTAGGAGTATGTTGGGGTCAATGGATTTTCGGAGTTCTAGAGAATAAGCGGTCTGTGACGGATGCAATTAAAAATACGAAAGAGAAGGATATGCCGTCGTGGCAACATGTGTGTAGGCGCAGTGATTAGAGAGGTGCGACTGACTTCCGCGAGCGGGTGGCACTTTTTGCCCCCCTCAACTCCCTCACCTACCCCTTAGCGCCTGCACCACCACACACGTCTCCACGTACTATTTATTTATCGTATATACTTACGTATCTATTTATTTAAAATATAGAAATAGGTACACAACATTTAAATTTGACAAACAATAATCATGTGTGTCGCCTACATTCCCCCCCTCTAGTGCCTCAGCAAGCATCTCCCGTAGGAATCTGGGCGACATGTGCTGCAGATCGCCGTAGCGTGCCTGTTTGGGTTTTTATGTCTACAACCCTTATTCGTCCATCTTTGCCGGGCATGACTTTCTGCATGCGTCCTCGCAGCCAGACATTGCGTGGAGAATCGGAGACTACAACTAACACAAGGTCTCCCTCCTGCAAAGGTCGTTCGCCAAGCCATTTGGTCCTTGGGCACATGTCTGGCAATAATTCCCGTACCCAGCGCTTCCAAAAGTGATCAGCCGGTCGTTGGGCAATACGCCACTGTTTGCGTAACTATGTGTCGGACTCATCAAAGACACCTAAAGTGGGTAAGTTTGACGAAGAATGTGGAAGAAAATGATTTGGAGTCAACGCCTCATTTGAATGCAGTTTCACACTCACGAGTGTCAGGGGTCTACTGTTGACTATTTGTTTCACTTCAGTAATCAGTGTAGCAACACATTCATCTCTAGGTGCACGCTCCTTTAGTACGACTTTCAGCGATTGCTTTACAGTCCGAACCAGGCGTTCCCACGCACCACCCCAGTGAGGACTGGCAGGGGGGGGGGGGATGTCCAGGTGGTACCGTAGCTGGAAGCCTCTCGATGTAGTGAGTCTTCATCTAGTTCTCTGATAGATTTCTTTAGCTCGTTATCAGCGCCCCTCAGGTTGGTGCCGTTGTCAGAGTACAAGTGCTGGGGCCAGCCACGCCGAGCAGCCATACGACGCAGGGCTATTATGAAAGCATTAGAGGTAAGGTTTGTCACTATCTCAATGTGTATAGCTCTCACGGTCATGCATGCAAATAATACACCAAACCTTTTTTCCCGTTGTCTGCATACAGTCACTTCCATTGGATCGAATAGGTCCACTCCACAAAAGGTAAATGGTGGAAAATGATAGGTGGGCATGGCCGAGTCCTTCTTATTCGACAAAACATGCACGTTGAGGTTACCTTTTTACTGTAGGTCTCATGCGTGTAATCCAATTTTTTTGTTTCAGATCATTGACGACGGTCTCACGATTGCCATGGGCGGCCCTTACATGATAATATCTCACTATCAAAATGGCGATGTAATTACGGCCATCTAATATCACGGGGTGTTTTGCTTCAGGTTCTATTCCAGGTGCTGAGTTGATGCGGCCTCCAACGCGAAGAACTCCGTATTCATCAATGGACGGAGATAAGGTAACTTACTTTTTCGATCTAACTGTTTACTATTCTTCAGGGTCATTATGTCTTCGGGGAGCGCCTGATTCCGTGAGTAAACATTCAACAAGCGCTCTGCTCTTCTCATCATGTCATCGTTGATTAACGTGGTGATATAGATAGATAGATAGATATCTGTTTTGTCATTTTTTCTTCCGATATACTTACTATATATCACGTTTCACCGTGATATTTTATGTCCCGTATGACCTGGACAATTTAGTATTCGCATATTTTAAACTTACCAGGGTGATTACCCTGGTAAGTTTTTTGCACCTATCTATGAACGATAAGACCACACAAGTCTTAATAGTCTCAGTCATGACGAAAATCTCTTAGGGTCTGGAATGGCGGGTAAGTAGCCTTCAGTTATGACAGATACATGTTTCGGGTTTCACTATTTACCTCAAATGGTAAGTCCATAGGCCAAAACTCTGATCCATTCCATAAGAATTTAGTCAAAGTCAAAGTCAAAAATCATTTATTTGTTTAGGCCAATACATAAGCACTTACAAACGTCAAAATTATTAATTTTTTTACATCTACCACCTACAGAACACGGCCTCCACTGAGAAGATCCGGAGAGAAACTCAGTGGGCTAGTCTTTTAACTTAATTTGTTAGGCCTTTCTGATACCAATTTTTTTTTACAATTGTTTAATTTTTACAGCATTGTTTAATTTTGCTGATTGAGGAGCTGCTCAAACCCAATTTGTTTTATTGTCAAGATAATCCGACATTTTGTAATACCCTTTCTTACACAGTCTAGTTTTGATTACCTTTTTAAATTTATTAATAGGCATGTTTCAGATATCTATGGGTAATTTGTTGTAGAAGCGTATACATTGGCCCATGAAAGAATTACTAATTCTGTGGAGACGAGTAGAATGTACTATAAGATTATCTTTGTTCCGTGTATTAACATGATGAATGTCGCTATATTTTTCAAAGCTACTGATATCCTTTTTAACATATAGAAGATTTTAAGGGAAGCTCTCAGGGCCAAATTGTAAATTGCTCGAACAGCCCTTTTCTGCAGAACGAAGATAGTGTTTAGTTCTGCAGAGCATCCCCATAGCAGTATGGCATATGACATAATACTATGAAAATAAGCGAAACAAACAAGTCTAGCTGTCTCAATATCAGTTAATAATCTAATTTTCTTTACGGCATATGCCGCTGAGCTTAACCTCCCAGACGATTGTTCAATACGGATGCCCCATTATAATCTGGCCTCAATAGTGATACTTAGAAAAACAATTCACTTTACAAGGTCTAAATCTACGCCATTTATTTGTACATTGATTGCTACCTATCTTACATTAGGCGTTGTGAATTTAATAAATTTCGTTTTCTTCTCATTAAGAAGAAGATTATTAATGTTGATGAACAACCTTAAACAGTGCGTTATCCACACCGTCATAATTAAGCAGCTGTCCCTTAATTTTGAGTAATAAAGATGTATCATTTGCGAACAGCACAATGTCCTGATTATTTCCTACATAACAGGATAAGTCATTTATATATATGAGCAATAGAAATGGACCAAGAATCGAACCCTGAGGCACGCCCATTGTCACATTAGAACCGGGAGATCGTTTTCCATTAACATCGACCTTTTGAATTCTATCACACAGATAAGAAGTCAAGAGGTCGAAAGCCCTGTTCCTAATTCCGTAATGGTGTAATTTCCTGAGAAGAGTTTCATGATGCACATATTCAGAATCCTGTGAGTTCTCCCAGACCTCAAAAATATACCTTATTAATTCAACGCCTGCATCAGTAGTTGAGCGATTCTTAGAGAAGCCTAACTGGTTTTGGTGAAGTAGCTTATGACTACTAAAGTGGCTTAACATCTGATTTAAGATAATTTTTTCAAATACTTTACTTAACGTGGGCAACACAGAAATAGGCCGAAAGTTATCTGGATCTAATGTGCTACCGGATTTGAACAAAGGAATCACTCTACTAAGTTCATAAGATCAGAAAATACACCACGAGCAACACAACTGTTGAACACAGATGCCAAGTGGGGGGAAATAATATGAATTACAGAACTAATAGTATTTACAGAGAGCCCACATATGTCCGCCGTGTTTTTAATATTTAGATTATTAAAAGTATTTATAATCCCACTGACATCCGAAAATTCAAATGATGTGCCGCATTTAGAAATACTTTGTTTAAGAAGCGACTCAGCCGAAGTACAAGACGACGTTAGAGTTTTAGTTGTCAACAAAGGAATATTAGTAAAAAAAGTTTCAAACTCAGTCGCCACTTCCTGATCCGCCCTCACGTTTTACCACCAATAATCAACTTTTCTATTTCTCTCTGTTGTCTCACCGGTTTCACTATTAATAACGTTCCGAGTCATTTTAATTACATTACCGAATTGTTTAATTTTATTTCTTAAGTAAATAGACTGAGCACGGGCACAGGATCTTATAAATATTTTAGAATAAATTTTAACATATTCTTTAAATTCTGGTTTATGGTTATAAGATTTTTTATCATAAATTTCATATAACCTAAATCTACTTTTATAAATACCACAGGTTGTGCCCAGTCACTAAAGCCTGTACGATCACCAACTATGACATGTTCGGGTTTAAAAATGTCATTATATTCATCACTGATAAGGTGGAACAGTGAGTTATATAAATCGTTTGGGTCATCCTGACAGGGCAACTTTTAAAACGCTCTAAGCGGACTACATTCATTGGGACAAAGCTAACCTTTTTCCTTTGAACATTACTAGTCCTAGGGAACACAACCAACTGACCGCTATGATCAGATTCTAGTTTATTTATTACAGAATAATATCTAGGTCTAACATTAGTGAAAATATTATCAATATATATTGCACTAGTAGCAGTTACTCTAGGTTTTAAGATAACATTCTACATATTATACGATTTCAAAAGGGTTATGAACTTTCTAGTAAGAATATTGTTTCCTAATAAATTGATATTAAAGTCTTCACAGATAGCTACTGTTTTAGTTGAAGTGGAGGTTTTATATAAAATGGCCATTAATCGCTCGAAGTCATCATAAGGTTAAAAAGGAGGTCTGTATACGCACAATAATATACAAAGTCCCGTAAACATCGAAAATAGACATTCTCAATTGTAGCATTTCTCGTTTCGTAGGACGTTCAGCCTATTAGTGATGTTTTCAGGTATACGTTTGAATGCAACATCAAATCCCAGCTCGTCTTCTTTAGGATACCATATTACACAGAGTGTGGGTGCTTCCACATCTTGTTGTCCAACTTTGAAGGTTACGGTAGTTGAACATAAGGTTTCTTTTGGCAAGCTATCCATGACTTCCTTACAGTTGCTTGTCCAATTCCTTATCTCGAAGCTACCCTGTTTCTGAATGCACGTAATATTTTTTATTAATTGTATAGCTGTTGCTGCATCTGGTAGGCTGTCTATATAGTCGTCTATATAATGTTGTTTACAACAACTTGGTGTTGGTTACAAATAGCATTGACTGCGTCGGGTTCTAATGATTCATACTATTTGGCATTCTCGTTTTTTATAAATTGTGCAATGAAAGGTGTACAATTGGCTCCAAAAATTAGGGACGTCATCGCATATGACGTTGTACCATCTTTTGTACTCTATAAGAAAGGTAGGGCATCTTGGTCTTCGGGAATAATTTTAATCTGTAAAAACATATCACGGATATCTCCTGTAACTGCCACTACATTCTCTCGAAATCTCATCATGATGCCATATAAAGGCATATATACAAGAAGGTCGGGTCCCATCATCAGGTCATCATTGAGTGAGACTCCATTGCTTTTTGTAGTCTTATGTAGTCTTATTCGTCTAGTTAAACTAGTCTTAGGTTATTCTTGTTAGGATTGTCAACGCCGAAATATGGGAGATACCACGTACGAGGGGCATCTTTGTCGGCGTGTATCTCACGAGCATTATCATTAATCAGTAGGTAATCTATTCTTTCAGCGTACCTCTTTTCATAATTGTGGTTCCTATTGCATTTTTTTTCGACATCTTTTAGTCTTCTGAACGCATTATTATATGACTCGGGCATTGAACTACTAATATCTTTCCATGGTAATCCGACGTACCATCTTCCATCTCCCAACGAAGACGTCTTTTTGAGGTAGTCTATCGTTCGTAGGCTGTCAGAGTTCTGACGAGGTTTGCCTAAAATACCCATAGATTCAATACTGAACGAGCGCCGTAATTCTTCTTGCAGGTCACGTAGTATGTTCTCATTTTCCGACTGAACCTCGTTATCGATCTCGCTTACGAATAAGTTCGATTGAAGAGATGTGAGATGTATTATTACATTACCGTCGAGCAGATACATCCATGTACGCATCAAACCAATGGAGTACGGGTTATATATGCACCAGAATGTTTCTCCTGGGACACTTCTAACGGCAGTATTAAATGGTAATTATCTTGCCCTATAAGCAGTTCTGGTTTTAAAAGGCTATCACACAATCATCATCATCTCAGCCTATACTTGTCCACTGCTGAACATAGGCCTCCCCAATCGCTTTCCAGCGTAACCGGTCCGATGCCACCTGCATCCAACGACTTCCTGCGATTTTCACAAGATCGTCGGTCCATCTGGCAGGTGGTCGTCCCACGCTGCGCTTGCCAATACGTGGTCTCCACTCTAGAATCTTTCTGCCCCAACGCCCGTCCGATCTTCGCGCTATGTGGCCCGCCCATTGCCACTTCAGCTTGCTAATCTTAACGGCTATGTCGGTGACCTTGGTTCTTCTACGAATCTCCTCATTCCTGATTCGATCACGTAGAGAAACGCCGAGCATAGCTCTCTCCATAGCTCGCTGAGCAACTCTGAGCTTTTTTATGAGACCTATAGTAAGAGACCACGTCTCTGATCCATATATCATCACTGGTAACACACATTGACTAAAAACTTTAGTCTTTAGGCACTGAGGTATTTTGGATGAGAAGATGTTGCGCAGTTTCCCGAACGCTGCCCAGCCGAGTTGGATTCGTCGATTGACCTCTCTCTCAAAGTTGGACCTACCTAACCGGACTACCTGTCCCAGGTAAATGTATTCGTCGACAACTTCAAGAGTAGAGTTCCCAACGGTGAGTGCGGTGGGTACGACATGGACGTTACACATTATTTTCGTTTTGTCCATGTTCATTTTAAGACCCACTTGTTGAGATACTCTGTTGAGGTCGCCGAGCATTCGTCCTAGATCTTCCAGCGACTCCGCCATGACCACAATGTCGTCGGCAAATCGAAGGTGAGTGATGTATTCGCCATTGATGTTGATGCCAAGTCCTCGCCATTCCAAGAGCTTGAAGGCGTCCTCTATGGTGGTCGTAAACAGTTTCGGAGAAATGACGTCTCCCTGTCTTACTCCTCTTTTTATGGAGATCGCCTTCGTGCACTGCCCTTGTACTCGGACTGACATGGTGGCGTTATTATACAAGCACTTCAACACTTCGATGTACCGATAGTCAATGCGGCATCGCTGGAGAGATCTAAGAACCGCCCAAGTCTCGATCGAATCGAAGGCTTTCTCATAGTCCACAAACGCCAAGCATAGTGGCCGATTATACTCCTCGGTCTTCTGTATAATCTGCCGCAGCGTATGTATGTGGTCTATGGTACTAAAGCCTTTCCGGAAACCGGCTTGTTCGGGAGGCTGGAAATCATCAAGCCTGCGTTCGAGACGATTCGTGATGACTCTCGAAAACAACTTGTAAACATGGCTCAGCAGTGTGATGGGCCTATAGTTCTTTAATAAAGTGTTATCACCTTTCTTGAAAAAGAGTACCACCACACCCCTGTTCCATGCTTCCGGCGTTTTTCCTTCGAGCAAGACGGAATTAAACAGCCTCTGAAGGACTTTAAGTACCGGCGATCCGCCCGCTTTCAGAAGCTCTGCAGTAATTCCGTCTTCACCCGGCGCTTTGTTGTTTTTAAGTTGGTTGAGAGCCTTCCTAATCTCGTACAGGCTGATGTCCGGGATATCTTCTCCCCTCCCCCCTGGACCGCGAAAGCGATAAGACGTGCGCACTCGTGTAACATTTTTTCTTTTTTTCCTTTTAAATTATTTTATCTTTAAATAAAATAATTAGTTAAAGTAAATCTAGTAGAGTACTAGGCGCGCATAATACGGTGGATACAAACGAAGCTAGCGCAGGAAAAGGATAACAACAGCAAGGACGACAGTATCACGCCGAGCTACCTCTGCATTCTACTCAAGCATCTTCGATGTGTCCGTCGAGCGATTGCCACAACCCATAAGCGATCGCGATAAGCGGAGAAAAAATTGGTGCGTATGGTACAAGGTGAAAAATAAACTGTTATCGTTTTAACTTTTGCTTCGTTAACCATAGTACATTGAAGGGAAAAAAGTTGTAACTAAAGTATAATGTCTATCTCGAGAACACCACCAAAAATCACTAATAAAATTTCTACACCCGTTTATCACGGGTCAGATCCATCTCTAAATAAGCTCAAATATCAAGAAAATCCCGATGTCACTGGCTCAAAAAGATCTAAACGAAGGTTTAATGATTCTACTGAAAATTGTGATACAACGTTATCGGAACTAAGGAGCATGTTTGAAGAATTACAAAGCCAGCAAGATGCAAAGCTCAATTGTATGAAATCTTCTCTAGAAGAAATAATAAAACAAAATGCTGACATAAAATCGTCAATGTCTGTATTGTCAGATAAATATGATTGTATTCTGGCTAATATGAAAGAACTTCAACAAGAAAATCGGCAGAATATAAAGCACATTAAGAATTTGGAAGCGAAAATTGAGCAATTAGACAGAAACTCGCGGGCTACTTCAATAGAGGTTAAAAATGTACCCCTCATGAAATCAGAAAATAAGGAAGAACTGATCGAATTAACGAAAAATATTGGCTCTGTTATAAACGTACCTATTGTTGACTCGGATATTCGTGATGTGTACCGGCTGAAATTAAAAGATAAGCCTGCTGGTCCTGTCATAGTAGAATTCAATACCACGTTGAAGAAAGAAAACGTCATAAAATCAGCGAGGGCTTACAATAAGGAGCTCCTAAACAGATTTTCATTGGGGAATCCCTTACAGCAAAAACAAGACGCTTACACTACCTAGCTAGGATGTTTGCAAAAAACCATAACTATGATAGTTGCTGGACATCCTACGGCAAAGTATACCTAAGGCGTAAAACTAGCGAACCTCGTTTGCATATTGACAGTGAGGAGTATATTGAAAAACTCAAAAAGTCCTCGTGACTAGACAATCTTCACGTCAAAATATTATTGTTTTTTGAGTCAATTGCATGTTTATTACATTATTTCTTACTTTTAAATTTAGCTAACACAACATCTTTTCTGTCAATACGTTTAATGCCTCACATACTTGATAACTGTTATAATTTACACAATAATTGTTGTTATATCTGGCAACTTTTATACACACCCTTAAACATATATCAAATTGCACATGATCAAAATCAACTATTACATATATATGAAACAATTCAAAATCAGACTAATCGTTGTTCAAGCAACCAAAATGCAATTAATAAATTGAATATAACTCTTAATTGCCCTTTTATGTCTAATAATGTGAATATACTATTAAGTAAAAATAGTAAGTACTATCTTATTAATTTGTGTACTAGGTATTTTTTCTCTAACCTAAATTCGATTCATTAAGTATACAAAAAGATATTGATTCTTTTAATATTGCTGAAGCATCCATCTGTGATGTGGAAGATTGTGAGTCTTTATTAACTAAGTCAGAAAGATCTTTTAATATATTTCAACAAAATATAAGAAGTTTAAACTGTTATCTTACCGGATTGCTGCCGATCCTTGTTAGAACCCGGACATGTTGGGACTGCCTTATATTGACTGAATGTTGGCTGCAATCAGGTCATAACATACCACATATAGGTGGTTACAATTTTTTTGTGACGACTTGCAATCTTTCGCAAAATGATGGAGTCGTTGTGTATTATAAAGCAGACTTACACTTAACGGTTGAAGAACCCCCCTTGACTGATGCTAATTGCCTACTTATAAAAATTAATAACAATACAGTAGCCCTCGCTGTTTATAGGCCACCGAGATACAGGAATATTAATAACTTTATTCAGTCCCTAAACAGTTTACTTTTGCAATATTCCTCAACTCAAAACATTATAATACTCGGCGACATAAATATAGATATCAAGATAAACAGCACGGATACTAATTCATCAACATACCTAGATATGGTGGCAGCCCATGGTATTTTACCGGCACATACTTTCCCTACTCATGATAAGACGTGTCTTGATCATGTGCTTTTAAAAACGAAGTTAGAAGCTCGATGCTTAGTACTTCAAACTTCACTTACAGACCATTACAGTGTCGTTCTTTCAATTACAACATCACTTATAACTAAACCCGCCCAAGTTATAAATCGGATCAACTATATAGAGCTAACTAGAGTTATAAATAATACAGATTTTAGTTCCTTATATAAATTAAATGATGCAAACAAGGCCGCGGAATTACTTCAAGATATATTGCAAAAGGTAATTCTAGAAAACTCTAAACAAATTAAAACGTCTAGACGCAAATGTATAATAAAGCCGTGGATAACGCCGGGAATATTGCGTTGTCTCAAAAACCGGGTTAATCTGTATAAGAAACATAAAAAAGACCCAAATAACGATACTTTAAAAACTACGTACAAAAGATATAGAAACTTTTGCTCAAATTTGGTAAAAAAGGTTAAAAGAGATTACGAAAAATTGCAGCTTCGAAGTGCCGGTACTAACAATAAACAACTGTGGAAAGTTATCAAAAAGGTAACTCATACTAACAAAGCAAAAGAAACCTCTTCTAAACTAATATGTAAAATGAACCCACAGCAGTCAATAAATAATGTAAACGAATATTTTGCTAACATAGGAAAAACTTTGGCGGAGAATATATCTAGCAATCCTTTACAACATCAACCACAAACAGGCGCGTCTCGGTCCCACTCATTTTACCTCATACCTACTAATGATCATGAAATTAAAGCGCTTATAACAGACTTAAAGGGTGACTGCGCTGTTGGAGTAGACATGATACCAGCAAATATCTTAAAAGAAAATATAAACGTTTTAACTCCACTCATAACTTATATCTGCAACTTGTCCCTTTCAACTGGAATATTTCCTGGAATATACAAAATATCTAGAATCGTCCCGATCCATAAGGGTGGGGACAGAGACTGTGTCACAAATTATAGACCTATTTCTATCCTCCCTACAATTTCAAAAGTCTTGGAGCGTGTCTTGAATAAAAGATTAACTAACTATCTAGAAATTAATAATCTATTATCACCAGCGCAATTTGGTTTTAGAGAGAAGAAGTCCACCTCTGATGCTGTTCATGAACTGACTAACTTTATAGTTACAAATATTGACGATAAAAAGAAAACAGTCGCAATATTTTTGGACCTGGCTAAAGCTTTTGATACGGTCTCTGTTCAAATCCTTATAAAAAAACTGGAACGGTTTGGTATAAGGGACAACCAGTTGAAACTCTTTCAAGATTATCTGACTCAACGTAAACAATTTGTAAAAATAGACAATTTCATGAGCAACGAACGTTCAGTCCAGTATGGAGTTCCCCAAGGAAGTATACTGGGTCCAACCTTGTTCTTGGTTTATATAAACGAGTTGTGTCAATTAAAGTTACCCAATGCTAAAATTATTACATTTGCTGATGATACAGTCATACTATTTAGTGGTAATACATGGGAAGAAGTTTTTTTGAATGCTCAGTTGGGTTTTAATGTAGTGACGAAGTGGTTACGAGAAAATCTATTGACCCTTAATGTAGAAAAAACAAAATACATGACATTTTCTTTGAGGGGTGCGAATAATTTGGATAGTTCTCTTTATATTATATCGCATTCTTGTGCTAATCCTATTAATCCTACCTGTTCTTGCCCTAAGTTACAGAATACTACAACCATTAAATACCTAGGCATCATGATCGATAGCAAACTAAACTTCCAAAACCATATAGATTTATTGACATCCAGAATTCGTAAACTTATTGCAATCTTCAAAAACCTTAGACATGTTGCTGTTAAGGACTTGATGAAAACAGTTTATTATGCGCTTTGCCAGTCACAGCTTACTTATTGTATTACTTCTTGGGGCGGAGCATCCAAGACGCATTTTATGAAGCTTGAAAGAGCCCAAAGAGCGCTCCTTAAAGTCAGTCTTTTTCTTCCATTTTACTATTCTACAACCGAGCTATATAAAAAATGGGAAGTGCTTACGGTTCGTCAGCTTTTTATACTTAACACGATAGTTAAGAAGCATTCCCTGACAGTGTTCGAACCCGAAAAAATTAAAAATGTTAGAAGAAAAGATAAAGTTTGTATTAAACCCACACTCAGAACCAGTTTTTCACGCCGCTTTTTTTGCTACCAAAGCAGTAACTTATATAATAAAATAAATAGGGTATTGTCGATTTATTCTCTTCCAAAAATAAAATGTAAATCGGTTGTTCAGAATTGGTTGAAAAAACTAGATTATAGTTTTACGGAAAGCCTGCTTAAGTAAAACATTTACTAATCCTAACATAAATTCGTATTCGTTTAAAAGCATAATAATAATATATTAAATTAAAAATATAATTTAAAAATTGAAAAAATAACATATTATTGAGATATATTTTAAATTGAAAATTGAAATAATTTTATTAATAGTTGCTAAAAACATTTCAAAATATATATATATTTTTTTTTCTTGTACCATACACCAAACTACACGCTTAACACTCACACCACACATTCACTTACTCTTACACACTCACACAAATATGGACACATACATTGTCTTGAGGCATCCTTTGTTAGAAATTACTATTTATTCTACCTCCTTTATGTTTTATAATTATTTTTAATTACGGAATTGGTTATATCGTTGTAAATTTATTTAATTTTTTTTTTTTTTTGTTATGGTCTTATGGGGTGAGGCCCTGGTGATCTGTATTACAGGTATATTCCTACCTACTTCAGACACCAGCTCCTCACATTATTTGAATTTTGTAGCATTACAATTTTAAAATTTGTATTTTTTATGAGGAGAAATAAATGATTATATTATATTATTATTATTATCTTCAGTGTAGTGTCGGGTTAGCTTGGCTCTTGGGTCTTTTACCAAGTCAACAATAGGTTCAGCTACTGAGGTATACAACTGTCCATAGAACCTCTCTATCTCCCTGAGCACCTCTGACCTATTCGACGTTACGTTTCCGTCCTCCGTCTTCAGCTTCGTCAACTGGCTTTGCCCAATCGACGCGGCTCTTGCGAACACTTTGGAGCCCTTGTTCTGCTTTATGGTCTCCTCAATACGTCTTGTGTTGAAGGACCGTAGATCGTGTCGCAAGGACTTCAATATCTGTCCATTGAGCTGCCTATAGGACTTAGCATCATCGGAGGTTTGGAGTCTCATGGTACGTCGCTCAGCCATAAGGTTTCGGGTGTAGTCGGATAGCTTTTGAGGCCTATTTTTACGGTGGGGCTTAAAATGCTTAGACCCGACCGTATGGACAGTCTCTACCAACCTATTGTTGATTTCGTCCACTGATGCGCTGCTGTCTAGCAATTCGAAGCGGTTTGACAGTTCGAGTTGAAAGTTCTCGGGGTCACACAATAAATGTTTTATATTTTCGTTTGCACTGCTTGTCATCAGTTCTTTGAGGGATACGGACTGCGTAGGTAAGGCCAGGCCTCTCACACTACGCGCCTATAGCGTAAGCCTCGTGCTGTCCTTGTTAGATAGGTTCTAATCTAATATATTGCTATCAGTTATAATCTCGCCGTTATTTCATGCGCCCCGTACACGTAGTATTTATTTACAACCGCTCATTCCTAACTTGTTTACTAAAGTATCGCTTATTATCCATACAGTAGACCCATCGTCCAATAATGCCACACACAACACCTACTCACATCACCTTTTGGTCCATGCACATAGATTGGAATTGTCTTTAATTATTATTAAAGACAAAGTAGATAGGACAAAGGTAATACCTTACTGTTCATTTGTATATGCGTTACAGTTTCACTTAACGGCGGCACTGAGTCTAACGAAACCGTTTATTTGCCCTGTACGTTTGCGTTGCGGGAACTCGCTAAACGTAATATTATTGTGCAGCAGCCTATGATGCCATTGCCCGCGATTGTCCTTATCACTGCGCTGAGCTTACCTCCCGGTTATGGCGCGACACTAAATATTTATAACATAGTCCTCTACATTTAACAAATTGCCAACGATCGTTACGTAGTGATTTCCTGATTTTTTTACAGTTTTTTAATGGGTGGTTGTACGTACGACAAAACCGGCACTTTTAATCGCGATTATAATTGTTCTGCATTAACACTGTACGAGTTCGGTTCACTAAATAGTCACTTTTGCATTTATTATAGTCACTGTAGTTATACGATATAACTGAAGTCTCCGATATTTTCACAGCTTCATTGCTCAGGAACTCCGCTAGTACCAGAAGTTTTGGCTTGTCCTTTTCGTTGATGAGTGTGTAGCTATAATCCGCCCATTTCAAAATCAGTATGAAAGGTAATTTAGAAAGGATTATAGACGTAACATTAGTCCCTTTCAGGAACTTATCTTGTCTAATAGCAAATACAGCAGCGACATAGTTTTGTACTTTTACTGAGAATGCAACTATTTCCGTATGATATTCCTGAGACACAGGGTGGAGCTTCTTTATATCATACATAATTTTCGATATAATAACGTCCGGATTTCCAAATTGTAGCTCCAGAGTAGACATGACAATAGCTGGCGAGGTGGCCCCGATGGCATCAGGGCCGTGACTGAATCCTTTGCTGGGCCGTGCAGGCACTTCCTCAGCCTCCAAAAATTTTCTTGGTCACTGAAATTGCAGATTTTAGTCGAGTCCTAGAACGCCTGTTTGAATTGGAGCCATTCCATTGGGTCACCAGAAAACGACAGTAGTGTCTTGGTGTGCTAATGCGACTCCACATTTGGGCGTTTAATTCCTTAGCGTGACGGCAGCCAGGTCCTTCAGTGCGCTAGCCAATATATGCACGATCTTGGCTTCCTTCCGATAGTGAACTGTATTCATTTTCTAACTCGGCTAAATTTGCTTCAGATCACTTCTCTATTAGATCCATTTGGATGAGTGTTTTAACAAAAATAAAATATGATAAAAAGAGGGTAGACAGAAATAATGATATCTACTGAGTTCTTAGATTTACGCGAATACTACACATGAAAAAAAACTATTTTTTCGGATTTTATCGCGGTTTATTTTGATTTTTAAGTTCCCGACGTTTTGAGTGCTTTGCAGCACCCATGGTCACGGGAAGGACTAAGGTGTTAGACGTCCAAAAGGCATAGTTGTTCCGGGGTACCCTCAAACTTCTTAATTATTTTTGTTTTTGTTGGTCCGATCTACGCAGAATGAGCTCACGGTGTCTTGAGGTCTTGCAGTGTTATGCTTGGTTTTGGATTTGATTATATTAATTACTGGATCCCAAGTCGATGGAAGCGCCCAACCATCTTCTCTATTGAAATTAGGATCTATAATATAGGATAGGAATAGCCTCGCGAACCATCCTTGGTAGGAATCGGTGTTCTTTCACGAGGATTTGTGGTCTATCAAATCTAATGTTATGGCGGGTGCAGTCAAGGACATGTTCACAGACTGCAGACTTCTTTGAGCGACGGTGTTTTAGGTCAGCTATGTGCTCTTTAACCCAAGTTTTTACTGGTCTTTTTGTTTGTCCTATGTAAGAGAGACCGCAAATCAAAATAAACCGCGATAAAATTCGATAAAATAGATTTATTTCATAATGATATCTGTTAAATTGTTTAAAGTTTTATGTTTAGTCACTAATATTGTTCGGTATATCTATTTATCTTATCAGGAAATAAATGGGACAGTAATTTAAAAATTAAAGAAATCCAAATTATGGACCCGAAACATTTTATTACTTGAGTCAAATGGCACCCACATAATAACTTTCATAAAATACGATACACACACAGACATAATAACAATATATAACAATTGTTACAAAATAAAGGTACTTAACTTGCATACCCGCTCTCCATCAAAAACTGGATTTCTATAAATTCCTGGCTTTTTATATCCATCAGCTTATTACATAAGTATAGACAGGTAGTTTACAAATTAGATCAGAGCCAATCAGTAATCAGCCAATCAGCGCACAGTAACAATTTAGTGTCTTTTTAACGAAAATTAAAAGAGCGCAAACGGATAATGATATCTAAAACAGTTCTGTATCACTAGAATAATCTTTAAATAATATATAAAACTTGCAATAATTGTTACTTGTATAAAATATCTTTTAGAACTATTAATTTATCAATACAATGAAATATTTACTTAAAGGAAATGAGATAAATAAATTCAAAGATAACGGAAGTTTATAGTAAATACTTCATCTCATTATATATAATAATAATTTATACTTAATATTATACTATTATCTTAGTAAGTAATTGTAGTAAAATAATAAATACATAACACGTGCCTTTGCTCTAGCCAACACTGATGTGTAGATTTCGTTCGAGACTTCGCCGTTAGCTTTTTCTGTTGTCGGGGGTAAGTTAACATTTGCGGTTTTTTTCGAGTTTTTCTTCATTTTCTTTGCTCGTAAACGGTATGTTGGAGTCTCCATCTTCTTCTCAGGGTCCTGTTGCTCTCCTGAGGCCCTCCAATGCTCAACATCATCTTGCGTCGATGTTTCACCATGTAGGTCCTTATTTTTCCTTACAGTGTTCCGTGTATTAACCATGCTTGGCGGTTGGGTTCGAAAAATTTGATTCACGATCCGGCCAAATGGCCAGATTGTGACGGATGCAAATAAAAATACGAAAAAACAAGGATAATAATATGCCGTAGTCGCGATGTGTGTGTAGGCGCAACGATTAGAGAGGTGCGACTGACTTCCGCGAGCGGGCGGCACTTGTCAATGTATGCTCCCTCAACCCCCTCATCTACCCCTTCGCCACCACCCTGCACCACCACACACGTCTCCACGTACAGTATATCTATTTATTTAATATATACAAATAGGTACACAACATTTAAACTTGATAAACAATAATCATGTGTGTCGCCGGAATACGGTCGATAATTACAAAGACTTACGACAAAATCAAAAAGTTCCTCCTTTTGTACTGCACAGATACCTAATAAATGACCACAGAATACCCCCTTAACTCTAGAAAGTACAAAAATGTTCTAAGTTTATTTTATTACTCTGCATAACCTCATTGCAGTCTCATACATAGTGGCCCATATTTAACTAAATTAATTACACAAACTTACAAGGCTACCCTTACATTAAACAAGAACATTTTCAATTCAATTTTCTAATAACCATTGCAGAAGCACCCCTTGAGAGGTGGCCCACTAATTGCTCTGTAAATAATTCAATATGCACCGACCTCTACCGTAGTTATTGGCATTGGAGACGGCACGTAACAAACCACTAAGAGAAATTGTTTGTTAGGAAATAAATTATTACGGAGAAGTGAAATAGTTTCTTGCAGTTTCAAAGTTCTTCTACTAAGTTTCTAGCTTTTCTCCTTTAAATTATGAACTTTAAGAAAAAGGGCCTAGAAACTTCAAAAATAGAATAATCACCACATCTCTATGTATTCTGAATTGATGATTGTCTCTTTTTTACGTGAAGAAAATCTAGAAAAAGTTCTAAAAATATAGTTTCCGCTTTTTGCATCGCTCAAATATCTAATTACTACAGAATAACTCCTTCTTCATGTAATGTTCTGGGTCGTAGGTTCAATGAAACGCTGTGTCTAGACGTCTCGACTTTATTATATTTGTATATCGACTTACATGATAAAACGGAATTGTTTCGCCGACGATGTTACGTTCCATGTAAAAGGGGGTGAGCCTATTGATACTGACATTTTTTTTAATCGAAAAATGGCACTTTATGAATCCAGGGCCTCGTGACCGCTACGCGCATATTTCGCCGTTAAACCACCGAGGAAGTCTAAAGTCGACGTATTTTTGTAAAAAAAAATATACTTGTCGAAAAAAAACGCGTTCACGCCTAAATTCGACCTATATACGGCCGTATTCCCCAAGAAGATTTTGTCTCAAAAGGGCACCTATGCAAAACTACCCTTTATCAAAACGACCTCCGAGGAAGCAAACAGTCCTATAAGCAACTGGACCTAATAGCATATGGATTAGAGGTTGGCAGAAGTGTACTGTATACATCCACATATCACCAACGATGTTAAGTACCATTGTGATAGGGGCTATCTTGCCATTACACCCGGCATAATTTCAGACTCCGGCCTTTTACAGACGATTTTTCGATAGATAAATCAATACAGGATCTTGTGATCGGCTATAAGCCATTAGATCCAAAGAGCAGCCTCATACATAAATATGATGTTAAAACCGTTTTACAATTGAATAAACTTTAATCCTATAATTGGCGGCCGTTGAGGTAGAAAGTTTCGCGTGTAGTGCGATACCACATATCGAAAGACGTGGAGAGGGCAGGCCTGCTACAAGATGGACTGATGACCTGGAGAAAGTCGCTAGTAAAAGGTGGAAGCAGGCAGCACTAAACCGGCGGTCGAAACGGTCTTTGAGAGGCCTTTGTTCCGCAGTAGACGGTTTTCGACTGAAAATAGATATTTTTTTCTTTTTTATAACGTTCCGTAAAAGTTCCACACTAAAATTTAATCCTGTGTTGTGGGTGCATTTACAAATATGAAAATTCACTTAATTATGGATCACACAAAGATTTGTTGTTTGTTGTGTTTTGTTGTTGTATTTGAAATCGAACCTGCGACTTATGATATATGATTAGACACAGTCCGATGGAATGTTGTGCGAGGCACAAGGGGGTTTCAGGTCTGGAAGAGGATGTTCGGATCAAGTCTTCTCACTCCGCAACATCGTAGAGAAGCATCTGGCAGTGGGCCGGAAGGTTTTCTGCGGTTTTGTAGATCTGGAGAAGGCATTTGACAGAGTTGTGCGAAAGAGACTTTGGGACATTTTGCCAGAGTATGGTATAGATGGCACTCTGTTGCGAGCCGTCCAGTCCACTTATGTGGACTGCAAGGCATGCGTACGGGTGGGTGGTAACAGGTCACCCTGGTTTGACGTTAAAATCGGCGTCAAGCAGGGTTGCGTGTTGTCCGCTAGACTGTTTATAATATATCTGGACAAAAGTCTTCAAAGACTGAAAGCGATGAATGAAGGTGTACAAATGGGTGACTTAGTGGTAAACCATCTACTTTATGCAGATGACGCGGTTTTAATAGCGCCAACAGCCACTGATCTGCAAACACTAGTCACAGTTATGAAAAACGACTGCATGATCAATGGCTTACACTTGAATGTGAAGAAAACCAAGATTATGGTTTTTGAAAGGGAAGAAACCAGAACGAATGTAAGGATTGTGGTTAGTAACGATGTGCTAGAGTAAGTGAATGAGTTTGTATATCTTGGATGCGCCTTCAGTAAGGATGGGAAATACACCGCTGACATAGAGAGAAGAGTGAGTGCAGGGAACAGAGTGAATGGTGCGATGGGAAAGCTACTCGGGAGCCGGCACTTAAGCCATAAGGCGCAGCTGGCCATACATAACGGAGTTCTTGTCCCAACGCTGTTATATGGTAGCGAAAGCTGGGTATGTAAGAAGGAGAATGAAAGTAGGATAAATGCGGTAGAAATGCGAGCTCTGCGGAAGATGTGCGGAGTGAAGCTGACCGACCGCATTAGCAACAGCATAGTAAGACAGCGAGTAGGTATGAAAGATAGTATCGGTGTAAAGATGAGAAAGGGCATGCTCCGCTGGTTCGGGCATATTGAAAGAATGCCAGAGGAAAGAATGACAAAACAGATATACAATGTGAAAGTGGAAGGATGCAGGTACCGGGGAAGACCTAGACTATCTTACCACGACCAAATAAACCGAGTCTTATCTGATGGAAAAGTCAAGAGTCTCCGTAACCGGCGAGCGTGTATGAGACGAACTATGAGAGTCGAGGAAGCCAGAGAGGTATGTAAGGAAAGAACCTGTTGGAACTCTGTACTCTCTGCCTACCCCGCAAGGGATCTGGCGTGAGGTTATAGATAGATAGATTAGACACAGTGGTCGGAGCGGCTTTAGCTCTTACCCACTGCGCTAAATCGTCCGTCAAATATAGCTCTCGTGTTTATCATCACGCCAGATCACTTGCAGGGTAGACAGAGAGTACACAGTTTCAATAGGTTCTTTCTTTACAGACCTATCTGGCTTCTTTCACTCCCATAGTGCGTCTCATAACCACTCGCCGGTCACGCAGACTCTGGACTTGCTCTTCAGATAAAATACTGTCTTTTTGTTTATGGTAAGATAGGTCTAAATCTTCTCATATTAATTTTAAATCTTCCCCGTTACCTACATCGACGTTTCCATTTCATATTTGTTTTGTCATTATTTCTCCCGATATTGTTTTTATACTTTAGTCAAAATTAGAGCAAAATATTTAATCAAAGATCTAAAATATGTTTGTTTCACACACACAAATAAACAACTTTTTTGCACGAACATTTACTTCATTGGCATGAATATTTTTCACCCTGTAAAGTAGAAATGTCAGCGCCTGTTTGTCACGCCTAATATATTATGCCGTGCTGCTATCTAAATATTTTCAAAGTACAATGAACTGTTTACATTATACAACTAATTTTACGCACGATTTTGACTACACTACTTATTCTAGCCAAATATAGGCTTTTTGGGGCTTATTTAAATCTACTAATTTAATTCTAGACTCAAAAATCCACATAAATTGAATCTTAATCGCCGATTTTAGGAGTTTAACTGGGGGCTTAGCATGAATAGATTGACGTTATTGTAACCCTATCGAGTAGATATGCTATCTTTATCGAACTACATATTTAAGGTTTGGTCAGATAGCCGACGGCGATGGAGCACGACGGGAGCGCGACGGAAGCGCTCGGATGCGTTCGATTGCGACATTTTCTGTCGCACCGAGGCAGCGCTGTGTGGCGTCTCCCGTACATCTTAGTACATAACAACTATTGCCGCACCACCGTCGCGCTCTCGTCGCGTTGCGTCGGATATGTGGCGAAATCATTATTAAATAAAAGTGAACGTGACATCACGCTTTCATGACAACGTTTTGATAATGTGTTACGGTTTTAGCCTTCCTTCAATTTTAGGTACTGTAACAGAGGCGATTCATTATCATTGCCTTTATATTAATATCGTACCCTAATACCAGACTCCGGACCGATACTGGATTCATTTCTATAGAAAAATTACATTTTTGTCCGACTTAGAATTTGAGAACACCGTGATTACTACGCGCATTATTCGCCATTAAACCAACTAGACATTTTTTTCATATAATGCTCACCTCTTTCGAATACCAACTAAATCCGTTTTGCCATTATTAGCTCCTAGGTAGCGGAAGGAAGGTGGGCGGTAGGAAATGGACCTGGATGAGCCCTGATGGTTCCACAAAATATTGAGATAGACTTCATCATGAGCACCACGCGACAAATATTTAATGATGTCTCCGTGATTCATAGGGTAAAAGCCGGCAGTGATCACCGAATGGTCAGAGGCACATTAAATATTAATGTCAAAATGGAAAGATCGCGTCTGATGAAGTCTACGCTCCGACCTACTCATGCATATATCCAAAACCCCGAGAACTTTCAACTCGAATTGTCAAACCGCTTCGAATTGCTAGAGAGCAGCGCATCAGTGGACGAAATCAACAACAGGCTGGTAGAGACTGTTCATACGGTCGGGTCCAAGTATTTTAAGACCCACCGTAAAAATAGGCCTCAAAAACTATCTGACTACACCCGAAACCTCATGGCTGAGCGACGTTCCATGACGCTTCAAACCTCCGATGATGCTAAGTCCTATAAGCAGCTTAATGGACAGATATTGAAGTCCTTGCGACACGACTTACGGTCCTTCAATGCAAGGCGTATTGAGGAGACCATAGAGCAGAACAAGGGCTCTAAAGTGTTCGCAAGAGACGCGTCTATTGGGCAGAGTCAGTTGACGAAGCTGAAGACGGAGGACGGAAACGTAACGTCAAATAGGTCAGAGGTGCTCAGGGAGATAGAGAGGTTCTATGGACAGTTATATACCTCAGTAGCTAAACCTGTTGTTGACTTGGTAAAAGACCCAAGAGCCAAGCTAACCCGACACTGCACTGAAGATATCCCGGACATCAACCTGTGCGAAATTAGGATGGCTCTCAAACAACTAAAAAACAACAAAGCGCCGGGTGAAGACGGAATTACTGCAGAACTTCTGAAGGCGGGCGGATCGCCGGTACTTAAAGTTCTTCAGAGGCTATTTAATTCCGTCTTGCTTGAAGGGAAAACGCCGGAAGCATGGAACAGGGGTGTGGTGGTGCTGTTTTTCAAGAAAGGTGATAATTCTTTATTGAAGAACTATAGGCCCGTCACACTGCTGAGCCATGTTTATAAGTTGTTTTCGAGAGTCATTACGAATCGTCTCGAACGAAGGCTTGATGACTTCCAGCCTCCCGAACAAGCCGGTTTCCGGAAAGGTTTTAGTACCATAGACCACATACATACGCTGCGGCAGGTTATACAGAAGACTGAGGAGTATAATCGGCCACTATGCTTGGCGTTTGTGGACTATGAGAAAGCCTTTGATTCGATCGAGACTTGGGTGGTTCTTAGATCTCTCCAGCGATGCCGCATTGACTATAGGTACATCGAAGTGTTGAAGTGCTTGTATAATAACGCCACCATGTCAGTCCGAGTACAGGGGCAGTGCACGAAGGTGATCCCCATAAAAAGAGGAGTAAGACAGGGAGACGTCATTTCTCCGAAACTGTTTACGGCCACCTTAGAGGACGCCTTCAAGCTCTTGGAATGGCAAGGACTTAGCATCAACATCAATGGCGAATACATCACTCACCTTCGATTTGCCGACGACATTGTGGTCATGGCGGAGTCGCTGGAAGATCTAGGACGAATGCTCGGTGACCTCAATAGAGTATTCCAACAAGTGGGTCTTAAAATGAATATGGACAAAACAAAAATAATGTTTAATGTCCATGTCGTACCCACCGCACTCACCGTTGGGAACTCTACTCTTGAAGTTGTCGACGAATACATTTACCTGGGACAGGCAGTCCGGTTAGGTAGGTCCAACTTTGAGAGAGAGGTCAATCGACGAATCCAACTCGGCTGGGCAGCGTTCGGGAAACTGCGCAACATCTTCTCATCCAAAATACCTCAGTGCCTAAAGACTAAAGTTTTTAGTCAATGTGTGTTACCAGTGATGACATATGGATCAGAGACGTGGTCTCTTATAATAGGTCTCATAAAAAAGCTCAAAGTTGCTCAGCGAGCTATGGAAAGAGTTATGCTCGGCGTTTCTCTACGTGATCGAATCAGGAATGAGGAGATTCGTAGAAAAACCAAGGTCACCGACATAGCCCTCAGGATTAGCATGCTGAAGTGGCAATGGGCTGGCCACATAGCGCGAAGATCGGACGGGCGTTGGGGCAGAAAGATTCTAGAGTGGAGACCACGTATTGGCAAGCGCAGCGTAGGACGACCGCCTGCCAGGTGGACCGACGATCTTGTGAAAATCGCAGGAAATCGTTGGATGCAGGTGGCATCGGACCGGTTACGCTGGAAAGCGATTGGGGAGGCCTATGTTCAGCAGTGGACAAGTATAGGCTGAAATGATGAGGTAGCGGAAGGACGCAAAATCTACACTTTCGTACTTAACACATTAGGACTACTTCTGTATCCAATGTTAATAAACGTTAAATCTCGGGGCGTTCTTAGCCGACCTCTGCCCCGGGGTATGTGGATTTAATTAGCATAAACATGCCCCAACTCCGGGTTTTGATACAAATGTTAACTGGTGGTCTTTGTGCTGAGACTAATGAGTGTCCGTTAGTCAATTGCTCTGTTTAATTGTAATATAATTTGTGCTTGTTTTGGTGGTGTGGTGTTGAAATGATATACGCTGTTGGACGCGGGGATATCACAGCTTCACCGCACAAGAGGGAGAGTGTGTAACTACTACGCTCCAGTCAGAGTAAGGGCGCCTGAAGGAGGAACGGCCTGGGCCTTGGCTGTTGCTATTATTGTATGTGATAAAAGTATAGTAAGGTGCTTGTAGCTTGCGACCTCAGTGTTTTTAGCGATCACCAAGATTAAGCAGCGGTCGGCTCCGTCGGTCTGAGATTGGTGACCGTTTGTGGCATTTTCATATTTTTTTTTTTTTTTTAAAAACGTAGCCCCACACTAGGATTTATTCCTGTGTCGTGGGTGCGTTTACAAACATGAAAATTCACATACACAAATACCCAGACCGGAACAAATAATTGTGGATCACATAAAGATTTGTCTCGTGCGGGACTCGAACCCGCGACTATTAGACGCAGTGGGCATAGCGGCTTAAGCTCTTAACCACTGCGCTAAATCGTCCGTCATTCGAGCAACTTTATGTTTTTTTTTTAAACGTAGCTCCCCACATGGATTTATTCCCGTGTCGTAGGTGCATTCACAAACATTAAAATATACATACACATATATCCCAACCAAAACAACTAATTGTGGGTCACACAAAGATTTGTCACGTGCGGGAATTGAACCTGCGACTATTGGACCCAGTGGACGGAGCGACTTTAACTTTTAACCTTTGCGCTAAATCCTCCGTGGAAGGCATGTTAAGCCGTAGGTCCCAATTACTACTTAAAGTAGTCGTTAAGCCAAGTTAGACCCCTTATAGGCTTCATAAGTTCCAACAGCAGGTGGCCATCAAACTGCTTACATCAAGCTGCACTGTGTCAGCGTAGTGGAGTATGACCTAATCACTCTCCTCTCGCACAACAGATAAGATAACGGTAAGATAGTGTTACATTTTTTTTTTAAAACATTGCCCCTCTCTAAGATTTATGCCTTTGTCGTGGGTGCGTTTACAAACATGAAAATTCACATACACAAATACCCAGACCAAAACAAATAATTGTGGATCACACAAAGATTTGTCCCGTGCGGGACTCGAACCCGCGACTATTAGACGCAGTGGGCAGCGCGGCTTAAGCTCTTAACCACTGCGCTAAATCGTCCGTCAAATGAATTCAATGAAGAACAATACACATCAGGTAAAATTGTTATTTTTCCAATCTCTTTCTATCCTCAACCAATACACGTACGCAAAAGAAAGATGCAAAAAGAGGGTTGTTATAAGTTAAACGTGTGCATCTGTGTGCTTGTCTGTGACATCGCAGCTCCGAAACGGGTAAACCGATTTTGATTTAGTTTTTTGTTTCTAAGGTGACTTGATTGAGAGTGTTTTATCTATGATCTATTTGAATCAGGCGTTTTTGTCAAGATATTAACTGCCTCGTTGGTCTAGTGGCGAATAACCTGCGTAGAAATCACCAGTTCGTGGGTTCGAATCTTAGTTCGGTCAAATATGTAATATATAATAATTAAAAATCCAGTATCAGTCCAGTCTGGCATTATGCCCGGTACAATGGCTTCGCTCCCCATTACAAAGGGCCTAACATCGTCGGCGAAAAGTGGGTGAACATAGTACACCTCTGCTACCCCCGCTTGGGAAATATAGGCAAACCAGAGTTTATTTTTATCTTTTTTAGATATTATACCGTTAGAAAGAGGGAACATAACTGTAAAGTAACGTTATATAAAACTATTTGACACTATTCTATTTAAGTAAACCTTTAATAATTCGAATCCCATTTCTAACCCAAACCAGTACACGTACCCAATAACTATTACCAAAAAGGATTTTTTCCATTATAAAGTACGTCGTTACGGTTTATAAAATGCTCGCCGTAATCCAGCCAATCTTGTATAATGATTATCTCTTGAGTACTCCGAACCGATATCGTTGGGACGTGACGCTTTTAGAGGAACCGAGCTGTTACAATCCTACGCCACACTTCAGGCATATCTTTTTAATAAAAAAAACTTAGCCCATACTAGGAATTATTACTGAATCTTGGGTGCGAATGAAATTCACAAGCAATGCAATTTCAGACAGTTTCTTATCTGAAGGGCAAGTAACCTGTGGAAGTGTATGAGCAGTGAAGGAAACCAGAGAGGTCTATAAGGAAAGAATCTGTTAGCACTCTGTACTCTCTTCCTACCCTGCAAGATCTGGCGTGATGATACAGATTGAGAGACACAAACTCAAATCGTTTATTTTGCATAAACCCTGCGGGGGTGTTTACAAAGTGTCATATTTACATTTTTTTTAACCTACTAATCTACCACCGGATTGGAACGCGGCCTCCACTGAGAAGATCCGGCGAGAAAATCAGCAGGCTTGTCTTTTTTGTTTATTCTCCGTTCATTTTTTCATCATTTTTTGTATAGATCATACATTTTTATATTAAATATTTATATAAAATCATTAATGCGATCCAGCTCCAGTGTGATTCCTTACGACTAAGATATAAGACTATTTTCAAATATATGCTATAATGAAAAGCTAGAGGATTCAGGGTGGACCAGTCTCCACAAACAGCACTCGTTCACGAATACGACTACTTGACCAGCCATCACCTCCCTCGACCATATTAGAGGGAAGGAACAAAGAGACACTACAAGCATAGACTTTTTAGTGAGCATGACCTATCCCAGACCACAGAGTGCAGTCAGAAAAAGTCTACAAAAGGAGAATTACTTCGAGCTCGTTTGGCACGACACGCTACACTTTGACATTTTTGTTTACATTAAAGACGTGCTTTATGGCCAATAATCGTCAATAAAATAAAGAGACACTCGAGTAAAGAAGGGCAAGAAACTCCACAGCCACTCCTTTAAAACCAAAGCTAGGTACATTACACTAGGTAGGACTAAAAATGAGAATACATAAAACATTATCATAATACCGATTAAGAATATGACTATATACTTCGTTTGCATTAGCAGGGACTTAATTGTTAATAGTACTAGTTTAATAGAATGAAGATAACATGAAAGCAACATTTAGCCAAGGTTGAACGAGTCATCTGTATTACAGCGGAGCTGGAGCAGCACCTATCAAAGCAGTTTCTTCGTTCAAGTATTCATTTAATGAGTAGTAAGCCTGCTTACCAAGTGTCCGTTTAATGCAGGCTTTAAATTTAGTTTCACTAAGATTAGTGACCTCAATTGGAAGTTTATTATAAAATTTTACACAATAGCCCATAAAAGTGTGTGAATTTTGGATAATCGAAACTGTAGTTTATCTAACTTATTTCTAGTTTTATAACAGTGCCTATTACCTAGCTGAGTAACAGATTTAAATTTTTCCTGGTATACATTTTGATAGGTGGTATACATTATCGTAGTATAATATTTTCATAGATATATTGACATGAAACCGTCAAAATATTGGTTTCCTTAAACAATTCTCTTAGAGAATCGCGACTACCTAAATTATAAATGGCCCTAACGGCCTTTTTTTGCAAAATAAAAATGGAGTCGATGTCAGCCGCCTTACCACACAGTAATATGCAATAAGACATGATACTATGGAAGTAGCTAAAATAAATTATTCTTGCGGTGGCTACATCAGTTGGTTGTCTAATTCTTCTCACGGCAAACTCTCCCAGGCATCAAAGATATGCTTTAACAGAATAACACCGGCGTCAGTAGTACAACGTCCTTTGGTGAAACCATATTGCTGATCATCTAGTATGTTATTTGCTTTAAATTATCTAACATTTGAATAAGCATTATATTTTCAAATATTTTACTGAGCACTGGCTAGTTAGACTAGTATATTTAAATGTAAAATCGCTGGGACAAGTAATTATGTTCTTTTTAATAATTGAAATAGAGTGATATGGAGAACAATTTAAGGCGTCCGTTGTTCTTAGAGCAATATTAGTGAAAAACGATTCAAAATCTTGGGCGATGTCTTTATCAGAATTGATCAGTCCACGAGGAGTCTCAAGAGTGTAATCCGTAGTGCGGTGTTTGGACCTATCAGTTTCACTGTTAATTATTTTCCAGGTGGTTTTTATTTTATCATCCGCGGATTTTTACTAATATGAAGTGCTTTAGCAGCCGTACATACTCTCCTAAACGTTTTTAAATACTTGGCGACATACTTTGTAAAGTTTTCATTTCTATTCTAAGATTCTAATTCATAAAGTTCAAATAGTTTTCCCATCTCCTACGAATTCCCGTAGTCGCCCAGTCACAAAAGGTAAATTTGGGTTTGATATTTTTTATTGTGACAGGAAAGTCGCTTTCAAATTTCGTCCTTAATATCGAGAAAAAGTGTGCATAGCATTCATTAGGGTCATTTAGATTACTAGAAGAAACGGCTAATTTTTACTCAAAACATTATGAAAATTCTGCAAATATCGAGACGAAATGGGTCTAGTTTTAATTTTTATATTATTAAGTGGTATTATATAACTAAATGTAAACTAACTCGGTGTAAAGATGAGAAAGGGCATGCTCCGTTGGTTCGGGCATATAGAAAGAATGCCAGAGGAAAGAATGACAAAACAGATATACAATGTGAAAGTGGAAGGATGCAGGTACCGGGGAAGACCTAGACTATCTTACCACGACCAAATAAACCGAGTCTTATCTGATGGAAAAGTCAAGAGTCTCCGTAACCGGCGAGCGTGTATGAGACGAACTATGAGAGTCGAGGAAGCCAGAGAGGTATGTAAGGAAAGAACCTGTTGGAACTCTGTACTCTCTGCCTACCCCGCAAGGGATCTGGCGTGAGGTTATAGATAGATAGATAGATAGATATAACTAAATGTGACTGCTTGTCCACTGTGGTCCGATGGCAAACAATTTACCACTGCGTGATCTGTATATTGACATTTACAAAACACATTAACTATACACGTTGCAGAAGTTGATGTTACTCTCGTAGGTTTGAGAAAAACTTTAGTCAAATTCAAATACTTGAAAATACTAAGAATTCTATGACTATAACATGTATCCTCTAAGATATTGGTATTAAAGTCCCCACATACTATAATAGACGTGTTATTGACAAAGATTCTATTCAAAATATCCTCCATTACAGATTCAAATTATACACACACTATAATATGCTGTTCCAGCTCAACACAGGAAATCTCAATACTCTGTTCAACTGAAAGTTTAACTATATCACTACGTTCCCTTGACTTAATGCTCTTTTTTATCAATATTAAAGTACCTCCATGGAGCCTGGACTTCCGGCTGTAACAACTAGCGACCGAATAACTATCTTTATTTATTAATACTTCATGCTCTTTAATCCAATGCTCACATATACATAATACATCACATTTAGTTCTTTCTAAAAATAATTCAATTTCAAATATTTTTAAAGAGTATCCTTGTATGTTCTGATTAAATAATTTCAAAGAGCCAGGCCTCTCTTCCTTCTTACGACTAGTATTTATTTCTACGTATTATGCTAGAGGTGCATACAATAGAGATGTGTCCGAACACATCTCTATTGTCAACTTCGGTAGTTTAAATAATTTATTATGTTTTACTGACACATGGTCAGAGTATGGCAGGACACACAAAATCAATTTTCTTAGTCTTAATTTTAGTAAGGTTTCAACACCATCAACTAAGTCTCTTTTTTGAATGTCAAGACTGTTGCCTAATAACAAAACAACCGTAGTATTAATATCTACCTCTGTCTGATAAATCTTGTTTATTAAAAACTTAAAGGGTAAGTTACTGTAGTTAAAGTTAGTTACTGTAGTTAGGTATAAGGTATACCTAAGTTTATTATGTATAAAAAAAATAAAAAAAAAATAAAAAAATTATGTATAATTAAGCCAAATTCTACCCCAATTTGGTCAGAAAAAATTAATATCTTAGGAGAGTGTGTCTTAACACAGCTTGATATATTATTAGGAGAGGAAAGGTTAGGTATTGCCTGCTCAAGCTCAGGAGCAGACACCAAGGGGACACAACTACACGACAGGTTGTAAATCAGCGATTAGTATATTTCCGCATTATATCTCACCAAGTCCATCAGCTCACTGTCTTCCTGCATGCGCTCACAAAGTTGTACTTGAGCCCTTCAAATTAACTGAAAATATCTTTTATAGTAATCTCCCTAACTAATTATTCATTCCTCAGTTGCTGTGTGTCTATATCATACCTAGACTTGTTGTACTCCATTCTTTTTGTACAAAAATCTAATTCATTTAATAATTGTAATCTCTCTTTTCTAAGACTAATATTTGCTTTAAAATAATTTTGTGTCTGAAGAGCCTTTTTTGTTTTTTTAATAATAGTTTTGTCTTAAATACTTTTTTATTTTTTTATGGCTTTTAATAGAGGGAGGTTGGTTGATGGTGTCATCACCAGTCAGATCGATAATCGCTGGCATGTCACACACAGAACTGGACCCCTTACCACCAGCTCATCGTACAGGCTCTGAGTAGCAACCAATTGTTTATTAGATTGGAAGGTTTCTAAATCTGAGATGTCCTTACGGGCTTCACTGAGCTGCATTTCCATTTCAGTAATGCGGTTAAGAGCCAGTTCATGTATATGACTGCACTGGTCAAAGCCGGATACAATGTCACGGAGTTGCTGATTTTGTTCGAGAATGTCCATATACCCACCACCTCGCTGTCATCTCTCTCCTGCAGTAGTTGTTTGCATAGGTTTTCAGAGAACTCCAGTTTTTTAAGGGTAGCCCGCAGCTTGTCTTCCATGTCACGGCCTGTAGCTCTGCGGTTCATCATTTTACTGGAAATTGAGAATGTTGGTGTCAGTAACTAGGTAAGAATAGATTTGTAAAAGCACTGTTATTATGATATAAATAAAGGTAAAACGAAATACTATATTATGTAGGTAATATATATGGAGAAAAAAAAAGCCAGAAATATACAAAAAGTCTTACAAATAAAGAACTTAAATAAAATATTTCTGGAATATTTAAGACAAAAAACTAATAAATAGTAGGCAGATAACTAAAATAATATATTGTGATAAGAATACTAAATTACAAATGAGTACTTTGGTTTCTACCCTTATCCTTATATAATTATGATATACTTTGTTAAAACCTAAGTGAAATGTACCAGATATGCAAGTTATATAATGATTGAGACTTGTTTAGTATAAATTGCAGAGATTACAATGTCTGGAGCGAGTGTTCGTCGTCGCTTTTGTTTTCACTATCAGTCAAACAAAACGAGACTTAACGAAGCCAAATGTATTTATTGGACGCAACTCAATGGGATGAGTTGAATACATTTATGTTGTATAATACGTTATCGTTATAATAATAAAGATTTTAAAACAATACTCCACGGTTTTGTGAAAAATTCAAATCCAATCCGTTGAGTTGACAGCTGGCCTAAGTTTTGTCAATTTTCATTACGACCTCGTAATAAAAATATGACACAGACACTTATTAAAACTATATACACGTAATATAAACTTATTTTTGTTTGTTTTTGTTTTTTATTCTTTGTTTTTTAAAAAACGTAACCCCACACTATGATTTATTCCTGTGTCGTGGGTGCGTTTACAAACATGAAAATTCACAAACACAAATACCCGGACCGAAACAAATAATTGTGGATCACACAAAGATTTGTCCCGTACGGGAATCGAACCCGCGACTATTAGACACAGTGGGCGGAGCAGCTCAAGCACTTACCCACTGCGCTTAATCGTCGTCGTTTTGTTACAGACACATACTATTTATGGAAATTAGCTAGTTTTTACAAATAAAGTCGGCAAGAGACTTTTTCACAGCGACTAGCGCGTAGTGTTGCCAGCCAAAAAAATAAGAAATATTACATGACACAAAAATTTACATGCACAAACACCCCAACTAAACTAATTTTCAGATTTTATCGCGGTTTATTTTTGATTTTTGAAAACTCCAAACGTCAGGAACTCAAAAAGGAACCGCGATAAAATTTGAAACATAGTTTTATTTAATGTGTAATATTTGCGTAAATCTAAAAACTTAATATAAAAAACCTTACGAGACTAAGAAGACCATTGTGAATCATGGCTTACAGGAGTTACAGAAGCGAAAATGTTTGGCGGAATTACTCCCATCACCAACACCTAAATATACCTACATGTTTTATGCATAGTACATATTAGAAAATTTATAGTGTCAACAAAATCCCTAACATCAAACATTCAGGCCGCTCGGTTATCTCGTACCAGATCTTGTAGCGAAAGAAGATCTGGGCCGATATTGGAACAAGATGGGGCTTTCCAATTTAGCACACCACATTTACTTCATAGATATCTGGGCATACATTGGGCATACATCTTACGGACTTCATTGCGGTTTCTTTTTGATTCTACTTAGCGTTTTGACGACAAACATTATTTAATTATATGAGAGCAGTAATCAAGTGCCACATCCTTCTATGAGATGCAAATCAAATCATTTATTTGCGGAAATGGTTTTAAGTACATGATGATATGTTATATGCAGGGGTATTTGAATATTCCTCCATTCACAATCAAGCAAAAGCTTGATCGTGAATGTGGTCTCTCTTATACCAGGCAAACAAGACCTAAAACACTATCGGTCAACGAAGTTTGCAATCCCTGAATATGCTTTTAACCGCACGAGCCATAACATCAGGTTTGGTAGACAAAAACCCAGCATAAAACTGCAAGACCTCAAGACACCGTGAGCCATTTTGCGTCATTGTTATATTATAGAAGGTGCAACGTAATTAACGCAAGGCTTTAGACACCCCGATTAGCTAATTTCTTCACAAATTCAATACGAAAACTAAATTTACAAATTTAAAGTTTTTTACCCCTTTTTTAAGCACTTTTATACCTCAATTAACAATTAAACTTGTACGTGTAAGGGGGCATATTGAGAAATACATTTTAGAAATGCATTTGAAATCTCCATATTGCCTTGAAGCAATCATAAATTTAGTTTATTATAGCGCACTGAAGGATTAACAGCATTTTTTGCAATTTTTGTAAAATTATAAAATATATTAAAAATAGTTGGAATTAATTCAGTTACCGATTTAGAACAAATTACTTACAGGTCTTGCGTTTCTTATGTTATACCTTGTATGTACGAGATTAAAGTTTTAATAATACTAATATAAATCAAATATGTATTGGTATAAGTAGAATTCAAATTATACATTATAGAACTAATTATGTTGTCTTCCATAATTTTTCAACATTAAAACAAACCCGTATCTAAAAATGCTAAGTAGCTTAAGGATAAATTAATAAAAATATAGTAGGTAATATTCTAAATTAGACAAATTTCATAATAATTTTACAGCGACATTTTTTTCCTAATAAAACGAAATGAAATTCTATTTCCTCTCCTTTCTATCCCAAATTCTTTATTGAATTTATGCGGCATCGTAAAATAGGAATAAAATATGCTTTCAGAACGAGAGCTTAGCACGAAATCGACGGACGATTTAGCGCAGTGGTTAAGAGCTTAAGCCGCTCCGCCCACTGTGTCTAATAGTCGCGGGTTCGATTCCCGCACGGGACATACCTTTGTGTGATCCACAATTATTTGTTCCAGTCTGGGTATTTGTCTATGCGAATTTACATGTTTGTAGACGCACCCACGACACAGGAATAAATCCTAGTATGGGGCTACGTTTATTATTCAATAAAAACAATGAATAAAATCAGCATAACAATGTTGAGACAGCGTGCTATCACATTCGTCTTTATTTCATAAATTTTAAGTGTGAAAAGGACGGCATTTCACCTCCATGGGTTTACGGTATTATAATGATAATCTGCTCGTGCTAAGCCCTCAGAGGTATCGAAATCTTGTGCATTTTTATACTGGTTGGGGGCGCGGCCATCGCTTTGAATAAAATCATTAGAATATTTTTGGGACGTTAGGGTAGGGGTTAATTTAGACTGATCTGCAAGTGTAGTTAATTTTTAAGGCTGTAATTGTACCTTCTGTTAAAAGTCACAGTAGCAGTCGCAGATTGTGTAGGCGGCTTGACAAATTCCAACAGCAGGTGGCCGCAAACTTGCCTCCACCAATCTGAAACGTATACATATGGCCCAACCTATGTAACCCTGATTTATGAGAAAATGCCTATATTCAGAATACCCTGATCTTTTTTAAACGGTCCATTACAATTATCTCAGCCTATACTTGTCCACTGCTGTACATAGGCCTCCCCAATCGCTTTCCAGCGTAACCGGTCCGACGCCATCTGCATCCAACGACTTCCTGCGATTTCCACAAAATCGTCGGTCCATCTGGCAGGCGGTCGTCCTACGCTGCGCTTGCCAATACGTGGTCTCCACTCTAGAATCTTTCTGCCCCAACGCCCGTCCGATCTTCGCGCTATATGAACGCGCTTTAAACGGTTAGTTTTGTTTTATTGCGTTACGAGTCGAGAAAAATATGGCATTGGTAATTTATTCTAATGAAAGTTTCAATAAAATATTATTTACATTTACAGTCTGCCAGTTACATATCCACTATACGAGTGGGTTCAATGAAAAAGAGGGTTAAGACATGATTGGCTTAGAACTCCCAAACTGCGACTCCCATTAAGCAACCACGAATAAATTTACCCCAACCACATAATAGTTTCGCTGTGTAGACACATAATGTAAATCCCAAAGCGCACATCTATTAGCATATTTATATTGTGCTGAATCTCAGCCATTAGCCGGCCAAACTGACCACAGTCAGATATTAAAATCTTAAGGGAAATAAAAACGCCTTGAATACCGCAGTCAATTTATGTGTTACGAGGGATTTCTTTCATTATTATCAAGCTAATTGTCTAGTTGGTTGTAAAAGTTCCGATGCATAGTAACGTTTCTCAAATGGTGAAAATAATTTTAATATTTTTTTACTATACCCTCACGCCTATATTCCCCAAACAGGGCTGCCAGAAGTATATTGTGTACACATTTATAGGGGTGAGCTTATTGTTATTAAAGGTAGCACAATGTCAGACTTCGAACTGACACTGGAAATTTTTCTATCGAAAAATTACTTTTTGTCCGACCTAGGATTTGAACCCAGGACCTTGTATTCGCTACGGGCAATATGCGCCACTAGACTAACGAGGTAGGCCTCGATCAGAGAGCTTAGCATGATGATATTGACGTTAGTGTGACAATAGCAAGATTATCATCTTCGTCCTTATATCATCCTTGTCACTCTACAAATTTACTTAATAAGTATGAATGTGACAGCACGATGACTCGCTAACGTCAAAGTTTTAGTGCTGAGTCAGAGGGACGCGAAGAAAAACAAAGGTTTTTCCATTTTTCTTTGTATTTAAAATCACTGTTCGATGGTTAATGCAAATATAAAATGTAATAATAGCAAGTATAAATCTAAAAACCGTCACGCTTATATTCCCCAAGCGGGGGCGGCAGATGTGTACTAAGTATTTACTCACGTTTCGCTGACGATGTTAGATCCTATGTAATAGGAGGTGAGCCTATTGCCATATTCCGGGGACAATTCCAGACAGAAATATTTGAAGTCGGTGCTGGTCAGTGCAGTCGGTTACTTGGCACCGACTTCAAATTTTTTTTTTGCTTTTTGAAGTCGGTTTACCCTTTTTCTTCCCGTCCCTCCCGACTTAGCACTAAAACTTTGACGTTGGCGAATCATCGTGCTGTCACATTCATACTTATAAAGTAAATTTGTAGAGTGACAAGGATGATATATCATCTTGCTATTGTCACACTAACGTCAATATCATCGTGCTAAGCTCTCACACAATATTAATATAATAAATATAATAACGGAATCTATATATTCGTGCTATTCGCCGTTAAGGAGTTCCCTCTTGTATCTTTAAAGTCCAAGGTGCAATACCAATAACATTAAAATAGCACCACCTCAAAAACTGAACCCAATGCAAAAGAATCATTAAAATCGGTTCATAAGCAAAGGAGTTATAAAAAAAACAGACGAATTATGAACCTCCTTCTTTTTTGAAGTCGGCTAACATACGCTTAGTTCTATAGTGGGGTACCTATAGGATTGACGTCCATCCATCCATCCATCCATAACCTCACGCCAGATCCCTTGCGGGGTAGGCAGAGAGTACAGAGTTCCAACAGGTTCTTTCCTTACATACCTCTCTGGCTTCCTCGACTTTCATAGTTCGTCTCATATACACTCGCCGGTTACGGAGACTCTTGACTTTTCCATCAGATAAAACTCGGTTTATTTGGTCGTGGTAAGATAGTCTAGGTCTTCCCCGGTACCTGTATCCTTCCACTTTCACATTGTATATCTGTTTTGTCATTCTTTCCTCTGGCATTCTTTCTATATGCCCGAACCAACGGAGCATGCCCTCTCTCATCTTTACACCGATACTATCTTTCATACCTACTCGCTGTCTTACTATGCTGTTGCTAATGCGGTCGGTCGCACATCTTCCGCAGGGCTCGCATTTCTACCGCATTTATCCTACTTTCATTCTCCTTCTTACATACCCAGCTCTCGCTACCATATAACAGCGTTGGGACAAGAACTCCGTTATGTATGGCCAGCTGCGCCTTATGGCTTAAGTGCCGGCTCCCGAGTAGCTTTCCCATCGCACCATTCACTCTGTTCCCTGCACTCACTCTTCTCTCTATGTCAGCGGTGTATTTCCCATCCTTACTGAAGGCGCATCCAAGATATACAAACTCATTCACTTGCTCCAGCACATCGTTACCAACCACAATCCTTACATTCGTTCTGGTTTCTTCCCTTTCAAAAACCATAATCTTGGTTTTCTTCACATTTAAGTGTAAGCCATTGATCATGCAGTCGTTTTTCATAACTGTGACTAGTGTTTGCAGATCAGTGGCTGTTGGCGCTATTAAAACCGCGTCATCTGCATAAAGTAGATGGTTTACCACTAAGTCACCCATTTGTACACCTTCATTCATCGCTTTCAGTCTTTGAAGACTTTTGTCCAGATATATTATAAACAGTCTAGCGGACAACACGCAACCCTGCTTGACGCCGATTTTAACGTCAAACCAGGGTGACCTGTTACCACCCACCCGTACGCATGCCTTGCAGTCCACATAAGTGGACTGGACGGCTCGCAACAGAGTGCCATCTATACCATACTCTGGCAAAATGTCCCAAAGTCTCTTTCGCACAACTCTGTCAAATGCCTTCTCCAGATCTACAAAACCGCAGAAAACCTTCCGGCCCACTGCCAGATGCTTCTCTACGATGTTGCGGAGTGAGAAGACTTGATCCGAACATCCTCTTCCAGACCTGAAACCCCCTTGTGCCTCGCACAACATTCCATCGGACTTCACGCGCATTCTCCGTTCAATAATTTTACCGTACACCTTGGCTGCCAAGCTAATCAAACTGATGGCCCTGTAATTGGCGCAGTCATATTGTGAGCCCTTGCCTTTATACAAGGGTACTATGACTGCGCGGCGCCAATCTGTAGGGACTCTACCGGTCCTCCAGCAAAGGTTTGCAAGGGCCCGGAAAGCGTCCCGGACGCAAGTTCCACCATATTTGATCATCTCGGCAGATATCATGTCTACTCCCGCAGCTTTACCGTTTTTCATACTTCCTATCGCCCATTCAACTTCTTCCATAGTGATGTCCTCCGTTGATTCTGGTGCCGCAATCACGCCTTTAGGCACGTCTGCGGCATCAGCATCCGGGTCATCTCCATACATTTCTCCAAAATATTCACTCCACCGGTTTAGCACAGCTTGTGTGTCTGCAAGAATGTCACCATCTTTGCATTTTATCCTTTCCATTCTGGAGCCTGACGAATCACCTCGAGCCTTTCTCACCTTGCTCCAAAAGAGTTTGGTGTTGTTCTCGAAGTTCTTTGCCAGCCTCACCTCCTCAATCATACTGGCTCTTTCACGCTTTTCTTTCACTAAAGTTTTAGTGGCATTCTTGCATTGCCGGTATATTTCTTTCCTCATCTCTGTCATACTGGCATTCAGGTTCAAAGAAGATACATAGTCCTGCCACGCTTTCTTCTTACTTTCTACGGAGCTTTGCAGCTCCGCATCCCACCATGCATCACCTTTTGCTGTAATATGCTTCTTTGAGCAACCACATACTTCTTTCGCGGATTCCACCAAACTCTCTTTCAGGCTATTCCAGCATTCATCTACATTTGAGTCCGAAGAGCCTGCTGTCAAAAGCTTGTCTCGGACTCTGTCTTCATACATTCTCCTCACGCTCTCATCTTGCAACTTTTCAACCTTTAATCTTTCAAGGTCTCCGAAGGGGATACGCTCTCGCCAGTGTCTCCACTTCCTGAACAGACCACTAAACCGCGCAACTACGAGATAGTGGTCTGATTCCAGAGTGGGGCCTCTATACGCACGCGTATCTTGTAGTTTGCTTCGGAGACGGTTATCAACCAGGATCAGATCTATCATGCTTTTTTGTTCATTCCTTCTCCACGTATACAAATGTATGTCCTTGTGCTGGAATATCGTATTAGACACAAGGAGACCCCTTTCCAAACAAACATCTACAATGAGCTTACCTGCATCGTTCACTCTCCACTCCCTTATCTCCACTCTCTTATCACCATAAGGACCAAGAGCAGCGTCGCAAGTATGCCGCCTGGTTCCTACCAATCCGTTCAGATCGCCACACAGAATCACCTTTTCATTAGCCTCAGCCAAATGCAGAACTTCCCTGACATTATCCCAAAACTTCTCAAGGTCCTGGGGTGTCGACGAGCTTACAGGAGCATACGCTGCGACCAAAAATACTCTAGTGACACCCAGTTTTAAACGGACCCAGAGAAGTCTCGCATCGCACAGGCCATAATCTCTCACTCCAGAGGCCAGGCGACGAGACAGCAAGATACCCACCCCCATGCTGGCACGACTGCTCTGCGGTACCCCAGACCACAGAGCCATCGTTCCATCAGGCAGATCACAGGTTTCACTGCCCCTCCGCTTAGTCTCTGTTACACACAGAGCATCCAGGCGTCTCTCTTTCATTACATCAATCACCTCATGCATCTTATCTTCCATACCACCTCTTACATTCCAAGTGCCTATTCGGCACTCTGCACCCCACGACTCGCCAGTTCGGGCCCGGCGTGATGGGTGGCGGCCCCCATCGCCGCTTCCACCTATATTCGTACCGACGGGGGCGGGCCGGTACGCGTCGCCTCGGGGGGACGCCCTAGCCCGCACTGCGGTACGTCTTCGGTCCAAGATTGCAGCCATAATGACTGGCAGGGGTCGCGACGAGCACGCTCTTGGACAGACCCCCTAAGTCCAAGGTCCAATGCCAATGATATTAAAATGGAACCACCTTGGAACTATACTGAACCCAATGCAAAAAGAATTATCAAAATCGGTCCACAATGGACGGAACTATCGCTGAACATACATAAAAAACATACATACAACCAAACATAGAACCTCCTCCTTTTTAAAGTCGGTTAAAAATAAACCGCGATAAACTCCGAATAATAGTTTTATTTCATGTGTAATATTCGCGTAAAAGAACTCAGTATGTTTATATGATTCCCAAGTTACCCTCTACCGCAATTTTGTAGCCATAATCCCATGAAAGCTTACATAAATTTTCCATATATTTGTAAGGAACGGATACACAAACAGTAACGCCTCTCGTCTAAGCCTGTTACACACACGATCGAGCCATTGTGTTTGTTTTCAAGATCCTGCCAATCGTTCTATGTTAGGTTGTGTTTTAGTTATAGCGTAGCGTTGAGCGTATATCGTTTTAGTTACTGGCTATTAGTTTATCACTATTTATTATGTAGGCCGGTATAAAATATCTGGGCACAAAAACCCTACTGAGATGGTATGGCCACGTTTGGCGGATGACGATCGGAGATTACCCAAATCCGTGTTTTCTCAGAAGTTTTTCCGGAAAAAGCAACGTCAAGATTACAGGGGTTTGCTCGCGTTATTAAATAACTTGTAATATACACCTGAAAAGTAGGAGAAGCTGATACGTATCACAAAGGACGGAGCGACGACGCCGAGTCAAAAAAGGGTAATTTTACTGTCAGTCTTGTGACAGGTTTTTAAGAATAATTTTGATTATACAATGCGACAAGGATCTTTTGTCCTGTAGATGACATTGCCATTGGCATTGGTGTGATATGAGTCCCAATGGTAACCCCATTTAATAAGATTTTCATGCTTCCAAGGAGACATTTCAACATGTGGGTCCGCACAGTCGCTCATTAAAAAAGAACTTGGATACATTTTATAGTAAACGGCATCTCTACAACTGTCATACAATGACATTTCACTTGATGACAGCGTTAGTTGTGATTTTGGCGGCGGGCCAAAATATCCATGTGGGATTGCACGAGTCACATTGAAGCTTACGCTCGCAGGTAATTTATTTTGTCTCTGGTTGTCACAGTCGATTATAGGGCTAAGTGATCTTAGCGTTTATATGTTGTGAATCCATTTAGATGTCGCATAGTAGAAAACTGACACTTTTAACTGGTGGCTGTAAGCTCTATCAAAGGTATACAAAATATTTACCATAGTACAGCCTCCAGCAAAAAGCAACCGACGTTTTCGAGTATCTTCGTGCTTCGGAAGGTACGTTAAGGAGTTGGTCTCATCTACCACATAAAGTAGTTGCAAACCTATTGAAATCTCCCAACAGCAATTGACTATAAATTTGCATCTCCCACTCAAGACGGAGTCAACGTGGTTGAGGGTGGCCTATTTACCCTTACCTCGATTTGTGCGAGAAGGCCTGGGTATGTAGTATTGGGTCTTATTCAATATTATTATTAAAAAAATAATTTACGCCTTTATTACGCAAGTGGGGTTGATAGAGCTGTACTGTGAACACACACATATAGCGGACATTTTTTGGTTTCAGTGTAATCGGGGGCACTAATTACCATTATACCAGACACAATTACAGATTCCAGACTGATTCGGATTTTTTTTTCCATATAAAATTGCAATTTGCCAAAGAAGTGGATAGTGGGGAGCAAGTAGATGCTGCTTGCTTCGATTACAAAAAGGCATTTGACTTAGTCACTAATGACATTTTGCTCAAGAATTTAGCAAGGTTTGGCTTCTCCCCACATTTATTTAACTTTTCTGCTAGTTCCTTAAAAGATAGACAGCAATATGTGGCGTACGTAGGATATACATCGAACCCATATTTTACGTGGTCTGGCTTAAGTCAAGGCAGTAACCTGGGGCCTTTGCAATTTACACAGATGATAAATAATTAGCCCATAGAATTCAAAATATTAGTAGTTCGGTCATAGCTAAAGTAAATCTGGTAACCGATGAAGGCTTTAAAGCCGCTAAAATGATAATTAATAATAATACTGCATTAAACAGCTTTTTATTTAACTGACTGGAAGATCTATTAAGTATAGTAAGATTAATTAAATGTTCCAATTTGGAATCAGCTTTAGGCGTAGTTACAGAGGAAGTAAATTTCCATAATCATTATGACGCACAAACCAAAGTTAAACAAAATAGTATACCAGTTAATACACAGATGCCAGTGCAATTTAAATTTGGCATACCCCAAAATAAATACCCCCAAACAAACTTCCCACAACAACAGTTAGTAAATCAAAACTTCCGACCTAACTTAAACCCTAACAATAATCAACAAACCCCCCAAAATTTTTTTAAGAATTACCAACGATTACCATGTAATATAAATAATTATAAACAATTGGGATTTTTCAAACCGAACCCTAATCAGCAATTCCGTTTTGGAATTATAAATAGATCCGTAAACAAAAATCAGAATTTAGAAAATGACGTCACTATAAGGACGGCAGTACACAACAATAAATTAGAAAATTTATACGAGGATTACGTAGATGACACTGACCTTGAGACTGACGAATACTCATATGATTATGAGACAGTAGCAATCTACAAAGTCATAGACGAAAGGCCCGACAATATTATACCTCCACCGCTAAATTTTCCGATGGATTCCTTGAAAAACCCCCCAAAATAGTAAAAATTAATTATACCGATACTCCAAAATTTATTAAACCAAAGGATGTCTCTACAATTGACATTGAAATGGGTATTTCAATGTCAATGATCAAAGATAGTGAATATTAATTAAAATGATTTCTTAAAATTAGACGAATTCCTGTCGACGAAAATAGTAGTATTAGGCAATACTACTATTTTCGTCGACAAGAATTCGTTTTCCGAGATAACAGACAATTTATTAGTGGATGACTCACCAGACAGACATACCCCAACTTCAATAAATATTCCATCTTCCAACGAATGACCAACCAAGTCTTCCATCAAATACCAATAATAAATTTGCCCAGCGTCACGAAAACAGGAATCAGGAACAGGAAAAATCTACAAGCAGCCAAGCAGCCAATCAGCCTAGATGATCTCAACTTAGAAAATCTCCAGTTCCTGTCACATGGGTTGAACAGTGAAAGTGCAAAATTGAGTGAAAACCAAGTAGATTCAGTGAATGTGCATAGCATAAGTTTTTAATTTATGTTAATTTAATAATTGTACTCTTGATTGTTATATATATTAATAAGTCTAGAATATTGTCCTCATGTAAACATAATCAAAATCAACATTCTCAGAAACCGAACGCTGATTTTGAACTTATGGAGGGAGGAATTATGTATATCCAACCAGTACACAGCTCAGTGCAAGTACTTTAGAAGACGATGCAATAAAAACAAAGTATTGCTCGTACAAATTAATTCCAAATATGAATTAATACGGCGCACTCTGCGTAGGTGGCGCCTAGTTAACATGTTTGTTTGGCGATGCCTATAAATAGCCATCACCAGACAAAGTACCTTAATATCGTCTTAGCTCTCTTACCGTTCGCACAAACTCTAAGTAATATTATTAACTGCATAGTATTTTGAATATCTATAATAAATTTATATTTGTAAAAAAAAATATTTTTATAAAGTCACGCCGGCCTTTATATTTGACTACTTCGCGTGGTTACTAGGTAAACAGCCCCTTTGATGTGTTTATTTGTTTCGTTGAAATGGTTTTACTTTTCGCTAAGAATCTTTTACCGAGAAGTTGTTTAGTAGTAGCGTTGCGAAAAGAAGGGATTTTGAGACGGACAGTTCAGTTGGTTATATATTCATTTTGCAAATAAGATGGCGTAGATATATGTATGCACACACATACTCCACCGATAATGTTAGGTCCTAATGTAAATACTGACATTATTCCAATCTTCGGATTACTAGCATTTCTCGATAAAAAATCCTCAACGCCTAACGCTTCGTCCGACTTAAGATTCTAACTCAGCTTAACGACTACCATATGAAGTGGTAACCCAAACCAACAGCTTAACAAGCCTTTCAAAGTACAGAGACGCCAAAGAACAGAAATCCTACAATGTTCAGGTTCACCCATCTGACTAACCGGAAACATATGCTTAAGAGCCTACCGCGGTCAACCATTTATCGACAGAGAGAGTAACAGTGATGCAATTACTTTACACGAGAATAATAAGGGACGGATATATTGAGCGGAAATAAACGGCGTATGTGCATAACCAAATTGTATCATTTTCTAAAAAACTACAGTATGTAATAAAAAACTGCTTTACAAGAACTTTGCTACAACGATTCGCTATGTTTTTAAGTAAATTGTATTGATTAGTTCTTAAGCATTTCGCGTTAGAATCAGAAAATGTAAAGCAATAGAGGTGACTGTAGATTTTTATCTATCGAAAAAAAATCCCTTAATCGTGTATTTCTTTTACTAGATCCTAAAATGTAGTCAAAAATCATTTTTCGAAATATTAAGTCTCTAATCCATATACTTATTGAAGTGCATGGAGTACAAGCACACGTTATTTTCGCATTAACCCTTAACATTGGTGACCGCTACGAAAGGGGTTCTACAGCCTCAGAATTTAGTATAAAATTTTATTCCGAAAGTGGGTCACAACTGATTGCTTTATCAAATTTCAATCCGATTTTATAAGATATTTCCACTCAAATGATATACTATTCGCTTTGAAATTTAATTAATTTGTCCGTACTGTTTGTTTCTACTGAGATCAATTTACCTTACCGGTTATTATATCTTATTTAATTTTGTATGACTACAAAGACTCGCGTAGGAAGAAGAAACAAAAACATTTTGCCTTCCATGAATTTATATAAAGTTTTGCATATTTGAAACTCTCTACGTATTTATCTCTCTGTCTTTTCCGCAAGGAATCGTACATGATGATAAAAAGAGATATGTAATTCAAAACTACGACTGAGATCCTGTATTTAGAAGTCTGTTAACACTTTATTCCAGTTATTTTTTTGGCATCACGTAAAATATATTGCTTCAATTTTGCATGATTTTCAAAATTAAAAAGCAAATGGACTAAATTCGGGACTGATATATGTTTAATTAATATTGATCAAGAAGAATATTGCGGCATTCAGTTCAGACCTTTGTCCAAAGTTTCAACTATCTAGCTCATCAGGAAGTTAGGATAAAATCGATCGCTAAATTTGTTCTGAAACTTCTGAACAGACAAACAAACAAGACGCGGCCGGTAAAAATAAAAAGGCTACTCTTTCTAATTTCCCACCTGCTATATCATATGTTTACAAGTAGTTGCAAGAACTAGCACCCTTTCGTGTTCGAAATGTCACCGCGCGAGCAGCGAGACACGCCTATTATTATGCGGGTACCGGAGACTAAGGTGGACAATAGTTATGCGCTTACGGTAATACACAGTATTAATATGCATAAAAGAATTCATGCGTACACATTTCTCGCATACATAAATGAACAGGCGTGCCTACTTGTAGGAAAATCTAATTAGCAATAAACAAGCCCAGTCTTTTTAATAACCACCGCGCTTCCACGTTCATAAGTAGTTGCCAAAAACTAGCCCGCTTTCGTGTCCGGGATGTAACGGCACAAACGGTAAGATATGCCTACAATAATGCGAGAGCCAGCTTGACAACAGTCAAGTGTGAATGATCATACACATTTCTAGCATACATAAAAAAGCACATGGGGGTAATCCGCAGGAAAATCTATTGAGCAAATAAAAGTTGCCCACTCTAATTTCTCGCCCGCCACATGTTTACAAGTAGTAGAAAAACACTAGCGTACTTTCGTGCTCGGAATGTCACGGCGCGAACAGCGAGACACGCCTATTATTATGCGAGATGACCCCGCCTTGCACAAAGCTCTCGGAAACAATGGGCCAACGCATTAACGCTGTATCTACTGTTTTGCCACTCAGTGTAATTACCAACTCCGTAGTGTAGCAATGCGATTTGTATGTTATGAAGATAATTATAAAATGTATGTTATTTAAAAAAAAAACCTGTGTACTCTCTACCTACGCTGTCAGGACTCTAGTGTGATGAAACAGATAAATAGTTGTTTTATTGAAAGAAAAAAAAGAGAAAGAGACTTAAATATAAAAGACAAGCATGCTGCGGTTCTCACCGGTCATTTCAGAATTTGGAATTATGCCCGGTACAATAAACTCACTCATTACATTGGTCCCTAACATTCAACGGCAATATTATAAGGAAGGTACACAAGACACCTTTGCTAGGCGGGCAGACCTTTCCGTGATAATAGGTGCTGTAAAGACCTCGGAAGAGACTCGAAACCGGAAGATCGGAAACCAAATTCCCCTACAAATTATAAAAAAAATTGTTTTTTCCTAAAACACATAAACACAATCAGGTTCCCCAAGTGGGGGTGTACCTCTGTCACCCCCACTTGGGGAACCTGTGGGGAACCACCAACGATACATCGTATGCACCCACTTTATGCCGACGATGCTGAATCCCATGTAATACTACGGTACGATACTGGATTTTTTTCTATAGAAAAATTACATTTTTGTCCAAACGAGGATACACAGGACCTCGGATTCTCTACGTGCATTATTTACCAATAGACTGATGAGACTGTCTAGTAGATATCAATTTAGGTAATCTTGTGTAATGCACTCTAGTTTTCTCTTATGTGTAACATTCGTGTAAGGATTAACAACTTAAATAATTATTCATACTAATAACCTTTATTTTATATTTTACATAGTGAATTGGAAGCGTTTTGTAACAAAAGTCCATTACGTGGGAGTGGTCCTAATCCACAATTGCTTATCCAATTTACACCTACAAACTAATCGGATTTTGAGTCTTCAGCGAAGTGCATCGCTGAAGCTTCATAAAGTTATAATAATATTATATTATGCATGCATTATTAATGCTACATTTAGAAAAATGATGAATATTCGTATACTCTATAATCAAAGCGAAACAATATTTAATGCAAAATAGTAATGGTTATAAATAAGGCGTGAAGCCATCACTTGCCTTATGATGACCGTTTTGAGGATACATTAACTAGCGTTTAGTCTCCACCGTAGTAGTATGAGTAGATATTTCTAATTACAACTTTGTTTTTTTTTTTTAAAAGTTGCCCCACACTAGGATTGATTCCTGTGTCGTGGGTGCGTTTACAAACATGAAAATTCACATACAAATACCCAGACCGAAACAAATAATTGTGGGTCACACAAAGATTTGTCCCGTGCGGGAATCGAACCCGCGACTATTAGACACAGTGGGCGGAGCGTCTGGTGTCTTTTACTACATAGGGCCTAGTTCTTTTTTCATATTTTACAACAGTCTTTGAATACGGCAGATAAATCTAGTCAAATCTTTTTTTTTTTTTTTTTAAACGTAGCCCCACACTGGGATTTATTCCTGTGTCGTGGGTGCGTTTACAAACATGAAAGTTCACACACACAAATACCCAGACCGAAACAAATAATTGTGGATCACACAAAGATTTGTTCCGTGCGGGAATCGAACCCGCGACTATTAGACACAGTGGGCGGAGCGACTTAAGCTCTTAACCACTGCGCTAAATCGTCCGTCATCTGTCTTTATATTACATCGTTCTCAGTAATTAACTTCAGTAGATCGGAAGTTAGGTTAGGTTAGGTCTCTAAGGAAACGTCTAAAAAACCTACATATCCGTGGCCGGCGTTAAGTCGCCACTCACTAGATGAGCTCTCACACGGTCGTCATAAGATAATTTTGTAGCCAGCATTTGCGATAAAGGGCGTGCAAGAATACAAAAGATATATTTACTCATGTGCTATTAGCCCCGGAATTTGGGAGGAGTTCGCTCTTCACAGGTTATCTTGGCGTTCTACCATCATTTGAAAAAACTTGCCCATAAGCAGCAAACACTTGACTATAAGCACCAAATTCAAAAAACTAGGCCTAAGCTCTTCTATACCTAAAATTATAATACTCGAGGCCAACTTTATTGTTCTACTTACAACGGGGTGTTTAAGACCAAATTTGATTTAGCGAGTCATATTAGGGATCATAACTGAAAATAATATTATGATGTTTGGATCGCAGTCATCAAAACTGATGTGAAGGACTATATATAAAAACAACTAAGGGCAACACCGGTGTGCGCGTCTCAGGTCGCGAGGTGTGCTGCGCTTTCTCCCAAGTTAGTCGCGGCGTTATGCCCTTTAATCTATTCACCCCTGGAATACATCGATGTAGGAAATCATTATCTTCTTACGTCGATATGTGGATATAGATCTCATGGCTCGCCTCTGGATAGCCAATTAAAGCAAACCAGAGCTGAGAGTCCTGCTAGCATTCTTTTGGTTTGTACTTGATAGTCGAAGAAATGCCAAGGTGGCGTGAGTTTAACCGAGGCACCCGGTCCGTGGTGTTGTTACTCACTAACATCTCGCCACTAGCTGTCCTGCGGGCTAATTAATATTATTTAGTATATTCTATTTATAAACACTGCAATCCTAAACCCCTTCTACGTTACTAATTTAGCGGAAATTAATTCAATAGTGCAAGTACGTACTTAGCGAATTAAGGGGGTTATAATTCGTTCTCTAATGGAGATTGCTTTAATTATATCCCTCCACACTGATTGTGGTTCTACGTATAATTAAACGGACATGCAAATATTTTTCACAGCCCCGGATGGGATTTTTGTGGCGAGTTACAAGTTATTACGCGGAATGTACGTTAGAAGTGAGATAAAGTTTGAATTAATATTTCGAGTTACTCCGCTTTTGTTTTCGTCTGCAGATGGTTTTGAAGACTGAAATATGAATGATGTGTGTGAGGAGGCCTCTTGTAATGGCTTTTATTCTCTCTGTAAAATACAAGATTGGTAGCAAATGGATGAGTTAATTGTATCAAGGACAAAATAAGAGGGGTTTTTCAGGTCTTTCCAGTAGTTTGATAATATAATTGAACTGTGTATACAAATGGTAGGAGTACCCAGACACAGCTTAACTTCGGTGCCCGCTAAGAGCACTACAGTTCAGCAAAGCTAACTCCAATAAAAAATCCACCCGTGCCATTCCTGGGCAAGTCCTTTTTTATTGAGCTAAGCTCCTGGATTTAAAAAAATGAGGTGAGAGAGTTTATACTCCACCGCGTGGTCCCAATGCGGATTCGTGGCACTGGGTAACGATAGAGCCGGGAGGTGGCCAATGGAACTACTCAACATTACCCTGTCTTGTTTGAGCGAATTGGGCTTGTCTTGATGAATACTGTAGACCTGGATAGTGTCTAAGTTCTGACGATAGAGCCGGACGGTAGCCATAGGAAATCCTCAATTGAGCAAGATATCTTAGTTGTATTTTCGTTACAAAAACTTGTGTTTAAAAACCTTTTTAATTTAAAATTGAAAACAAAAATAGACCAGATAAGGCCAACGTTTTTAACCCTAGCTACGTTTATCTCCATAGGACATAAAACAGGCTATTTATGCCTTAATTACAGTTCCACGCTGACTGAGGTCGCGTGAAAATGTAAATAAATTACCTTTACATTTTTTTGATGTTCTGTGTTGTGTTACATTTAAACGGAAAGTAGATTTTTAATACAGTACCTCTCCCTCGTTGTTCTGGCTATCACGTTGGCATAATGGCTTATAGTTTTGATTAACAAGTCCGGGGATCGAATCCTTGTACAAAGTGTTATTACAATTTTTCTATCGATGAATTTTAGTAGCAGTCGAGAGTCCGAAATTGCGCGCGGTATATGGCAATAGTCTCGCTCCCTATTACACTGGTAGTTAATACTCCACTTGAATCCCTCGTTGCACCCCACACTATCCCCATTTAGGGAATATACGAGAAAAGTTCAGACTAGTTAAATATAATTTGTACTTGCACCGCGTGAGCAGTGGTTTCCTCATTTACAAAAAATGCTGAATTAAGGCTAAATTGATAGATGGAAGCAAATACTCTGTAAACATTTGCAACTAGAAAAATGGGCGCAAAAATAAATTATCGAAAAATATGTAAAAACAAAAGCCGAATAGAAACTTCCATTTCGATTTTTAACTTCACTCGAATGTCGTTCCCAAGTTTCTTTTGCCAAAGTAGCAAATGGGGTTCAAAGAAAACGTAAAATGCTGCCATATATAACTTTCTTTGAAAAGTTTGAATGGTTTCCACAATAAAACAAGAAATGTTCTAGCGCTTTCAGAGTTCCCAGTGAGTGTGTCTGGCGCCTTTGTACCCCTTGAATAAGATGAAATATTTGCTCGGAGAATGCGTAGGAGTATGTTGAGGTCAATGGAGCGGTAAACGGAGATGATTTATATGATATGAAGTATTTACATACTAGGTCATTTCCCCCTGATTCCCGGACTCATGATATTATGGTTCTTGAGTGGTGGAACAGTAACTTTTCTGTTTATGTAATTTATGACGAACTAATTTCTGCTCCCGACTTCCGCCGCGTTAAGTTTTGACAAGAACCTTACAATTTTCCGGGATAAAAAGTACTATATATTAACCCTGGTAATTAACTATCTATTTGCTAAATTACATTCACATCCATGATTGAGTGACATATTTCCAAACATACAAACTTTCCCATTTACAATAATAGTAGGATACTGTCTCATTGTTCTGGTGGCTCAAGGTAAGGCTCGAGAGTCGAGTAAGATCGAAGAGTGTTTTTGGGTTTTTGGATCGAGGAGTTTGTTGTTTTTAGATCGAAAAATTCTCATTCATTTTAAGTGACTAATTTACTACGAGATTAATACAGTGCATATCTATCTATCTACATCGTTACGGTAAATTTCTTGTGGGGTAGGCAGACAGTAAAGCGCTCAATCAAGTTCATTTTTTAAAGATCTCTCTGGCTTGCTCTACTCTCATAGTTTGCCTTATGAACGCGTTTACAGAGATTCTTGACTTGTCGAAATACCTTATATAATTATACGCTTTAATATAATAATAATAATATAATTTTATTTCTCGCCACAATATAACATTACATGGGAAGATTGCCATATTACAATGCAGTTTTTGTTGTGGGAGACTGGTGGCTAAACTAGGTAATACCTGTATTTCAGGTCACCAGTGCACCTTCCCCATATGGGCTAATTTCGGCTCTCTCATAATCTGAATAACATTTTGTGTTAGTCGAAAGTGGTGGTGTCAAGATTAGAGCTGGTAGTGTGTGTGTGTGTGTGTGTGTGTGTGTGTGCGTGTTTGAGTGTGTGTGTGTGTGTGTGTGTGAGAGAGTATGTGTGTGTGTGTGTGTGTGGGTGTGTGTGTGTGCGTGCGTACGTGCGGGTGAGTGTTGGTATATGGGTGTCAGGTTAGCTAGTGTGTGCTGCCAGAGGGTAAGTTTACACTCATTCCTATTTGGGTATAGACAGTAGCGCCTCAGTGCTCTCGTAGTCAAGGGACATAAGCCATTCCGAAAGCCTTTTTTTGCATAAAAAGTTATTAATCGAATAAATTGAAAGCTTCTTGTCGATCTTATTGTAAAGATAACCTCCAAGAAAGCAGTAAAGGCGATTTATAAATTCAGAAGAAAAGTTGCTTTGCCTACGGTCAACAATTTAATCGAATAACTTAGTTACTGGTGAGTTAGTTGTTAAAGGGTAATTTTTAAATAAATTAATGATGGCCTAAACCTAATAGCAGACCTGAAAAACTTACCGTACTTTACGCGAAAATTTACAACACCCACAGACAACAAGACTACACTTTTATGGTTTAGCAACAATCGTAAATTGTACAGCAGACATTCCAGGCATCTAACATTACAATCTGTCTCTAAAACCTAGTGTTTACGTTTACAGTTAGGCGTAATTTTTAGCCTAGTTAGGGAAAGAGCGAGCGAAATGGCAAGCGGCATGCAAGTTACGGTTCTAGGGTAAATACACATTTCAGTATTTAATATAATACCTCTTACTTCAATTTTCATCTGAAGAACGGAAGTAGGAGTCTACTTACTTCGTGTATACTCCTAATTAAACCAAGTTAATTTTTGGTCACAATACGTCAGAGAGGAGCAAATTTTTTGGCATGTAAAAATTAGAGAGGCATTTTAAAACACACTTCTTTAATTTTTCGCTGGTTGACCGTCTAAACTTACAAGGAGCTGATCCCATCGGGATCATTTATTAAATTCAAAAGGAATTACTTATCGCAATTACTGACTAGTCCGGTTTACTTCTTTACATAATCAAAATTAGAATTTTTCGAACATGAAGGTTTCCTTGTCATATGTTCCTTCACCGTTAGCAGTAGACGTGGTGAGGTTAATGAGATGATTTTAAAAACAACATTATTATATTTAAAAATAGATATTAAAAAATAAGTGACAGCTCGCCCTTTTGACGACGTTACTATAACGTCAAACTGTTCGTTCTTGAGCCTTAGCTCATTAGAAAGTCTTCGTATTCAAAAACTTGAGTGTGTACTCATGTTTAGTTTATTTACCAAGGAAATTTCTTGGTGTCACGCGACTTTGTATTTATATCTTCTAGTTTATTTGTTGGTATTTTTAACGTGTGAGTTTGGTTGCATACAAAAACCACTGTCAAGCTTATATTCCCCAACCGGAATGGCAGAGGTGTACTGTGTACACCCACTTTTCATTGACTTACATTATACTGGGTACAGTGCCAGACTCCAGACTGGTAATGGGAATTTTCCTATGGAAAAATTACACTTCATCTGATCTAGGACTGGAACCCAGGACTTCGTGTTTATTCATTTTTGATATTTGTTCCACTCAGAAATCTACCTGCAAATAACCATTTTCTTCATTAATTTTAATAAAAGGCCAAGTTTAATAAAAGCTACGATATAATATAATAAAATCATCCCTGTTAAGAAACCGTCCCACCGTTGGGCACGGGCCTCCTCTCAAACTGAGAGGGTTTAGGTCATACTCCACCACGCTGGCCCAGTTGGCGAACTTCACACACCTTCGAGATACTGATTCATACAATCTGATTTCCTCACGATGTTTTCTTCTCACGATCCTTTAGCGTTAAAACAAGTGATAGTTAATTTTTACAATGCACATGCTTTCGTAAAGACAGAGGTGCGTAACACCTCAGTCCTTCCCGTGACCATGGGTGCTGCAAAGCAGTCGAAACGTCGGGAACTTAAAAATCAAAATAAACCGCAATAAAATCCGAAATAATAGTTTTATTTCATGTGTAATATTCGCGTAAATCTAAGAATTCAGTATGGGTTTATAATCCCTCTATGCTTTTAAGTCCTATCTCTATGGTTGTGGTGCATATTGCGATCACGAGGGTTCGAATCTTAGGTCGCGACTATAGTCGAATAAATATACGGATTTGTTTAAAACTCTAATAATGGTCTAGAATATTATTAGAGTATATTATATTCACGTTAAATGAAAAATGAAATATTTTTAACATCCACGAAGAATAGTACTGACTTTTTGATATTTAAATTTATAAAAGAAAATATGTACAATTTTCTGTTAACTGTACGCCGTGAAAAATTCCTGGAGCTGAGTAGAATTTAAAAAATTGCTAAAATATATGTACTAGGAAGATTTTCGGAGGTCTGGAGAATAAACAGCTATTAAGTACAAAGACTTCAATCAAAAATATACAATTCCTCATTTGGCACTGTACAGACACCTAATAAATAAACACAGAATACCTCAAAAACTTACCTCAAAACCTTAACTCAATAAGTACGAGAATGTTCTAAGTTTATTTTATTACTCTACTTTATTCTCCTCATTGCGGTCTCATACATCACTATTTTAGTTAAATTTGGGCCACTGCCCATATTTAACTAAATTAATTACACAAACTTACAAGGCTACCCTTACATTAAACAAGAACATTTTCAATTGAATTTTCTAATAATAATCGCAGAAGCACCCTTTAAGAGGTGGCCCACTAATTGCTCTGTAAATAATTCAATATGCACCGACGGCACGTAACAAACCACTAAGGGAAATTGTTTGTTAGGAAATAAATTATTACGGAGGAGTGAAATAGTTTCCCGCGTTCCAGTTTCAAAGTACTTCTACAAAGTTTCTAGCTTTTCTCCCTTAAATTATAAACTTTAAGAAACAGGGCCTAGAAACTCCAAAAATAGAATAATCATCACATCTCTATGTATTCTGAATTGATGATTGTCTCTTTTTTACGTGTTCTAGAAGGTCTGTGGTTTAGAAGTCTTGACTTTATTATGGAAATTATTCAATCGATAAATGGCACTTTATGAGTCCAGGGCCTCGTGACCGCTACGCGCATATTTCGCCGTTAGACTACCGAGGAAGTCTAAAGTCAACGTATTTTTGTAAAAAAAATATAATTGTCGAAAGAAACGCGTTCACGCCTCTATTCCCCTAGAAGATTTTGTCTTAAAAGGGCACCTTAGCAAAACTACCCTTATCAAAACGACCTCCGAGGAAACAAATAGTCCTATAAGCAACTGAACCATATAGCATATGGTAAAGAGGTTGGCAGAAATGTACTATATACATCCCCATATCACCAAGGATGTTAAGTACCATGGTGATCTTGCCATTACACTCGGCACAATTTCAGACTCCGGCCTTTTATAGACGATTTTACGATAGATAAATCAAAACAGGATGTTGTGATCGACTATAAGCCATTAGATCCAAAGAGCGGCCTCATGTATAAATATGATGTAAAAACCTATTTACAATCGAATAAACTTTAATCCTATAATTCGCAGTCGTTGAGGTAGATAGGTTCGCGAGTAGTGCGGTACCACGCGGTACCACGTACCGAAAGACGTGGAGTAGGCAGGCCCCCTACAAGATAGGCTGATGACCTGGAGAAAGTCGCTAGTAAAAGGTGGAAGCATGCAGCACAAAACCGACGGTCGCAAAGGTATTTTAAAGGCCTTTGTTCCGCAGTGGACGGCTTTCGACTGAAGATTATTTATTTCTTTTTTATAACGTATTCTCACACTAGGATTTAATCCTGTGTTGTGCGTGCGTTTCTAAACATGAAAATTCACTTACACCAATACCCAGACCAAAACAAATAATTGTTGATCACACAAAGATTTGTCTCGTGCGGGAATGGAACCCGCGACTATTAGACACAGTGGTCGGAGCGGCTTTAGCTCTTAACCACTCCGCTAAATGGTCCGTCAAATATAGCTCACGAAACTTATCAAAATTATCTGTCTTTATCATCACGCCAGATCACTTGCGGGGTAGACACAGAGTACACAGTTTTAATAGGTTTTTTCTTTACAGACCTATCTAGCTTCCTCCACTCCCATAGTGCGTCTCATAACCACTCACCGATCACGGAGACTCTGGACTTGCTTTTCAGATAAGATAATGCCTGTTTGTCCATGGTAAGATAGTCTAAATCTTCTCCTCTTAATGTTAAATCTTCCTCGGTACCTACATCCTTACACTTTTGCTTTGCGTTTCTGTTTTGTCATTATTTCTTCCGTTATTATTTTTATATGTTCGTCAAAATTAGAGCAAAATAATTAATCAATAATCTAAAACATTTTTCTTTTACTACCTCTTCAAATGAAACAACTTTTTCACCCGTAATTTGAGTACTTCATAGGCATGAATATTTTTCAACCCCTAAATAATAAATGAGAGCGCCTGTTTGTCACACCTAATATATTATGCCGTGTTGCTAGTTAAATATTTTTAAAGTACAATGAACTGTTTACATTATACAACTAAACTTACGCGCGATTTTGACTACACAACTTATTCTAGCCAAAATATAGGCTTTTTAGGGAGCTAATTTAAATCTACTAATTTAATACTACACGCAAAAGTCCACATAAACTGAATCTGAATCGTTATAGAATTTATTATAGAAGTTCAACTGAGAGCTTTACATGAATAGATTAACGTGAACATAACCTTGTTGAGTAGATATGCCATCTTTATCGCACTACGCATTTAGTAAATGAAAGTGAACGTGACAGCACGCTTTCATGACAACGTTTTAATAACGAGTTACGGTTTTAGCCTTTCTTCAGTTTAAGGTTATTTAACAGAGGCGAGTCTATTGGCTTTTTAATAATACAGTACCATAATACCAGACTCCGGACCGATATCAGTTTTTTTTTATAGAAAAAATATATTTTCGTCCAACTTAGGTTTTGAGGACATTGCGATCGCTACGCGCATTATTCGACAAAAACCAACCTTCGAATTCCAACTAAATCCGTTTTTTCATGATACCTATGGGAGGTAGCGGAAGGACGCAAAATCGCATTAAATTGCTCCGAAAGCAAGCAAGTAACAAACATCTACACTTTCGTATTTATAACATTAGTACTACTTCTGTTGTTAATAGTGTTAATGGTGTTAATGTTAATATACGTTAAATCTAGGTGCGTTCTTAGCCGACCTCTGCCCCGGGGTAAACAGGGTATGTGATTTTAATTAGCATCAACATGCCCCAACTCCGGATTTTAATACAAATGTTAACTCGTGGTCTTTGTGCTAAGGCTAACGATAGTCCGTTAGTCAGTTTCTCTGTTTAATTTAAATATAATTTGTGTTTGTTTTGATGGTGTGGTGTTGAAATGATATACGCTTTTGGACGCGGGGCCTTTACAGGCTCACTCGACAAGATGGAAAGTGTGTAACCACTACGAGTCAGCCAGAAGGGCAAGCGGGCAACTAGCTCAAGCGCGCCTCAAGGAGGAACGGCCTCGGCTTAGGCTGTCGCTATTATTGTATGGGATATATGTATAGTGAGGTGCTTGTAGCTTGCGGCCTCGGTGTTTTTTATCGATCACCAAAGTTCAGCAGCGGTTGGATTCGTCGGTCAGAGATGGGTGACCGTTGTGACCGTTTGTAGCGTATATTTGAGCGACTATATGTGTTTTCTAAACGTAGTCCCCTACACTTGGATTTATTCCTGTGTGGTGAGTGCATTTACAAAAATAAAATTCACATACAAAAATATCCAAACAACTATCACACGAAGATTTGTCCCGTGTGGGAATCGAACCTGTGACTATTGGACCAAGTGGGCGGGGCGACAAGCTCTTTACCACTGCGCTATATCGTCCGTGGAAGACACATTAAGCCGTAGGTACCGATTACTACTGAAAGTGGAAGTCGTAAAGCAAAGTTAGGCGCCCTATAGGCTTCATAAGTTCCAACAGCAGATGACTATCAAACTACTTACATCGAGCCGCGCTGAGTCTGCGTAGTGGAGTATGACCTAATCACTTTCACTCTCATTTTGATTTAGTTTTTTGTTTGAAAGGTGACTTGATCGAGAGTGTTTTAGCTATGAATTATTTGATTCAGGGGTTTTCTAATTTTTTTTTGTCAAGCTATTGTCTGCCTCGTTGGTCTAGTGGTGAATAATGCACGTAGCAATCGTGGGTTCGAGTCTTAGTTCGGACAAATTGTAATATTTCAATAGAAAAAAAATAATCCGGCCAATCTTGTATAATAATTATCTCTTTAGTACTCCGGACCGATATCGTTGGGACGTGACGCTTTCAAAGGAACCGAGTTGTTACAATCCTACTCCACACTTCAGGCATAAAAGATTCCTATCTTGTTAATAAAAAAAAACGTAGCCCTACACTAAGAATTATTACTGGCAAGGCATTTTCAGACAGTTTTTTATCCGAAGGGCAAGTCAGGATTCTCCGTAAACGGTGGACGTGTATGAGATGTACTTTATGAAAGTGTCAGCCAAAGACATCCGTAAGGGAAGAACCTGTTGGAACTCTGCACTTGCTGCCTTGCTGCCCCGCAAGATCTTGCGTGATGATACAGACTGATATGTTGTACAGAATATATGTGATAATATATTGATACAGAAATTTACATGCACAAGCATCCCGACTGCAACAAATATCGGTGCGTCACACAAGGATTTGTTCCTTGCGGGCGTCGTGATAGTTCGAGATACTCGAGGGAATTGAGAGTTTCTACAAATACCTGTACACATCACGGATGACTAAGCCCACGAGACCTTATCTCCTCCAACTTCGAGATACTCGAGGAAATTGAGAGTTTCTACAATGACCTGTACGCATCACGGATGACTAAACCCACGAGACCCAGCGCTGGTGATCACAGAGCCCCACTCGCACGCCACTACACGGAAGACATCCTTGATGTCAACCAGGACGAGGTCAGATTGGCGAGCAGCTCAAAAACAACAAGTCGCCAGGCAATGACGGAATCACCACTGAGCTCCTAAAAGCAGGCGGGACCCCAATCCTGAAAAAGCTAGCGAGCCTCTTTAATTCCGTTATCCACCAGGGCTTAACACCTCAAGCGTGGAGCGGGAGTGCGGTGGTTCTGTTCTTCAAAAAAGGTGTCAAAACCTTGCTGAAGAACTACAGACCCATCTCACTCCTGAGCCACGTCTACAAGTTGTTCTCGAGAGTACTCACAAACCGCCTTGCCAGAAGACTCGACGAGTTTCAGCCACTGGAACAAGTCGGGTTTCGAAAAGGCTACAGCAACGTAGACCACATCCATACTTTTCGGCAGATTGTACAGAAGACCGAAGAGTACAATCAGCCGCTGTATGGCTTTCGTGAACTACGAGAAAGCCTTCGAATCCATCGAAACCTGGGCGGTCTAGGATGCTCTGCAGCGATGCCGCATCGATTGGCGCTATATCGAGGTGTTGAAATGTCGGTATGATACCACCACAATGACCGTCCAGCTCCAGGACCAAAAGACCAATCCGATCGAGCTGCATCGAGGGGTAAGACAGGGGGATGTAATATCCTCCAAGCTCTTCACCAATGCACTCGAAGACGTCTTCAAGATGCTGGACTAGACTGGACGGGGCATTAACATCAACGGCGAATACATTTCACACCTTCGGTTTTCCGATGATATCGTCATCGTGGCAGAGTTACTGGAACAGTTAAGCGAAATGCTGCTTAGCCTAAATGGAGCCTCTCGAGGTGTCGGTCCCGGCATGAACTTGGATCTACGTCGATTCGATGCTCGAAGTTGTTCGGGAGTATGTCTACCTTGTACAAGTTGTCCAATTTAATAGAAACAACTTCGAGAAAGAAATCAACCGCAGGATCCAATTGGGTTGGGCAGCATTTGGAATTCCACGGCACGTTTTCTCATCGCATACCGCGCGGTATAGGCATACCGCAGTGCCTGAAGACTAAAGTCTATAACTAATGCTCCCTACCTGTTATGACTTACGGGGCCGAGACGTAGCCACTCACAGTGGGACTAGTCCACAAATTCAAAGTAGCACAACGGGCTATGGAGCGAGCTATGCCGGGCGTCTCTTTGAAGGATAAAATTCGTAACGAGGTATGGGCGCGTATGTAGTCCGGCGGTGTGATGAGGTGGTAGAAATAATATAGTCTACAAATATGTAGAGGGTAGACAGTTTATTTTCACAACACAGATATCACACCACACAAGAGTACAATGAATCCACAGAAGCGAAGGAGTATAACGAAGAGCAATAGATAGGAAAACAGTTCAGGCAATACAGAATAAATAACAATTAGCAATAATGCGATCTCGTATTATCGAGCGTTCGGTAAGCAAGCGACACAGGCTTCGCGCGCAAGGTATGTGGGCCGACTGGGGGGCGCGGAAGACCGCTGCGCCGCCTGGTCTGCGCACGCGCATTGCGCGTGATCCTACTAGTGCTGCGCGTTTCCAATGCACAACATGATGACGTAGTAATTATTGACTGTATTAATAATTTTATTACTATTGTAAATATATTGCAAATAGTTTTGGTTGCGTGCATGAGTAAGCTACAGAGGTAATCCGACAAAGAACCAAAGTTACCGACATAGCTCGCAGACTCAGTAAGCTAAAGTGGTAATGGGCTGGTCACATCTGCAAAAGGACCGACGGCCGATGGAGCAAGCGTGTCCTAGAGTGGAGACCGCGACTTGGTAAGCGTAAGGTAGGACGGTCCCCAGCTAGATGGATCGACGACCTCAAAAAGGTCGCTGGGACAGACTGGATGCGGAAGGTGGAGGACCGTGTGCAATGGCGCGTGTTAGGAGAGGCGTATGTCCAGCAGTGGACTGCGATAGGCTGATTGATTGGGGACCGTGCCCGTGACTACTTGATCCAGGTGGTGAAGCAGCTTAAGCTCTTAACCTCTTAAGCTGTCCGCCAAATAATTTACCTATATTTATCATAAAAATTTATTTATTTATTTATTTTTCAAAAATAACACCATCATTACAGAATAACCTAATTCGATAGTGTATAAACTTAATTTGGAACTTATTGTTAATAAGAAGTTGGCTTATTTTTATAACATATAGTAAATAACGCTATCCTTGTGAATTCACTCAAAGTACTGTTAAACAAGTCCGTCTCCGTAGCGATCAGGTTAAGGGTGCGAAAGGCACGCGTCAGCGGCGCCTCCCTCAGCAGGTTAGTGCGCGCGCGTGGCTCCGCCAGCAGCCGCGGCCGCCGCCGCCGCCACACGTACCGATCCGGCACGCATAAACAAATTAGCCCCAGTACGTCTGGGCTATAGACCTTACCTCTCAGTACCTTAAACAGGTATGAAACAACTGAGAGTTCCCTTCTGACTCCCAGCTCGTTGTATCCTACCATGCCTAGGATAAACAAGGTTGGATACATAAGCGGATAAAACGGGTAAACTCCATATAGCCTCATGTATAAGTACCTAACAAACTTATTCTGTACTCTTTCCAACATGAGGCTGTATTTAGCTTCATGAGGAGACCATATACTAGCATTACATTCCAGTTGACTTCTTACTAAAGCATTATATAACGCGACTATCGCTTGAATGTTTGTAAAGCCACTAACCGTACGCAATGTAAAACCTAAATTCCTATAAGCCTTTTTGCAAATTTTTCTGATATGATCCCGGAACGTTAACCCCGTGGTGAGACCCACCCCCAAGTCCCTAACCTCTGTGACCCTTTCCATTGGGACCTTTTCGACGGTATAATTATATTGTATAGGAGATCGACTCCGTGTGAAGGTGATCGTCACACATTTTGAGGCATTAAACTGTAGTCGGTTGTCCTTACTCCAAGCCACTACATTATTTATATCTTTCTGTAATCTATCGCAATCCTCTGTATTTCTTATTGCCAAAGAAAGCCTAAGATCATCTGCGAAGAGCAAGCACTTAGCACTTTTCACAATTTTAGGCAAATCATTTATCATTAATATAAATTGTAACGGCCCAAGATTGCTGCCTTGGCTTACCCCCGACCAGGTAACATACGGATTTGACCTATATCCAGCGTATTCTACGTATTGTTTCCTGTCCCTTAAGTAGCTGGCAAAGAATCTGAGCAAATGGGGAGTAAAACCGACCCCCGCTAACTTTTTGAGCAATGTGTCATTGTCGACTAAATCGAATGCCTTTTTGAAGTCAAAGTAAGCGGCGTCAGTCTGCCCCCCACTGTTCACCTCAGGCATAATATCTGCTATATATGCAAGTAAGTTGCTGGTGGTACTTCTATTAGGCCTAAACCCGTGCTGTGCGTCTGACAATTGGGTGCTTACTTGTGTAAATATGCTTTTATGTATGGTCGACTCAAACACTTTTGCCGCGGTTGACAGTACTGCAACAGGCCTATAACCGTCTACGTTTGTTCCTGGCTTTCCTTTAGGCACCGGAACAACGCGGGTTATTTTCCACCTTTCCGGAAATACGCCAGTCTTAAGACATTCATTATATATATGAAGAAGCGGATCCGCCAAAGCTGACCGACAATCCCTAAAGGTGGAATGCCATCTGGGCCGGCGCATTTTTTTGGTTTCAGCCATTGAAGCGCCTGTTGCACTTCGTCCAACTGCAACCGTTCCAGGTGAACCCGCGCCGCTCCATTCTTGCCGCCCGCGTCTAATACCGCTGAGTTTACATTTAGCACGGGCCGCTCAGTACTGTACACTGAGTGAAAATAATCAGCGAACTCCTTAGCACACTGCTCCGCCGTTAATACTACACCGTCTTTAAGTATTCTTTGGGTATTCCTGGTAGCTTTTTTTAACCGAATAAAATTCCAAAATGATTTTGGGTCTTTTAACATTTGAATCTGTACCCGTTGGCGATATTGTTCCTGTGCACATGATATTAATGTTTTCACCTTGGCCCTGCTTTGTGCAAACAATTCATAATCAGAATGTAATTTACTAGTTTTAAAACGTTTATGGAGAGTTGATTTTATTTTTAAGTTGGTAATTATTTCTGTAGTGTATCACTCGGGATACACGTATTTTGAGCAATTATCTTTACGCTTTTTCCTTGGTACCCAACTATCTAGAATAATTATAACTAAACTTGTGTCTAAATCTAGCTTATATAACGGAGACCAATCTACAGCCGCGATGGCCGCATATAATGAAAAAAAGTCAGCTTTATTAAAATCCCACCCTAAAAACTCCGTCTTGTTTTCGATACTAAGTGCTGGAGAACCTACTCCAGCGCTGATAGTGAGGCCCAGGCTTACCGCCACGGCAAGTGGCGGGTGATGCGCGTCTACAGGCACAAGCGACGCCTCCGCCGCGCGCACCCTCACACCCTCTCCCATCGCTAATGTATTGAGCACAAGATCCAGACATCGATTATTACAATTACCTATTTCATTGTTTTGAGTGAATTCACAGTATGTATAGAAGTATTCATAATAGTTACTTACGTTTGACGGGCAAGAATACAAATTAAAATCACCTACCACCATAACTTTTTTGTACCTATCACAATATTGTACAATGATTCGAAATAGTAGCAAATATTCATTTTCATTACTGTTTGGTGGTATGTAAACTACACAAAACAAAAACAAAAATCTATTTCGTAAGTAGACGGTAGCACATGCTAGTTCAAATACATGCTCATCAGCGTTGACGTCACAGTATACTTGGCGAAGTTCAAAACGCGGTGTGGCCACGAGACACGCGCCTCCCTGTTTACGTCCATCCGCTCTGTCGCATCGTATAATTGTGTATCCATGTGGCACAATCTCTGCATCATAAATAGATTTCGTTAAGCCGGTTTCCGTGATGGCGAACAAATCGGCGTTTGTACACGAAACTCCAATACAAAACTCTTCCAATTTCGTTCGAAGTCCTCTAACATTCTGGTAGTATATATCTATCGATTTACTTGCACTATTTTTGTTGGTTTGGTAACCGGCGAAACCAAATCCATTCGCAAAACTCGATATTTACTGCCCAATTTTCAGGTTGACAAAGTTTCTCATACTTACTCTCTGGCACGCTTATTATAAACGAAGCGTAATCTCTTTCTGTTTTGTGTCTTATTTTTTCTACCTTAATTGATTTTTTTTCCCCACATATACTCTTAACATATTTCTCTAAATTTTCTTCCGTCGTTTCTTTTTGGAGGCGCCAGACATGTAAATGTTTCTTGCGTTCTGTTCCTATAATATCCACTGCGCTTGTACTTCCGCCTTTTTTCACTTCTCTCTGAGGATATCGGTATTTTTTCTTATTTACTACAGTCCAATTGACTTCTTTATCTGTTTCTTTATTTTCTCTTGCGATATTTTGAGTGGCAGTTTGACAAATTTTTATATTACCGGATCGCTTCAACGCTTCATCCGCTATATTAGGTGATTTTATGGCCACACCACCGTTTGTTGGTACGTTGTTATTTTTTTCCTGATGTACCTTCTTTTGATTTAATTTAACGGCGTCTGTGAATGTTACCTTGGATTTTGGAGCATCTGAGTTATGTGCTTGCGGCATCTCGTTATTGATACTAGTATGAATTATTGTATGATTTTGAGTCTCTAGTTGCTTATTTTTGGCTGTTAAAATCCTAATTTGGTTCTCTAACTCATTAACTTTTTTAGTTTTTACTTGAACTACCTCCATAATTCTTTTTAATTCGGTTTCGGTGTTAATAAATCTATCTTTAAGTAACTTATATTCATAAACTTGCGTATCCCATCGAGATTGCATTTCAAGACGAAACTCCCGCAACTCTTCCAGTAATGTTTGCTCCGTATTTTCACTATCAATCACTGACAAATCATTCGGATTCAGGCGACCACCGCGTTCAGTGTTCACGTAGTTACTTGGTGTGAATGTTTTGTTCATTATTACGTTACCCCGAATTGGTGTATTGGAATTATCCCTTTTCGGAATAGTGCTCACGCATTCAGGACACTTCCACTGACTCTTGAAATCCTGGGTGAAATCTTCAAATTGTTCCTTCGCCAGTGCAAGACATTTCAGATGGTACATTTTCTTGCATGTTGATAAGGAACATTCCATGTACATAATATTATAAATGGCGCCATGGCAGCCGTTACATTTAGTTCCCATTTACTCGCTCTTATAGTGTTTTTTTTTTTTCTCAAGTGGTGCACACGATCATAAAATACGTCCACACGCTCTGCTGTCGCGTCGCGTATGTCTAGATTCATAATATTCATAAAATGTCAAGATTCATAATATTTTAACTCCACTTTTAGAAAACCGTTCATGTTCACCCACGACATAGGAATAAATCCTAGTGTGGGGCTAATTTTCCTTACAAAACAAAACAAAAACTTTTAGACTTTGAGACTGCCTCGTTGGTCTAGTGGCGAATAATGTGCTTTGCGATATCGAGGTCCTGAGTTTAAATCCTAGGTCGGACAAATGTAGTTTTTCTATCGAAAAACTTCCAGTATCAGTCCGAAATTTGGAATTATGCCCGGTATAAGGCATGGGACATAGGACCTAACATCGTCGGCGAAAAGTGAGTGTACACAGTACACCTCTGAAACTACCGCTTGGAATAAGGGCGTGATGGTGTTTAATTTTATTTTATTTTAAAAAAATTGTCGTATTCCTACATATTTTCTTGTCTGCCATTATTTGTGCCTCCCGCTTTGGAAAAGTGGAGTGTTCCCTACACTCCCTTCAATTTATTTTTTTCTACTCCCCGTGTTTTCTTTTCTTTCTAATTAAATTTGTTGAGGGTTCCGAGAAAATTAAACGGGGATACCCCAAGGTTCTAACTTTGGTACTAAACTATTTTTCGGATTTTACCGCGGTTCATTTTTGATTTTTAAATACTCCAAAATAAACCGCGTTTAAATCCCAAAAATACCTACATATTTTATGCAAAGTGCATATTAGAAAATCTGTAGTGTCAACAAAATCCCTAACATCAAATATTCAGGCCGCTCGGTTATCTTCCACCAGAGCTTGTAGCGAGAGAAGATCCGGGCCGATATCGGAATAAGACGGAGCTTTCCAATTTAGCACGCCACGTTTACGTTGCCCAGATATCTATCTATCTGGGCATAAATCGGAACTAATTTTACGGACTTCATTGCAGTTTCTTTTTGATTCTTCCTAGCGGTTTGACGAGAAACATATTTTAATTATATACCAGCAGTAATTAAGTGCCACATCCCTCTATGAGATGCAAATCAAATTATTTATTTTCGGAAATGGGTTTAAGTACAGGATATTACATGCAGGACTATACAAGATTGATTGTGAATGTGGTCACTCTTACATCGGGCAAAAAAAAACTAAAACACTATCAGTCAAATAAGTCTGCAGTCTGTGAACATGTTCTTGACCGCACGCGCCATAAAATCAGGTTTAGCAGACCTCAAATCCTCGTAAAACAAAACCGATTCCTAAGTATGGTTCGCGAGGCTATGGAAATTAAAAACCTATTTCGAGATAAATGGATGTTCCATCGACATGGGATCTTATTATTATTATAATTAAATCCAAAACCGAGCAAAACACTGCAAGACCTCAAGACACCGCGGGCTCATGTTGCGTCATGGTTATATTATATGTACGAGATTAAAGGTTCTTTACTAATGTAAATAAAATATATAATATATTATATATTTTATTTAATATAATATAATATATAATATATATAATATAATATATTATATATTTCAAATAATACATGATCTATCTATCTATATCATCAGGACAGATCACTTGCAGGGTAGGCAGAGAGTACAGAGTTCCAATAGGTTCTTACCTTACATACCTCTCTGGCTTCCTCCACTCTCATAGTTCGTCTCATACACGCTCGCCGGTTACGGAGACTCTTGACTACTTAATACATTATTAGCGCAGTGGTTAAGAGCTTAAGCCGCTTCATCCACTGCGTCTAATAGTCGCGGGTTCGATTCCCGCACGAGACAAATCTTTGTGTGATCCACAATTATTTGTTTCGGTCTGGGTATTTGTGTATGTGAATTTTCATGTTTGTAAGCGCACCCACGACACAGGATAATACTAGTGTGGGGCTACGTTTTAAAAAAAAAAAAAAATTATGTTATCTTCCATAATTTTTCAATATTTAAGCAATCCTTAATTAGACAAATTTCATAACAATTTTACAACGAAGATTATTTCCTAATAATAGATATAAAATTCTATTTCATCTCCTTTCTATCCCAAATTCCTTATTGAATTTATGCGGAATCGTAAAATAGAAATAAAATATGCTTTCAGAACGAGAGCTTAGCACGAAATGATTGACGTCAGAGTAATATTGTCGAGTACAAACGTACTTCTTTATTTCATAAATTTGAAATGTGAAAAGGACGGCATATCAACTCAATGGGTTTATGGTAACGACAATTTGCTCGTGCTAAGCCCTCAGTGGTATCGAAATGTTGTGCATTTCTTTTATACTGGTTGGGGGCGTGGCCATCGCTTTGAATAAAATCAATAGAATATTTTTGGGCCGTCAGAGTGGGGATTTATTTAGACTAATCTGCAATTGTATTTCATTCAGGCTGTAATTGTACCTTCTATTAAAAGGCGCAGTCGCAGATAGTATAGACGGCTTGATTAATTCCAACAGCAGGTGGCCGAAAACTTGACTCCACCAATCTAAAACGTATACATATGACCTAATCTCTGTAACCCCGATTTACGAAAGAAGGTCTTTACTTAAAATAATAATATCAGCCCTGTTAAGAAACTGTCCCATCATTGGGCGCGGGCCTCCTCTCAAACTGAGAGGGCTTAGGCCATAGCCCGCCACGCTGGCCCAGTGCGGATTGGTGAACTTCACACACCTTCGAGAAACTCTTAGGCATGCAATTTTCTTCACAATGTTTTCCTTCACCGTTACAGCAAGTGATAATTAATTTTAATACGCACATGCTTTCTAAAAGACGGAGGTGCGTGCCTGGGTTTGAACCCGAGACTTCTGACTTTGCAGTCCAACGGTCTAAACAGGCTATCACTGCTTTTTTTTACTGAAAATACCCTGATTTATTTTAAACAGTTAGTTTTGTTTTTATTGCGTTACGAGTCGACAAAATATGGCCTTGGTAATTTATTCTCATGAAAGTTTTAATGAAATATTATTAACATTTACACTCTGCCCAGTTACATACCCACTACACGAGTGGGTTTAATAAAAACGAGGGTTAAGACATCATTGGCTTAGAACTTCCAAACTTCGACTCCCAAGTACTTAAGCAACCACGAATAAATTTACCCCAACCACATAATAGTATCGCTGTGTAGATACATAATGTAAATCCCAAAGCGTACATCTATTAGCATATTTATATTGCGGTGAATCTCAGCCATTAGCCGGCCAAACCGACCTCAGTCAGATATTAAAATCTCAAGGGAAATCAAAACGCCTTGAATACCTCAGTCAATTTATGTGTTGCGAGGGATTTCTTTCGTTACTATCGAGATAATTGTCTATTTGGTTGTAAGAATTCCGAGGCATAGTAAGTTTATTATTTTTTTTACTATTCCGTCACACCTATATTCCCCAAACAGGACTGGCAGATGTATATTGTGTATACGCACTTTTATAGTGGTGAGCTTATTGCCATACCTGGCACAATGCCAGGCTTTGGACTAATATTAGAAAAATTCTATCAAAAAATTACTTTTTGTCTGACCTACTATATGAACTCAAGACCTCGAATTCGCTAAGTACTTTATTCACCACTTGACCAACGAGGTAGGCCTCTCTCAAATCATTTACTTTTAAAATCAATAATCATATGTTGTTTAATTATGTAAACCAAAAAATACGAATTACTTGCGTTCGATGCTTATTTAAAGCCTCTCTTATCGCTTTAACATGAAAGTATTGACGTTAGCGCGCTAGCAAGGTATGGTATACCATCCCTGTCACTCCACAAATTTACTAAATATGTATAAACGTGTCAGCACGATTACTTGCTAACGTGAAAATTTAGTGCTGAGCTAGAGGAACGGAAAGAAAATCAGTGAATTACTGTTCGATGTTTAATGCAAATACATTAAAATGTTACAATACGAAGTATAAATATGTTTATAATACTCCCAAGTTACCCTCCACCGCCATTTTGTAGCCATAATCCCATGAAAGCTTACATAAATTTCCCATATATTTGTAAGGAACGGATACACAAACAGTAACGCCTCTCGTCTAAGCCTATTACACACACGATCGAGCCATTGTGTTTGTTTTCAAGATCCTGCCAATTGTTCTGTCTAAGGCTGTGCTTTAGTTAAAACGTAGCGTTGAGCGTAAAATGTTAAAGTTACTGGCTATTAATATATCTCTATCATGTAGGCCAGTATAAAATATACAGTCAAAAAAACCCTACTGAGATGGTATGGCCACGTTTGGCGTATTACCAACGACTGGAGATTGCTCAAATCTGTGTTTTCTTAGAACTTTCTTCTGGTAAAGGCAATGTCACGATTACACAAGCGTCATTTAATAACAATCAAGACGGGGTCAACGTGGTGGAGGGTGACCTATTTTTCCTCCCCTCGATTTATGCGAGAAGCCCTATATGCGCAGCATTGAGTCTTATTCAATTATCGTTATTTAAAAATCACTATCACGCCTATACTGCGCAAGTGTGGTTTACAGAGCTGTACTGTGAACACACACAGATCGCGGACAATTTTAGGTCCTCATGTAATCGCGGGAACCAATTGATTCTGAGAATATTTTGATATAAAAATTGCACTTTTCCTAAGAAGTCCTGGATTCTAATCCTAGGATAAGACAAACGAGGCAGTCATTCAATAAAAAAAAATAGAAATGACACTATTGTACCCGAATAAACGCTCCGCTATCGTTCACTCAATGAAAACACACCCCAAAATACTTAAAAAAAAACTTTGTTAACGGAACAAGTACCATTCTCCAAAAGTTCTCGTATGTTTTTGTGGGGGTTGAGTCCTCTACCTCGCGTGGTTACTAGGTAAACAGCCCCTTTGATGTGTTTATTTGTTTCGTTGAAATCGTTTTACTTTTCGCTAAGAATCTTTTACCGAGAAGTTGTTTAGTAGTTGCGTTGCAAAAAGAAAGGATTTGGAGATGAACAGTTCAGTTGGTCATATATTTATTTCGCAATTAAGATGGTGTAGGTATACTGCGTACACCCATACTTCACCGTTAATGTTAGGTCCCAATGTAAATACTGACAAACCCAACCTTCGGACTGCTACAATTTAACGATAAAAAAATCCTCAATGCCTAACACTTCGTCCGACTTAAGATTCCAACTCAGCTTAACGACTACCACATGAAGAGGTAACCAGAACCAACAGCTTAACATGCTTTTCTAGGGACGGAGACGCTTAAGAACAGAAACCCGAAAATGTTCAGTTTCACTATCCGACAAACTGAGCTTAACATAGTTTTAAGGGCCTAACGCGATCAACCGTTTATCAACCGGGAGAGTGACAGTGATGCAATTACTTTACACAAGGATAATAAGGAACGAATATATTGAGCGCGTGCTCGGAAATAGACAACGAAAGTGCAAAACCAAATTTTATCATTTTCTAAACAAACTACACTATAAAATAAAAAACTGCTTTACAAGAACTTTGCTACAACTATTCGCTATGATTTTTAGTAAATTTTATTGATTAGTTCCTAAGTATTTTGCGTTAAAATCAGAAAATGTCAAGCAACAGAAATGACTTGTATTTTTGTCACCAGATTCTAAAATGTAGTCAAAAATCATATTTCGAAATATTAAGTTTCTAATCCATATACTTATCGAATGAATGAATGAATGAATTATTTATTTGTCATAACATAGGTATGGCATTAGATCTTAATACTATGAACAGTCTCACTATGTTTCACCCTAAGGGAATACAAAGGTTCACGTTAATAATAAAATGGAAACATTATTCGGTTAAAAACAATCAAGTAACACAGGTATACAAAGTGCATGCTAAGGGTATACAGAAATGCATTGTAATAATAAATGAAATTAATACTTGGTTAAAAAGAAATGAAAATAATGCAATAATAAAATATTATGTCAACAACAGCAAATTATACTAAATGACATACTGTAACAAGTCATTGTATATATATATATATTGTAATAATTTGACATTAATTAATATGTAACTCAAACACCATTTAAATGTCATGGTCATTTAAGAAGTCGCTTATGCTATAATAACATTTTTCTACTAAGAACATTGACAATTCAGATTTGAATTCCTTTATTTGTAAGGTTTTGAATTCATTCGGAACCTTATTAAATATATGGACGGCCATACCTATTACGCTTTTTCTGGCAGCCGCACTTTTACAACCAGCTTTATTTGTGATTTGGTATTCATATTGCTTTCTAATTGATAGTTTTCTCACATCTGCTATATTGTTAAATAATTTTATGTTCTGTTTTACGAAAATTGCCATTTCCAATATATATAGTGATGATATTGTTAGAATTTTTTATTTTTTAAAGAAGGGTACACAACTATCTGTCATTTTCAAACCACAAATTGCCCTCACACACCGCTTCTGTGTTTTAAACACGGTTTCTCTATTGGTTGCGTTACCCCAAAATATAATACCATACCTTAAGATAGAGCCAACTAAACCATGATAAGCAACAAGTACTGCTTCTCTATTTACAATTTTTGACAAATTATACAATGCGTATGCACATTTATTCAATCTTTTGCAAACATGCTCTATTTGTGGTTTCCATGTTAACTTGTTATCAATGTGTAGGCCTAAGAATATTGACGTTTCTATTTGCTTAACTTCAGCTTTTTTATATTTTATGGTCATAAATGATGTACGTGCTTCTTTTGAGAAATGCATTAAATTTGTTTCGGTAAGGTTAATCTTTAAGTTATTTCTATCTAGCCAATTTATTAGGTCAAATACCGATGCCTGAATGCTTTTTTCGTATTCACTTACGAAGATGGTCATGGACACCTGTTACTGTCATACACCGAGTTCCTCTTTTTTTCCTGCTAGAATTTGTACTAGCCACTTTTGTGTTAACACCATAGTCTAGCTTTTTATAAACTTCTATAACCCTTAAATATTTTTGTACTTCCAACTTTAATTTCCCATTTTCCGCTACTAGATTATCTATTTCATTATTCGCCATGAGTAGATCGTTAGACAATTCGTTAACTTGTTGTTGAAGTTCTTCACAGCATGCATTGTTAGATATAGAAGTGTTCGGTAGACTTATCATGGTTGAATCCAGAATGTTATCGGTTTTCCATAGATCACTTAGCGAAGTATTTAAGTAATTATTTGAATAGCGTGTGTGTGTGTGTGTGTGTGTGTGAATGATGTACGCTGTTGGCCGCGAGGCCTTTACAGCTTCACCGGAATTAAAGGCGAGCGTGCAACCACTACGCTCTAGCCAGCCAGAAGGGCAAGAGGCGACATACTCGAGGGCGCCTCGAAGAGGCGCCCTCGGTTGGGACAGTCGCTGTAGGGGGACGGGTGCACTACTAAGTGCACCGGTCAACCACCGGCTATGGGAGGGGATCTACTACTACGTCGTCGTCGTCGCCCGTATTCTGAGCGGAAAGAAGGGATGACAAAGCATCGGGGGGGTCGGTGAGAACATGTCGCGGCCGGCGGTGGCGGCAGGGGTCGGGGGGGAGATCGTAGTCGGCGGTGGCTACGATTAACGGATTCGCATGGGTAGATGCGTTCGCGAAGTGACGTGTTGACGCCTTTTTAATAAAGGCGCGAATAGGTTCGAGACCTAGACCGGAGTGGAGGATTTGAATAGCGTTTGCGCAGTGATATATTTTCGGTATCCATCCTTTCGTAGTTTATTTTAACATTAAATGGTTGTTTTTAAATTTATTGACCTCAAAAAGAGTTTTCACTAAGCCGGGTTCGAACTCGATGCGTTAGGTTGCAGTTGGTCGCTTGTATTTATACGCCAAGCTGTTGGTTACTAGCAAGTATGAAAATTTACCCTACTATGTAATGAATATCGAAGTGTAACTTCTAACGTGTCTTTTCTATCTTAAAACAATAGAGGTCGCTACTAGTCCATTTCTCTGGATATTGAAATGCACTGCTTTATTGACTTGTTTTATATCAAAAGCAATAGATGTCACTAACTGCAAGACATTTGTAATGGTTCGAGTTTGGGTCGAATTTTGAATAAAAAAAACGGAAAAGTTGTGATTGTTTCTTGCTGTTTTGTTTTTTATCGTGTTATAATGCTATAATAGTCATGTATTTGGTTCATGTATAAACATGGTAACTACAATGAACCGATTTCTGCTTAATATGGATTTTTGTGTATGTTAATCACTTTAGTCCGTTCGTAAATTCTCAATTCATGTTTTTGTACTTTTATCACAGTTCACTTCACACTTGCACTGAATAACATTGTCACTGATTGTTTATGAGTACTTGCACATTTTTCTAATACTTACAATGGATTATAACAAAGTTTTGTAATTTTAATCAATTATTTAACAAGGAGCCGATCTTACTTAAACCAACAACTAGCGCCACTTCTTGATCGAAGTGCATGAAGTACAAAAACACGTTTTTTCGCATTAACCCCTTAACGTTGATGACCGCTACGAAAGGGGTACTGCAGCCTCAAAATTTAGTATAAGCTTCAAGGAACAACAAAATCAATTTCGATTGATCCTAGTTATTAAAAGGAGTCCTGGAACAGAATACGAATAATCTTCATTTTAAAGACATTTATTTTATTCCCAAAGTGGGTCGCAACTGATTGACGATTGATTTATTAAATTTCAATGCCAGTTTATAAGATATTCCCATTCCAATTATATATTATTCGCATTGGAATTTCAAATTAATATGTCCGTACTGTTTGTTCCTACTAAGATCAATTTGCCTTACCGGTTATTCTGTAGATATAATATTTGTATGACTATTATTTAATTATGTTTGATTACAGTGACTCCTGTAGGAAGAAGAAACAAAAACATTTTGCCTTCCAAGAATTTACATATAACAATTTATTAAGTTGTTGCAAAAAAACTAGCCCACTTGTGATGTCATGGCTTAAACATCAAGACGCATGCTTATTATTATGCGAGGTAACCTCTCGGAAACAACGGGCCGACTCATTTACGCCATATCTACTGTTTTGTTGGCACTTAGTGTAATAATCAACGCCGTAGATATATTTTTATGTAGTTGCAAAAAATTATAATAATTTCGTGCACGGAATGTCACGGTGCAAACAGTAAAACATGCTTTTTATCATGCGAGAACCAAAACATTTACACAATGGTTAAGCGCGAGCGGTATTACACATTTCTAGCATGCATGCATGATCACGCGGGCCGAATGGCTGGAAAATCTATGAAGCCAATAACAATTATCCATTCTGATTTCTTGCGCGCCATGTATGCTTACAAGTAGTTGCAAAAAACTAGCACACCTTCTTGCTCGGAATGTCATGGCGCGAACAGTGAGACACGCCTATTATTATGCGAGATGACCTCGCCTTGCACAAAGCTCTCGGAAACAATGGGCCGACGCATTAACGCCGTATCTACTGTTTTGCCACTCAGTGTAATAACCAACTCCGTAGTGTAGCAATGCGATTTGTGTATTATGAACGTAATTATAGACTGTAAGTTATTTAAAAAAAAAACTGTGTACGCTCTACCTACCCTGTCAGGTCTCTGGTGTGATGATATGTATAAATTGGTGTTTTATTGAAAGGAAAAAAGAGAAAGAGAATTAAATATAAAAGATAAGCCTGCTGTGGTTCTCGCCGGTCAGTCCGGAATTTGGAATTAAGCCTGGTATAATGACAATTGACTCTCTCATATTACATTGGTCACTAACATCCATCGGCAATAGCATAGTGGAGAAACTCAAAACACCTTCGCTAGGCGGGCAGTCCTTTTAGCAATCATAGGTTCTGTAAAGACCTCGGAAGATCGGAAACCAAAAACGGCTACAAAAGATAAAAAATATGTTTTCTCTTAAAAAAATTAACACCGTTAAGTTCCCCAAGTGGGGATGAGATAGGGTGTATCATGTGTGTGAGCGGGCGAAAGGATATCCCACCACACGCGTCCTTCGAGGCGCAGTGGCATAGCTTCTCGCCTATTTTGCTCGTCTGTCCCGGCAAGCAATTTGGCGTGGTCTTGGGAGTAGCGCACGGTCGCGATGATCCCCAAGGCAAGTGTGACTGTATCCTGCTCGCGGTTGCTGCCTGCTATTGGTCTGGTCCTTCTGAACAGACATATTAGAAACAGTCATGCGCTACCTTTCCCCAATTTTCGGTCCCATCCCTCCCCATCCTTTTTCCTGAATAACACATCCTTTTGTCCCCCGGTTCTGTCCGGAAATTCGGTGGAGTCGTGTGGCGGGAGTCGCCATGCTGCCCCTCATAATCTCTGGCTTTCGGAGAGGGTGGGGCGCAGCGGGCAAATTGGAGAAGCGCTGCCCGGGGGTTCTAGGTACCTCTCTGGGCTTCAGAGAGGACCAGTGAGACCCCGCGGCAACGACAGTCGGGAGAGGGCGCGAAGCCCTAACATAACCCTTCCCTCCCCATCTCTATCCCCATCCCTAACTTCCTTCCCAATCCTCTCCCTTCCCCTCCTAGTCGTCGGATCTGGGGTGCGCTTACCCGCCTCCAGACACGGTCTTGACCACCGATGGCGAACCCGTAACCGGCAACGATGAGCTTCGGCTCTACGCTGGGACGGGGGCCTTGCCTTCGCCGGCTGGGCCACGTGGAAGAAAACCACTTTAAAAAATTACCAGCTGCAGGTGCGGCAACCCGAGGTACCGGCCGACCCCTCGGTGTATATAGGCTTGCCCGGGTGCAGGGGGCTCCGCCCGGGTTGACGTTTTATTTCCCCCATACTCGTGGGACTAATATGGAAAACCTAAATAAAAATAATAATGATGAAAAGAAGGAGAAGGTTCTTAAAGGAACAAAGGACATCAAGTTGCAGGTGATGAGACCCAACGAACCGGTTGTTGTCATGCAACGGTTAGAGCAGGTCGCTTCTGCGACAGAAAGGAGGAGCTGGAAGTGAGCGAAATGTCCACCTCGGACTCCAGCTTCGCTCGAAGCACCACAATGTGGGGCAAAAAGCGACCCAGAAGGCCGGAAGGCAGTCGTTCGGGCTCAGGCGAGGGCTCGGACCCTGACGACCCGCCGAAACCCCTGCCCAAACGCGGTAGGGGACGACCTCCCACCACTGGACAGTACGTGGGATATTGGGAGGCAAAAAAGAAGTTGGATCGAAAGAAGCTGACCAACCAGACGAGTGCCGAGGCCGCACTGGCCGCCGAGGGTAGTTCCCGTGCGGCGTCGCGAGCCTCGTCGAATCCCGACCCGGACGAGCTGCTCCTCGAGGGGCTGAAAAGCAAAGTGGCCCAGTCCCTCGAGAATATAAGGGATGTGGCCCGAATCTCAAAAGGGCTGAAGGGCACGTGCCAGAAGTCGCTAAAGCTGGCGGCCAACTCCATCGATGAAGTGGTGGAGGAGGCGTTTTCCCGTACCGCCTCGGACGAGGTCCGCCGTCTGCAGGTGGAGAACATCCGCCTCCGCAAGCAGATGGCGGAGATGAAAAAGGAGCTGGACGTGGTCAAGGCGATGGTCCTTGGCGACGAGGACGAACCACAAGATCCAGCTCCCAAGGCGGCTCCCAAAGCGCCAGACGCCGACCTGGCAACGCTAATTAGGGAGAAAATGGGCAAAGTCCTCCAGAGACTCTCGTTCCTGGAGGGCAAAGTATTGCGCCCTCCCTTGGCCTCGAAGGCGCCGACGGTGCCCGTTCCTGCGACGACATACGCGCAGAAGGCCGCGCAGAAGGCGCCGCCGAAAACCCCGAGTCGCCTCTCGGGGCGGGACGCCGTGCCGTCGACGTCAGCGCGGTCGCCCGCACCCGTGCCTTCGACATCAGCGCGGACCTCCGAACCCGTGCCGACCCCATCTGTACCCGCCGCTCGCAGGGCTCCCGCGGCCCAAAAAGCCAAGGGCAACAAAAGGACAGCCGAAGGGCAAAAGAAGAAGGCACCGCAACGAGAGCCAGCGCCTCCCAGTACCAGAGAGGGGGGCCAGTGGGAGGTTGCGGGGGCCAAAGGGGCTCGAAAGAAGGCGGCCAGAAAGGCCAAAAAGGCGAAAGCGCGGGAACGCCGGAGGCTCCGCGCTCCAAACTCGGCGGCGGTCGTGCTGACCCTGGCGCCTGGGGCAGAGGAGGCCGGAATTACTTACTCCGCGATCATCCATCTCGCCAGGTCGACGATCGACATCGGGGAGCTCGGGATCGAGGAGCTCAGAGCCAAGCGCACCGTAACCGGTGCGCGCCTGCTCGAAATCCCGGGAGCGAACAGCTCCTCGAAGGCGGACGCGCTGGCGGCGAAACTCCGCGAAGGGCTGTCCTCTGAGGAAATCCTCATCTCGCGGCCCTATAAGTCGGCGAGCCTCCGCATCAGCGGGCTCGATGACTCGGTCCAGTTGGACGAGCTCATCGCCGCGGTGGCCAAAGCAGGAGGATGCGACCTGCAGCGCGTGAAGTGCGGCGACATACGGGCGGGTTACGGAGGCCTGTTCTCGGCCGTTGTGACCTGCCCCGTGGAGGCCGCCAGAAAGCTGGCCGATGCGAGGCGGCTGCTCGTGGGCTGGGTGTCTGCGGACGTGGCGCTGCTGCGGGCGAGGCCGCTGCGCTGCTTCCGCTGCCAGGTGGAGGGGCACGTCGGCGCTCTCTGTCCAGCGGGAATAGCGGACAGCAGGGAGCGCTGTCACAACTGCGGGCAGCCGGGACACCAGGCGCGGGATTGCGCAGGGGCCGCACACTGCTTAAGCTGCGGCAAACTCGACAAGCCCGCCGATCATCGGGCGGGCTCAAAGACCTGTGGGTCACGCCCCGCAGGAAAGAAGGCCCCAGTGCGCACTTTCGAGCGGCCAGCACCGCTCAGGACGCGCCAGACCGAGGCGGAAGTAAGAATGGAGACTAACAATGGGTAGTCGTTCCCCCGTTGTTAGTCTCCTACAAACAAACCTCAACCACTCTGCCAGAGCTCAGGATCTCCTGCTTCAGAGCATGGCGGAGTGGTCGATCGACGTGGCAGTGGCTGCGGAGCCATATTTTGTTCTGCCCGCCAGCAACTGGGCTGGTGACACGGACGGCACGGTCGCAATCCTGCTGCCAAGGTGTGGGGGCTCTCTGTCTCTCGAAGACGTCGAGAGGCAGAGGGGCTTTGTCGCCGCTCGTGTGGGGGGCATGGTGGTGGTTGGGGTGTATTTTTCGCCAAACCGACCACTACCTGAGTTCGAGGCCCTCCTCTCGCGACTCGGCGACCTTATGGGGCGTTGCCGGCCGCGTCCCGTTCTCGTCGCGGGGGACTTTAACGCCAAGTCCTCGGCCTGGGGTTCCCCCGTCGACGACGTGAGAGGGTAAGCCCTTGAAGAATGGGCGCATGCCCAGGGACTGGCGGTGCTAAACCGGGGCACAGCCTACACCTGCGTCAGGCGGGACGGCGGCTCGGTGGTGGACGTGTCATTCGCCACCCCGACACTGGCGAACCGCATACGAGGTTGGAAAGTCGTCGACTCGGTGGAGACCCTGTCTGATCACGTATACATCAGATTTGTGGTCTCCGCCGAGTCTAGGGCCGCCGTGCCGGCTGACGTGGCTGGGGGTGGGCCGAGGTGGGCCTTGGCGCGCCTGGATGTGGAGGCAGCAGAGGAGGCAGCAGAGGTGCAGGCCTGGACACCGGCGCCGGTCTCCCCGTTCGACATCCAAGGGGAGGCCGAGTGGTGTAGAGCCGCAGCCACGGCAATCTGCGATGCCGCCATGCCCCGTGTACGGCATGCAGCTCCTCGCAGACGACAGGTGTACTGGTGGTCGCGCGAAATTGCGCAACTCCGATGCGCCTGCGTCGCTGCGCGCCACCGCTTTTACCGGGTCTGACGCCCAGGGAGGAGGAGCTGTATGCCGTCTACCGGGCTGCAAAAACAGCACTGCAGGTGACCATTGCCGGTGCAAAGGCGCGGGCCCGCGAGGAGCTCCTGGCCAGCATTGATGCCGACCCCTGGGGACGCCCCTACCGCATGGTGCGGAACAAGCTCCGCCCCTGTGCGCCCCCCCTTACGCAGACCATGCCGCCGGCGTTTGCGGATGGCGTTCTGTCGGCCCTTTTTCCGGAAGTAGTGGCTTCCAGTGCTCCGGCAATGTTCCAGACACCCGGAACCAACATGCCGTCGAGTGAAGCCGCTCCTGAAGTCACGGAGGAGGAGCTGAACGCCGCCGTCCGCAAAATGCGGGCGAAGAAGGTGGCGCCCGGGCCAGATGGAGTCCCCGGCCGAGTGTGGGTTCTGTCCCACGGTCCGCTCGGCCACCGTCTCAGGGCTCTCTGGTCCGAGTGCTTCAGGCAGGGCCGGTTTCCTCAGCTTTGGAAGTTGGGGAAACTGGTCCTGATCAGGAAGGAGGGGCGCCCGGCAGACTCGCCGTCCGCCTACCGCCCCATCGTGTTGCTCGACGAAGTCTGCAAGCTCTACGAGAGAGTAATTGCGGACAGACTCGTCGAGCACCTCTCGCGGACGGGGCCGGACCTGCACGAGTGCCAGTATGGGTTCAGGCGGGGCAGGTCCACAGTGGACGCAGTCAGGCGGGTCCAAGTCATGGCGGAGGAAGCCGTGGAGCAGGGGGAGGTAATACTGGCGGTGTCCTTGGACATCGCCAACGCGTTCAACTCCATCCCCTTCCCCTCCATACTCGCGGCTCTCCGGTATCACGGCGTCCCCGAATACCTCCACTTGACCATTACGGATTACCTTGTGGACCGGCGCGTAGTTTACCCCGGGCCGTCGCGGTGGCAGGAGCGGAGCATCGGGTGCGGGGTTCCACAGGGGTCGGTCCTCGGACCGCTCCTGTGGAACATCGCCTACGATTGGGTCCTGCGTGGCACGTTGCTGCCGGGTCTGGCGGTGACGTGCTACGCGGACGACACTCTTGTCACCGCGAGGGCTCGGAGCCACAGGGAGGCGGCGTTGTTGGCCACAGCTGGCGTGGCACAAGTGGTGGGGCGCATACGGCGGCTCGGCCTGCAGGTCGCCCTGAACAAGTCCGAGGCCGTATTCTTTCACGGTCCAAGAAACCGGCCACCCCCCAATATTAACATCGTTGTTGGGGGACAGCGAATTGAGATTTCGTCCGGTATGCGCTACCTGGGCCTCATACTGGACGGACGCTGGACATTTAGGGCCCATTTCGCCGCCCTAGCACCAAAATTAATGGCGACTGCAGGGGCCCTCTCGAGGCTCTTGCCGAATTTGGGCGGGCCAGAGGCCTCGGTCAGGAGGCTTTTTGCGGGGGTGGTGCGCTCCCAGGCCCTATACGGGTCCCCAATCCGGGCGGGCGCCCTGACGGCTCGAAGCGTGGTGCCGCTGCACCGCGCGCAGAGGGTTCTGGCCGTCAGGATCGTCCGAGGGTACCGCACCATCAGTTTCGAGGCGGCGACACTACTTGCGAGTACGCCTCCGTGGGAGCTGGAGGCCCAGGCGCTCTCTGAGCTTTATGCCTGGCGTCGGGATCCTAACAACATCCTGGATCCCGGCGCCCCGAGAGCGAGGCGGACAGAGTTGCACCGAGCTGCGCTGGAGAGCTGGCGGTGCAAGCTCGCCCATCCCACTGCCGGTCACGCCGTCATCGCTGCGCTGCTGCCGGTCTTCTGGGAGTGGCTGGGGCGACGACACGGCGTCCTCACGTACCGTCTGACGCAGGTACTGTCCGGGCACGGTTGCTTCGGGCGGTATCTGTGGCGGATCGGTCGTGAGGAGGCGGAGCGCTGCCACCATTGTGCGGCCCCGGAAGACTCGGCGGCGCATACGATGCTGGTGTGCCCGGCATGGGATGCCGAGCGGCGCCGGCTCGCCGGAGCGCTCGGTGCAGGGGTACAAGCGCTATCGCTCCCGACCGTGATGTCATCCATGGTTGGGAGCGAGAGCGCCTGGGCGGCAATGGCGGCCTTTTGCGAGGCCGTCATGTCCGCGAAGGAGGAGGCAGAGCGGTTGAGGGAGGAGACGTCCTCCAATCCCGCTCGCAGACGGCGCGTTGGGCGAAGGCGCAGGGACTACGCCCGGAACGACCTTCGCCCACCGTAATCTCGGCCTGCAGGCGTCGGGGGGTGCACCCCGGCGCCCTAGCACTTAGCAGGCCCGCGACGTCATAGCGCTGCGTCCACGCAGCCTCCAACAGGCGGTAGGGGGAGACCGAACTCCCCCCTACATGTGTCGAGGTCCGCGCCAAACTGCGGACCGAGCCCGCCGGTGCCACAGAGGTCATGCCAGTGACGATTCCTGTGGCCCGGCAAAAGGGCAGTAGGACGCCGGGGGGTTTTAGTGGGTGCGAGCCCCACATAACCACCCGGGCCGTGCCCTCGGCCCGGGGGTATGCGCTAGGCATTTCCCCCCGTAAAAAAAAAAAAAAAAAAGGGTGTATCATGTGTGGGCGGGCGAAAGGCTATCCCACCACACGCGTCCTTCGAGGCGCAGTGGCATAGCTTCTCGCCTATTTTGCTCGTCTGTCCCGGCAAGCAATTTGGCGTGCTCTTGGGAGTAGCGCACGGTCGCGACGATCCCCAAGGCAAGTGTGACTGTATCCTGCTCGCGGTTGCTGCCTGCTATTGGTCTGGTCCTTCTGAACAGATATAACAGAAACAGTCATGCGCTACCTTTCCCCAATTTTCGGTCCCATCCCTCCCCATCCTTTTTCCTGAATAACACATCCTTTTCTCCCCCGGTTCTGTCCGGAAATTCGGTGGAGTCGTGTGGCGGGAGTCGCCATGCTGCCCCTCATAATCTCTGGCTTTCGGAGAGGGTGGGGCGCAGCAGGCAAATTGGAGAAGCGCTGCCCGGGGGTTCTAGGTACCTCTCTGGGCTTCAGAGAGGACCAGTGAGACCCCGCGGTAACGACAGTCGGGAGAGGGCGCGAAGCCCTAACATAACCCTTCCCTCCCCATCTCTATCCCCATCCCTAACTTCCTTCCCAATCCTCTCCCTTCCCCCCTAGTCGTCGGGTCTGGGGTGCGCTTACCCGCCTCCAGACACGGTCTTGACCACCGATGGCGAACCCGTAACCGGCAACGATGAGCTTCGGCTCTACGCTGGGACGGGGGCCTTGCCTTCGCCGGCTGGGCCGCGTGGAAGAAAACCACTTTAAAAAATTACCAGTCGCTAGCGCGGCAACCCGAGGTACCGGCCGACCCCTCGGTGTATATAGGCTTGCCCGGGTGCAGGGGGCTCCGCCCGGGTCGACTGTTTATTTCCCCCATATTCGTGGGATTAGATATGGATAAATTATGCAAAAACAAACAACATGACGAGGAGGAGAACGAAGAGAGAGGAGGTGAAACGGAAGTGGATATTATGTCCGCATCGGATGTGTCCACAAATGTTGGTACTTACAGCGGTGAAGATGTTGGTGCCAAAAAGTGGCACAAAAAACGGCCACGAGTAAGCGATGGTTCGGGTTCGGACTCAGGTTCGGAGGCAGAGACGAGGAAGCCTGCAAAAATGGCTACAGCCAAGCGCGGCAGGGGTCGTCCTTCGACCACCGGCCAACATGTGGGCCTCTGGAAGGCGAAAAAGGAGCTAAAAGCGGCTAGAGAGGCTAGCTCGCTTGAAAGCAGATTAGAGGCAGTGGAAAAACTGGCTGCCACATCGGCTGAGAGCGACAGAAGCTCCCGCGCGGCCTCGCGTGCGTCAGCTAGACTTGACGTGGATGAGTTGCCTGTAGAAGGCCTTAAAAACCGACTCGAACAATCAATCTCGAGTATTAGAGAAGTGGCTAGAGTCTCCAAAGGCCTTAAGGGGACCAATCAAAAGGCACTGAAAGAGGCGGCGACCTCCATTGCCGAGGTGGCGGAGGAGCAGCTGTCCCGCCCTGTGTCAGACGAGGTGCGCCGACTGCAGATCGAGAATTCCCGTCTCAGGCGACAGATGGAGTAATTAAAGAAGGAGCTGGCCTGTATCAAGTCCATGCTTGACGGGGGCAAGGAACCGAGTCAGACGGAGAAGACGGCGAACTCCGAAGCTGTCGTGGATCTTGCACAGTTATTCCGGGATGAGATAGGAAAATTTCTGCAGAGGGTCCACTTTCTGGAAAACAAGATTCTCCGCCTACCCCTGGCGTCAGACCCCAAACCAGTATCATATGCTAAAAAAGCCGTATCTCGTCCTCCAAAGCGAGCGGTGAGACCTCAGTCGACAGCACCTGAGCCTTCAGCAAAGGCCAAAACGAATAAAAAGAAAGGAGCCAAAGCGGTAGCTCCTCTACCTCAAGGTGACTCGCGGCAGCAGGCGGCTGATCCAGACCCCCAAGACCAAGCCCAAGAAGAGTGGCAAACCGTGGGCGCCAAGGAAGCTGCCAAAAAGGCGGCAAAAAAGGCGTCCAAGGTAAGGGCAAGACAGCGTAGGAGGCTACGTACGCCACCCTCAACAGCTGTGGTCTTAACACTACAGCCAGAGGCTGAGAAGCGTGGCGTAACTTATGCCGCAATGCTGCATAGTGCCAAGAAGGTTATAGACATCGGGGCGCTTGGCATTGAGGGGCTGAGGTGCAGGCGCACTGTGACTGGAGCACGCCAGCTTGAGGTCCCCGGAGGTGCGAGTGCTCCTAAGGCTGACGCACTGGCGCAGAAGCTGCGTGTTCATGTGAAAACCCCTTCGATAGCTCAGTTGCTGGTCCTGAGTTTTCTATCGGTTAGATTTGGGAGTCCAGGCACCGCAATCCCCAAATACAAGGTGAACCACTCACCTTGACTCGTCTCCCGAAGGTAGCTCCGCCGTGCACGGCTGCCTGGTTGTTTCAATCCTTTTATATTGATGTCTTTAGCATACCACCTTATTGTCCGAAATCTCACAAATTGTTTTGCACAAATAAACCGACGAATAATGTAGTAATTTAAATATTTCCGGTAATCGATCAACACCCTTGCACCCGAATTCAATGTTGTAGTTTTCCAACTACCCTCATATTCCGAGTCGCAGTTTTTGCGGTCCACCCACATAATTGGTGAATCACAATGCCCGAACATCCCCCCGCCTAACCAAGACCCGTCTTGGTTCCTAATTATCTATGGGTAACCTACACAATTTAGAAATGGGCCTCATCAGGACACCGTTTTGAGTTTTCACTTCTGCAACCCGTACAACCCCGTCTTTACCTGGTAAAAGTTTGACTAACCGTCCGCGTTTCCAATGTAAAGGAGCTAAATTATCTTCTTTAATCAAAACCAAGTCATTGAGTTTAGGAGGTTCCGTCTGTGAGGTCCATTTGAACCGCTGTTGAAGAGTGTGTAGGTATTCATTTTTCCACCGAGACAAAAGTGTTGAGACATCTTTTGAATTTGTTGAAACCGAGACAGCCGGTGCACACTGACATCGGTGTAAGGGTATTCAGGGAGAGCCACCAGTGGTTGTCCAATCAAAAGGTGCCCCGGAGTTAATACATCCAGATCCGCCGGATCCGTACTAAGCGGATATAACGGGCGAGAGTTCATGACGGCCTCCACCTTGGTGAAGAACGTGGTGAGCCCTTCGAACGTTAAACGTGCTTCGCCGAGCACACGCTTGACGTGTGTTTTTGCAGATTTAACCGCCGCCTCAAATAAACCGCCGTGGTTTGGACTCGAGGGCGCATTAAATAGCCATTTAATGTGATTCTTCGTCAAGTTCCGTTCAATTTCAGATTGGTTGTCCCGCAAGAAAACATAAAATTCTTTTAAATACTTATCCGTGCCCGTATAATTTGTGCCACAATCCGACCGCACTAGTGAGGGTAGTCCTCGACGAGAAATAAATCGCGTAAACGCCGCTATAAAGGCTTCAACCGATAGTTGACTGACTACTTCCAAATGAACACATTTAGTACTTAAACATACGAAAATGCACAAAAAACATTTTTCTATCTTCGCGTTCCGTAGCGAGCTAGATTTAATATAAAATGGTCCGGCAAAGTCCGTACCGACTCCGAGAAACGGACGAACACCCTGTACACGATCTGCGGGCAGATCCGCCATGAAGGGTTGGACAGGTCGCGCCCGGGACCGGTAGCACTGTACGCATTTAAAGGTGATATGACGCGTCACGCGTCGAGCCGAAACTATCCAATAGGTCCGAGATAAAATGGCCGAAAGTGTATTTGCACCGACGTGACAAAATATTTTATGATAATGAGTTACCAATAGTTCCGTGAAGCGACCTTTGCCCGGTAGTAAAACAGGATGCCGCGCAGCGTACGGCAGCTCCGACGCACCTATTCTGCCGCCGACACGAAGCAACTGATCGTTATCAATGAATAAATTCAACCGCCGAAGTGAGCCCTTAATTGATTTCTTTGACTGAAGGGCCGAAATTTCTTCGTGAAAATATGTATTTTGTACAATTCGTATTAAATGTATGGTCGCGTTTCTACGTTCCGCAACTGAGAGATTACCGCCGAGTTTACATGTATTTTTACAATTATTAGCGTACCGTAGTGTGTACGCCGTTACATTTATTAATTTATCGTACGAACTGTACCGATCCAATAAATCGAATTCTGAATCGACGGTATTAAGGTTAACAACTTTAGCTTTCATGCCCGGTAACATGTCCGCCGGAAAGTCCGAGCACTCGCCGGGCCACCGGGCCGGGGGGTCCCGCAACCAGCGCGGCCCCCACCACAGCGGGTGCTGCAGCAGCTCGTCGGCTGTCGCGCCGCGCGACGCCACGTCCGCGCAGTTCATCTCGCCGGGGACATGTCTCCATAAAATATCTACTTTAGATGAAATAATTTGAGATACCCGATTTCCTTCAAACACTTGTAATTTATGTGGTGATGTTTTTAGCCACGCCAATACAATGGTACTATCACACCAACACACGACATCATCAATCGCAATGTCACTCTGCAGGGAGGGGACTATGTGGTTGATAAGCGTAGTCAATAGGGTCGCACCACTCAGCTCTAACTTAGGGATGGTCCGCTTTGTGTTTAATGGTGCCACCCGAGACTTAGCCATAAGCAACCGCATAAAGACATTACCGGCCTCATCCACCGACCGCAAATATACGACCGCAGAAAATCCTACCGATGATCCGTCACAAAACCCATGAACCGAATAACTGCTATTTTTATCCGGTTTCAGACATCTAGGTATTGTAATCTTTTGTAGATTAGGCAAATCCGAAACGATATCGCGCCACGCTCGCACTATATCCTGCGGCGCGGGAGCGTCCCAGTCTACCTTCCGTGAATTATCACCAGTGCTAAGCAATCGTTGTAGTAATAATTTAATTTTGAAAACAACCGGACACACCCATCCGAGAGGGTCGTAAAGGCGAGCCGTCAATGATAAAATACTGCGCCGAGTGACAGTAGTGTCCGTTGGTAGATTCAACTTATACGAAAAACTGTCTGACCTTGGGTTCCACTGTATACCTAAAACCTTCATAAATTCCGATCCGTCGGTATCCATGTTAAATGACTGAGCCGTCTCCAAATGATCCGCCGGCAAGTCGTCCAACAGTTCCGGTGCGTTCGACGACCACTTCCTGAGCTCGTAGCCCGCCGTGTGCATGAGCGCCACGAGCTCGTCCTTCAGATGCCGCGCGTCGCGCAGCGTGTCCGCGCCGCCGTTCAGATCGTCCACGTAACTGTTGTGACGCAGCAGCCGGGCCGCCCGCGGGAACCGGTGCTCCTCGTCACTCGCCAACTGATGTAAACACCGTATAGCGACGAATGGACTGGACTTTAACCCGTATGTGTTTGTGGTCAGCTCATAAACTACCAACGGTTCATCGGGTGACGAGCGCCAATATATTAATTGGTATTTCCGATCGTCCGGATGTATCCAGGTTTGCCGGAACATCATTTTCACATCCGTAGTGAACACAAACAGAGGCAACCGAAAATTAATTATAATTTGTGTGATGTCATTTTGAAGTCGTTCACCCGTGAACAAACAATCGTTGATGGACACACCGGTGCTGGTGGGTACACTTCCGTCGAAAACTACCCGAATTTTTCCGACGTCGCCTAATTTTTTAAAAACACCGTGATGCGCAAGAAAATAATGTTCCTGTCCTGACGAAACATCAAATTTGGAAACCGTCATATGACCGAGTCTTAAATATTCCGACATAAATTCCACATATTTTTTTTTAAATTCAGGTAGCCGTTTCATTTTTCGTTCTAAGGCCGTAAATCGACGCAGGGCCGTCTCCTTAGATTCTCCCAACCGCTGTCGATCTGGCAACAGTGGTAATCTGACAACATATTTTCCGTCCGAGCCGCGTGAGGTAGTTGTAGAAAACAAATGTTCACATTCTAAGTCCGCCGGGTCCTTGATTTTCAGCCTGGGTGGTTCTTCCGATCGCCAAAATCTCTCGACCGCTTCAATTAATGTAACACCAACATTAACATTTGATTCCGAGTTATCATTTTTTAATGGTTGCGCCGGACCGAAAATCGCAAAATCAAAAATGGTGCCTAAAGCATACGGTCCATCAGTACCGAAATTCACCTTTTCACCATTTAAAATTTGACCTAATATGTCACATCCGAAAATTATGTCAACATTTGACATATTAAATGAACCGTCATCCGAAAATTTTATATGAGCAATTTGTTTACTAAACCTACGCGCTAAATATGAAGTTGGTTTCTTCAAAACCACCGCCGTAACCGATAACAAATAACTCGAATTTACCGGTTTAAAATAAAATTTAACAACATGACAACATTCATTGTTATTAAATCCGCCGACGCCTGTTAACGGTGTTTGGTTGTAATGTCGCCTTAAACCCAAACTTGCTACCAAATCACTCTTAATTATAGTGACTTGACTACCCAGGTCTAGCAGGCCTCTGGATTTGATAAAATCCCCCCGATTGGATTTTACTTCTACAATGACCGTGGGTAAGATGACATTATCCGCTAGCCGAGGTACCGAGGCGACATTACACGACTGTAATTGCTATTCCTGTGGCACACGCGGCACCACAGGACTCGACTGCCGCCCACCCCAATCAGTCCGCTCCCGGCGGTGTCGGGTCTCCCAGTCCCGCTGTTCCCGTGGGTCCGAATCACGCCCGTAACCATCCTTTAACTCGCGTACCCGGTCCATAGATCTCGCGGAACTATCACCACGCCGTGGATAACGCGAGTCTCGAACCGACGACCTAGGAGACGCGTGCCGTGACCGCCGCGACTGAGTAATAGGTGAGCGCCGCCGACCGCCCGTCGCTCTATCGCATTGCGCCGTAACAAATGCGCGCCGTGTATACGGCTCGCCGTCCGCCGGTGAGTCAGAGCGCGCAATGGACGTTGTACAAATTAGTTTGTTATGTCCGATATTTCCGCACCGACTGCATGGTACCTTGCGGGTACACGATGCCGCCAAATGAGTACCGAAGCACCGAAAGCATAAGAATTGTCTTTTAACCCAATCCTTACGTTTAGACCTGGACATGTCAGCAAATTTATAACAGCTGTCTATACCGTGCCCCGACCTCTGACAATAGCCACAGTCTTTAATACGGCCGTAGTTGTTCGCCCGTTCCCGCTGGTCCTGTGCTGGTTGGTGGTTCCGTCACAATATTATGCACCCTGCGCTCGGGCCTGTTGTAAGTGCGATCCGCGTAATAAGAAACCGGTTCCGCAGTGGCCGTGTCTATAAGTCTACATTCATGTTGTAGGAATTCTATGAGCTGATCAAAAGTGGGTAAACTTATATTATTGCCACCGTGTTTTTGCTCAAACCGTGTTCTGACGTCAATTGGTAATTTTTGTAGACTTACATGCAATAAAATGTAGCTCCACTCGTTAATTGGAAAACCTAAATTAGCTAATGCCCGCGAAGATTCCAATAACGGGTTCAATATTTTAGTTCGAAGCCCAGCACACTTATTCAACACCGGCAAATGTAAAATCCGCGCAATCAGTGAATCCGCCAACAATCTTTTATTTTCATACCGGCCTTTTAGGATATCCAATGCCGTGTCTAACGACCCGTCCACCATCGGCAGATGTTTAATAAGTGCTTTAGGCTCCTTTTCCACGTGCGAAATAAGATAATGAAATTTTTCCGTTTTAGTGATATCTTTCCGTGTTAAAACCAATGATGTAAACAGACTAATGAAGCTACACCATGAAAAAACGTCCCCGTCAAACGTACCAGGCACAATCCGCGGTAGCCGCGGCGTTGACGCGCCCTCCGTGGGCATGTGGGTGCCGTCAAGGTTCGGATAGGCCGCCGAAACCGCATCCAACTGGTTGTATAACTCCGTGGCCTCTTTGTATTTTACCTCATATCTACCGATTATTTCTTCATCTTCTGAAGAAGTATTGGTCAGTATGCCCTCGTATGACTCCGTTAAAACATTGAAATAGTCATGCAGTTTTTTGAACCGAGCTGATAAAACACCCGAACTACAAGTTTTACTATTTACTAATTTTGACGAATCTACAAACCAGTCGTATTTAATTTTAAATTTGCTTTCAAAAGATTTTGCCATCTTTGGAAAACAATAGAACCTCTAAACACAATGCCTATTACAATTTAAATAATTATTTCTATGCCAAAAGTAGGTACCCCGTTTGTAACCGTTATAAATAAATGAAACCCCTATCTAACCAACTAATTTACGAAAACCCAATCCGGCTCGGGGACCAAACTTATGTTCATGTGAAAACCCCTTCGATAGCTCAGTTGCTGGTCCTGAGTTTTCTATCGGTTAGATTTGGGAGTCCAGGCACCGCAATCCCCAAATACAAGGTGAACCACTCACCTTGACTCGTCTCCCGAAGGTAGCTCCGCCGTGCACGGCTGCCTGGTTGTTTCAATCCTTTTATATTGATGTCTTTAGCATACCACCTTATTGTCCGAAATCTCACAAATTGTTTTGCACAAATAAACCGACGAATAATGTAGTAATTTAAATATTTCCGGTAATCGATCAACACCCTTGCACCCGAATTCAATGTTGTAGTTTTCCAACTACCCTCATATTCCGAGTCGCAGTTTTTGCGGTCCACCCACATAATTGGTGAATCACAATGCCCGAACACTGCGGGAGCAGCTATCTGAGGAGGACGTCCGAATCTCCAGGCCGACGGAAACCGCAAGTCTGCGGATTAGCGATCTGGACGACTCCATCACGACAGAGGAATTGGTGGACGCTGTTGCGAAGCGCGGGGAATGTTCTGCTGACCAGGTGAAGGTGGTGGCTGGAGAGATCCGCCCTGGCTATAACGGCCTCGGTACGACCGTAGTCTCTCTCCCAGTAGAAGCGGCACATAAGGTTACGCTTGGGAAGCTGCTTGTTGGTTGGGTCACGGCGTAGGTGAAACTCCTGAAAGCTAGACCCATGAGGTGCTTCCGCTGCCAATTGGGGGGGCATCCAGGCGTCCGATGCAAGACAGGTGTGGACTGTAGCAACCGCTGCTACAAATGCGGTGAACAGGGGCACAAGGCAGGTGGCTGCACCGCTCCTCCACACTGTCTGCTGTGTGAGAGGGCCGGTAAGCCTGCCGACCATCAGGCAGGCGCAAAAAGCTGTCCAGCACAGGTAGCTGCAGCAGCAGAGAGGTTATTGCGACCGGGACAGCGGCCGGAGGCGCTGCCGCCTGCGTCCCGCGGTGCCACAAAGTCGGCAGAACGGATGGAGACTAATAATGGATAGTACACCTATTAGTCTCCTCCAGGCCAATCTTAACCACTCGGCCAGGGCTCAAGACCTCTTTCTGCAGACTATGGCAGAGTGGTCAAGTAATATTGCGGTAGTGACGGAGCCATATTATGTACCGCCCTCTGACAACTGGGCTGGAAATGTTGACGGACTGGTGGCTATTGTCGTATCGCGGAGCGGCGGCTGTCTGTCCCTAGAGGGCGTATATAGAGGTCGAGGATACGTTTCTGCCCTTGTCCGAGGCATTGTTATTGTTGGCGTTTATTTTTCGCCCAACCGCCGACTCTCTGAATTCGAGGACCTCCTGCTGCGGTTGAGTGCCCTGGTCGCCCGATCTCGCCCTCGTCCTATGCTTGTGCTGGGGGATTTTAACGCCGAATCCCCGGCTTGGGGTTCTCCCACCGCCAACGCGAGCGGCGAGATGCTGGAGGAGTGGGCCGTAGAACACGGACTGCCTGTTCTTAATAGGGGAGCAACCCCCACCTGTGTCAGGCGAAATGGCGGCTCAATAGTGGACGTGTCGTTCGCCAGCCCTGATTTGGAGCGCCGTGTGCGGGGGTGGCGGGTTGTGGACTCGGTGGAGACGCTGTCTGACCACAGATACGTCAGGTTTAGCGTCTCTACCCGGTCTCGCAACATAAGAAGAGACATCGGGGGTGAGTTTGGCCCTCGATGGTCACTGGCCCGTCTAGATACGGAGGCCGTGCTCGAGGCTGCCGAAGTGCAGTCTTGGCCTTCGGCGCCGGTGGCCCCTTACGATGTGCAGCGGGAGGCTGTGTGGGTTAGGGAGGCGCTGACCGCGGTGTGTGATGCGGCTATGCCCCGTGTGCGGCAGAGGATTTCTGGTAGGCGTCAGGTGTACTGGTAGTCGCCGGATATCGCGCAGCTTCGCCGGGCTTGCGTGGCGGCGCGCCGCCATTACACCAGGTATCGAAGGTGGAGGGGACGAAACATAGCCGTCGGACCCACTGAGAGGGAGGAGGAGCTCTATGCCGCGTACGGGGCTGCGAGAGGGATCCTGCGGGACGCCATCCTGAGGGCGAAAGTCCGAGCCCGAGAGGAGCTCTTGGCGTCCCTCGATGCCGATCCGTGGGGCCGGCCGTACAGGATGGTGCGAGGCAAACTGCGCCCCTGGGCTCCGCCGCTGACCAGCTCCATGGAGCCGCGACTGGTAGAGGAGGTGTTGGCGGGCCTATTTCCAGGGGAAACGGAACACACCCCGCCTGCCATATTTCGTCCACCGGGATATGCCGCGCCGTCGCGCGACCTTGCGGTTCCTGCTGTATCCGATGTGGAGATGGATATTGCGGTCCGCAGGCTTCGGGCGAAGAAGGTGGCACCTGGACCTGATGGCATCCCGGGGCGGGTGTTGGCCTTGGCCCTTGGGGCGTTGGGGCCCCGCCTGAGAGGGTTTTACTTGGAATGCTTAAATCAGGGCCGGTTTCCGCAGTTGTGGAAGACTGGGAAACTGGTCCTGATTAGAAAAGAGGGACGACCAGTGGACTCGCCGTCGGCTTACCGACCGTTGGTGATGTTCGACGAGGTGGGAATACTCTTTGAGAGAGTAATTGCTGGTAGGTTAGTCGAGCATCTTACGCGGGTGGGGCCCAACCTTAGTGACTGCCAATTCGGCTTCAGGCGGGGTAGGTCCACCATCGATGCAATCCAGCGAGTTGGGGCGATGGTGGCGGAAGCTATCTCTGGAGGGGGGGTGCTGTTGGCAGTGTCAATAGACATTGCCAACGCGTTCAATTCAATCCCCCACAACACAATCATTGCGGCCCTAACGTACCATGGGGTGCCGCATTACCTCCGCTGCATCGTCGGGGACTATCTGTCTGAGAGGCTCATTACCTACCCTGGGCAGGAGCATTGGGGTGAGAGAGGCGTGGGATGTGGTGGTCCACAGGGGTCGGTACTAGGACCTCTCTTGTGGAACATCGCATACGATTGGGTCTTGCGTGGTGCGTTGCTGCCGGGAGTGGCGGTAACGTGCTACGCGGACGACACGCTAGTCACGGCAAAGGCGAGGACACACCGGGATGTGGCAATATTGGCGACAGCGGGCGTATCCCACGTTGTCGGGAAAATCCGACAGCTCGGATTAAGTGTGGCTCTCCAGAAGACGGAGGCTGTCACATTCCACGGACCCAGGAATCCTCCGCCTCCCAATGCCCACATTGTGGTTGGAGGGGTCTGCATCTCGATCGGCAGACAGCTCAAATACCTAGGTGTGCTTTTGGACAGCCGCTGGCGATTCGAGCCACATTTTAAAACACTGGCTCCCAAGCTAATCAGAACTGCAGGGGCGCTGGCTGGGCTCCTGCCTAATCTTGGTGGTCCGAAGGCATCCTGCCGGAGGCTATATGCGGATATTGTGCGGTCCCAAGCCCTGTATGGGGCACCGATATGGGCTGAGTGCCTGACGCTCGGCAGCATTGCGCTCCTACGCCGACCACAGCGCTTGCTGGCTGCCAGGGTAGCCCGCAGGTACCGCACGATCACTTATGAGGTAGCCACCCTGCTAGCTGGAATGCCACCATGGCACATTGAGGCGAGGGCCCTAGCCACCGCTCACCGCTGGCGCAGGGACGAAAATCCGGAGCCTAGAGCTTTAGGAGCTCGGCGGAAGGAGCTCCAGAGAGCGGTCCTGGAGGAGGGGCGCGGGCTGTTGAGCCAACCCAGTGCTGGACACGCCACCATCGCTAATATCTTTCCGATATTCTGGCAATGGGTTGAGAGGCGGCACGGGGTACTTACCTACCGACTGACACAGGTGCTGTCTGGGCACGGCTGCTTCGGGCGGTACCTGTGCCGGATCGGTCGGGAGGAGACGGCGGAGTGCCACCATTGCGGTGGTTCGGAGGACACAGCCTCGCATACCCTACTGGTGTGTCCGGCTTGGGGTGTGGAACGGCAGCAATTGGCCGCTGAGATCGGAGGGACGACGCTCTCACTCCCGGCTGTGGTATCGGCCATGTTCGAGAGGGAGAACGCCTGGGTGGCTATGGTCGCATTCTGCGGGACCGTAATGGCGGCAAAAGAGGCGGCAGAACGGGAGCGGGAGGAGACTAGCGTGAATCCCGCTCGTAGGAGGCGAGTTGGGCGGAGGCGTAGAGCGTATGCCGCTAATGACCTCCGCCCACCTTGAAAAGTGGCCTGCGGGCGCCGAGCGTGGGCAGCTTGTCGCCTGACCAGTAACAGGCCTGTGACGGAAGTGCGCTGCGTCCTGCGCACCCTCACAAAGAATGCACAAGGCACGAAGGAGAGGTCTGTGGAAATAGACCAGGCCCGCCCGTGCCGCAGATGTTCTACCACTTAGCAATTCCTGCGGTACGGCAATTGGGCAAGAGACGGATGCCAGGGGGTTTTAGTGGGTGCGAGCCCCACATAACTGCCACATCACCAAGTCCAGGATGTGGCAGTATGCGGCAGGCATTTCCCCCCCGGGGAAAGAAAAAAAAAAAAAAAAGGGTGTATCATGTGCACCCACTTTTTGCCGACGATGCTAAATCCCATGTTATACTACGGTACGATACTGGAAATTTTTCTAAAGAAATATTACATTTTTGTCCAAACGAGGATACACAGGACCTCATATTCTGTACGCGCATTAGTATTGCCAATAGACCGATAAGATTGTCTAGTAGATATCAATTAAGGCAATCTAGTCTAATGCACTCTAGTTGTCTCTTATGTGTAACATTCGTCTAAGGATGTAAGCTTAATTGTTGAATTATACTAATAACCTTTGTTTTACATTTGACATAGTGAATTAGAAATGTTTTGTAACAAAAGTTATTAAGTATGAGCGGTATTAATCCACAATTGCTAATCCAATTTACACCTACACACTAATCGGATTTTGAGTCTTCTGTGCACTCCGCTAAAGCTTTATCAAGTTATAATAATATTATTTTATTCATTCATTATTAATGCTACATTTGGAAAAGTGATAATATTCGTATACTCTATAATTAAAGTGAAACAATATTTAATGCAAAATAGTAATTGTAATTAATAAGGGGTGAAGCCATCACTTGTCTTATGATGACCGTTTTGAGGATACATTAACTAGTGTTTACTCTCCACCGTAGTAGTATGATTAGATGTTTTTAATTACAACTGGTATCTGTAACTACATAAATAGCATCAAACTAAACCTAATTCCCATAGGCTTCGTTCTTCTCATATTTTACAACAGTGCTTGAAACTGGCAGGTAAATCCAGTCAAATCTCTCTTTATTTATATAACATCATTCTTAATAATTGACTTCAGCAGAGCGGAGGAAGTCAAAGGGGTCTGTAAGGAAAGAACCTATCGAAACTACCTACACTAATTCGCACCGTCCGCGCAGTGGAATATACCGTATTCTCTATCTCACCTCAATTTATACCTTTGGCTTTGCCCAACAATAGAACCGTATAGGCTAATTTTGTTTGAAAAGCATTAGGTCGTAGGTCCAATACGTAAAGGCCCTTTGCGCCAAGTTAGTGCTATGTAAGTCATCCTCTAAGAAATGTAAACAGCGGACTACCCCAGCAGGTGCAAAGACTATAATCAATTATGGAAAGACAACAAGGACTAGGTAAATGAGGTTTGATCTAAAAAATGGTTTATTTTAATTGGGACGGACACCGGCCATAATTAGTCGTACCTAAATTTATTTTTTCCTGGGCCAAATCCTGTCTAGGACTTCCGCAAGTCTCGGGGGAAGCTCACGGGACGTGTCGGATTCCTACCAACTAAAACCCTAGGGTGGCCGACATCAGCACTTTGGAGGGGCTCCGGGATCTCCGTATGGAAGGCGCCGGTGCCCCTTTCGTGCCACGCTCTGACGAGCCCGCCATCGGAGGGAGAGACTAGGGAGACGCTCTACCCCGCACCGATGCAGAGCTCACGGCGACGTGGGCCACACCACGCCGCCGTCCTCCTCGGGGTTGCTCGTGAAGGACGCTCAGGGTCCCCGTCCCTTGCGTCCGCGACCCCGAAGGCCCCCCTCCCAATGTTGTTGTAGGGGGCGTCCCCCGCCAGATATTACGGCGGGGGACGCGAGTTAGCCCGTATTCTTAAGCCCTGGGCCATTGGGTGGGGGGGCCTGGGCGGGCTGTGCCCCCGCCTCGGCGCCATCGCCTTCGTCGAGCAGGATCGACTCCTTTCTCGATCCCGCTCGTCCTCCTCTCCTCCTATCTCGGCTAGAGGAGGATACGGCCCCCCACGCCGATTCCCCTGCCAGCATAGCCGCTACTACTGCCGGCAGGGAGAGGTCCGGTGCGATCCGGTCTACCAGGAGCCGCCGCTCGGAGTCCCACGCTGGGCACTCTTCGGGCGTGTGCTGGGCGGAATCCTGGTTCCCACCGCAGTGTTGACAGGTCGTCGTCGCTTCGCGTCCGATCTTCCTCAGATAATCACCGAAGCAACCGTGACCGGTGATTATCTGAGTAAGTCTATAGGTGACTCGCCCTCTCCTCCGCTGGTGCCAAGCTTGAAGGACGGCAGGATAGCTTGGACGACGCGCTTGCGTGCGATGTGCTCTTGACTGAGCCTCGCGCGCCACTCCTCCAGAGCGCGCCGTCGTTCCCGCCGTTTTACTTCTTCGAGCGCAGGTACGCCCTCGCCGCTTTGGTGAACGCCGCGAGTCTGGTCGTAAACCCTCGCGTCCATGTCCGCCAGGATGTCGAGCGGCGGAAAGCGCGCCAAGAGTGTTGCCGCCTCAAAAGATATGGTACGGTATCCTCGTGCGTAGTTATACCTGCCTACCCGTGGCCGGCGTTGATTCGCCGCTCTTTATATGAGCCCTCACACGGTCGTCATAAAACATGGTGGCCAAGATTTGCAACATCATTCAGGACGTCCTCAAAAGACATCTTAACTCATGTGCTATTAACCCCGGATGTTAAGAGGAGCTCGCTCCACACAGGTTATCTTGGCGTTCTACCATCTATAATAACATTCAGGCATTTTAAAAAACTCGCCTTCAAACAATTCACCATAAGCGCTTAATTCAAAAAACTGGCCTTTTTCTTCTATACCTCAACTTATATACTCAAGGCCAACTTTATTGTTTTACTTGTAACCGGGTGTTTAATACCAAATTCGATTTAGCGAGTCATTTTAGGCCTAATTATTAATATAATATTTATATTAATATAATAATTTTTTTTATATAATATTTTAATGTTTGGGTCGCCGTCATCGAAACTGATGTGGAGAAGTGAGTATAGGACAACTTAGGACAACACCGGTATGAGCGTGTAAGGTCGTGAGGTGTGCTGCGCTTCCTCCCAAGTTACTCGCGGCGTTATGCTCTTTAATCCATCCACCCTTGGAATACATCGACATAGGAAATTATTATCTTCCTACGTCGATATAGAACTTACGGTTCGTCTTCGGACGGCCAATTCAGAGCTGAGAGTCCTGCTGGCACCCTTTTGGTTTCCACTCAACAGTTGAAGACACGCCTTAACCGAATTTTGTGAGCACTCCAGTCTGTGCTGTTGTTACTCACTAATATCTCGCCACTCGTTGTCCTGCGGGCTTATTATTATGATTAAGTATATTCTATTTGTAAACACTCTGCCACTTTACATCGCTTGCTTCTTACGTTACTAACTTAGCGGAAATTAATTCAATAGCGCGAGTACCTACTACTTAGCGAAGTAAGGCGGGCTATATTTCGTTCTCTAATGAAGATTGTGTTAATTATATCCCTCGACACTGATTCTGGTTCTGCGTATAATTAAACGGGCCTGTAAATATTTTTCACAGCCCGGGACGGGCTTTATGTGGCGAATTACGAGGAATTACGCGAAATGTACGTTAGAAGTGAGATAATGTTTGAATTAATATTTCGAGTTACTCCGCTTTTGTGTTCGTCTGCATATGTTTTTGGCGACTGAAATATGAATGATGTGTGAGGAGGCCTCTTGTAATGGCTTTTATTCTCTCTGTAAAGTAAAAGATTGGTAGCAAAGGGTTGCAGCAAGGGAGTTAAGTGTATCAAGAACAGTATGAGAATTTTTTTTTCAGCTAGTCCTACCAGTAGTCTGATAATATATTTGAACTGTGTATGCAAATGGTAGGAGTACCCAGACACTACTTAACTTAGGTGCTTGCTAAGAACACTACAGTTCGGCAAAGCTAACCTGTGTCATTCCTAGGTAAGTCCTTTTGTTATGGGCCTAAACCCGCCACACATTTCCACTACTATAGCTCCTGAATTTGACAAATTGAGGTGAGAGAGATTGCGGCACTAGGAAGCGATGGAGCCGGGGGTGGCTTATGTAACTATCCAACTACTCAACATTACACTATCATGTTCGAGCCAATTAGGCTTTTCTTGATGAGTACTAAAGACCTGGATGGTGTCTAGGTTCTGATGATAGAGCCAGGAGGTGGCCATAGGAAATCCTCAACTAAGCCAGATATCTCAGTTGCATTTCCGTTACAAAAAAATGCTTTTAATAATATTTTAAATTAGAATGAAAAAGAAAATAGGCCAGATAAGACCAACGCTTTTGACCCCAGCTACGTTTATCCCCATAATACATAAAAAGGGCCATTTATGCCTTAGTTATAGCTCCACGTTGATTGAGGTCGCGTGAAAATATAAATAAATTACGTTTACATTTTTACACAGATTTTTAAGACAGTAGGTCTCTCTTGTTGGTCTGGTTATCACATTGGTATAATGGCGTATGGTTTTGATTAACAAGTCCGGGGATCAAATCCTTGTAAAAGTGTTATTAAAATTTTTCTATCGATGAATTTTTAGTAACAATCGAGAGTCTAAAATTGCGCGCGGTATATGGAAATAGTCTCGCTCCCTATTACACTGGTAGCTAATATTCCACTTGAATCCCTCGTTGAACCCCACACCATCCCCATTTGGAGAATATAGGAGGAAAGTTCACACTATTTAAATATAATTCGAACTTGCACCACGTACTATGTGGTTTCCTCATATAAAAAAAAAATATAAAAATAATTCTGATTAAAGGCTAAATTAATAGATCTAAGAAAATACCTTGGAAGCATTTGCATCTAGAAAAATGGGCGTAAAAATAATTTATTGAACAATATGTAAAAACAAAAGACGAATAGAAACTTCAATTTCGCTTTTTACTTCCCTCGTATGTCGTTTCCAAGTTTCTTTTTCCAAAGTAGCAAATGGGGTTCATAGAATACGTATAATGCTGCCATATATAAGTTTCTTCGAAAAGTTTGAATGGTTTCCACAATAAAACACGAAATGTGCTAGCGCTTTCAGGGTTCCCAGTGAGTCTGTCTGGCGCCTTTGTACCCCTTGAATAAGATGAAATATTTGCTCGGGGAATGCGTAGGAGTATGTTGGGGTCAATGAAGTGGTAAACGGAGATGATTTATATGATATGAAGTATTTACATACTAGGTCATTTCCCCCTGATTCCCGGACTTATAAAATATTATGGTTACTGAGTGGTGGAAAAGTAACTTTTTAATAATAATAATGCTTTATTTCAAAGAATAGTACATAACATTACGCAAATATTTAGAGCAATACAATCTTGTGTCAATCTGCTCAAATTTGCGGAAACATCTGTGTCTGGACTAGATAACATAATATTATCTGTATCCCAGACACAATGCTCTTCCCTAGACAAAAACAGAGAGCTTAGGATAACATGAACAATACAAGATTAAGCAATTTTCCATGAACATAAATAACAATTTTTATTTGGATATCAATTATAATAAAATATTAATTAATTTATTATAATTTTTAATAAAAAAAAGAAGAAATAATAATTAAGGTTGTGTATTTGTGGCCTCTTTGTGTGTTGAATGGATGTGAGTGTAAGTGTTAAGAGGGTGTGTTATGCAATAACATTTCAGGTGGGCTGGGGACAGGGACGTAATTTTTATTCATGTTAACAGGAGTAGGAGTTTTTCAGTTTCATCATAATTTAGATTTGCATTGAGTTTGGTTTAGAGCATAATGTTCAGAGTTTCGTTAAGCTTATTATATAAAAATGGCCCTAAAACGGAAAGTATTTATTAACATAATCATGTTTCAAAACATAACCATCAGTGCATACTATATCTTTTCTCCTTTTAGACGTAATTAAGGATTTATTATAGGGTAAGGACGAATGTTCTTTTATTATAGTGGGCAGTATATGTAATGTATGTACTTCCCACGATTGGTAAAGTTTAAAAGTTGGGAATGTAAAAGGGCGAGATGTGCTAACTTTTAGCAGTCCTCGTTGTGCTATCTCTAAAGATTTTAAAACAGTTTTAGGGGCATCTCCCCATACAGAGATACAATACTCTATAAAATACTGTCCTAATGCTAGGTATACCTGTTTTATTAGTTTGAAGTTGGGAACATTTCTTAAATTTCTGAAGACGGCCATTAGTTTCCTTAATCTAGAGCTAATCGATTCTATATAACCTCGAAAGGAAAGGTTATTGTCTAATACAATACCTAGATATTTAAACGTTTCAGTTTTTTGGATTATTGTACAGGCGCAATGGTTATCGTTACAACAGCTGTGGGCAATCAAATTATTATGGGGGTAGTATTGAGTTCCTCATAGAAAATGTTATATGTTGGGTTTTTGCAGGATTAAGTGTCAACACATTTTCCTTTAACCAGTGTATCACGATAACTAATCCTAATTGAGCACATTTATAGACTTTCTCCCATGAATCATCTGAGAAAAGCAGAACGGTATCATCTGCATAAGATATAATTTTTCCATTCGGAATATTAAGATTGCAGAGGTCATTTAAGTAGACCAAAAATAGGCTCCGTCTTGCTATACTGCCTTGTGGGACACCGTAGGAAATAGGGAGGTCGTCGCTTAAATGGTTGTCTATTTTCACACTTTGGGACCGAATTGATAGATAATCTTCTAGAAGTTTGAACTGGGTTCCTCTTATACCCAGCGCTTTCAGCTTTCGTAAAAGCAATGGTGTAGAGACTGTGTCAAAAGCCCTGGCCAGGTCTAGGAATATGCCAGTTTTCTTCCTTTTATCAACATTCCTAACCACATAATCAACAAGCTCGAGAACAGCATCATTCGTAGAGTTACCGCCTATAAAGCCAATTTGGTTCTGAGAAAAATAAAAATTCTTTTCTAGAAGCTGTACCAATCGACTGTTTATCATACGTTCCAGAAGCTTAGAGACCGATGGCAGGATAGAGATAGGTCTATAGTTCTTGATACAGTTATCATCACCAGCTTTATAGATCGGGTGAACTATTGATCTTTTTAAAAGTTTTTGGGAAAGTACTACTTAAAAGACAAAGGTTAAAAATATGAGTTAAAGGTTCAACGAGAAAGTGCTTATATTCTTTAAGAAAGGTATTTGGAATATCATCCCAACCGACATTACAAGTGTTTTTTAGCCCCATAATAAGTCGTTCCACTTTTTTCTCATCGGTTTTTAGCATGACGAAGGAATCACTAAAACTATGATTTTTTTTTTCTCATTATATAATGTGTTCTTACATTTTACTGTTTTATCAGCTAAATCTTTACACTAGTAATAATTTTTTTGTTAATACTAATTAACAAAAAAATTATTTACATGGTCCACAGATTTTTTTGGGTTATCGGGGTGTTATAAATTTGTATTGGCAATTTTACGTTTTGTCGTGTTGGTTATAAGTTTTATGGCCTCCCAAATCTTTTTATTATTTTTGCCTGCTTCCTGCAACATTTTCATGATGTATGCTCTTTTTACTTTTTTTTACCAAATTTTTGCCTAAGTTGCGGTATCTAGGATACGTTAATTTTAGTATATTATTTGTTGGTGATTGTCTGCACTGTTTATGTAGCTTATCTCTATGTTTCATACAACGAAGCAAACCGGGTGTGATCCAGGGCTTAAAATTTTGTTCCGTTTAGATAATTTAATTTAAACAGAATTGGAGAGCATGACCCGTTATATAGTATTTAAGAAAAGATCCATACATTTGGTTGCATCTTCGGAGGTAAGGATTGGTTTCCAGTCTATTTGTGCCATATCTAATTTCAGACTATCGTAGTTAATTGTACTTCTTGTAGCATTAGAGAAAGTGTGGGAGAGTTTATAATTAAATGAAAGAACAACAGCTTTATGATCAGTTTCTTTATTCCAGTTTATTATAGTGAAATGAACAAAGATTAGGGTAATCTTGGGTTATATTATCCAGATCACCCGGGTTAATATTAATGTTGATGTCTCCAATAATGATGACATTTTTAAATTTTTCTGTTTTAGTAATTTATGACGAACTAGTTTCTGCTCGCGACTTCGGCCGCATTGACTTTCATCGACAAGAACCTGACAATTAAAAGTATCCTACTTTTAATCCCGGAAATTATTATATATTAACCAGATAAAGATAGCTATAAAGAGATTCTGGGTTTAAATCTACTTAACGAACAGTGTTTTTGGTTTTTTTTAATTGAAATGTTTGTTGTATTTGGATAGCAAAATTTTCATTTTTTTGAGGTGACTGATTCACTACGAGATTATTACAGTGCATATCTATCTATCTATCTTATTATGCTAAATACCTTGTGGCTTAGGCAGAAAATACAGAGTTCCAAGGAGTTCTTTCCTTACAGACCTCTCTACAGGCTTCCTCTACTCTCATAATTTGCCTTATGCACGCGTTTACCGAGATTCTTGAGAATTTAATTAAATAATGTAACTGGTGAGGTAGTTGTTAAAGGGCCATTTTTAAAATAATTAATATCAAACTAAACCTTATGAGACACCGTGTCTTATCTGAAGGGAAAATCAAGAGTCTCCGTAACCGGCGAGTGTTTATGAGACGAACTATGAAAGTGCAAGAGGCCAGGGAGGTATGTAAGGATAAAACCTGTTGAAACTCTCTACTCTCTACCTACCCTGCAAGGGATCTGGCGTGATGATATAGATAGATAGATAATGAGAAACTCGACCTTCTTTACGCAAAAATTTACACCGCCAGACAACAAGACTATAATTTTATGGTTCAGCAACAATCGTAAATTGTTCAGCAGACATTCTAGGCATCTAACATTACGATCTGGCTCTAAAACCTAGTGTTTACGTTTACAGTTAGGCGGTAATTTAGTGTCTAGTTTGGAAAAGAGCGAGCGAAATGGCAAGCGACACGCCAAGTTAGGGTTCAAAATACACAGTTCAGTATTTAATATAATACCTTTTACGCCCATTTTCGTCTGAAGAAAGGAAGTAAGGATCTGCTTACTTCGTGTATACTCATAATTTAACTAATTTATTTTTTGCTCAAAATACGTCAGAGAGGTGCAAATTTTTTGGCATTTAAAAAATGAGAGAGCAATGTTATAATATACTTCCTTAATTTTTCGCTAGTATAGCGTCTCAATTCACAAAGCGTTGATCCCATTGAGTTCAGTTATTGAATTTAAAAGGAAATGCTTATCTCAATCATTGACTTCACAATCTTTTCTCAGATCACTATTAGCAAGAAACATGGTGAGGTTAATGAGGTGATTTTAAAAACATCATAATAATATTAAAACATTAGACATTAAAAAGTCGACTGCCTCGTTGGTCTGGTGGCAAAGCGCATCGCTTTGTGATCACGAGGTCCTGGGTTCAAATCCTAGGTCGGACAAATGTAGTTTTTCTAAAGAAAAATTCCCAGTTGGAGTCCGGAGTCTGGAATTGTGCCCGGTATATGGCAATAAGCTCGCCACCTATTACATGGGACCTAACATCGTCGAAATGTGAGTGTACTCAGTACACCTCTGCCACCCCCTCTGGGGAATATAGGCGTGACGGTGTGTGACATGAAAAATGAACGTGACTGCTCGCTGTTTTGACTATGTAACTCTAACGTTAAATTGTTTGTGCGTATGCCTCTGCTCGTGAAAAAGTCCTCGAATCTAATAGCTTGAGTGTGTATTCACTCTTAGTTTATTTACTAAGGTAATTTCTGGGCGACACGCGACTTCGCGAAATCTACTTGTTTATTTGTTGGTTGTGTGTATTTGGCTGCATACAAAAACCACTGTCACGCTTATATTTCCCAAGCGGAATGGCAAATGTCTTCTTCTTCTTAGCGTCGACGGTAAACGTGATACATATTATATGGATGCGGCCACACCAACTGCATTATCGGAAGCAGACATCAAGTCTTCCTGAGTTAGGACACGCAGGACACGATACAAGGTGAGACATCTTTTGGGTTGCACCACACAAACACTCCAGATTCGTGCTGTCCGAACCTTAGAATGTTTTCCTTACTCCGACCAACCTAGGTCCAAAGTTTATTTAAAGACTTCCAGACCGGACTTGGTAATTTATGTCCAGGTGGAAGGGTCTTAGCGGGTATGACAAAAGGCTTAGGTAGCGATGCTTCTTTCCTCCAAAGATTGGACCTCATTTTTGTTGGCTCCAGGGTTAATGGGCCTACACACTTTATTAAACTTTTGCGACTCTTCAGCCGCTTTGCTGCACAGGTGTGTGGCCATGCATAGGGTGGCGTGTGTCGTTGCCCATTTTTGATGTCTCTGCGGAGCTCGCCACAGCCCTGCGGACATCTGGAGGCGCTATACCAGCCATGCAGTGGATACAGCAGTTTTACCAGAGTCGGTTTGAGACAACCCGTAATGATCCGGTAAGTTTCATTCAGTGCTGTATCCACTAGCTTTGCATGGGCGGACTGAATCCACACGGGGTACGCATATTTGCCAGCGGAGAATGCTAGCGCCAGGCCTGATGTCCGCATTACTTGCGGTGAGGCGCCCCGCTTAGTAGTTGTGAGGCGCTGTAGTAAATTATTGTGGGCGTGCACCTTTATCTTTATGGCATCGGATTTTTTACTGTATGTGAGGGACCTGTCCAGAACGATTGCTAGGTACCTGGGATGGTGTGAGTTATGGGCACACCCTAACACATGATATTGAGCCTTTGACCCGCTTGATTGTTGCGTAGGTGGAACGCACAAGACTCAGTTTTAGAGGGGTAAGGCTTGAGTGAATTCTTCTCATAATACTGACTTAAAGCGGCAAGAGCCACAGTGAGGTTAGCCTCCACTTCCTCAAAGTTGGTAGCTTGGGGATCAAAACTGGGTCAATATAGGTGGTAAGCCTGGTCAGCAGTAAGCCCTTAAATAATTTAAACTTATGGCACAAGAGTGATACTGGCCGAAAGTTTTTGGGATTGTCTGCTAATTTTCCCAGTTTTGGAATTGTTATCGCTTTGCTAAGTAAGCCATTTAGTTATGTGGCGTTGGCGGAACATTAAGTAGGGCTTTCTCTATCAACTGCGAGAACTGTTCCCAGTTGGCTTTAGAATAATTGAAACGGCGCCTTAGGGTACTTTTAGAGGTCGTACAACGGGCTGGATTGTGCACATGATAGGCCTATGCTGACTGCGAGGCATTGGGGTGCATACGGTCTTGATGCACTGTAAGCTGATGCTTTCGCTAACAAAAATAAGATCTGGGTTATAACCGCGCTTTCATCGGCTGCTACTAAATGAGGCAGATTACTATGCTATGAATTAGCACCAGATCATTTGTCTCAGCCCACTCTTCTACAGCTTGCCCATTTGAGTCTGTATCCTTATAGCCCCAGCTTGTTCTGTGGCTGTTAAAGTCACCTATTACAACTTTTCCGAACTGGTCGTTGAAGTTTTTAGGTGGTAAAAACTGAAATGGGGTACCAGGAGGCTTGTAAAGGGAGGTGATAGTACAGTGGCCAAGGTTTATTGTTATGACCTCGATTCTATTCTGGATCGAACATTCGATTGATTTTGTGCATACGCCCGGAGCAACAAACACTGCGTTACCGTGCTTCGGGTGGTAGATCTCGGCGATAAGCGTGAGTCCAGGAATGTGTGGCCGGCCCTGAGTTTCGTCTCTATGGGTTTCTTGAACACACAGAACGTCGCAGTGCGTCTTGCGACAGAACTCAGAAAGGATTTCTGATTTGTCCTGTGAAAAACCCTCGATGTTAAAAGAGACTACACACAGCGCCGGCTTTTGGGCTGGACTGGTTGTTTGCCAACGTGATGAAAGGATTAGCCAATTAGCGTAGGGAACCCGCTGATTGTAATCATGCCGCGCCAGACGTTCGGAGGCTCATAAGATACGTCACACGGGTAGGCTCTTTTCATGCACCCCAGAGATGCATTACGTGGTAGAGGTGTACTGTGTACACCCACTTTTCGTTGACGAATAAGGTCCCAATGTATGAAGCCTATTGCCATTATACCGAGTATAGTGCCTATTTTCCTATCGAAAAATTACACTTCATCCGACCTAGGATTCGAACCCAGGACCTCGTGTTTATTTATTTAATATTTGTTCCACTCAAAAGTCAAGCTACGAAAAACCATATTCTACGTTAATTTTTAATAAAAGACCAAATGAAATAAAAGCTACGATATTCCCATAAAAATGTTTCAAATACCAAAGAATAAACGAACATCTAAATTAAATTAATTGCGTGCTCATAAATGATCGAAACCGCTTTTGAATCAATACCGATTTCGCTACCGTCTACCATAGACTTATTGAGTTACTCTTTAAATACTGTTTAGGGAGCGATATAATCTGGATACTGGTTGTAGTGCATGTTGCGATCACAAGGGTTCGAATTGTAGGTCGTGACTATAGCCAAATAAATAACCGCTTTTATTAAAAAATCTAATAATAGTCTAGAATTAAAACACTAAATTTAAGTAATTAAATGAACTCTGTTAAATGAAGAATGAAATATTTTTACCATCCACGAAGAATAGTACTGGTATTTTGATATTCAATTTTTAAAGAAGAAAACATATACCTTCTTTTGTTTTCGTACGCCATGAAAAATTCCTGGAGCTGAGTAGAATTTAAAAAAAATTGCTTAAAAAATATGGAGTAGGAAGATTTTCGGAGCTGTGGAGAATAACTTAAGACAAAATCAAAAAATTACAATTCCTCCTTTTGGACTGCTCAGATACCTAATAAATGTGATAAAAGTTTATTTTATTACTCGGCATTACCTCATTGCAGTCTTAAACATACTGGCCCATATTTACCAAAATGTATTACACAAAATTCCAAGGCTACCCCTACATTAAACAAGAACATTTTCAATTAAATTTTCTAATAATAATCGCAGAAGCACCCCTTGAGAGGTGGTCCACTAATTTTCCGCAGTTTAAAAATGCTTCTACAGAGATTTTAGCTTATCTTCTTTTAAATCTAAAATGTAACTTTAAGAAAGAGGGCCTATAAACTCCAATAATAGAATAATCACCGAATCTAAATATATTCTGAATTGGTAATTGTATATTTTTTTACGTGAGGAAATTCAAGAAAAAGTTCCAAAAATATAAGTTTCGCCTTTTGCACTGCTCAAGTATCGTATTACTACAGAATAACTCCTTCTTCACTCAGAAAACAGTTGTAAGTCAGTTTTACATTGTAACACTGCATTACCTCATTGAAGTATCACTCGTATAGATAGTAGCCCATATTTACAAAAAATAACTACATAACCTTAAAATGCTACCCTTACATTAAGCAAAAACTTTTCAATTAAATTTCCTAATTATAATCACAGAACCACCCTTTGAGAGGTCGGCCCACTAATTGCTCTGTAAATAATTCAATATGCTGCGACCTCTACCGTAGTTATTGGTATTAGAGACGCCACGTAACAAACCACTAAGAGAAATTGTTTGTTAGGAAATAAATTATTACGGAGAAGGAAAATAGTTTCCCGTAGTTTTAAAGTGCTTCTTCTGTTTCTAGCTTTTCTCATTTAAAATTACAAACTTTAAGAGAAAGGGCCTAGATTCCAAAAATAAAATAATTACCAAATCTCCATGTATTCTAAATTGGTGATTGTTTCTTTTTTACATGAAGAACATCTAGAAAAAGTTCTAAAAATATAATTTGCGCTTTTTGCACTGCTCAAATATCTAATTACCACAGAATAACTCCTTCTACTTCACTCAGAGAAAAAATGTGAGACAGTGTTTCATTTTCACATTACACTACCTCATGGCAGTATTATAAATAGTGCGTCACAGTTAACGTAATTAATTACACAAACTTACAAGACTTCCCTTACATTAAACAAGAACATTTTCAATTAAATTTTCTAATAATAATCGCAGAAGCACCCTTTGTGAGGAGGCCCACTAATTGCTCTGTAAATAATTCAATATGCACCGACCTCTACCGAGAAGGAAAATAATTTTCCGCAATTTCAAATGCTTTTACAGAGTGTCTAGCATTTATTCATTTAAATTTCAACCTTGAAGAAAAAGGGAAGCTTGCGTAACCTATTGAACAGATTTTTTTATAGCCCATTTGATATCCTGCTGTTGTGCAAGGGAGGCCCCCTGTACGTGTTCAAAAAAATCTATCCTGGGCCAGTATTTTCCATGTATATTCAGTAAAAGTCGAACTTTTCTCGACTAAAGCCCATTTACCAAATTTAATAACACCCCTCTCCAAAACAGTTAAACTGCATTCATGAACGTAAATCTCTATAAAAATATTAAAATGAAAAACCTAATAGCGCAAAACCTATCTGCTTACCCTATCCGCTACGCAAAACCGGTATCCATCCGCAGTGCAATAAATTTTTAATTTTCCGCCGGACGGCGCGCCCGCGCTCGGAAATACCGTCTCCTTTATATAGGGTAGGTAATATTCTTACTGATAGTGCTTATTTATACCTACCTCCATATAGTTAGTAGTTGATAGTTGGTTGCATTAATGGTACCATAAACCATTAATAAGTATATGTATTATCAAAATAATAACTTTAATTATGAAGTCCTGGTTAAAAACAAGTTTTTATAGGAAATAAGCGTTTTACACACAACGATGGTATCTCGCTTAGTTGGAGAATTCCTATTCCTTCTTTCCTACTAATGTACTCGTCAAGACAAAGCCTAAACACGGCGGGTCTATATTGGGTAGTTGGGTGATTTCATTGGCTTTTGGCTTCATCATCAGAACCTGAACAGTATCTGGTTGTATAGTCTTTGTCGATACCAATATAACTAGCCTTAACACGAGGGGGCTATGTTGTATATTTCACATATTCCTACGGCCACCTTCCGACTACATCATCAGACCAGCAGACCATACCAACCATATTATTGAATTGTCACCGCACTTACATATGCCAAATTTCAGCTCAATCGGATAACTAGAAATGCTTGAAAAATGGATCCCCAGATTTGAACTGGAAAGACAGATAGACAGACAGATATACGAACATTGTAAGTTAAATAAAAGCTTGTGAAAATAAAATCAACCGGGGAAAGAAAATGTCGCTTTTGTTTGTAGTATTTGTGATTTTTGTGGGGTTTATTGGTTCTTTTTTCTGGAAATTCTAGCTCGAAGTTGCCTTCTTGATATTACATTTTATTACTGTTTACTGGGATGGAAATTTATTAATATTTAATAAATTGTGTTATTTGTTTTTACCACCTTTATGCAGATAATCTCCAAATTTACATACAAGCTCCGTTGGCCAAGCTGTCGGGGGCTGTTAATACTATTAATAATGATTTAAATAAAATATGCGACTGGAGTAAAAGCTATAGCCTCATGGTCAACCCAGTTAAGACGCAAGCTATTGTTATTAGTAGCTCCAGGTTTACTACACGTGTCGAATGGTGCCAACTTCCCCAAATTAAATTTAACGGTGTCACAATACCAAGAAGTACCACTGTAAAAAAATTGGGGACACAAATCACACGTGGGGTCCACAACTACAAAATCTTAGTCGCAAGATCTTTGCTTCTGCAGGCTCATTGCGAAGGCTACGAAACTTTCTTCCCACTGCCACTAAAATTACACTCGCACAATCTTTCTTCCTATCCTTGATTATACAGACGCCAGTTATCTCGATCTCACCGAGAGCCAACTTAATAAACTTGTGCGACTTCAAAATTTTTGCATAAGATTCATATTTGGTTTGCGGAAATATGATCATGTTTCAGAATTTCGTGCTAAGACCAAGTGGCTGCCAATTCGCCATCGCCGGAATGCTCACTTGTTATCGCTTTTAAACCACGTCCTGTTTAATCCAGCATCTCCCTCTTATCTCAACCGACGAATTGACTTTCTCCATAAAACACATTCAAGGTTCTTAAGGTCATCGGAGAATCTCAGACTAAAAACACCCATGCATTCCACAAATTTCTATGATAAATCCTTTTCAGTTCAAGCTGTCCGTTTGTGGAATGCATTACCTCAGACAATTAAACGTGCACAGACATTGGCTAGTTTTAAAACGATGGTTAAGAACCACTTCCTCTCTGCTGTCACTAGTGAGACGCTGTCATAAATAACTTCCAACCTTCTGTATTTACACCAATTTACCTTTTCTTACTTAAGTGCAATATGTTTATTTCACTATATATAAATACTATATATATATATTTTTTTTTTAAACGTAGCCCCACACTAGGTTTTATACCTGTATCGTGGGTGTGTTTACAAACATGAAATTTCACATACACAAATACCCAGACCGGAACAAATAATTGTGGATCACACAAAGATTTGTCCCGTGCGGGAATCGAACCCGCGACTATTAGTCACAGTGGGTGGAGCGGCTCAAGCTCTTAACCACTGCGCTAAATCGTCCGTCATATATATTACTTATTGATATGTAAATAGATACGATTATTGTTGTAGATTAAGTTACGATAGTACATTATGTAATAGTTTAAGGTAGAAATAAGATAATGTAATAGAATTGTAACACATAAACACTAGTATACAGTTAGAAGAGTAACCCTGGAAAGGGATAGGAATAATTAGAAGAGATTTACCCTAGAAAGGGATAAACAATTATGTTATGATTGGTGTATTTCACTAATAAAGCTCGATGAATAGCCCACTAGTTGTGAGCCAATAAAATAATATTTAGGAGCGCGAAACATCGCGCCACACACGTTCGAGCGACTGGGCAACAAGATTATAGGAAGAAACTCTCCGGTCATCGAACTCCCGTCGGGTCCAGCTGACGTTGAGAGGTACGTCCCAGCGCGCACATCGGATTCAAGCGCGCACTATTGCGAATATGAAGTTGTCACCACAAGCCGTCACCGTGCAAGACATCGCCGACTGCAAGCATCTGTGGGACATACAAAGCGATATCACCTACCGAAGAGCGAAACCCCAGATACTCATCGGCCAAGACAATTGGCACCTGCTTGTGACGTCGGAGGTACGCCGGGGACAACGACACCCAACCTGTTGCCTCCCGGACTCCTCTCGGCTGGGTATTACACGGGGCGCGCTCACGGCTCACTGAACAAGATGCGCACAAAGTCAACTTCATCGCGGACAAGAGTGAAGACGAAGACATGAACGATCAGCTGAGACACTACTTCGCACTCGAGTCACTCTTCGTCGAACCCAGAAACCCGAAGAGCAGCCCAGATCAACGCGCGCTTGACAAACTCGACAAAGAAGTCCGTATCGACAGCGGCGGGAGATATGAAGCCTCTACTGTGGAAAACCGACACTATTAAGATGCCCGAAAATTATGAAAATACATTGAAGCGTTTACACAATATCGAAAAGAAGATTGACCGCTATTCGACTCTGAAAACGAAATACACAGAAAAGATGGACGCACTCATCCAGAAGGGATACGCCGAGCCCGCACCGAACAATAGGACCGAGAATCGAACGTGGTACCTCCCGCACTTTGCAGTACTGAACGCATTGAAACCGAGCAAGTGCGAATAGTCCACGACGCCGCCGCTAAGACGAAAGGAGTGTCACTCAATGACCATTTATTGACGGGTCCTGACTTGCTGCAGTCACTCCCCGGCGTCCTCATGAGGTTCCGACAACACAGAATCGCCGTGTCTGCCGACATTAAGGAGATGTTCATGCAGATAAAAATCAAGACAGAAGACAGAGACGCGCTGCGGTACTTGTGGCGCGGCGATCGGCGCAATGAACACCCGCCCGAAGAGTACAGGATGACGTCACTCATCTTCGGGGCCACGTGTTCACCGTCCATTGCAATCTACGTGAAGAATCACAATCCAGAAGCGAGCCGCGCCATCGTTCGCAACCACTATGTCGACGACTTGTTACACAGCTTCGACGACGAAGACAGCGCCATCAACATCTCCAAACAGATCGACGAGATACATCGGGCGGCGCACTATGAGCTGAGACAGTGGTCGTCTAACTCCACGGCGGTACTACAAACTCTCGAACCGGTCGCGACACAGCGGGCGATCGGAATTAATGAAGAAAGGAAGACAGAACGAGTGCTTGGATTAGAGTGGAGGCCGGAAACCGACGACATCGGGTTCAACCTTGACCTGGCGCGCCTCCCCCCGGGCATACTCGACAAACCGACGCCGACGAAGCGGGAGACACTCCGCATACTGATGTCTCTGTTTGACCCGCTCGGAATCGCTTCGCCCATCACCATACGGGCCAAGCAGATACTGCAGGAGATATGGCGGCGCGGCACAGGATGGGACGACAACATTGATGATGACCTAGCACAACAGTGGGTCGAGTGGACCCAACACCTGCGGAGTCTGCGGGACATGAAGATACCACGATGCTAGCACGGGTACACGCACGCCGAGACGCTCGAGTTGCACGTGTTCGTGGACGCGAGCGAGTCAGCCTACGCGACAGCGGCGTACTGAAGAGCCACCACGAGCGACGGCGAGGTACATACAACCCTCGTGGCGGCGAAGGCGAAGGTGGCACCGCTCAAGCTCACATCGATCCCGAGACTCGAACTGCAAGCCGCCGTACTGGGTAGTCGCCTGGGCGCGACTATCATCGCCGAACACGACAAGAAGCCAAGCGCAGTGACCTACTGGACGGACAGCCGTACCGTCATGACGTGGCTGAAGACGGGCGCGCGATCCTACCGCCCGTTCGTCGCACATCGCATCGCCGCGATAGAGGAGAACAGCGCCACAAGTGACTGTAGGTGGCTGCCCACGAAGCTAAATGTGGTCGACGACGCGACGCGCGAAGTATCTAGGGACATCGGCTCTCATCACCGATGGTTCCTTGGGCCCGAGTTCCTGCGCGAGTACCCATCAACATGGCCGGCGGAGCGACCGACACACGACGCAGCGATGGGCGAGGAGCGGACACACAACATCACCGAGCAACGGCCCGTCTCACCGCGATCAGCTGTTCCGGATCCAGCGCGCTTCTCTACATGGGAGCGCCTGCTACGAGCGACGGCGCGCGTACTGCAGTTCATCGACCTGTGCAGAGTGAATAGACAATTAGTGAACTATAAAAGGCAGGCTAGGAATCGTGAAAAGGACCCACAGTGGAATAGTGTTAAGAATAGGAATAAGTGTAGCGATAAGTGTAGAATTAAGTTTAGTGATAAGGACAGATTTAAGTGTTTACCGCTCAGTGCAGAACTATTGATAAGAGCGGAGGCATTGTTAGTGCGTGTAGTACAACACGACTCGTATAATAGCGAACTGAGTAATAGTGATAGACTATCGAAGGGCCGCCTCCGCCCCTTATTAGCGCAGATTATCAGTAGAGTGATAAGAATCAGGTCGCGAATAAGTGCGACGCCGGACATCAGCGACGAGCTACGGTGCCCCGCAGTGCTGGACGGAGATCATCGCGTCACCCGCCTGTACATCGTACACCGACAGCTGCACCACGCCGGAGTCGAGGCGACCATCAACGAGTGTCGAGCAAGGTACTGGATAACTCTATTACGTACAGTAGCCCGGATGGTCATACACAAGTGCTACAGCTGTCGCCGAAGAAGAGACGCGCATCCAGAGCCGAGCACCGGGAACTTGCCGTCCTGCAGACTGGCTCACCATCAGAGGGCCTTCACGCACACCGGCATCGACTATTTTGGACCTCTGACTGTGACAGTGGGCCGGGGCACACAGAAGCGCTACGTAGCCCTCTTCACCTGCCTGACTTCACGCGCATCACTCAGCACCGAGTCAGCTGTGATGGCCCTATGACGATTCATCGCCCGCCGCGGCTGCCCGACTGAAATATGGTCGGACAACGGGACCAATCTCCGCGGCGATGACAAAGAGCTACGGGAGGCGCTGGACAACGCCACCCGAGAAGAGGCCACGAGAAAAACCATCAGCTGGCGCTTTATTCCCTCCGGTGCCCCGTTCATGGGTGGCGCATGGGAAAGACTGGTGCGCAGCGTGAAAACGGCCCTATACGCGATCCTGACGGAAAGGCACCCGACAGAAGAGGTTCTTACCACGCTGCTGGTGGAGGTCGAATTCACAGTAAACAGCCGACCGCTCACTCACGTACCCGTCGACCCTGAGGACCCATAGGCGCTGACACCGAACCACTTTCTGCTCTACGGCCCGGCGCGAAACCCGACACCAGGGACCTTCACTAACACTGACCTCATCGGCCGCACCCATTGGAGAGCGGCGCAGAGACTCGCGGACATGTTCTGGGAACGATGGATAAGGGAGTACTTACCTGGACTTCAGTACCGGCGGGAGCCCCACGGACGTGGCGCCGCCCTGAAAGGACGTACCTGGGGAGTACGTTGTCAACAATGAGGACATCGTCCTCATTGTTGACAACGTACTCCCCAGGAACATGTGGCCTCTTGGGAGGATAATAAGGACTTTCCCTGGAGAAGATGAAATTGTACGTGCGGTGGACGTCCGCACCAAGGGAGGAGTTCTTCGGAGGCCAGCGAAGAAACTGATACTGTTGCCGACGTCGTCCCTCCACGAAGATTTATGAACCGTCAGTGAAGCCGACAGTTCACGGCGGGAGAAATGTACAGGACGACTTCTGCATGATATGTAAATAGATACGATTATTGTTATAGATTAAGTTACGATAGTGCATTGTGTAATAGCTTAAGTTAGAAATAAGATAATGTAATAGAATTGTAACACATAAACACTATTATACAGTTAGAAGAGTGTAACCCTGGAAAGGGATAGGAATAATTAGAATAGATTTACCCTAGAAAGGGATAAACAATTATGTTATGATTGGTTTATTTCACTAATAAAGCTTGATGCAAAGCCTACTAGTTGTGAGCCAATAAAATAGTATTTAGGAGCGCGAAACATCGCGCCACACACGTTCGAGCGACTGGGCAACAAGATTATAGGAAGAAACTCTGCGCGAAAAGGGTCACAACTGGTAGGTGGAGCACTGTTTCAAGATTATTCAGCTTTTATTTGAATCCTCCTTTGCGACGCATACTGGCCACAGTGCAACAGGGCGCACAACTTACTATTCGTCCTGTTCAATTACTTTTATCACTTACTTTTAATCTTAATAAATGTACGCCAAACTGCCCTCTACTTTGTTGTATTTCTTTCGACTTGGTTGCCTGGAAGAAATTGCTTTAAGCAATAAGGCCGCCAATTGTACCTTATATTGTTTTGTACCTTATATTATTGTTTATTTATAATTTGGTGTACAATAAAGAGTTATCTATTCTATTCTAAGTTTATATGTTATGATTCCGTTATGTCCGAACAGAAAGGGTGACTATGTGCGTAGAATTATGTTTATAACGCACTTACGACACGAATAGTTCGCAGTATAGGAACATATTTCAATTTAAAGAAAGACTCACCCTTTTTTTAATGATAATTTTATCTATCTATCTATATTATCAGCCCAGATCCTTTTCAGTATATATGGAATTATGCTGTAATTTGTGATGTATTTTCTAAATAAATTAAAAAATATATAATATACCTACGACTCTGAATTCAATATTCCCCGAATCATTTTCTTCTAATCTTTCAATTTTCTTTTTTTATTTTAATGGAAAGCCCACGTTATGAGTTTCTAGAGAGAAAATACAAAACTAGACAGAATAGTTTTAGTCTAAAACTAAAGGAGCTATTGACCTCGGTTAGTTTTATTCTTAACTATGTTGACCCTGTATATAATAACCAGAGACTTAGCACAAATATATTGACGTTACCGTTATGTTGTCAAGAAACAGATTGCATATAGAATCGATAGCGTTACGCAAACGTCACTCAGAGAGTTATGCGAGAAAAGATTGACGTTAACGTGACTCTAATAATTTTATTTGCCATCCTTGTCACACTACAAATTTATTAAATAAATGTGACTACTTGCTAGCGTCACGCTAACATTGAAATTTTCGTGCTAAGCCCTCTGATCTCCACCAAAATTATTTTTTAATTATCAGATTCAAAATTCGATTACAAACTTTTTATCTTCAATTTCTAAGCGGATCGACACCTTTTCCTTTTCGAAGTTGACGGAAAAAAGTAATAATTAACTCAAAGGAGTCTTTGTTGTCTATATGCATAAGTTTCAGGAGAGAGAAGTGGAAGTTTCTGACGCAGACAACTCTTGAAAGGGGGAACTGAACATCGGTTTGTAATTACCTTATGAGTTGTGCAAACTGGATAATAACTTGGTATTTGTAAGGTGTATTAACTTTTGTGTGTTTATTTTGCTCAAAGGTTGTGTAATTTATACTAAAAGTATAAGTAATTGGACAAACTATGAGAGTGGAAGAAGCCAGAGAGGTAAGAAAAGAACATGTTGGAACTCTTAGGTTTAACGTGCCTTTCGAAACACAGATACGCTTGAAAGATAAATTTCCTCAAACAGTCACCCATCTTCGTGTGAGCGAGGCGTACGTTGCTGCGGCAGGTGATCTTAATCCCTAGGCTTCGGATCCTCGATCCGATAAAGTAATTTTGAGGAATTCTTATTAAAAAAATCACAAATAATTACGATTTTTGATGTAAGAAAGAGAAGTGATATACGCAGCCATGGATATAATACAATGGATTGAGCATTCTGCGAAATAAAACGGCATGACAAGGATACTCATTGAGACCCCTACGTCTCTTTCTAAGTAGGGTAACCAATTATCGTTACGATCATGGACTTGTTGACATATAATTAACGTATAATTCTCGGGCACTGTTTATTGCCGTAATTCTTTATTTCTACGCATATGCCACGTCTTAAATGAGTAGTAGTCAAAGTTTTTGATTAAATTGTCCATTATCTTGCTGACTTTAATTTTTTTTCAGAATCTGTAAATTCAGCTCCCAATATCACAAAAAATTAGGATAGTCCCCTAGAGCCGTTTTTCGGTATCTACAAGGGTTGAGATCTGCCCTTACTGCCCCATCTTAATCCATTCTGTATAAAAAGACGAATTGAGAACCTTGTTCGTTTTGAACTCCGTAATAAATGGTTTACAGCGTATTTAAACCACATCATAAATAGGTATAGTCCGTATTAGTTCTACCTTATGGTCACCGTACTGCATCGTAATGGGTGCGAGCGTGATACAGGGCTTCTGGTTATTGCTCTCCCTCATCATGGTTTTTCGAGTTGTTTAAATCATAGAAAATTCAAAAACTATGAGTAAGAGTTTGATTTTCTTTAGCAATTTTTGACAGTACTTAATCCTTTGTTTTATATCCATGTACGCAGCTTACAGCTCTGTCTCTTTTTCACGGCAAAGTCAGATTAAAATAGCTTTGTTTAAGAGGTTATTGTAATCCTTGATGTCGTCGGTAAAATAAGGGTATAAATTATTTTTTGTCCAATTTTCCCTGCCTACCAACCCTGAAAGTGATGTGTCATGACATATCAAAACATATTTCTTATTTTTGACTAAACTTGCTTGGCCTGTGGTATAAACACTATATGCTTCGTGGCTTATTTAAAAGAGTAGTAACATCGAGGTATTATCTGCGAAAATAACTGAGATCAATAAAACATAGTGCCCTTTCTACGTGTTTTTAAAACTTTGATTTTGCCTCATTAGAAATATAACCTCATAAAGGATTCACGTCTAGTCTTCCACTTAAATACAATAGATTTTTCCACTCACTTAGGTAAATTTTAGTACTTAAGCGTCTAATAAAAAAAAAATATCTCAAAAGAAAATGTTTAAGTGTTTTTCTCCAATCTTTATTTTCGGTAAGATTAATAATAAATAATTTTGTTTGAGCAAATTAAATCTAAAAGCTCTTCCTTATGTTGAAATAGATCCTGAAATACTATTATGCCAGATCCCTTGCGAGCTAGACAGTGGGTGCAAAGTTCCAACAGGATCTTTTCCTGGAGATCTGTTTCGATTGCATACTTTTATAGATATTCCGAATACTTTGTACCTCTACATCCTTAAACTATGTGTGTGCTTAAACTATGCTTATACTGAATACTAAATAAATTATTATTATTCTTGACACGCCCATCAAATAGGACGCGTTTGTGAAATAGAACTAAGTTAATAAATTCATAAAAAAATATAAAAAAGAACTCAAGTAGCAATCATATTTTATTTATTCCCGAGTCAAAATCTAGTTTACCACATAAATTTATTTGAACTAAAAACTATATAGATAGGTTGTATGAAAAATTGTCGACTGCTAACGAATCTAATCTAACATTTTGATAGAAACCATGTAACTTTACTTCGGTACTTAAAAGCTAAAAATGAGAACAGTTACATAATTAATTATGTAATTATATTATTGGTTGGTATTTTTTTATACGTTGCTCTACACTAGGAATTATTGGGTATACTCTGTGCACCCTTCTAGGGACGATACGCGTGAAAAGTAATATGAGTTGCTTTAATAAATTATATCAAACGGCAAACTGTGCACGATAGGAGTGCAATAACGTTATAATAAATCACGGTCAAGTTCCATAAAGATGTGAATTGGACGCTTTTATTTATGACTGCACGTATTTTCGCTCCGTATGGTTTTTATGGCACACCTCATGTAACTAACTTTAGAAACATTCCTTACTAAGAATTTTTAGGAATCCATTGTCGTACACAAAGAATTTTCCTTGTATCGTGGGTTAACCGTAATCGTGCAAAATGTTAGGAACACACAAATAATTTTAATTAAAATTAATTATAAATACAATAAATTCTGTAAGAAAAGAACCTGTTGGAGCTCTGTACTCTCTGCCTACTGCCTGAATCTGGCGTGATAATATAGTTAGATAGAAAGATATAAAAGAGCACTAGCATCGACGGTGCTATGGAACAAAGTTACATATGCCAACCAAAATAAATGGCATTTGCAACTTTCCTGCCCATTTATAAGGTTACTTATCTTCTTCTTCTTCTTCAGCCGAAAGACGTCCACTGCAGGACAAAGGCCTCCCCTAAAGACCGCCACAACGACCGGCTTTGTGCTGTACGCATCCAACTTCTACCCGCGACCTTTACCAGGTCATCGGTCCATCTTGTAGGGGGCCTACCCACTCCACATCTTCCGGTACGTGGTCGCCATTCGAGAACCTTTCTGCCCCAATGGGCGTCAGTTCTACGAGCGATGTGCTTCGCCCACTGCCATTTAAGTTTAGCAATTCTGAGTGCTATGTCAGTGACTTTCGTCCTCCTGCGGATCTCCTCGTTTCTGATTCGATCCCGCAGGGTAACTCCGAGCATAGCTCTCTCCATCGCCCTTTGGGTGACCTTGAGCCTTCTTATGAGGCCCATCGTAAGCGACCATGTCTCAGTGCCGTAAGTCATCACTGGCAACACACACTGGTCAAAGACTTTTGTCTTGAGACACTGCGGAATTTTGGACGAGAAGATGTTACGTAGCTTCCCAAACGCCGCCCAACCGAGCTGGATTCGACGATTGACCTCTTTCTCCAAGTTGGTCCTACCTAATTGGATTCTTTGTCCCAGGTATATATAGTCGTCAACAACTTCGAGCGTAGAGTCTCCAACCTTTATAGAAGTTGGTACTACATGGACGTTTGACATGATCTTCGTCTTGTCCATGTTCATTTTAAGACCTACTTGTTGAGAGACTCTACTGAGGTCGTCGAGCATGGCACTGAAGTCTTCCAGGGTATCCGCCATGAGCACGATATCATCGGCAAATCGAAGGTGAGAGATGTACTCGCCGTTGATGTTGATACCTAGTCCTCTCCAGTCCAGAAGCTTAAAGACATCTTCCAGCGCGGCGGAGAACAGTTTCGGGGATATAACGTCTCCCTGTCTCACACCACGCTGCAGTTGAATAGGTTTCGAGCTCTGGTCCTGAAAGCGGACTGACATAGTAGCGTTTTCGTACAAACTCTTCAGCACCTCGATATACCGGTAGTCAACTTGGCACCGCTGGAGAGACTGTAGTACAGCCCAAGTCTCGATCGAATCGAAGGCCTTCTTATAATCCACAAACGCTCAGCATAGTGGCAGGTTATACTCTTCAGTCTTCTGTATGACCTGTCGCAGCGTATGAATGTGGTCTATGGTGCTGAAGCCTTTTCGGAAACCGGCTTGTTCGGGAGGCTGGAAATCATCTAGTCTGCGCGCGAGACGATTCGTGATGACTCTCGAAAACAGTTTATATACTTGGCTCAGAAGTGAGATGGGTCTATAATTCTTCAAGAGGGTTTTATCACCTTTTTTGAAGAAGAGAACCACCACACTTCCGCGCCATGACTGTGGCGTTTTGCCCTCGAGGATGACGGTGTTGAATAGTTTCTGGAGAGCCCTCAATATCGGCTTTCCACTAGCCTTGAGAAGCTCGGCTGTTATACCGTCATCGCCTGGCGCCTTGTTGTTCTTGAGCTGTTTGAGAGCCATACTAATCTCGCACAGACTGATGTCCGGGATGTCATCGGTATAGTGTCGGGTCAATTTGGCTCTTGGGTTTATAGCCGGATTGCAGACAGGTGATTGTACTGATGTGTAAAGCTGGCCGTAGAACTTCTCGACTTCTCTCAAGAGTTCCGGTGTAGAGGATACAATCCTGCCGTCTCCGGTCTTCAGCTTACTTAGCCGGCTCTGTCCGATAGACAGATCTCTTGCAAACACTTTAGGGCCTTTGTTGCGCTCGATAGTCTCTCTTATTTTTTCAGTATTATACTCGCGTACATCGCGAGTCAGAGACTTAGAGATCTGCCTATTGAGCCGCTGGCATTCGGAAACTTCTTCTGGAGACTGCAAGATTATCCTGCGTCTTTCCTCCATAAGCTTGAGGGTAACGCCTGAGAGCTTTTTGGTTCTTTTTGTACGGTGGGTTTTAAAGAACTTGAGCCCGACCGTATGGACAGTTTCCACTACCCTGCTGTTATAATCGTCCACGTTTATGCACTCACCTAGACCTTCGAAGCGATTCTGCAGTTCGAGCTGAAAGCTATAGGGCTCTTGAATCTGGACAGGTGCTGGACGGAGTGTAGACTTCATCAGTCTAGACCTTTCAAGCTTGAAGTTGATATTCAATGTGCCTCTTACTATTCGGTGATCACTTCCAGTTTTAACTGCGTTGATCACAGAGATATCATTGAATATGTACCGCCTCGTCGACATGATGAAGTCTATCTCGTTTCTTGTAACACCATCGGGGCTCACCCAGGTCCATTTACGGTGTTCCCGCTTCTGGAAGAAGGAGTTCATCATAAAGAGTCCCTCCTTCTCCATGAAGTCAGCCAGCATTTGGCCCCGGGAATTCCGTTGTCCAGTACCAAAGGTTCCCAATCTCAGCTCATCGTCACCTCGTCTGCCCAGTTTCGCGTTAAAGTCCCCCATGACAACGGTGTAGTGAGTTTTAGAGGTATGTATGGCTCTAGATATATCCTCATACATAGCCTCTACCTCATCGTCGGGGTGTGTCGAAGTCGGTGCGTATACCTGTATAATTTTCAGTGAATACCTTTCAGTCATTTTGAATATCAGGTACGCTACCCTGGTCGACACACTCTCGATCTTGACAACGTTGTTCACGAGAGACCTGTGGACTATAAACCCGACACCACCCTGGGACTGCTGGTCGCCCTCCCGGAAATAGAGCAAGTTACCGGATTTAAGTGTTATCGAGTCCTCACCCTCTCTTCGGACTTCAGATAATCCTATGATATCCCAGTGTAACTTGCTCAATTCTTCCTCTAACTCGTCGATCTTTTCGTCAGTTCGCAGTGTGCGCGTGTTAAAAGTTGCCAGGACCAATGGTCTTCGTTGTCGGTAGCCATGCCTCTTCCGGAGATTCTTAGCACCCCCTGCCCCGCCGTTACCGTGGCTGCTAGCGGCCAGGACGTGGCCAGGACTAGCAGGGCCGCCGGGGACTGGGGGCCGTTTAATATTTGTGGACATCATTAGGGGAATGATGCCATAATCGCCACGCTTGGCAGGCGGGTTGGCGATCGCAGTATAGCGTTAGTAGGTATTAAGAGGACGCTGCTGCCCATCCTCTCGCCTTACAAGCCCCTTAGGCACCACTTACGGCACCTGTGGGCTATGATCTCCTAGCAGTAACCCAACTAACTAGGGCTTTGGATGCCATGTGTATCGCCATTCCAGAGAGTGGTGCCCTGCTTTCAGCTACACTCAGCCCAAGCGAGCCCTCTTCCGGTGTGGCACCAGAGTAGTGCCTCGCTTGAACTACCGCTTGCGGTATTTGTTGCTGGATTTGGTCGCCTCTTACGACCCGCTGTTAGGCCAGCATTGCGGTGGGGAGACTGTATTCTTGATCCGTCCCCACACGGATAAAAGGTTACTTATGCCAAATATAAATACAGGATTATATAATTTTTCCTTGCACACATCGACATATCGCTCACGATGTTAAGTCCCAATTATAATAATAATAATAACAATAATAAGCCCCCCAAAATCCTACCTTACGTCCGTGCTGAACATCTTGCCACGTGGGGGGCGGACACGTATATAAATAAAACTTATGCGGCTAACAAGGCAAAGGTAACCCATTATCATGGAGACTAGATTTAGTAAAACTCGTAAAGGACCGCTACCCGAGGGCGATCGTCGGGGCACACCTGGAGCCAGTGCTGGGTGTCACAGCATGCGAACCATTGGCGGTAGAGGATTGAGCAGGCGGGTCCCCACCGATAAATCTATTACAGCCGAACCATTGACTGACCGACAAGACAGCGACATTAGAGCAGATACTCCGACTGAGGATGTTTCGCAGGTGGCACATGCTTCTCAACCTGCGACCACCAAAGCCGGCAAACCCAGGGTACGCATGAGATGGACGGATGATATGAATTTATTTATCATGCGTACTTATTATTACACAACCAAATTAGAGACTGACAGAACGATGTATGTTAAAAAATTACATGACCAATTTGTTTTAGAATATCCCCATTTAAATGTCTCTGCACAAAGAGTAAGCGATCAAAGAAGAGTAATATTGCGAAATAAACTACTAAGTGATGACGTTATAGAAAATTTAAAATTAGAAGTATCTAGGCAACTAAATAATGAAGAAGAAGAAACAATACAAACACTACAGATTCCAGACACACAACATTTGCTCTGCACAAATAACGATACCGTAAATAGCTCTCCCGAGCATTCACAAACTAGTACCACACAAAATTCCTCATATCATGTATCACCTACCCGTGGTACCCAAACTCTTAATACCAACTCAACGGTCATTCAATCATCTTTTTCACAAACACCCTCATTTAGCCCAAACCTAAGTGCAACGGTCATACAAAACACACCTCCAGAAATAACAAATATTTCTACTGAAACACTAATTGAAGAATTAGAAGCAATGCTCACCCGCTACAGCAGAACAGATCCTACAGTACGACCTAAACTACCGCGACTAAGAGACAGCAAAAAATTATATCTATTAATTAAAACATTCAATAAGGAAATCTTAAACAAATATTTCTCTTCTGATTCCGATTTAAACCATATTCATACACTCGTATATTGCAGTGCGCTTGTAATATGTACACAACTAGGATACAAAATAAAAAATAAATCATATAGCTACAATAAACCATATACACGAGAAAAACCCCCATGGCAAATAAGGATAGAAAAAGATATAAGCAATTTAAGGGCAGACATAGGCAGATTAATACAATACATAAACAATAACAACAGGTCAGAAAGGTTAGTCCGAAAGGTTGAACAAATATTCCTAAAAGCTAGAGTACACTCAGTCCATGAAAGGAACAACATGAGACCAGAAGAATTTTTAGATACTCTCAAACAGAAATTAGCACTAAAATCGCAAAGGCTAGCTAGGTACAAAAAATCACTTCAAAGAAAAGAAGATAATAAATTATTTGCTACAAACGAAAAACTATTTTACAGGACAATGTCAAAAAGCAATAGCAATACACCAAGCAATATACCTACAGAAAATGAACTCAAAAACTACTGGACCGAGTTATGGGAACATCGAGGAGATCATAATAAGGAAGCGGATTGGATAAAAGAAGAAGAAAGAAAATGGGAAAACATAGACGAAATGGATTTCTCAGAGTTAACAGATAAAGACATAGAAGCAGTTACACAAAACATGCAAAATTGGAAAGCAGCCGGGTTGGATCGCGTGCATAACTTTTGGTACAATAAATTTACCTCTCTACATAAAATGCTAGCAAAGATAATAACTACGATTATTAACGGAAACACAAAGCTTCCGAAATTTGTTACCCAAGGGATTACATACATGCTTCCTAAGAGTAGCGATACAGCCAACCCATCACAATATCGACCCATTACTTGTTTGCCAACGATATATAAATTAATAACAGCTTGCTTAGCCAAAAAAATTACACGACATATAGAAAACAATAATATTCTTGCCGAGGAACAAAAAGGGTGTAGGCGCAACCATAAAGGGTGTAAAGAACAACTCATCATCGATTCGGTAGTACTGAAACACGCGAGTATTCATAAGAGTAACTTACATATTGCATATATAGATTATAAAAAAGCTTTTGATAGTGTACCACATTCATGGTTAATTCGTATTTTGGAAATTTATAAAATCAACCCTAACATAATTAATTTCCTGAAAAGTGCCATTAAAAGTTGGAGTACCACATTACACGTATTTAACAACAGCGCTTCAATTTCCACGGAAGAAATACTAATTAAAAATGGCATTTTTCAGGGAGACGCTTTGAGCCCTTTATGGTTTTGCCTTAGTCTAAACCCACTTTCAAATCTTTTAAATAAATCAAATAATGGGTACAAATTAACATCCGATATAGCTATAAGTCATCTAATGTATATGGACGACATCAAACTATTCGGCAATTCTAAAAAAGATTTAGACAACCTAGTAGATATTACTACTAGATTTAGTCAGGATATACGAATGGCGTTTGGATTAGATAAATGTCGAATATTGCATCTACCAAAAGGAAAGGCTGCAAAAAACGTGGTTCAAGAGTCAACCAATGCAAATACATTTAAGCTCATGGAAGAAAAAGATCTTTATAAGTACCTCGGCATTTATCAATCTAGTGTCATTAACCACATTCAAATTAAAAAAGACCTATCTAACGAATATGTTCGCAGACTTCACTTAATATTTAAAAGACACTTATCCGCGAAACATACTTTCAAAGCTGTTAATACGTATGCAATCCCAGTTCTTACTTACTCCTTTGGCGTAATTAAATGGACAAAAACAGACATTAATAAATTAGAAATTAAAACCAGAACCATTTTTACGAAGCATCAATATTTACATCCAAAATCAGCTATACAAAGAATGACTGTTAAAAGAGAGAAAGGAGGAAGAAGCTTAATAGATTTGAAAATATTATGGGAAAAACAAATACAGAATCTTAGGGCATTTTTCTATAATAAAATTAATAATAGTAATATTCATAGATCTGCAGTAGAAATTGACAACAAATTTACTCCTTTAAATCTCAATCAAACAGATATACAGTTTAAAACAATAGACGAACATTTAAGAGAAAAAATAGTTACATGGCGTGCAAAAGAACTCCACGGTAGACATCTGCATGATCTTGAACAACCTCACATTGATTTAGAAGCATCTAAAAAATGGTTAAAACTTGGTGCGCTGTTCCCGGAAACGGAAGGCTTTATGGTCGCTATACAAGATCAAGTGATCAACACCAAAAATTATAAAAAATACATCCTCAAAGACCCAAATATCCAAACAGACAAATGTAGAAAATGCCAACGCCAATCTGAAACCATCCAACACATTACAAGTGCCTGTCCAACATTAACCCAGACAGATTACACTCACCGGCATAACCAAGTAGCGTACATAATTCATCAGAAACTTGCCATTAAACATAAGTTAGTACCTGATAAGCCGTCCCCTTATTATCAATACACACCAAAACCTGTTCTGGAAAATACTAGCCACAAACTATACTTCGATAGAGCCATACTCACAGACAAAACCATACATAATAATAGACCTGACGTAACCTTAATAGATAAAATAAACAAACACGTTTACCTAATTGACATAGCAGTACCTAATACACATAATTTACATAAAACTATTTCTGAAAAAATACAAAAATATACAGAATTAAAGGAAGAAATAAACAGAATATGGAACATGAATAGAACGACTATAGTACCACTAGTACTTTCTAGCACAGGAGTTATACCGAAACATCTTTTACATAGTTTGAATATCATCGACCTTCCTACAAGCACGTACATTACTATGCAAAAAGCCGCAATCCTTAACACTTGCCGAATAGTACGGAAATTTCTTCAGGACGACATCCAACCAATAATATGAAATGGAGTTCACTTGGCTTAGGCCCGTGTACTTCTAAAATACCGAGTTAAAAAACTCGAGAATGTCTAGACAGATAAAAAATAATAATAATAATAAGCCCGCAGGGCAGCTTGTGGCGAGCTGTTGGTGAGTAACGACACCACGGACCCGAGTGCTTCAGAGAGTCGGTCAGGGCCCCCAACTCGGCGTGTCTTCGTCGGTCGAGTGGAAACCGAAGGGTGCCCGCAGGACTCTCGGCTCTGGCTAGCCTTAATTGGCCGTCCAGAGAGGAGCCGTGAGAGCTATATCGACGTAGGAAGATAATGCGTTCCTACATCGATGTACTCCAGGGGTGGAAGTGTTAAAGGGCATAACGCCGCGAGTAACTTCGGAGAAAGCGCAGCACACCTCTCTACACCTCTGAGCCGCTCACACCGGTGTTGCCCTCAGTTGTCCTAGGACGACCGTTTGAGGGCCCATCTAGTAAGCGGCGAGTCACCGCCGGCCACGGGTATTTAGGTATAACTAATTATGGCCGGTGTCCGTCCTCTTTGAAATAGTCCAGTTTTTGTCCATCAAGCCTCATTTGCATAGCCCTTGTTTTCTTTCTATAATTTACAATAGTCCTTGAACCTGCCGGGGTCAGTTCGCTGGTTATGTTTCTTCATTTTCAGCAAGTGATCTCAGAAGGTGGCTTACATAACATCAACTTCTCGCAAAGGGCCTCTACGTGTTGGACCCATGCCCCCATGCAAGCCTTTCAAAGGTCCGGGTAAAGCCCGTGAATCTCAGTAAAAAAAATAAATAATAATAATATCATTTTATTTCTCTCCACAATATAACATTACATGGGAAGATTGCCATATTACAATGCAGTTTTTGTTGTGGGAGACTGGTGCCTAAACTAGGTAATACCTGTATTTCAGGTCACCAGTGCACCTTCCCCATATGGGCTAATTTCGGCTCTCTCATAATCTGAATAACATTTCGTGTTAGTCGAAAGTGGTGTCAAGATTAGAGCTGGTAGTGTGTGTGTGTGTGTGTGTGCATGTTTGAGTGTGTGTGTGTGTGTGTGAGAGTATGTGTGTGTGTGTGTGTGTGTGTGTGTGTGTGTGTGTGTGTGTGTGTGTGTGTGTGTGTGTGCGTGCGTACGTGCGGGTGAGTGTTGGTATATGGGTGTCAGGTTAGCTAGTGTGTGCTGCCAGAGGGTAAGTTTACACTCATTCCTATTTGGGTATAGACAGTAGTGCCTCAGTGCTCTCGTAGTCAAGGGACATAAGCCATTCCGAAAGCCTTTTTTTGCATAAAAAGTTATTAATCGAATAAATTGAAAGCTTCTTGTCGATCTTATTGTAAAGATAACCTCCAAGAAAGCAGTAAAAGCGATTTATAAATTCAGAAGAATAGTTGCTTTGCCTACGGTCAACAGGGTTAAAACACCTCTTATCTCTGTGGGCTGGCGGCCTATACACCAGGTGCGCGTGTTGTCTTTTAATGATGTGAAGGATGAAGAGCTGACGAACTGTGAGGACCCCGCATTCCTTGTAAAGTGTGGAAGTAGGATAACGGAAAGGCCGAGAATAAGACACTTTTAGCAGTGCCCGCTGAGCACGTTCCAAATGAATAAGTGCTGATTTTGAAGCACCTCCCCAGGACGTTATGCAATACGTAAGGAGAGACTGACACAGAGCGTAATATACCTTCTTTCTTAGGCTATCGTCCGCCACATGTCTCAGGGTCTTAAATATGAAAATTAATTTACGTAACTTCGATGTAAGTGCTTCAATGTGTGGACGAAAACCTAGGAAGGGGTCAAGAAGAATACCAAGATATTTTATGGAGGTAGCTCTCTGCAGGTGAGTACACAGACATCCCTTTTCATGCGGAGGTGGACACGTGTGGGCTATAATTGAATGGGATGAGTGTGGATATGAGGAGTTCTTAATCATAAAAGGCATGAGGTTGGTTTTGTTCGCATTTAACGTAAGAGAATTATTACGTAGCCATTCAGAGACGATGTCTAAGCCCTTTTGAGCGCACTTGTATACCTCAGGCCAGGTTTTCGAGGAGAACAGGAGTGCGGAATCGTCTGCAAATGTAAAAATATTTCCTTTGTGAAGGCTGAGCGCACACAGATCGTTAATATAAACTAAGAACAGAGTCGGAGCAATGATGCTGCCCTGCGGGACCCCAAACGTGATAGATTGTTCAGTGCTAACGTGTGTATTTATTTTAACGCTCTGTGTGCGATCACTAAGGTAGCTTTCAAGGAGTTTTAGCTGGGTTCCTCTTATTCCAATTTTTTTCAACTTGTCTACAAGGATGGGCACAGAGACCGTGTCGAACGCTTTTGCGAGGTCCAAAAAGATACCCAAGACTTTGTCACCACTATCCAATTTTCTCGGGATTAAGTTCGTTAGATCGTGGACTGCATCATTAGTTGACGTTCCTGGGCAAAACCCATATTGGTTCGGAGAGATGATGTCATTTTTCTGTAGGTAGCTCAATAGACGAGCGTTAATGATTCGCTCAAGAATTTTGGATGAAGAGATGGAATTCAGTTAAGGGTAAGCCTGTTGCCCTTATATAAGGCATAATTTCAGACTCCAGACTGCTAGTTCGGATATTTCGATAGAAAGGACTTTGTCAAACATTGTCCCAGAACCAACAAACATTTGATCCATGCCATTATTATTTATCTGTTATTTCAAAGTATTTTAAGTAGTTCAGCAGTGACAGCCTAGTGGTTAGACCGTTGGACTGCAAAGTCAGAGGTCGCGAGTTCAAACCCAAGCACGCACCTCTGTCTTTTAGAAAGCATATCAAAAATTAACTATTACTTGCTTTATAAGTTGTTTTCGAGAGTCATCACGAATCGTCTCGAACGCAGGCTTGATGACTTCCAGCCTCCCGAACAAGCCGGTTTCCGGAAAGGCTTTAGTACCATAGACCACATACATACGCTGCGGCAGATTATACAGAAGACCGAGGAGTATAATCGGCCACTATGCTTGGCGTTTGTGGACTATGAGAAAGCCTTCGATTCGATCGAGACTTGGGCGGTTCTTAGATCTCTCCAGCGATGCCGCATTGACTATCGGTACATTGAAGTGTTGAAGTGCTTGTATAATAGCCACCATGTCAGTCCGAGTACAGAGGCAGTGCACGAAGGCGATCCCCATAAAAAGAGGAGTAAGGCAGGGAGACGTCATTTCTCCGAAACTGTTTACGGCCACCTTAGAGTACGCCTTCAAGCTCTTGGAATGGCAAGGACTTGGCATCGGCATCAACATCAATGGCGAATACATCACTCACCTTCGATTTGCCGACGACATTGTGGTCGTGGCGGAGTCGCTGGAAGATCTAGGACGAATGCTCGGTGACCTCAACAGAGTATCTCAACAAGTGGGTCTTAAAATGAACATGGACAAAACGAAAATAATGTCTAACGTCCATGTCGTACCCACCGCACTCACCGTTGGGAACTATACTCTTGAAGTTGTCGACGAATACATTTACCTGGGACAGGTATTCCGGTAAGGTAGGTCCAACTTTGAGAGAGAGGTCAATCGACGAATCCAACTCGGCTGGGCAGCGTTCGGGAAACTGCGCAACACCTTCTCATCCAAAATACCTCAGTGCCTTAAGACTAAAGTTTTTAGTCAATGTGTGTTACCAGTGATGATATATGGAGCAGAGACGTGGTCTCTTACAATAGGTCTCATAAAAAAGCTCAGAGTTGCTCAGCGAGCTATGGAGAGAGCTGTGCTCGGCGTTTCTCTACGCGATCGAATCAGGAATGAGGAGATTCGTAGAAGAACCAAGGTCACCGACATAGCCGTTAAGATTAGCAAGCTGAAGTGGCAATGGGCGGGCCACATAGCGCGTAGATCGGACGGGCGTTGGGGCAGAAAGATTCTAGAGTGGAGACCACGTATTGGCAAGCGCAGCGTGGGACGGCCGCCTGCCAGATGGACCGACGATATTGTGAAAATCGCAGGAAGTCGTTGGATGCAGGTGGCATCGGACCGGTTACGCTGGAAAGCGATTGGGGAGGCCTATGTTCAGCAGTGGACAAGTATAGACTGAGATGATGATGACTTGCTTTACCGATGAAGGAAACCATCATGAGGAAACCTGAATGCCTAAGAGTTTCTCGAAGGTGTGTGAAGTTCGCCAATCCCTCTCAGATTGAGAGGAGGCCCGTGCCCTACAGTGGGACAGTTTCTTAACAGGGCTAATATTATTATATTGTAAGTGGAAAAAGTGGAGGGAGGCCTTTGTCCAGCAGTGGGACACAAATGGCTCGTAATAATAATAATATTGTAAGTACTTATATCGAAGTTGCCGACATCTTTACGGAATGTCGACACACACAATATAGCAAATCATACGTATTAATGGCTACTGAATTATAACTTCAAAATTGAATACTTTTTGTGCAATATTGCGGTTCGCCCGCTTGTCCGTTTAATAATTAATTCCCTGAAAAGAATTTATAGGTGATTTGATTTTTTTTTTTTTTAAATGATACAGCTATTTTTTCATTGCTGTTGGTTCTGGGGCAAATCATGTATGGGCGCAGAATGTCCTTTACCATCTTTCTGACCTGGGACCTCGTGATTGCCAACCAAACTTTGTGCTATTAGATTCACAAGGCTATAAAACATGACTTAATTAAAAAAAATACGTTAAATATTTTTTGTAATATACTGTATTGCTTCATCCTCCGATTTAAAATGGTATACAGCATTTAAAAATCTTCTGCACCGTAAAATTCAAATGAAAAAAGTTTAATGCCCGATTCAATTTCGGTACTAGGGTACTAAACATATTTTAGTCTGGTTATCGCGTTATTTCTGAGGAAGTTAATCAATTAAATTATATTTCATACAGAATATGAAATATAATTTAATTTATTTACTTGTTATACCCGCAGTTTCATTCGCGTACAGGTATAAGTAAGCATTTTAAGACGATGTCACCTTTATGCAAGAAAAATAATGAAATCAGTATCAATCATACAGTCGAAATGCGACCTCTGCGGAAGATGTGTGGAGTCAAGTTGACCGACCACGTTCGCCACAACGTAGTAAGAAAGCGTGCAGATATGAACTGTGTGTGTGTGCGTGCGTACGTGCGTGCGTGCGTGAACTTGTAGATGTGAAAGAAGGTATCGGTGTGAAGATCAAAAAAAGCGAGTTAGAAAAGGTACGCTCCGATGATTCGTTCATTTTGGTCTCGTTCCCACAATAGTATTTTACGTAACAAGTACAGAATAAAAAAATGTGGCATTAATGACCAAATAGACCTTGTCCGGTAAAGCTGTAAAGGCCACGCGGCTAACAGCGTAGATCATTCACAAAAAAAGACCAAATAGACCAAGGCTTATCTGAAGGACAAGTCAAGAGTCTCCGTAACCGGAGAGCGTGTTTAAGACGAACTATGAGAGTAGAGGAATCCAGAGCGGTATGTAAATATGTTTAGATATAACTATCGAGGTAGAAACACTAAGTTTGAACAGGTACTTTCCTAACAGACTCTGGCTTCCTTTACTTTCATTGTTCGTTTCATACACGTGCGCAGTTACGGAGACTATTTACTTACCTTTAAGATAAGATGCGGTATTTTTGGTCATAGTAAGATAGTTTACTCCGGGGCCTACATCCATACACTTTCGAATTGTATAAGCTACATAAAACAGCTCGTTGGACGTTGGCAAATAATGCGCACAGAGATTGTGAGGTCCTTAGTTCAAATCCTACGTCCGACTAAAATATGATTTTTCGATAGAAAAAAATTCCAGTATTAGTCTTGAATCTGGCATTGGGTCAGGTAATTAGGCAATATAAATGGCAAACTGATGTGGGATTCCTATAGGCACGAGATTAATCTTCTATTAAATACAGTATTCCATTTTTACATTCTGATGTACGGGTAAATCACATAGAAAACTATCTTGCACCAAGTATAACAAATCGAAGCAGATAGGGACAGGTGGCGAACGTGGCGTAGCGGAAAAATGAACTGGAAACTTGAGAGAAATCTGCATTGGGACCACAAGGTAAGAAGATTGTTCGAATAAGCAGCTTATATATAATGAACAAGGATAATTTTGAATGCAACGTTGCATTTGAAGAATAGTCATTATATTTAGGGTATAAGGTTCTTTGGACCAACGTGACTTTGTAGAAAATCTTTTAAGAAAATAATTGTTTTATAAAATGTTCTAAAATAATAAAGACCTTATTGAAGTAATTAGGCAGCTTCTGACTGATGCTAAGCTTTACCTCGTGAAACTTCTCCATGTGGTTTGGTCTTTTAAGGGGTTCCAAAAGACTTTCTCCATCCTAGAGATATGGTGGTTTTGGCTGGTTTAAATTCAGTCATGAAAATAAGTCAGTTGCGTTTTTATTATCTCCCATTATCGTCACTGCTTAGCATAATATTAATTTAGATTACGTTTCTGCAACCACATCAGACCCGTAAAGTGTAGTCTGATTCCTGTTTTTAATTAAAACACGTATCCCCATATTATTTTCCTGCGTTTTCAGTGCAACAAACACGAAAATCACATATGCTAACACCCAGTTCGAAACAAATATTTATGGGTTAAACAAAGATTGGTCTTGTGACGCAATTGAGACTATAACTAAAAGTTTTTTTTGAGCGATGTGGCTTATATTCACTAGACCAAGTCATCATCAAGTCTGATTCTATTTCCACATTTCTTAGCTCCGCATCACCTGTAGTGTCGAGGGAACATGCTGATAATTGCAACGGGCTAGCAATATGCACTTCACATATGTAATATTAGCTTCCATAGAAAATCTAGGAACAGTAAAATTTTCACACGCGTTTAAATATTTTTTTTGCGAAGAAGTCAACGTTGAGGAAATATGATATTTGAGTTTATATACACTCAGGTAAATTAAGAACTCATTTGTTCAAGGTATATTTGATTAAAAATTTAGAAATTTGATGATTTCATGCAATAAACTAGCGACAAAAAAGCAGTATTATAGAATATTGTTAATCCAATTTAAGAATTTGTTAATTTTTCTAATTTTGATCTGATTTTTCTGCATGTTTTGCTAGAAAAAACATAGTTTTGAACTGGGAATTATTCCTGTATCTTGGATGCATTTGCAAACAATTTACATTCACAAATACCCGGACTGAAGCACATTTGTGGCTTAAACTAATCTTTGTAGTTTTGTGTGCTGAATCCCAACAGAAGCTGTCACTACTTAAGCGGTCTACTAGATCTAGTGAGCAAAATTTACGCTCACTAGACCAAGTCATCATCAAGTCTGACTCTATTACCAGATTTCTTAGCTTAGCATCACATGTAGCGTCGGAGTAATATTAACTAGCAATATGCAGCTCACGTATGTAATATCATCTTGTATAGAAAATCTAGGAACAGTGGTGTTTCCACACGAGATGGTTACTAAGTTAGGTATTCTACTATTCTACTAGTCCAGTATCATTGTGAGCTTGAATTAAGTACCAAGCGCAATTTCATTCGTCCAATGAACACCTGATTTTAAACAGAATAATTTTTTTAAAGTCTGATTTAAGTTTGATGTTATTGCATTAACATGTTTAATACTAGTGATTCTTAAAGAATATGTAAAAACTATTAATGTACAGCGTCAGTGGTAATGCTTACTATGTTGCTATTTAATGTTTTTTTTTTATCGGAATGATATAGAGAGACAGGTAGTGTTTTTCTTAAAACTTATCAGAACGAGAATCGATCCCATTTAATCCGCCATACCTGGTCTGCCTGCTTCGCTAACTCAATGATTAGATGCTGTTATATGCAATATAGTGCGCGTGAAGTCCGATGGAATGTTGTGCGAGACACAAGGGGGTTTCAGGTCTGGAAGAGGATGTTCGGATCAAGTCTTCTCACTCCGCAACATCGTAGAGAAGCATCTGGCAGTGGGGCGGAAGGTTTTCTGCGGTTTTGTAGATCTGGAGAAGGCATTTGACAGAGTTGTGCGAAAGAGACTTTGGGACATTTTGCCAGAGTATGGTATAGATGGCACTCTGTTGCGAGCCGTCCAGTCCACTTATGTGGACTGCAAGGCATGCGTACGAGTGGGTGGTAACAGGTCACCCTGGTTTGACGTTAAAATCGGCGTCAAGCAGGGTTGCGTGTTGTCCGCTAGACTGTTTATAATATATCTGGACAAAAGTCTTCAAAGACTGAAAGCGATGAATGAAGGTGTACAAATGGGTGACTTAGTGGTAATCCATCTACTTTATGCAGATGACGCGGTTTTAATAGCGCCAACAGCCACTGATCTGCAAACACTAGTCACAGTTATGAAAGACGACTGCATGATCAATGGCTTACACTTGAATGTGAAGAAAACCAAGATTATGGTTTTTGAAAGAGAAGAAACCAGAACGAATGTAAGGATTGTGGTTGGTAACGATGTGCTGGAGCAAGTGAATGAGTTTGTATATCTTGGATGCGCCTTCAGTAAGGATGGGAAATACACCGCTGACATAGAGAGAAGAGTGAGTGCAGGGAACAGAGTGAATGGTGCGATGGGAAAGCTACTCGGGAGCCGGCACTTAAGCCATAGGGCGCAGCTGGCCATACATAACGGAGTTCTTGTCCCAACGCTGTTATATGGTAGCGAGAGCTGGGTATGTAAGAAGGAGAATGAAAGTAGGATAAATGCGGTAGAAATGCGAGCTCTGCGGAAGATGTGCGGCGTGAAGCTGACCGACCGCATTAGCAACAGCATAGTAAGACAGCGAGTAGGTATGAAGATAGTATCGGTGTAAAGATGAGAAAGGGCATGCTCCGTTGGTTCGGGCATATAGAAAGAATGCCAGAGGAAAGAATGACAAAACAGATATAAAATGTGAAAGTGGAAGGATGCAGGTACCGGGGAAGACCTAGACTATCTTACCACGACCAAATAAACCAAGTCTTATCTGATGGAAAAGTCAAGAGTCTCCGTAACCGGCGAGCGTGTATGAGACGAACTATGAGAGTCGAGAAAGCCAGAGAGGTATGTAAGGAAAGAACCTGTTGGAACTCTGTACTCTCTGCCTACCCCGCAAGGGATCTGGCGTGAGGTTATAGATAGATAGATATGCAATATAATTTTACCTATCTGTCTATATCATCTAGCCAGATACCTTGCGGAGTAGGCAGATAATGTAGAGTTCCATAAGAATATTTCCTTACAGATCGAAAATGCAATAATACTTCTTTTTCGTATGAGCGTGTTCCCGGTAGCATCCTCGGGCGCTACTTCGGAGCCCGGGGTCTGCTTTCTTGCTTCTACTTTTCCACTTCGCGTGGTCTTCGGCATCCTTTGTGGCACGCATGTCATCCCTGACTACATCAAGCCAACATTTCTTGGGTCTACCCCTTCTTCCGAGACCCGGCGGAGGCGACATGGCCAGGCACTTGTTGCCCACGTAATTTGCCGGTTTCCGTTAGACGTGGCCGTATTATCTCAGGCGACTCTCCCGCATTTTATCTGGTATGTCACGGACATTAAGGCTACCGCAGATGCGAGAGTTCCTGATGCGGTCTTTCCGCGACACTCCACACATCCAGCGCAGCATCTTTATTTCCGTGACACGCAGCTTTTGCTTGTGCCGTTCCTGGACTGGCCACGTTTCGCTGGGGTCACAAATAACACCAGTCACCTCACGCTACTTTGCCCACGCTACTGCAATGCGAGCCTTGACGTCGTAATCGATGTCCCCAGTCGCGTGGAGTACAGATCCCAAGTATTTAAACTGGTCCGTTCGACTTGGTCTTCGCGTATGCGAACGGGTAGGGGATCTGTAGTATTACAGGCCATGTACTCACTTTTTGCCACATTTAGATTAATACTGTTCTCAAGCGACTCCTTCCACGCATTCACACGTCACACCAGTTTCCCCCCGTCCGCATCCACCAGCGCGATATCGTCAGCATACATGTGCAGCCACGGAGGCTGCTCATTTGCATCTCTGATGCTGTTCGTGACTTAATCTAATATCGCGCTGAACAGATAAGGGCTGATAGCCGAGCCTTGGTAGACCCCGACTGTGATGGGGAAGGGTTTGGTGTCCAACTCTTCCCCAACCCTTTGGTACCAACAGCAGTCCGTACAAAAGAACCGGAATCGCGGTTTAATGCCGGATAATGTCAAAATAGGTTGCTGGCAACCTTTTGGACCTCAGTGCCCACCAGATCGCCACGCGGGGGACACAATTAAAAGGCTTTCTGCATGTCTAAGAACATGAAATGCAGAGGTGTATTCTTCGCCCTGTATTTTTCCATGACGACTCTTAGGGCAAAAACAGGGCCCATGGTCCCATGATCAGGGCCAAACCCATATTAACACCCCGAGATTGTACTCTCCTGTCGGATCCGGTAGTCTACTATCCGCTCCAAGAGATTCATGGTGTGAGACATTACCTTTATACCGCGGTAGTTTCCACACTCCTGCACCGATCCCTTGCCTTTGAAGACAGTAGTAATAATACTCAGCCTCCACTGGTCGGGAATTTTACTGGTGAGGAGTATGCGGTTAAAAAGGTTGGTTAAGATGCCCACACCACGAGGACTCATTGCCTTCCAGGTTTCGATGAGAAAATGCAATAATACTAAAAGATGATATTTAAAAAAACAGTTTTGATACTTAAAAACCAGCTCCAACACATTGTCAAGCTATCTTCTAATCCAAGCATTCTGAAAGTTATAATTTATTTATAAAACTGATTTAAAATTAATTTAAATTTTACACTTGCCGATTCATGATCAAGAGCTTGAAACAAATCTCGTTTTAAATTAAAAAGTTGTTTGTGTGTAACACATAAACCACATGTAATTAGTTGGTTTAACTTTGTGTTGCGTAAGTTTTAATTAGTTCATATTTCATTTCGTACCCACATAATAACTCTTTTTTTGTAAGAATAATAATTTCATATGGTAGTATTGCCAATTTTTTAAGGTAAAGATATTCTGTAGTGTAAGTACTTGGAAGTTCTTTGTTTTAATGATACGTAGTGGTTTACTTATTTCATCATCATCAATCAACCTGTATCTCTTCACTGCTGAGTATCCTCTCGTCTATAAAACCATTCGTTCCGATCTAGCTTCTATTGCCAACTAGACTGTCTGCAGTCCCTATAGCTAATAGGAAACGGATATATTCAAAAACAATATTTTACAGCGAAACGAGATCGCCTGCTTGACACATGGTGAAACAGGTGATAGTCAATTGCGGTATGGAAATCGATACATACAAAGGACATTGTCAAAAATTGCCGCAGAATCAACAAACATTTGACCCATGCGATCATTATTTATCTATTTTGTATTTAAATAATGGCAGATATCCGTATCTAACGAACAATTTGCAATCTAAAGTATTGTGAGTACTTATATCAAAGTCGCCGACATCTTTACTGAATGTCAACACACAATATAACCTCATATTTATTAATGTCTAATGAATTATAACCTCAAAATCGAATACTTTTTGTGCAGTATTACAATGTGTCCTTTGGTCGGTTTATTTCTTTTGTTATATTAATATTTAAATTATTGTTGTATACTATGTTAATATTTAAATTATTAAACTAAATTTATCGCATTCCATAGCATTGCTTTCAAAGGTGAGAATCTTTAGCGCAACCGCTAATACACTATATTTAACTGGCAACGATCTTTTTTCCTTCTTTAATGAATTCATAATTATTGCCTATATGAATCAATAATTCACTAGTACTTTTTATACTTATTTCTACATATAAGTAATATAAGAAGCTAAACGAAGCCTTATTATGATCAAGTTTCAAGTTAGTTGTATTTTCCATAGCAAAATACAACTAAGACAAATTCAAAATTACAATTTCGTGAATACATTAGTCAAATTGCCTCATTTTTAAATTCAGTATGGATATAGTTACTCGTAATTAAGTCGATGTATAACTTTCATCTATATAATTACAATATGTCAGCCTATATTGGCCCACTGGTGGGCCAATATAGGCAAAATCTTCTCTCACAAATCGAGTTGAGAAGAGGTCTTACTCCACGCGGACCCGGTGCGGATAGGTGGAGTCAGGTTTTTTCCTGGGGAAAATCCTGCATAGGACTTTCGCGAGCCTCGGGGGAAGCTCGCGGGGTGTGTCAGATTCCTACCGACGAAAAACCCCAGGGTGGCCGACATCAGCACTTTGGAGGGGCTCCAGCATCTCCGTACGGAACGCACTGGTGCTTCTCTTGTGCCGCGCTCTGAAGAGACTTAAAGACACGCTCCCCTCGCACCGATGCTGTTCTCACGGCGACGTGGGCCACAACGCCGTCCTCCTCGGGGTTGCTCGTAAAAGATACTCAGGGCTCCCGATCTTAGAAGACCCAGCCGAACGCTGCCTAACCTTGGTGATCTCTTCTTAGCGATGACGTCGCCACAGCGCTATAAGCGCCTCCAACTTTTATCTGACAGTCAAAAAAGTCATTTCCAAGTAGAAAATCAAACGATTATCGCTCGAAAACCGCAAATAAAATCGGCCGGATAGAAATCGGATTATGCAAATTTATATGAATGCTAATTGTGACGGAAAGTCCTTCATATTTAAATTGTATTTGTCACTTGAACAGTTTTCGGTTGACGCGGCTGATGCAATGAAGGTATTAAATTGAGCTTTAGTTAGGGAGAATTTGGGTGTTACTCTGGATCTACTAGTATTCTATTTCACCTAAGCCAAAATATTCCTTATTCGAGGTGGTCTTGCGTCTATTAGAATCCCCTTAGTTACCCCTATAGAATATTCTTTATTTAACTTAACTATTGTAATTGGTGGTTGACTACTTCCTTATCCGATCTTCTTCAGCGATTATCCAAACTGAAGCCCTTGAGTGTCTTATTGGATGCAATTTTGTATCAGTTGAAATCCCCTAAGGGCTCCTTGGAATCAGAATTTATTCTGTTTTTAAACACGTAGCCCCACACTAGGGTTAATGCCTGTGTCGTGGGTGCGTTTACAAACATAAAAATTCACATACACAAATATCCAGACCGAAACAAATAATTGTGGGTCACAAAAAGATTTATCCCGTTCGGGAATCGAACCCGCGACTATTTACCCAGTGGGTGGACCGGCTTATGCTCTTAACCACCTACAATCAGAATAGATATTTTTTTTTATTTAATGTTAACAATGGTAATTGGCGCTCGTAGCGCTGTGTGACCGCGGTGTTCTTACCAATTACCAAGGTTAAGCTGCGTTCGACTCGGTCGGCCCGAGATGGGTGACCGTTTGTGGCATTGTCATATTCGAGCGTCTCCGTGCTTCGGAAGGCATGCTAAGCCGTTGGTCTCGGATACCACTTAATGTGGTAGTCATTAAGCCGAGTTGGAAGCCTTAAAGGCGGCTTGATAAGTTCCAACAGCAGGTGTCCACAAACCTGCCTCCATCAATCCGCACTGGGTCCCCGTGGTGGAGTATGACCTAGCAAACATTATAACAAGTATCTTAGTTCACTTTATATTTATATACACACACACAAAGTGTGTGTAAATAATGCAAGACCTCAAACACCCCCATTAGATAATTGTTTTACAAAATCGATACGAAGTTTAACATTTTTAACCTCAATGAAACTTACACGTGTATGCGTATAACTTACATGCGTATTGAGAAGACAACTTACATGCGTTTTAGAAATTTATTGATTTAATTATTTAAGAAACTTCACAGCTTACAATTATTAAGGTACAATCATATAGATAAAATTATACGCCAATGACGAGGTTTGCAAATTAGTAATAATTACAAAGGGGTTGCAGATGACGCGGTTTTGATAGCGCCAACAGCCACTGATCTGCAATCACTAGTTACAGTTATGAAAGACGAATGCATGAAAAATGGCTTACATTTGAATGTGAAGAAAACCAAAATTATGGTTTTTGAACGGGAAGAAACCAGAACGAATGCAAGGTTGTGGTTGGGAACGATGTGATGGAACAAGTGAATGAGTTTGTATATCTTGGATGCGCATTCAGTAAGGATGGAAAATACACCGCTGACATAGAGAGAGTGCAGGGAACAGAGTGAATAGCGCGATGGGAAAGCTACTTGGGAGCCGGCACTAAAGCCGAAAGGCGCAGCTGGCCATACATAATGGAGTGCTTGCTCCAACGCTGTTATATGGCAGCGAGAGCTGGGTATGTAAGAAGGAGAATGAAAGTAGGATAAATGCGGTGGAAATGCGAGCTCTGTGGAAGATGTGCGGAGTGAAGCTGACCGACCGTATTCGCAACAGCGTAGTAAGAAAGCAAATAGGTATGAAAGATAGTATCGGTGTAAAGATGAGAAAGGGTCCGTTGGTTAGGGCATATAGAAAGAATGACCGAAGAAAGAATGACAAAACTGATATACAATGCGAAAGTGGAAGGATGTAGGTACCGGGAAAGACCTAGACTATCTTACCATGACCAAATAGACCGTATCTTATCTGAAGGACAAGTCAGGAGTCTCCGTAACCGGTGAGCGTGTATGAGACGAAGTATGAGAGTAGAGGAAGCCAGAGAGGTATGTAAGGAAAGAGCCTGTTGGAACTCTGTACTCTTTGCCTACCCCGTAAGGGATCTGGCGTGATGATATAGATAGATAGATAGATACAAAGGGTTAGACGTTAATCCTCAGACGAAGAATTAGACAGAATAGCATAGATGTGCATGCGCGTGTGTGTGTATGTTTGTGTACGTGTGATATTGGCATGATGATGGTGATTTTTTTTTATTATGATATTTGTTTTGTAACTGTTGCGAGAACAATTAAATAGGTCAAGAGATGAAAATTTATTGTTGTACAATGCTGGTAGTCTATTAAAACGTGAGAAATTGGTATAATTATTTGAGACTTGGGGGGTTGAAGGCAGCGGAGTATTCCTGGTCCTTTTAAGATTCTCGACGTTCTTCTAAAGTGTTTATTTAAAGCGAGTGCATGAATTCAGGTAGTCCTGATCAATATTGTTGGCTTTATAATTAAGGTGCTTTATGAAAACATGTTGATTTTTTTTATATGTTATCAATGTATTTTTTGTAATAAGGTCTATTAATAATACTCCTAACATAGCAGTAATATAATGATTTAAAGCATTGCAAGTCTTTAAATGTTTGAATCGTGCGTAAAATAAAACTAAGAGACTTGTATGCTTTACCGGTTATGTAATCTATGTGAGCCTCAAAAGAGCATCATCGAAAATCACACCCAAGTCCTTCACTTGATTCGCCCGCAGGATGGGCTCATTGTTGATGTTGTAATTAAAGATTAAGTTACTGCGTTTGCGAAAAAAAGTTATGACCTGACATTTTTCGGTATTTATACTTATTCTATTGTTTTTATAGTACTCTTCCAGCCTATTAAGGTCAGACTAAAGTAGATGACAGTCTGCTTCGCTATTTATTTTACGGAAAACTTTCTTGTCATCTGCATACAAGAGGCATTTTGAGTTATGGAGGGAATGCGTTATGTCAAATAAGAATATATAAAATAATAAAGGGGATATATGTGATCCCTTGGGAACACCGGAGATCAAGGTTACAAAGTAAGATCGGTAACTACCCATGACAACTGCCTGACGATAATTTCTTATATAAGATTCAAGCCATCTGTGTAAAGTTCCTTTGATTCCCACCGCTATCAACTTGTCGATAAGAATGTTATGGTCTACTCTATCGAATGCTTTTTCGAAGTCGGTATATATAACATCTATCTATTTCCCGTCCCCCATATTAGTCAATACATATTGGTCAATTCCGATAGATAAGTATTTACTGTGCGAGATTTGAAGAATCCATGCTGAGATGTAGGTAGACACTGTTTACAAGAGCTGTACAGGTAATCGATCACGATACTTTCTAGCATTTTGCCGAAAATATTTAAAAGTGAAACGCCTCTATAATCGGTGATTCCGCTGTTGTTACTTTTTTATGAATGGGGATGACCTGTGCATCTTTCCACTGCTTGGGAAAGATACCTTCGTCCAAAGACCTCTGGAATATAAGTCTTAGTGGCCCTGTGAGCCCTTTCTGATATTGTTTTATGAATAGAGCTGGAATTCCATCGAGACCTGCACTTTTTTTACTATATAACTTTTAAATATTTTTCTTAACTTCTTTCTGGAGTGATTTTAACTGATATGATATTGTTTGAGGCTAGAGATTCAGTACAAGGTGCTGCATTATATACAGGAGGCGAGGACGTAAATATACTTTGGGAAAATAAATTGAACGCGTTACAAATATTTTCCTTACGGGAGTAGGTTATACTTTTGTGCATCAAACGACATGGAAAACCGAAGTGTTTCCTCTTGCTGTTAACATATTTGCAAAAAATTTTCGGTATATCAATAATTTCTTTTTCACATCTTGCGATAATAATGAAAACATTCCTCCTGTAGTACCTTGACCCTTGCCCTAATTAAAGCAAACGCCGAGTAATCGTTCGGGTGTTTAGGCCTTTTCCATTTATCAGTGATGGTGAGTACCACTTAGGGTAATGATAACAACCCGACATTTTTACAATAGGCACGTATTTGTCAATAATACACACCGTCACGCCTATATTCACCAAGCGGTGGTGGCAGGAGTGTACTGAGGACACCCACGTTTCGCCGACGATGTTATGCCCCATGTAATAGGGGGCGAGCCTATTGCCATATACCGGGCACAATGCCAGACTCCGGACTCGTACTGGGAAGTTTTCGCTAAAAAAACTACACTTGTCCGACCTGGGATTTGAACTCAGGACCTCGTGATCACAAAGCGATGCACTTTGCCACTAGACCAACGAGGCAGATAATAGAATTAAGATTAGGATAAATTTCCTCTACCGCTTCGTATACAGTACCCTCGTTAAGGATATGATGCCAGTCATTAGTGCAGAGAACGGAATTTATTTTATTAAAATCTGATTTATAAAACGTTTTAATAAATTTGGGCTTGTGGCGTAGGGGCTTTTTCCTAAAGTTTTTAATATGTATTTGTAGTGGAGGGTGAAACTTGTCAGTACTCACTAATGATGCATCACATTTTGCACAAGCTAACGTTAAATGAAATGCATTTGACGTCTCCGCACTGCTTTGAATGAGGAATAATTTTAGTTTATTATAGCGCACCAAAGGAGTAACGGCATTGTTTGCAAAATTTAAAAAATATAATAAACATGAAAGATTGTTGGAATCAATTCAGTTATTGATTTAGAAAAATTTACCTTCACGTCTTGTGTTTATTATGTTACACCTTGTATGTATATAATGAGTTTAATTCATTCGATTGCTCCTAAAACATATCACATCAACCGGCAAACTCGCTTTTGTAGCGTATTTATAACTCAGATATCAGCTTTAAACTATAACAATGCAACCTATCTAAATTGCCTTGTTTTAATTGAACTAGGAACACTGATGTCCGGATCGCGTGTCATATAACTATCACCATACAAATGAAGGTTTTCACGAGAAATAGCGTATGCGACGAAACGCGTTGTTAAAAAAATAATTTATTGCCCATAAAAATGTCAGCAAAGAAGACCGTTTACTGACAAAATTGCCGGTGTCGCTTATAACGATTTTCGTTTAGAATAGTTCGAAATGTTCGTGTAAAAAATTATGCCAAATGAGAAGTCTAAAAAATAACGTATCTGCTTTTATTACAGGGCAAAGCTTACTGACTTTTTTGTTTGGGAAATATAAGGTCCATTTACTTGGGAACTTCAAAAAGTAAGGGATAAAATGGTCGAGCAAAATGTAAAGTTAAAACATTACATGATCAACCAGCCTATATTTTCCCATAGCTAGGAAAAGGCCTTTCACAAATAGGAGTGAATAGGTCATATTGTGGTCATACTGTGGTTTACTAATCTAAAATTTAAATACACAAACACGGGCCGAAACAAGTATTTGTGAGTCACACAAAGATTTGTCTTTTGCGGAGATCGAACTCACGACTACTACGTAGACCCCGTGACTCCTCGGTCCAGTAGGTCAAGCAGCTTAAGCTCTTAGCCACTGAACCAAGTCGCCTGTCATTGGATCCAGCCATCGGTCACTTGATCGAGCCGTCGGTCACTGGACGATTTCATTATTTAAACTTGGGGAAATCCTCATGGACTTCGGCCAGCCCCGGAGAAGCTGGCGCGGTATGTCGGACCCTTACCGGCTAAAACCTCACGGTGGCCGGCATCGACACTTCGGGGAGGGGCTCCGGGATCTCCGTCGGGATGTTATGAGCCACACCACGCCGCCGTGCTCCTCAGGGTCGCATGTGGAGGCCGCTTAGGGTCCCCGCCCCAGCGTCCCACGATCCCAAGGGCCCCCCTGCGCATATTGGTGCAGGGGGGGGGTCCCCCGTCAGAAATCGGTCACTGGACTAAGACTGACCGAGCCGTTCGTTGTTTAAACTTTTAGACCGCTACAAATGCCGCGGCTCCAAATCGCTACGAATGCCTCGCAATTATTACACTGGCAATATCCACCCTCGTAAATTACGCACGACTAGCATTCGGAATTAATATTCGCATTAATACAAATGTGCCTGTCTTTCCCCTAGCTGTAGCGGCGAAATGGGCGGTGTTCAATTAAAACCGTTTGTTGCCAAAGGTCTTTGGTTGGTTTTATTGACACCAGCAAGGTTATGGGTATCATTTCTCTCTCATTTGATGATCTGTTATTTTTTATTGCCGCTCTTTTGTTGTGTACCACGAACTCTGTACTCTCCGCCTATCCTGCATGGGATCTAACGTGATGAAATAGCATAGCTTTTGTTAGCTTTCTTCTCAGTTCGGTTAGTACGGTAGAAATTTTGCAATCGATTTCGATCGATAAGATAGTCGCTCGAGATTTAAAACAGCCCAAAAGTGGATGACAATGTAATTTTGGCCTTTTATGACAAACATTTCTCATTGCCAGTTTTATTTGGGCTCTGGAACGTAGGTATTTACAGAGATTATAGCTTCAATTACAAGGAAAAAAGAGAATTAAATAATAACGTCAAACTGGCTGAGTTTCTTCGCCAGATCTTCTCGGTAGTGGCTGCGTTCCAGTTCGGTGGTAGATTAGTAATTAAAATACATTAAAAAATGTAAATTGACTACATTTAAGTGCCCCGCGGGATTTATATGAACTAAATTATTTGATTTTGGAAATCAACAACAATCACACAACGTCGTATATCAGTATCAACATGCCAAATCCCTTTCTCTATAATTTCACGTTTAATCTATTCTCAACGAGAAAATAAATCTCTTTAAAATGAAGTAAATATTTAATACCCATCAGCTATTTATTAAATAAATTTATAGAGCATCGTGAAAAAAGTCTTAGTACAAAATCCTTTTCATTTTAACTTCGAGACCTTTCGAAGTGTTTACTGATTCATTCAGGGCTTCAGCTATTTACTTAAAGAATATTTTATATTTAAACTACTACCAAATAGTCCCAAAATATTATGAAAGTTAAGAAAATATTTATGTAAGTTGGCATCATAACTTTGGTATTCTGAATTTTCAAGTAAGATTTTTGTACAAAGTTTTAAGTAATATTTGATGTTTTATTTTTCGTGTATAAGAAACGGTAAGAACGTTCCAAAATTTAAGAGGATAATCTCTTTTATGTTTGTTTACAACTAATTGAATATGAGGTCATTAGTACCAGAGTGGTTTGGTTAATATTTTAAAATACGGAGTTTCGGGCTAATATTCATTACGGTAGGGTGTTATTTTTACTATCATGTTTGTTTACTGCAGTGAATAGCGACTGCCCAAGCCGAGGCTGTTCCCCCTTGAAGCGCCCTTGAGGGCGCCCTTGACGGGCAATGGGGCAACTAGTACCCCATTGCCCGTCTGGCTCCAGGGTAGTGGTTGCACCTTCGCCCTCTTGTCCGGTGAAGCTTTAAAGGCCCCGCGGCCAACAACGCAGGTCATTCACACACATACACACACACACATACACAGGTAGGGTGTTTTTAAACTTAAGTTTTAACCATGCAGAGTTCCTTAGGGAAAGACTAGTGAATTTTGATATCAAGTAAGGAAAAATATACAAAAAAAAAACACCACCAACAATACCTATATTCCTTAAGTGGGGGTCGTAGAGGTGGATTGTGTTCACCCTCATGTAATAGGGGGCGAGCCTATTGCCATATACCGGTCACAATTCCAGACTCCGGACTAATACTGGGAAGTTTTCGTCAGAAAAACTACATTTTTCTGACCTACGATTTGAACCCAGGACCTTGTGATCACAAACCGATGCGCTTTATTACTAGACCGACGAGGCAGTCGCTGTCACTTAAAAATAAAGTTCCTTAATTGACTCGGAATCACCATTTCGTGATAGAGAACGGCAGTTTATTTTGTAACCTTTTTTGCTTTACATGTGTTTATTGTATTCAATAAATCAAAAGTCTTTTTATTCATGTAGACCAAAAGGCACTTATAAATAGTCAAAAAGAGAAAATTAATAATGACTTAAGACTCTACCACCCGTTCGGAAAGTCATTCCTGTGGAGAAGAAGGGCATGAAACCCCACGGTAACTCTTTTTAAAAATGAGGTTTACAATTCTTTTTGTAGACATTGCATTCTTGTGGTGTGGGAAAACAATGCAGAACGAGCTAAATAGATGGTGCTTAAGTATAGATTAATCATTAGTATACTTAGATTCATGGTATCGGTCAGTGTCTACACAGTCCTCTCATTTACAAAATAGAGATGTTGTAAAGGTATTTAATAAAAAGTATAATAAGAGAAAAAAAGGGTTACTATAAAATATGTAAAGAGTGCGTACAAAATAATTGGTTATAGTTCCAGTATTATGCCGAACGAGACAAAATTGAGCAGTTCTACGGCACATCAATCAGTCAAAGGATAGAGGACGGGCCAGTCCCCACCAGCAGCACCCGTTCACGAGTATGACTTGAGAAGCAGCCATCACTTTAGGCATCCCGCTTAGGTATTTTGTTTTAAGCAACTCGCTCATAACCAATATTAATCTGTACATCTGCAACTAAGTGCACTAAGCATCGTCAGCTATGCTCATAACTTATTTGTGACACAGCTCTATTAAATGTTAAGTAGTTGAGCTGACACACACAACATTGTACTAATGTTAGCGGTTGGCGCTTAAAGTTACAATCGTTTATCATGTCCCAGCACATTACAAAGTTACAACTTTGTTAAGTTGTTGAGGTTAAGCACTTAACACATGATAGGATGTGCAGGTATGGGGTTAGGAATGTAGGTATTTAAGGGTCATTATGAGATCGCACGTAACATCGCTTTCAAACATTGAAAATAAATATTTCGTTTCCTTTAAGCTCATTTAGCATGTAATAGATATGAGGAAGTTTAAAGTTATCTATCTGTATCATCACGCTAGATACCTTGCGGGATAGTACAGAGTTCTAACATGTTCTTTCCTTACAGACCTCACTGCCTTCCTCCACGCTTATAGTTCGTCTCATACACGCTCGTCCGTTACGAAGACTCTCAAGGAAATTTGAAATGGTATCCAAAAAAGAGCTATCCAAGTAGGAAAACTAATGAAATTAAACTGTAGCGTGTAGTATTATGCTATGTAAGCATTAATTGTATAAGAGTCATGTAGAACAGACATTAAACGATACTTGAAGTAAGCGGACGTGTTTGTCTCACTACCACCCAATACCACAAAAGCGTACGACGCTATATGGCGACCCTGCCAGGGCTGCCTTTGGGCAGTTCTGTGCTAGAGCTTTATTGAGTGAAGAGACGTTTGAGGATCAAGATTTTAATGAAAAAGCGTTAAACATTGAGAAATCTGGAGGAATATGTTGAAGAAGGATGGCAACTTTTTGGACTTTCTGGGCGCTGGGAATCGTTGGCGTCTAATGCTGGTGCAGCTGAGAGCTGTAAGTGTAGAAGTGAGTACGAGATGACGGAGCCATGGAGTTAGAATCTCCAGGAAGTGCAGTGAGGTGATGATTTGTGACATTGTTTTTTTTTTCATGTTCAACCGGACAATTCTATTTGTTTTTGTGTTTAATCGTACTATTAGTGTTCTATTTTTAACATGGATTGAATATGTGAAATCGATAATATACATCAACCGCCTGTTGACAATACATAAAAAATAACGGAATATGTGTCCTAGATCTCGTATGAGTTAAATGTAATCATATGTACTTGAAAGCATTTTGTAAGCTTTGTTAAGGAAGGCACTTACATTTTTTTTAAATACAATTTTTTCAATTTTAAAATATATTCTGCTTGTACAATTTCTTAGAATATTATTCTACTTAATCTAAACTACAAGTAACAAGAATTATTTTAAATAGGTTCATAACGGGCATTCTACTAAAATAGTTGTTACAATGATGTCATTATCTGTTTCATATTACTGTTACTTGATGTCATAATTGAATAGTGTTGAGCGTTACGACTTCTTCGGAAAAGGCAATGTTTTAGAATCTGAAACCGATACCATACGCTTAGGAATGGTGCATGCAATTTGTTTTAGCTATATCAGCAATAACGTGTGAGAATACAAAGATGCGTTTGTAGCATTTTTTATAACAATGCATAATGTACTAGAACTGTGGTTTATTATTACTTAAAAGTTATGTGGAAATTTCAAATATGGGTAAATATGCAAGGTGAAAACAATTTTGATAAAATATTTGTGCTTTTAAACATCTTTTGTGACCTTTAGTGCGCAAGAAGTTACTGTTATATTAGTAAATGAAAAGATATTTATTTATTTATTTATTTGGTGGAAGACCGCTAATACAGTAATATAAAAACCTAAAATAACAACGGAAAGCCAATTACAGATCTTCACGGATGGTCGTAGATTATGAAAATGGTATTGCGTGAGCTATATGAGTAAGAAGTTATACAGAAAGAAAAAATATGGCAATGTGGAAAAAATTAAACAGGTACAGGGTAGGTTATAGTAATTTCCTATATAAGCTATTAGAGTATTTTTATTGAAAAAAATCAAGGCTAAGCTGCCTTCTTGCACATGTAACGCTTGTGGAGAATAAATCTAAATTGCATTGCTTGCTCAACTTATTGAAATTACTTATTTGATATAAAGAAATGATGGTTTGTAAGTAATGGTAAACCTAGTTTGGAATCGGATACAGTTGTTTTATAAATTCATTTTGATTGTTTGAAGTGATGTTAGACAGCAGATATGAATAATGCGGTAAATAAGGTCTGACAAGCAAATGGATTGATCACCCAAAAGCGACGCAGGTTTCTTAAAGACCAAAGGATTCATTTTGGGAATGTAAAGCATAAATGTTGTGGTATTGTGTGAGAAAGTAGCACAAAAGCTGTATTATTTATAGGTCGGTATAAGGTATACAAGTAAATAAAGGTAAAAGTAAGGGTTGAGTTCCTCAGTTTGATCATGGTGTAAACGAGATTTCTCTGTGAAAATTGTTGGAGACTATGTATGTCTTAAATTATGACCCTTGTTAAAATAAATATGAAAAGTCGAAAAAATAAATGAAATGTACCTAAATGAAAATGTGATAAAAGAGATTAAGAGTCCGACATGAGATAGGACCCGTGTTAAAAATGTATACCTGCCTAAGTAGTTAAAGAAAGGAATGATAATGTCAAAGAATTTTATTGTTTGAATTAAGACGAGAAAAAACGATAAGATGTTTTAGAGCAATGAAGGTATCAATACGTGATCATTATGTGAGAATTTAAGGAATATAGGAAGGAAAAATTTTGAATATAAATGTAACTACGATAAGCTATTAATGTATTATGGAGTAACCAGTAAATTTTTTTTAAGAATATTTAAAACATGATTAAAATTCCCAGTGTAACAATGATATCGTGTATCCTTGTATGTAACATGCAGTTTTTTTGTTATAAAATAAAACAATAATATTTGATTTTCATTATATTGTCAACAGTGCGTATTAAGTTAATAATAATTATTTTTTGATATTAATGTTACTATTCACTATTAAATAAAACATGAAATAAACCTATGATTGTTCATAAAAATAGGACTAAGAAATATAAAATGTAATTTGTTTATTTTTGATGTTAGAAAAAAAATGTACTAGTATGTATTTTTTTTTATTATTTTAGTAGGATGATGTAGCGTGTAGTATTATGCTATGTAAGCATTAATTGTATAAGAGTCGTGTAGAACAGACATTAAACGATACTTGAAGTAAGCGGACGTGTTTGTCTCACTACCACCCAATACCACAAAAGCGTACGACGCTATACGCAGTACGCATATAAGTTCAAGCAAAACAATAATTATTACTAGTATACATCAGTAAAAATGCTGGGAAACTGGGAAATTTGGCGCCTGAGGCTTTGATAGGCTGACATGTGTGACAGTATATTATAATTACTTAATTTGGATATATTGTATAACATTTACCATGAAAGTAGGATAAATGTGGTAGAAATGCGAGCTCTGCGGAAGATGTGCGGAGTGAAGCTGACCGACCGCATTAGCAACAGCATAGTAAGACAGCGAGTAGGTATGAAAGATAGTATCGGTGTAAAGATGAGAAAGGGCATGCTCCGTTGGTTCGGGCATATAGAAAGAATGCCAGAGGAAAGAATGACAAAACAGATATACAATGTGAAAGTGGAAGGATGCAGGTACCGGGGAAGACCTAGACTATCTTACCAAGACCAAATAAACCGAGTCTTATCTGATAGAAAAATCAAGAGTCTCCGTAACCGGGGAGCGTGTATGAGACGAACTATGAGAGTCGAGGAAGCCAGAGAGGTATGTAAGGAAAGAACCTGTTGGAACTCTGTACTCTCTGCCTACCCCGCAAGGGATCTAGCGTGAGGTTATAGATAGATAGATAGATATACCATTTATTAATCAAAGTCCCGTTGAAAACAAATTCGAGTCTTAATTAAAACCGTAGCACAATAATTTATTGAGGCGCCAAAACGGCTCTGACAATTAAAATTAAATAATCGAATAACAATTCTCATGAAAATAAATCTCAGCTCGTTTGTTTCGCTCACTGAGTTACTCGCTTATTTATTTGGTGCGTCCGAGAGAACATTTTTTTATAGATCAGCAAACTCATTCAAACCACAAAAATTTACCACGATAAATTGAATCATATGACTTTAGGGACAAAGTTTAAATTACAACATGTAACAATTTTGGGATAAAACATTTTTGCAGAGATCAAACAAAGGGTTGCAACTACCGTTAAAATGAAAACAGTGACCAAAGAAAAAGTCTTTTGAGTTTAATTTCGTATACATTGCTTTGAAAAGAAATGGTTACTTTTAAAATAATTGTATTTAGTGTCGACTCAGACTAAGGAAATATATGGAGTGGGCGTGAGACATTAAAATTATCTCGATGGATGTTGAATGTAAAAAAATAAACACCATCACGCCTATATTTTTCCCAAGCGGGGGTGGCAGACATGTACTGCGTGCACCCACTTTTCACCGACGATGTTAGGTCCCATGTATTAGGGGGCGAGAGGCCAGACTCTGGACTGACTTTGGAAATTATTCGATAGAAACATTGCATTTGGGCGACCTAGGATTTTAACCATATACAACATATTATACGCCACTAGACCAACGAGGTAGCCTCGAGCTGTTAGCTGCTTAAATGTTTTTCACCGTAATGGCAAGATTTTACTAAGGGATGACATTTTTTTCCACCTTCTTGTGGTCCCACGGATGGTAAAAGCCCTTCTCAGTAAATCAAGGTGAGAAATAATAGGTCATACTCCACTATGAGGACCCAGTACGGATAGTGACCGCAGCTTGCGGAACTTATCAAGCCACTGGAAAAGAGAACCAACGGCTTAAAGTGTCTTCTATCTAGCTATATCATCACGCCAGATCCCTTGCGGGGTAGGCAGAGAGTGCAGAATTCCAAGAGGTTCTTTACTTTACGTAATAGCTTCTTTATACTTCTGAAGATACTGTAATGCAGGGATTGTGGTTTGTAACGATGTGCTGGAGCAAATGAATGAGTTTGTATGTATTGAAATGAAATGAAATGAAATTAAATGAAAATGAAATGAAAAATATTTATTCAACACAGCGCACATTTGAATATCACAAAACGAAGGACAGGTTGCGATAAAAAAAAAAAAAAAAAAAAAAAAAATACGGAGAAAGAGAAAAAAAAAACAAAATAAATTTAAGCTACAGTAGGCTGCTACTGCAGCATTCGCCTCGGTGTGAGCTGTGCCGAAAGGCAATTGGCTCAGCATGTGCTGGAGGGGAACAGAGTCTCCCCCAGCACTGGTTTTCAGCCAAAGCCTCCTCATTTACTATTTTTAGCACATATTTTTTTTTTTTTACACTCAATGGTGACGCAATCACGTACGTTGCATATTACAGTTATAACACATACATACACCTGAATCTGTATTATAAATGTGTAAATAAGGAAATTGTATACATATATTATGAGTGGAAAAATTAACATTTACTATAAAATAAAAAGGTCTAAAATGGTACAATACATAGTACTCTGTGCCTGCGCAGGCGGTATGAGGTATAATTATATATAATTGTTGCGTTGAGCGAATGAGAATCGTTTCGATTTTATGTATTGGATGCGCCTTCAGTAAGGATGATACATAAATAAAAATACTACAGTCGGCCATCCATCCCAAGCTGACCAAGTCAAACTCTGCTTAACCTTAGCGATCACTATAAACACAGTAGCACACAACGAAAATATCTCGCCCTTGTAATCATATTACCGAGCAAAATTCTTTACGAAACAAGATATCCCTCAGGGAAATTAAAATTGTATTTTGTTACTTGATAGCTGTATTCGCTTAAACAAATGCTTGTGTGAATAAAATGCGATGTTTTCTGTTAATACTTTATCTTCCAACTTTACTCGTTAGGATCACCACTTACATTATAAAAAAATCAACCTTTGACTTTCACACATGGTGCGACTGGTAGTCACTAATTCCTAGATTCGAAACAAAATGTTATTAGGATTTTTCTACAAAAAAATATTCAGCAGCAGACCAAAGCCTGGAAGTGTGGTCTGTAAAATTTTGCGCTCTTTCAACGCTCGTTTAAAGGGCTCTGCAATAAACCAAACAGGAAGCAGTACGTTTTTTTATTAATAAAAAGCACCTACAAAGCTTGAAAAACATGCGTAGAAAAAGCGTTCGTGCGAATGAGGGCTAAAATTCGCGTAAATGTATAAAACAAATAGGAAACGGCACATTTCCTAGTTAAAAAGTATTTATAACACTTAAAAACACCAGTTGAACCCGCAAATGAGGGCTAATATTCGGGTAAAACTACATTTCTTGATAAAAAAAGCGTTTCTAGTGCTTGAAAAACGCAAGCCAAAAAAGCGCTCGTGCGAATGAAGGCTAATATTTGCATATCGATACCAGAAGTATCAATAAATGTAAGGGATATTTTGGTGAAAATGAGTTATATATATATCATTGGATTAAGAATTTCCCGCTCTATCGATTGGTATCATTAAAATTTATCTAACGTTAAAAAATGTCCCGTACAATACAAATTCGTGACTACGTAAAATAATAACGTCTTTTAAAATGTTAATTTCTTTTTGTCATAAGACAAAAAGAATGATTTAAAAGACAATAACATTTTTTCTTCTCAGAAAAATAAGGTCGATCACTTGATCGTATTAAATAATTTACACCCTTATCTTACACCTCAAATCAGTAAATTTGAATAACATGTTCCTTACTTTAATTAATGATTAGAGTTTTTAAGAATTCATCTATATAGAAAAAATATTTACGTGTATGTATAAAGAATGTTACATTTCATGTTACTAAAAAAGATAAATGTCTCATATGTACTAAAAACTAAAATAATCCGGATATGACGACTAATGAACAGTTACAAGCTCATTTATCGGAAAAAGAAGCCTAAAGAAATAAACGCTTTCATATTCATCTAAAAATCTAAATGTTATACAAATCAATTACCTTTTAGCTGGACATACATATATGCCAGTAGACAGCATGCATGCATGTGTTTTGGGCACCTTCGCAATGACCAAGTTTCATAGAGAGTGCTAGAAAACGGCCTCAACCATATAATGTGAGTGTTTTAGAACATACCGAATTCATTAACTTGCCGAATCTGGCGGAATGTGTACTCAAGCTACTCTTAAAAATAAAGATCTGCGAATGAAAATTATAAGAGTGTGCACATTCAAAAAAAAAAACCTTGACGCAAATTAAGTTAAATATCTAATGACTGGTGATACTTACGACATAGAACTTGCCAAAGAATTACCTCCAAACACTTTTAGCGTAAGAGGAAAGGGTAAAGGGATTGGGAAAAGAAGTGCTGTTAGAGATAAAAAGACAAAAAATACAGACAACACAAATCAACCGGCAGCTGAAAGTACTAGTAATGAAATAATTCAATGGAACACAGACAATTTACCATCTCTATATAAAGAAAGGCTGCCAATTTCTATTCCAAAATATAATGACCTCAAAATATTGTGCAAAGCCGGTATAATACCAAAAAGATTTCATTTGAACCTTCCAGATAAATCGCTAGTTAAATATAACCTCAATAAAACCGATGACGATGAATATGTGATTACAGCTAATGATGATGACTAGATAATGTACCAAATTAAAAAAAAATTGTTCCAACTATATCAATTTCGCCATTAAAATAGTTTATTTTACTAGTAGTTATGATCATAAACTGTCTGCCCATTCTTAATTAATTATTATTGTAATCGGCGCAACAATATGTTTATTTCTTATATTAATATTCAAATCATTTATATTTATTAATTTATGTTTAACACAATTCATGCACCTGTTATTAGATCTTTTTCCCTTACATCCATTCGTCTCTTTTATTCTTCATTTCAATCTTCACTGCCGTCATACTAATATTTTTTCACACAATTCCATTTTTTTATTTCAATTACTTACTCTGCCGCGTGATTCCCGGCTTAGAATAAGACCAACCTATCTCATCCCATTGGGTGTCGTACAAGGCGACTAAGGGAAAACTAGGGAATGGGCAGCAGCGTTCTCCTAGATACTTCCACAACCACTGAACTGCGCTCGCCAACCCGCCTGCCAAGCGTGGCGAGTAAGGCAAATCACCCAATCAAGATGGAAGAAAAGTTCAAAACCAGGCCCCTAGTACCCGGCGGTCCTGTTCGTCCTGGCCACGGTAGCAGCCATGGTAACGACAGGACAAAACGAAAATAATGTCTAACGTCCACGTCGTACCCACCGCATTCACCGTTGGGAACTCTACTCTTGAAGTTGTAGACGAATACATTTACCTGGGACAGGTTAGGTAGGTCCAACTTTGAGAGAGAGGTCAATCGACGAATCCAACTCGGCTGGGCAGCGTTCGGGAAACTGCGCAACATCTTCTCATCCAAAATACCTCAGTGCCTAAAGACTAAAGTTAAATGAGGAGATTCGTAGAAGAACCAAGGACACCGACATAGCCCTTAGCAAGCTGAAGTGGCAATGGGCGGGCCACATAGCGCGTAGATCGGACGGGCGTTGGGGCAGAAAGATTCTAGAGTGGAGACCACGTATTGACAAGCGCAGCGTGGAACGACCGCCTGCCAGATGGACCGAAGATCTTGTGAAAATTGCAGGAAGTCGTTGGATGCAGACCGGCATCAGACCGGTTACGCTAGAAAGCGATTGGGAAGGCCTATGTTCAGCAATGGACAAGTATAGGCTGAGATGATGATGATGAGGACTTTAATTCAACTAAAAACTTATCACAGATCTGAAAAAACATTTTTTTATTCAATTGGTGATTATAATTATAAAGCCAATTAAATATAATTATTAAAAGTACAGAGTTTTTTAATTAGAACACTGTTACTTTTTAAAACTTTTAAATTACCACAAAGTTTTATAGACTGTTTAGTGTGTTGAATTTATAATAATACACAGACATAAAACTATAAATAAAAAAATAATATTAACAATTGTTTTATTTTTGTATCACTAAATTCCATTTAAATCTGTGATAGCTAATCTGTAAAGCCTCAAACTAACGTATAGATTTGCTTTCAATGATTAATATTGGTTCATACCAACATTAATCATGCAAAGAACTTATTTCCATGGTGTTAAAATACCATCAGTGTTAGTAAATAATCTATAGTTACATCAAATTGTACCACTGTAAAAGTCTATTACAATAGAACACCGTCACGCCTATATTCCCCAGAGGGGAAGGGCAGAGGTGTACTGAGTACACCCACGTTTCGCCGACGATGTTAGGTCCCATGTAATAGGGGGCGAGCCTATTGCCATATACCGGGCACAATTCCAGACTCCGGCCTCATACTGGGAATTTTTCGTTAGCAAAACTACATTTGTCCGACCTAGGATTTAAACCCAGGACCTCGTGATCACAAGGTGATGCGCTTTGCCACCAGACCAACGAGGCAGTCACCAGACCAACGAGGCAGCTCCAGTTGTGCAATTGGTAAGCGCACGGTAATTATTACAATAGTTCGTATGTACGTATAATTTTCTATTTCTCTTGCTGCTATCACTATGCTCTACGGTTTACGCATAAAAAATAAGTAACGTAAGGCACAACTAAACATATTTTTTTAATGTAAGGGGCATGCTATATTTTAAACGACTGGGCATTCCTAAATCTTTCGTTTATAGCATGAAAGAAGAGGAAATTCCAAGAAACTTTGCTCTAGCCACAATTAAAACTGGAGCAGACAGTAAAATGTTATAGACAGATTTAAAAAATGAAATCATTATTCGGCTCTCCTGAAAAACCCTGGGTTGTCCCTTACATGAATTGATACTTCTAGTATCAATATATCTATGAATAAACAAATGGGAAAGAGTGCGTTTCAATTTAAATAATTTTATTTTAAAAGACATTAAAAATACAAGCTATTGTAGCAAAAATACGACGGAGACATGCTCCTTAGTTAAATAGTACCCCATACACCATCATATACTTATCAAAACAAACTCAACAATCCTAAACACGAAGAAGATACGTTGTATAGTAGATATGTACCTACTTCTACTTTCCGGCTCCATCATCAAATCATCATAGTAGTTCCAAATTATTGCATTGTCATTAAAAGTACAAACGTATGCCAAATTTAAGCGGAATCTGATGCCCAAAAGTGCATAAAAATAGATCACAAAATTTTAATCGTAATGACAGACACAATGTAATCGTTATAAGTTAAATATAAGCTCAATTTTAAACGCCATCACGGCAAGTCTAGTAGGAGATGGCGAGACGAACTGGACATCTTTAAAAACAATTGGCGTTCCATAGCCCTAAACAGAGTGGAATAAAAAAGATGGAGGGAGGTCCTGCCCAGCAGTAGGACACTGTAGGCTAACTAATAATATTAATAAATAAAATAAGCTTGTCAAAAGCGCAACGCTTGAAATACGTGCGCTAAAATGGGCTCGTACGAATGAAAGCTTTTGCGTAAATCGAAGAACTCAATTGTTGATCGTTGCCTGTGAGATTAGCCCACGTATTTGTATTATCCGTTTTTTCAACCGTGTAATCGTCCAAATTGCTAGTTCCGTCCCATACAATACACCGTCCCAATTCTGCATCTACCCGAGTTAACGCTCCACTGAATTTCTCGCCCAACTTACTCTAACTAATACTGTTACTATTTTCGAAGCTTGATTTAAAATTTTACGATCTGCTTTATTGCCTCGTTGCCTCTAATGGTTAATAATGCACGTAGCGATTGCGAGGTACTGGATGCGAATACTAGGTCGGATATCGTTCGTAAACCTAGTATCAGTTTGGAGTTTGGTATTATAAATAAATAAATAAAAAAAAAAAAAAAAAAAAAAAAATAATAATAATAATAAAATTCATTTATTTCAAGTGACAGGGACTCATATTAGGTACAATCTTTTAAATATTAAGAAGGAAACATTAAAAGTACACACAACACAAACACAAAAATAGTATATCGACCGTACTTTAACGACCGGTTCAGCCAAGGACAGTGTTATGTCTGCCGCAGCAGTGTCGTATGTAAGTACAGTCCTCTTGTTCAGCGATCATGTTCAGGACGGTGTTGGCGCTGCCTCGTACCCTGCGCACGAGCGACGCACTGCGCTTGCGCATAGTCGCATAAAAGCAATCGACGCGCGCCTCCGCGAACATACCAGAAGCGCTGCAGTATCGAGGCAGCCCCAACAACGCCCTGAATGCGTTATTAAACTGAACGCGGAGTGCGTTGTATGACGCACGAGTGTATCTCGCCCACAGACTGCACGTGTAGAGGGAGGTGCAGTACGCTCGGAAGAGCGTTACTTTTACCTCCCTCGTACAGCGCGCAAACCTGCGGGCCAGCATGTTTGCCCGTACAGACAAAGCCCTCCGCTCCCGTTCTATGTCAGCGTCGTCCTTGAGGTCGCTTGTGACTATGTGGCCTAGGTATTTAAACTGTTTCACCCAACTGAGTGGAACACCGTTTATGCAAACAGGTGGCACGCTTAGGCCACCTTTTGTATCAACCTCAAAGAGTACACATTTACTTTTACTTACATTGTATTTAAGACCGTGGCTAACAGCATATTCCTCACAGATACGTAATAACTTCCTCAAACCACAGACCGATGCGCTCAGCAGCACCATATCGTCTGCGTAACTAAGATTATTGACGCATATTCCGTTTATATGACATCCGACGTGCTGACTGCTAAGCGTGACGATCAGATCATTCACATAGAGATTAAAGAGTGTGGGTGAAGTTAACCCTCCCTGCCTCACCCCACACTCCAGTCGATACGAATCCGACATTGTGCTCGCCCACCTGACACTGTTAACCTGGTTCTTGTACCAAAATTTAAATATATTTGAGAGTTCGCATGGTAGATTTATACTCCTAAACTTTTCCCACAGGACGTCGTAGGACACCAAGTCAAAGGCCTTAGAGAGGTCGAGAAAGCAAGCATACACAGGAGTCCTTCTTGCAGTATAGTATCTAACCGCACTCTTAAGAGACAGTATTGCACTCTCCGTGGACAGTTGTGGCCTAAAACCAAACTGGTTATCGTGCAGTACTATGTACTTATCCAGTTGAATATTAAGAATGCAGTCAAACACTTTGGCAATGCTAGTGGCTAGAGAAATAGGCCTGTAGTTATTTTTGTCAGATAAATCTCCGGTTTTGTTTTTCACCACAGGCACTACTACAGTCTTCATGAAATCTGAAGGAAGGTAAGAATGACTCACGCACAACGTATAAAACATCGCTAAAACTCTCGAAATATGTGGGCCAGCGTAAAGCAGGTGCTCAATGCTGAGGCCATCGTGGCCGGGGGATTTACCTCTCGAGATTAATTTTATAGCTTTGGCCACAACTTTGGCGCTAAACTTTGTTCCCACGTTCTCATGTGGCATCTCAGCATCGAGTCCCGCCCGCGCTGCGCCCAACGGAGACTGTATAGTAAATTGATTTTTAAAGATATTTGCGATGTCTTTAGGGTCATTCATTCCATCGACACTCATCGGGAGGCCAGGCCTAATGTTTACTGTTTTGGTGCATTTCCAAAAGTGTCGAAAGTGTCCACTGGCATGTTTTTCAGCCAGTATATCCATTTTTAATTGGTCCTGATGGTCTTGGCACCATTTAAGCCTAGATTTGAATGCCTTACGACTTTGACACATTACGTCGTAGACACACCCGTATTTTGGTTTTCCGCACATAACCCACTCTCTAAATTTCGTCCTAGCATCCCGATGGGCGCCGCTAACGTGTCTGTTCCACCCTACAATGCGTATACCTCTCCCCTGTGTATGAGTGCCTTGCCGACTGTCCTTAGCTGCAGCCGTTAGAGCGGTCACAATGTCAGAGTATAACCTATCCAGAACATGTCTATGGTCTTGGTTTTTACAGTAATGATCTGCACAATTAGTAAACTCAATTGGAAAGTCAATGGTTCGCAATCGTTCATGACATACATGAGTATAAGACGCAATCTGTTCCTCAGTTCTTTCCCCCCATAATACCGCGTTATTATTTACAGTTTTTTCAAGTAACTTCGGTGTTAAGATATTTAGGTTACATTCAATAATAAGAGGAAAATGGTCAGACCATACGGCGTCATAATACACGTACACGTTTTTGACACAGTGTCTTACAGATTGAGTCACTACACAATGATCCAACCAACTGCACGTCCCATACACTTCACTAATAAACGTGTAGGTATCGGAGTCCAGTCCTAGTATATCCACGTCAATACATGACCAGAATTGCTCGTTACAAAAATTTAAAAGTTCCCTAAAAAAGAGTTCACAAGGATTCGCATTATAATCGCCTAACATGAAAACAGATTCTACACCATACTCTTCTATAATAGCACTCAACGTACCCAGGCAGTCCGTAAATTCAGGTAGATTCTCTGCCATGTCCGTTGGCATGTACACACTTACTACAATCAGGAGCCGATCACTAGTCGCGATTTTAATGGCACATACACGAGAATTCTCACAACGCAGCACAGACACTTCCTGGAAAATGCTGTTCCTCCACAAAAGCGCGACGCCACCGTAGGGCCTCCCGCGCAGGATGCCCGCCGATATGTCGACCGCTGAAGATCCCGTGTACCCGAACTCACTGTCTATAGTGCCTAGGTAGGGTATTTCATTCGGTAACAGCCACGTCTCTTGCAGAGCAATCACGTCACAGGTACGACACAGCTCCCTTATACTATCGACGGAACGTTTTACACTTTTGCAATTAAAACTGGCAAATCTATATAAGCTTTTACCCATTCTTTTGTTTATCTGAGTCGGTAACAGACATAGGTCTGTGCGGATTTATGAACCGCCTAAAAATAATACCTTCAGGCCATAGTTTCTCATCTAAATACATATATAACTTCGTTTGCGATACAAAAAATTTATATGCATTATGCCCTTTTCGTTTCTGAGTATTTATCTTCTGTAAGGATACAGTCTCTTGTGTTTTCATACGTATATATTTCACAATATCATCTTGCGTTGTTTCGTTGTGAACATTTGTTATAAACATAGCAACTTTCTTTTCAGCCGCCTTGAAATTACATTCTGAATCATGCGCCACACCTGATTTACCTATATAGCGATATTTTAAAGTTTTCTTGCGATTAAGCACTGTTTGCCAGCCATTCGTCTCATTTGATTGCATTGGGCCCATTACAGTTGAAGCAGCCGATGCAGTTTCGCAATTTCGTTTTTCGCAATTTCGTTTATAACAGTCGTTCTTATCAGTCAGCTGTTTGGCGCATTGCATAGTTGATCCTTGCTTGATTATGCTTTGAATGAGAATAGGCTCGCTCCTATTATATGGGACCTGTCATCATGGGCAAGAAAAAGGAGTACTCAGTACACCTATGTCACCCCCGTTTGAGGAATAAAGGAAAATAAGCGTGATGGTCTTAATTTTTCTGTGTTTATGTGTCGTTGAAATAACGTTTCCTTTCTATTCGCAAAGGGACTGCACTATCACATTAAAATTGATCTGTAATCATAAACCTATTGAGATAAATAAATAAACATCGCCACCTATGAGATAATAAACTGGGCTATAAGATTAGCCTCCGCATCCATTTCAACCGTGTAATGATCCTCATTGCCATGTCCGTCCCATACAATACACCGCCCCAATTCTGCAGCCACCGGAATTAACGCTTCACTGAATTTCTCGCCCAACTTACCTTACCTAATAATGTTACTGTTACTGAAACTTGACTCGCACCAATAAAATCCATATTGTGTGTACGGACATTATATCGATGGTTTAATTATAAAACGTGGTAGCTCAGTTTTAATATTTTTTTACAGGAGGAAGAAAAAAAATCTGTTCGTGTGTTCATACAAGACAAATTTTAGTTTACAGTGCAAAGTGCAACCATATATTGAGAAATGGTACTTTTTCAGTTAGGATCATAAAAAGGTACTTAAATTCTTTGTCACAAATAAAGAATACTGTGTTTTAGTGCTTTTGGAAAATGGTGTGTGAAAATTTTGTATGGTGGTTTCGATAAGTTTTGAAACAAGAGTCATGAAAATGAATACATTATTATTTAAATACATACTAAGAAAAACTGATTCGGTTCCTTTAGCTGTTAATGCATAGTGCTTCAGCATAAAATGAACTCGTGTGAAGCCGCGGGTAACCGCTAGTCTATCTATCAATCTATATCATCACGCCAGATGCCTTGCGGGGTGGGCAGATAGTACAGAGGTCCAACAGGTTCTTTCCTTACATACCGCTCTATGTTCATCCACTCTCATATTTCGTATCATACACGCTCGTCGGTTACGGAGACTCTTGACTTCTCCTTCAGATAATACTCAGTCTTCCCCAGTACCTACATCCTTCCACTTTCGCATTATATATCTGTTTTGTCTTTATTTCTTCTGATATAGTATAGTATATATAGTAAAAAAAAATCTTAAAATGCACTTCTGAAGTTTCCATGCTTAAGCCACTGCTATTTAATATGACAATAAGCGATTAAGTATATCCAAATTTAACTTTTCGTTCACATATAGAATGTACAAGGGTTCACCTATCCGGACGTGTCGCTTGGGACCAGTTGACCGGTTTACCCGGGCCGGGTCCGACCGGATTATCTGACCGAACGTCACGGCACGACTTTTCATTTACCCTTATGTTCATTGAAAGGAATGGGATAAAATTCGCGTTGTACTGAATTAATTTTTGGGGATCCAAAGTAAAACAAAAATGGAATAATTATCAGAAAACGAAAATGGGAGCTTTATCAGATTTTCTCCTTTATATGTCACTTTGAAGAAACCTTTTTCTTTCTAAAAGATAGAGGTAGTGAAGTGTGAGCAGAATTATCACGTCTATTATTGTTGAAGGAGTAGTCGAAACCTCTAGTTAAAAATCACTATCAATTCCTCAAATAAAGGTATCATGTACAACAAAAATTTACCGGCAAAGTTAAGTACCAATGGAACAATGGCATTATGTTAACGCAATTGCCAAAACGAAATAAAAAAAACTACCAATGTAATAGAGAGTGCGCCTATTTGTCGTTATACCGGGCACAATTCTCGACTAAAGATTGCTAGTTAGAATTTTTCGTAAGATAAACCCAAATCAACACTTTGTTCAGCCTGGAATTCAAATCTAGAACCTCGTGATCGTCAACTGCATATGCGCTGTTAGACAAGAAAAACAATGGTAATCATTCTCAAAGGATCTTTCCTTGTACGGCCTGGAGCCAAGTGGACTTTTTACCGTTATTAACGCTAACAGAAAACGAAAAAATGAACGGGAATGACATTTTACAATAAAAAGACAAGTGATCATAATATGCATTATCGATGAGGGCAAGAGAACATAAACAAAACGCTTGCATTATTAAAAACCAAGAACCCTCGCCAGTGAGGTCGAACAATCCCTTGCCCGCCGGTCGGTGCAGAGCACCACAGTGAGACACCTAGTATATGCTCTCCACCATAACGACAGCCCAAGCCAAGGACTTACTTCCTTGAGGCGCCCTTGAGCTAGTCGCCTCTTTGCCCTTCCGCCTGAAGTGTAGCTATTAGACGCTCGTCCTCTTGACGGTAAAGCTGTAAAAGGTCCTCAACCAATAGCGTGGATAATTTACACACAAAAAAAAACAAAACGCTTGCTACTGGTATATCTAAAAGATCTTTCTGTTTATTGATTTCTCTCACATTATAATTAAAATATAATAGAAAATCGATTGCCGTTATCTAACATAATAATCGTATTGGACTATCTCAAATGCCAACATTACAACACAAACAGTCGTAAAGTCAAGACAATAGGCATATAAATTTGGCAATGATAATATTAAGAGCACTTTGTATTCTGTGCCACTCCGTCCGACTGTTAACTATCAACTATTTGAGAGTGAGCAGGGAATTCCACTAAAATTATTCTGTTGAAAACGGGTAGTTGAGAAAAATGAAACTGACTACCCATCTACTTAAAAACGCGTGGGCGGTTTAATGTAGTCTCTGTTTTAAATTCTGTCTACACGTAGTGAGCTGAGATGGACATGAATCTGGGCAGCGCGAGAACGTAAACTACATTGTTAGTATTATAATAACTCAACTTAATAATTTAATTACTTGAATTGGCACTCATTATTTTACAACTGAAGAGCTTATTTTCTCTTGCAATTAATTGAGGTCATTATTTCAGAATATTCAGTCAACGACAATGTAGTTAGGTACTGCTTAAAAAAATAACTTATTTGTTTGATTAATGTAATCTTGGGGTCAATAAACAGGGAACATCTAGTTCAAAGCAACTTTCTGACGAACTAATTATCGTAGTATTGATTTACTTAACGTATAGGTTAGGTAAAGAAGACGGCCACTTAGAGCGAAATATTTCTACGAGAAAAGTCTAGGTTAAACTAGTCATTATCTATCAGTAAATTAATACTGCAATAAACGAGATAGAAAATCGTAACACGTTAATAACATATTTTAGAATCGAACGGACCCGGAAAGGAGAACACGGCACACGCAAATTTATTGGGTATATAAAATAAATCAAGCTCGTAGGGATGTTTGCGGAAACCTGCGGTACCTGTTTATCCGAGAAATTATTTCACACACGATAACTCTTTATAAATGTTGTTATTTTTATTGATGAAAGTATTATTCATTTAGCGAATAATACCCTTATAAAACAATAAATTTTATAAAATAATGTATTGGGTAAATATGCGTGTGCGTTTGTGTAACATAAATCAAATTTCTAGGGATGTTTGCGAAAACCGGCGATACTGGTGTATCCGACAAATTATTTCACACATGATACTCTTTATAAATATTGTGATTATTATTGATGAAACTGTTATTCATTTAGCAAATAATGCACATGAGTTGCTAAATTAACACGTTAATGTTCATCAAATACTGCCACAACTAGCAAAGTAAGTACAAGGTAAATCTACGATATTAGTGGTTAAAATAGAGTGTTTATTTAAATAATCTTAGTTTTGTATAATCAGGTGAGTATCGTCTTGCTAATATTAGATACTATTCTCAATCTTAAAAGGAAAATAGAAGTGGCGTTGCCAATTTTATTTCAGTTCCCAATTCTTGTGTGGTGTTGTATAATTATTCGTAATGTTGTTAATAATATAATAATTTATTCAACAATTTAACATATTACATTTTACAAGTATAAAATATCACATATAACATTGCAGTAATAATATAATATTTACATTTATATTAGACACATTATCTTAAGAACATCCATAAAAATATGCTAAAATATAATAACTATAGCAGCCGTGCTAGGTCAGAGACCTGTGTTACAGCTGCTGTACCCTCCCTTCTTATACGGATGTTGAACAAAACATAAAAAAGAATAGAATTAAACAATATATTCTATACACTATTACAAACAATTGCGGGTAATTGTAATACATAAAAAAAAACAAACACCCGACGACAAAACATCGAGCACCCGACGCATCAATACTATGCCCAAGGGGCCAAACACAAACAGAGCGACATGAGTATAAGGTAAACGAATTGATACGCCTTCCCTTTTACGCTTAAATTAACTATAGTAAGGATAACCGTGCTAGCACGCGTTCTCGACAACTTTACTGTAACGAAATAAAGTCCGTGCCAGGTCACCAGTACCCGTTTTTATTATGGTAGACTTAGGGTATGGTACAAGTGATAACCGAACGCTTAAAAAGTAATAAAAGTTTTTGTATGTATATTTTGCGATTTTTTAATATGAAACTTAAGTAAAAATAAAGGATAAAGGATAGGATCAGCAAATTATTTGTCTATTATCAGTAATTCTTCAGAATCCTCGTAATTTAAAGTCATTAAAAACTGTGTGAGAGATTGTTTGCATTTGAATAAAGTCTGCGTATATATAGTGATGTATTTACTTATTTTATTATAGATAAAAGGGCCCAAAAAACATATATGCCTCTGTGCATAAGAAGAAGAAAATTTTTCTATTGACATAATACGATCCTTTCTTCTTAGCTTTTGAAACTTAGCCAAATCGAACGGTTTGTCCGCATGAGTCTTTAAAACGGAATTAATAATAAATAACTGGCGAACCGTAAGTACCTTCACTTCAGAATATAATCGTGTTGTAGGATATTTAAACGGCTTGGCGAGCATAACTTTTAACACTGCCCTTTGGGCTCTTTCTACCCGTAATAGGTAAGTTTTATACGTGCCTCCCCAAACGGTCACGCAATATAATAATAATGATTGACAGAGAGCATAATAAATGGTTTTTAGTAATTTTAAGGGAATGTGTCGTAGGCGTTTAAAGACGGGTAACAGTTTTCTTAATCTACTTTTTAAATGATATATATGCTCTTTCCAATTTAATAGATCATCGACTATAATGCCAAGATATTTAATAGATGTAACCCTCTCTAGAGGCAAGCAGTCACTTGTACGTGTGGATAGAGAACTACCACATATATGTGCTTTGATATTAATAGAGTTTAGGGTCTGCAAGTTAGAAGAAGATTTAGTGAAAGCAAGATACTTTGATTTACTAATGTTAAAAGTTAACAAATTATTTCTTAGCCACGACATAACCTCATTAAGGCCAATTTCAGCCAATTTGGTAGTTTTTTGCCAGGAAGGCGAACTAAACAATAAAACAGTATCGTCAGCATAAGCCACAATTTTACAACCATGCAACTGAAGACCACACAAATCATTCACATAAATCAGAAACAAGGTCGGTCCCAGAATGCTGTCCTGTGGCACTCCGTAATTGATAGAACACTTTTCACTTATAAAGTTCCCGATTTTTACCCGCTGGGATCGATCTGACAGATAGCTCTTAAATAGGTTTAAGGATTGGCCTCTGATTCCATATTTTCCCATTTTTTGCAGCAAAATGGGGACAGAGACAGTATCAAATGCCTTTGCAAGATCCAAAAAGATTTACATTTATTATTTTTATCTACCTTGCGGACAATATGTTCGGTTAATGATAAAATAGCATCTGCCGTTGATTTTCCATTCACAAATCCGAACTGATTTTCCGCGATTAATTTAAATTTAGACAAGTAGGATTTTAAACGATTACTCAGAAGTCGTTCTAATATTTTGGATAGTGTTGGTAAAACACTGATAGGGCGATAGTTAGTGATACTGTCTCTGTCTCCGCTCTTATAAATAGGCGTAATTAAGGCCGTTTTGAAAAGGTTCGGAAATACACCTTTAATGAAGCTTTGGTTACAAATATGAACAATGGAGGGAATGATCAAATGCTTAGTTGCCTTGATTGCCTGAGATGAAATACCGTCATAACCAGAAGAGGAATCAGATTTAAGGTTGTTAATTATGATTTCAATTTCAGATGGATCCGCAGGCAATAAACCAAAGGATTGCAATTCGTTCTTTAAATTATAATCAGCTATTGAGCATTGAACAACAGAATAATTTGTTAAGATATTATCTGCAAGAGCTTTACCAATATTAACGAAATAATTATTTATGTAATTAACAGAGTCGGTTGGAGAAGACTTTATTTCTAAAAGATTATTGTTTGTAGATATATCATTACCATTTAATTTTGCAATATTTTTAACTATTTTCCATGTTTTTTTACTGTCTTTTTCGACTTTTCTCAGTGCAGTGTTTTCGTAATCTGCTTTTATTTTTTTTAGCAACTCTCTACAGAAATGTCTATATCGCTTGAACGTGGTTTTAAGGATTATATTGTCCGGGTTATTTTTAGACTCAAGATGTAATTTGTCCCTGTTCCTAATACATCTAAGAAGGCCTTGAGTTAGCCAAGGAACCTTGATTCTTTTGCGATTTGGGACAGTCTTGGTAAGAGTGTTTGCATTAATAGCCCTTTGAAGTTCCTTAACTAGCATACCTGTAGCTGTATTAACATCAGCGGTGTTTATAACTGAATTCAAGACCTCCATATCTATGTCTGAGGCAATTTTATCATAATAAACAATTTTCTGTATTTTGGATGTACTTCTCTGAGCATTAGGATTTTTTAGACAAATTAGTAAAGTGTAATGGTCAGTCATGGTTGAAGAAATAACCAACGTGATGGCCCTGAGTCTGGTTTTTAAAAACACATGATCCAGGCATGATTTTTGTCTTGTTGGAAGTGTATGGGCTGATAATAATTCATGATGAGCCATTAAATCAAGGTAATTGTCACTGTCTAAACTAAAATTTAATTTATCAATATTTATGTTCATGTCACCTGTTACCACAATATTGGCAAAAGCTCCTAGTGAAATGAATATGTTATCAATAGCTGACAGAAAGTTTTCAATTGGACGATATGAGGGTGAGCGATAAACGGCAACTATTGCAGTTTCACTTCCTACTTTAATAACCAAGCAGTTACCTTCAAAAGCTGGAGGTTCAGTAACAGAGACCGACATATCATTTCTGACATATGCGACGACTCCCTCATTTTGTGAAAGATTATGCTTAGTACTATATTCTTTGTAGTTATCCAATTTAGGAATATGATCTAATTTATTTAGCCAACATTCTGTAAGAATGATAATGTCAATATCAGTTTTCAGTCGCGATATAAATATTTCAAGTTGATGTAGATTCTGTCCAATACTCCGAATATTTTGGCACAAAATAGTTAGTTTTTTACCAGCATTACTGTCCAGAAACCTAGGAACACTGTCTACATCGCATTGATACGACTCGGAAACGTGAAAACTGTCCAGTTCGTTGGTTAGATTTTCAACATCCATTATTAAATAAATATAATGATGACACCAGTACCAGAAATTCGTGAGCAACAGCATAAATACTGTTTATATCTTTGCCAAATACAAAAAATATCATTATTTGAGATAAGCGAGGCGACTGACTGCTTTATGCTAATCCCATGTTGATAAATAAGTAAAAAGAGTTTTATATGTGTAAAAAATCGCAAAGTATTTTCGGGCGAAACATTAGAAAACAGTTTAGTAAACTGTCCAATATATAATTCATATGTTATTTTTAAATAATTATATAATAAAAATATTGCAGTTTCATGTAACCCATTATGTGGCTTGTTTGATATTTGCTGGCGTAAAGAAGAATATTAGGCGTGTTGGAATATTAACCATTATAACTTTATGTGTATGAGCGAATGTAATGGTAAAACGGTGATGAAACGTTTTGATCTCTTTCAAGACGCCCTCCGTAATTGGTATATGAAATATTCACTAATTTACTATTTGCGCTAGGGGCTATTGTCATCGTAATTTTTATACCAGAGATCTCAGTTAAGAGCCTTCCGCGATCAACCACTTATCCACCAAAAGAGTGACAGTGATGAAATGACTTTTCAAATGAATAATAAGGGACGACTATATTGAGTGCGCGTTCGGAAGTAAACGGCGTGTGTTCAAAAACAATATTTATCATTTTCTAAAAAAACTACACTATGGAAAAGAAATTGCTTTACAAGAACTTTGCTACAATTATTCTCTGTTTTCAAGTAAATTATATTGACTCGTTCTTAAGCGTTTTGAGTTGGAATTAGAAAATGGAAAGCAACAGAGATGACTTTTGATTTTTTTTGTATCGTAAAAGAATCATTTAATCTTGTAACTAGATTCCTTATACCAGATTCTAAAATATGGAGCCTAGAATCATATTTCGAAATACTAAGTGTCTAATCAATATACTTCTTGGGGTGCTTTTTCGCAGTAGCCCCTTCATTCATAAAATAACTTAAACAATTATGCTATTCGAATTCGTAGTAGATTATTATTAGACCTTTATCAAAATAAAAGAATTTACAGGATAGAATAACTGTTCTAGAATAGTTTGCACTCAATAAAAATTATGGCCGTTGCGTTTATATTCTCTAAGCAGAGGTGACAGGGAAATCTGTGTATGTACAGCATGCGTAACTACGCAAGAAGGATTTAATAGCTTCGACGAAAGCTATTAATCCTAATGTAATAGGCGCATAACGCTGGGCTCCGCGCTGCTATTAAGAATATTTAAAAATTAAAAAAAGCATACCCCCCATTCTAGGATTCGAATCTATAACATCGCAATCTGAATTATATGTCCTAAGAATAACGAGGTACTCGAATAAAGATTTTTTTACAACAAACAATTCACATCAGACTGACTCTCATCACAATATTTTCCCCGTTTTGTTCGTAATTCCGTTTTACATTTTTTTACATCGTGCATGAAATGAGTCTAAATGAATTTTGGCTTGCCACAGTAAGCCGTTTATTCTCCCCACCGCGAATGCGACTTCAAAATAATGGCACGTGGTATCTTTTTTTAATTTTATTCGACATTTTTCATGTTTGAATTATAAACAGACAGGAAATTGCATTTCTTATGGTGAGTGGATTTCATTTAAATGTTTTATGGAGATTCATGAGTATCATGAGAGAGTAGAAAGGATGAATATAATTCGTCAGCTGAAAGGCAAAGAGACATAAATAGATAAGCAAGGACCAGAAAAATCAAGCTTTTAGCGGTTCAGTTAAAGTGCTTTTTCTAATTTAAGTTTTTTGGAATTATGTCATCATTATACTCGGCCGTCTGTAATCAAATGAAATGTCACTTTGAGTTCTTTTTTCAGTAATAGCCGCGTGGGTCCACTGTTAAAATATTTCCCTGGAAGTAGGAACATGTTACTGAATGATAACCCTTATTTCATAGCAAACCCCTTTCAATGTCATCCGCGGGCCAAAATATCCTTGTCGCCCCATAGTTTATAAACCGTTATGTGGCTTTACTATCATCATCAGTTGAAGAAAGAAAGCGTCTAAGTATGAAATATAGTATCGGTGTAAAGATGAGAAAGTTTCCGTTAGTTCGGGCGTATAGAAAGAACTTCGGAAGAAAGTTTAACAAAACAGACATACATTGGAAAAGTGGAGGGATATAGGTACCGGGGAAGAACCCACGCCACCGTCGCGCGCCCGTCGCGCTGCTTCAGCTATATAGCAAAACCTTAAATCTTATCGACTTGTCTTAAAAAAAAGTGGGTAAAAGGATAATAAACAAAAAAAGAATTGTGACAAAAATTACCATTGATAATTACATTAGACCACGTGAAAAATATTCAAACACAAATAATTTATTATACAGTAACTATATTATTATTGTGCCGGATCCCTTATGGGGTAAATATACGAAAATATGTTTATTCTACGAAAAATCATGAGTCAGCTGCACAAAAACATTACCTTATAACATTGTGAAATAGTCCCACAAACATTTTAATTAGAAACCTGGAGGGCTCACGAAATTACTTGCCCACTTTTTATTTTCGCAAAAAAACCACAGGGTTGGCACAAACATGAATAATTCACAAATTACTCTCAGGGTTTTGTTTGCGCCTCCGTAATATTTAAGAGAGTTTTTAACGTGACCCTCCTGGGCTAAATATGAGTGGGTAATCTAATGATAATGAAGTAGGTATCCCTCGTTGTACCATCTGGCGAGGAATCCTACACCAAAATAGCGGAGGGGCCTTCAGGGTTGAGAAGGGTGAGGGTCTTGAGTGTCTTTCATGGCTGCCCCTTAGAAGGAAGGCTTCATAGTGTGGTCATTATCGTCAGCATTCATGTAAGGCGGAGCAAATCTGGACGGCGGGCTCTAAGGAGTATGGCACAGGGGGGTACTGGTGAGATCTCCCCCTGCACCAAAGTTACAGATGAGTCATCAGGGCCGAGAGGGGTGAGGGGCTATGGCTCTTAGCATTCCTTACGCGAGAATGGGCGACAAGGCTAAAGCCGCCGTGAGTACCGCGTCGGTGTAGGGGAGGAGGGATAGTCTCCCCTCCCCTCCCGAAGACGGCCACTTAGAAGCGTGATTTAAAGGGGCACGGGTGCGTTTCTCGTAAAGATCCTGGAGCCCCTTTATAATTTCGATGCCATGCTTTACATGGTAGGAGAGGGAAATATTCCGCGAGCTTCCCCCGTGCATGCATGCATTAATCATGGTAATGAAGATACTTAATATATTATTATTTAAGTAACATAGTGTTTATTTGTCTTTGAATTATTTAGCATCTCGATACTAAGTGTGTTTAGTAGTGGAACGAAAAACATTTACCTACCCTTCTTCTTTTACCTGAAAAGTACAGCATGCCTATAAGTAAAAATAATATTATAGGATATCCCCCATTATTGAACTATATTAGGTGCACTTAGAAATGGATATTATTAATATCGATGATATTATTAACGTCCTTACAGGAAAACTATTTAACATCAATTATGTCACGAGTCTACAAGGTGGGCCGAGACCTGGTGTAGGACGTAGGTAAATACTGGATGTGTCTGTACGAATCCAGTTTTTAACCGACTTTAAAGAGGAGGAGGCTATATGTTTGCTTGTATATATGTTTTTTGTGTATGTTCACCAATATTGCCGTCAATAGTGTACCGATTTCGATGATTATTTTTAAATTGGGTTGAGGTCAACTCACTCAATTGGGTTGAACTCAAAGGTGGTCTCATTTTAATTTCATCGGTATTGGACCTTGGACTTTGAACATACACCAGGGAACTCCTTAACGACATAACACGAATATGTAGATTGAGTTATTATGAGTATTAGTGGTCGCCCATAGGTCGATATTCGACCTACTCTTTCATCGTTTGCTGGTTATGTTTGACATTCAGTAAGACTATAGACAAATAATATTAAAGACAAACGTCAATTTGACGTGTATTGTGTCAAATACATGGTAGTGTGTGTAATGTCTTTTTCATTGATTTAATGTAAATTTTATGCATAATTTAAAAAAATATTAGCATTCTGCACTCCTTCTCTATATAAACTATAAGTTTGGGAAATTTCATACTCCTCCGTCCGCGCAATTTTCGTAAAAATGTGTACAAAGTTTTTGCTTCACGTATTAATGTATAGATTGTGTAAATTCTATTGGTACCCTTCCATAGAACTAATCAGAATATAAATACAATTCGTCTGTGTTTTGTATTATAATGTGTTAATTTATGAACTGATTTTAAAGATTCTGTTTGTAATAGGAGGTGGCCCCATTATAAAAAAAAAATCGGTATTGATCCTCGGACTTGAAGATATACCAGGAGACTCCTTAACGGCTGTATAGATTCCGTTATCATGGCTATTAAATCAATCCTGTAGAACCTTACTGTAGAACTAAGCGGAATAATATAATTATCAATAATGAATTCATTCATCATTTAAAATTGTAAAATAAGTAAATTTTTTAGAAAAGGGAAACATCTATTCTGACTTCTGCGGAATATCTATTATTTCTTCTAAGCAAAAACTTTGTATCCCTTTTTACGAAAATTGCGCGGACTATTTCTTCATACTAAAACGGCTGTACGGATAATAAAAAAACTTAATATGAAAAAAAAAAAACAGATATAAAATGAGTAAGTGGAAGAACGTTGACGTCTTATCCGAAGGGCAACTCACATTTACTCTACTTTATCGTATGAAACTGATAATTGCTTTCTCTAAACGGTTTCCGACTGTATCTAAAGAAATTGTGTAGGTATGCTTCTCCCAGTGGCGGAAAGTTGTGACAGGCCTATACGCAGTACGTGCGTGCAAATGTTATATTGGCGTCAATAACCCTCAGCGATATAAGTCTTGGATCAAAACACAAGGGCAAGCTCTATAACTACTATATCTGCGAAAAATAAATATTTATGAATCTTGATAACCTTTTTTATTTTACCTATTGTTAATGAAGGTGATAATAAACATAATGAATCAACTAATTCTGTCCCACCACTAGGCAAATGTCTTACAAATCGAGATGACAGATAGATCATAGTCCAGCAGCAATTCATATTTCATATAAAAGTACGTAGATACTTAAATGTAGTGCCTGCTATTATAATTTCTAATGATTGCAAGTTACCCCTCTTTAGAATGCTCGTAAATAAAAATTACCGATGACCCATTGCTAATTATTCAGAGGTACTTTCATTAAGTTCTTTTTGACATAACCTCAAAACATGAAATGTTAGTAAGGCTGCATTAAGTTAATGGGCCTATTATAATTTCTAATGATTCCCGCTGAGTGTTTTAAAAGCCTCAAAGTTATAAATAGCTCATGATTCCTAAATATTTAATGTCTTTTCATACTGACATAACCTTCAAACTTAAAATGTTAATTTTTTTTTCACTTTCTCAAATAAAAATTCTTGGTGTTTATGTTTAAGTAATGGAAACCCTATAGTTTATAGACGCTTCAAATCGATTATCTTATCATAGCAAAAAGAAACTATGCGACTGTCATGAAGTGACATTTCACTTGATGACAGCGTTGTCCGATTTTGGTTGCGGCCAAAAATCTATGTACAACTGTACTCACCTTGGTGGTCGCTAGAGCATTATGATGTCACAGCGCTACGAGCGCCTTTTACATTACAGAACCTTTTTGCAACGAGGAAACCTTTGTTTTCCTTTTAATAAGCAATCATAAATTTAAATAATAGCCTCTTTAAGCGGCGGTGGGTCTCAGCGGTTGCGTCGCTATTAATATCCATGTTGGGCGATTTGTAGTCGCCGTTTCATTGCCTTACTGTGGAATTTATAATAGCTAGTGTTGGTATGGAATGTCGAAAATGACCTTTATGGCGTTTGGGTATAATGGAAGTACCTAATGCAGGTTAAAGCATTTGCCGTCTCTATAAAAAAGGGAACCATGTAACCATTCGTATGAACAGCGAATTGGTCAATTTGACTTAATAGACCAGCTTACAATATTCTCCTTTACTCCACAACAAAATGTAGATAATAAAAATTTAATTTTTATAAGAGTAACCATGGAGTTCTCTTAAAATAAATATAATCCAAAAGCCGCGTCTACTCGTAATTACACGTCGCGCGGCGAAGCCAAAAATTCAACAAACGTCCCGCACTCACCATACTTCCCATCCGCGTAATGTTAGCATCCCGGAAGGAGTACCTCTTTTTAGAATAAATGACTGCCTCGTTGGTCTAGTGGCAAAGCATATAGCTTTGTGATCACGAGGTCCTGGGTTTAAATCCTAGGTCGGACAAATATAGTTTTTCTAACGAAAAATTCCCAGTTTGAGTCCGGAATCTGGAATTGTGCCCTGTATATGGCAATAGGCCCGCTCCCTATTACATGGGACCTAACATCGCCGGCAAAACATGGGCTTACTCAGTACACCTCTGCCATCCCCGCTTGGGGAATATAGGCGTGACGGTGTGTAGAATATATTTTGATAATATTAGTGTAGATGATAATAAAATCATTGTTGCGGTAACGTTTATTTTATTACATATTTAAATTAAAGAAGGGAAAAATAGAATTGATAAAATAGGATAAATACGAGCAACACTAACAAAATGGCGGCACCTTTTAGTATGAAAATTACAAACGGAATAATTTATTCGATATTTAAATAATACGGCATCTGAATGCGGTAGTTAAGTATAAAATGTGATCCCATCATGTTTCTTTTTGAGCTCAACAGCATTTTTAAAGGCAGGAACGATAAAAGACGACATAATTCAATTTAATTTGACACGCACAGTGCACATTACCTCGAACGTCGGTCACAAAGCGACTACTTGCGTGGACATGTGACTACTCGCATTGAAAGTAGTAATTCTTGCTTCAATTTAATGCGCGCCTACGCCTTCAGTATTATAGAATTCCTTATCGTTATTCACAACACGAATGACATTTCGTATTTGTCGTAGTCTTTGAAACTTTTCTGACTATTCATAAATATTATAATGGTTTATTGTCATCATTATATTAATACGTACCCTAAGCAAAAACTTTGTACCCCTTTTTACGAAAATTGCGCGGACGGAGGAGTATGAAATTTCCCACACTTATAGTTTATATAGAGAAGGAGTGCAGAATCCTAATATTTTTTTAAATGATGAATAAAACATACATTAAATCAAAAAAAAAAAAACATTACACACTACCATGTATTTGACACAATACACTTCAAATTATTTGTCTGTAGTCTTACTGAATGTCAAACATAACCAGCAAACGATGAAAGAGTTTTTACAAAAAACATCGCTTACAAATAAGTTTTGTTATCATGAATTAAATTATCAAAATATGTATGTCAAGTTCAATGGACAACATTTTCTTTAACGCATGGTTTTTTGCTACTTTAAAAAAAAAGGTGCTTATTTAAAAAAATTTAATCATTCTTTGTTTTTTTTTAATTTAAATTTCATATAATTTGTTTAGAAAAAATAGGCAAATTAACAGTGTACACTGTTACCTTGGCGAAATCTGCGATTATAGAAGTATAAAGTATAGTCTTTGACAATAGAACCTTAATAATGTTCAAACTTATAATTTAAATTAATTATGGTCGAATTTCGACCAATGGGCAACCACTAGTATAGATAATAGTCTAATCTAACGCTAGTCTTATAATTATAAAATAATAATGTACATTTATGATTCAGGTATGTACTACATAAATCGCCATAAATACAATCTATAAGCTTCTGTAAATATATTTCATAATTCTATTGTAATTCTAGAGGTTTATTGTGTACACCACGATTTAATTTATCAATGAAATAAAGGTGAGCCTATTTCTATAAAAATGCTATAGAAAGAGAGAGATTTGTAAAAAATAACATTACCCAAAACAACTTTCCTTTTATTATTGATAGCAGAATCCAACCCCGCGATCCATAACTCAACTGAAACATTATACTACCGACGCCCTGAGCTATGTTTCGATATACGCCTACCTCCCTACCAACCCCCTAAATGTCACAACAAAATGATACATATCGTTGTTATGTTGCCATTCTAGTTCATGGAACTGTGAAGACCAAAAATGTACTGCTAACTAATATGAGAAATGATCTCGTTGGTGGCGGATGGTTCGGCCGGCGGTACGATTCCTAAGTCAATGTTATTTGGGGTTTTCTCAGTACATATGTCTGGGACTCTGGGACATATTCTGGGACATAACATAGTCTCATATATCACTCAGTACACCACAGCCACTGGAGAATATAAGCATGATAGGCTAGTGGTTAGACCGTTAGACTGCAAAGTAAGAGGTCTCAGGTTCAAACCCAGGCACGTAGTTATGTAATTTCGAAAGCATGTGCGTTTTAAAATTAACTATCACTTGCTTTAACGGTGAAGTAAAACATCGTGAGGAAATCTGCATGCCTAAGAGTTTTTCGAAGGTGTGTGACGTTCGCCAACCAGCACCTGGCCAGCGTGGTGGACTATGGCCTAAACCCTCTCAGTTTGAGAGGAGGTCCGTGCCCAACGATGGGACAGTTTCTTAACAGGGCTAATTTTAGTTAGTGTTTACTTCTTTTTTATCTATCTCTGTCTATATCATCACGCTAGATTCCTTGCAGGGATGCGAAGAGCAAAAATTTCCAACGGGTCCTTTTCTTGTTTTTTTAACTTCTTGCATATTTTACAACGATTTTTGAACGTAAACTTGTCAAGATACCTAAACCATAACTTTTCACAACCATATTCAGCAATCTCTTTTTTTCTTTAAATTAAACATAGATGCACACTATCAATTTGGTTTACGCAAATATGAAAATGTTTCTGAATTTCGTGTAAGACTCAAGTGGCTGCCAATCCGCCATCGCCGGAATGCTAACATACTATCGCTTTTATACAATATTCTATATAATCCGACAACTCCCTCTTACCTCAAAAAACGGTTTGAATTCCTTCATGAAAAGCATTCGAGGTTCCTAAGGTCGTCAGAGAATCTGAGGCTGAAAACGCCAATGCATTCCACAAACTTCTTTCATAAATCCTTCACTAATCAAGCTGTACGCTTGTGGAATGCACTGCCTGTTACGTGTCCGACGTACAAAGACGTTGCATTCTTTTAAAAAAAATGGTTAAAGATTACTTTTTCCTGGTTGGATAATGTAATAATTGCTGTCATAATTGGATTGGATTAGATTTATATGTTTGGTATATCAATATGTATGTGGTAGTATTGTATAACATATCTTATAATCTTCTTCATATCTTTATAATGTACGCCACCAACTGCCCTCTATTCTTATCTGTTGCTTCTTCCAACGTACTGGTTGTCTGGAAGAAATTGCTCTTAGCAATAAGGCCGCCAATTGTGCCTCTATCTTAAGATAATATCACATTGTATTTCTCTGTTCGCTGGTGTACAATAAAGAATACTCTATCTATCTAGGATTTATTCCTGTATCGTATCGCGTTTACAAATATGAAAATTCACGTACATGAATACCCAGACCGAAAAAAATAATTGTGGGTCACACAAAGATTCCCGTGCGGGAATCGAACACGCGAGTATTCGACCCAGTGGGCTGTGGACCCAGTGGTGGCTTAAGCTCTTAATCACTGCGCTAAATCGTCCGTCAAATACAATCTTTCTCTATGAACATATCGACCCCTACTCCAAAAAAAGAACGACGCACGTAATCAACGATCTAAAGTAAGCAATATCGTGGCAGAAACGAAATTGCGTGTATTTCTCACTGGAAGAGGAAGTTTCTATTGAGAAATTTTTCAAACTTTCCCTTTGAGGTCAGGGGAAATCGATAAGGATATTTATACTTAAACGTTACGTAATAAGGCTCAGATTTACATGACCACTGCTCAATCCTAGTTTGGACAATTGTTATAGGTTTTTTCTTATCGAAAAAATCAAATTAGCAGTCCGGAGTCTCTTATTGTGTCCGATATAATGGGAGGTCAAGCGCTCATAGTATTGGGGGATTACAGCGTTCAACACGGTCGGCCTAAGATATGTGGCAAACCATTTTTTAACGTCGTCCAGCTTTGAAAGGCACGTTAAGTGGTCCTCGCTGCCACTAAACATGAAACTCGTTGAGCCGAGATGCCTTATCGGTGGCCTTATAAGCTCCAACTATAGGTAGCTACAAACCTGTTTTTTTGTATATATCTATCTATGTCATCACGCCAGATCCTTGCAGGGTAGGGGTTTTTTTAACGTGGGAAAATCCTCGTGGACTTCTGTCAGTTTCGGGGGAAGCTGGCGGGACATGTCGAACTCCTACCGACCCACGGTGGCCGGCATCGACACTTCGGGGAGGGGCTCCGGGATCTCCGTTAGAAACACACCGGTACCCCTCTGTGTCGTGCTTCGAAGAGCTCGCTTTCGGGAGGGGAGCCTATGGACCCGCTCCCCCCTGCACCTTCGCACTGCTCACGGTGGCATGGGCCACACCACGCTACCGTCCTCCTCAGGGTGGCCTGCCTACACTAACTCAAACTGGTTCCACATGGTGGAGTATAAACGAATCTCTCTTTCCTCGATTCGAAAGAGTAATAGGGACGTTGAGACCTTTCGCGTTGAGACCTAATATCGTCGTCAAAATGTTGGTATACATATAACTTCTCTGCAACCCTCGTTTATGGAAAAATAGCTGGCTTGATATATGCAGGCGTAGCAATGTTTATATATAACCTAATAACATAAGAAACTTCATTTTATTACATTCTCGTTGCAGTAAAAAAAGCATAAAAGAGTATTATAGAGCGTGCATAAAGACCATTTTTCCTTGACGAATGGTTCGCGGAACTTCCAAGGTTGTAATGAAAGAAACCATGCAAGTTGTAAATTTCACACATACCTATTTACTCGCGCAATGCATATAAATGAAATCGTTTCTTATAAGTTCTTTGCATGTTCAAGAGTTAATATTTTCATTTGGGGAATGTTTTATGAGGGGTGATATTGGGTTAAAAATGTTGATAACGCTAGTATATTAATGTGTACTGTGACAATATTAAAGGAAAATTAGAGTCGTTTAGAACTATACCTGGTTTACAAGGGTCCACATTGAGGTATTAGATTTATGAGACTACTAGCTTCTAGCCGTGGATTCGTTTGATTCGTTGATAAAAATATCTTGTGTTAATCTTGGTAATAAACTATCTGTGTGCCAAATATCATCCTAATTCGTTCAGCCGTTTTTGCGTGATTCAGTAACAAACATACAAACTTTCACAATTATAATATTAGTAGGAATATGATAGTAGCAGGATTACTCATAAAATAAAAACATTTTTAAGATGTTATCGCCAATTATTTATTTGTGTAGTGTGAAAAGGACGGCATATCAACTCGATAGCGTTACACGAACGTTAATCTGTTCGTTTTAATCCCTCGGTGTTTTATACTGAATCCTCGGCCTATACACTAAGCAGGGGTGGCAAAGGAGTACTTGGTACGCCCAAATTTCGCCAACGTTGTTAAGTCCTAGGTATCGATAATCGTACTTTCAGTACATAGCTCATTAGGCTAATCGTATGAAACTCTTTGCACATCTATAGATTTTGCTTTTTTGTTAGATTAATGAAAGTTGAATTCAGCCAATCTTTAGGGAACACTCCTGTGTCATCATAGATTTTATTGAAATAATGGGCCATCAAATCAAGATGATCTTTTTTCAGGAGCTATATATATACTATAGTACTTAGATTGGAATGTTGTATTTTCTTTCTTTTCTCAATGCTCGCAAAACTGTTGATTTTAAAATAAAGGACCCTTTATCATCTACTACGAGCGCAGTAAGGTTTTTTGATGTATCTGCGAACATAGAAAATCTACTCTGGCTGATTTTGGACCAGGACCTGGAGATCATCAGCCGCATCATGCGCTACTGGAAAAACTAAGCAATCATGGTTTATTATTGCTACTAGTGGTCGCCCATAGGTCGATATTCGACCTACTCTGACGGACGATTTAGCGCAGTGGTTAAGAGCTTAAGCCGCTCTGTCCACTGCGTCTAATAGTCGCGGGTTCGAGTCCCGCACGGTACAAATCTTTGTGTGATCCACAATTATTTGTTCCGGTCTGGGTATTTGTGTATGTGAATTTTCATGTTTGTAAACGCACCCACGACACAGGAATAAATCCTAGTGTGGGGCTATTTTTAAAAAAAAAAAACAAACAAATACTCTTTCATCGCTTGCTGGTTATGTTTAACATTCAGTAAGACTATAGACAAATAATATTAAAGACAAACATCAATTTGACGTGTATTGTGTCAAATACATGGTAGTGTGTGTAATGTTTTTTCATTGATTTAATGTATGTTTTATGCATAATTTTTACAAAATATTAGCATTCTGCACTCCTTCTCTATATAAACTATAAGTGTGGAAAATTACATACTCCTCCGTCCCCGCAATTTTCGTAAAAAGGTGTACAAAGTTTTTGCTTCACGTATTAATATATAGATAACCAAACTCTATATGGAATGGTGGAGTGGAATACAATAAACAATCATTAAACGAAGTTGTATATGTATACAGTATTCTGTATTCTACTTAAGTACCATTGAATGATTATTTCACAAAGTCGTCCTAACACGCCTCGTTACGTATGTTAACGATATAAAACCAGGAATGGAAGTGCTAATATACTTTACTAGGCAATTATGTATGCCGAAGGACCCCGCTACTAAAACCTTGTGCGGTTTATGAGCAGTCACGTACAACTTACACCAAGTCTGTTGATAGTACGCTTAAAATTTATTCGCCAAGAACAACGTCCCGATGAAACTTTAAGTACTTAACTAATATACTAGCAGAACACTGAATACTTACTCTGTGAGCAATTAGGTCGACGAGCAAAATAGAAAAAGAATACAAATCCAGCAACATGTTCGCTTACGATGGGCCACATAAGAAGGCTTCAGATCACCCAAAAAGCGATGGAGAGAGCTATTTCTTATATTATTTTGTTTTAAACTTCATTTGTCCTAGGTCGGACAAATGAAGTTTTTCTAACGAAAACTTTTCAGCATGAGTCCGGAGTCTGGAATTGTGCCCGGTATATGGCAATAAGCTCGCCTCCTATTATATGGGAGCTAACATTGTCGGCGAAAAGTGGGTTTACTCAGTACACCTCTGCCACCCCTGCTTGGGGAATATAAGCATGACGGTTTCTATTATTATTATTTATTTTGTTTTAATTTGAAAACCGTACAGTAACAGCATATCTTAAATAAGAGGAGTTAAATTCAAAACAACACTCATTTCTTATTTTTTGTCTTTTTTGAAAGTTTAATAAAGAGGATAAAGAATTAAATTATTAACTTATTTATATAAGTTAATAATTGAATTCTTTATACCTGTACCAAAGGTTACATCGTAGTTAGCAAAGTTTGGATCTTCACACACATCCAAATCTAAAGTTATACCAATATTTAAGTACATCTTAATAGTAGGAAGAAAAATAAAACAATTCAATAAGTCAAAGTCAATTATGTTATGAGATATAGTAGTCTTTCTGTCTATCAGGTACATTGACACCTAATTTTGTCAGCAAAACCTGCATGAACATAGTAACCCTCTGCCCCACTTGGGGAATTAAAGCGAAACGAGTACAGAGTTATAATAAAAAATATTTTAGTGAAGACTCATTGGTCTAGTACCGCATAATGCGAGTAATAATCATGAGGTCTTGGGTTCCAATGCTAGACTAAGTGTGTTTTTTCTTTAGAAATTTTGTTAGTCTGGAGTCCAAAATTATGCCAGGTAAAATGGCACTAGGGTCTTTTTTACATTGGGTATCAGAATCAGAATTAGAATATTTTTTATTCATGTAAACCATTACAGTATTTATGAATCGTCAGAAAAGTAACAAAGACTCTACCGCCACTTCGGAATGTCATTCCTGTGGAGAAGAAGGGCAAGAAACTCCACGGTTACTCTTTTAAAATAAGAAATTACAAACTTTTTCATCTACATTCTGTTGTGGGGTATGGGAGAACAATGTAGGCTGGTCATCAGGTGAGTAAGTTAAAAAAGCGAATAATACTATTTATGAGAATGGCTACATGGTTCCCTCATTTACAAAAAAAGTACATATTGTGTTAAATTAATAGAAGGAAGAGAGGTAATGTTAACTAACAACAGTTGAATAGGTTGTTATGACTCAAGTGGAGCTGGTATATTGGACCCCCCCCCCCCCTTGTCGGCGATATGTGGGTGTGCAAACTACACTCTACCACCCCGCTTGGGAAATATAGGCGTTACTATAATTGTTTGCTGAAGGTATGGATGGATATTTACAAAATGTATGCATATCTTGTACCGGACTCATAACGCAATATTTAATGAATAATATTTAAAGGGTTATATAAAGAGTAATCAGTTCAAACACCACCAATATTCACTTAATAGTTACATATACACAGGGTCTAGACCTTTAGATATATTTATTCGTTTATAGAATAAAATGGCGAGTAAATAAGATACATTTTTAATCATTTAACAACTATTAAATTCTGAACCCACTTATATTACAATAATCACCACAACTATAATTTAATGACTGAGGGTAGATCTTACTCAACGGAATTCCCACGACAACCTCATCTTGTTGCTGGATCAAAACGGAATGGCCGAGAATCCGTCGACCACCGACGATCAGCCAACATGGCGGTTTCAAGATGGCGACCTTTCGCAGTGTTGCCAGTATTTAAAAACCGCGACTCAGAATTTTAACGGCGACAACAGTTATAAAAGAAGCGCCAATTAGATTATCTTTGCTATATATTTTTTTTTAGAGTCAATGGAATACGAGAAAATAGGAAAGGATAATCTTACCTATGTCTTAAATAGCTTATTTTTATAATATTTATTGGTATAGATGGAACATCCGTGGGATTTTATTGGATGTATAGAAATATAAAGAGTAATATAAACGATCACCGTCTATTTCCTTAAGCGAAGATGGCAGAGGAGCTCTGTGTGCATCCTGTATTGTCTATAATGTTATCACGTAGAAGGGGGGGAAACCTTTTTGCATCAAACCTCTGGTTTCTGAAAAAGCACACGTTGACTGACTTAGAAATTGAACCCAGTAAACACTCCGAACGCTAAACGGCACTAGGACATCGGGGCAGAAATTATTAGTATACTGTGCGCGATTCGAATATCACTAATGGTTTTGCCACATAGCCGATGCAGCGCGACGGGGGCGCGACGTTGACGCGACATAGAGAGTTGTAATGTACTGAACGGTACGGAAAACGACACAGCGCAGCCACGATCGGAGCGACGGCAAACGTCATGAACCGCCGCCATCGCGCCCGACGGAATCACAAACGAAGAACGGGGAAGCGAGACGCCAATCTGCGTGCGAGCGGGACGCTAGTGTTAGGCGGCCGCTCGGCCGGCGCGACGTTGCCGTATTGCGACGTGTGCACCGCGCTGCCGACCGCCAACCGAACTTAGCCGAGCGTTTTCTTCGCGCTCCGTCGGCTGTTTGACCAAACCTTTAACAATAACACAACAAACAAAGTATTGAATTGGTCATAGTAAAAGCCGCACGACGTTGGAGAGGTTATTATCAGAAATAAAAGAACTGATTATCCGGTCTTCACTGTATTTCCCTTTACGTGTTGATTGAAAGGCGTCTCAAACGAGAATGATGCTCCGCCAATGTGCTTGGCATTAAACAGTGTTGTCATCATTCTCGCCTTTACAGTGTTGCCATTACAAAATAATAATTATTTATAATCGATACAGACTAAGTAACAATCGACTTATTAATAAAAACGTAATAGTTATAATTATTAACTAACTAACATTACTATTATTGTGTATAATCTAACACTTATTGTATTTAATCTAACATTCGGCCATTCTGACCAATCAGGTTTGTCCTCAAACTAACCACTAATGTATAATATAGTCATCTATCTCATATTATACTCCTGTCGTTCAACATGATCCGGATAGTACTTCAACCAACATGACTGCATCAAGGACTTCACCCAATCATTGGGTCACCCTTGCCTTCCAGTCTATCATAGCACTACCTGCAACGGACCCCTCATCACAAAATCCGAGCTAATCATGCTACGGACTCTATGATCGTGCCACATCTTCCAGATAAGTACGAATCATGCTATATCTGCAGTGGGCCCCTCGCTACAATGTCAAGTACCTCATTGTTACAAGACTCTGCAACCGTGCCGCACATTCCAGATTCACCACATATTCACAATCTGCAGTGGACCCCTCGCCGATCAGTCAAAAGGTCAAGCTTACCGTTAGACTTCACGACCGTGCCTCACCTTCCAGATTGGTCTCTACTATCTATCAATCTCTATCAATCAATCTATAATCCATGTACAACCAATCATATAAGATATAATCATATACCAACTAATAAGTTTTCACACTAGAATTTGCAATGTATCCTTTTGTTCTTTACAAACGTCCTTCAGATATTTATATAAGTCTTCTGGTTCCACAAAACGCGCAGAAGATGCACCGGCACGTATCGTCCTATCGTCAATACCATGAATGATACAATCGACAGACTTTTTTCCAGAAATGTTACACGAACTTAATATCATGACTATCATAATAGTATTCATCTAAATTTGCACCAAATTTAAGCCGACGCTCAAGCATTTCTGTTAAAAGGACACCATAATTTGTTTCACAAGGGAAAGCTTTACGTAATAGTACCTGCCACTGTTCCCAGCTGTGCAAAATAGTGGTTTGGCTCTGATACCATTTTTTCGCATTACCTATAAGTTTTGGCAATGCATAATGCATGACTTGCATTGCGTCCCAATTGTATATTTTCGCACATTCGTTCACCTTTGCAATCCATGCATCGATTCTGTGGTTTTTTATCTATGGATCGAATTCAGGTATCATATTAATATTAGTATTAATTGATGAGGGTAGCTTGGGCCTACCAAACGATTGTAATAATTGCGAAAAGTCGCTCATATTAAGCACTACATTAGGATTACTATTTGTACTGTACTCACAAGACGGTCCAGGCTGCGATCGTACCTCGGGTGTTGTCGAAGGGAGCACCGACGCTGGCTGCAAGCTACCCATCTCTGACGCGACGGCCTCCTCCAACGGCGTTCGCCGTTCCCTGCTCATTGCACCACGTCCTTGCACCTCCGTTGCTAACAAACTGGTTCCTCTATCACGTCCGGTCGCAGAAATTCTTGAATGTACAGCCTTGAGACCTCTTCCACGGCCAACACTATCCTGCCTGTGGTTTTGTTTGTCACGTGTACTCCGTGATCGTCTACGTTTTGAAGATTTATTTCGATTTCTTCCACTGTGGGTAGACGAATTATCCGACGATTCGTTCGTCATGCTTCTATGTCTTGTTCGTTTTCGTTTTTCCGCGTGGCGAGCGTGTGAGCGTTTCGACCGCTGCCGACCCATATTATGTAATAAAATGTGGGTATATGTCACTTCTGATAAAAGCCGCACGACGTTGGAGAGGTTATTATCAGAAATAAAAGAACTGATTATCCGGTCTTCACTGTATTTCCCTTTACGTGTTGATCGAAAGGCGTCTCAAACGAGAATGATGCTCCGCCAATGTGCTTGGCATTAAACAGTGTTGTCATCATTCTCGCCTTTACAGTGTTGCCATTACAAAATAATAATTATTTATAATCGATACAGACTAAGTAACAATCGACTTATTAATAAAAACGTAATAGTTATAATTATTAACTAACTAACATTACTATTATTGTGTATAATCTAACACTTATTGTATTTAATCTAACAATAGAGAGTAAGGGTTCAAGGTGGTTATATGAACATTACATGACAGCACTCCTCATTTCATGTCCACTTCCCTGCCCATTGCCACGCAATAGATATGTAAACAAGGGGTTAATTAGCTTTTATAACAGGGACAAGTTTCAGACCAATACTTATACCCAGTTACTTTGCTATTTCTTTTGAATAGGAGAAAGTTTTTAATTGGCTTTCGTTACAAAGTTTTTATAATTTTACTGCAAAGTTTCTGACTTCCGAAGTTTAGTTAGGTATATCGATTTTCTAGGTGTTAGTTACTTACCATAACTTAATACAGAATGCAATGTCGGATGTCCAAAACTTATTTTTTAAATTATATCCTAGAGAACGCTATCCTCAAAGACTGACGAAACGCCATCTCACATTGAGACTAAATTACTTTACCCAGAAGTGAACAACGTATTTTTTGTTGTTTCAACTTGATCAATAAAAAAGTATGCATTCAAAATATCACACACAGCTGATTTGGCAGATAGGTCCGACGACGGTAGATATACCGACGTGGAGTGGTCAGGCATCTAACAATATGGACCAATGACCTGGTGCAGGTCGCGAATAAAACCTGGGTACGTACAACATAAAGCCGTTACGTGGCGAACTTTGGGGAAGGTCTATGCCCTGAAGTGATTTTTTCGGCTGAAGATAATGATTCAAAACACACAAAGATGGTAAATAATGAAGAAAATAAAGAAATAAAGAAGAGTATATTTATTAGTACAGCTAACAGTTATGTACACTAAAGATTATAAGGTATAACGATGACACACAACAATAAAAAAATTACATGTAGGTACATATTACGTAGCCGCACTAATGGGGTAATACTCACCATAAATCTGTGTTGCAGCCATTTAGCAGCGTGAGCCACATCACAAGACTGATTTTCAGTGTTACCCCTAGTGACGTGCGCGCAAGAAGTCTTGGTTCTCGACAAGCTAGTCGCACAGCAATGAGTGCTAAAGTTAAAAACAAGAACTCCTTTGTCGCACGAGGCGGTCAAAACAAACCCAGCACAAACTTACAAGTAAAATAGTCACTATGTATTCTCATGATATATAGCTATATACATACAGTCAGTGCATACTATTATTATTAAGTACTCTGTAGTGTAAGGCTCAGTCTCGTTCACTAACTCTGTGCGCGCTTGCGCCGCAAAAATATGATGTAATTGATAACAAGTCGATTGCATTACTCTCCACTGGCGCAAGCGATCGCTTGACCGAGGTGCGCAGTCAGCAGTCTTGAGCCGACTCCAGTGTAAGGAGCACGTGGTGAACTACAAGTTAACGATACGGATAAACAACGAATAAAGAGGATAAAAAATCATTGCCTGATCAATCACAAGAAATAATACAATTAAAATGAGATTAAATTAAATGTGATTAATTTATCGTTATCAGGTATAATTGCACCCTATTTTGACTACGATTTAATTAAAATCATAAATTAAGGTATCTACAAGTGGAAGGATAGGTGGATATAGGTACCGAAAGACCTAGACTATCTTACCATGACCAAATAGACCGTGTCTTATCCGAAGGTCAAGTCAAGAGTCTTCTTAACCGGTGGGCTAGTGAGACGAACTATTAGAGTGGAGGAAGCCAGAGAGGGCTGTAAAGAATGAACCTGTGGGGACGCTGTACTCAGGATCTGGCGTGATGATATAAATATATAGGTAATTCAATCAAAATCATAAATGAACCGTGATAATATCCGAAATTTCTTCCTAATTTTTTCTGATAATTTTATTTCATGTGTAACACGCGTAAATCTAAGAACTCAATAGAAAATCAAACGTTTTTTTGATTATGTAGATCAAAAGGTACTTATGAATAATCAAGAAAGAAGGCTAGTGATTACTAAGACGCTACCACCCTTCGTATGTCATTCCTGTGGCGAAGAAATGCAAGAAACTCCACAGTTGCTCTGTTAAAATGAGAATTTCCATTTTTTATGTATACATTGCGCTCAAGCTAAATAGTATAAGGTATCGATTAAACTTAACTGCTGTACAGTTAGGTTAAGGGAAATAATATGTTGCCACTTACGACTTTATCGTAGTAACATCCGTATTTAAAAGCGCAACTCTTTATAACATTACATTAGTGTGACAAAGTACTAAAGTGTTAACATACTGCACAACTCTACTCCTTTTCGATTTTAACTCGTTTGTTTTACAAATCTAACTCCCAGAAAAGTTACCGTAATCAGTGCTTACTCAAAAGAAAATCAGGGTGTTTGCGTACGTGATGTTATTATATCGGTTGGATACATAAACAAAAAAAAATCTCAAGAACTCAATTATTCGGGGCACGTAGCGCTTTTATTGTCTGCACCGAAAGGACAATTTTACATTAGCAAGCATTTCAAAGGATACTCTTTGGCTTTTCTGTTCCTTCTTTTGTATTCAACGTGTGTAGGAAACTTTACAGGTTTTTTTATGAGCAATAACTTAGAATGGGATTTTTTAAAGTGTAGATTATAACAGACTGTCGGTCTGTTTGCGCGTCATGTGATAGGATTTTACGAGGTGCCAGGCTCGAATTTTGAAAATTCCACATAGCTCAAGTTAGTAAGCAGTAAAAACCTAGTGGCTAGATCTTTGGAATGCAAATTTAGAGGTTTCGGGTTCTAAGTCTGGTCTCGGGCGCAGGCACGCACCTCTGTATTTTTGAAAGCGTGTGCGTATTATAAATTATCTATCACTTGCTATAACCTGCATGCTTGAGTTTCTCGCAGGTGTGTGAGGTTTGCCAACTCGCACTGGGCTAGCGTGGACTATGGCCTAAGCCCTCTAAGTTAGAGAAGAGGCCCGTGTCCAACGGTGGGACAGTTTCTTAACAGGGCTAATATTATTATAGCTCAGGTCTCACTCCAACTGAGAATCTTGTAAAGATTTCTCTTCAAAAAGTGAATAAAATTCATAAAAAGGTGTTACTCATTCGCTGTTCGGTCTAAAACTGTGCCCGGTTTAATCACAATAGCCTCTCTTTATTACATTAGGATAATACCTAATGTAATAAAGAGATGTCGACAATATCGCTATACGATATGCACAATACGCTTCTGCCGCGGATTGTGAATAAAAACGTGACCAGGTTAGTATGTTTCAAAAATCTAGTAGTCTTTTTCCCTATCAGGTACATTGAGACCTAACTTTGTCTGCAAAAACTGAATGTACATAGTTCACTTCTGCCCCGCTTGGGGTATTAAGGTGGAACGGTGCTGGCAGCTACTTCTAACTTCTTCTAAGTAGGTATAGCAGCGTCGGGTCCAAGTATATTGGGTTTTAACAACGTCGGCAAAACATAGGTGTACACAGTACACCTCTCTTTCGCTTGAGAAATAAAAGCATGATGGTATTGGTAGTACCTATAGTAGCCTCAGCCACTATAAGGTAAACTGAGATCTAACATTGTCGACGAAACGTGGATAATGCAATATACCTCTACTCCCTTTAGAGTATTTATAATGTTGATTTTATTCTTCTATCTATCTAATTATCTATATCATTCCGCCAATCCCCTTGCAGGGTAGGCAGAGAGTACATAGTTCAAACAGGTTCTTTCCTTACAGACCTGTCAAGCTTCCTCCACTCTCATAGTTCGTCTCATACACTCGCCGGTTTCGGCGACTCTTGACTTGCCCTTCAGATAAGACTAATTTCTTCTAATAGGTTTAATAGATAGCTGTTTGTGTGCCAAGTCACGCGCAACCGCAATGAAACCATCGAGACGGGTTAGTGCGGTGTTGGAATTACAGCAATAACAATATGATGGCAAAAAATGGAGATATTACGGTTATTGTATTATAATAATAATACCAATCTTAATAGTGTTTTTATAATAATGTACAGGGTGTAATTTTAGACATCCTGTAACGATAGCCCAGGTATGTTTCCAAAGTCAACTGTTCACTAGTAATAACAAAAAAAATTGTTTAAAAAAAAACGATTTCAAAAAGCAAGAAATAAATATTTGAAGTCGGTGCCGGTTTCTTGCTTTTTCAAAACGGTTTTATTTTTTTTTTAAAGATTTTATTTTACAATTTTAAGTGACAAGTGAAACCATGAATCATGTCCTCTGTCATTGCGACGCTCTGGCCGCGCGGCGAATGCACCTTCTGGGATTGGCCTATCCAAATCCAGAAGAAGTACGGCTCTGCCCACCTGCTGGGATTAACAACCTAATACAGGGAGTATTGGACACGTCAGGGACGTAAAAGCATTAGGGCAAGGACAGCACAAAAGATCTCATCGGGTCGAAGTGCGCCAGAGGTCTCCTCGGTCCGGTAAGCCAACACTAAAATAAAATAAGATAAAGTGACAAGTGAATTATTTACTAATATTTATATACCTATATTATATTATTTTGCTGAGTTGTACTGCAAGGTACCTACAGGAGTGATATAATAACCATAATAACGGAATCTATACATTCGTGCTGTTCGCCGTTAAGGAGAGTATCTTCAAAGTACAAAGTTCAATACCGATTTCATTAAAACGGGACCACCTCAGAACTATACTAAGCCTAACGCAAAAAGAATCATCAAAATCAGTTTTTTTATAATTTCTGTTTTCTAAGTTTATAAATAAAGACGTTATAAAAAAACACAGACGAATTGTCGACCTCATCTTTTTTTGAAGTCGGTAAATATTCTAATTAGTTCTATGGCAGGGTACCTATAGGATTGCCGTAATACCCATAATATCTCAATTTACACACTCGTATTGTTTGTCGTTAAGGAGTTCCCTGGTGTATCTTCCTAGTCCAAGGTCCAATAAAGATGAAATTAAAATGGGACCACTTTGGAGCTATACTGAACCCAATGCAAAAAGAATCATCAAAATCGATTCTTAATTGGCGGAATGATCGCGTAACATACATACAAAAAAAAAGAAAACATACAGACAAATTGCGAACCTCCTCCTTTTTAAAAATCGGTTAACCATTTTGCTCCACCCGCGACGAAAGACGTTACCAGTATGATCAATGAGGTCGCGGCCGCGCGGTTTTAAATTTGCCGAGGTTTATAAAAACGACGATAATTCAAAAACTACCTAATGTTTTGACTTGAAATTAAAAGTATATTCATCCATGATGTTACTGTGTCTTACTTGTATATACATTTATTTGATACATCACCCTATACAATTACATTTTCAGCCTAAAAAATACATACGATAAAAATACATACGGAAAACGAAGAAAAGTAGTGTTCACGCAATTATTTTTTTTTTAGAAAATATTACTATACTTTGGAATAACAAGTTATGCTTTTTGTTATCTAGGATAAGTATTTATAAAAATCTGCATATCTAGTTTTATGTCTTTTAAATAAAATAATTGCCCGTGTGTGTGTGTGTGAATGATGTACGCTGTTGGCCGCGAGGCCTTTACAGCTTCACCGGACTTAAAGGCGAGCATGCAACCACTACGCTCTAGCCAGCCAGAAGGGCAAGAGGCGACATACCCGAGGGCGCCTCGAAGAGGCGCCCTCGGTTGGGACAGTCGCTGTAGGGGGACGGGTGCACTACTAAGTGCACCGGTCAACCGCCGGCTATGGGAGGGGATTTACTACTACGTCGTCGTCGTCGCCCGTATTTTGAGCGGAAAGAAGGTATGACAAAGCATCGGGGGGGTCGGTGAGAACATGTCGCGGCCGGCGGTGGCGGCAGGGGTCGGGGGGGAGATCGTAGTCGGCGGTGGCTACGATTAACGAAAACGATAGCAAGTGACCATTTGTGACCAAAATGCGTCCTCTCTCACGAGTTTTAGAATATGAATGGCCGATGCTCACAGACAATCTATGACAAGTATTATACACCAAAATAAAGAACGTAAACTCCGCCATCTTTCGTCCGAACAAACCATATGTCTACAAGGTCACGTGTTCATACTAGAATGGACTTTTTAAATCACTTATATCATGAGCCTTTGTGACTTAGTGAGTATAAGGCATGATTTTGCCCGAGACGAATTTGTCGCTTAGTGAGTTAAAAGGTTAAAAATGAATAAAAAGAACACTTCAATAACTAACATCTACCTACTGACCTATCCAAATATCATGGCTAGGGTGAAAATCCGGAACACCGAAGGTATATACCGGTCAGCTGACGAACTGCGCCACTTCCCAATGTCATTTTGCGCTCGGTACAGGTGTTTTTTATTGTACAAAAGTAGTATTGTTATGGAGATGTCATAATAAGGTCATAAATTTGTCAATAAAATAACACCTACGCTGATCACCCCCTCGGGTGACAAGAGAGCCCATTCCTCGCTCAAAAGATTGGTCTGTCTATTCAGCGAGGAACGCAGCCAACATTCTTGCCACCATTTCATGCGGATGCGGTCTTTTTGATAAAGGGTTTTTTTGTTTTATTTTAGTTTAAAGTTAGTGTTTTTATTATAAGTTGACACAATTTACAATGTAAATATACGTAAATAAATATTTTCTATCTAAAAAAATAATAAGGTAAATTGAAGTTATCTATTTTTAATTTTGTTATGATCAGTGAACAGTATGCATTTGATACCTCATTTGGGTTTTTGCTCCAGGACGACTTTAATAACAGTATATAAATATTAAAATATTTATTGACTCTTTAATCTGGTGGCGGATGGTTTGGTTGGTGATCCCGAGGCCCCTAGTTTGATTCCTAGGTTATCGGCTGCAAAAATAATAAAAGACACTTGAAATGAAATAGCGCACGAAGACGTCCGGAAACACTGTTGCCGCTATGTCACACATGTATAGTTTAAAACAAAAAGACAGTCTCACACATACTCACATTATTTCCGTAAAAAACTTTTCGATGAATTGTATAGAAACTACTTTTGGACTTCAGGCACATCCCCTATTACATCGCTATAGTCAAATGTGGAAATGAATAAAACTATTAGAGAGTACTGAGCCAGAGGAAGCCAGAGAGGTATGTAAGGAAAGAGCCTGTTGGAACTTTATACTCTTTGCCTACCCCGTAAGGGATCTGGCGTGATAGATAGATAGATAGAATAAAAATATTTTTCAAATTTGACCGCGGTTTATTAATTTTAAAGTTATCAACTTTTTGAGTGCTTTACAGTACTTATGGTTGTTGTCAAATAAGTAATCGGCGATGACATCCTGAAAATGTTTTTATTTTATGAGTAATCCTGCTACTACTATTATAATCCTACTAATATTGTAAATGTGAAAGTTTGTATGTTTGTTACACAAATACGGCTAAACGAATTAGGATGATATTTGGCACACAGATAGTTTATTACCTAGATTATTCATTCTTATTCATATTATTCATCCTGAAAATTGTTAAGTTCCTGTCTAAAGTCAATGCAGACGAAGCCACGGCCAGAAGCTAGTAGTCTCATCAATCTAATAACTCACAATGTGGACGCTTGTAAACCAGTTCTGTTCTTAACGATTCACTTTAATATTGTCATAGTATACATGAATATACTAGCGCTAAAATATTTTCACCGAATTTCAACCCTCATAAAACATTCACCAAATGCATAAATTTACTCTTGAACATGCAAAGAATTTATAAGCAATGATTTCAGGAAAATTAATTCATAAATATCACATTTATATGCTTTGCGCGAGTAAATAGGTATGTGTGAAATTTACAACTTGCATGGTTTCTTTCATTACAACCTTGGAAGTTCCGCGAACCTTTCATCAAGGGAAAATGGTCTTTATGCACGCTCTATAAATACTCTTTTATGCTTTTTTACTGCAACGAGAATGTACTAAAATGAAGTTTCTTATGTTATTAGGTTATATATAAATATTACTACGCCTGCATTTATCAAGCAAGGTATTTTCCCATATACGAGGGTGGCCGAGAAGTTATATGTATACCAAAATTTTACCGACAATATTAGGTCTAAACGCAACAAGGGTAGGCCTATTATTCTTGCGAATCGAGGAAGAAGAGATTAGTTTATACTCCACCATGTGGAACCAGTTTGAGTTAGTGTAGGCAGGTTTGTAGCCACCCGAGGAGGACCGTGGCGTGGTGTGGCCTATGCCATCGTGAGCAGCGTGACGGAGCAGGGGGGAGCGGGTCCATAGGCTCCCCTCCCGAAAGCAGGCTCTTCGGAGCACGACACAGTGGGGCACCGGTGCGTTCCTAACGGAGATCTCAGAGCCTCTCCCCGAACTGTCGATTCAGGCCACCGTGATGTTTTTATCGGTAAGAGTCCGACAAGCCCCGCCAACTTCTTCCGAGGCCGACGGAAATCTATGGAGATTTCCCTACGTTGAAAAAAGCATACCCCGCAAGGAATCTGGCGTGATGATATAGATAGACACAAAAAAGCAGGTTTGTAGCCACCTATAGTTGGAGCTTATAAGGCCACCGATAAGGCATCTCGGCTCAACGAGTTTCATGTTTAGTGGCAGCGAGGACCACTTCACGTGCCTTTCAAAGCTCGAAGACGTTAAAAAATGGAATGCCACATATCTTAGGCCGACCGTGTTGAACGCTCTAATCCCCCAATACAACGAGCGCTTGACCTCCCATTATATCGGACACAATAAGAGACTCCGGACTGGTAATTTGATTTTTTCGATAAGAAAAAACTCCTAAGAATTGTCCAAATTAGGATTGAACAGTGGTCATGTAAACTGAGTCTTATTCTGTGACGTTTAAGTATAAATATCCTTATTGATTTTCCCGTCACCTCAAAGGGAAAGTTTGAAATACACGCAATTTTGTTTCTGCCACGATATTGCTTACTTTAGATCGTTAATTACGTACGTCGTTTTTTTTTTGAGTAGGGTTGGATATGTTCATAGGAAAGGATTTTATTTGACGGACGATTTAGCGCAGTGGTTAAGAGCTTAAGCCGCTCCACCCACTGGGTCGAATAGTCGCGGGTTCGATTTCCGCACGGGACAAATCTTTGTGTGACCCACAATTATTTGTTTCGGTCTGGGTATTTATGTACGTGAATTTTCATATTTGTAAACGTGACATGACACAGAAATGAATCCAAGTGAAAGAAAAAAAAAGGATTGCTCAAATATGTTTGGGAAAAGATATGGTTTAGGTATTTTGACATGTTTATGTTAAAAAAACGTGGTAAAATATGCAAGGAGTTAAAAAAAAGAAGAAAAGAACTGTTGGAAATTTGTGCTCCCCGCATCACTGCAAGGAATCTATCGTGATGATATAGATAGAGTTATAAAAAAAAAAATAACTGAAATTAGAAACTGTCCCACCGTTGGGGACGGCATCCTCAACCAGGGGCTTAGGCCATAGTCAACCACGCTGCCCCAGTGCAGGTTGGTGAACGTTACACACCTTCAAGAAACTCTTAGGCAAGCAGGTCTCCCCACGATGTTTTCCTTCACCGTTAAAGCAAGTGATAGTTAATTTTTAAAACACACATGCTTTCTAAAATACATAGCTGTGTGCCTGGGTTTGAACCTGAGACCTCTTACTTTGCAGCCTAACGGTCTAACTACTAGGCTACCATTGCTTATATAAAATAAACACTATCACGCTTATATTCTCCAAGCGGGGGTGTCTGAGGTGTACTGAGAGATTTGTGAGACGATGTTATGTCCCAGAACATGTCCCAGAGTCCCAGAAATATGTACTGAGAACTTTTCCTTAGAAACCCCCAATAACATTTTGTCTGACTTAGGAATTGTACCTTAGACCTCACTAGCGGAACCATCCGCCACCAACGAGATAGTTTCTCATATTAGTTAGCAGTATATTTTTGATATATTATTTTTTTATTTTGTTTTATTTATTTCGTAACGAGGTAATCCGACAAAGAACCAAAGTTACCGACATAGCTCGCAGACTCAGTAAGCTAAAGTGGCAATGGGCTGGTCACATCTGCAGAAGGACCGACGGCCGATGGAGCAAGCGTGTCCTAGAGTGGAGACCGCGACTTGGTAAGCGTAAGGTAGGACGGCCCCCAGCTAGATCGACGACCTCAAAAAGGTCGCGGGGACAGACTGGATGCGGAAGGCGGAGGACCGTGTGCAATGGCGCGTGTTAGGAGAGGCCTATGTCCAGCAGTGGACTGCGATAGGCTGATTGATTGATTGATATTTTTGATATAATAAAAGGAGCTTTTATATGTATTGTTTTATTAGAAGTATAGAAATTACAACAGGTAATGCGTACAGCACGACCAAAAGACAATAGACAAGAAGAAAATAGTGTTGTGACCAGTAGTTACACGCGAATAGCCACAGACAATCAATTAAAATAAAATTAATTAAACTAAACATTTGCGTTCATATTAATCAACAATTTTTAGTCTTCACAGTTTCATGAACTAGAACGGCAAAATAAAAATGACATGTATCATTTTGTTGTGACATTTAGGGGGTTGGTAGGGAGGTAGGCGTGAATCGAAATATAGCTTAGGGCGTTGGTAATATAATGTTTCAGTTGAGTTATGGATCGCGGGGGTGGATTCTGCTATCAATAATAAAAGGAAAGTTGTTTTACGACCATCTCTCTCTTTCTGTAGTATTATCATAGATATAGGTTTGCCTTTATTTCACTGGGAAATTAAATCGTAGGGTACACAATAAACCTCTAGAATTACAATAGAATTTTGAAATATATTAACAGAAGCTTATAGATTGTGTTTATGACAATTTATGTGGTACATACCTGATACATAAATTTACATTATTTTTTTATAATGATAAGACTAGCGTTAGATTAGATTATTATCTATATAAACCATTATAATTTTTATGAAAAGTCAGAAAAGTGCCAAAGACTACGACCAATACGGAATGTCATTCCTGTGGTGAAGAACGGCAAGGCACTCTATAATACTGAAACCGTGGGCGCGCATCAAATTAGACGTGATAACGTGTAATGTGCATGTCAAATTTGATTTGAATTATGCCGTCTTTTATCATTCCTTACTCTAAAAATGCTGTTGAGCTCAAAAAGAAACATGATGGGATCACATTTCATAACTAACTAGCGCATTTAGGTGCCATATTATTTAAATATCGAATTAATTCTTCCATTTGTAATTGTCATAATAAAAGTTGTGACTATTTTGTTAGTGTCGCTAGTATAACAATTATATTTTTCCCTACTTTTATATTGTGAGGACTTTATAAGCCAACATACGCCGGTGTCACAGGATGGGTCGAAGCTCTCAGAAATGTAGGCCCATTCTAGTTAAATTCAACGAGTTAGCTGTCCGGAGTAAGATCTGGTTTGCCAAGACAAGGTTGAAGGGTTCGGGTATCACGATATCTGAATTCCTCACTAAGGTGCGTTACAATATGTTCCTTGCTGCTACAGTTTGGCGTGGCTGGATGCTGGACTAGAGACGGTGAGGTATTTGTTCATGGCCCGGATGGTGCACGGCTTCGTATAAGGTCCAATTTAGACTTGAACAATATTGCTCTAGAGACCACAAAGCAGGCAGTTGCGAAGACAACCTCTGGCAATGCGACAAGATCCAAGCGCACTAATCAGTCGAAGAAGTGATGTGTTCTGCTCTGTTTGATATGATTTGTGTGTGTTGTTAATTGTGCAGTATTTGTTTTTCTTAACCTTTTTGTTTACATCTGTTCTCCGTATCACTTTATTTCCTTTTTTTCTATAATAATAATTAATAATTCATTTATTCGCATAGACAACATTGATCCATTATTTGTTAGTAAGCTTAAATTCTAGGAGTTAGTAGAAATTAATCAAATTAAAACAAATCAAATCAAATTAAATCAAATCAAATTAAAGTAAGTTAAATTGATTCACTACCATGCATCTTTTTATTAAACATTGCCAGATAGGGGAGGCAATGTCTTCCGCCACAACCTTCAGTATGCTGTTGGGACTGCACCTCACCGCTCCAACTAATGTTGCCGTCTTTTTCCTGATGATGGCTGAAAAACCATCAGTTTGGTACTGTGCAAACATCTCCGAGGCACTGCAAAACCGGGGTAGTCCCAGCAGCATTCTGAAGATATTGTTATATTGGATACGCAGGGCATCCATCGATCTTTTGGTGTGGCTAACCCATAGATTTCCCGAGTAAAAACCTTGACAGTACGCCTTAAAGAGCGTAATCTTAACGTCGTCAGAGCAACGGTAAAATCTACGGGTCAGCATATTACCTCTGACCGATAGCGCTCTGCGCTCCCTCTCAATATCCATATTGTCTTTAAGGTCGTCGGTAAGAATGTGCCCCAGATATTTGAAAGTTTTTACATGTTTAATATTTACTCCATTTAAGGTGAAAATGGGTAAGGACGGGGTAAAACGCTTACCGGCGGCCCCAAAGACCATATATTCACATTTTTGCACATTGTATCGTAGCCCATGCGCACCAATATATTTCTCACAAACTTTTAACATCTCCCTGATCGATCCAGCACTAGGGCCCAGCAGTACCATATCGTCTGCGTAACTGATGTTGTTAACGCTTATACCCCCTATTCGGCAACCAACATGCATACTGCTGAGCTCCACCAATAGATCATTAACATAGAGGTTGAAGAGTCTCGGCGAGGTCAGCCCTCCCTGTCTCACGCCGCACTCCAGCCCATACGTCTCAGAGAGTGTGTTTGACCATTTTACAGAATTCGTTTGTTTGCAATACCAATACTGTAAAATCCTCACCACCTCCGCGGGTACACCGGTCTCGGCCAGCTTCTTCCAGAGAATATCGTACGAAACAAGGTCAAAAGCTCTGGAGAGATCCAGAAAACAGGCGTATACCGGGGTTTTACGGTCTATATAATATCGGACTGTATGCTTGAGACTCAGTATTGCGCTTTCAGTGGATAGCTTAGGTTGAAAACCAAACTGCGCGTCACTTAACTTAATGTGCTTTTCCAGATAAGAATCAAGCACTCTGTCCAATATTTTTGCCGCCGTCGTCGCTAGGGAGATAGGCCGGTAATTATTCCTGTCCCCAATATCCCCTGTCCTATTTTTTACTATGGGCACAACAACTGTTCGCATCAACCTCTCCGGCAGATACGAGTGTCTAATGCACATTGTGTACAGTAGGGACAAGAGTCTTGGCAGGTGTACCCCCGCATATTTGAAATGTTCAATGCTGAGCCCATCATGTCCCGGAGATTTGCCCTTGCGCATGTCTTTAATAACGGCTTTGATCTCTTTGGCCGACAAAAACAGTGAACTTTCCTCTCCGTCACAAACAGGCTCAACATCATCCATTCTTCTCGACGGACCAAGAGGAGACCGCATTCGGAAATGTTCCATGAACATGTTTGCGATATCCCCGTGATCGCATTTCCCATCCACGCTTACAGGGAGTCCAGGCCTACAATCAAGCTTATTTGTTGCCTTCCAGAACTTACCAAAGTTTCCGTCCGCCCTCTGTTTCGCAATGATGTCCATTTTAATTTGATCTTGGTTGTTCTGGCACCACTTCAAGCGACCTTTGAAGATCTTCCGTGTATTATACATGTCCTGGTAGACTAATCCCGAGGTGGGCCTGTTATGCAGTATCCAGATTTGTAACCTTAGTCTGGCCTCCTTGTAAGCGTCACGAACATGTTTGTTCCACCCACATAAGACTCTTCTACTTTTAGATACAGTCTCCTCCTGCTCGTTAGTCCTGGCTGAGGCTTTAGATAAGACATGTACAATATTTTCATACAATTTGTCCAGAACTCGCTTATGTTCGACCAAGTTGCAGGAGCCAAAGCCACACTTTGCGAACTCTTGTGGAAAATCAATATCACGCAAACTGTTACTGCACAGATCATGATATTTGGCAATTTGGGATTCTTTCCTGTCACCCCATATGACCTTATTACGCGGCATGGTTCGCATTATGAGCTTAGGCTTTACAGCATCCAGATCGCACTTAACATATAACGGGAGATGGTCTGAAGTATAAACGTCCTCCTCAATACCTACTTCCACAATAGTATGCCACGCAGAAATTGACACAACACAGTGATCTAACCATCTTGTACACCCGTGAGCATCGCTGACAAAGGTGTGGTGATTGGAGTTAATTCCCAGTTTTTCTGTGTCAGCACAAATCCAATTCTGTTCCTCACAGAAATTTATAAGGTGGTTAAAAAATATTTGATGGGGGTGAGCGTTAAAATCACCCAACACAAACACACATTCAACATCGGCACTCTCGGTGATGGCAATAATCTCTCCTAAAACCTCTGTGAAGACTAGGAGGTTGTCGAGTGAACTAGTTGGCATATAAACTGAGAAAACTATAATAGTCCTACCTCCGACTACCGCTCTAATAGCCGCTAGTCGAGGGCTATTACAGTTCAGGACAGAGACCGATTCAAAAATACCCTTGCGCCAGAGAATAGCTACTCCCCCATAAGGCCTTCCCGTTAGCAGCCCCGCTGCTGTATCAACGGCCGACTTCCCTGTGTATTCAAAATCATGACTAATTGAACCTAAGACAGGAATATCATGGGGGAGAAGCCATGTCTCCTGCAGGGCGACAATGTCAGATCTTGCACAGATGTTTCGTACTCCATCGATTGAACTTTTAACAGACTTACAGTTAAAACTAGTAAATTTACAAAATATATTATGTTTATTATTATTCATCAGGACACAACAAAGTACTATTACGAAGGTTGCACTCGATACATAAATTTTACAAAGCGCCTAAACGTTATCCCGTTTGGCCAGAATTGATCATCTAAAAATAAATCTAATTTACTCTTTGGTACAAATAACTGAAATGCATGATATTTTTTGGTTTCTTTTGTTTTTATCTGCTTTAGAGTCACATTTACATTAGTTTTTTCCTTAACGTAATTAATTACGTCCAATTCGCTTGTTTCTAAATTAACGTTAGATATAAGTAACGGCACTATAGTGTCCGCGGCCCTAAACTTTACACTTGGTGCAATAGATGCACTACCTTTCTGTCCAATCAATCTATAGTTATGTTTTGACGATTTATTTCGCACTACCGTCCACTCAGAATCTAAGCCCCTTACCTCTTGCTCACTTTTTGATCCGCTCGAGTTGATCGTGTTTAAGCAGACCACCGGCGCCGGCTGCGCCGATACCCGCTTCGGCGTTGTCTCTAGTACTCGTACAGTACCCGAATTGTCTTCTACGGCTGCGACTGGTGATTTTTCAGTAGTAGGGGACTTGTTTACTGTGACGCGAGCACAGGTGACAGATAAGCCGACCGGTTTTTTCGAAACCGCCGTACCCGGCACGTCACACCCACCTTCATGCCTTGGTGTTATCTCTTTCGCTCCTTCCGCGCTGCTGCATGCTTGAGATGTCTCGCAACTTGTCTCACTCGCACTGTTCGAAACCACAGTGTTGCACTGCCCCTCCAATGCACGTACGCTATGTTCTGTCTTCTTTTTTCGTTTGGTTACACATGAGACAGTAACACATTCTCCGCTGGTGGTATCTTTTGCGCATGATTCACTGCCTGCCCTTACTTGGCGGATTTGTATATTTGAATCAGGTGTTTTGTGCAACGGTTTTAAAGGTACATATTGTAAGCCTATAGGACCACTATCTAAAGAGTTATTACGTAATGGCGTCCCAATTCTCATATTTATATTGTCGTTTGTAGGACAATGATCTAATATGGACCCATATTTCATGTTATGAACCTCCTGTTTCACAATATTAAATTCCTCCATTGTGACAACTTTCTCTTCCAGATTCTTTAACTGATTTTGCAAAGCTAGTATATCCTTCAGAAACCGGGACACATCGATGTGATCAAAAGTGACCGGTGGAAGTTTATGTAAATCCTTAGCCACAAAAGTAGGAATCAGTTCCGGATTTGTATTTTTCAACACGACTATAATGTCCTCTAGATCTCGTGACATTTTCTTCTTTCCCTCTCTTCGGCGTGGTGGTAACTTCTTCTCACCTGGCAGTGAGCCGTATAGTAACGACTTTGCCTTGACTATTTCTTCAGATGAAAAAGACGCAGTGCATAATTGGTGAACACTTTCTTCATCCATAAAGTCTAACACATTACACAAAAAAGCTAAAAGCTCGTTGATTACATTATTGCAATTTGCACATTTCACAATATTTGAGGCCATTGTTCCTCCGATAAGTCATCGGTTCGAATCGCAATAATAAGCGATAACACGGCGGCGCGCATCTAGCGCATGCGTTCTGTCGGCCGCACGCACGATGATTTCTATGCTTCTTATTTATTTGTGGAGGTACTTGATTCGATTGTGACAAATGTCAACTATAATGTCAAAATGTGAAATGCGTCAAGTTGAAGTCAATGTCAACTACGTTTAGTTCGTTGCGTCGATAAACCCTAATTGAATCGATAAATCGATTTTGATTGTGTGGTATTAACTTTGACCGCTCATATTCAAGTTGTATTAGTTTTACTTTGTTGATATCAATTTCAAATTCAAATTTAAATTCAAATTCATTTATTATTGTGTATCATAGGTTACATAGGTTGGTATAAGTGTTACATTAATTCTCTATGATCAGCCTTTACGGCGTACAATATTGCATATATTTCTGAGTGATCTAAAAAAATACCAAAAAAATATATATTGTATTCTATTTTATACATCAATGTCATCATCAGAAAAATAATATTATTATAAAATGTCAAATAAATTATTAATATACCTATGCAAAAAAATTACAATATTTCATCTTTAATATAGCATAATAAAATATAATCAATAAAACAAAAAAAAAAAAAAGAAAAAGTCAGAGCATAACAAAATAAACAAACGAAACATGCAAAAAGTGTTATAAAATAAATTGAACCATTTCAGAGTCAACTAACTGCATTTATAACATGTCCTTCATATATTCTTCTACAGAGTAATAGCACTTTTCAAGTAGAAAGTCATGGAACTTCCTCTTGAACACTGGCAAATCATTTTCTTTCCGTAATTGTGCGGGTATCTTATTATATATTTTAGGGCCCATGCAAAAAATACTTTTATGTAACAGAGCAGTTTTAGAGGGTAAAATACATATCTTATCTTTATTTCGTTCCCTAATGCAGCGGTCAAACAAATACATATTATTTTTAATAAACAATGCAGTCTCATAGATGTATATGCAAGGCAGTGTTAGTAGCTTTGACTTAGTAAAATATGGCTTACAAGAATCTGTTTGTTTGAGATGATAAATAGCTCTGACACATCTTTTCTGGGCTCTAAATACAAGTTCCACATTTATGGAGTTGCCTCAGAATATTACGCCATATTTTAAGGTCGACGATACGTATCCGTGGTATGCAGTCAGTATTGTTGAAGTATCTACTATGTTTATAAGGTTGTACAGAGCAAAAGAATATTTATTCAGTTTCTGGCATATGGATTCAATATGTTATCTATTATGTTATGTCACCTAACTTATTTATCCTTTGTCTAAAATTGAGTAATTTGGTCTTGTCAATGTTAATTTTTAAATTATTACCTATTAGCCATTCTATAATCGATTGAAGTGTATCATTTATTGAACCTTCGTAGTTGTTATAATTGTTGTTAACGAAAAGTACAGTGCTGTCGTCCGCGAAAAGAGTCATCGGGTAATTTGTAACCTGAGGTAGATCATTGATGTATACTAGAAACAGCAGAGGTCCCAGGACGCTGCCTTGTGGTACACCATATTCCACGCATCTTAGGTTTGATAGGTATGTTAGTTCAGTTTTAGTTTTGTAACAGATATTTTCTATTTGTGTCATTTGTTGTCTACCGTTTAAGTATGATTTAATTAATTCATGTACATTACCCCTTATGCCGTATGAATATAGCTTATCTAACAGGATTTGATGACTAACATGGTCAAATGCTTTTTTCATGTCCATAAAAAGTGCAAACGCTGGGCACTTTTTATCCATATTTGTTAAGACCTTAAATAGAAAGTTATATACGGCCAAATTAATTGACTTACTTTTTCTGAATCCCATTTGTTCTTTCGCCAACAGCTCTTTTCTTTCTAGATAGTCATATAGATTATTATAGATGACTTTTTCAAAGATCTTAGAAATTATCGGAATAAGTGCTATTGGCCTGTAATTGTTAATGTTTTCTTTACTGCCTTTCTTATGCAATGGTTTTATTACTGATATTTTTAACTTATTGGGGAATTCACTGTTTTGTATACATAAGTTTATTATGTAACATAAAATAGGTGCAATTATATGACTTACTTTCTTAATGATCGTAGTATCTAATCCATCATAACCAACGCTGCGTGTTGGTTTTAGAGATGAAATGACTTTAAGGATATCTTGATTTGTAGTAGGATACATGAACATAGAGCTGCACCGATATTGTGGAATTTTACATTTACCTGTACAGTATGTCGGTGTGACTTGTTCTATGAATGCATTGCTAAACTGCGTTGCTATCTCTTTAGGGTCATATATTTTTTCACTATTAATTCTTATTTTATTAATATGTTCTTTCGGCATATTGTATTTTTGTCGCTTTATTACATTCCAGGTTGCTTTTGATTTATTATTAGACATTCTGATTGCATAGTTATTTTGGCTTTTTTGCGTTGATTTTATAATAACTTTAACTTTGTTGGCATATTTTTGAAAACAAAGTTTATTTTCTTGCGTTCGATTCATTCTGTACTTCCATAAAAGATTCCTTTTACGTTTGCTGCAAATTTTAATACCCCGAGATATCCATTTAGGACAGCTAATAGTCGGAATTTTTAATTTTACTATAGGAAAACATAAGTCATAAAATAGTTTGAAGATGTCATGAAATTCATTAAAAGCATTATTTGCCTTGTCACAAGCTAATATGTTATTAAAAGTTAATTGTCCGAGAGCCTCGATAAATTTATCTATATTGTCTTTAGAAAAGTCACGTCTATACACATACCAGTAATCAAGATTGTATTTCTTTTTCACTGGGTACTTCATCAACTGAGCAGTATGGTCGGATAAGGTCAGATCCAATATTTCAGTTTTACAGCCACGTATATTATTATATATAATGTTGTCAATACATGTTTTACTTATTAATCTGGTTGGTTTCCTGATGGCTATTTTCATATTATTACTTAGACAAATTTCCTCAAATTGATATGCTTGCTTTGAATTTTTTGTGAGATCGATATTAAAGTCACCACACACAATAAGTTTCTTTTTATTATTCATGATTAGTATTTCATTTAAGCAATCAAAAAATAATTGCATTAAATGTGATCTATTGTCCGGGGCTCTATAGATATTAATGACTATTATGTTATAATCGATTAATTCAACAGCAGAGATCTCAAATGACTTGGGATAGACATGTTTATAATTTTCGTTAAACATTTAGCTTTTTGCGTATTTCTTACAAGTATACATGATCCACTACGATAATTTCTTTTTGTGAATGTTTTTATTTTTATTGTAATTTTTTTAACACATTCGGCAGGTGGATACATTTATTAGTTGATTGTTTACATTTTTAGTAGTAACTCTTAGTATTTATATATATTATTTTATGTATTTATTATTTATTTTTCTTATTACTATATAAAATAATAGGTATATTATGTCCAGCTATGATAGTGATAGCGATACAGGAACGTTTATGTCCTTAAATAGTAGCGATGACAGTTTCGTTAGCATTCCTTTCCTTGCTGATTCTCTTATCTCCACTTTTTCCGATGTCCCTAGGAACTTTAATGTCATTCACATAAATGCCCACAGTGTTCCGGCTCATTTTTCTGATATGCTGGCTAACTTTGACTGTAAAAATATCCATGCTATTCTTATTTCTGAATCCTGGCTAAAGCCATGTCTCCCTGGTTTCAATCTCATTAGAAACGATCGTACAGTTGGTGGTGGTGGTGGTGGTGTTGCAATATATCTACGCTTTAATATTCCTTTTTCTATTGTTGATTTATCGCTGCAACCCCCTCCACTAAATGCTGGTGAACATCTCTTCATTGAAATCGGTCTTTATCACTCTAAAGTACTGCTCGGAGTCTATTACAGCCCTTCATCACGCATAGACTTCTTCTCTTCCTTTGAAAGTCTCTTAGAAAATTTAATCCCTTCTTACAGTCATACTATCATTATGGGTGATTTCAACACATGTCTGCTTAGAAATGACTTCCGCTCTTCTAATCTTTATGCCGTCCTTGACTCCTGTAATTTATCCGTTCTTCCGCTCCAAGCTACTCATAATTTTCCCAATTCTACTCCATCGCTTTTAGATCTTATCTTTGTTTCATCAGCTGAACATGTCGCTAAACACGGCCAGTACTCAGCTGACGCCTTCTCCTATCATGACTTACTTTTCCTATCTTATAAACTTCGGCCACCTAAAGCCAAAGCTAAAATCCTTCTGCAGCGTAATTTTAGTAGTATTAATCTCGACAGGCTTAGGGAGGATGCCGCTAACATTGATTGGTACTCGTTGGTAATGTCCGATTCATTGGATGACAAGGTCAATATTTTTACATCAACTATAATTTGGTTGTTTAATGTGCATGCTCCTATTCGCCCTGTTAAAGTCAAACATCTTCCGGCACCCTGGCTGACTGATGACATTAAGCTCTTAATGAACAAAAAGGTGGCAGTCAAATCCAAATTCAAAACGCGTCCCACTGACGCTTATCGGAGCAAATATGTCGCCATTCAAAATCACTGCAATAAGGTGTGTAGGGATGCTCAACGCCAACATATTCATAGTTCTGTTAAGAACGGGAATCCAGCTAAAGTCTGGAAATTTCTCAAATCTATGGGGGTCGGTAAATCGCGCCAAGATAATGTTCCAAAAAACTTAGATATTAATCTTCTTAACAAACATTTCTCTGCTCCTTCGCGCTTCGATAAGGCTACGAAGTCAAACACACTTAATGATCTTTCATCTATTCCGGCCCCCGATTATTCTCCATTCGTCTTTAGTTAATTTTCCGCTTGTGATGAAAAAAAAGAGCATAGAAATGATCACCTCTAATGCAGTTGGCAGTGACTGTATCAGCCGTAATATTATCCTTCCTGTCCTTGATGAAATCCTTCCTATCCTTTGTCATATCTTAATCCATTTGATCTCCAGCGGCCCATATAATACCTCTCCCTAAAAAAACGAATCCCACATCTTTCGCTGAATACCGTCCTATACCCATATTTCCCTTCCTGCCCAAGGTTATTGAGCGTCTTGTTCATGATCAGTTAAGCCAATTCCTTAACAAGAATTGTCTCCTTAACCCCTTTCAATCCGGTTTCCGTCCTGGTCATAGTACCGTTACTGCTCTCGTTAATATTACGTATGATATAAGATCAGCTATGGAAAAGGGCAATTTAACAATACTAGCACTGCTTGATTTTAGTAACGCATCCAATACTGTAGGCTTAGATGCTTTTTTTGGTGTGCTACGCTCTATAAACATATATCCAACGGTGATTGAATGGTTTGGTAATTACCTGTTTGGCCGCCGGCAACGTATTCGAATTGAAGATTCTTACTCTTCGTGGTGCGATACTGATGCTGGTGTCCCACAAGGTGGCGTTCTATCTCCTTTACTCTTCGCTGTTTTTATTAACACCATATCAAATCAATTAAATTCTTCCTACTACCTATATGCAGATGATCTCCAAATTTACAGTCAAGCTCCATTACCCAGGTTGTCGGAGGCTATTACTTCAATTAATAGTGACCTTGCAAAAATATGCGAATGGAGTAAGATGTACGGCCTCAACGTGAATCCATCAAAGACTCAAGTTTTCATTGTTGGCAGTTCCAAAATGATCACACGCATCGACTGGTTGCATCTTCCTAAGATCATGCTTGACAGCATTATGATACCTTTTAGTAGAACAGTCAAAAATTTGGGTATCTACATAGATACTAATTTTACTTGGAGACCGCAGCTTCAAGACATTAGTCGGAGAATCTTCGCCTCAGCAGGTTCACTGCGAAGGCTGCGAAATTTTCTCCCTACTGCCACTAAAATTGCGCTCGCTCAATCATTTCTCCTTCCTATCCTCGACTATGCAGACACCAGCTATCTAAATCTTTCAGAAGAACAACTGAATAAACTTGAGCGACTCCAAAATTTGTGCATACGATTCATATTTGGTCTACGCAAATATGATCATGTCTCTGTTTTTCGCGCAAAGCTCAAGTGGCTACCTATTCGACTTTGCCGGAACGCTCACATATTATCACTTCTATACAGTATTCTGTTTAATCCAACATCTCCTCCTTATCTCAAAAAACGATTTTTGTTCATCCACAAAACACATCCAAGGTTGTTAAGGTCATCGGAAAACCTGAAACTGAACACACCGATGCATTCCAGAAACTTCTTTAATAAATCCTTTACAGTTCAAGCTGTACGTTTGTGGAATGCATTGCCCGTGTCTATCAGACGAGCAAAGACACAAGCTTCTTTTAAATCTATGGTAAAAAATCATTTGCTCTCTTCTTGTCTTTCATAATTCTTCTATTGTGTTTTACCTATTAGTATGTCTATCTATCTATAACCTCACGCCAGATCCCTTGCGGGGTAGGCAGATTAGTATGTATTAGTATATACATATACTAATACATACTAATCTATATATATATATATATATATATATATATATATATATATATATATATATATATATATATATATATATATATATATATATATATATGTGTGTATGTAGTATGTAGTGTAGGTCTATGTATGTAGATTAGTATTTAGATTTATTAAATGTAAATAATTCAATGATAGTGTACGCCACCAACTGCCCTATTTCTCTCTTCAGCTCTTTGAATTGTTGGTTGCTTGGAAGAGATTGCTGTTAGTAATAAGGCCGCCAATTGTGCTACCATTTGTATGTGTATATTTTATTTTCTTTGTTTGTTGTTCTTGCTTATGTTGGTGTACAATAAAGTGCATTCTATCTTCTATCTATCTATCTATAAGTTCTAGTATTGAATGTAGTAATTTAGTTACCTACTATATCGTAGTTTTAATATTTAGTTACGAGGATGAAAATATATTTTCCCTACATTGAACTACTATAAGCCCTAATAGTACAAGTATATACGTTTCTTGAGTTTGACATGCATTAAAGTACACGTTACCGCACCAATGATTTTATCACATCAACTCTAATGTCATCAACCCAAAAACGTGGTAATCTTTTCGGGCTGCCAACATTACGCGGGTGAGAAGTGTGGTGAGTGCGGGACGTTTGTTGGATTTTTGGTTTCACCATGCGGCGTGAAATTTTAGAAGACGCGGTTTTTGGATTATATTTATTCTAAGGTCACTCCACAGTTACTCTTAAAAAAATATTTTTTAAATATGTTTTCATTTTTTTTTCATTTTCTCTAACAGGCAAGGTAAGGGTCTTCGTAACCAGTGAGCGTGTATGAGACAAACTATGAGAGTGGAGGAAGCGATAGTAAGGAAACCTGTTGAAACTCTATACTCTCTGCGTACCTCGAAAGGGATCTGGTGTGATGATTTATGAAACCTTTTAATGGTGCAATCAATCTAGAATGCTTTTAAAGTTTGACAGACTGCTTAGTCAATTGGTTAAGAGCTTGAGTCGCTCCGCCCACTGGATTGAGTAGTCACGGCTTCGATACCCGCATGGGACAAAACTTTGTGTAATCCACAAATATTTGTTCCGGTCTGTGCTTGTTAATCTTATGTTTGTAAACGCACCCACGACACAGGAAACATTCCAAAAGTGGGGTTACGTATACAAAAAAATTCCATGTCAATAATAGCCTAAAAATGTTTTAGTTGTCTATGTATATATCTATATCATCACGCTAGTTCCCTTGCGGGGTAGGCAGAGTGTACAGAGTTCTAACAGGTTCTTTCCTTACCAATTTCTCTGACTTCCCTCACTCTCATAGTTCGTCACATACACGCTCGCCGGTTACGGAGACTCTTGACTTGCCCTTCAGATAAGACACTGTCTATTTGTTTTAGTTTTCATGTTTTTAAAGTGTTTTCAAATATGTATTGTTAGATAAAGCTAAAGAGCAAGCTTAAATTTTTCTGAAAAATTTGAAAACCAGAAACGTAGCAACGTAGGTAAGGAAAAACAAAAAGTGAACAAATATGAGTCAGGCCTATATTTCTCAAGTAACAGCGGCGGAGGTGTATGTGTGCACTTAAATTTTGCCGACGAAGTTAAGTACCAAGATAAAAGAACCTATTGCCATCAGACAAAGAACTATTCTAATTTCCAGACGGTTACAGAAAATTTTTCGATAAAAAAACCTCAGTAACACTACGTCCGACTCAGGATTTGAATGTCCTTAGACCAAGAAGGTAGTTAACTTTTTTCTATCTATCTATATCATCACGCCAGCTCCCTCGCGGAGTAGGCAGAGAGTACAGAGTTCCAACAGGTTCTTTCCTTACATACCTCTCTGGCTTCCTCCACTCTCATAGTTCGTCTCATACACACTCGCCGGTTACGGAGACTCTTGACTTGCCCTTCAGCTAAGACACGGTCTATTTGGTCATGGTAAGATAGTCTAGGTCTTCCCCGGCACCTTAATCCTTCCACTTTCACATTGTATATCTGTTTTGTCATTCTTTCTTCTGGCATCCTTTCTATATGCCCGAACCAACGGAGCATACCCTTTCTCATCTTTACACCGATACTATGTTTCATACCTACTCGCTTTCTTATTACGCTGTTGCGAATACGGTCGGTCAGCGTGACTCCGCACATCTTCTGCAGAGATCGCATTTCGACCGCATTTATCCTGCTTTCGTTCTCCTTCTTACATACCCAACTCTCACTGCCATATAACAGCGTTGGGACAAGCACTCCGTTATGCATGGCCAGCTGCGCCTTTTGGCTTAAGTGCCGGCTCCCAAGTAGCCTTCCCATCGCACCATTCACTCTATTACCTGCATTCACTCTTCTCTCTATATCAGCGGTGTATTTCCCATCCTTACTGAAGGCGCATCCAAGATATACAAACTCATTCACTTGCTCCAGCACATCGTTACCAACCACAATCCTTGCATTCGTTCTGGTTTCTTCCCGTACAAAAACCATAATTTTGGTTTTCTTCACATTCAAATGTAAGCCATTGTTCATGCAGTCGTCTCTCATAACTGTGACTAGTGTTTGCAGATCAGTGGCTGTTGGCGCTATCAAAACCGCGTCATCTGCATACAATAGGTGGTTTATCACTAGATCACCCATTTTTACCCCTTCAGTCATCGCATTCAGTCTTTGAAGACTTTTATCCAGATACACTATAAACAGTCAAGCGGACAACACGCAACCCTGCTTGACGCCGATTTTAACGTCAAACCAAGGTGACATGTTACCACCCACCCGTACGCATGCCTTGCTGTCCACGTAGGTGGACTGGACGGCTCGCAACAGGGTGCCGTTTATACCATACTCTGGCAAAATGGCCCAAAGTCTCTTTCGCACGACTCTATCAAACGCCTTCTCCAGGTCCACAAAACCGCAGAAAACCTTCTGGCCTACTGCCAGATGCTTTTCTATGATGTTGCGGAGGGAGAAAACTTGATCCGAACATCCTCTTCCAGACCTGAAACCTCCCTGTGCCTCACACAACACTCCATCGGACTTCTCGCGCATTCTCCGTTCAATAATTTTACCATACACCTTAGCTGCCAAGCTGATCAAACTGATGGCCCTGTAATTGGCGCAGTCATATTGTGAGCCCTTACCTTTATACAAGGGTACTATGACTGCGCGGCGCCAATCTGTAGGGACTCTACCGGTCTTCCAGCAAAGATTTGCGAGGACCCAAAAAGCGTCCCGGACGCAAGTTCCACCATATTTAATCATCTCGGCAGATATCATGTCCATTCCCGCAGCTTTACCATTTTTCATACTTCGTATCGCCCATGCAACTTCTTCCATAGTGATGTCCTCTGTGGATTCTGGTGCCGCAAACTCGCCTCTGGGCTCGTCTGTGGCACCAGCATCCGGGGTATTCTCATACATTTCTCCAAAGTATTCACTCCACCGGTTAAGCACAGCTTGTGTGTCTGCAAGAATGTCACCATCCTTAGATTTTATCTTTTCCATTCTGGAGCCTGACGAATCACCTCGAGCCTTTCTCACCTTGCTCCAAAAGAGTTTGGTGTTATTCTCGAAGTTCTTCGTCAGCCTCTCCTCCTCAATCACACTAGCTCTTTCACGCTTTTCTTTCACTTAGGTTTTGGTGGAATTCTTGTATTGCCGGTATATTTCTTTCTTCATCTCCGTCATACTATCATTTAGATTCAAAGAAGAGACATAGTCCTGCCACGCTTTCTTCTTACTTTTTACAGAGCTTTTTAACTCTGTGTCCCACCATGCATCCCCTTTTGCTGTGCTATACTTCTTTGAGCAGCCACATGCTTCTTTCGCTGATTCTACCAAACTCTCTTTCAGACAATTCCAGCATTCATCTATGTTAGAGTCCGAAGAACCAGCTGTCAAAAGCTTGTCCCGGACTCTGTCTTCATACGTTCTCCTCACGCTCTCATCTTGCAACCTTTCAACCTTGATTCTTCCAAGGCCTCCGAAGGGGATACGCTCTCGCCAGTGCCTCCACTTCCTGAACAAACCACTAAACCACGCAATTACGAGATAGTGGTCCGATTCAAGAGTGGGGCCTCTATATGCACGGGTATCTTGAAGTTTACTTCGGAGACGGTTATCTACCAGGATCAAATCTATCATGCTTTTCTGTTCATTACTTCTCCACGTATACATATGAATATCCTTGTGTTGGAATATTGTATTGGACACAAGGAGACCTCTTTCCAAACACACATCTACAATAAGCTTACCTGCATCATTCACTCTCTTATCACCATAAGGACCCAGAGCAGCGTCGCAAGTTTGCCGCCTGGTTCCCACCCATCCGTTCAGGTCGCCACACAAAATCACCTTTTCATTCGCATCAGCCAGATCCAGAACTTCCCTGACATTATCCCAAAACTTCTCCAGGTCCGGGGGTGTCGACGAGCTTACAGGAGCGTAGGCTCCAACCAAAAACACTCTAGTGACACCCAGTTTCAAGCGGACCCAGAGAAGTCTCGCATCATGCAGGCCATAATCTCTCACTTCAGAGGCCAGGCGGCGGGACAACAAGATACCCACCCCCATGCTGGCACGATCGCTCTGTGGCACTCCAGACCACAGAGCCATCATGCCGTCAGGGAGATCACAGGCTTCACTGCCCCTTCGCTTAGTCTCTGTTACACACAGAGCATCCAGGCGTCTCTCTTTCATTACATCAATCACCTCATGCATCTTATCTTCCATACCACCTCTTACATTCCAGGTGCCTATTCGGCACTCTGCACCCCACGACTCGCCAGTTCGGGCCCGGCGTGATGGGTGGCGGCCCCCATCGCCGCTTCCACCAATGTTCGTACCGACGGGGGCGGGCCGGTACGAGTCGCCTCGGGGGGACGCCCTAGCCCGCACTGCGGTACTTGCTCGGTCCGAAATTGCAGCCGTAGTGGCTGGCAGGGGTCGCGACGAGCACGCTCTTGGACAAACCCTAACCTTTTTAATTAATGTTATTCACATAGTTAGGAATCTATAACATTACCTATGATTATACTGCCTCGTTGATCTAGTAGTTAATAATACGCATAGCGATCACTAGTATTATACCTCCAATAATTCAACCGTATGAAGCTAGGACGGGTTGCCAGTTCATCATAAAATATAGCGTAATGGGTCAGGTACCAGATATCTATACATTTGCTAAACGCCCATACCTTCACCGAAAAATCACAGTAACGCCTATATTTCCCAAGTGGGGAAACTCTGCACTGGAAGGGGAAGTTTCTATTGAGACATATTTCAAACTTTCCCTTTGAGGTAACGGGGAAATCGATAAGGTTATTTATACTTAAACGTCACGTAGTAAGGCTCGTATTTACATGACCACTGTTCAATCCTAGCTTGGACAATTGTAATGGGTCTTATCGAAAAAATCTAATTAGCAGTCCGGAGTCTCGATTTGTGTCTGTCGGCGACAGGACCGAATAGATTCTTTTATGACCTGCGTATATAACTTGACGTGTCCGCGATGTTACCATAGGAATTGAATCATGATTATGTAATTGCGATAGGATTAGTTTATATGTATAATAGGTGATAAGAATCCGCCCTGTAGCTTATAAGATTTAGGAATAAGTTACAATTATCGAGTGGAAATTGGGCACAGTGGTAATGTTTTTCGCACTGATTTGGCGATTATACAACATATGTGTCTAGAGTTATTTATATTTTTATGTTTTTATACAAAGAATGTCACCGTGAATGTAGAAATGTAAAGTTTACCCGAGATTATACCCTGACTGACTGGGAATGGGAAATAATGTCGCGCAGTCGTAGTAAAAATTGTGTGTTCCCAAAGGACCGAGTGCGCGGCTCTCTGCTCGGTATAGTCTCGGGGTAGCTAAGTAAGCCGGTGATTTGATGAAATTGGTAGTCGAGTTGCGGAATCAAGACTTGTATTGTGCTGAGGAAAATAAAGGAGTATAGAAGTGAACGTGTCTCTTCTTTTCACCCACGCAGGGTCGACGAAGTTGGGTCGGCAACAGCGGGATACTGTCCCGGGCCTTTGAAGAAAGTGAAAGGCCAATTCAGTGTCCGATATAATGGCAGGTCAAGGGATCATAGTAGTGCGGGATTACAGGTTAAGCAGCGTTCAACACGTGCGGCCTACGATTTGTAGCATAACATTTTTGAGCGCCTACAAGCTTTGAAAGACACAATAAGTGGTCCTGGCTGCCACTAAATATGAAACACGCCACCCTCCTCCTCGGGGTGGCTACAAACCTGTCTACACTAACCCAAACGGTGGAGTATGAACTCAAAACTCTCTTACCTCGATCGGAAGAGTAATAGGCCTACACCTATCGCATTGAGACCTAATATCGCAGGCAAAATTTTTATGTATCACTCCTCTGCCACCCTTGCTTAGGGAAAAATAGCTTGCTTGATAAATGCAGGCGTAGCAACGTTTATATATAACCTAATAACATAAGAAAATTAATTTTAATACATTCTCGTTGAAGTAAAAATCACCACGCGATCGATGCCATCAATGATGATCTTCAAAACATCAGCAAGTGGGCAAAATCGTTCGGTCTCTTAGTTAATCCTGCCAAATCTCAAGCTCTCATCATTGGTGGCAAATACTACCTGAACGCTCTTAATAGCAATCTGCAGACACTCTCTCCAGTTGTCCTCGATTCTGTCCCTGTACCTAATAGTAACCAAGTTAAGAATCTAGGCGTTCTTATTAACTCCAATCTTAATTGGAGCTCTCGTATAGCAGAAGTAAGCAGAAGGGTCAGATGCTCCTTTCAATCCCTCAAGCGTCTACAAAAGTTTTTACCTTATCAAACAAAAATAAGTCTTGCTCAATCTCTCCTTCTACCACTTCTTGACTATGGTGATGTTTGCTTCCTTAATGCTACTGATGATGATTATGAATGATTTAAGTTATTAGTGTGTTAACACACACTAATAACTTAAATCGACATAACAACATTCTCAACAATAAACACAAAATTTTGGCCTTGATTCTCACAAATATTACACTTTGTGATGTAACTGAAGCATCTTCCATCCTCTTAATATTCACATCCACTCAGAGTCAAAAACTACGTTGCGGCCTAATAATACTAACCGGCTAAACTTTAAGAAAGCTGATTATGGTGCTATTAGAGCTCAGCTTCAAAAAGTTAATTGGTGAATAAGAGGGCAGTTGTACAGGGCTTATCTCTTGGAACAAGAAAGTCAAAATGCTCCCTGAGGTAAACAGGGAATTTAGGATTATGTAGAATGGAGTAGAGTAACGAGAGAATGTGCAAGTCCCGTCGTTGTCGAATAGGTAGCCATTTTAATTTCGCCTGATACTCTGATACTTGATCAAATTTACGTAACCCAAAAATGAAACGAATACATAAATTTTGCAAGCGTTCGAGCTCATTGACTAGATCTTCAGTAGCATTAAGGAAGCAAACATCACCATAGTCAAGAAGTGGTAGAAGGAGAGATTGAGCAAGACTTATTTTTGTTTGATAAGGTAAAAACTTTTGTAGACGCTTGAGGGATTGAAAGGAGCATCTGACCCTTCTGCTTACTTCTGCTATACGAGAGCTCCAATTAAGATTGGAGTTAATAAGAACGCCTAGATTCTTAACTTGGTTACTATTAGGTACAGGGACAGAATCGAGGACAACTGGAGAGAGTGTCTGCAGATTGCTATTAAGAGCGTTCAGGTAGTATTTGCCACCAATGATGAGAGCTTGAGATTTGGCAGGATTAACTAAGAGACCGAACGATTTTGCCCACTTGCTGATGTTTTGAAGATCATCATTGATGGCATCGATCGCGTGGTGATTTTTACTTCAACGAGAATGTATTAAAATTAATTTTCTTATGTTATTAGGTTATATATAAACGTTGCTACGCCTGCATTTATCAAGCAAGCTATTTTTCCCTAAGCAAGGGTGGCAGAGGAGTGATACATAAAAATTTTGCCTGCGATATTAGGTCTCAATGCGATAGGTGTAGGCCTATTACTCTTCCGATCGAGGTAAGAGAGTTTTGAGTTCATACTCCACCGTTTGGGTTAGTGTAGACAGGTTTGTAGCCACCCCGAGGAGGAGGGTGGCGTGTTTCATATTTAGTGGCAGCCAGGACCACTTATTGTGTCTTTCAAAGCTTGTAGGCGCTCAAAAATGTTATGCTACAAATCGTAGGCCGCACGTGTTGAACGCTGCTTAACCTGTAATCCCGCACTACTATGATCCCTTGACCTGCCATTATATCGGACACTGAATTGGCCTTTCACTTTCTTCAAAGGCCCGGGACAGTATCCCGCTGTTGCCGACCCAACTTCGTCGACCCTGCGTGGGTGAAAAGAAGAGACACGTTCACTTCTATACTCCTTTATTTTCCTCAGCACAATACAAGTCTTGATTCCGCAACTCGACTACCAATTTCATCAAATCACCGGCTTACTTAGCTACCCCGAGACTATACCGAGCAGAGAGCCGCGCACTCGGTCCTTTGGGAACACACAATTTTTACTACGACTGCGCGACATTATTTCCCATTCCCAGTCAGTCAGGGTATAATCTCGGGTAAACTTTACATTTCTACATTCACGGTGACATTCTTTGTATAAAAACATAAAAATATAAATAACTCTAGACACATATGTTGTATAATCGCCAAATCAGTGCGAAAAACATTACCACTGTGCCCAATTTCCACTCGATAATTGTAACTTATTCCTAAATCTTATAAGCTACAGGGCGGATTCTTATCACCTATTATACATATAAACTAATCCTATCGCAATTACATAATCATGATTCAATTCCTATGGTAACATCGCGGACACGTCAAGTTATATACGCAGGTCATAAAAGAATCTATTCGGTCCTGTCGCCGACAGACACAAATCGAGACTCCGGACTGCTAATTAGATTTTTTCGATAAGACCCATTACAATTGTCCAAGCTAGGATTGAACAGTGGTCATGTAAATACGAGCCTTACTACGTGACGTTTAAGTATAAATAACCTTATCGATTTCCCCGTTACCTCAAAGGGAAAGTTTGAAATATGTCTCAATAGAAACTTCCCCTTCCAGTGCAGAGTTTCCCCACTTGGGAAATATAGGCGTTACTGTGATTTTTCGGTGAAGGTATGGGCGTTTAGCAAATGTATAGATATCTGGTACCTGACCCATTACGCTATATTTTATGATGAACTGGCAACCCGTCCTAGCTTCATACGGTTGAATTATTGGAGGTATAATACTAGTGATCGCTATGCGTATTATTAACTACTAGATCAACGAGGCAGTATAATCATAGGTAATGTTATAGATTCCTAACTATGTGAATAACATTAATTAAAAAGGTTAGGGTTTGTCCAAGAGCGTGCTCGTCGCGACCCCTGCCAGCCACTACGGCTGCAATTTCGGACCGAGCAAGTACCGCAGTGCGGGCTAGGGCGTCCCCCCGAGGCGACTCGTACCGGCCCGCCCCCGTCGGTACGAACATTGGTGGAAGCGGCGATGGGGGCCGCCACCCATCACGCCGGGCCCGAACTGGCGAGTCGTGGGGTGCAGAGTGCCGAATAGGCACCTGGAATGTAAGAGGTGGTATGGAAGATAAGATGCATGAGGTGATTGATGTAATGAAAGAGAGACGCCTGGATGCTCTGTGTGTAACAGAGACTAAGCGAAGGGGCAGTGAAGCCTGTGATCTCCCTGACGGTATGATGGCTCTGTGGTCTGGAGTGCCACAGAGCGATCGTGCCAGCATGGGGGTGGGTATCTTGTTGTCCCGCCGCCTGGCCTCTGAAGTGAGAGATTATGGCCTGCATGATGCGAGACTTCTCTGGGTCCGCTTGAAACTGGGTGTCACTAGAGTGTTTTTGGTTGGAGCCTACGCTCCTGTAAGCTCGTCGACACCCCCGGACCTGGAGAAGTTTTGGGATAATGTCAGGGAAGTTCTGGATCTGGCTGATGCGAATGAAAAGGTGATTTTGTGTGGCGACCTGAACGGATGGGTGGGAACCAGGCGGCAAACTTGCGACGCTGCTCTGGGTCCTTATGGTGATAAGAGAGTGAATGATGCAGGTAAGCTTATTGTAGATGTGTATTTGGAAAGAGGTCTCCTTGTGTCCAATACAATATTCCAACACAAGGATATTCATATGTATACGTGGAGAAGTAATGAACAGAAAAGCATGATAGATTTGATCCTGGTAGATAACCGTCTCCGAAGTAAACTTCAAGATACCCGTGCATATAGAGGCCCCACTCTTGAATCGGACCACTATCTCGTAATTGCGTGGTTTAGTGGTTTGTTCAGGTAGTGGAGGCACTGGCGAGAGCGTATCCCCTTCGGAGGCCTTGGAAGAATCAAGGTTGAAAGGTTGCAAGATGAGAGCGTGAGGAGAACGTATGAAGACAGAGTCCGGGACAAGCTTTTGACAGCTGGTTCTTCGGACTCTAACATAGATGAATGCTGGAATTGTCTGAAAGAGAGTTTGGTAGAATCAGCGAAAGAAGCATGTGGCTGCTCAAAGAAGTATAGCACAGCAAAAGGGGATGCATGGTGGGACACAGAGTTAAAAAGCTCTGTAAAAAGTAAGAAGAAAGCGTGGCAGGACTATGTCTCTTCTTTGAATCTAAATGATAGTATGACGGAGATGAAGAAAGAAATATACCGGCAATACAAGAATTCCACCAAAACCTAAGTGAAAGAAAAGCGTGAAAGAGCTAGTGTGATTGAGGAGGAGAGGCTGACGAAGAACTTCGAGAATAACACCAAACTCTTTTGGAGCAAGGTGAGAAAGGCTCGAGGTGATTCGTCAGGCTCCAGAATGGAAAAGATAAAATCTAAGGATGGTGACATTCTTGCAGACACACAAGCTGTGCTAAACCGGTGGAGTGAATACTTTGGAGAAATGTATGAGAATACCCCGGATGCTGGTGCCACAGACGAGCCCAGAGGCGAGTTTGCGGCACCAGAATCCACAGAGGACATCACTATGGAAGAAGTTGCATGGGCGATACGAAGTATGAAAAATGGTAAAGCTGCGGGAATGGACATGATATCTGCCGAGATGATTAAATATGGTGGAACTTGCGTCCGGGACGCTTTTTGGGTCCTCGCAAATCTTTGCTGGAAGACCGGTAGAGTCCCTACAGATTGGCGCCGCGCAGTCATAGTACCCTTGTATAAAGGTAAGGGCTCACAATATGACTGCGCCAATTACAGGGCCATCAGTTTGATCAGCTTGGCAGCTAAGGTGTATGGTAAAATTATTGAACGGAGAATGCGCGAGAAGTCCGATGGAGTGTTGTGTGAGGCACAGGGAGGTTTCAGGTCTGGAAGAGGATGTTCGGATCAAGTTTTCTCCCTCCGCAACATCATAGAAAAGCATCTGGCAGTAGGCCAGAAGGTTTTCTGCGGTTTTGTGGACCTGGAGAAGGCGTTTGATAGAGTCGTGCGAAAGAGACTTTGGGCCATTTTGCCAGAGTATGGTATAAACGGCACCCTGTTGCGAGCCGTCCAGTCCACCTACGTGGACAGCAAGGCATGCGTACGGGTGGGTGGTAACATGTCACCTTGGTTTGACGTTAAAATCGGCGTCAAGCAGGGTTGCGTGTTGTCCGCTTGACTGTTTATAGTGTATCTGGATAAAAGTCTTCAAAGACTGAATGCGATGACTGAAGGGGTAAAAATGGGTGATCTAGTGATAAACCACCTATTGTATGCAGATGACGCGGTTTTGATAGCGCCAACAGCCACTGATCTGCAAACACTAGTCACAGTTATGAGAGACGACTGCATGAACAATGGCTTACATTTGAATGTGAAGAAAACCAAAATTATGGTTTTTGTACGGGAAGAAACCAGAACGAATGCAAGGATTGTGGTTGGTAACGATGTGCTGGAGCAAGTGAATGAGTTTGTATATCTTGGATGCGCCTTCAGTAAGGATGGGAAATACACCGCTGATATAGAGAGAAGAGTGAATGCAGGTAATAGAGTGAATGGTGCGATGGGAAGGCTACTTGGGAGCCGGCACTTAAGCCAAAAGGCGCAGCTGGCCATGCATAACGGAGTGCTTGTCCCAACGCTGTTATATGGCAGTGAGAGTTGGGTATGTAAGAAGGAGAACGAAAGCAGGATAAATGCGGTCGAAATGCGATCTCTGCAGAAGATGTGCGGAGTCACGCTGACCGACCGTATTCGCAACAGCGTAATAAGAAAGCGAGTAGGTATGAAACATAGTATCGGTGTAAAGATGAGAAAGGGTATGCTCCGTTGGTTCGGGCATATAGAAAGGATGCCAGAAGAAAGAATGACAAAACAGATATACAATGTGAAAGTGGAAGGATTAAGGTGCCGGGGAAGACCTAGACTATCTTACCATGACCAAATAGACCGTGTCTTAGCTGAAGGGCAAGTCAAGAGTCTCCGTAACCGGCGAGTGTGTATGAGACGAACTATGAGAGTGGAGGAAGCCAGAGAGGTATGTAAGGAAAGAACCTGTTGGAACTCTGTACTCTCTGCCTACTCCGCGAGGGAGCTGGCGTGATGATATAGATAGATAGAAAAAAGTTAACTACCTTCTTGGTCTAAGGACATTCAAATCCTGAGTCGGACGTAGTGTTACTGAGGTTTTTTTATCGAAAAATTTTCTGTAACCGTCTGGAAATTAGAATAGTTCTTTGTCTGATGGCAATAGGTTCTTTTATCTTGGTACTTAACTTCGTCGGCAAAATTTAAGTGCACACATACACCTCCGCCGCTGTTACTTGAGAAATATAGGCCTGACTCATATTTGTTCACTTTTTGTTTTTCCTTACCTACGTTGCTACGTTTCTGGTTTTCAAATTTTTCAGAAAAATTTAAGCTTGCTCTTTAGCTTTATCTAACAATACATATTTGAAAACACTTTAAAAACATGAAAACTAAAACAAATAGACAGTGTCTTATCTGAAGGGCAAGTCAAGAGTCTCCGTAACCGGCGAGCGTGTATGTGACGAACTATGAGAGTGAGGGAAGTCAGAGAAATTGGTAAGGAAAGAACCTGTTAGAACTCTGTACACTCTGCCTACCCCGCAAGGGAACTAGCGTGATGATATAGATATATACATAGACAACTAAAACATTTTTAGGCTATTATTGACATGGAATTTTTTTGTATACGTAACCCCACTTTTGGAATGTTTCCTGTGTCGTGGGTGCGTTTACAAACATAAGATTAACAAGCACAGACCGGAACAAATATTTGTGGATTACACAAAGTTTTGTCCCATGCGGGTATCGAAGCCGTGACTACTCAATCCAGTGGGCGGAGCGACTCAAGCTCTTAACCAATTGACTAAGCAGTCTGTCAAACTTTAAAAGCATTCTAGATTGATTGCACCATTAAAAGGTTTCATAAATCATCACACCAGATCCCTTTCGAGGTACGCAGAGAGTATAGAGTTTCAACAGGTTTCCTTACTATCGCTTCCTCCACTCTCATAGTTTGTCTCATACACGCTCACTGGTTACGAAGACCCTTACCTTGCCTGTTAGAGAAAATGAAAAAAAAATGAAAACATATTTAAAAAATATTTTTTTAAGAGTAACTGTGGAGTGACCTTAGAATAAATATAATCCAAAAACCGCGTCTTCTAAAATTTCACGCCGCATGGTGAAACCAAAAATCCAACAAACGTCCCGCACTCACCACACTTCTCACCCGCGTAATGTTGGCAGCCCGAAAAGATTACCACGTTTTTGGGTTGATGACATTAGAGTTGATGTGATAAAATCATTGGTGCGGTAACGTGTACTTTAATGCATGTCAAACTCAAGAAACGTATATACTTGTACTATTAGGGCTTATAGTAGTTCAATGTAGGGAAAATATATTTTCATCCTCGTAACTAAATATTAAAACTACGATATAGTAGGTAACTAAATTACTACATTCAATACTAGAACTTATAGATAGATAGATAGAAGATAGAATGCACTTTATTGTACACCAACATAAGCAAGAACAACAAACAAAGAAAATAAAATATACACATACAAATGGTAGCACAATTGGCGGCCTTATTACTAACAGCAATCTCTTCCAGGCAACCAACAATTCAAAGAGCTGAAGAGAGAAATAGGGCAGTTGGTGGCGTACACTATCATTGAATTATTTACATTTAATAAATCTAAATACTAATCTACATACATAGACCTACACTACATACTACATACACACATATATATATATATATATATATATATATATATATATATATATATATATATATATATATATATAGATTAGTATGTATTAGTATATGTATATACTAATACATACTAATCTGCCTACCCCGCAAGGGATCTGGCGTGAGGTTATAGATAGATAGACATACTAATAGGTAAAACACAATAGAAGAATTATGAAAGACAAGAAGAGAGCAAATGATTTTTTACCATAGATTTAAAAGAAGCTTGTGTCTTTGCTCGTCTGATAGACACGGGCAATGCATTCCACAAACGTACAGCTTGAACTGTAAAGGATTTATTAAAGAAGTTTCTGGAATGCATCGGTGTGTTCAGTTTCAGGTTTTCCGATGACCTTAACAACCTTGGATGTGTTTTGTGGATGAACTCAAATCGTTTTTTGAGATAAGGAGGAGATGTTGGATTAAACAGAATACTGTATAGAAGTGATAATATGTGAGCGTTCCGGCAAAGTCGAATAGGTAGCCACTTGAGCTTTGCGCGAAAAACAGAGACATGATCATATTTGCGTAGACCAAATATGAATCGTATGCACAAATTTTGGAGTCGCTCAAGTTTATTCAGTTGTTCTTCTGAAAGATTTAGATAGCTGGTGTCTGCATAGTCGAGGATAGGAAGGAGAAATGATTGAGCGAGCGCAATTTTAGTGGCAGTATCAAGTATCAGAGTATCAGGCGAAATTAAAATGGCTACCTATTCGACAACGACGGGACTTGCACATTCTCTCGTTACTCTACTCCATTCTACATAATCCTAAATTCCCTGTTTACCTCAGGGAGCATTTTGACTTTCTTGTTCCAAGAGATAAGCCCTGTACAACTGCCCTCTTATTCACCAATTAACTTTTTGAAGCTGAGCTCTAATAGCACCATAATCAGCTTTCTTAAAGTTTAGCCGGTTAGTATTATTAGGCCGCAACGTAGTTTTTGACTCTGAGTGGATGTGAATATTAAGAGGATGGAAGATGCTTCAGTTACATCACAAAGTGTAATATTTGTGAGAATCAAGGCCAAAATTTTGTGTTTATTGTTGAGAATGTTGTTATGTCGATTTAAGTTATTAGTGTGTTAACACACACTAATAACTTAAATCGACATAACAACAACAAAATTTTATAGATTTAACAATCTATAAAATTTTGACAGATTGCCGATTGCGAGGTAGAGGTACAAGGATCTGTAGGGCTGTCAACTATATTCCAATTTATTTTACTTAAGTTAAAGTCGCCAATTGTAGGTAAATTATTTTTTTCTGAAATGGAATTACAATTATCTACAAAGTGCTCAATGATTGAAGGTTGCAGAGGTGGCGGAAAATAGACCGCACATATCGCTATTTTGAAACTAGGTTCTATGTCTACAGTCACCCACAAATCCTCGCACCTGCTCTCCCAGTTACTTGTTCTATTCGCAACGAACTTTTTGGAAATAGCAACTAGGACTCCTCCACCAGCCTTCCTGTGATGAAATCCTGATGATTCTCTATCACGCTTAAAAACGTTATAAGTGTCGTCAAAAAGTTCACTGCTAAGAATTTAAATGTTAAGCCATGTCTCTGTTAATACTAGTGCGTCATATTTGAAGCAAGTTAAATTACAATAAAACTTCTCAGTTTTAGTCCGCAAGCCGCGAACAGTCTGATAGTATATGTTAAAAGAAGCGAATTTTATTATTAAAACTAAAATAAAAACGTTCATAAAATGCTTCTTATTTCTAAGTTAATTTTTTAAGTGTATCCATATCTTTTATAATTTTATATTCAGATTCGTCTGTTTTGCTCATGTAAATACGCCCTCCTCTTATCCAAACGTGTTTGTATCCAGCTTCCTTTGCCTTTAGACGTGTAGTGTAGTGTGTGTGTATGCAATGCCTATGCCGAATACTATTCGGGCTCAGATGTTCAGAGATGAAGATCGGTGACTTCATACCTTCGAAACCTAAATGGATAGTATTTAATTTATCTTGAAAAGATTTAGTTCTATTAAAGTTAATCGAGGCATCTAAGAAAGTATCGCGTTATCGAGGCGTATTTAACTGTACAACTATAGATTTTGGCAGGTTATTATTGTAATTCATCTTCATTATGCGCGTGCATTTTGATATACTATCTTCTTTAATATCACAGTTTGTTGCCTTCCCTATTTATTTTACGATATTCAGCAAATTTTCATCTTTCTTCTGGGGGCACATTGAATTGCCTGGTATTTCGCAATAAGCTAGCCCCCTATTATATGAGACCTAAAATCGTCAGCGAAAATTGGTTGTACACAGTACAGGTCTGCCACCCTCGCTTGAATATAGGTGTGGCGGAGTTAATTTATAACCTAAGAACGTACGACACTTCATTTTAATACATTCTCGTTGCACTAAAAAAACATAATAGTGTATTACAGAGCGTGCATAAAGACCATTTCCCCTTGATGAATGGTTCGCGGAACTTCTAAGGTTGTAATGAAAGAAACCGTGAAAGTTGTAAATTTTACACATACCTACTTACTCGCGCAATGCATATAAATGTGATATTTATGAATAAATTTCACTGAAATCGTTTCTTATAAATAAGTTTCGAGGCCTTTGCATGTTCAAGAGTTAATATTTGCATTTAGGGACTGTTTTATGAGGGGTAAAATTGATTGAAAATGTTTTTAACACTAGTACATTCATATATACTGTGACAAGTGTTAAAGGAATAAATGAGTCGTTTGGAACAATATTTGGTTGGTGGCCCATTTAGAGCTATTAGATTTATGAGAATAATACACATATGTATGTAGATAACGGGGAAGACCTAGACTATCTGACCAAATAGATTGTGTCTTGCCTGAAGGGCAAGTCAAGAATCTCCGTAACCGGCGACCGTGTATGAATGAATGAATAAATGAGAGAATGAATGAATGCATGACGAATGAATTAATTACTGCTAATCAATCAGTGCAGGGAATATGTGAATGTTGTGGTGTGTAATTACCTAAGTATGATACCATAATTTTGTGCGTGTATAGGGTTCCTCAAATAAGTAATCTCGAAATTTTTATGTAAAATTAGAAAAAATATTAAGAAAATTATGTCTAAAAAGAAGGAGAAATATTAAACTATGCGGAGATTTTAATATAGATCTAATGAAAAAAAATAGAACTGCTTTGGAATTTGAACAGTGTCTCTTAGGTTTTAATTTAACATTGACAATAAGACAACCAACTCGCTTGGGCAGTGGTTCTTGCATTGACAATTTTGCACATAATTTTATTCGTGGTTGTAAATGCGATGTACTTGGCTTGGAGCTCTCGGATCATACTGCACAGATAATGAAGGCAACATTTAAGAAGAAATTAGAATTGTCAGCATCGAAAATACGCAAACGTGACATAACAAAAGAAAATCTAGACAAATTTAAATCATGCCTACAAAGCTTACAATTTTTGACTATGTATGAGAGTAATGAGTCTTATCTAGCATATAAAATATTTATTGAGACTTTTTTTCCTTTTCTATAACTTATATTTTTGTTATAAAATAGTAACTATCAATAAATTAAAGAAAAACATCAGATGGGTGTCAAAAGGCATCAAAACATGTAGTAAAAAACGAAGAAAACTGTTATGGATTTTCAGACTGAACCCAAATCGGGAAAATAAGGGACGTTTCCGAACTTATAATACTCTATAAAGAAATATAATAAATTTGACTCAAAAAGCACAAAATAATTCCTACATAAAAACTTCTAAAAATAAATCAAAAGCAACATGGAATATTATTAATAATCAAAAATCAAATCATGTAAAACAACATATACTTAAACTAAATACTGCTGGCATACTGTATACTAAGCCAAGTGAGATTGCAAATGAATTTAATAATTATTTTGTAGATCAAATTGAATTAACGTCAAAAATTCCTAAAAAAAATGCAAACGGATGAATAATCAACCAAAAACATTTTTTATGTATCCTATCACTCCTGATGATTTAATAAAATAACTAAAAAATTTAAAAATACAAATAGTGTAGGACCAGACGATATATCAACCAGAGTAATTAAATATGTCACTGAGGCGATATCAGGATATTTAAGCTTCATTTTTAATATGTGCATAAGTACAGGTGTATACCCAAACCAAATGAAATCAGACATAGTAAAGCCACTTTTTAAAAAAGGAGATAAAGAGTGCATTAAAAACTACAGACCGGTAGTTATGTCATCAGTCCTTTCCAAAATATTAGAAAAAGCTCTTCACGATAGACTTTACTCATATCTCGAGTGATATGGCGTCTTTTGTGATGAACAAAAGGGATATAGGAAAAATAAGACAATAAATTTAGCGATATATGATTTTCTTAATACAGTAATTATGAATGTAGATGCAAAAAAAATATGTAGGCGCAATATACGCCGACATGACGAAAGCATTTGACTATGTTGATCATAAATTATTATTAGATAAAATATATGCCATCGGTGTAAGAGGAAATATATTTGGACTGTTAAAATCATATCTCTCCAACAGAATACAGGTCACTGAAATAACGTAAATATGTCCAAAGACAAATAAGGAACTACATTATCGTTCTAAAGAAAGAATAATCAAATATGGAGTGCCACAAGGGAGTGTGTTAGGGCCTTTATGTTTTTGATTTACATAAACGACTTGCCACAATACTTGAGTCAGTCTACTGTTTTATTTGCAGATGACAGCACAATAATAGTCAATTCCAAATCTTTGACCGAATATAAAAATAACTTAAATGACTCTTTGATTGAATTAGTTGACTGGCTAGACAGTAATAATTTAAAAATCTTTTTTTATTATTAGTATATATTTATTCAGTATAATTTCTTATAAAATATATATAAAAATATAAAATACAAATATTCTTATATATATTGTATAAAAAAAATGTGCTCCACCGACAACAAGGTCTACGACCCATGCTACCGGCGGTCAGGGCTCCAAAGAGAGGAACCTCCTCACAATGCGTGCCGTGTCCAACATTACTGCCTTCTGTATCAGGCCCTTCACCCAACTGCCTAGCGAGAGCTTCTCAAGGTGTTTATCGAAACTCTTCGCTATAAGGCCGTTGACTGAAACGACCATCGGAATAATGATAGTTGAATCAACATTCCACATGGCGGTAACCACATGGGCCAGGTCCAAATATTTTGATAATTTTTCTTTTTCGGCCTTCACAAGGTTCTCATCATGCGGAATGGTGACATCAACTAGCATTACACGACGCATCGATTATATCACCGAATCCTACATACACGCACGTACAATCACACATACAAACACACACGCACACAAACACACGACGCTCACAGATACACACACACACACCACTTTTATTTTTTTTTCACTTTTATAACATTTTTAACGTTTATTTTTTTGTTTTAAATTGTATTCGACATTATAAAACTTGTACACGAAAGAGACTGACTTCTGACATACAGGGTATCCTAGTTCAGAAGCCAGGGTAACATTCATTTGTATAAAAATTGTTTGATGTCAATAAAGTTACTATTATTATTATTATGTATATATTTATTCGGTATAATTTCTTATAAAATATATATAAAAATATAAAATACAAATATTCTTACATATATTGTATAAAAAAAAAATGTGCTCCACCGACAGCAAGGTCTACGACCCATGCTACCGGCGGTCAGGGCTCCAAAGAGAGGAACCTCCTCACAATGCGTGCCGTGTCCAACATTACTGCCTTCTGTATTAGGCCCTTCACCCAACTGCCTAGCGAGAGCTTCTCAAGGTGTTTATCGAAGCTCTTCGCTATAAGGCCGTTGACTGAAACGACCATCGGAATAATGATAGTTGAATTAACATTCCACATGGTGGTAACCTCATGGGCCAGGTCCAAATATTTTGATAATTTTTCTTTTTCGGCCTTCACAAGGTTCTCATCATGCGGAATGGTGACATCAACTAGCATTACACGACGCATCGATCGATCTATTATCACGATATCAGGTTTATTGGCTACAATAGTCCTATCCGTGATAACAGATCGATCCCAGTAGAGCGTGATATGACCACTTTCGAGAACTGGAAGAGGCTGGTACTGGTAGTACGGTACTTCAGAGTCCACAAGGCCATATTTAAGAGCAAGTTGCTGATGGATAATCCTAGCCACTTGGTTGTGTCTGTGCAAGTACTCTCCGTTAGCAAGACGAGAACAATCGGAAACTACATGTCTAATAGACTCACCGGGACGGTGGCATGCCCGACAAATGTCAACCGTGCCGTCCTTTAGGATGTGCTTCCGGTAGTTGTTCGTCATGATAACTTCGTCCATAATTGCAAAGACAAAGCCTTCAGTTTCCCCAAAAAGGTTGCTGAAGCGTAGCCAGGTCACGGAAGCGAGCTGGTCCACATCAGGCCCTGTAAGAGCCCGATAGAACCGTCCGTGTAGCTCCTTGCCCTTCCATATGGCTGTGCGGTCCGAAGTACTTAATACCTGGGGCCTTCGCCAGTTCCCGTTTGCCAAGGAAAGCGGAGTTAGGCCTCTATCGATTGCGGCAACATCTCGATACATCACCACGGATACACTCAAAAAGTACTGTCGAAGATTACACACCTCGCGGTTGTGTAGTGTCTTAGCGTTTAAAAACCCACGACCACCGCACTTCCGCGGGATGTACAACCTCATAACAGACGACCGCGGGTGATGCATACGATACGCTGTCAGCAATCGACGGACCTTTCTATCCAGGGCATCCAGTTCAGACTGAGTCCACCTTAGTATGCCAAAAGAGTATGTAAGAACAGGCATGACCCAACCATTGAAAGCTCGGACCCTATTTCCACCTGATAGAAGGCTTTTTAACACTTTTATCAGGCGGGCAAAGAACCGATCCCTCAATGATTGTTTCATATCCTGTTCCGCTATACTGAAGGCTTGTGACATACCAAGATACTTGTAGGAATCCATTTCAGAGAGAGACCTGAGGGATGTATCTTCAGAGAGCTGTAGATTAAAAGAATCTTCAACTCTCCCTCTTTGTACATGGATGACCGCACACTTGTCTACTCCAAACTCCATTCCGATGTCGTTGCTAAAATTGCCGGTTATTTTGAGCAACTCCATCAGGTCTGTTTTCTTCGAAGCGTACAACTTGAGGTCATCCATGTACAGTAGATGAGATATAGGCTCACTCTCCCTCCGCAAATGGTAACCTAGCTTTGAATCCTTAAGTATAGCACTTAATGGATTCAAAGCTAAGCAGAACCACAACGGACTCAAACTGTCGCCCTGAAAGATACCCCTGCTTATCTTTATCAAGTCCGACGAACCAGAAAGGCCACCACATCCTGGGTGACGAAGAACTGTGGTCCACTGCCTCATACACGAACCGAGGAAAGAGCATAGCGCCGGGTGTACTCTGTACAGCTCTAGCACCCTCCCCAGCCATGTATGAGGCACCGAATCATAGGCCTTCTTATAGTCAATCCAGGCCATGGAGACATTCTTTCTGGATCGTCGTACCTGTTGGCAAATGGCAATATCAATGAGGAGCAAATCCTTTGTACCCCGGGACCCCCCCTTACAGCCATTCTGAGTAGGCGATAGAATATGCTGTGCCTTAAGGTGATTATTGATTTTTATTCTCAGAATGGATGTAAGGAGTTTATAGACCGTAGGTAGACATGTAATCGGTCTATAATTTTTAGGTTCCAAAGTACTGCCAGATTTGTGAATCAAGTGAGTGACACCCGATGTCATAAAACTAGGAAGCGATCCCAATTGAAGAGCTTCTTGGAATTGAGCCGCTAGACGAGAATGTGAGCCCTGGAGCCTCTTTAGCCAGAATGCGTGCAGTCCATCCGGCCCCAGACTTTTCCAGTTCGGCGCCGCACGAACCGCAAAGGCCAGATCTTCACGGCTTATGACTACGGGCTCCATTTCCTGAATGGGCCCACAGGATCGTCCAACAACATCAAACCATTCGCCCTCGGAGTGAGTGACGGGCACTGACCAAATTTTACGCCAAAACTCGGCCATCACGGCCGCATTTGGCAAGTGCACGTCAGTCACCCTCTCTTGGGGGCGCTCCCAAGCCTGGTATACACTCCTTTGATTCGTCTGGAAGGTGCGATTCACGTGGTATCTGTCCGCTCTCGCCTTATACCTGCGAATCCTCTTCGCCCATGCATAAACTTTTTGCTTCCAATAGTCTATGCGTTCCGCGACTCCTGCCACATAGTCCACAGGAGCCACTCGTGTGCCTGCAAAGGCTTGGGTCACGAAACGCACAACTCTCGGGCGGTTGTTTCCAGCCTGGAAGCACAACAATTTCGCTATGAGTGTCCTAGCCATATTTATACGCCGCTCTATTCTGCACTGCCAGAGTGGTTTAGCATTTGTGGGTTGGGCGGCTCGATGTAGATTAGGAAATCTTACACCTGCCACCCGACACACCGCCACCGCTCCACAGTACAAAATAGAATGGGTATCACATAAGTCCACACTGGTCTCCCAGTGTGGCTTTAAAACATTGTCTAGGGCACTCACAAGCGAAATGTTACGTCTATGCATGGGCAAACGGGGTAGGCATGGTCTTAGGGAAATCGGTGCAGACCGATACTCCGCAAAGGCATCCTCCAGAGCTCTCCTCACCTGCTCCTGTAGCTGGTCACTAACACTTACCTGCTCGCTATTTACCTCCTCCGATCGTGCGAAGTTATTCAAAGAGATAGGATCTTCAACACTTCGCACGTTGGATTCAGTACGAGCAGGAAGTGCTTCGCGGTGCAGTCGCTCAAGCACTGTGTCATCCAACAACTTGCACCGCTGGATGGCACGTACTTGATCCGATAGTCGTTGCGCAGTAACGGCGACAGTCGGGTGAAGCCCCTGAAACAGAGACAACAATTTCGGACGGTAAGCGGTGAGGATGGTTCCTCCCTCTGTAGCACCATAGTAGGCCCGCATGACACTCAAATTTAATTCTGGAGTCCATCTCATGCGGCGCACTACACCACCGGTAGCAGGGGCCGTGGGCGGAGCACAATGTCCCGCTGGTCCCAGGCGTGCCGGCAGCGGTGGGCGTCCTCTCCTCGCAGATGTTAATGTAGGTGGAGACGCCGATATCCCGGCATCGTCGCTAGAGGCCCCAGATGTCGGCGGTGTAAAAAAAACTTCATCCTCCGAAGGCTGGGGCGAGGTGGGCGAGCCGGGCAAAGGTGTTGGGCGTGCGCTAGGTGACCGGGCATCCCGCTGCCGACACAGCCGCACGGGGTTTCTTCGGCTGGGCTCGGCCATTTACAGATGTGTTATGTTTTTCTTCCAAATCCACATTTTGCGAACCCACGTTCGCATTGTAAATTTTGCTCTTAAAGTGTGTTGTTTTTTGATGTTTGTTGATGTCTAAACGGATACTTTTCAATATTTCTTCGCCAAAAAAATTTTTATTTACACAAAACGACGTGTCGTTGACAGCGGTTGCCATGGTTATTATTATTATTATTATTATTATAAATCAGAATGACATTAGAATAGAACAGATAGAAACATGGAACAATGATAAGGAATTTAAATCATAATGGACGATATTTTTAATTGAAAAATGTTATTATGCCATAAATGACTTTTTATATGATAGTAGTCTATGATGTTCCTTTCTTGTGTTCTCTCTTTATATTTTACTTCCTACGAATATCATTTTATTAAACTCAATTGGGTATTCTGTAAAAAAAAAACAAAAATATTCACTAATAATTTTATGTTATTCTTATAATATGTTAAATTACTAAAGTTATAATTTTTCAATTCACTAATTTTATTAAATTTGTATACCATTATGGTGAAACATAGTTGAACTTAGAAAAAAACATGTACTAACCATCTAATTTTTTTACCTATGTTTTTACAAATAAATATTTCATTAATTAATTCATTCATTCATTCAAGAAGATATTGTTGGACAAGTTTCAAGAAGATTCTGAAAACTTTTTGTCTCGTTTCGTAACAATGGACGAAACATGGGTCCATCATTTTGATCCCGAGACAAAACAGCAATCTTCGCAATGAAAACGGCCATCATCACCGACCCCGAAGAAGTTTCGTGTCGTGGCATCGGCTGGCAAGGTTATGGCGTCAATATTTTGGGACTCAGAAGGAATATTGTTGATTGATTACCTGGAGCGTGGAACCACTATTACAAGCCAATATTATGCAGCTTTACTTCCCAAGTTGAGGAATGCCATCAAAGGGAAAAGGAGAGGGAAACTTCGAAGGGGCGTGCTGTTTCATCACAACAACGCACCCGCGCACAGGTCGGCAGTTGCGATGGCTGCCATTCAGCAACCTGGCTTCGAATTGGTTGACCACCCCCCTTATTCACCAGATCTGGCGGCTAGCAATTTTCATCTGTTCCCCAAATTGAAAAAATACTTAAGGGGAAACAGGTACGAAGACGATAACAAGATGATGGATGCTGTGGAGAGCTTTTTGCAGGACCAAGACAAAACTGTTTTTTGTGAAAAGGATTGAAGCCTTGGAAAAGCGCTGGACTCGGTGTGTAGAAAGACTCGGAAACTATGTAGAAAAATAAACTATTAAGTTATCAATAGTCATTATATTCTATCTCATTCTCACTACATTTTGATCCCTCCTCGTACATGTCATTTTTGTATTTTTATTGTGTTATCGTTATAACTTATAATCTGTAGTGTAGGTACTTAACTGTTAGCTGTACTAATGAATATACTCTTCTTTCTTTTCTTTATTTGCTTCTATATTCACCATTTTTGTGTGTTTTGAATCTTCAGCCGAAAAAATCTACTTCAGGACATAGACCTTCCTCGAAGTTCGCCACGATAACCGGCCTTATGCTGTACGTGCTGTATCTAGGTTTTACTCGCGACCTGCAGCAGTCCATCGCTCCATATTGTGTGATGCCTGGCCACTCCACGTTGGTATATGGTCGCCACTCGAGGACCTATCTGCCAAATCAGCAGTCAATTTCTGCGAACAACATAACGTGTGATATTTTGAATCCCAATAGCGTCTTCCAAAGTCTTCTCAATAGCGGTCCAGAAGCTAGAGATTTGATGGAAAAAGGCTCCCCCCTTTTACATGATATAACATTATAGACAATACATAGATGCACACAGAACTCCTCTGCCAGCTTCGCTTGAGGAAATAGACAATGTTCGTTCATCTTTCTCTTTACATTTCCATACATTCAATAAAATCCCACGCATGTTCCATCTACACCAATAAATATAATAAAAGGAAGCTATTCAAGATACGGATAAGACTATCCGGTCCCATTATCTCGTATTCCATTGATTCTGAAAAATATACAAAACAAAGATACGGTAATTGGCGCTTCTCTTATAAACCTTTAAATATTATTCATAAAATATTGCGCCCCACTCCCACCCCGCGCTCCTCCCTGCGCCATCCCAGAAGTAATCTCGGTCAAGTAACCATGTTGGACCTACCTTGGGTCAAACAGGTCAAATATCTAGCGGTCATCCTAAAAAATACCATGACCTTCGGACCGCACATCAAGCGAGTCCGTAACCGAGCTGCCTTTGTGCTCGGTCGTCTTTGCCCGATGATCTGCAAGCTGAAAATATAATAAAGCGGAAAATATCCCTCAGGAATTAAGGTGACACTTTACAAAAATTGTATACGGCCAATCATGACGTACGCTGGTGTGGGTTTCGGGTACGCCGCCCGCTCTCATATCGATAGAACCGTTTGGAACGGTTCAATTCCGTTTCCTCCGCAAAGCCGTCGGAGCCCCGTGATTCATACGGAATGTCGATGTCCATTTCAATCTCGGTCTCGAACCTATTCGCGCCTTTATTAAAAAGGCGACAACCCGATATGTCGCGAACGCGTCCAATCATAGAAATCCGCTAATCGTAGCCACCGCCGACAACGAAACTAACTCCCCTCCTATCAGCCGCTACCGCCGCGGTATGTTCTTACCGACCCTCCCGATGCCCTTACACACTTCTCTCGAATACAGGTACCGCACACAGGATCAGACACCAACCTCGCCGGTGAGGTCGAAGAATCCCTTGCCCACCGGCTGGTGCAGAGCACCACGGTGAGACACCTAGTATACGCCCTCCCCCATAGCGACTGCCAAAGCCGAGGCCGTTTCTCGTTGAGGTGCTCTTAAGCTAATTGTCCGATGAAGCTGTAAAGGTCCGGGGGCCGACGTAGATAATTAACACACACGCATACATTTTCTAATATGTCTGTCCATACCTTCACCAAAAAATCACAGTGATGCCTATATTTCCCTAGTGGGGTGGTAGAGTGCGCTCTGTACGCCCACATATCGCCAACGAGGGTAGGTCCTAATGTGCCTAATAGGGAGTGACCCTAGTGCCATTATACGGGGTATAATTTCAAACTCCTTACAGCGACTAAAAATTTTTCTAAAGAAAAATTACACTTTGTCTTGCATCGAAACCAAAAACCTCATAATTACTACTCGAATTCTGCGGTACTTGACCAACGAGTCTTCTCCAAAATGTGTTTTATTGTAACTCTGTACTCTCTGCCTACCCCGAAAGGAAATTGGCGTGATGATATAGATAGATAGATAGATAAATATTTTCCAGCGATAATCTATCTATCTATCTATAACCTCACGCCAGATCCCTTGCGGGGTAGGCAGAGAGTACAGAGTTCCAACAGGTTCTTTCCTTACATACCTCTCTGGCTTCCTCGACTCTCATAGTTCGTCTCATACACGCTCGCCGGTTACGGAGACTCTTGATTCTTCCAGCGATAATGGTCGTAATAATACTCGTACAAACATATGAATATGCAATCCGCTTTTATAAATAATCCTAGTATCGAATAGTGGTACTTTATTACTAATATTCTCTGATGGTCTTTTTCATTTTTTGCGGTTGCCCTCTTTTCTTCACAATGCAAGGTTTTGGTTCTGTAATTCATAAGATATCAGCGATGGCAACGATAGCTCAGTACCATAAAAAAGTAATTTACAATGTCGCTATATCCTAGGGCTAAACAATCTTGAGAAAGATTCAAGAGGCTTAAAGACGGCCTAGGTGGCGAGTGTTTTTGGTTTACGCTATTCTGCTCTGGCATTTTACTCACCTAGATTGAACGCATGAAACAGTTAAGAATTTATTTTATTTAAAACAAATTATAGTCAAAATAAGCTGGAAAAAACACGGAAAGAACAAAAAATGTCTTTACTCGGTAAAGAATTTATAGAGCAACTATCCGCAAAAGTAAATAGGGCGACTATCCTTTTTTATTTGCAAAATAAATTAAAACTATTCAACAATAAAACGTTATAAACAGTGTAACTTAAACCCTAATGCAAGCAAAGAAAGAAACAGTTGACTAAAATCATAATCAGTAATAAAAATATTCAACAGAAACTACCTAGCAATATAATTTCGATGCTCGTCAAAGTTTCGCCGCGGAGGATTTTTGTTCACACAAACAAAACGCATACGCCTACTCCGACGGCTTACATGACTCTGAGGTCTACGGGAGGGGCACTTCGTATTATACTCAAGCGCTAATGCCACCAACATCCCTAACATAGTGTATTTAAAACCAGGGCATGTATCCCACTGAGGCAACTATCCGGCTTTTACCCTAATTGTGGCCAGTTTCAGTTTTTTTTTCAGAAAAGTGGCATTTCAGTATGGTATGAGTAAGCATCTCATCATCACAACAATTTAATGCAGCTCTCAAATAAGAATCCAGCCGCATCACTTAGCTCAGAGGCTAAGCACGAACCATTTAACGTTATTGTAACGGTATCGTGTAAGCGTACTGTTATGTTAATCTCAATTTAGTCAATTTGTAGTTCGAAAACAACGGCATATCAACCCGATAGCGTTACGCTAACATCAATATTTTCATGCTAAGTGCTCAGTTCACAGCACCGCCTGCCTCGCATGCGCTAATACAACGCGTCTCTGTCCTTACTGTACATTTTAAAATGCAATGTACAAGAATACTTACCACAAAAAGAACAAGACCCAAAAAAATAGAAATTATGTTTCAATATTTAGGTAGTACTATCTTGCTATTACACCCGTACTCAAAAACAGCTGTTAATGTTCAAGCTGTGCATTTGAGAAGCATCTGGTCTGGACTTTTTAATGAGCCAGAGGGAGAAAGCAATACCGGCCACTCAATAGATACGGAAAAGATTAATCGCCTCCCCTAGAAGTTATTCAGCTTTTTTCGGTAATTATCAACGTTTGATTAATGATGTCTCGACTCGATAGGTCCGAGTTATCAAAGGTACACCCTGGGGGTTCAAATTTAAATGTAAAAGAGATATATTTTATTTTAAGGCGTTCGTTTTTGGGTGGATTTAAATTTGAATTGGGTACAAAAATAGTTAAATAATTATTTGGCAGCTGATTATTGGAGTAGGGATGTTCATAAGGATTGATTGTATTGGACAGACAATTTAGCGCAGTCGTTAAGAGCTTAAGCTGCTCTACCCACTGGATTAAATAGACGCGGGTTCGATTTCCGCACGGGACACATCTTTGTGTGACCCCATTTGTTTCGATCTGGGTATTTGTTTATGTGAATTTTCATGTTTTTTAAACGCACCCACGATACAGGAATAAATCCCAGTGTGGGACTATGTTTTTAAAATACAACAATATTTTTTTCAATGTCTCTGCATTGCAGATACGTAATATTTCAAAGCGAACCTTTCCCTTTCCTCCGATCATGTTCTAGGCATTAGGTAAGTTTACTAAAAGCTCCTTATTTTTGGCATAGAAAATAGCTAAGCATCCATTTTTTAACAGAATAACAGTACTTTGTTTTAGGCTGAAAGGTTTTTGGCAAGCTTTACTGAATATTTTCAGGGAATATATTATAGTTTTTATGAGTTACGTTGAATCGTAGGCGTGATGGCTCACGAGAGTGGTCTGATATACTTTTATATATAATTTACTTACTAAAAGTCTGACACTGACTGACATATAACACAGAACTAAAGTTTTCAATTATAAAAGTTTTCAATTATAAGGTAAGTGAGCACTAAGAAATAAACTTGAAAATTCATCTCGTAAGGAGGTGAAAAAAGAATTGAAATTAACGACGGATTAAAACAATTTTTTTTTTTTTTTTAATAAAACGTTGCCCCACACTAGGATTAATTCCTGTGTCGTGGGTGCGTTTACAAACATGAAAATTCACATACACAAATACCCAGACCGGAACAAATAATTGTGGATCACACAAAGATTTGTCCCGTGCGGGAATCGAACCCGCGACTATTAGACACAGTGGGCGGGGCAGGCTAAGCCCTTAACTACTGCGCTAAATCGTCCGTCATTGTTTCAAACTTGAAGATTTTTCCATCTCCTGGGTAAGTTTACCAAATTTTTATTTTACATTTTATTCTAATTTTTATGTACTTCTTTATTTTTAAAAAAAATATGGCCCCTTACTAGGATTTACTCCTGAATCGTGGGTGCGTTTACATACATGAAAATTTACATAGCCAAATACTCAGACTGAAACTAATAACTGTGGATCACACAGAGACTTGTCCCGTGCGGGATCCAACCCGCGACTATTAGACACAGTGGGCGTAGGGGCTTAAGCCCTTAACCACTGCGCTAATTGATTTTCATATAGCAATATTAGCGAGAACTGGAACAGTGTACTCTCTGCCTACCCCGCAAGGGATCTGGCGTGATGATATAGATATATATCATAGATTATTAGCATGTGTTAATCGCACATAACGTATGTGCGATTAAAGAACCTAAAGTTGCGAGTCGGGATTTGAACCCAGCACCTCGTGAATATAAAGCAGCCATTCTACCACTAAACTATCACTGCTTAAAGAGATATTAAAGTTATCTCAATTACTACATTTAGGTTTGATGAAATAAAACTATTTTACGGATTTTATCGCGGTTTATTTTTCTATTTTTAGTTCCCGACGTTTCGAGTGCTTTGCAGCACCCATGGTCACGGGAGGGACTGAGGTGTTAGACGTCCAATAGGCATAGTTGTTCCGGGGTACCCTCAAACTTCTTAATTATTTTTGTTGTTGTTGGTCCGATCTACGCAGAATGAGCTCACAGTGTCTTGAGGTCTTGCAGTGTTATGCTTGGTTTTGGATTTGATTATATTAATTACCGGATCCCAAGACGATGGAAGCACCCAGCCATCTTCTCTATTGAAATTAGGATGTTTTTTAATTTCAATAGCCTCGCGAACCATCCTTGGTAGGAATCGGTGTTCTTTCACGAGGATTTGTGGTCTATCAAATCTGATGTTATGGCGGGTGCGGTCAAGGACATGTTCACAGACTGCAGACTTCTTTGAGCGACGTTGTGCGAACACCGTCGCTCAAAGAAGTCCTATGCCTATTGGACGTCTAACACCTCAGTCCCTCCCGTGACCATGGGTGCTGCAAAGCACTCGAAACGTCGGGAACTAAAAATAGAAAAATAAACCGCGATAAAATCCGTAAAATAGTTTTATTTCATGTGTAATATTCGCGTAAATCTAAGAACTCAACATTTAGGTTTTTCAAACCTAATGTGAGTAATCGACAATTAAAATTGTAAATAAGTCTATATACGAATTGCACCATTTCTAAGTAGCTCTATCCGACAGTTAAATTTACCAGTTTCAATTGCTGAGTAACGCTAACCGAGAAGTTACTTACCAACACTTTACTCGAGGGTGGTGAAAGAGACCCGTTGTTATATTTCACGGCAGTGGGAGCATATTATCCTACTAATATTATAAATGTAAAAGTTTGTATGTTTGGATGTTTTTTACTCAATCACGAAAATACAACTAAACGAATTTGGATGAAATTTGGTACACAGTGCATTACCTGGATTACCACTTAGGTCACTTCTTATCCCACAAAAACATGATAGGTTCCTGTTTAAACACAACGCGAACAAATTCGCGGGGAGAAACTGGTTATATATAAATAAGTGGTCCTATTCAAACATCTCACCGTGCAATGTTTAACAGCTCTATATACCTTCTTTGTGTCATAGTTTCGGATTTGAACTATATAAAACTAGGTTGCGAGAATGAGCCAGCACTCGTAGCACTGTGCCACCGCTGTGTTCTTAGCGGCCCCCACAGTTAAGCAGGGTTTAGCTCGTCGATCTGAGATGGGTGATCGTTTGTAGCATTTTTATATTCGAACATCCGGAAGACAAGCTAATCCGTTGATTACCACTTACTTTGGTAGTCGTTGAGCCTCGTTGGAAGCCTTCTAGGCGGCTTGGTAAGTACCAGTTTTTTTTTCTTTACTTTCCACCGGCACGCCTATATTCCCCAAGCGAGGGTGGCAGAAGTGTGAGGTCCCATGTAATAGGGGGCGAGCCTATTGCCATATACCGGGCACAATTTCAGACTCCGGACTCATACTGGAAAATTTTCGGCAGAAAAAAAAAAGTCCGAGTTCTCTTTACTTGTTATGTTTAATTTTTTTTATACCTCATTAGTTTTAGATTGTAATACATATATCTGAAATAGACCACCCGTGATGTTACCAACACATGGCGCTGCCAAAAGATGAGCGCTGCAGCACAATACAGCTGCGGCATTAGCTAAGGCAGAGACCAATTTTGGGTCTCACACAATCACTGCTTTACATTTCTACTTTTTTATTATTACTCTTTGTCATGTTGATTAGATTTGTTACTGATTTCTTTCTTTACTGAGTATTTTTCTTTGTGTTTAGTTGTGTACATCTCTAACATCGATGTGGGAGAAAAGTTCTTTGCCTGGGTCAAGGCTTATTTATTATTATTATCACCAATTTGACGCTCTCCTACGGATAGTGGATTTGTACCCTTAATATATAACAAGATAGAGCCCTAAGGCGTGACCCTCACGTTCAACGGAAAGCCTTGTATGTAGCTAAATACATGACATTATTATCCCACAAGACATGTTTATTCCTTCCTTTATCGCCAGAAGGAAAATTAATGAGCTTTATATAATTCGGTCGCGAATTTCAACCGCACAACTAAGTCTTATGGGTGAATGTCCGTGTATTAGAAGATCCCAGTTACTGCTTAATGTGATAGGTGTTAAACTAAGTTGGAAGTCTTAAAGGCAACTTCATAAGTTCCAACAGCTGGTGGCCAAAAACATGCCTCCACCAATCCGAACTAGATGCTAGAGTATGGTCTTATCCCTCTCACCTCGATTTGGGAGAGAAGGAAAAAGGAAAATATTTTTATTTTTATTTGGCCAACACACTATAGAAAACACCATAAAGCATAATATTATATTATAATACGGTGCTGATAATTAGAAAACATCTTTAACAAGCAACGCAAAATATATATATACGTACTCACTGCCAATCACGAGGTCCTGAATTTAAATCCTAGGTTGAACAAAGTTCCAATATGGTTTCAAACTTTTAGTAGTCGGGAGTGTGGAATCGTACCATGTATAAAAAATGCACACCCAATTTTAAAGATCTAACATCTTCAGCTAAATATGGGTATATACGTTGGCTGCCTCGTTTGTCAAATTGCAAATGATGCACGTAGTGAGCACAAACTCCTGGGTTCAAATCCTAGGACTGACGAATGTAGTTTTTCTATCGAAAAATTCCCAGTATCAGACCGGAGTCTAGAATTGTGCTCAGTATATGGCAATAGGCTTCGCCCGCTATAACATGGGACCTTATATCGTCAGCAAAAAGTGGATGTACTTGTATCCATTACACTGCCACTCCCGCTTGAATATAGGCGTGTCGGTGTTTACTTCTGCCATTCCCAGTTGGGGACTGTAGACGTGACGGTGTGTGCCGCGAATACTTTATCTAGAAAACTTAAACAGCCATAGGTTCAAATTGAGGATCTTTAAATATCATTATAAGCAAATATTCAACGAATTCGCTTGCCATTGCTTTCATCCTGAGAGTTAATAAAACGTCCTCTCCAGCGAAATTCTTTCATTAATACTGCCTGGACGGTAATCCAAAACTTAATTGGAGGCGGCGAGCTCCGCAAAGATGTCCTTTCACAGCATCCCCGGTGTTAATCTCTTAATATTCATTTAAACATCGCTTTAAACATGTCGGAACAGCTTTTTCTGAGTTTAAATATTAATCCGAAATAATAAAGGTGTTTGTAGAGTTAAGTGGCCGCGATGTTCTTAACGATAGCCGACATTCATCGACGTGAACGTGGGTGGTTTGTGATGGGTAACCGTTTGTGGTATCACTTTATTCGAGGGTCTCCGCGCTTTAGAAGACACGGTAAACCGTTGGTCGCGGTTATTATTTCATATGGTAGTAGTAAACCCAAGTTGAAAGCCTTAAGTACAGCTTGATTATTTTCAACAGAGGGTGGCCATAAACCCGCCTCCATCTCTTCACACGATCCGCGGGATAAAGTTTAACCTATTGAGTTCTTAGATTTACGCGAATATTACACATGAAATAAAACTATTTTACGGATTTTATCGCGGTATATTTTTTTTTTTTTTTTTTTTAGTTCCCGACGTTTCGAGTGCTTTGCAGCACCCATGATCACGGGAGGGACTGAGGTGTTAGACGTCCAATAGGCATAGTTGTTCCGAGGTACCCTCAAACTTCTTAATTATTTTTGTTGTTGTTGGTCCGATCTACGCAGAATGAGCTCACGGTGTCTTGAGGTCTTGCAGTGTTATGCTTGGTTTTGGATTTGATTATATTAATTACCGGATCCCAAGACGATGGAAGCACCCAGCCATCTTCTCTATTGAAATTAGGATGTTTTTTAATTTCAATAGCCTCGCGAACCATCCTTGGTAGGAATCGGTGTTCTTTCACGAGGATTTGTGGTCTATCAAATCTGATGTTATGGCGGGTGCGGTCAAGGACATGTTCACAGACTGCAGACTTCTTTGAGCGACGGTGTTTTAGGTCAGCTATGTGTTCTTTAACCCGAGTTTTTACCGGTCTTTTTGTTTGTCCTATATAAGAGAGACCACATTCACAATCAAGCTTGTAAACTCCTGCATCTTGTAGAGGGATCTGACACTTGACAGATGGTAAAAATTGACTGATCTTCTTCGGCGGCTTATAAAATGTTTTAATCGAAGCACGCTTCAAGATGTAGCCAATCTTGTCCGTGACTCCTCTCATGTAAGGTAGTACAGCAGGGAGACGCTCAACTGTGGCTAGTTTCACTCGGTCACTGTGACATTGGCGTGGGACTCGAAGCTTATTGTCGTGCAGGACTTGCTTGACATGTTGAAGCTCGGCAGCCAGATGTTTCTTGTCACAGATCCCTTTTTCTCTCTGAAACAAAGATTTACCCACGGTAGCTAACTGTGTTGGATGGTGGTGAGATTCACCGTTTAAGTACCTATCAGTATGGGTCTTTTTACGATAAACCGTATGGCTTAAGGCGTTGTTGGGGTTACGGATTACTAACACATCTAGGAAAGCTAGGGAATTATTTGCCTCCAACTCCATTGTAAACTGAATTTTAGGGTTAATGGAGTTAAGATGATTTAGGAATACATGAATTTTGTCAGATGGTAATATTGTGAAAGTATCATCTACGTACCGCTTGTAGAAACTTGGCTTTACAGGTGAGGTACGAAGGGCTGTCTCCTCAAAGTCTTCCATGAATATATCGGCAACAATGGGAGATACAGGGGAGCCCATCGCCACGCCATCTACTTGCTTGTAGAACTGCTCCTTCCACAATAAGTAGCCAGATGTAAGGCAGTGTCTCAATAGTTCTAAGTATTCCGCTGGCATGTTGTTCTTCGCTAGTTTCCTTTCTACAATTTCGACACAGTCTTGTACAGGTAGGCATGTGAATAGTGACTGGACATCGAAACTGACCATAGTTTCATTGTCAGTAAGATGTAGATTTTTGATCTCACTAACAAAATGGTATGAATCCTTAACATGTGCTCTGGTGTGTCCTTTGAGTGCCGAGAGCACTTTCGCTACATGCTGAGCCAATCTGTAGGTTGGTGTGTCGATTTGGCTAACGATTGGACGTAGGGGAGCATTCGGTTTATGTATTTTTGGGAGCCCATACAACTGTGGCGGTTTTGCGCACGAAGGTATTAGCGATTTGACGTCCAGATTCAATGTTTCGGAGTACTTCTTTATTAAATCACTCGTTTGTTTTAATATATTGGTGGTTGGGTCTGTCTTGACCTTTTTGTATGTATTTTCATCCGATAAAAGTTCTTGTATTTTGACATTGTAATCTGACGTATCCATAATGACCGTAGCATTTCCTTTATCCGCGCGGAGAACAGTAATATCCTTTCTATTGCGTAAGGTTTTCAACGCTAAATATTGATTTTTAGGAAGATTTAGTTTGGGCACTGAACTTCGACGTAACATGGATGAGACATCCTGACGTATTGCCTCCGAATCTTCCCTTCCTATGCTATTTTTGGATAGGACGTCTTCAACGGCGCTGATAATTTCCTCATACGGTATCCTTCGAGGTGTTACAGCATAATTTAAACCTTTAGATAGGACCTTTACGATGTTTTCATCCAATGTTTGTTTTGACAGATTGATGACTGCGCGTGATTCGTTGTCTATGGTGCACGGTTGCGTTTCGTTACACCGTAATGATTTGTTCTTGACATTTGATTTAGTTGTTAATTTATTATATTTTATTATGTGTTTATTTTTGCATTCATTATATTTAGATGTTTCACGCTTATTTAAGATATCAATGCATTTATTAAAATCAAATGTAGTTAACACTGTCTTTAGTTCATTGGATGAAATTTCTATATTGAATTATTTTTTTTTTATTTAAAAATAAAAAAAATATATACCGCGATAAAATCCGTAAAATAGTTTTATTTCAAAGTTTAACCTGTTTTCTCTCAACTTTACTCTCTCTACATCTCTACCCAACAGTTCTGTGTGTGTTCAAGTTCTGTATCAAAAATATTCTTTTCTTGTATAAGAAAGAATATAAAATTATTTTGTGAAATAAGCAACAAAAGTCAGGCAAAATCTACAAATTCACAATGCATAATAATGCTACGAGAATAGATGTGCTACGAAGTTCGTAGTCTAGAATTCGTAGCACAGCCATGTATTCAAGAATGCGTAGCAATGAACTGTATTGCGGTGCGCTGAATCGTACTGTAACACTGAAATATGCAGTGTCCAAAGAATGTAGAATGGATTTGTATGTACATTTATGTAATTTAGGTACTATTCTGAAGTTAGTGGGACGAAAAGTGCATAGTCCGGTGAAATCTTATATCGAATAAATGTTATTCGGGCTTTTGTATTGAAAGTTTCTCAGTAGCAGTCGAGACTTGGAATTGTATCCAGTATAATGGTAATAGGCTTACCCCCTTTTACATTGGGATATAGCTTCATTTGCGAGTAAGCGTGAGTGTACAAAGTACACCTTGACATCGATTGGCACCTCTGCCACCCCCTGGGTGGGAAATGTAGGCATGTCAGTGTTTGTGTTTGTTCACTGAGGCAGGGAATGATATGGTAGTTCGATTTCGAACTAATGTCGAAGGAAAATGCTACGAGACAGATATACAAGGTGTATCATAAATAACGCAAGACCTCAGACACCCCGATTAGATAATTACTTCATAAACTCCATATGAAAACCAATTTTCCAAATTTAATATTTTTACTCCTTTTTAAAGCACTTTTATTCTCCAATTAACAATGAAACTTGTACTACTACTATGTATGAAATCTCCGTATTGGTTGGAGAGTAATAGAATTATTTGCAAATTTAAAAAAGAAATGTAACATACATTAAAAATAGTTGGAATCAATTCAGTTATTGATTTAAAGCAAACTACTTTCAGGTCTTGCGTTTAGTATATTACACCTTGTATACTTATATACTTCAGCCACTATCGTCCCATTGTTGGGTAAAGACCTCCCTCCACTGCTTCCATAGGAGACAGATATAAATCAATATAAAAGTGGAATGCTATAGGTTATTATAGATACAGATATTCACTATTAAAAAGTCAGAATTAAGATCACTTATTGTTATACTTACAAACGGCAAAAAATATTACAATTTTAATAACTCCACACAAACCCAATCGTACGATCTTGGCGCATATATCTCTATGCGCCATAATTGAATATAAATATATCACTGTATCTATATACAATATAATTATCTTTACTAACTAACTTATACATAAATGAATGTCACTATTAATTAAAATACAACAAAATTGTCAGTTTGACGAACGATTTAGCGCAGTGGTTAAAAATTTAAGCCGCTCCGCCCACTGTGTCTTATAGTCGCGGGTCGAGTCCTGCACGAGACAAATCTTTGTGTGAGACACAATTATTTGTTTCGGTCTGGGTATTGTGTATGTGAATTTTCATGTTTGTAAACGCACCCACGAAACTCGTTTCATGATCTTCGTTTGTATCTCGTCCTATATATCGTAGTGTGGTGCTACGTTTTCTAAAAACAAAATAAAAGTACGACTTCTCACAAGGAACATACACCGGAGAGAAGCTCAGTGGGTTAGGTTTTAACTTGTATAGTTTTATTTATTCGACTGAACTTTCCGTTAATAATTTCTGTTTATCATATTTTTTTTTGTCTCGTGCCCTAGTAGCGAAGAATACGCGTAGCGGTCACAAGGTCCTGGGTTCAATAACTAGGTGAGACAAAACGTAATTTTCAGTTGAAAATATTTCCAGTATCATTCCGAAATCTGGCATTGTGCCCAGTATAATGGCAATAGGCTTGCCCCCTATTACATGGGACCTAGTACCCAGTCCGCCTCTGCCACCCACCCCTGCTTGTGAAATATAGGTGTGATGGTCTTATTTTTTTTACAAAATATAAAATAAAACCATTACTTTCAAAATTTACTATACACAACATTCAAGCATACACCCAAAGTTATTACATGTAATTACTAAGCTGCGTGCTATTTAACTGGAACTCAGAAACGTGAAACTGATTTATAGTGAGATTATAATTAAACCAGTAATTAAATTAATACCCTTAATGTAAAAGTTCGGTAAATTATAGGGACCCGAGGTACCTTATTAATTAAGGTCTTGTTTTAGGTTTTTAAATCTTGATAGCACGCAGACTGTAAGAGTTTCTTGTAAAAGTCTCTTCAAACTTTGTGATAAAACCATCACAAGTTTTAGATGTTTTAGTTATATTTAACCATAATATTTCCGAAAATGTCGAAATGAAAATGCTGTTAGTAAGAAACCAGCGTTTTTATGTTGAGAGAAATACGTATTTCCTCAAATAACGATTAATATAATATTATATGGATTGAATGAAATGTTTTTCGATAACTTTGATAATAAAACACAAGAAATCTTTTCTGTTAACCATTCATTTCTCCAAGCAGTGATAGCTTAGTGATTAGACCGTTGGACTGCAAAGTCAGAGGTCTCGGTTTCAAACCCAGGCACGTACCTCCGTCTTGCCGAAAGGACGTGCGTATTAAAAATTAAGAATCCAAGTGATTATCCACTTGCTATATCGATGAAGGAAAACATCGTGAGGAAACCTGCATGCCTAAAAGTTTCTCGGAGGTGTGTAAAGTTCGCCAAGCCGCACTGGGCCAGCGTGGTGGACCATGGCCTAAACCCTCTCAGTATGAGAGGAGGCCCGTGCCCAACGGTGGAACAGTTTCTAATCAGGGCTAATTATTATTCATTTCTCTCCTGTTTTTATTCTATTAAAATTTTAAGGAAATTAAATTTAAGTTTGAAGCAAAACACAAAAACGATAATAACAACAAAAATAAAATAATACAACAAACTCTAAAGTGCTTACATTTATTTGTTGGCATTGGTACGAAAAAGTATTCTAGGCATGGCAAATAGATTTTAAAAAGAACTTGACATTGATATTAATCAAAAAATGTTATTTAAATTACCTATTGAGTACTAGATGATTTAATAAATGACAAATGTATAAAGTAAATTATTCATTTATTAATGGTTGGTCCATTGGTAGAGCGCATCGCTTTGTGATCACGAGGTCCTGGGTTCAAATCCTAGGTCGGACAAAAGTAGTTTTTCTAATTAACAATTCCTAGTGTGAGTCCAGAGTCTGGAATTGTGCTCGGTATATGGCAATAGGCTCGCCCCTATTACATAGGTCCTAATATTGTCAGCGAAAAGGATTTACTCAGTATACCTTTGCCACCCCCACTTGGGAAATATAGACATGACGGTGTTTATATTCAAGCTAAGTAAAAATTTAAATTCTAGTCGGATTTAAATTCAATACACTTCAACATGGCAGACTGAAGGCACAAAGGAGTCCGAATCCATTTTCGCTGTGAGGTCTACTATTTTGTTAGCCTGTGACGTTACAGAACGGGGTTCCAATTTACGAGACAAGCAATGGACCTTATTCGCTTTGACTAATTAGATACATAACGCGGTGCGTTACGATAAATCTGTAAAATGATCGTTTTATGGCACATACAAACTCCATTTGGCATAGTCGTAAATTTTACTACTGTTATCTTTTCTCCAGTCTGATATGTCTGTCTTCTTATCTACACTTTAAAAAAAGCATATATTTGAAAAAAATATATTTAATTCGTAACATAGTAATATATGCTGCCCATACTGCCCACTGCTGGGCAAAGGCCTTCTCTCAAAAATCGAGGTGAGAGAGATTAGGTTATACTCCACCACGCGGACCCAGTGCGGATTGGTGGAGGCAGGTTTGTGGCCACCTTACACCAACAGGTTCTAAAGCCGCCTATGACGCTTCCAACTCGGCTTAACGACTACCACATTAAGTGGTAACCGGACCAACGGTTTAACGTACCTTCTGAAGCACGCTCGAATATGAAAATGCCACAAACGGTCACCCATCTCAGGCCGACCATGTCGAACGCTGCTTAAACTTGGTGATTAATTAGAACACCGCGGTAGCACTCTCTACGAGCGCCTGACGACGAGCGAGCTACGAATTCGAAACATAAAACGTAGGAATTATTATTGTGTCGTGAGTGCGTTTACAAACATGAAATTGAAATACACAAACACAACTAGAACGAAACCAATATTTGTGGGTCACACAAAGATTTGTCCCGTGCGGGAATCGAACCCGCGACATTTAGATCCAGTGAGCGGAGCGGCTTAAGCTCTTAACCACTGGATGAAGCCAACCGTCTCTCAGCCGTCCAATATTCTGGCACCAAAAGTTTGATATCAACACAACGCTAGCTTGTTGATATGTCATCCTTGTCACACTTAAATTTCACTAAATAGACATGAACGTGACAGCACACTTACTCGCTACGTCACACGTCACGCTGACGTCAATCTTTTCTTGTTAAGCCCTCAATTCTCTGAGAGCCTAGACAAATGGCAAGCGTTTTGATTCTATTCTCTTGACGCAATTGGAAAGCATTGTTTTGACCATGTGACTATTCATTGTAGAAATGTCATTCCCGTACATCGGTCAAGTATACGCAGATACACGCTCGCGGCAGTAAAAATGCCACCACCAAAAGGCACCCAAAAGGAGACTGTACTGAAAAGTTAACAAGCTGCCGGTTTTTTGCAAATGCAACTTTATGTATTATGAGTAAGGTACAATCTGCACTTATTTATATTTATATCATAACTTTACTTATAACGTGGATTTGGGGACTTTTTAACGTTTTAACGGGACTGTGTATCTTATTATTATATATATATCGATGTTCCTAACACTTTTTTGTTTTATATTAGCGTCGACAATTATAAAAAATCAATTTAGCTACAAACATTGGTTATTCCATTACACGACCATTTCACGGCAGTATCATAATGCACCGCATGCGGTTATAGTAGGAGTAAGGATTCCTTACGAAAGCACGAAGGAGTTTGTGTGGCAAGAAGCCAAGTGCACTAAATACATTTGCCTGGACTTTATTTAGTAGTTTCCATGTTGGACTGGGTAGTTTTAAGAAATTATGTGTGTAGTAACTTTTGGTCCCTACCCCTCAAGGGATCTGGCGTGACAATATATGTAGATACATAAAACTTTTTAGTAGAAGATTTTTAGAGTAAAACATGACCAATTACCTAACTATAGATCGTGTGTTATCTGAGAGCTTAACACAAACAGATTATCGTTAGCGTGACGCTAGCGAGTTGATATGCTATCCTTTTCACTCTAAAAATGTATAAAATAAACATGCATGTGACAGCATTCTTTGTCGACAACGTTAGCCTAACGTCAAATACATCTCACCCAAAACCCAATTTAAAATTTAGCCAAAAAAGCCTGATGGAAATATGTACTCTCATAGGCAGAGAGATTTAGATTGAAAGTTTGGAAAACTTTTATTTGTGCGATAAATTTACAATGCTTTGAAAATAGTGTGTTTAAATGTATGCAAGTATCCTTCTATAGATCCTGTAGAGAACCACAAAAACAAAAAAAATAATTAATATCATTCATTCAACGTTTTTCAACTCATCATCATCTCAGCCTATACTTGTCCACTGCTGAACATAGGCCTCACCAATCGCTTTCCAGCGTAACCGGTCCGATGCCACCTGCATCCAACGACTTCCTGCGATTTTCACAAGATCGTCGGTCCATCTGGCAGGCGGTCGTCCCACACTGCGCTTCGGTCTCCACTCTAGAATCTTTCTGCCCCAACGCCCGTCCGATCTACGCGCTATGTGGCCCGCCCATTGCCACTTCAGCTTGCTAATCTTAACGGCTATGTCGGTGACCTTGGTTCTTCTACGAATCTCCTCATTCCTGATTCGATCGCGTAGAGAAACGCCGAGCATAGCTCTCTCCATAGCTCGCTGAGCAACTCTGAGCTTTTTTATGAGACCTATAGTAAGAGACCACGTCTCTGATCCATATATCATCACTGGTAACACACACTGACTAAAAACTTTAGTCTTAAGGCACTGAGGTATTTTGGATGAGAAGATGTTGCGCAGTTTCCCGAACGCTGCCCAGCCGAGTTGGATTCGTCGATTGACCTCTCTCTCAAAGTTGGACCTACCTAACCGGACTACCTGTCCCAGGTAAATGTATTCGTCGACAACTTCAAGAGTAGAGTTCCCAACGGTGAGTGCGGTGGGTACGACATGGACGTTACACATTATTTTCGTTTTGTCCATGTTCATTTTAAGACCCACTTGTTGAGATACTCTGTTGAGGTCACCGAGCATTCGTCCTAGATCTTCCAGCGACTCCGCCACGACCACAATGTCGTCGGCAAATCGAAGGTGAGTGATGTATTCGCCATTGATGTTGATGCCAAGTCCTTGCCATTCCAAGAGCTTGAAGGCGTCCTCTAAGGTGGCCGTAAACAGTTTCGGAGAAATGACGTCTCCCTGCCTTACTCCTCTTTTTATGGGGATCGCCTTCGTGCAATGCCCCTGTACTCGGACTGACATGGTGGCGTTATTATACAAGCACTTCAACACTTCAATGTACCGATAGTCAATGCGGCATCGCTGGAGAGATCTAAGAACCGCCCAAGTCTCGATCGAATCGAAGGCTTTCTCATAGTCCACAAACGCCAAGCATAGTGGCCGATTATACTCCTCGGTCTTCTGTATAATCTGCCGCAGCGTATGTATGTGGTCTATGGTACTAAAGCCTTTCCGGAAACCGGCTTGTTCGGGAGGCTGGAAGTCATCAAGCCTGCGTTCGAGACGATTCGTGATGACTCTCGAAAACAACTTATAAACATGGCTCAGCAGTGTGATGGGCCTATAATTCTTCAGTAAAGTGTTATCACCTTTCTTGAAAAACAGTACCACCACTCCCCTGTTCCATGCTTCCGGCGTTTTCTCTTCGAGCAAGACGGAATTAAACAGCCTCTGAAGGACTTTAAGTACCGGCGTTCCGCCCGCTTTCAGAAGCTCTGCGGTAATTCCGTCTTCGCCTGGTGCTTTGTTATTTTTGAGTTGTTTGAGAGCCATCGTAATCTCGTACAGGCTGATGTCCGGGATATCTTCAGTGTAGTGTCGGGTTAGCTTGGCTCTTGGGTCTTTTACCAAGTCAACAACAGGTTCAGCTACTGAGGTGTACAACTGCCCATAGAACCTCTCTATCTCCCTGAGCACCTCTGACCTATTCGACGTTACGTTTCCGTCCTCCGTCTTCAGCTTCGTCAACTGGCTTTGCCCAATAGACGCGTCTCTTGCGAACACTTTGGAGCCCTTGTTCTGTGCTATGGTCTCCTCAATACGCCTTGTATTGAAGGACCGTAAATCGTGACGCAAGGACTTCAGTATCTGTCCATTGAGCTGCCTATAGGACTTAGCATCATCGGAGGTTTGGAGCGTCACGGAACGTCGCTCAGCCATGAGATTTCGGGTGGAGTTAGATAGTTTTTGAGGTCTATTTTTACGGTGGGGCTTATAATACTTGGACCCGACCGTATGGACAGTCTCTACCAGCCTGTTGTTGATTTCGTCCACTGATGCGCTGCTGTCTAGCAATTCGAAGCGGTTTGCCAATTCGAGTTGAAAGTTCTCGGGGTTTTGGATGTGTGCATAAGTTTTTCAACTAAATGAGATTTAATAAATTATCACTTCAAAATTAGAAAGTTTTTGTTTCAATAAATACTTTTCAACAAAACCTTCATCTGGTTTCAGGATGAATTAAAAGAAGTGACCCTGAGGTGGCATAATGAATGATTTATTTGTCAAAACATAGGTATAAAATCAGGTACTTTTATACAGAAAAAGTCTCACTATTTTTCAACCTTAGGGTATACAAATTGCATGCCAATAATCAAAAGGAACATTAATACATTAAACAGGATATGGCAACGTAGTTATGGAAAAACCGTCATGCTCAAAATGTAAACAAATACGAGGGACGCCTTTTAACTTTTGTCGTTTGAAGAAAAAAACGCCACCAGAACCTTATAGTACTTTTTATTGTTTTTCAAAGTATTCACCACGTAGCTTAATACACTTTTCCATTCGCTCAAACCAGTTATTATAACATTTATTCCACTCAAAGGTGGGGGTGTTCAAAATGGCTGACTTGAAAGCGTCGACTGCTTCTTCACCGGACTGGAACCTTTGACCAAGAAGACTTTTCTTAATTTTAGAAAATGTAAAGGAATCGTTAGGTTCAGGACTGTATGGAGGATGGTCAAGAATTTCTACTTTTTCCTGCTTCAAATACTCAATCATTTGACGAGCGCTATGTGAGCTTGCTTTGTCGTGGTGCAGGATGATGCGTCGCTTTGAATTAGATTTTCGAAGTTCGGCGATGACTTGTGGTAAACAAACTGTGGTATACCACTCTGCGTTAACCGTTCTACGATCTTCAAGTGCAATAGTCGCAACATGGCCGGTTTTTCCAACGAACGTGGCCACCATCTTCTTTGAAGTGCTTCGAGAACGAACAACTTTAGTCGGCTTTGGCTCGTCTTGAAAGACCCAGATTGTAGATTGTTGTTTGGAATCAGGATCGTAGGCATAGATCCAAGATTCGTCACCACTGATGATGTCATAGACGTGACTCTCCTCGGTTGAACGTTTGCGGAATTTTCTTACACTATCTGACGCGGGCCGCCTTGTGATCGTCGGAAAGCAGATGCGGTATCCAGCGGCAAACTAGCTTTCTCACACCAAGCGCTTCATGCAAGATCTTCTGAATGGTTGTCCCTGAGATGCCTAATAGAGCCTCTATCTCTCGATACGTCATATGACGATCTTCGAGAATTAGTTGCGGCAGATTTTGGGCGTCCTTTGCGAGATTTATCACTAACACTAGTATGTCCACGCTGGAATTCTAAATACCAGCGTTCGACAGTCCGCAGACATGGGGCTTCATCACTGAACACAGATGTTAGCTCTTCAAAACACTGAAGCCGTGTCAGGCCTCTTCTAAAGTTGTAGAAAATTGTTGCACGAACATTTTCCTTAGAAAGATTCATTTTCGTACGTAACCTGACAGATTCCAATCGACGCTGTGACTAAACAATAGCATTAATCCTAATACTTTCAACTGTTTTGAGATTCAAAATTTAAACACATTCGAATATAGAACAGTTCCAAATTTAAAATTCCCGGGAAATATGGAAACGACAAAACTTAAAAGGCATGCCTAGTACGAGTCATGCCTATATTTCTCAAGCAACAGAGGCGGAGGTGTATGTGTGCACCCAAATTTTGCCAAAGATGTTAAGTCCCAAGATAAGAGAACCTATTGCCATCAGACAGGGGTTATTCCAATCTCCACACTGATACAAAAAAAAATTCGATAACAAAACCTCAGTAACACCTCAGTCCGACACACACAGTCCGACTCAGGATTCGAATGCCCTTACTCGTAGACCAAGAAGATAGTCAACCTTTTAATTAATGTTATCCACCTAGTTAGGAATCTATATAACATTACCTATGATTATACTGCCTCGTTGATCTAGTGGCTGATAATACGCATAGCGATCACTAGGTCGTGGGTTCAAATCACAGGCAGGACAAAGCGTAATTTTTCGATGGAAATTTTGCCATGGAAAAATTACACCTTTGACCACCAATTTTCACACACCTTCGATTACCAATTTTTTTTTATGGAAGTTTTTCCAATCAAAAATTACACCTCTCAGTAAGACCCCGGAGTGTGGCATTTTGCCCGATAAAATAGCTATAGACTCGCCCCTTATTACTTTGGGTCTTAGAATCGTCTAAGAAAAGCGGGCATACACAGCCACCCCGCTTGTGGACTGCTTGCTATTAAAATGAAAAATAATTTATGATTTACTAAACGATGGCTCCAAACAATATGCGATTTCATATCGAGCAATTTAGGAGCCTTTGACGAAATGTAACAGATGCTAGAAATGTGAAAGAATTTATATGATTCCTTCAAACACGTCCCACGGAGCCTGGTAATGAGGCGCGACATGTGTGACTTTGCATGATATCATTCACGACAGATGTAGGACATTCTGATCCATTTTACTCACGGTTTTATCCTTTATCATTCAATCCAGTTTTATTTGCATAGACATTTTTACTGGGAGATCTATTGAATAATTCGACGGTATAGACTGAATATTAAATTGGAACGCTTTTCAAAGGGTCTTTAGAAGGATTACATATTTAGTTTTAGATATGATGTTCTTAAGGATTTTAAAGTGATTTATCCGAAATTTAATATAATTGATAATTACCATCTTTCCTTGACCAAATAGACCGAGTCTTATCTGAAGGACCGAGTCTCCGTAACCGATGAGCGTGTATGAGATGAACTATGAGAGTAGAGGAAGCCAGAAAGGTTATAAAGAGAGACCCTGTTGGAACTGTACTCTCTGTCTACCCCGCAAGGGATCTGACGTGATGATATAAATAGATAGAGAAGTGTCCAGCTATCATAGATCTGCAAGGTATTAAATAGTGTACTTAATATATTTTCATGTTTAAGATATTTTACTCCTGATCGCGAAATCACTGCCCCGTTGGAGTAGTGGCATAGTCTTAGGTTAGGCAGGTTATATCAGGGGCAGGGTATAGGTCGGCAGTCACGACGTTCTGAGTTCGAATCCTGGGTTGGACAAGAAGTTAGAGGAGTTTATTTAAGAAAATTCTTGGTAGTCAATTGGAATATTGCACCACTAGTTTCTGTCCGCAACTTCGTTCACATTGACTTTAGACAGGAACCTTACAATTTTCCGGGATAAAAAGTATCCTATTTATTAATTCAGGTAATAAACTGCCTGTGCGTCAAATGTCATCTAAATCCGTTTAGCCGTTTTGTCGTGATTGTGTAACAAACATCTAAATATCCAAACATTTAAACATACAAACTTTCACATTTCTAATATAAGTAGGAAGTAGGATTTAATGGGAATAGGTTAAGTTCCTTTTATACCGGGACCTAATACCTTCGACTAAATTGTAATATCTACTGTATTAAATTTAATTAATTTTAATATCTCTGCCTCGATGCCTGCTCGCTTGAGGAATATAAACTTGAAGGTGACGATTTTCTTAATGAAACAAATACTGTTTAAAGACACAATTTTGTAATAATTACTGATACTTACACTATGCCGTAGATTTATACTTCTACATTTTCACCTACCTATACCGTCTTCCGTTTCGTTCCCTTCCTTTTTTCCTATACCGTCACGCCTATATTCACCAGGTAGGAGTGGCAGAGGTGTTCTGTACACGACCACTTTTCGCTCACGACATTATGTCGCTTGTAATAAGTCACCCCTTACCGGGCACATTTCAGATTCCTAATGAGAATTGCTCGATAGAAAACTATATTTTACCCGACCTATGATTTGAATTCAGGAACTTGTGATCGCTACACATAATTCACCGCTAGCAATAAGGCCTATATTATCATTACCATCATTTAATTCATCTCACAACCCGAATCACGTCCAAAGAATAACCAACGTGTTCAATTCCCATTAGTTCCGAGGCCATTATTTACGCCCATGCCGCATTGTGTCGGGTAGGTGTCGGCTGAATTAAACCTCCCACAATGCCGACCATTCATCCCATTCCATTGTGCTGAAGGGGTGAGGTGTTAGTATTTCCATAGAATAGTTGGATAGGATAGTGGAATACTGTAGATATTTGTGTATATATTGAAACTTACTAATAATGGAAAAGGAATAAGAACGCCCAGCAAAGGCTGGGCGTTCTTATATTTTTTTCCATAATTCAATTAAATTTGACCTGCGCAGAGCACCTTATTTCGCAACAGGTAGTAATTTGGTGCGCGCCCGCGGCTTCTAGATTATACCGGAATCAATGGCGTAACGTGCCTTCCGAAGCACGAAGATGCTCGAATATGAAATACCATAAACAGTTAACCATCTCAGACCGACCACGCTGAAAGCTGCTAACATTAAGAACACCGTGGTCGCACATCGCTACAACAGCCTCGGGCGAAGCAGTAATGTCATATTATTATAATAAAATCAAGAATATAACTGAAAAGGGTGCCTTATGCTGACGACGTCTCCATAAGATAAAGGTAACGATCGCACCCATATGTGGACGTAGCTTCAGCTATAGCATAATGTACTCTAGCACCAGGAGAGAAGACAGAAAATCGAATACAATATTATCTATCCGATATTGTTTCATATATAACGTACGTTTATATCGTCAGGACGGTATCGTTGGAGTCGCTAAGAATTTTGATTGTCGGCTATTGACGGAATCGTAAAGAGTTTTCGCTATTGTCACTAAGCTGTCTTATTGCTTGTAAATGTGCCCTAGTGTAAATCCGTATCTTTGTGTGCTCCACAATTATTTGTTTCGGTCTGGGTATTTGTGTATGTGATATTTCATGTTTGTAAACGCACCCACGACACAGGAATGAATCCTAGTGTGGGGCTACGCTTTTTAAACAAAAAAATACTCTACCTCCTGAAAAGGAAGATTTTAAATAAGTGCTTTCTTATACTAGAAATATTTGTGCATATTAATAAGCTCACTGCACGTATGTATTGTATAGTATGTATTTTATGTACATGTTTTATATAAACATCTCGGTGATTTTCCTGGGATTTAAGTATAATAAACCTGTTGTTTGCCTTAATGAGCATATGAAATAAAAGGGTGCTGCAAAGCACTCGAAACGTCGGGAACTTAAAAAACAAAAAATAAACCGCGATAAAATCCGAAAAAATAGTTTTATTTCATGTGTAATATTCGCGTAAATCTAAGAACTCAGTTAATGAGCATAGTTTATTGACAATAATGTCCGAAAATCTCAAACTCAATATTTTTCATATTTCACACACTTAAATTTCTTAAACTTTTTATATGTAATTGTCAATTTATTTCTTAAACATTTTAACATATTTGTTTTCAGAATAATAAACCGTGTACTATCATTTATTGTCAACCACAGTAAAAACATTATGCCATTATTTTAACTTCCCATAGCCATGCTACTAAATCTACAATCTTTTTCTGTCATGGCTTCTACAAGGCGTCCTTGGACGCAATCGTGTGTTAACTTTTTATGTCCCACAACACACGCGACCCTATCCAACCTCCCTATCTGTGGATTAAGAAAACAGTCGAAATAGACTGTTGGCCTTGATCGGCTTTGTTTTGTTAGGTATCCTGTTGATTGACACGAAATGGAAGTGTGTATTTAAGGTTACTAGTAAGTAGTAGTTTTTGTAAACATATTAATAAGAAATCTTTATCTATCTATATCATAACGCAGTGTAGGCAGAAAGTAAAGAGTTCCAATAGCTTCTTTTCTTACATACCTCTCTGGCGTCCTCCACTCTAATAGTTCGTAAACACGCCCGCCGGTTACGGAGACTGGATTTGTCCTTCAGACTCGGTATATTAGGTCATGGTTAGATAATCTAGATCTTCCCCAGTACCTACATCCTTCTACTTTCGCATTGTATATCTGTTTTGTTGATCTTTCTTCTGACATTCTTTTTATATGCCCGAACCAACGGAGCATACTCTTTCTCATTTTTACACCGATACTATCATTCACACCTACTCGCTTCCTTACTACGCTTAATAATAAATAATATAGTAGTTGTTGTTTTAACACCAAGCTGATCCAGGGCAAATTGGTTCTGGCGGGTGGAAATTGATTTAGGCTGTTAGAATTTACCAAGCCACCTATAAGCCTTCCAACTTGGATTATGGACTATCCGGTGAAATGACAAATGACATAAACAGCTTACTGTGCTTTTAGAAGCATGAACACGCTCAAATATGGAAATGGAACAGTTTCCCATCTCTGACTGATTCAGTCGAATGCTGATAAACGCTAAACGTATTGCCGAACCAACACGT